>OW818030.2:44875567-46209519 GCA_942486065.2 Calliphora vomitoria | reverse complement strand
TTGTTTTTTTTTCAATAATTAGTTTTTATGTTAATTGTTTTTTTTTGTTAATGTTTTTTTTTTTTTTTTTGGTTAATTTATAACTACTAAAGAAAATCCCATGTACAACTAGATTTTCTAAAGAAAATCCCATGTACAAGGAGATTTTCTAAAAAAAATCTCTTGTACAACATGAGATGATGTTATATTATTATTAGTGAAACTTTTCTAGGATTTAAATAATTTAAATTTTGTTCTCGTAATGGTCAGCGAGTTACTGCAACACAAGTCTGCACTTTTGACCACCGTATATAACATAAAGGCCTGATTTTCTGACGGTGGGCCAAAAGTGTTTCACAACCTAAAATTTATATTTGAACACATTGTTTTTTAATACCATTTCTAAATGTCTATAAATATTTTTATTCTGAATTCAGCTAATTTCTATGTTCAGAAATCCTAAATTCTCAAAGTACAGATCACATACACCACTTTTTTGTTACTTAAAACATAAAATATTTTTTAATTTTTAGCTTTTATTTTGAAACATTTGTACAATATAAATTTATTCAAAGTATTGGCCATTGTTGGCTATGACATTTTCCCATATTTCTGGCAACATATAGATTACTAGCCAAAAGAACTGCTCATCTTTCGAGGCCAAGAACGAATCAAACCAATATCGGATACTCTGTTTCAAAGTGAAGTGTATACCAGAGAGAGCGATATGTATCGATCGAAACAAAAAGCATTCGGACGGGGCACGATCTGAACTATAAAGCGGGTGACTCAGAACATCCCAACCACTTCATCCCAAATACAGGTATTTAACAGGTATTGCAACATGTATTCCAGCTTTGTCATGATGAAATATTATGATTTCTTCTCCGGCCACATATTCTGGGTGTTTTTCGGCCACTGCTCGCTTCAAACGAATATTTTGCGTTCGGTACTGGTTCTATGTGATGGTTTGGTCAGATTTCAGCTGCTCATAGTAGATAGTACTCTTTTGCTCCCACTAAACACAGATATTTGGATATTTTGGCTTTGGTTGGCCGGGCTTCACATGCGATCTCTTAAGCTTCGGGTTATTGTAATGGATCCATTTTTCATCGCAAGTAATAATTCGGTGGAAAATTTGTTTTTTATAGCGTTCAAGCATTATTTGGATAGTTGGCTTTGGTTGGCCGGGCTTCACATGCGATCTCTTACGCTTCGGGTTATTGTAATGGATCCATTTTTCATCGCAAGTAATAATTCGGTGGAAAAATTGTTTTTTTTTTATAGCGTTCAAGCATTATTTCGGTCTCAGCTTCAATTCGTATGGTACCAAATTTGTATGTTAAATACAATATTGCCATACTTTATAATCAAATATAAACTTGGCATTACTTTTCAAATAAAGAAAAATATGTTGCCACATACCTGATACAGTAGGGTTCTATAAGTAGATTGTTCGAACAACAATCGCATTTTTGCAGAAAAAAGACGAAAAGTCTAAGTCGACTTTTAAGATTGTAAAAAAAAATTTTAATTGCAACATTATACTAAAACAAAATATTCACAGAATAACATAATAATTTTATCTTATTGCAATTTGGTACACTTAATTTTTTCTAGTGTATGTAAAAATAAATAATAACTAAATGTTCATAAAAAAATGCTCTTTCTACACAAAATATTTATATAAAAACTAGAAGTTCTTAGACATATCGTATATACTCAAATTACAGAAACTTTTAATAATAAACATGCCAAATTAGTAATGTAAATTTGTTTACTATTTTATAAATTTAATATTATTTAATATATTATCGCATTAATACATTTAATTTTTATTGCTAAACAATACACAAGGCGCATCAATAAATGCAGAAGCCATGTATTTTTTACAAAAAATGGTAAAAAGTCGAAAATAGTCGGAAAGTCGAAAAAATCGACTTTCATAAATTACCAAAAGTCGAAAGTTCGAAAAGTCGACTTTTTAAAAATTAAAAAAAGTCGATAGTTCGAAAAGTCGACTTTTTGTTTCAACTATAGAACCCTAATACGTAGTTGGACATTATTTGTCCAACTACATTTCTATATATATTTTATAATTTTATACTGTATTTCAGATATGTATTTCTAATTGTAAATCGACTTTTTACCATATCTTGTAAACAATGAATGGTTTCTACATTTATTTATGCGCATTTTGAAATGTTTAACAATAAAAATTAAATATATCAAGGCGATAATGTATTAAACAATATTATCACTTTTACGAAAAACTCTCAAAAATTATTTAAAAACTAAGTGATTTTCATGCAAAAATTTTAAAATTGTTTTCCTTTTGTGTTTCTGAATTAGGCCTTTGGTTTTTCTAGAAAAATTTTGGAAGAATTTTGTGTAGAGAGAGCATTATTTTATACAAATTTTTATTTTATTTTTTGAAGCAGACCCTAAATGTTTGTAGTGGCTTATTCAGAAACACGAAAGGAATACAATTTTAAATTTTTTTTATGAACAACACTCAAAAATTATTTAAAAACTGTGTGATTTTCAAAATCAGTCCCTTAGACATATCGTATATACTCGAATTGCAGAAAACTTTTAGAATCCTGTTTTATAATAAACATGACAAATTAGTAATGTAAATTTCTTTACTATTTTGTAAATTTAATAACACACTAGTTTTGATTTACAAATACAAGTGAATCAAATTAAAACGTAAAAAAATAATGTATTTAAATTCGTTTTTTTTTTCGCCGAGTCCAACAAGTATTCAAACTATTCACTATTTTGTTTTGTTTATTATTAGTGAAATTGATTTGGAAAATATTTATAAGTTCATATTCAAATTTAAAAAAATGGACAAAGTATACAAAAGAAAACGTGCAGGCAACTGCGTCGAAGAAGATAAAGTAATTATTAATTAAATTAAATAATATTTTTTATTCTTATTCCATGCAGACATTACTCAAAGAGCTGGTGAAGGAATGGGTAAAGGAGATAGAAAATAAGAATACGGACACAAATACAAACCAACGGATAAAGAAAGCCTTGTTGGAGCTTGAAGATGGATAGGTAATTGTTGACATATGTTTGTATGTTCTTAAACTACACTATTGTTTCAGCTTCAATAATATGTGTAACGGAGGTACAAGAAATATGGACCAATTAAAATCCCAATTCTGGCCAAAAAGAAGTGGCAAGTCATCATTGAAGTTATTTTGCGGCTTAAAATATTGATTATTTGTTGGTAAATTGGCTGCTTTATTTGTGTTTCAGATTTTACGAGCAGTGGAAAACTCTAGTCCCGCAAATATAACAAACAATGAAGTAATCGTCCCGGAAAAAGAACTAAAAGTTGAACTTGAAACCGTAGAAGAAGATACAAAAAAGTCAACAGCAGCGAAGGCAATTAACAAAAAACGGGTTAGTTAAAATAATTTTTTTTTAAATTATAAGCAAACGAATCTAACTGATAAAATGTTGTGCCATTGTGAACAGGGATGTTATGAGTTGCTGATCAGTATTATGTTTGCTTTCGTTTTGGTTTTGTGTTCTTGACAATGGGGTAAATAATAAGACTGTAGCTTATAACCAGAGTCACCTAATAAGCGACATCTAAATTCGCCGTTTTCGAAACTTTGCTTTATGGTTGACTTGTTAAAAATACGACAGTCATGCGTACTACCCCTCCATCTTGCCACTACATCCCTAATAACTAGTTTGGCGTCTCAAACAACCTATAATAGTTAACAAATGCCCCACTAGAATATTAGACTTATCACATAGAGTTAAACGATATTACCTGAACATTCAGGGAATAGTATCCCTTTCTATTAATGTAGTATTGAGCCAAATAGCCTCCGGTCTTTTTATCTTTATATGGGTGCCATCTATTATCCCCGGGAAATTTCTAATGGACCTAACAAACTGTAGGTTGGGTAAGACCATGTAGGTCGGGTAAGACCATGCATCATCTTGAATCTAAAACTTTTTCTTGTGATAATTGTAAAATTTACACGAACTTATCTCTCTTCAACCCCAACAACGCAAAGCCACCAAAACCTGCAACTCGACAGGAGTTCCTCAACCTTTTCTGTTTAACTCAATTTCTGGTTTAACAATATTAATAATTTTTCGCACTGTTGATTTGTTAAGAGACATCTTGCTTTAAATTGTTCTTCTTGAAATACGAAAGGCTCAACTACATCCCGATATGTTTTTGCCTTGAATTTACCATTTGGGCAATTGTATATGTAATCATTTGCTAGTATATGACAAATGTTTGCAATTATTAAATTTTCATATACTTACCGCTTCTGGCAATTAAAGTTATTGTATTCATTGCTATTTTTGAATTTGTTAAAAAAAAATTAAATTTAGCAAATAGTTGTTTTTTATTTGAAAAGTCAATTTATTGTAGGTTTAAAGTAGTGTTGAAGCTACAATAAACATTTCAAATTTATTAAAGATTTATAACAGACTTGTAACACTATTAAACGTTTACGAATACTGTTTTTTATGTTTTTCTTATTAACGACTTATAAAGCTATTTAAAGTTATTATAAATTAGACCGTTACTGCATAGTAACTTTAATTTTTTACTTATCATTAATACTGTGAAATTAGTAGTTTCTTTATTAAATAAATTAGTTGTTAATATTTGTAATAATTTAAGAAAATTATCAAAACATTGTAACTAATTATTTTATAAAGATTTGTATGTTGATTACAGTTGAATGATAGTCATTTTTCAAATATCAACTTTTACCAGATTGGCTGTGTGTCCGATTTTTATAAACTAAATCTTACACAAATTTGGTGTTTCGTCCCTATATGGATTTTGGCATATTTGTATTCACCTGTAATAATATTATGTAATTTTAGTAATAACGACATCAGCCACCAACTACACCAACCACCTAAAAGTTTGTCATGACATGGATGTTAAACGTCAAAATTATAACAAAATAAATGACTTAGTTAACAACCAAGTGAATGTCCAAAAAAAACAAATTCTCCCATGCTAGACGGCTAACCGAAATGGGTTGTATTGAGCTACAACCATTTAATACATGTCAAAGAACTGGATTCCAGAAATATGTCAAACACAATAATGCTACCGTTTCACTCCCATATTCCACAACTGTGGCTACAGATGCACATGATGTGTATGACGTAAATCTTGCAGCCGTGAAATCCATTTTGTCGATATAATGTTAAATTTGGTTTTGGATATGTGGAGGGATAAGTACAACAAAAAAATGTCTTATATCAACATAAAAATCCATTAAATTTAATAATAAATTTAATTTAAAATGAATTTCCCTAAAAACAGAGTGTTTTCCTCACCTACACACTGCAAAGGCTGTTGGTGAAAAGATTATGGATAAAAATTGCATTGACAGTGAGGACAATATATCATTTGGAGATATAGAACTAGAAAAGCATTCGCCGAATTTCTACAAATATTTTCCGAAGCAACTATTTACATGCAAGGTCAGGAGTATGCTACTATATCTTCTGTCATATATTTTTATGAAAATATATATGGAAAACTTACAGAAAATGGTGACAACTCCTCATTTGGTATCATTATCGCCTTCACAATTATAAAAAGCAACAGTTTTTTAAAAGATTTAAAATAAGAAAAATTCACAAAAATTCCTGAAACCCATAAATACAAAATCATATTGCAAAAGAATAACTAATATTGCAGGAAATGAAAAACCATGGAATTAATATTCATATAACTGATGATCCACCAGCAAAAAAAAGAGGTAATTTAATATCTTATATATGAATAGGCCACAAAAAAATAGTTTAGTGTAAAAAAGTGGCAGTTAATTATTTGAAAAGATTGAGGGTTTTGCATTTGGAAAAAATTAATTGTGTAAGATAGAGATAATAATAATAAGATAATAACAAAAATGCAAATAAAACAGCAAAAAAATAAGTTTGTTATGAAATTCACACCATAGATGAAGGCTGCTTTACTGAACATTTTACTATCAAAAAGTAATCTTCATGAAAATCAAAGATAGAGGATTTTGAATATAGGCTCTCGATATTGTTTTTGTAATAATCGCGGGTTCAATAGAAATTAAAAGAACATGTTTTCAAAGTTTTTTAATAAATTCACAAATTTCATCGAAATACATCCTTGTTTATCGCATTTTAACAAATTTCATTTTCTTAGATTTACATGACTGATTCAATCGACAATAATGCAAAAACTATTGACAATAATCCTAAAGAAATTTCAACTCCTCTAAAGAACGAACCTGATAAGCAAATTAAAGAAGGCTCTTGCGCTAACAAATTTGAAAAAGAATATGAAAGTAGTGTTCTTTTAGACACCGATGGAGGTTTTTTTAAGCAATAACAGTTTTAAATAGAATTTTGTTCAACAAAAAATAATATTTTGGAAATAAATCACACAACCGAAAATTACATTCAGATGGATAAATATAAGTTTGTTGTAGATTTAACAGATATACCGTTTTCTGTAAAAGCCTTTTCAAATAAAATAATTATAGTTCACCCAAATTTAAAAAAACACAACAAATTCGGGCTGTAAATAGAAAAGTGGCAAAACAACAAATTCAAAATCAGTTGCCATTTTCGGAATTCTCTACTTATTAAGCAGTCTGAACAATCTCGTGAAGCTGTTGGCAAAATAAAAAGCGAGGACAACCAAAAATTAAACCGGAGCAAAGATCAGGTAATGGACATTATAAAAATGCAAAAGGCTAAAAATTGGAATAATTTCATTCAGAGAGCATCGATTCGCCAGGAAATTTATTTGTTTTCTAAAGAACAATTAAATTTACCAACATTTAACAAAGGCCAGCTTTTTAAAATGCAGCAGAAATACCCTATTTATAGATGCCATCGGAGGAGTTGTAAAAAAAATTTGATGTCAATTCAAAAAGGGTGTTCTTGTACAGCATCGTAATGCATACATCGATAGCTGAAGCTTTAATTGCATGTCATTATGAAGATGACATAAAAAAAAATTGTAATCGATATAAAAATTTTTTGCATTAAAAATAAGATTAAATGGCCTTGGATTGGAGTTGGGCTATGATAAATGCTTCAATAAAAACATTTAACAATGTCGAATTTGTACTTTCGTGTTTAGATAAATGTTTTGAAATTCTTGAAAATTTTCAAAAATTACCTTCGAAATTCGTAGTTATACAAATTTGTTATTGTAATTTTTTTAAGAGATGTTTGAATGATATTCAATAATATGCCCAAACGGAAGAACAATTCAAATTATTTAAAATGATTATGGTAAAAGGAATCAACATTTCATCAATTGGAGATTTTTGGACATGGTGGAAAAATATGTGTGTCGTATTGCTCTCTTCTAATATTGATCAAAGATTTGGAATACTCTAAATATACATAACTAAATATAATATAACTAAAGCACCCCCAAGAACGCTTTTAAAAAAATCTGAATTTTCTTCATGGAAGAGACTTTTTAAATTTTACTAAGTTTTAATATTATTCATTAATAAGTATATTATTAATTTAAATAAAAGTATAAAGATTCACTTTTCAGAACAACATATAAAGGTAAAAAAATCAGAAAATTCACTGGACAAAACTAAAGCACCTCCTTGTGTATACGTGAAAGAAAAACTTATAAAACTAATATTTTGTAGCAAAACCTTTGTTTTGAATAACAGACGCACATCTTCTTGGTATGGATGATATTAAATTATTTATGGTATCTTGTGTTATTCCTTCTCAGGCTATTATAACGGCTTGGAACAGATCAGCCTTATTTTTACAATTTTCCTGATTTATTTTCATATTTACAATCTCCCATAAGTTCTCAATAGGATTAAGATCGGGAGATTGAGCGGACCAATTAAGAACTTGAACTCTGTTGTTCTGCAGCCATCCTTTTCATACTTTGGAGGTGTGCTTAGGATCGTTGTCCTGTTGGAACGTCCATTGAAGCGGCTTTCATCCTATGTGATGAATTGGCCCCATTCCCTGACCAGAGAAACAGCACCAGACCATTACACCACCATGTTTAACTGTTGCCCTGCAATATTTAGGATTTAGTCTTTCTCCTTTTGGTCGGCGCACTCGTCTTATTCCATCTGAATATTTAAAATTATATTTTGATTCATCAGAAAACAGTAACGTTTTCCATTTTTGAACACTTCAGTCGAGGTGGGCTTTGGCAAATTCAAGTCTCGCTTTTCTGTTCTAGGCTGATATGAAAGACTTCTTTGCTGGACGTCGGCGGAATAATCCGGCTTCTACAACTCTTCTGCGATAAATTCAAAGATAAATTGTTTCTTATTTGACCAGATGACGTTGTAGGATCATTTCTCTCTTGATCAGGGAATCTTCATAACATGATGTTTTACGTGGACGTCCTCCGCAGTGCACCGGTGATAAGCGGCCTGTCCGCAAAAATTTTGAAATAAGCCTGGAAATCACTGATCGGTTGATTGAATATTTATTGCTCAACTCATGGCGTGATAGACCAGCTCTCCAATCATCAATAATTTTAAGTTTTAATTGATTTGAATACGTGTTTCTTGCCATTCTAAATTTTCCACAACAGCTTTATTTTTAGGCACTTTAACAATTAAATTTTTATACACCACGTGTTCTGTCAATCTGTTTTATGATAAATTATTTCATTTTTGAAGAGTACCGCTAATTTGCATTCCAAAACTAGAGCAGCGTAGTAAAATTTTTGTACGGGGTGCTATTGTTTTGTCCGTTTTATTTTGTCCTATTTTATTTTTTATTAATGTTAAAAACATTTTAATGGAATGATTTATTATTCATCAACTGTTAAATGAAAAATAGCGACATTATTTATTAACATTAGTAGGTAATATCTTTAAAAAAGGTTGTTTTTATGAAAAACTAATCTGATTTGCAGAATGTGTACTTGGGGGTGCTTTAGTTATGACCGATACTGTATATCATGGCAAATTTATCAAGATATCATGAAAGAACAATGTACATTTAAACAAAATGAACGCAATGTACCACAATTTAAAAAAGTCCTTTCTTCCAAAAAGGTTTAAAAATGTATGATTCAATAAGAAATAACAAAATTGCAAAAAATTTAACAGAAAATAAGTTTTGAATTTGGTATTAAAAAATATATAACCTATGCCGTCTTTTGGAGAAATTTGATGGGGGTTATAGTTGAAACAACAAGCCAAACTAGAATTGCAAATATTCCTATTAAGAGTTCTTTTAATATTAATAAAAACGTAACATTAAAAGAAAAAATATTTTTAAGGCCCTAAAGACATAAAAAACATGTGCGGGTCACTTGAAAATCAAAGTATATCAAAAGGAAGTGCTGAGCAATTACTAGAAGACTATTGGAAAAAATCTCCAACAAAAATTATGAGATCGGTAAACGACAATCAAATGAATGTTGAAAAAAATTTTAAAAAATTAGAAAAAAAATCATTCTCCTGATCTCAAATCAAAGTACACCTACAACAATAAAGCATAGCGTTGTTCAAAAATCGGAAAACGATCTTCAAACCCAACTGAGAAAAATTAAGATTCCCAGAAATTTAAAAATAAAATTTGTTTTATATAATTATGATCATATATACCACAAACTTCAAAAAGAAGCACCCCATTTTGCTCAAAACATTTATCTCCACGAGTTTTATCAAATTATTATTGCTTTTAATTACTAGTATGGTACAAATTATAATTTTTGCACCGAAATAGAGTTGTTTGCGAAATGGTGTAATGATAATAGGTAACCAACAATTGAAAAATGGAATGGAAAAATTGCTCTCAAATGATAAATTGTCCATTGATTGCTTCAGTAGTTGGTTCGATGAAAATTTTAATTGATTTTATTAAACAAATTGTTAAAGTAAGGTTTTTTGTTAAATTCTTAAAATTATTGAAACAAAACTTTCGTATCCTATTTTCTAATATTTAAATTCAGGGGGCTAATTACCGCAGTCGAACACGATCGAATACTTGTTCGAACGTTCGATTTTTTTTTATTTTTGGGATTCTCTTATTCGATATCGAATAAAATGTATAGAAAACGAGTTTTTACTCGAACGCTAATAAGCGTTCGAAATTTATTTCGATTACGAGTGCGAGAATTTGCCCCCAGATTGTTTTTTTCGTGTGCTTATTTACGACATTGTATTTTTAATTTTGTAGGACATTATTAACGCTTTTATAACTCTGATCAACATTTTTTAATTTAGCAAATATATAAAATTTGTTTGTTTTGAATTCTATTGGACCAACATAATCAGGTATGTAAAGAAAATCATATGTAATCATGTCATAATCTTACAATTTACTATATTTAAGTATATTTTGTTTTTATTCGAAATTAATTTAAACAGTATGTTTGACTTTGAGTTAATACAGGTTAAAAATGTCCAAATAAAAACATATTGTTTTTGTAATAGAAATTCAAACAAAAAAAAACATGTTTTCAAAGTTTTTAATAAATTCACAAATTTCATCGAAATACATCCTTGATTATTGCATTTTAAAAAATTTAATTTCCTTAGATTTACATGATGTCAGCTACGAAAGGTTCAATCGACAATAATGCAAAGACAATTGACAACAATCCTATAGAAATTTTAACTCCTCTAATGAATGAACCTGGGGGTTACCGCGTAACTCAATCCGAAAACGGAAATGTTCGTGTGCTAAATACATTGCAGTTCGAAACGATTTCTTTTCGAATCGGATTAGGGAGTAACCCCCCTGATAAACAAATTAAAGGCTCTTGCGCTAAAAAATTTAAAAAATTATATGAAAGTACTGTTCTTTTAGACAATGATGGCGATTTTTGAACACAATGACAGCTACAAATGTAGACTTTTGTTCAACAAAAAATATTTCGGATATAAATGATAACCGAAAATGATATTCAGATGGAGGAATATAATTTACTAATATAGAATATAGTTTACCAAACCAAAATTTAATTATTGTAGAAGACGCAATCAATTTTAAAACAAATATTCCCCAGAGAAAAGATAAGGTTTATTCCTATGAGGAAGGTATTTTTTTTCTTTAAAGATCTGCTACATATGTATCTTATAGAATATTTTATGAAAAATGGGAAAATTCAACAAAGACATTTACGAAGAACGTTGAAGATCTTGTTCGTGAAAATTTTAAAGTAATAAATAACAGGGTTGTTTTTTCTCTGGGTGTAATTAAAATGACAGTACCACAGTGTGCCTTACCATCAGGATGATTCGTGAGATGAAATATGAAAATTTCATCTATTTGTTTAGTGAGTCTCCGAGATTGTTTTCGTTGATAAAATGTGACTGGTTAAAGGCATTTGCATTCCAGAAACAAATTTTTAAAAGACTTTTTTTCTTGCTAAGAGTATTTGTATCACTTGGTTCTGGGGTCTCGAGAGCTCTTGTATGGTATTATGCATGGTTGTCATGAAATTAGACATGTTTTGGTTAAGTGAGGTTATGGTATTTGCAAGATTTACTAACCCACCCGAATTTTGGGGAACACTAGCTTGTTTATTATCAAACTTTAAATACTAGCATAGCAGACGGTTCCAGACAGGTTTAAATGATTTTCGGATAGAATTATCATTACGTACCTGATCGTTATTTTTACCCGTTTTACCCTTCTCGCCTACAATTTTTGTTATAGCACCCTTTGATGTACCATTCTTGCTACTTACGCTTCCTGGAGGGTTAAACCCTTTAGAGCTCTCACTAGGTTTTATTTCTTGTGGTTTATTTAAAGCGTGTGTATACTTGCTAGTTGTTGTTTGAAGTGCATTATGTTATTTTCTACACAATTACCGATTGATGACGCTAGTTGTGTATTGTTATTATTTGATGGAAGAGCGGGAAAAGTAGATCTAGCTCTCTCAATTGGTTTGATGGTTAAATAGGTTTTGCTATAAATTGGATCACTTATATTTTTTGCATAGTTTTTCCGCTGTTATAATTATATACTGTTATAATTTATAACAGAACACTAATAATATAGACAAACAAAATACAAGAACACTTGTAAATTTTTTTTTCTTCAAATTATGATCTTTTAATTATAAATGTTTTATTGCTATTGTTTTATACACTAATAAAAACTTAATATTTTGACTGCAATGAGACTGTCTAATAGCTGGTCCAAAGTAGTCAACGCATTGGATTCGCATACTGATTAAGTAGCGTCAGTTACCTCAGTTACTAGCTACATAACTGCTAACTTGATCAGCTACGTAACTAGTAATTTTCACATGTACGGGTGCTCATTGAACTCAAATAGTCAGCTAAAATGATATATCATAGGCAGTCCAATAAACGGTAGCTTGCAAACAAACCTTTATTCGACAACTATCCAATGACACTAAAGTGTATTTTACATCATCACATTTGTCATCATCTATAATAAAGATTCTCTAACTAGGCGGAACGTTTTTTTCCGCTTAGCCTTAACGCTGAAATGTCATACCTAAATAAAAGCGGCAACGCTACGTGAAACAATAAAAACAAGATTATCAAAAAAATAAATATAACAAACCTGGATTATTTAAACAATAAAGTACATTGCAGTATTGGTGTTTCTGATTTTTGTTTCGTGATTTGTAAACTAAAATTTTATCAAAAAAACTAAATATTAAAGTTTAAAAAATTAGTTTCTTGCATATTTGCTTCTCCTTTTGTATGTGTTTACATTTATTGTGTTTTGCAACTAACTTCACTATTAAACGCGCTGTCAAAATCGGATTTTGCAATTGCAAAGCGTTGCCGTCGCGTTATTTCGGTATGCTGCATACAAATGAGAATTTTTGACAAGTAAAAAACGCCTTCCGCTCCAATTTAGGTATGCGTGTAATACTCCAGAAAGTATTAATGGTCCTCTCGCTACACAAACAACATTAATTGTTACAACAATATTGATTGAGCATCCATCAATAATCACCAACAAATGAGGTAAATAAAGAAGAAATAAAATCTAGTTTTTCAGTACAAATAAAGCCGGCAAAGTAAGTACAACTCAATAAGAATTAAAACTAGTCAAACAAAAAAGCGTGGTTAAAATCGTAAAAAATACAAGCACAACAACAAAAAACATTAAAAAATATTAATGTAAAACAAAAAGTGTGGTGTATGTACATATAAATTTTAAAAGTTCTGTGAGAATAAAGTGTGATTGGTGCATATTAAATTACAAAAAACAAAAAGTATTTTACATATGTATATGCCATATTACGGCAAGAAAAAAATTAAAAAAAAACGAAAGTGAAAAAAATTGCAATATATAAAAAAGAAATAGCGGCATAAATTTATTTATGTATAAACATGAAAACTGTATTAATTTTTCCCCTACAATTTATGCATAATTCAACACATAACGCACTAAAATCTCATACATATTTACCGTTAAAGTTCCCCTAAAAAAATTATACGCACATCATTACATACATAGCAACTTTAAATCATACATACAAACCACTATATTTTCCCCTACAGTTGTACATATTTACATAAAATAAAATATTAACCCCCATATGCATAAACAGTTAATAAATTTATCAAAGGTTTATCAAACAAAATTTCCATACAAAATTTGTTTTATAAACCTTTGATAAATTTATAAATTGTTTATGCATATGGGGGTAAACATTTAAACTTACAATAAAGCTCATATAAAACAAACAAACAAAAAATATAATTTGCTAAATTGGTTCCCCTACAGTGTACAGACCGTACCTCAAAAATAAATTTCCCCGTACATCCCCTGATATAATGTAGTTATGCAAGAAAGTTATAATTTTTTTTTTTTTTTTGCCGAATGTAGGGGCGCCTTTTTACATTTTTCGTTATATCTTTGCCATTTACAGTCGGATCCTAAAATATGATATATCAAAATTTATAGCCTCGGCCATTGACTTCAAGTATCCCGTTCTAGTATTTATCCACCAAATCTTTGTTCCTACCACCCTATGGCAAAGATATAACGAAAAATGTAAAATGGCAGTTACGAAAAAATTGTTTCGTAACTGCCTTACAAAAATACTTTATACTAGAGGGTGTACGGTGCACTTTTTTTTTTGCTTGTAAGGTGGTACGCTCTAGTGTACACTAATATTAAAAATTTACAAATGTTTTCTTTTCTCATTATAGAATTACAGAAAATAGAAAACAAGTTCAAATTAAAACAGAAGTGAGAAAATAAGTACATACATACATATTAAGAAATTTGCAAATAGTTCATTTCCCCTTTTATAAATTTACAAAAAATTGAAAACAAAACAAAAAGGATAAAAAAGTTTATATTGATACATAAGTGAGAAAACAAGAAACAAGTGTTTAAGAAAAGCCGTAAGAAGTGTTATACCACATAATTTGATCATCCCAAATAAGAGAATTTCAACTATTTACTGGTTCAACTAAGAGATAAACAACTAAACACACATTCTCTTTATTAAGTAAGTCTCTTTTGATTTGTTTCCCCATTCTAAAATCTCTTAAATCATTCCTTTATCATTTTTTCATATTGTGATTTAAATATATAAACATAAAAGACAACAATTTAAGAAATTTTTTTTGAAATTAGAACTTCATTACAAAGATAATTTATCTTGCTCTTAAAGAAAATAAAAAGCTTACAGTGCACTATAAAAAAGAGTAAGAAAAATATTTGTTACAAACACTGTTGCCAGATTTGCCGATTTATCGGAGCTTAAACTACTTCATTTCAATAACTTAATGAATCAAAATTAAAAATGTTTGTTATGAATTTGGAAAAAATGTGTGAAATTTTTAATTTTTTGCCGCCCAATGCGGAACGAATAGTTAGCCAAGACAATATTAATAAAAATAATTTAATCGTTTATACAAACAATTACTTGAAGGATTGAACATATACTAACGACTTTTTAAAATGAATAAAGCCTGATTTTCCTGAAATTAACATATTATTGGTCCGAATTTCGTATACGTCGTTGGAAATGTCTTTGTAGATGACTTAGTATTCGAGATGTAGGTTAGTTTTGGCTTTTTGCTTATATTTAAGACTTTTGTGGGCCGATCTTCCAGATTTTCAATAGCATCCGAAATATAACCATACCTGATATATTGTTCCATTGTACCATTCATGTTTGTAAGTTATTTTGGGTCTTCGGAAAGTTTATTTCAACAGACAGATGAACATCGATATATCGACTGCACTATTTATAACGATACAGAATATATATAAATGTGAGATAACCTCCAACAAAAATTGTATTTTTCAAAACTTTCTTTATTCCTATTATAAAAGAATGATTTAAAAAAAGTATGAATCGGTCTATAAAATAGTGGTATTCGTACAAAATTTAGTATTGAAAATAGGATAAAAATAAATGTTTTAAAATTTGTGAGTCATATATTGCTGGTGGGTATAAAATAACATTCTTACTTGTAATTATTGATATAGATGTCCTTTTATTTCTTGTTATTTTTAAACATTTTATTGATTATAGTTTTCATTAGACATTCATTAACTTGTAGACGTGAGCCTCTTTTGGCCAGTTCATCCGCAATAACATTGCCAGGTACACCATAGTGACCCAGCACCTAGAATAACTCCAGGTTAGAATGTCTAGCCATCTCGTTAAGAGATACCTGGCATTCATGTACCAATCTGGATGTCGAGTAGACACTAGATAGGGATTTGATAGCAAGCTTACTGTCACGACTGGTGGAGTATGATGTAGTACCCCCAACTCAAAGGCGCTCTGTCCAAGTTCGGCTACAAATCCCTAATCGAGTCACTTCATCCTAACCACAGCAGAGGTTGCTACGCAGTGCACGACGAGTAGCGGACAATGAAGTGCATCAGCGCACCCGTTACAGCAGTCGAGAGTCGCGGGCCCTCCAGATTCTAACCTCGCGGCAAAGGCGCTCACGAAGGAGGACTACTATGTTGCAGCGACAATTGGAAGATCAAGCCGTTGGACAGGCCACGACCCACCAGCTGCTTCGTCAAATGTTCGCCACAATTAACCGCCTAAGAAAAACAATTTTAGTTGCACCCGTGCAAGGGGGCCGGCATGTTGAAGCCCGCGATGATGTGGAGGAGGACGACGACTTCCTCGACATCGATATGGAGCCCCTCCTATAAATATTGTGATCCTCACTCGCTAGGGTCCACACTTTCTTCGGGGCTGGGAAAATACTGTGGAAATAAATAGGGATCACATCAAGGTTTCCAAGGCTGCATTCCGTTTTCTGATCCCAGCTTTGGTATTTTAGAACATGTGGTCCAAAGTTAAAATTTTGATCAAAAATAGGTAAAATTCCGAAGGACGTAGGGGCAACATATTCGAGAAATATGACATGTTTTTTATACCAAAACTGTTATATGTTCTTAAAGAAAGTTTTATTTTAATAAAAAAAAGAGTAAAATCACCTTTTCGCCCAAAAAACAGCAAAAATCTAAAAATTTTTTAATTTTTAAATTGAAAATCGTTTATCTTCGGATCCGTAATTAATATTGCTCTGAAATTGTTTGCATGTTATTGGTAATTTAGTTATCTAACTAATGAAAAAAATTCGTGTCCATTCCGTTCAAGAGTACGCCCTATATTTTTAAAAAAGGGTACCAAGGTATGGCAAAATTTGAAAATTTCAATTTTGAAATGCTCGGAAATTATAAGAGATAAATAGCACACGCAAGATCTAGCCGAGCGCTTCCCAATAATTTAAAAATCTTTAAAATCGGATGGGAAACCAAAAAATGGCACGTGTTTAAAAATTTACATGTCGAAGGTACCCTACTTTGAGCCCCCATAGCGCCGCGCCTGGACCATTTGTAGGGTCCATTTTAATAACTGAAACTCGAATATTGAAACCGTTTTGGTAACCCGTTCCACATTCATTTGATACTTTGTATGTGTTATTTTGATACCATTGTATCTAAATAACTGTTATATCTAAGTTTTATCGAAACTTGCCCACTGTAAAACATACGAAATTATAGCAGTATACAATTAAAAACTAACACAAAATGCGGCTATTAATTATATTCATTTAATTTTTTGTTAAATCCTTTCACATATTTTTAATTTTACTACGATACGGATAGCGATGCGCAACGGGTTAAGCTAGTAAACATAGAGAAAATATACATAGAGCGGAAACTAGAAAAAAACTCAAACAAAAAATTACTCAAAATAAT
This sequence comes from Calliphora vomitoria, assembly GCA_942486065.2. Taxonomy (NCBI): domain Eukaryota; kingdom Metazoa; phylum Arthropoda; class Insecta; order Diptera; family Calliphoridae; genus Calliphora; species Calliphora vomitoria. The sequence continues at coordinate 46,192,344 of OW818030.2, read as the reverse complement.
CACACATACGAGTGTTGTTTTTGTTTTCACATAGTTTTTTTTACTAATACATTCTCACCACTTAGGTTTTTGACAGCTGAGTTAGGTCTTTGACAGCAGAGTTTCCGATCTATGTGTATTTATCTATGCTAATAAAATACTGATTACAGTGATAACCCCTAATGAACTTTAAAACTGTTTGAGAATGTATAAGTATATTCAGATGTACTCAGATTTGAGTAACATCATTATTATTATCAAATTGTTTATAACTAAAATCTTGTTTAAACTTAATTTTGTTCCTTAATTTTTTATATTTTCAGTACAGACCAAACAATGGCGGTAAAAGTGCCATTAATAGTATTCAGTTTATTAATTGCTCACACTTGTGCGCAACTTTCTGTAGACGATCTTATTGGACAAGTTTTTAATAATAACACACCGGTGGAGACTACAACTCAAATTTTCCAATCTACACCAACAAAAACTACTGTTTTGGATCAACGCGGCGAAACGGGTGGCTACAGTTCATGTGGCGTGGACAAGGAATGTGTTCCCAGACATTTGTGCGTTGATGGTGCAATCAGTACAACCGGTGAAAACAATTTTAACATTCGTATCATCGATGAATTCTGTTATAGTTATAGTGAAATATGCTGTGATATTCCCAATAAGGTATGATATTTTTAAAATTAAATTAAAATTACGAAATTTGAGGAAGTTTTTTTTGAGAAGTAGCGTGATTTTTCAGTCTCTCATAGGAAACTGTAGACATTTTTATACATTGTGATTTTCACGTGTCCAACGTGATAGAGATTCAACCGTATTTTCAAATTAATAATCCGCAATAATTGCATTTTTCCAAAACTCTTTTTGTACATACATATTTTAATATTAATAATTTTATTCTGTAGTCAAAGCATTAAAATATTTAAATTTTCATATTTACAGAGAAATGAATCCGTCATTCCTCCCTATCCCAAAGAACGTCACGATGGTTGTGGCTGGCGCAACACTGAAGGTATTGGCTTTAGGATCACTGGTGAAATCGATGACGAGTCTGAATTTGCAGAATTCCCATGGATGGTTGCCATTCTCCGTACCGAAGATGCTGGTGGTAAAATAATTAACTTGTACGAATGCGGCGGTTCGTTTATTGCTCCAAATGTTGTCTTGACCGCTTCACATTGTGTCATCAATCGTAAGCCCCATGAATTGGTTGTGCGTGGTGGTGAATGGGATACCCAAAACATCAATGAAATTCTTATTCATGTTGACAAGCCAGTAAAGGAGATCATCAGTCATGCGAACTACAACAAAGGTACTTTATACAATGATGTTGCTTTGCTTATTCTGGAAGAAGCTTTTGTTTGGCAAGAGAATATTCGCCCTATTTGCTTGCCCGAGTCTAATGCCAACTTCGATCATAGCCGCTGTTTTGCCACTGGCTGGGGTAAAGACAAATTCGGTCGTGAGGGTAAATATCAAGTGATTTTGAAGAAAATTGATTTGCCTGTGGTTCCTCAAGCGACCTGTCAAAAATACTTGCGTGACACTCGCCTGGGCTTGTACTTCAACTTGCATGAAAGTTTCTTGTGTGCCGGCGGTGAAAAGGACAAGGATACTTGCAAAGGTGATGGTGGTTCTCCATTGGTTTGTCCCATACCCGGTGTTAAGAATCGTTACTATCAAGCCGGTATTGTTGCCTGGGGTGTTGGATGTGCTCAAGAGAATGTTCCTGGTGTTTATGCCAATGTATCATATTTGCGACCCTGGATTACAGAAAAGTTAGCTGCCAGAGGTATACCATTTACCCCCTTTACTCCATAAGTTAATTAACTTTTGTTTTAATTATCAATATAAAAATCAGCATAATTGCTCGACAAATAACCACTAAAGTCTAAGGACGACAATAAAAACTAAATTTTTTATATATATGGGGCATATCATGTCAAGTGAACCAACTTTTGAAATCGATGTCTTCCATTAGGGACGATTGAATTTGCACCATAGTTAGTTCTATTGAATAGTAATTCAGACACAATTTTTCAACAAGATCGGTCGAGAACTTTCCGAGTTAGAGGGGGTCAAAATTTGACATTTTGGCAAAGCAGGTGTTTTTTCTCATCCATGTAACTTATTACCTATTGTTCTTAGCAAAATGTGTCCCAAATAGTTTAAATACCAATTTCTTCAATCTTTCGAAAAAAAAAAATTAAAAATGTTTGTAATTTTGTTTCCAAAATTAAAAACTTTTTTGACGTTTTTTTTTCAAAATGGGACCTTTTTTTCCTTAAAAATTTAGATATTTTCCTTGCAGACCTATTTGGTATATCTATCAAAATAAATATTTTGTAACTAAAGACATACAATTTTTGACTTTTTTTTCAAAATCTAAATTTTTTTCCAAAATGGTCCCCTTTTTTGAAAAATTTTTTTTTGCTTAAAAGGTTTTTGCTTTAAGAGGTTTTTGGTCGCTTAGTGGGATGCGAGTGGGATATCTATCAAAATAAATATTTTGTAACCCAAGTCTACAATTTTTGATTTTTTTTTTCAAAAGAAAGCTTAGATCCATATCTATCAAATTAATTATTTTCAATACCCAATAAGCATTTTTACTGGAATTCAAGTTGAAAGCAAGTGTATTTCAAGCCTTGAATTATAGTCAAGCAATTGAATTACAGTTGTATTAAACTTTATTTCAATAGCATTCTCTAATAAAAATTAAACATAAATTAACGACATATATTTTTTGTTTGAAAAATATTTAATTTAAACATTTGCATTCAAGTTAAATTCCAACAAAATGTTCAAGTGTTTGAATTATTACGGCTTTGGTGCTTATTGGAAATTTTGTTAACACATCAAGATAATTATTATTTTTAATTAATTTAAGTTTTTCAAATAATTTGATAATATCATTATAATTTTCTATTGGAAATAATTAATATATAAACTAATTGTTAAAAAAGACCAGTACGTTACTTAAATTATTTATTTTATTCATATTCCACAATAATTAAACGAATTATTTTTATCTATTTTATTATTAATCATTGAATGAAATATTTTACTTTAGTATGTTTTATGTTGATACGATTGTAAAGGAAGTCCCTTGCTTTGTTTGTTTTTAAACTTATTTTTGTTACAATTAAATAAATGAAACTGTTTAATTATATAAACATTTGGTCACCAGAGCCTCAAATCAGCAGACAACCACCACCTTTAAGAAGAGGTCCTCCGCCTAACGTGTTCCCAACCCAGACTCCAGTTAGGCCAGATACGCAGTTTCAACCACATCCCTTACATACCGACAGATAGTTCAATCGTTCACATTCCAATCAATATTTGTCCAATTTGCTACCACCTTCCAACCTTACGAGATGAGGCCACCTCACAACTCAGAATTTTCTCGAAAGCCAGGACTGGATAAGTGGGGAGTAAATTTTGACGGTACCCCGAAAACAATGGGAGCCCAAGAGTTTGTTTTCAGAGTAGAAGAGATGAGGAAAGATTATGGCAACAGTTGGTCAGAAGTTTTGAGACACTTCCACCGATTGTTATCTGGCGATGCTTTAGAGTGGTACTGGATGCAAAGACGTCTGCAACCGATACACGTATGGGAAGAATCAATCACTTCCGTCGTTTTAATAGCGATGTCGAGATTCATCGGCTGATTATGGACCGCCGGCAGTATCCTCAAGAACTGTTCGTGGACTTTTATATCACAGTTCTCGGGCTAAGAATATGAATGCGAGTTAATTGATATCATGAAGATGAATTTAAAGACTTCAGTGGCGCAACTTGAGTTTCCTATTCGCAGCGGAGTCTTTGCTACACAGTTAACGACAGTCCTACCATAATCGACATCTAGCTCCTAAGGTTAACGAGATCCAATGTGAGGCAACAACTGAGGTGGATCTTGACGCTATAAACAGCTCGCCTAGATATGTCTGTTGGAACTGTCGTCAAGCCGGCCATGGCTATATGGACTGCCCATCATCTACCAGGCGCTTGTTTTGCTTTAAGTGTGGCATGGATAATACCGTGACGCCGAAATATTCGCATTGTACGGGAAACAGGTGACCGGACCCGCTAAAAACTGGGGAGCTGAGTCCGAATCCCACACCCCAGTAAGCAAACTGTAGGATTTTAAGGGCCTGGAGAAAGTGGATAAGGGTGAGGTCGTTAAAATCTTATTTAATAATAACGTTAGGTTAAGCATAAAGGCAGGAGAGCCAACAATTAGGGAGATAAAACCGTTACACTTAAGAGTTAAGGAATACGAAGAGGCTAAGAAAAGAATTTTTGGAAAAAGGCGAATTCAAAAAGTTAGGGAAAGATATAGGAAAAGAAAAGAACTTAGGCGCGAAGGTAACGGTTCTCGGCGAAGGATGTTTCGAGGTCGCTAGAAAAGCGGGGGTCGAAATACATAAGTTTCCGGCTACGGTGAGGACGGCATACGTTATATCCCATACCATTCAAGGCCGGTTTATAGCTAAAGTTAAATTTAATAGAATAGAAAGGGATATCTCATTCTATCTAGTACGGACCTTGAAAAGGCCGTTGTTTTTGGGCGTCGATTTTATGAAGAAGTTTAAGCTTATTGTTAATTTAGATAGCTGGACCACAAACGATATGCTATGGAGTGAGGAGGCGGGCGAAAATCCGTCAAATCCCTCCATTCATAACCTTTGTGATCAAGACAGAAAGTTATTAGAGGCAGCTATACCCAAGTTTCCATCTTTTGTGAAGAAGGGGCTTGGGCAAACCGATTTAGAGATGCATATAATCGATACGCAAGACGCAGTGCCTGTAAAGCAGAGGCATTACCCAGTTTCACCTGCTGGGCAAAAACTTATGTACGCGGAATTAGATGCTTGCTATGGGAGTAAATGAGACGAGTCAAAGCCCCTGGATCAATCTCGTGACGTTAGTGAGCAAATCTACCAAAAGCAGGCTTTGTTTGGACGCACGAAAGCTCAATTCTCTCAGTCAAGGACGCATATCCACTTCCGCATATTGAAAGGTTGCTCAGCAGACTGGGTGACACGCACTTTATATCTAGTGTGGATTTAAAAGATGCTTTCTGGCAAATCCCACTAGATATACAGAGCCGTGAAAAAACTGCCTTTAAAGTGCAGGGGTGACCACTTTATCATTTTTCTGTCATGCCTTTTGGTCTGTGTAATGCAGCTCCGACTTGCGAGGTCGACTATTACCCCCACCTAACTATACTTGAGCGGGTTGCTGAATTACTGTCTAATGCTAAACTTACAATAAACGTAGAGAAATCAAAGTTTATTTTTTAAGGAACTTCGGTATCTTGGATATATTGTGGGCGAAAGCAAATTAAAGCCTGACCCTTCCAAAATAACCTCGATACTCGAATTTCCTTACCCAAAGACGCCCAAACAAGTACGTAGATTCATGGGGACTACCGGCTGGTATCGGCGATTTATAAAGGATTACGCGACGATAGCTACACCAATTTTCGACACACTTAAAAAATCAAAGACTTTTGTATTTCCCGAAGAAGCGTAAAAGGCGTTTGATGAATTGAAAGTGGCACTTACCTCAAGTCTCGTATTACGACACCCGGATTTTGAAAAACGGTTCTTTGTTCAGTGCGACGCGTCGGACATCGGTATCGGGGCGGTTCTGTTCCAAAATAACGAAATCGATGGTGAACATCCAATCGCGCTCATGTCGCAAAAGCTTACGCCGGCACAAAAGAACTATTCCGTGACGAAACGAGAGTGTCTGGCAGTGGTAATAGCAATAAAAAAATTCCGGGCCTATATCGAACAAATTCCATTCACAGTTATCACAGATCACTCAAGCTTGAAATGACTGATGTCAAATAAAGAGTTGAGTGGTAGATTGGACCGGTGGGGTCTATTGCTACAATACTATATGTTCGATATCGGACATCGCCAAGGGAGCAAAAATATCGCGATAAGACATGGATGAGATCATAACCGAAGTCAAACGTCTCATTGCCTTAGAATTGCCAGCTTTTTCATCGGCCGAGAATCGGGAAATTCTAACTGTAATCAAGGACAAGGGAGAACAATTACCAGATTTTCGGGTTGAACATAATTGTATATACAAACGTACCTTACATTATGACGGCAACGATGTTTCAGAAGCTTTCTCATGGGAACTATGGGCGCCCGCCGAATTATGTGAAAATATCATAGCAAGAGCTCACAATCCACCGACAGCAAGTCACGGGGGATTTCATAAAATACTCAAGCGCGTACGTGAGTATTTCTACTGGCCACGTATGACGGTTCAAATCAGGGACTTCGTTGCAAATTGTGAAACATGTAAAAAAACTAAACCCTGTAATAAAATTTTAAAACCACCAATGAACGCAGAAATAATCGAAATCACGCGCCCCTTTCAGAAAATTTACATCGATTTATTAGGTCCTTACGTGAGGTCAAAATCGGGTTTATTTATATAGTTTTGGATCATGTTTCTAAATTTGTTTTGATGAAGGCCATGGCGAAATCTAACAACAAAAATTTTAGGGCAATGACTGAACTTTTTGGAGTACGGCATGTGAGGACAGCTATAAAGTCGCCCCAAGCAAACGCGTCGGAGAGGGTCAACCAATCGATACTGGCAGCAATGAGTGACCAGAGAGACGCAATTTCACTCTCAGCGACTCCAGTAAGTTGTATATCGCGAAAATGGGCAAGAAATTTCTCAAATGTCGTTTTCTAAATCTTACAAAGTTTTTTTTTACCGATGTAATCTGACTCGGAATTGTTAGGTTTTTTCTCTTTAATATTTCTTTATACTCCCTGTAGTTGCCTCCTACAACATTTTTTTACGCATACATATTTTTAGTTTTTTTTTCTCTTTAGTTCTTTTTAGCTTGTCAAGTTTGAATTAGACATAGTAGACTAGATTTTAAGTTTTTTTATATAGATATTTATTTAGAATAGATGAAATGTATTTGTAGGATTAGTGTGATTATGAATTAAACTTATTGAATTTATTTGGATTTTGTTCTCACTATATACGAGTACCTTTCTACAGTTTTCTTGTATCTTTTGGTTTACATTAACTCTAACTAACTCTAACAGAGTTAATTTATTTGGTATAATAATCCTTAATCCCTAACAGAACTATGTCATCTAGAGACTCGTTAGTCACCTAGCACAATAACAAATTCTGAGTCCGGTCTTACAGCAAGTTTAGGCAAAGGTGACGAAATTTACAACTAGGTAATCCTAAGAGAAACTTTGTTGACATTTTTTGAATTTATCCCTTAATATATATTAAGAATCAAAAACCAACTCCGCGAAATTTTATTTTTTTCCCTCTAAAGAGAAAGAAAAGGAAAAGAAAAACTGTAAACATAATACACTCAAGAAATGTTTTAAACATGAAGATATTTCCCCTACCCAAAATTTTTATTTGTCGTTAAACTACTAACAGATTTCGGTCAGAATATCTCTTATCTATAACTATTGTTAACTGACGATTTTTTATCTTTTTTTAACGACAAAATTATGTCGTCTGCAACTAAAATTGAAAGTTACTCAATATATTAACCTGACGTGAATTTTATTTCTCACTATCCTACCTGAAGACAGTATCTGGGAATATGGTAAATAGTATATAATGATTACGATAAATATGACAAATGAGTTGGATGATAAGAAAATTAAAATAATAATATCACTCACCAATATCCGATGTTCATACACATGCAGCTGTTTGTTGGTGGTGGAAAGACCACACATGAGAAAACCGCTTAACCTGGCGATTTTAATGATTGCAATGTCGGTGATCCCAGTACAGTCAAATCGTAATCACTTTTCGCCTCATGATGAATGCACTTCGGGTAAGGCCTTGTCTGCGGCCGTGGCAGGAGATGAAGATAGTTTTGATGTTGAAAAATGGATGAATTTAATTAAATCGTTGGCGTCTGTTTTATATTAACAGACGCCAACTCCATTAACAACCGTTATAAAAGTTCCAAAAGTTTGCGGCAGTATGTACAATTTTCCACATTCATTATGACCCGTTTTGATTTGTTCTTTATTTTGGCGTCGGTAGGTGTTGCCAACTTATCCATCGAGGTATTGTAAGAATTAAGAAGCATTGCCACATTAACAGAGAAAATTAGGGTGTGCAGTAAATCTAGAGTTTAGGGTGTTAGTATGACGAAATATTTAATTTTTTTATTTCCCCTCCCATTTCATTTATAGGGATATAGAATGAAATGGTGGGGTTTGTCATGTCTCCCCTGAATGGGTTAAGGGTGCATTCTAATTTAATAAGAGGAAGAATGAATTCAACCGGTTATTACAACAACAAAAAAGATGGTGAGGAAAAAAGGCGGGAAAAAGTGGAGATTTGGAAATGGAAAAAAGAAAAGGGAGATTTTTTTTTTGAGGAGAAGTGAGATTGAGAGGTGAATGAAAAAGTGGAGTGCTGTGATGTGATTTTTTTATGAAGTGGAAAAAAATGGGAATATAAAAAAATGATAGGAACATATTAAAAAAAAACAAACATAAAATTTAAAAGAAAAATAAAAAACAGCAAGATATTTTAAAATACAATCACAAATGACACATAATGACAAAATTTATTAAAAGAAAACATATAGATATATACAATACAATTTTTGGAACAAAAAAAGTAACACCCATTTACACATTTATGAAATGAACATTTAAAAGAAAACGATACACACATATATTTAAAATAATTACGCACCCAAAAAAGTACAATTTATCTCATAAAAAGAAAAATACACATATTTAAAATACAATATAAAACAAACACATAAATAATAAAACACAGGTTTTTAAAAGAAAACAAACACACAAGTACCAAAAGGATACTCCTAGAACTCAACCTGAAGGGGAAGGGTTGACAGATACGGACATAAACGGACGACAAAACTTCTCCAGAACCAAGTCGGTTCTAGGTTAAATTTTCTTTTCTGGTGGTGACTCCTCGGAGAAGATGGAGTAGAAAAAAAGAGGTAAGTGAGATAATTTAAGAACTGTAGGGTGTAGAATAGGGGCAGACCGTAAATAATTGGCCACTGGTTTGCCATGGAAGAGGGTGGGCAGGCCAGACATCAATAATATTGCTGCAGCCAAGGAGGTATAGCATCTGACATTTTAATATGGTCTATCACGCGAGTCAGAGTTTTTTTTAATTTGTTGTTTTTTAAATTCTAGAGACAGTTCTTTTTTTTTGTTCAGTGGCTTAGGTGATGATCGGATGGTAAACTTTACGCTCATCTACCAGGCATTGCCATCAAAATATTATTTAGCGTTGCCATCTGATCATCCACCTACGGTTCAGCCCGAAAAGTCATTGACACATCACTGAAAACAAAAATAACTATAGCATGCCATTTCTATACTACTAAAGTATGTATTTTTACTGACTTAAAACCATATATGCTTAATTTCATCTTTATAGGTCCATTGTTATAAACAATCTAAAAAGTACAATTAGTATATTGACAAAGTACCATAAAGTATCCCCCATGAATTTTCATTCACTTAGAACCATATATGCTTAATTTTATGTTTTGTTATAGAAAATTCAAAAAAGTACCATTGGAATACAGAAAATGTGCCATGAAGTATCCACTTCAATTTTCACTCCCTTAGGACCATATACGCTTTTGTGTGTCCACTATTACAGAAAACACAAAAAATAACATTAGAATAAAGAAAAATTAAGAAAAAAAGGAGCCACTTGTAGATTCCCACTCACTCGGGTCCATATAAGCACTACTTCATGTTTCTAGGTATATTGGTGAAGAGAATAAAAAAAATACAATTCGAATAAAGAAAAAGTACCAAAAAGAATGTAATTAAAAACAAGTAAGAGAGCTATATTCGACTGTGCCGAATCTTATATACCCTTCACCAAATTATACTTTTAAATGATAATTTTAAATATTTTTAGGTAAACAAAATTAACTTTTTTTATAAAATTTAAAAAAAAAATTTGTTTTAAATTTATTTGTGAGAAAAAAAATGTATGACAAAAAATGTATGTAAAAAAAATCGGATTGACAAATATTTTTCCCGTTTTTGACCCATTTTAGGTCCAAATTACTGTAGCCTTATATACATAGTTTCAATGGACTTGAAATATCTATCATTAGATATCCGTATTGTCTAATTAATGACTTAGTGATCCTGATATACATCAAAAATATGCCAAAAATCGAAGTTGTCCGGTTTTTCCTTATATTTCAGCCATTTGTGAGCCGATTTCCAGCGGCTGAGCTGGAAGAATTCCCGATATATTGATTACGAACAGACGGACATGGCTATATTGACTTCGATATCTACAACGATCCAGAAAATATACACTTTGTGAGGTCGCAAATGAAAAATTTAGAAATTACAAACGGAATGACAAACATATATCCTCGTTGCCACTCATGGTGAAGGGTATAATCAAATTTTTTATTTATTAATGCATGGCAAAAAAGTGATTAAAATGAAAAAAAAATTACTTTAAAAAAAAAACAATAAATTTAAAAACAAAAACTTAAAATTAATTTAAAAAAAACTTAAATTAATTCCTCTCGGAAGAGGTGGAGGAGGGGCAGAATATTGCTGCTTTCTCGGCGTCTGCCGTGGTGCAGCCTGATGTTATTGTTCATGGTAGAAAAATAATTAAAATAAATTTTAAAAGCAATAAAAATTTAAAAAACGAAAACTAAAAATAAATTAAAAAAATGTTTAATTAATTCCTCTCTGAAGAGGTGGAGGAGGGACAGAATATTGCAGCTTGTTGCCTGTTGTTGTTGTTCGTGGTAAAAAAAGTGATTAAAATAAAAAAAAAAAAACAATGAAATTAAAAACGAAAACTTAAAATAAATTTTTAATTAATTCCTCTCTGATTAGGTGGAGGAGGGGCAGAATATTGCTGCTTTCTCGGAGTGTGCTGTGGTGCAACCTGTTGTTGTGGTGCATCCTGTTGTTGTTTTGTTGGTGGTGGTGCTTGTTGTGGTGGCGCTGATTTTTGTTGTGGTGTTTGTTGTTGTTGTGGTGCTTCTGCTTGCCGTTGTGATGGTGTTATTTAAGCTTAGCCCAAACAATTTTTATTTAAAATTCAAAATTAAATTGAAACATAAAAAATTCAACATTACTTACCTAGTTTTGCTTCAAGAATGTTGCCTCAGAATGTTCCACAAACTTTACCTGATTTACCGTTATTGCGGTGTTGGAAAACGTAAAAATAATAAATATAGGTTGGTACTACTTGCACTACAACTTTTTGGAGAATGGCAGACTTCGATATGTTCACACGAGAAAAATTTATGTGGGGACACAAAATTATTTACTAAGCGAACATATTAATGACTCGTCAACAAAAATGTATCATACTTATTATTGAACACTATGTCTGATATAGGTAACCTCATGGCACTGGCCACGTTCTATGGAATATTAAATTCCATTTTTTCTGACCATATTGGAGGAACTCAATTTACTCTGAAAAGGGCCAGCAAATTTTTAGCCCGGAACACTTTTTTAATATATACCATATATACTTTCATCTATAATAGAGGTATCCTTGTGGGTCTGGCCACGTGGAATATTAAATTTTATATATTTCTGACCACTCTGGAGGAACTCAATTTTCTCAGGAATGGGTCAGCAGATTTTTTGCACGGAACACTGTTTTTAATCTATAGTATGTGTACCACCATCTCCCGTATAGCTGTTCCCGTGCACTGCCTACGTTTCATGAAATTTTAATTTTCGTATTTATAAATTCCAATTAAATTTTTCATTTCTTGCGTAGCTAAATATCGTTGCTATCTTGACATACTTTGAACGAAGTGTATGTTCGAACGAAGTGTGATAGATAGCAACGCCGGAAATGAATTTATAAAAACGAAAATTAAATATACATACTATAGATTAAAAAAAGGTAAATAGTTTCTACCATGATGAAATATGCTTCCACGGTACTATTCGATATCCTTGCCATGCCGTTGCCCATGATATTGGTCCATAGTGGAGCAAATGCAGCATATTTACATAAAATATTTTTTGAGAACTCATCGTTATAATAAATATCCGTAAATGAAGCTGTAGTTTTTAAATAAAAAGAACTTTGGTATTGATATCTATATTATTTTTGTCTGTGGAGATAAAATCTTCATCGGACTCAATTTTGATGTCACACTTTGTTTTTAAGGAATCCTTTACATAAGATGTCGAATTTTTATAACCGCAAATAAATAAAATCCTTTTCAACCAACTAAATAATTCCTCGAAATTGCTAATGTTTATAGCAAAGTATATTATTTGCCTCTTAAAAAAATTTGTTGCTGTTGCGTTTGAAAAGCAGGTGTCAATATCCTTGAGGGTAATACGCAGGAAATGTTTGCTGCATATTTGTAATACTGCAAGATTACATTTCTTTGTCCAAATCCAATCTAAAACAAGTTAGAGTGCTATATTCGGCTATGCCGAATCTTAAATACCCTCCACCTAAATTAGATGAAAATTATAGAAATTACATTGGTATAAACACTCTAATATCCATATTCAGTGTTTGTTATTGGGACTTAGCTCCGATTATGAAGATTGGTAGAATGTTAATGTAATACAGTAGTTTTCGCTTATAGTCTACAAATACAGTTGCACAATTTTTGTGGACTATAAGCGAATTAAGTCTATAACCGAATTTATTTTTAAGCCACTTTATGGATTATAGATGAATCCTGATATCATACACATTTTGTACTATATACAAATTATGTACTTTCTTCAATAAAACCAATTTTTTTAAACACAAAAAAAGTTTATTTAAAATATAGTAGTATTTTATATATTGTTAGAAAAACTAGTTTATGCAGAAGATATTTTATTTAAAATGTATAAAAATGTTATCTAATTCAGCAATTTATAATTGAAATAACTACATATTCCTACCGTTTTCAACAGAGTCTAATATTTAGTCAAACTTCAAAAGTATATTTTTGTTCTATTCTAATGAATTTTCCGGATGTGAGCCTTCTATATATAATTAAGAACCCAGAGTCACCAAATCTACTTGAAACTTATATCTGTTACATTTTTATCGATATGAGTGTATATATGCGTTAATGTATTTTTCGTATGTGCGACTTATTTGGAAGATATAATTAAATACTTTAACGTGATTTCTGTGTATTTGATGCCTATTTTGCTTGATATTTTTCTCCATAACATTATTTACACGATTTGTTATGGGTATTATTGTGATTATCGGAAATGGAGCTAATATGGATGCTATGGTCAAATATGGACCGATATCCACAAAACCCAGTAGTATAATGTTTGAATACAATATATTGATCTGTACCCCGTTTCTGTAACTATTTGTGAGAAGCTCTCACATCGAGAAGTGTGAAACAAAAAATTCCATCGTTTCTCGATTTGGGAGCAGAAAGTGTTTTTGTAACTTAAAGTGAGAAGAGCCAGCACTAATTACGTTTTTATTGGAAATTTCCAATCAAGCTGTCAAAAACATAAAGAAGAAAATAAAAATAAACAAATCAATTTATATTTAAAAAAAAAAAATTAAAAAGTAAAATTATATTTTTAAAAAATAAATTATTTAATAGTGATCAGATATGTATGCTAATTTATTAATAGAGGCAGAGCAACATGATCGTAGAAATATGTTGCGAATTTATCGCCAAAAATTAAGGAATACAACTGATCCATTTACTATTCCGGATCAACGTTTTAAAGACCTCTATAGGTTAAGCAAGGAAAAAAATAAACATTAATTTAAGTTTTAATTAAAAACAAAATCATACCTTTCTTTATTTTTTGTATTCATATTATATTTTTTGAAAAAATTTGTTTTCGCACCGTTTTTAAATGTGAGTTGTTTTGACAGTTCATGTGAGAAACTTTTCACAAAATTTTCTTACAGAAACACTTACGTCAAAAAACTTAAATGACAGATAGTTCTCACAAAATGAAATTACAGAAACACTTACATGTGAGATATGAAATCGTGTTTTAATTCACGTTGTTTTTTATTCAATTTCATTGTTTAAGGCGGGAAATTTCTCGATGTGAGAGTTACAGAAACGAGGTACTGTATACAATTTTTATTCGATATCCATATATTTAAAATATTTATAGAGGTTAATGTGTTTTTCAGAAGTGGTCTTTATATGGGAGCTATGACCAATTATCGGCCGATCTTCATAAAATTCAACACGTCGATTTTCGTGCATAATGGAAATATTTAGTTGAAGTTTTAACCAGATAGAAGCTTTTATAAAAGATTTATTAGTATTAAAGTAATTTTCGGAAATGGACCTTATATGGGAGCTATGGTCATATATGAACCGATATTCATACAATCTAGTAGTATCATTTGTGAATTAATACTACCGATCTGTGTAAAATTTTAATTCGATAACGATATTTTTCAGATATTTATGAAAATTAATGTGGTTTTTAGAAGTGGTCCTTATATGGGAGCTATAACTAATTATAGGCCGATCTTCATGAAATTCCCTACAGCGATTTTATTTAAATGATTTGTATTTAAATGATTTTCGGAAGTAAACTTTATATGGGGGCTAGGGTCAAATAGTGCCCGATCCAAAACAAACAATTGGTCTCGAGATTTCCGTTTGCACGAAACTTAGTTGTGCTGAATTTTGTATAGATACTGCAATTCTATGGGCTATATACCATTGCTCCATATTTCGGGAAGAAATTTGTATGGGGGCTACGAGAAATTATGGACCGATTCTTTCCATTTTCAACAGAATTTGTCCTTTTATCATATAAATAATGAGTGCAAAATTTCATAGTATTCTCTGCAATGAATTTATCCAAAGTCATAAAAATCATTTTAAAATTATAAACATTTTTGGAGGTTGTCTTACATTTTGATCCATAGCTCTGGTTCTACCAATTCGATTTTACTGATTTTCAATACCAAACTGCTTAGAAAAATTGTAAACATTTTGGTATACATTTCATTAATTTTTCTTATGTATTTTGGACGGAGAGTGTTTTACACAGACAGACAGACGGACATTGCTCAATCGACTTAGAATTTCATAAGGATTAATCTATATAAATATATAAATGTCTTTGTAAGTTTGTTTGTTTGTTTGTTTATTTGTTTGTTTGTTTGAGGATCACGCCTAAACGGCTGAACCGATTTTATTGAAATTTGGAACGTAGATAGATCCTTACTTGGAAGCGTCAATAGGCTATAACCTTTTTCAATACTTGGACCAGGAAGGGGTAAACAGGGGGAAAACCGGTAAAATTGGTACCTTTAGTTCTTAAACAATAAATACTAAACGGCCGAAACGATTTTATTGAAATTTCCAATATAGACTACGACAGGGGTAGCGAAGCGCACCGGGTCAAGCTAGTAAATATATAAATGGCTTTGTAAGTTTGTTTGTTTATTTGTTTGTTTGTTTGTTTGAGCATCACGCCTAATCGGCTGAACCGATTTTATTGAAATTTGGAACGTAGATAGATCCTTACTTGGAAGCGTCAATAGGCTATAAATTTTTTCAATACTTGGACCAGAAAGGGATAAAAAGGGGGAAAAACGGGTAAAATTGGTACCTTTAGTTTTTAAACAATAATTACTAAACGGCTGAACCGATTTTTACATCGACAGGGGTAGCGAAGCGCACCGGGTCAAGCTAGTAATATATATACTTTGTTGTGTCTCAGATGAATATTTCTCAATGTTACACACGGAATGACAAACTTATATATCCCTCTTTCACCACTTGTGGTGGTGGAGGGTATAAAAAGGTACATATATTTTTAAAATAATCCAGTCTTTTTATATTATTAGTTTTAAGTAGAAGAATTTTTGTGTTTTTATTCTTGGCCAATATATCGTTGAGCGGAAACCTCTTCATGCAGCATTGCAATAATTTTTGATTGGACATGAACGGTGTTGGCATTATTTTCGTTCTGTTTTTTTCCACATCTACCAATTTAGTCATTCCTTCTGCTATCTTTGAAACTCCTGCTCTCATTTCATTCAAATAAACATTTTTTGGTGAAATCGTTGAAAAAAAAGAACAATAACAACAAAGCATTTGTTGCTGCCGTGAGCCGCGGTGTTGAAGAAGATCTGGATTTGTCAATTCATCGACGTTCTCAACAATTGTGGCCATCCACGACGACCACATGGTGAATATTGCAAAAGGATTTGGCTTTCAATCCTTACAAATTGCAACTAGTGCCGAGCTGAATATTACAGTCTTAGGTCTAAAACTTTTGTCCTAGAAATTTCAGCTAAAGTGGACAATGCTTTTCGGCGGCACCCACAAACGTTTTGAAGTTTTATATGCCGTTTGAATAGAAAAACGATTTTTTTCCAGTTTTTGCACTAAACTAAACCAGATTCTTAGCATGTAATAAATTGTCATTTTGAAAACGTATACAAAATTAAAATTGGTTAAAAGTTTTAAAATTATGACAAGTTTCCCATTGCTAAATAATGTATTTTATCCCACTTTATTATGAACTTGATGAAAAATATTATACGCTTTGGAAAATTTTCCTGTTATAAAGTATAATTTATTTTATTAGAACTGCAAGAAGTCGGATGTAAATTTTAAAAACTGTAAAAAACAATTTGTACTCAAACGAATAAGAAAATTTTAAAGCGTTTGCGGGTCCCGAAAGCGTGTCCGATTTGGGTTTAATGTTGAAGAAAAAATTTTACAACTGGAGCTATAACAATCAAACCGGCACTCCTTTAAATTAAGCAATATAATGTTCGCTGCACCCTAATATGTATATATGTACTCACATATGAATAAATAAGATTTTTCAAAGTAGTAGGTAGCTTCTCCAAATCGTAACCAGAATCTTGTGTTGACTCAAAATCTGATGTATTAAACAGCTGTGAGCAACTAGTTCTAAAAAAAATTCCATCAGTCATGCAACTTATATGTATGAAACCAATAAAGTGATACTAACGATCTAAATTCCGTCAGAAATTCCAAGTCCTCGGAGAATTCCCACGGATCCTGTGAATCGCCTGACAGGAACTTCAAGTCGCAGCCACTACCAGAATTGACGCTTTGCCTTTTTGGTTGAAATACCGTTTACTATCGAGAATGCTCCTCCAATTTTGCTTACATGCTTCATCTGCGGAATATAAATAACATTATAGAAATAAAATGATATAAGTATATAAACAATGTATATATAATTTTATTCCTTACTGGTTTTTCCAATTTCCATCCATGTTGCTCTCATGGCGTTGCGGTTACTGTATAGCTTATGACACTTATCCCAAATATGTTTTTGTTACGTTAAATTTATTTGCTGAATTTACAAAATCCCTTGTATCCTTGTATTGAGTGTATTATTGTATTAAAATACAATAGTGTAAGCTTGTTGTTGGTAATTTTCATACACAAATTAAATACACTTTTATTTTATATGTTTTTAAACAGTTGCATTGGTTTCCGTGCTGTCAATGTAAAATGAATGTCCGTTATTAAGAAGAAGAAAGCAAATACAAACAAATATTCTTAATGTCAGCAGCAAATTTATAGTTTTATCAAAAAAATTAATTAACTTTTTCAATTCTATAAGAATAATGTCTCTTGAATTTGGTAAGAATCGGTTCACTATTTTTCTTAACCCACATACGATTCTCCTTTCGCACAATAGCTAAGCTCTCATAAATACTTTATATAGATATCTAGCACAAGTATGTTTTATATAAGCCGTACTCGCATTACCAAACTTTGTGACGAGCGGTCCATAATTAGTCATAGCTTCCATAATTAGCCCACTTCCGAAAATCATTTTTACTGGGATAAATCTCTAAAAAATGTTGGTATTCAAATAAAATTTAAAACAAATAAATATATATATAAAGGTCATGTTACGAATTTTCCTTTTAACTGACGAAACATCTATGCTCCTGAACAACTGAGAAAGCACAAAAGGGTATCTTTTCATGTTTTAATGGCGTTTTTCGATTTATCTGTCATATAGAGTCTGCAAATATGAAATTAGAAACAAATGATCCTGTATGAGTGAGAATGTAGATGGAGCACTCTGTGAAGCTTCATTTCTTAAAATGGTTCTTCTTGAATTTTCTAAATTAATGAATTAAGATACATAAAATAAAAGAGAAATTATCGTCATATTTTGTTTATTCTAAAAAATTAAATTAATAATGCAAGGAACAAAAAACATTAAATAAGGCACTGAGCATTTTAATCATACTAGTTGAATATTGTCAAAATCGTGCTTTAGCAAAAAGAACTTAAAATGTTGCAGTGTTTTACTTTGTACTAACAATTTCCCTAACGAAATATCGGGTCAAATGCTAGTAGTCAGATAAAATAATTGTTTAAACATTTTCAATCCTATTGTATACTGGTTTCTATTATTTCATAACTATATCAAGTATTGATATGCCCAAAAATACTATTTTGTAATATTTTCTACTACATTTTGAGTCTTGAATTTTAATAAAGTTTTTGATATTGGTTGAAATCTAAATAAAAAAGTTATTAAACATTTTAGTTTATATTTGTGTTTTTAATTACGAAAACAGTATTTTCAGTTACTTTTAATTTTCAGTTACATTTAATTTGTAATTACCAAAAGTAATATTCTCAAAATTTAGTTAAAATATTAAAAAACTTTAATTTGAGCATATGAATACTTGATTCAGTTACGAAATAATTGAAACCAGTTTAATATCTGATAAACAATAGGACTGAAAATGTTTAAACAATTGTTTTATCTGACTTCTAGCATTTTACTTGGTACTTCGTTAGCGGATTTGTCAGTACAAAGCAAAATAAAGATAAACCTGCAACTCACAACATTTTAAGTTTTTTTTTGCTAAAGCATGACCGACAATATTTATCAAGTTTAAATAACAATTATTTTTTATAAAAGAAAAAATAAACTTAAAATTCACTATAGTAATAAGAAAATATAAAAATAATTAACTTCAATAATATTAATAAAAAATAAATAAATCAAAATTTTAAATCGTCGTTTTTGTATTAAATTCAAATATCTCATCTGGCTTCCGAGATACTTCCAGCTCATGTTGCGGTACATTTATATGCTGCTGGTCTTTCTGATTTAATACTGTTTGTACTACTGTTTGAGTTGTTGTGGATTGTAGTGTCACAGGTTGAGGTGTTGTGTATTGTTGTGCCACAGGTTGAGGTGTTGTGGATTGTGATGCCACAGGTTAAAGTGTTGTGGATTGTTGTGCAACAGGTTGATTTTTTATTGATTGTGGTTTCACCATTTGGGGTACCACCATTTGAGGTACCATCATTTGTGGTGCCATTATATGATGAGACATTTGTGGCAGCAAATATTGTGGTAATATATTGCTATACCCATGAGGGTGTCTACAATTAAAAAATATTTGTAATTTATTCTTATTATTTCAAAGCCTTATAAAAAATACCTGATATGGTGTATTACGTCTTTCACGACCACGTTCTCTTCGATTACGGCTTTCACAGTGTATTGCGATAAAATATCTACGAGTACTCATTCGCCTATATGGGTACAATAATAAAGTTACCAGTTACCAAGTATACTGAGAGAAATATTGTGTATGAAAATATTATTGCTATATGTCCGTTGTAGTTTAACATTGATGTGTATTCTGAAAATAATTTTATAAAGTAGAAAGAGACATAGCAATGATACATGGTAAAGAAAGCTAAATTTTTTACCAAAATGTTTCTATATAATTTTTATGTTTTTGGCAATATTTATTTTCTGAATTAAAATTTTTCATGAAAAATGGTTTTGACAACAAAGTTTGAATGGGCCAATTCCCTACGTTTAAGTTTTTTAAAAAACTGTTCCGTGCAAAAAATCTGCTGACCCATTCCTGAGAAAATTGCGTTCCTCCGGAGTGGTCAGAAATATATAGAATTTAATATTCCATGGAACGTGCCTCGAGGTTACCTATATTAGAGATGAAAGTATACATTGTATAGATTAAAAACGCTTTCCGTGAAAAAAAAATCAGATGGCTCATTTCAGAGAAAATTGTTTTACTACAAAATGGTCAGAATGAAATGGAATGTGATATTCCAAGGAACGTGGGCAGTGCCACGAGGTTACCTATATTAGAGATGAAAGTATACATGGTATAGATTAAAAAAAGGGTTCCGTGCAAAAAATCTGCTGGCCCATTTCAGAGATAAAGTAGTTCCTCCAAAAAGGTCAGAAAGAAATAGAATATAGTATTCCATGGAACGTGGGCAGTGCCACCTATATTAGAGATGAAAGTATACATTGTATATATTAAAAAACACTTTCCGTGCAAAAAATCAGCTGGCCCACTTCAGAGAAAATTGAGTTCCACCAAAATGGTCAGAAAAAAAAATGGAACTTAATATTAATTCTTATTAAGGCCTGATATCGAAAAAAATCTTAACATACATATATCGCTCATTTGCTACAGCGTAATAATTCAAAAAAAGTCGTTTCGAGAAAAACGGCTTTGAATGTTTTATGACATTTGACTATTTCTTAAATAAATTTTCAACAAATCATGAGATTTCATTTAACCCAAATTTCTCTTGTTATATACGAGAACACATGAATTTCAATGAATAATTTTTATTTTATTAAATAAGAGTTGTTTATAACGGTTCAGGATCAAAATTTGTTGATTAAATTAAAAATAAAATGTTTATGAATTTTTTATAAAAAAAAGCGACAAAAAAACAAAATAAATTTAAAAAGAAACCTTAAGAGAGTTCCCCTCGGTAGAGGTGGAGGAGGGTCACAATATTGCCGCTTCCTCTGGCTCTGCTGTGGTGCAGCCTCTTGTTTTTCAACCGTTTGTGTTGTCTCCAGTTGTAGTGTTGGTGGTGGAGGTGTAAATGTTTGTGGTTGTGTTTGTTGTTGTTGTGTTTGTTGTTCTTGTACTGCTGGTAGTTGTGGTGCTGTTAGCTCTTGTTGTGAAGGTACTGCTGCTGTTGTTGTTGTTGGGAAGGTGCAGCACGTTTTTTTCTTTTTTATATAAAGCTTATGCTTCCCCTTCCCTATCTGTTTTGTTCTTTTTTGTGCTCAAAATCTACTTTTTTTAATTTCTTAACTTTGAGTGTAGAATTTGAAAATTTTGATAATTAAAAACAACTTGTTAAAACAATCTTTTATTTAAATGTTTATATTCTGTGGGTACAAATCAAGATCCCAGTGACAGTTTAGAATTCTAAAAAAATTTGGAACATGTTGGTCAAGTGACACAATTCAAAGCAAAATAATCATAAATATTTTGCTTTGAATTGTGTCACTTAACCAACATGTTCCATATTTTTTTAGAATTCTAAACTCCATGTTGAACGTTTAATTTTTGTATTAAAATCCCAAAGATATCGTATTTGTTGCCTTTGTCAAGTGGCTGAACTTTTTTATAGGCAACAAATGAAAAGTGTTACAAAACAAACAAATACAATATCTGTGTAATTCATATTACTAGCTTATTTTCTAAATCTATATAATAAATAGAATTTTATTAGTCAGTTTCTGGCAACAAAAAGTGAATATGAAGCTGATAATTTCACTATTAAGTGGCAGTTTCCGCATTGTCTAGGAGCACTGGATGGCAAGCACGTTGTTTTTAAATGTTGTCAATCAGAGGGTTAATTTTTTTTATAATTATAAAGGGTCTAACAGTATAGTTCTGCTAGCCTTAGTAGATGCTGATTACCGTTTATTATATAAAGATGTTGGATGAACTGACAAACCCACGATGCGGGGATTTTATTACGAAGTGACTTAAAAAAAATCATTGATAATGCCGAAAAGCACTTCCCAGAAATAATGTTATTGGAAATGGAAGAAGACTGCCATATATTATAGTAGGCGATGATGCTTTTTCACTTCAAAAGCATATTACGAAGCCTTACTCGCACAACACTAATAAAATAGAGAGGCAAATATTTAATATTCGATTTTCACGAGCTAGGCAAGTTGTTGAGCGAGCGTTTTAGAATTTTCCAAACAAAAATGTACCTATCTGTTGAAAAAGTAGAGCTTGTTACTAAAACTTGTTGCGTGTTGCTCACTCAAATAATTTACAAAAACGAAAATTATTTAAATGAGCAATCGCCTGCCGAGACCCAAACAGGACAAGAAACAATAATGAACAAAACAGAAAGCAGTTATGGAAAAGGAATCGTACAAAAGTGTACGTCAAGGATTTGAAGAGTATTTTAATAACAACGGAAAATTATCTTGGCAACATAAAAAATTGTAGTGGAGTAAAAACATACTAATAAATCGACTACAGTTTTCTCTTATTTACACTCAACCTGCTTATTAGTCTGAATTTTTCTAATTTATTGTAACTACCCAGCAAAAATCACTACCCAGCAAAAATCATTTCAGATAAATTAGTTTCATTTATTCCACACATTCCTCTAGAGTTTGCTCGAAAGCCGAGAACATTAATAGAATTGTCTCACTGGAAAGCAACGGAATTCAGACATTTTGCTCTTTACACGGGAATAGTAGCATGGAAAGACCACATTCCTGAAGAACTTGTTTTTATACAATTTTGTTATCTTCTCCCAATAGCTCAGAAAAGGAAAGCGCACGTGAATTGGTTAAGACATTTGTAGAAACATTTCCTATTTTATATGAAAGATTAAGTGTTTCCTACAACGTTCACAACGTTCTACACATTCCAGAATGCGCTGGAAATAAATAATTTCTCGGCATATATTTTTGTAAATTATATGTAAAAAATAAAAATGCCTAAGCACATAGCGCAACAAATTGTAAATAACTTTCTGGACGCACCAATTTTACTACCAAGCAAGTTTCTGGGAAATATAAAGTCAATATTCCTATCTAATGGTTACTTTACTCCAAAATCCCCAGAAAAACAAATTATTTTTGGAAATAAATAAAATTTTGGATGATAAACGATTTTTTGGACAAATTTTTAAAAACCCACAACATATCCTATACATATCCAATAAATTCAATGAACGTTAATATTGCCTATGTTGAGGATTTTTATAATGAAACCGAAATATACAATTTCAAAAATATTTTTTCCAAAGTTGTAAAACTTCCAAATAAAACAGAATTTGTTCTAATTCCAGAATTACATTATCAAAAGTCAAGATGCAGTAAAAAATGGAAAAAATCTGATATTAAGTAAGTGATAACGTAATTTAGTTTTAATACAATACATAAAGTACATTTTTTAAATATATGCAGAAACTATTATGGAACAAAACAAAATCATTGGCAGGACTATGGCTGAACATAATATTGCTGTAAAAACCATATTGGAATCTTTTTGGAATAAGCCCAAACATCTTAATATTTTTCCAATTTCGTCCACTGAGGATTTACTAGCATGGGAAAATAACATTAATGAAGAGAACAAGGATGACATGGTAAGTTAAATATGCTGCATTAATGTAAATTTATTTCAGATCAAAACGGTGAAAATTATAATTGAAGAAAAAGGTATAACAAAAGGATTACCTTTAATTGTTTCCGAAAACTTGCTTCTAGAATACAACATAGATGGGATACACCATAAGAAGAGATTAAAAAATTTCCCAAAAATTATTGATGTGCTTTATGATGAGTGTTTTGGCTACTTTGTATGTTTTCCAAAAAGCAGCACATTAAATTAGTTTATCTTAAGGTCATTTTGTTCTAAAATTGATGAGTGGAATTAAAAAAAGTAAAAATGAAAATGAAGAAATATAATTTCTTCATTTAAATGTAAATGTGGGTACGTTCGTAAATGCAGTAGTTGTGCATCACTGCAGCATAATTAACGTCAAATGTTCAAAAATGCATGACTTGGCAGCACTGATTTACGTCAAACAATTTGCAGTGCTGCCGCAAATGTTTGCAAATACTGCAACCAAGGCGAATTCATACAAGGTGGTGGCAGTTCTACAAAAACAACAATTGGTCTTAACAAATGTCAAAAAACAAAAATTAAAAATTAAACAAATATGTATTAAAACTTAATATAGTGTAGATATTTGAATAGTGAGGGCTTTACTTATTTATGTAAAAAATAAATATTTTATTATTAAGCTTGGAATATGTAGATATTTAAATATAAACAAAAGCTTTGACAACTGTTAGAACCAAAAAGCGAAAAAAAAAGTTATCAGCTGATTGACTGACTCCACCTTGTATAAATTCGCCTTGACTGCAACAGTTTAATTTCTGATGCAATAGTGCGCGTTTAAGAATATTTTGTTGAAAAAAACTAAAATAAAAGAAAATTTTACATTTTGGCAAAATGGAAAAGAAAGTAGTGGTATTAAACAATAATTGTTACTACAAATTAAAAAATTATATTTATAGTTCCGAGGAAGATTTTACGTTTAATATTCAAAAATTAATTATAAGAACCAGGTTGGACATGGAATCAGAGTTCCAGGAAGGAAGAAAATAAAAGTCGGTCTTGTGGGGAAAGGTGCTGTCAAAAATTAAAGAAATTAAACCGGACTTTGAAATGACAAAGGAACAAATAAGCCGAAAATTTTTGAATTTGCTGACAACATTCAAAAGAATTAAAGATCGGAATAATAAGACGGGACGGAACGCTACTTTCTGGGAATTTTACGAAATATTTGATGAAGTCTATGGAATTTACAGTCGTCCCTCAATGTAACAAACAATCTTCAAGACGAGGAACCAGAAGCTTCAGCTGATGAATGTTGCCCCCCCAAGAAAAAAAGACAAAAATTTAAAGAAGAAAATGAAACGCTCGATTTTTTAAAGGAAGAGTCTAAAAAAGAAGATGAAAGGCACAAAGAAATTTGTAGAATTAGAAAAACGTAAAAGTGAATTGGAGCGAGACAGAATTAAGGCAATGCTTGACCTATAAAATATTTTGCAAAAAATTTGGGAAAAATAAGTTTTATAAATTTTTGTTGGTTGCTTTTCTTTTTCGAAACTTACATTAATATTTTCTTAATATTTCTTCCTGCCTTTGGAAATGGCTGTTTAATATAAATATTTTTTATTTTAAATTTAATTTAAATCAATCGTTTTTTGTTTTGTCACTGAAATTGCTTGGAATTAAACTTTATTTTAATTAAATTTTTGTTATTTTTAATTTAAAAATATTAAATGTGATATGAATAAAATATTATTATTTATTTTAATTGGTTTTTCTAATTTTTGTTTTTAAGCAGTTCTTTGGTATGGAATTAGGAAGGTCAACATTAGCACAATATTTTCTCTTGTTTGCTATATTTAAAAATAGTATTTAAAACGGATTTTAAAATATATACATAGGATAAATTATTATTCAAGAACAAAACAGCGATGTTAAATTTCTTCTTATAGTTAACCCATGTCATTTTCAACGTGTATTGAAGAACTGGGATATGTTTCTCTGGTAATAAAATCTGAAGGATTTTCTTGATTTATAATAAAATTGTGTAGTATGGTGCACGAAAATATTGCCTTAGATGTTTTTTATATTGACCACAAATTTAAATACTTTAAAATTTAAAATTTTTTCTTCAAGATTCCATAGGCTTGCTCTACAAAAACTCTTGATGAACTCAAGTAATAATTAAATTGTTTTTCTTCGGAACTTAAATGACCATTATCCCTGTAAGGTGTCATTAAAAACTTTGATAAGGGATATTCTGAATCGCCTAGAATAAGGGCATTTTCAGCTAGTTCCTCTCGATTTGAAATAATTGAATTGAAAATTGGGCTTATTTTCCACACGTGTGCATCATGGCAACTACCTGGGCACCCAATAAATACGTTTAAGAACCGAAACTTGCCATCGCATATGGCCGGCCTTAAGAAGATTTAAATTTTAATAAAAAAATAAAAAGTTAATTTAAGAAAATATTGGAAAATCTAAAATATTTAATGAAAAATACAAACTTGCATTATAATTGTGTAATTTCCTTTTCGGTTATAGTAACTTGCAGCATCTTCCCTTGGAGTTGGTATGCAAAAATGAGTGCCGTCTACACACCCGATTACAAAAGGAAATGGGTTATGTCTGCTGCTTTGAAAATGTTCCATAATTATTTGTTGCTGTAAAGCTGAAGACCACGTTATTTCATTAAAAAAAAAAAAAAACAAATAAGGTCAATGATTTTATAAAATATTTTGTGAGTGGTTCCCTTGGCTATATTAAAACGGTCACTTAGTTCTCGAAAGGTCACATCGCTATTACAAAGCTTCCAAAGCGTAATTTATATACACTTTTCTAATGAATATTCCATTCGCAATGCCTGGAAAATAAAATAGCGGTATTCAGTGTCTTGTGCGTTTTTTGTTTTGCTATTGCAATAATTTTGCCATTGACAGTGAGCGGTATTTAAAGCAACATTGCAATGCTGGATGCAAATTAGGTAACAGCTGATATACAGAATACTTGGTCGAGAAAATTTATGAAAAGGTGTTTGATTATTTTGTGAAATTGTTTTTAAATGCCGCGAAATAATCCAGAACAATTTTTATTTCATCTAGCGTCCACTTTTTATTGGGTTTTTTCTCTTTTTAATTGTTTATTAAGAGTGGTCGGCGCCATAGCTTCAATTTTGTGTGACGATATTAAATTATTGTTTACAAATATCAGATGATTTTTTGCTACGCAATACACGCAGCATAAGAAGCTAAAGAGTTTTAGGGCCGTTTCCTCATTAGGTGATTATCTTTTTTCCCAACGAAAAACTGCAGATTAAAGAAATTTGGTTTTCTCAATGTCTCATTTGCTTCTATTCTATCGCAAAGCTAACCCGACCTCATCTGCCAATTATTTATTTATCGTACAGATAAATA
This sequence comes from Calliphora vomitoria, assembly GCA_942486065.2. Taxonomy (NCBI): domain Eukaryota; kingdom Metazoa; phylum Arthropoda; class Insecta; order Diptera; family Calliphoridae; genus Calliphora; species Calliphora vomitoria. Next base: position 46,165,528 of record OW818030.2, on the reverse strand, counting down.
AATAACAGCTGACTGCTGTTCATAGTTTTTATGCGTTTGTGCTTTTGTAAACGAAATAAATAGATTTTGTAAAAAAAAAGTTTAATAACATTAATTTGATGGAGGACGAACTCAAATAATATAAGTTCCAAGTGAATGCTGAAAGAGTTTATCATGCCAGCCCTAACTACTTGGCAGACATGGAGGATAATGCATTTTTCAAAAGATTCCGGCTGTCGATGGCCACATTAAACAGCTGATTTATGTAAACATGTTGTCACTTGAAGGCAGGGTTCCCACCTTTCACATCTATTTTGAGAGGTATTGCCAACAGAAAATAATGTTTTTTGTCGGTATATTGAGAAAGCCAAAATTGTTAACGGACAGTTTATCGGCCTAATAAATTTATGTCGACATTTAGTAACAGACAGTTTGTCGATACATTGAGAAAACGGGCCTTAGTATTGCGCAAAAGCAATGATGTGATAATTGCAATTCTGTGTATTTTGTTGTTGGATTGCAAATAAAAGCTACAGTATTTTGCATTTGCATTTTCGCATGACGATGTGCATCAAACATTGAACTCCCCTAATAAAAAATTTTATTTTTTTCTAAATTGCAGTTATCGAATCTTACCGCAAAAGAAGATCGAGACATTCGAAAATGACTGTAGAACACATCATCTTGATACCGTTTTATTATTTCAAAGTAATTATTTATTTTAGTAATCTGCCTTCTTCTTTTTCGTTTTAATTGATTTCTAATAATCAGAAGTCGTTCCATATTTTTTTTATTCTTTTTTTATTATAATTTAACAAAAAGTTGTCACTTTTACCATCGAGATTTTCAATAATATTGGTTATTGTTATTGTGGTGAATATTTTTATTTTCTTGCAGAACGTTCTAAAAAGCAAACTCTGTGCAGTAGCAAAGCATCTGCAACAGCTGATCAAGCATCAGGAACAAAACTGCCGCAGTGATGCACAAATTTACTGCATTTACGAACGTACCCTGTTTTTGATAGTTGCTTCACATATAGTGCAGCAAAAAAATAAAAAATTTCAACAATTGTAAAAGGCTGATGAATCAGAAAAAATGATTCTCCAACTATGTTAAAAGTTATTTTCCATATTTGTGTGATACTACAGCACACACAAACTAAATGAATTTATTTTTAATTTGAATGTTTTTATGAAATAAATATTATTTTTTATTAAATAAAACGTTTTACTTTTCACTGGTATGTAACAAAGCAAATAACCCATTATTCGCACTTTTTTTTGTAAGTACATATAATTAAATTTCTTAACTGATTGTAAGTACATTTGTAAGCATGACCCATGAATTTTTTAAAAATCTCGATCAAAGGTAAGTAGTGTTTCAGTCAAATAATAAGTAGTTATGCCTTGGCTGCAATATTACATGCTGGCTTACTAAGTAAAGTATTTGCTGGGATATATATTTACACCTTATTCTATGTCTGTATTTTTGTGTACAAAAACGTATTTTTTTAAATTTATTTAAGAAAAAACACTAATTAAAAAAAAAAAAACAATTTTATTAAAAAAAAAAATTCATTTAAAAAATACAGAAAAACAAAATTTAATATTTCCCCCTATAGGTTCGGTTGTTGTAAGGGCTGCTGTTGTAGAGGCTGCTGTTGCTGTTGCAAGAGCTGCTGTTGCTGTTGCAAGAGCTGCTGTTGCAAGGGCTGCTGTTGCTGTTGCTGTTGCAAGGGCTGCTGCACTAATTGGCGCGCCGGTTGGTATATTGGCATGTAGTATTGGGGCTGGTATGGACGACCAGTTCCATCATACCCAGCCCCTTTCTTAACCTTTACATTAAGGTTTATCCTTTGGGCACAATGAGGGCACTTGATGTTCTGAAAAAAAATGTTAATTACAAACTTAAAAATATATAAAAAAAACTTCGATTAATCTGGTGGGAGTCTACTATTCAAATGACGCTTATTGCGCCATTTTAATTAATACCAAGTTTGTAAAATTTTTAGTACAAAATTAAACTTGGTATTACTTATAAATTTGTCAATCGAATTTTTGTTTATAAAAAGTCGAACAGTCGATTAATTATTTCTCTATTTTATAACTGTCACATTAAATACAAAACAACGTAAAAATGAAATTACACACAAAAAATTTGTCGAGGTATTATTAACTAAACTTGCATGGGTAATTTATTTTTATATGAAAATAAAAAGCTTTATTATCTAAGCCAGTACGTAATTTTTACTACACATTTTACCTTAACTCTATGTTAATATAACTATTGGAATAAGGTATCTTCTTCGAATTTATTCGTATAAGGTTTTCTTTCTATTTTATTGACAATTTTAAATTTATACTATATTTTTAGGAAATATAACCTATTGATTTTTTTGTGTGTACGAAAGTTGAATATATAATTGGTAATGATGAGTAAACGAAAAAATAATACAAAAATTTAATCTGAATTTGAAAACATGTTTTTAATTCTGTTTAAAGATTAAATACCAGAAATTTAATTTTTATTAGAAATAAGTTGCCAAAAACTTCGTAACAGTGAATTACTAAAAATTAATCGATTTGGTAGCACCAAAATATTGTTAAAAACACTCATTACTGATCTGGCAGGACATGTATAAATTCTGCACAAAAAAGAGAAAACACTCAATTGTCTGCACAATTCGCGTAATATTCTTTCTCTTCATAATGAGTGGAAAAATTAGTTTGATAAACTACTTTGTTATTTTCTCGTCCGCAACATTATATGATATGTCATCATCCTGTTAATGCTTCTTACTTTTACAGTTGTAAATTGTGTTCCAATTCATGATTCCTATAGCGTTGCCATATCTTGATGTTGTGTTTAATTTCAGCCATGTTACTTCTTTTTTGATAAGGGCGTCATTTCAAACTCAACGATGGAGAGAGACGCACTGGTATGTATTTTTTATTGTTTATTATTTATTTTGTATTATTTATTTATTTTAGGATGTTTTAAAATAGATTCTTCAAAAACAAGGAAGAAGACGGTCACGTCTTGTAAATTAAATTTGTTTGTAGATTAATCGGTACCAGTAAGCTTGGGTTTTGTCACCGTGGTATCAACAAGCTTGGCTGAAACAGGCCTAGCCCCAACACGCCTGGCCGCAAAATTTTGAGGGTGCACCACCATATGTTGTTCCTCCGTATGCTGCATCATCTTCTGCACGGTCTGAACCATATTCTTCACCATAAGCTGCTGCACCACCATCTTCTGTTGCACAAACATCTGTGGTCTACCCTCGGCAGCTCCAACTTTTGGTGTATAACCGTGGACATTGCAAATGCACAGATGGACGATTCAATTAGACATCACGATTTATTTACAGTTGTGGCTACAAAATTTTATAAGGAATAACCAAAGTTTGGTTGCTTCAACCGAAATTCTTCCTTAATAACTGATTTTGTGTTGCTAGAACCGAAAAATTCTATGTGCGCAACCGAATCATTCGATTGGCTACAAATTAGGTTGCCACTACGAATCTGTTTTCTCTGTGTAATAATCCTGTTGTCTCAAATACTCAATAACAAATACCACGAACGTGATATCACACCATCTGAACATTTAAGTACCAAATTTTATCGCAATATCTTCAAAATTGCGACTTGTACTTTGCGCCAGTGATAAGAACAGGTAAAATGAAAATAGAAAAAATGTTTGGAGTAATTTCATTCAAATGAAAAAAGTGTTCCACAGACAGGTCAACAAGTATGTATGGGGTTAAAATGGACACTTTCGCCTTTATTCTGGTAGTAAAATATGTTTAACTGCTTTTTACCCTAAGCAGTTCTATTCCACTAAAATTAAAATTTGGCCAAAACATAGTACCTGAGAAAAAATTTAAAGCTGCGACAATATTTGTTCCGCCATCAGTTACAGCACTTATATTTTTATTATTTGTTTAAGAACAAACACGACTTAATTGTTTGATATTCAGTAGGAGACTAATTTATTAAAAAACAAGAAGAGTTCTTATGACTTACAATAACAGGTTACATTGCATATTTAATGTACAAAGAAAAAAAAGAAATCGAATGATTTTACCGTTTTAAAATATTGAAAAACAAATAAGAAGGAGATTATAAAGAAATAAAATAAAACTAAATACAAGGTGGGTCATTTGAAAATTAGTTAAAAGATAATTAATATAATAAATATTTTCTCATGAACATTTAAGCCAGCCTTGAACGGCGTTCAACAATCCTTTGGCAATGGATGAATTTTAGCAATAGGCCTTTTGAAAGTAGAATTCTCGGTCTTAACAGTGACGACCCTGACAAGGCCATCAGAACCAGCATGGATTTCAATTATGCGTCCCAGCTTCCAATAAGTGGGTGGTAAATTGTCCTCACGTAGCAAAACGATGTCACCAACGCATAAGTTTGTCATTTCTTTCTGCCATTTGGATTTTGGTTGCAGTGAAAGCAAATACTCTGTTGACCATCGAGACCAAAAATATTGAGTTAGTTGTTGTACCAACCTCCACTTACATAGTGAAGATGTTTTAAGATGAGTAACATCAGTTTCTGGCAAGGCATTAAGGGGTCTTCCAATTAAGAAATGACCAGGAGTTAAATAGGGAATGTCGTCGGAGTCAGCTTGAACCAAAGGCCTTGAATTTAATATTGCTTCAATTCTGGTTAAGAGGGTTGATAGTTCCTCAAAGTTTAGAGTGGCTTGACCCAGAGTTCTTCGTAAATAAAACTTCATGGATTTGACTGCAGACTCCCATGCTCCACCAAAATGTGGTGCACTTGGTGGTATAAAATGCCACTGTATACCTTTGGAAGACAACAAATTCGAAATTTGATTATTAGATTTAAAAGAGGTTACCAATTGATGAATTTCATTCAGCTTTCTGGCAGCTCCACGGAAGTTAGTTCCATTGTCGCTGTGTATATGAGCACACAAGCCACGTCTAGCAACAAACCGATCTAAGGCACCTAAGAAGGCATCGGTGCTTAGGTCGGAAACAAGTTCCAGGTGGACAGCTTTGGTCACCAGGCAAATGAATACTGCAATATACGCTTTTACTATTGGAGACTTTCTTCCACTGTGTTGCTTATACAATAGAGGACCAGCATAGTCGCATCCCACTTCGTAAAATGGAAAGGCAGTATTGACTCGGAATTTTGGCAGGTCTCCCATAAGTTGCTCTTGAGCTCGAGCATTGTAACGAGTGCAAACTCCACACTGGCGAGTTACAAGTTTAATAATTTCACGGGCACCAATTACCCAATATTTTTGGCGCAGTGTAGCAACCAACAATGTAATCCCAGCATGTAGATTTTTTAAGTGCAAATCCTGCACAATTTTCCGAACCATGGGGTTATCTTTATGAAGAATTATTTGGTGTTGACTGTCATAAGGTAAATCAGCTTTAGATAATCTTCCCCCAACACGCAGCAACCCATCATCGTCCAGAAACGGTGACAATCTCTTAAGTTTTTTATTAGTTATGATAGCTCGACCTTTTTTAAGTGATTCAATAATCTCAGGAAATGCAACTTCTTGGTAATATTTATAAATTGCAGTTTCAGCCGCTTTAAGTTCTTCAACTCTGAGAGGTGTATTGTCTTTATACTTAGATTTCAGAATATTTATAAATCTGTAGCAGTAAGCTAATACGCGCACAATTTTAGTCCAACAGGAAACTCGTTCGTTGACTATGCCAATCAAATCTGAGTTGTATGTTGTTGAAGCAAGAGCTACTTGATTACCTGGTCGAAGTTCCTCCTTTGTAGTACTTTTCTTGGAGTCTTGAACTGGCCAGTAACTGTCATCTTTAACCAACCATGAAGGACCCTTAAACCACATATCATCACCGATCAATGAACTCGATCTTACACCTCTACTAGCGGCATCAGCTGGGTTCTGTTTACTAGGAATATATCGCCATTTAACAATTGGAAGCGTTTCCAAAATATAAGATGTGCGATGACTAATAAAAGTCTTCCACTTTGATGGATGTGAAGACAGCCAAGCCAACACTGTTTTGCTGTCGGACCAGCATACCACTTCACTCATATTAACATTGATGACGGACGCTACATATTCAAACAGTTGAGTTAGTAAATATGCTGCACAAAGTTCCAGCCTGGGAATCGATAGTGACGCTATAGGAGCCACTTTTGTTTTGGAAATAACAATATTAGTAGACACATGTCCGCTTGCTGATACTTTGCGACAATATATTACTGCAGCGTAAGCAGAGCTAGAAGCGTCGCAAAATCCATGGAAGGTTACAAGCTTCTCTGTAGAAAAAATAAGTCGGGGAATATTAATGTTATTAAGCAAATGAAATTCGGAAAATAGTAATTTGACTTCATTCAAAATATCATTTGGTAGCACCTCGTCCCAATCCAGATTTGAAAGCCATAATTTCTGAATAATTATTTTTACAGCAATTATTGCAGGTGATATCCAGCCAAGGGGATCGAAAATCTTCGATATCTCAGACAGCAAGTTCCTTTTTGTTTCAAGACAATAGTTTTTCTTTTTTACCTTATATGAAAAACAGTCGTTGATGGGGTTCCAAATAATTCCAAGAAGGCACACTGTTATATCTGAAGGTATACTGATTATGCTTTCAATTTTTTCACTAGCGGGTATGTTAAGAAGAATTCGGCTATCATTTGTTGCCCATTTTCTAAGATGAAAACCGCCAGCCATGAGCAACTTGTTTAACTGTCCAGCTAGCTCTTGAGCTTCTTCTATTGTATTGGAGCCTGCCATACAGTCGTCGACATAAAATGAATTCTTAACAGCCTCACTGCCCATTGGATATCGTTCCTTTTCGTCATCACACAATTGAAGAAGAGTACGGATTGAGAGATACGGAGCCGGTCGAGTTCCATATGTCACTGTAGTAAGTCGGTAGTGTTGCACTTCTTCGGTAGGAGATGCTCTCCATAATATGCGCTGGAAGTCTTGGTCACACTCATGAACATTAATCATTCTAAACATTTGTTTAATGTCTGATGAAAAACAGTATTTTTTGCACCTATATCTTAATATCACAGCCAATAAGTCTTGTTGCATTATTGGACCTTTAAGTAGATTATCATTGAGTGATTTTCCATTAGAAGACTTGGCTGAGCCGTCAAAAACCACTCTTAGTTTTGTGGTCAGACTACTTTCTTTAAGCACAGCATGGTGCGGCAAATAATACACACTTTCAGATGAAAGGTTTATTTGCTCTGGAGGAACTTTCTTCATATGACCCAGATTGATGTATTCACTCATAAATTCTGAGTATGCTAGCTTTAAATCGGTATTTGATTTAAATTTTCTTTCCATAGCTAGTAATCTTTTCAAAGCACCAGGATAAGAATCACCTATAGCAGGTTTTTGAGTAAATGGAAGTCTTACTGTGTACCTATCAGCTCGAGTAGTGGTCGCTTTATAAAAGTCTTCAGTTTGCTGGTCTTCAATAGTATAATTAGGGCTTATCTGTGGCACGCTTTCAATTTTCCAAAATAATTGTAAGGTTTTATTCAAATCAATGTCGGGTGTAGTTTGAGTCATCACGTGACAGGCACTTGCAGTATTATCTGTCATACAACCGCCACAGAGAACGTACCCAAACATTGTATTTTGAGCTAGCAAATTACCATCTTTTATAACTCGACCATTTCTTAAAAGGTTAAAGAAATAGTCATACCCCACAAGAATGTCAATATCTTTGGGAGTATCAAATAGCGGGTCAGCAAGAGACAGATTTTTCACTTCATCCCAATAGTCAATGGTAAGAGTAGAACACGGCAATTGAGACGTAAGACTTTTAAAAACATGAGCTAGCATAATTAATTGTTCAGAACTGTATAAAGATTTTACTTGTAATTCGACCATACCTCTTGTTGCTCCAGCTTTATTATTACCCAATCCACTAACAAAAATTTTAGAAGGGATTCGTTGTAATCCAAGTCGATTGGCACATCGTTCAGATATCAAAGTGTTTTGGCAGCCAGAATCCAGCAAAATGTTACAGCTTTGGAAACATCCCATGTTATCTTTGATAAGAACTCTAGCTGTAGGTAAGAGCATATTTAAATTTCTTATCTCAGATAATGCTGTAAGATTTATAGATGTATCAGGGACGATTACAGGATCAATTGCAGCTTCGGCTTTTTTAGACTCCTCACTTGGATTTTTCTCATCTTTAGACATTTCAAAATCCGTACCTCTGATGACAGCTGTAGATGATTTAAAATTAGTATTTCGCTCCAAATGAATGCACGAATGATGATGGGCTTTACATGTCTCACACACATGTTTAGAGGGACAATTTTGCACCAAATGCCCTGGTTTTAGACAGTTGAAACATAATCTTTTTTCCTTAATAAAATTTATACGATTTGGCACAGACAACTTAACAAATGTTGGGCAATACGCAAGGTAGTGATCCTGTGAGCACGCAGCACACGCCTTTTTCATTACACTAGTATATGATCTTACCGACTTAGTTTTTGCAGAAGGTCCGCTGGTGCGTTGTTTATCACTTGCAGGCGGCACACGCTCCAATGCATCACACCGTTCATTAATAAAAGTTAAAAAGGTTTCCAATGTAGGGAAAGTAATTTTACTACAATGTTCAGCCCATGATTGATGAGTTTCTCTGTCCACATTTTTCAATAAAAGATGTATAAGCCATGGGTCACGCTTTTCTGCATCTGGACCTTGTGCTCGAAGACCACGTATAACTTCATCAGCAACATTGGAGACGTTTCTAAGACCTTGTGGACCATCTGCTTTGGATATAAATAAAAAGGTTTCAATTAAAGAATCAATTACCAGTGAAGGCTTATCATAGCGCTCTTGAATTTTTTTTAAAGCTTCGTCATAATTTTGATCGGACACAGCAAGATGTCGTATAAGTGTGGCAGGCTCGCCCTTTAAAAATCCTTTAAGGTATTGAAACTTCTGAGCGGCAGTTAGTGAGTGGTTGTTATGCACGGAACTGACATATAAGTCAAAAAACGATTTAAAATCTGAATATTTACCCTCAAATACGGGGATATTGAGCTTAGGAAGTCGCACATCAGCAGACTGGACAGAGGTGTTTGCCGTCTGTGACAAATTAGCAGCATTAATGTTTGTTGATGATAATTGTAGCGCAGACAGTTTCTCTAAAAATGAGGCTTGAGATTCTAACAATTTCTGCATGGCATCTTGATGCATAGTTGTGGAATTAAGGGGATCACCAACAATGTTCGATGAATGTAGCCTGGCATCGATGATTTCACAGTACCTGGTTTTCATTCGAAAATATCTCGCTTCAAAATCCTCTAACTCAGCATCACGTTCTGGTATACTGTCACCAAGAGCAGCCATCTCAATATCTAATGCTTGGAAACTATCAGATATTTTTTCTAGCCTCTCAAGTCTAGCACGGATCTCGAAAAGCGATGTTTCGTTGTTAACACCATTCAAAAAATTTTCCAGCCTTGTGGCTGTACCCTTAAGATGAGTTCTTTTATTACGAAGAGTTTCAATATTACTCATATCTATTATAAATTAATTTTGTTTTTCAAAAATTGGCACAGTTTTACTTCATTTGATGTTCAAATGTCTTTCACAACAACAGTTTTTTTAGTTTTAAGGTTCTAGTATATGCAGCTGGGTAAAAGAATTCGCAAAACCGTTATATATTTTTTTTGCTTTTACAAAGTTGTTAATATGTACTTGTAATAGACAAGCAACAATCGCACACTATTCTAAACACACACACACGTTGTTATTGTGGTTTAATATTAAGCGCAGTAATTTTTTAAACTCTATACTCGCGACAATCACGTCGGGGTCACCAAAAATGTTTAAGAACAAACACGACTTAATTGTTTGATATTCAGTAGGAGACTAATTTATTAAAAAACAAGAAGAGTTCTTATGACTTACAATAACAGGTTACATTGCATATTTAATGTACAAAGAAAAAAAAGAAATCGAATGATTTTACCGTTTTAAAATATTGAAAAACAAATAAGAAGGAGATTATAAAGAAATAAAATAAAACTAAATACAAGGTGGGTCATTTGAAAATTAGTTAAAAGATAATTAATATAATAAATATTTTCTCATGAACATTATTTAATTTGAATTCCTGAATGAATTCGTAAATTTTATCTGCAACGGCATTTGCTGTATGTTTTCGGGGGAAATTTTCGGTTTTTAGTGTTATTACCACCAATTTATAATTTTGGCAATAATACACTTTAACGTTAATATAAGACAAATGCTTGTGCTTGTCGGACCACATATCTAATACTAAACATATACAATTTGGTGATTTGTTTAGTATTTCTTTAATGTTTCCTAAATAAAAATTATATACATCATTTAATGCAGTCGATGAAACAGTGTATGCACATGGAAAGCATATTTTCGGATTAAGATGTTTTGTATATTTTTGAAATCCAATGCGTTCAACTACTGTAAATGGGTGTAAGTCAATACAGCATTTCCCCGCTAAGCGACGAGCATATTGAAAATGATTCGTCTTTGTTGTTGTAGAGCCCAATTCATTTTCCGTCATAATAGAATTTTTTTGTAGTTAGCGGATTTTACGTCAATATTGTGTGCAGAACGTACATGATTTAAATAATTGCCTGTTGATGTGGACTTGCCAACTCATAATGGTATAAACTTGTTAGTACGGAAGTTCATTTAAAATGTTCTAAGCCTAAGGAACTTTTCCTGATAAAGTATAAAGGCTTAAATATATAAAACATATAACGCAACGATCACAAACAAATGATCACCACATATAAAAATGTCAGTTCTACACAAAATATGTGGAAGTAGCTACCCCATATTCTTGGGTTGAAAACTTTTCCTTTAAATTACAGACAATACTGTATATATTAGCAAAAATTCACTTACCCTTTTAAATCATATTCCCCTGCTCAAAGCGAAGCTTACAACATTTTTATTTTTCTAGAATATGTCTCCAAAATATTTCCAGCACTCAGAAACGCCACTTGGATTTGGCACAACTTTCGCCATTATTCTTACTTCAGATTTTCTTTTTAATATGTTATTATAATACTCAATGCTACTAGTTGGTGTTATATATTTACTATAATCCGCTATTTCTTCGCATTTTGATTCCGATGACGAGCTTTTTTGAAGCTGATTATTTATAGGAATTTTTTTTTTTTTTTAATAATTTTGGATATTTCGCTGCGTCTATGCACCGGCTGGAATATTTTAGTCGATATCAGCTGAAGAATTCGGCGACGGCTTGGACCTCTGATCGTCACTTTTGACCACCGTAGAGAACATAAAATCCTGATTTTCGAAAGGGTGAACCAAAAGTGTTCTGATTTAAAAAAAAAAAAAAAATCATTTTTATTTCAACACAATGTTTTTTATTTAATACCATATTTTTACCCCTTATTCAGAATCAATTTATAAAAGGTTTATAAAACTGATTGCCTTTATTCTGAATTTATCTGATTTGTATGCTCAGAAATCATAATTTGTTAAACCAGAACTCATATACACCATTTTTTTGTTACTAAAAAAATTGGAAAATATTTTTTATTAATTTTACTCAATTCGATATAAATAGATTTAAATTATAAACACAATCTAAGTATTTTTCAAAAATACCACTTTAAAGAAAAGTGAACATTTCTTGAAGTAAACTTTACTCATAGATAGAGACTAATTAACGATTTTATATATTATATTTAATTAAAATTACTATAGAAATAAAAATATTGTTCATGGTAAATGCTTTAAGGTTCTGTGGTGCTATTTTTTTGACCAGCATTGTAGTTTTTGCTTCAATACAGCATTAAAATCGATTTTTATTTTGGTTTTTACATTTTCGTAAATCTGTACTCTATCACTTTTTTACTAACTACTTAAGAAAACTTATAAAATAAATATTGAATTAACGGTAAGACATTATCCTTTTTAGATGTTCTTTTTGATTTAGTCTTCTTATGGAATTGCAAAAGTTTCCATTGTTTTACCAAAGTTTAACAACATTCTATAAACGTGTTTTTTTTGACTGTAAAGCTTGAAAACGCTGAAATCTATATATATGGGGGATTTCATGTCAAGGAACCAAGTTTTGCAATCGACACAAATTTTGAGCAAGTTTGGTCGAGAACTTTCTGAGTTAGATTTTACATTTTGGTCAAGCTTTTTTTTCTCATCCATGTAACTTATTACCTATTGTTCTGAGCAAAATGTGTCCCAAATGGTTTAGATAGCTATCTCTTAAATTTTTCAAAAAAAAAATTTTTTAAATTTTTTTCCGAAATCAAAAACTTTTTTTACATTTTTTTTAAAATTGGTCTTTTTTTTCTTGCAAAAGAAAGCTTAGATACTTTTCTTGAAGACTTATTTGGTCGCTAAGTGAAATGCGAGTTGGATATCTATAAAAATAAATGTTTTGTAACTCAGGACATACAATTTTTGTAAAATCATAAACTTTGTTGACTTTTTAGACTTACAAGAAACACAAGTTAGAGCCTTTCTATATTAAGGTAAAGAATTACTCCTATGTAGATTCGAAATAAACATTTTATATATTGTAATTTTTTTTATTCTGTCTGGACTTGTCCCGTTTAGAATTTTACTTTATCCCATAACCTACCCGAGGTGTCCTACTTTGGGGACCCCTGGCCGGGCCCCTGGTGGGTCCATGAAGTCCAAATTCAAAACTCGATAACACTTTCTCTTTGAAAATTACATTAAAGCCAATAGTTATTTAAGTAATCAGTGTGAAACTGAAATACGAAAATACAAACGCAATGAACACATTACGTTTGAGAAGGAATCATAAATAAGACAACGATGTGTACGTTTTTGTATATCGCTGTTGAAGCAAATAATTCGAAGTTAATTTTTTTTTTACTTATTGGCTTCTTATTAAACTTTCAGATTACCAAAAACCGAGACATTTTGTCAAATATTAATAGTTTTTCAATAAATAATGTATTTCAATAAGAAAATATGTTTTTTGCTTATTTGGAACAATTTGGATGTTGTCCAGACAATTTTCAGTAACATCGTTTTGATTTGTGCTTTTGTAGTATTCCGCAGAAAATAATATTCTCAAAGATCTAGCAGATTTGAATTTGCAAATTCTAATGATACAAAATTATTAACATTAATATCTAAATTAATATCACAGGTTTGCAATTATTCACTAATGTTTATATTGATAATATACATATTTTGTTCAATTATTTTACAGCTATCAGACATACTTTGCCGATGTTTATATCGACAGTCTGCACAAATATAATATCCGCAATCGTTATGTTTCATATATTTTCTAACAATTGGATTACTTAAATGTGTTAAAGGTTCATCTTTAAGAATTTTAGAAGCATACATTAAAACAAATATACCACAAATATTATCATCATTTTGCAAATCTCGTTTGACTATTGGAAAATAATGTCATAAAGTTTTGCATTTTTCAACCATGCTTATGAAACAGTTATATAGTCTTTTTCCTTCACCTTCACTTGGTAATGAATTTATATATATAAATTCATGTGAAGAGCACACCAAATGAAATGACCGGAACTCAAAATAGGTACAAATATCAAATCAGGTTGATTTTGTATTAATAGTTTCAATTTGTCAAACTGTATATCATCAGTTTGACAAGGTAAACAGAAGCAATCAATTGATTGATCTACTTTCCTTTATTACTGCTAAAAGACAAAAATTTAACACGAATTCCAGTCTGATGTTTCTAAATAATCATAATATCCAACATTAATTGAATCTATGATATTTTTAACTTCCCAAAAAAGTAAGTCAAATTTGAGGAGAAAGAAGTTATCTTTTTTGACATAATTTTTCTTTAACTGAATTGCATTTTTACGAATTTTCGTAATTTGTTTGCTTATTTTGGACTATTGCATCATTTTAGGCCGAATAGCTCTTTTTCTTTCTTAGTTTATTTTTCCCCAATCCTCTTCGGGATCAGATTCAATAGTAAGTTTTTTATAACTATGATATTTTTCTATTAATTCAACGCTGACAATCTTAGAGTCTATTATTGTGTCAATAGGATTTGAAGTAATATAAGAATGTTCTTTTTGTTGTCTATTATTAATATCGACTTCATTATATTAATTTAAACTAGTTATTATATCTTCAATTTCTTTGTCTATTGGACCAAACATTTTGTATTTATACCGCAGTTCCTTTAAATAGCTGAGATAGTTCTCATAGTGTTAACAAAAACATCGGCTCTCACTGATTTTGGATCCAAAATTATATTTGTTTTGCAAAAATTATGTGAATTCCACAGGAGCATTGCTTATATGATCTCCTGATGGATCCCATGTACAAGATTTTCTTTAGAATTTTCTAAAGAAATTTTCTTTATAAAATCTCGTTGTATATGAGAATTTCTTTAGAAAATCATGTACAACAAGATTTTCTTTAGAATTTTCTAAAGAAAATCGCATGTACAAGGAGATTTTCTAAAAAAATCTGATGTACAACAAGAATTTTTAAAGAAAATCTCGTTGTACATAGGATTTTCTTTAGAAAATCTTGTTGTACATCAGATTTTTTCTAGAATTTTCTAAAGAAAATCTCATGTACAACGAGATTTTATACAGAAAATTCCATGTACAACAAGATTTTCTAAGGAAAATGCCGTGTAGAACAAGATTTTCTAAGAAAATCCCATGTGCAAAAAGATTTCTTTAGAAATTCTGATCTATAAATAGATTTTCTGTACAATCTGTTGTACAAGATTTTCTTCAGAAAATCTGCTGTATAACAAGATGTTTTTGAGAAAAGCAACAAGTTGTACACCAGATTTTCTCAAGAAAATCTTGTACAACAGATTGTACAGAAAATGTAGTTATAAATTAACCAAAAAAAAAAAGAACAGTAACAAAAAAAAAAAAACAACAAAAAAATAACAAAAAATTAATTTTTGAAAAAAAAGTTTATATAAAATTCAGTTAAAAAATATAAACAACAAAAAAATAACATAACAAAAAAAAACATAACAAAAATGAATTAGTAATAAAAATGAATTAGTAATCAACATTACTGTTGCACCGGCTGTCCCTGTTGCACCGGCTGCCCCTGCTGCACCGGCTGCCCCATCTGACCCTGCTGCCATGGTGCATAATGATACTGTTGTGGGGCGTACTGCGGCTGGACGTACTACGGCTGTAAGTACTGAGGCTGGACGTACTGCGGCTGGGTGTATGGCTGCACACCTTTCTTCAGGTTCACCCTGACCGCCATTCCACAATGTGGGCACTTTGGGAAATTCTGTAACATATAAAATAAAGTTAAAATAAAAATTTAATAAATAAAATTACCACTTACCATTTTTTGTATACAACCTTCTTGCAAACACTGCCCAATTATAAATAAACGGCGCGTGAAGCGAAGCTCTTAGCGTTGCCATACTATTTATCAACTTGGCATTACTTTTATAAACTGGTTGCACACACAGTTGAATAACATGTGTTAAATGAGTGTTTATTCCAGGGTTTAATATTTAGTTAAACGTTTTTTACATTTGACTACCGACTACGCAATAAATATGAATCGTTTTCATATTAATGTCCACATATACTGAAAATATACAAACTATAAACCAATGCCATATATGCATAAGCTTCATAGTAGAAATATTTGTCGCAGTTTTTCCAAAAATATTTTGCCTTACAAAATATTTTACGTTGCAGCTAGAAGACAAAATGAAAATTTTTCATTTCTAAAACATTTGCTGCCCAAATATATGTATATTTTTGGTTAGCAAAAACAAATATATTGCTTGTGTATAATATACAAAAAATTTACTACAAAAACATCATACATGCAAACAAATTGCAGCGTGAAAACCATAAACTGCAAACGATATGCGCAGTAAAAAATTCAAACAATGGAAATATGGAAGATGCTAAATGTAGACTGCCAAACCATACGAAGTTGAAAAATGTAAAATACGAAATTGTGCGAAGTTAAAAATGTTTAAAACGAAAATGTGCATTTATAAAATATTTCAGCCACATATATGGAAATATTTAGCCGCATATAGTCACTGAGTAGAAAAATGTGAAAAAAACTATGAACAAGTGTGCGTTGATTTGGGTGTACAAAATAAAAATTTATATTGAATCGTGTGTTTAAGAATTTAAGTGCAATAAAATAGAATCTTTATTTTTTGAGGTATGTAATTGTAATAGTATTATGAAAGATAGGAATGCTGTGAAAATATATTAAATAAGATTATGGGCAAAGGATATTATTTTATTGAATTTTTTGATTAAATGATTTTTGTAATACGAATTCAAATGTATTCCTGCTGCTTGTAATAGGAGTCCAGAAAAATTAGTAACATACAATTTTGTATGTAAAGTGGCTAAAAAAGCAAAACAGCCAATGAATACAATGTAATAAAAAATAACAGGATCTACAAAAAAATAGTATGTTGCATAAAAATGCAATGTAGATAGATAGATTACTTTTTCTGAATGAAATCTATCAAATTAAGTGTTTGTACACTCAAATGTATCCTTTCGTAAAATTTGTAACAGGAGAACAAACAAATAAATAAGCAGCATAGAAAATAATTGTGCAAGAACAATTTGATGTGTAAGATATAAATGCAAAAAGGCACAGGCATGAGTACAACAGGATCAAAAGGAAATTAACTGTATAAACTGCTGTATGTGTGTACATGTGTTTTGTAACTGCATAATGCTACAACAATTTACGCAAAAACCATCAACAAACACATAAATAGGTTCAATGATGATCGTGAGAGTAGCAGGAGAAAAAAGGATAAAGAGGAATGATAGAAATTTAAGTAAAGTCCAGAATATATGTATATGTACATACATAATTATGTATGACTTGTATTCTGAAAGATCGACTTTGTGTTTTTAAACGCACATTCATATGTATCCATTCGTAATATTTGTAACAGGAGAACAAAAAAAACAAATAAGCAACAGAGAACAAATTATGCAACGAAGGCACAATAATTTTTTACATAACCACGAGTGCAGCAGGAGAAAAAGGAAATACAAGAAGAACTACTTATACACTCAAGTAATTGTGATATACATCTATTGTATGTGTGTCCTCTAGCTGCAAAAAGCAAAAACAACTCGTGCAAAAAAAGAAACAAATGCATAGTAAAGGAATTTCTATACATATGGAGGAGTAGAGTAGGAACCGTTGCAATTACTTGCATTTTGTTGTTTTTTTTACTGTGTATGTAGAAAATCAACAACAACTTGTGCAATCTCAAATGCAAATGAGTATGATTGGCTGAGCGTTTGTAACAGGAGTAAAATAATAAAGTACAGAATGCTGAAAAAATATAATTATACAATGAAGAACCTGTGGTATGTACCTACTTATATTGTGAACGATAGGAATGCAGTAAAAGTACATTAAAGAAGGTTATGGGCAAAGGATAGCGGATGATATTATTATTATTGCATTGTTTGTGTAGAACTGATTTTTGTTGAGTACCGTTACAGATAATTTTTTATTACGCATTTTGGTTTATTTTTAGCTCGAGGAATTTTTGTCATGTGCACTGAATTGTTGTTTTTTGTAAAGGATTTTTGTGCGTATTTGTTTTTATGGTTTTGCGTAAATTGTTGTTGCATTATGCAGTTACAGAACACAAATTTTATACAGTTGATTTCCTTTTGATCCTGTTGTACTCATGCCTGTGCCTTTTTGCATTTATATCTTACACATCAAATTGTTCTTGCACAATTATTTTCTATGCTGCTTATTTATTTGTTTGTTCTCCTGTTACAAATTTTACGAAAGGATACATTTGAGTGTACAAACACTTAATTTGATAGATTTCATTCAGAAAAAGTAATCTATCTATCTACATTGCATTTTTATGCAACATACTATTTTTTTGTAGATCCTGTTATTTTTTATTACATTGTATTCATTGGCTGTTTTGCTTTTTTAGCCACTTTACATACAAAATTGTATGTTACTAATTTTTCTGGACTCCTATTACAAGCAGCAGGAATACATTTAAATTCGTATTACAAAAATCATTTAATCAAAAAATTCAATAAAATAATATCGTCCGCTATCCTTTGCCCAGAATCTTATTTAATATATTTTCACTGCATTCCTATCTTTCATAATACAATTACAATTACATACCTCAAAAAATAAAGATTCTATTTTATTGCACTTAAGTTCTTAAACACACGATTCAATATAAATTTTTATTTTGTACACCCAAATCAACGCACACTTGTTGTTCATAGTTTTTTTCACATTTTTCTACTCAGTGACTATATGCGGCTAAATATTTCCATATATGTGGCTGAAATATTTTATAAATGCACATTTTCGTTTTAAACATTTTTAACTTCGCACAATTTCGTATTTTACATTTTTCAACTTCGTATGGTTTGGCAGTCTACATTTAGCATCTTCCATATTTCCATTGTTTGAATTTTTTACTGCGAATATCGTTTGCAGTTTATGGTTTTCACGCTGCAATTTGTTTGCATGTATGATGTTTTTGTAGTAAATTTTTTGTATATTATACACAAGCAATATATTTGTTTTTGCTAACCAAAAATATACATACAGAGGCTCAAAATTATAATGGAACATATAATCTGTTTAAGTTCTAAGTTACTTTATAGCAACTTTTATGCTAAAATCATAAAAAAATTTATATATTTTATTAAACTAAATCGAAATAGAAAATATTTACCAAAAAAAAAGTTAGCATTGTTTTATAATGTTTACATATTTAATCAAAACAATGGGAACACTGAAAAAAGGGCTCAAAGTAATAATGGAACACCCTGTTATTTCAATTCCAAATTGTTCTTTAATTCTATTAAAATATTTAAGATTGGTCCATTTTAAATAATATTATTTCCACTGTTAAGTTTAAAGAGCATTAACGTTTTTTTTTTTATAATAATTTTAAAATGGCGCCGCGTGGTGTTCAGACTTCACCAGAACTCAGGGAACTGATAAAAAAATTGTCCAAGGAGGGAAAAACAATTCGAGAAATCGGCGAAATTGTGAATCGTGCACCTACAACTATTTTTAACATCGTTAAAAGATATAAAAATAGTAATGATTTTAAAAATAAATCAAAGCCTAACAAAAATAAAATCTTCTCTGATAATGACGAGAAATGGTTAGTGCGCCAAATTAAGCGGAATCCTCATCTAAGTGCACCAAAGTTGGCAGCAGAAGCAGAGAAATTCCTTGGCAAGAAAGCAAACCCAGAAACAGTTCGTATTGTTCTTCGAAAGTACAATTATAATGGTCGAGTTGCTAGGAAAAAACCTTATATAAGCGACATTAATCAAAAGAAGCGTGTAGAGTTCGCAAAAAAATACCGCAACAAGGACTTTTCTTTTTGGAAACATGTGTTGTTTACAGATGAAAGTAAATACAACGTTTTTAGGTCCGATGGACGCTCTTACGTATGGAGAAAAGCAAATGAAGAGCTGAAAAAAAATAATTTGCAACCTACAGTAAAACACGGTATGGGTTCGGTCATGGTATGGGGTGCTGTATCTGCCGCAGGACCAGGAAATTTGCACATAATTGATGGGATTATGAATCAGACCATGTATTTAGATATACTCAAAAACAATTTAAACGAAAGTGTCGAAAAATTAGGCATCAAAGAGGGATTTTATTTTTATCAAGATAACGATCCCAAGCATAAAGCTTATAGTGTGCGGTCGTGGCTTTTGTATAATTGCCCTCACGTTCTTGAAACCCCGCCACAATCACCTGACCTTAATATTATTGAGCACGTGTGGAGTTATCTAGAGGAAAAATTGAAAACTTACACAATTTCCAATCGCGAACAATTAAAAGCTGCTCTTGTCGAGGAATGGTCAAAAATCGAACCATCGTATTGTGAAAAGCTAGTGAAATCAATGCCTAAGCGCCTAGAATGTGTAATAAAGTCAAAAGGATTACCTACAAAATATTAAATTCAATAAATTTAAGAATTTTGTTATAAAAACCATATATGTTCCATTTTATGTTTGACATGAATTTTTTCTTACTTTTGTTTTTTTTGTTATTTTTTGTAATATAGTTTAAGAAATGAATTAGTTTTTATTTAGTTCTAATAGTTAAGTAATAATAATGTGAAATTAAAATAAAATCTTTTATAAACTGATGTTTATTAAACTTTCTTCTTTTGGTTTTTACAATTTTCCTGCTGTTCCATTATAACTTTGAGCCTCTGTATATTTGGGCAGCAAATGTTTTAGAAATAAAAAATTTTCATTTTGTCTTCTAGCTGCAACGTAAAATATTTTGTAAGGCAAAATATTTTTGGAAAAACTGCGACAAATATTTCTACTATGAAGCTTGTGCATATATGGAATTCGTAAATAGTATTTATATTTTTAGTATGTATGTGAGGAAATATTATTTTGTTAAATATTTGTTGCAGTTTTCATTTAAAATTATGAAATATTTTGCAATTTTTTGACTAATATAGTAGTAATTTTAAACTCTGGTTTATTCCCTGATTCAACAGCATTACCGAAAATTTAATTTTAAAATTATAAAATAACAGTTTTTAAGTATTTGTTTTGTCCAAACAATATTTAAAAATAATTTTAAGGTCTGGACGTCGAAGTAAAAAGAAGCTTCTGTAAATTTTGTTGTTATTAGGCTTCAATAGTTGAAACAAAAAGTCGACTTTTTATCATATATTCCTAATAGTAAGTTTTAAATTTACAAAATTGTAAACAAATTTACATTACTAATTTGTCATGTTTATTATCAAACACGATTCTAAAAGATCTGCAATTCGAGTATATACGATATGTCTAAGGGCCTGATTCAGAAACACAAAAGGAAAACAATTTTTAAAATTCTGTATGAAAATCACTCAGTTTTTAAATAATTTTTGAGTGATTTTCATTCAGAAATTTTAAAATTATATTCCTTTCGTGTTCCGAATCAGGCCCTAACAACTTTTAGTTTTTATAGACAAATTTTGGAAGAATTTTGTGTAAAAATATCATTATTTTATAAAAATGTACTTATTTTTGCATACACTAGAAAAAATGCAAGTGTACCAAATTGCAGGCTATTTTTTAATATCTGTTATTGTGTGCATATTTAATTTTAAAAGTTTTTGTCTCCAAGTAGTTTAAGTGATTTTTCAAAAAAAATTTTTTGAAAAATTTGTTCGAACACCTATCCATACAGCAAAAAACCAAGTATGGGGGAATGTTGCCAGAACCATCCTCTTTCACGCCCCGTTTTCCAAATTTTGGCACAAATAACCATTTTTAACCAATAGGCCAAAAAGTGGTTTGAGTGATTTTTCAAAAAATAGTTTTTTGAAAATTTTTTTCGAACACCTATCCGTACAGCAAAAAACCTGGTATGGGGGATTGTAGCCAAGACCTTTCTCTATTTAAACAATAGGCTAAAAAGTGGTTTAAGTGATTTTTTTGTACAAACGTTATTATTTGCTTTTGAAGCATACATAACATGAGTGTTTTTTAACATAAACAATTTAATATATAAATTAAAAACGTAATTTATTTCATTTTTTATTAGCATTTAAAGTAAATTTTTAAAGAAATAAAAAATTTAGTTAAAGTGACTGTAAAGTTTGTTAGAAAATTAATAAAATTTTGTTAGAGGCCGAAAATCCTCTCCCATGCACAAAAATGATCAATTCACTGTTAATTGATCGCCGTGAAAATAACAAAGTAGTTTATCAAACTAAATTGGTATCACTCAATTTAAAGAGAGTAACGAAAAAATCCTCTCTTGCAGACTATGTGCAGCCAAAAAAATGAGTGTTTTTTGCTTTGCAGAAGTGGTGCCAAGTTTAATTATGATTAGTACATATAGTTTTACGTAATTTATATGGCAACACCTCAAATTTAATCATGTGCAGTGAATGTCTTGT
The DNA here is from genome assembly GCA_942486065.2 of Calliphora vomitoria. Classification (NCBI taxonomy): domain Eukaryota; kingdom Metazoa; phylum Arthropoda; class Insecta; order Diptera; family Calliphoridae; genus Calliphora; species Calliphora vomitoria. Next base: position 46,143,579 of record OW818030.2, on the reverse strand, counting down.
TCTTCTTCTTTTTAATATATGGGAGAGGATTTTTGAGTTAACAAACTAATTAACAAACTAAATAAAAGAGATGAAGAGAAAAAACCATTTATTTAAATATTTATTTAATAAAAATAAATAATATAAAAAGATTTACATTTCTTTATTTTTATTTAATTTATATTTATTAATAGGTTTTTGTTGATAAAGATTTCAAAAACTTTACTGTATACATTCTTTTGGCCCTGAGGCAAAATTTAGGACTTCTGACCGGGGTTGGTGAAATATAGTGGACCACAATACCTACATTTTGTCATATTCAGTTTTTTTGTCCATAGTTTTTTGTTGAAGAAAGTTGTCAAAAAACTATTTTTTCAAAATTTCACTCAATATAATATTTTGGCCCTGGGGCCAAATTTAGGACTTCTGACTGGGTTTGGCCAAGTGCGTGTTATAGTGGACAACAATACCTACGTTTTGGCATATTAAGTTTTTCTATACAAAAATGTGTTTTTCTATACAAAAATGTATTGTTGTATACAAAAATGTGTTTTTCTATAGGAAATCTGGAATCGCATCATTTTTTTTAAATTTATTTTAGAAAAAACATTTTTATTAAAAATAAAAAAAAAAATCATTTAAAAAAATACACATTAATAAAAAAGCAAAATTAAATTTTTTATATTTCCGCCTATAGTTGCAGTAGGGGCTGTTGAGGTTGTTGTAAGGGCTGCTGTTGTAGAGGCTGCTGTTGCTGTTGCAAGGGCTGCTGTACAAATTGGGGCGCCGGTTGACAAATTGGCATTTAATATTGGGGCTGGTATGGATGACCAGTTCCATCATACCCAGCCCCTTTCTTAACCTTAATATTAAGGTTAATCTTCTGGGCACAATCTGGGCACTTGATATTCTGAAAAAAAAAAAAATGTTAGCTACAAAACAAAAAAATATAAAAAAACTTTACTTACCATTTTATATTACAATTAAAATCGATTAAACAGGTGGACGTCTACTATTCAAATGACGCTTATTGCGCCATTTTAATTAATACCAAGTTTGTAAAATTTTTAGTACAAAATTAAACTTGGTATTACTTATAAATTTTTTCAATCGAATTTTTGTTTATAAAAAGTCGAACAGTCGATTAATTATTTCTCTATTTTATAACTGTCACATTAAATACAAAACAACGTAAAAATGAAATTACACACAAAAAATTTGTCGAGGTATTATTAACTAAACTTGCATAGGTAATTCATTTTTATATGAAAATAAAAAACTTAGCTTTATTATCTAAGCCAATACCTTAAATCTATGTTAATATAACTATTAAAATAAGGTATCTTCTTCGAATTTATTCGTATAAGGTTTTCTTTCTATTTTATTGACAATTTATACTATATTTTTAGGAAATATAACCTATGGATTTTTTTGTGTGTACGAAAGTTAAATATTTAATTGGTAATGATGAATAAACGAAAAAATAATAAAAAATTTAATCTGATTTTGAAAACATGTTTTTAATTCTGTTAAAAGATTAAATACCGGAAATTTAATTTTTATTAGAAATAAGTTGCCAAAAACTTCGTAACAGTGAATTACTAAAAATTAATCGATTTGGTAGCACCAAAATATTGTTAAAAACACACATTACTGATATGGCAGCACATGTATAAATTCAGCACAAAAAAGAGAAAACACTCAATTGTCTGCAAAATTCGCGTAATATTCTCTCTCTTCATAATGAGTGGAAACAGTAGTTTGATAAACTACTTTGTTATTTTCTAGTCCGCTGTTAATTGATATCTTATATAAATTATGTATATAAATTATGTAGTGTATTTAAATAGGCAGCACTGAAAATTTGGTCTGTAAAGCAGAAAACTTTCAATTTTCTCTGCTGGAAATTATTCTTAGAGAGCATTTTTTATTTACTCTCTTCAAAATGAGTGAAACCAAAAAAGTTTGTTGGCCAGAGTTTGTTAACTTCTCGTGGGAATCATAAAAATGGCTGATGCATTGTCTTCACATCAGCTGATTTGCATTAGCATCACAAACTAATCACAGATGCTCATCAAATGCAGCGCAGTGATGCATTTTCGAAAAGGCCCTTGTTGCACAACAGATTTTCTGGTTTTTCTTTCACAAAAATGTTGTACATCAGATTTTCTTAAAAAACCTTGGTTTTATTGAGAAAATCTTATACAACAGTTTCATTGTACAAATCTTTTAGAACAACTTCTGCATTTGGGGGTGTTTCTGAAATTTTTAGACACAATTTGTATTGTACTCAGCAAGACCTATAACCCATGCCGAAAAACTAAACGTTTGTTCATTTTTTTTACTATTTAATTTTTTCTGTGTACCCATTTTGTATCCTTAGTTTATAGGCTTTACTATTCCGATCTGATTTAAAAAATTATATTCCTCCTTTGTGTTGTTAAGACAAACAAGCTGTCTTATTGCTAAAGCCGAAGGAACCAAACCACTATAGCAAATAGATTTTAAAGCTGAGATAGTTACTAAATTGCTTCTTTTTCAAGAAACCCCTGATATAGAGCCGATGCAGGATATTGAGTTCAATAAATTAGAGAATCCAACCAATTTACAGCGAAGTAATATACGTGAACATATTATTTGGAAAATTCCAGGCGGAAAACGAAAGAGATTCTGTGAATGTCATTCGCAAAGTGTTTATCAATGGAAAAAATTGTAATGTCAAATTGCACATTGCGTTACATGATTTTGGTACTCTCTTAACTGTAAGCTGGATTGAATAGGTATTGAGTCATAGATTGAATGTTCCAAACGTATGTGGTATCCATCACGTCTAGTTTTCAAGGTAAATTTCAAATACTATTTTTCCTACCCCACTTTAGGATTAAAAGAAACAGTTACTGTTTTCTATATATTGTACTTTTATACCCTCCACCACCACAAGTGGTGAAAGAGGGTATATATACGTTTGTCATTCCGTGTGTAACATTGAGAAATATTCATCTGAGACCCAACAAAGTATATATATTATTGATCCTTATGAAATTCTAAGTCGATTGAGCAATGTCCGTCTGTCTGTCCGTCTGTCTGTCTGTCTGTGTAAAATACTCTCACGTCCAAAATAAATAAGCAAAATTAATGAAATGTATACCAAAATGTTTATAATTTTTCTAAGCAGTTTGGTATTGAAAATCAGCAAAATCGAATTGGTAGAACCAGGGTTATGGATCAAAATGTAAGACAACCTCCAAAAATTTTGATAATTTTCATATGATTTTTTGTGACTTTGGGTAAATTTATTGCAGCGAATACCATGAAATTTTGCACTCATTATTGATATGATAAAAGGACAAATTCTGTTGAAAGTGGAAAGAATCGGTCCATAATTTCTCGTAGCCCCCATACAAATTTCCTCCCGAAATATGGTGCTATGGTATATAAATGCCCATAGAATTGCAGTATCCATACAAAATTCAGCACAACTAAGTTTCGTGCACACAGAAATCGCGAGACAAATTTTTTTTTTGGATCGGGCACTATTTGACCCTAGCACCCATATAAAGTTTACTTCCGAAAATCATTTAAATACACTTAAATATCTTATATATATCGGTATCAGGTTGAAATTCGACTTGCATAATCCCCATGCGCATGAAAATCGCTGTAGGAAATTTCATGAAGATCGGCCCATAATAGGACCACTTCCGAAAAACACATTAATTTTTATAAATATCTGAAAAATATCGTTATCGAATTAAAATTTTACACAGATCGGTAGTATTAATTCACAAATGATACTACTAGATTGTGTGAATATCGGTTCATATTTGACCATAGCTCCCACATAAGGTCCATTTCCGAAAATTACTTAAATGCTAATAAATCCATTATAAAAGCTTCTATCTGGTTGAAATTTCAAACAAATATTTACATTATATACGAAAATCAATGTGTTGAATTTTATGAAGATCGGCCGATGATTGGTCATAGCTCCCATATAAGGACCACTTCCGAAAACCACATTAACCTCTATAAATATTTTAAATATATGGATATCGAACTAAAATTGTATACAGATCAATAATTTGTATTCAAACATTATACTACTGGGTTTTGTGAATATCGGTCCATATTTGACCATAGCACCCATATTAGCTCCATTTCCGATAATCACAATAATATCCATAAAACTCTTGTAAATAATGTTATGGAGAAAAATATCAAGCAAAATATGCCTCAAATACATAAGTCGTACATCCAAAAAATACATAAACGCATATATACACTCATATCGGTGAAAAATTTGAAAGTTTCAACTAGACTTGGTGACTATGGGTTCATAATTATATATATAAGGCTCACATCCGGAAAATTCATTAGAACAGAACAAAAATATACTTTTGAAGTTTGACTAAATATATTTGTTAACCCTTTTTTATATTCATTTACTTCATTTGTGGTAAATAAGGAAAATGTTGAGCCAATCGGTAATGTTAACCAATTATTAAATATATAAATTGTTAAATAGTACATTTTATTCCTATTATAAAATTATAGACTCTGTTGGAAATGGTAGGAATATGCAGTTATTTCAATTATAAATTGCAGAATTAGATAACATTTTTATACTTTTTAAATAAAATATCTTCTGCGTAAACTAGTTTTTCTAACTATATATAAAATACTACTATATGTACTACTATATTTTAAATAAACTTTTATTTTGTTTAAAAAAAAGTGGTTTTATTGAAGAAACTACATGATTTGTATATAGTCCAAAATGTGTATTATATCAGGATTCATCTATAATCCATAAAGTGGCTAAAAAATAAATTCGGTTATAGTCCTAATTCGCGTATAGTCCACAAAACTACTGTATTACATTATCATTCTACCAGTCTTCATAATTGGAGCTAAGTCCCAATAACAAACACTGAATATGGATATTAGAGTGTTTATACTAATCTAATTTAGGTGGAGGGTATTTAAGATTCGGCATAGCCGAATATAGCACTCTAACTTGTTTTTATTATAATGTCATGTTTATAATAATTAGAAAATCCAATATGAATACAGGACTAAGTGGTCATCGCAACTGCTTAAATGGACCAAAATAATGGCCCGAAAGGTCAGAGTTTGTTTGAGGAAAATCTAATGTGAAACATATACCATTTATAGATCCTAAATACGTAATTTTACCACCACTGCACATAAAACTTGGTTTGACGAAAATTTTGTTAAAGGCTATGAAAAAAGAGGGAGATGGATTTTTATATTTAATGACAGTATTTTCAAGTTAAGTGATGACAAGCTCAAAGAAGGAATGTTTGTGGAACAACAAATACTCACATTGTTGAAAAGCTTAGTAACAAGAATTTGATGCATAGTTATCACTGACAGCAGTTATAAAAGGGGTTTTAGGGAAAATGTGGAGCAACTAGTTAACGACATGTTTAAAGATTACGAAAAGTTGGGTTGCTGAATGTCATTGAAAAATACCTTTCTTCATTCTCATGTTTATTTTTATCCATCTAATCTAGGTTCGGTAAGTGATGAGAAGGGTGAGAGGTTCCACCAGGATGTAAAAAGCTTGAAAAACGATTTCAAGGCCATTGGGATACAACTATGCTAGGTGATTACTGTTGGAGTTTAATCAAGAATATCATTCAATATTTAGTGTTAAAATTTTATAAGATGATCCTTTTTTGAGTTTTCTATAGCTAAATGATAAAATTAAACTTGATTAAAATTCTGGTTGTTTTTATTATATTTCTTTAAAAAATATTTTGGCTTTTTAATTTACAATATAATTTGTCATATTCTTACGGAAGAAAAATGAGATTTTAAAGCGGGTACTTTTTTTCATTTGTAACGCTGTGTTATTAATACCTAAAGTGTGATGTGCATGTTATTAGCCAACGTTGGGTTTTCGCAACAGTTCACCACGCCCAACATGGCCACCCGATTTTTTTAATTATCGGTTTCAGTAATCAGGAAGTTAATAGGAAGCAGCAACCAAAATTTGTAAAGAGATGTAAACGATTTCGGTCGGGATAGTGGCACCTCACTAATCTAATAGCAAATTTCGAATATCTGGAGAATTGTAACTATAAAAGTATTTAAACTTATCAGTGTACGTAGTTTAGCTAAAAATGGTCGGGATCGGAACAGTGGGTGAGAACCCACTCATACAAAGTACACAGTCAATTTAAAAATTGAGAGATTCTTCAAACTTGGACCGAAACATTTTTTATAATTTTATGTAAATTGTCTGAAAATGGGAGTTTTATTAATAGTGGACAAGGAACTTCACATACAAAATAAATACATAGCTATTATTAACTATCTGGTGAACTGTAGTAAAAGCTGTAAAACTTAGAAGGATTTATTTCGTTACCATGGCACGTAGTTGGCTGAAAATGTGCTGGATTGTATTAGTTATTTTCGAATATTTGGAGAACAATAATTTTGAAAGTCTACGATTAGTACTAGTGTACGGTAAATCACAAATCTAGCTGGAGAAAATAAAAAATATGTCTGGCAACATTTCTTCTGATCGTTTAATGAGCTTCTCAGTACAATAGGCAACTGTAATTCATGTTTTGTTTTTTTTTTTTTTTGTTTGTTTTTAGCTCTGAATAGGAAAAAGTTCGCTTTAAAGTCAGTTGTTGTCAACACGTGCATTCAGATTTCAAAGAGAAGCGTATTTTTGTGTGACTTTGGTTTCTGTCATAAATATATTATTATTAAGCTATATTTCAAGGAAATTTTCATTTCATTATTTCAGTGGTAAGTGTTAATAAAAACAAATTTTTGTGAGAAGTTCAGAGAGTACAAAAAATAAAATATTTTTTTTTCTTAATTCCGGTGTAAAACTATATTTGGGTTAATCTTTCAAGTGTTCACTTTAAGGTAAATCAAAAACATATTGCGCAAAATAGTAGATTTGTGCTGTTTTTTGGGCGAAAAGGTGACTTAACTCTTTTTTTATTTAAAATAACTTTCTTTAAGGACATATAACAATTTTATGTTTTTCTGAAAGATATCTTTTCGGAGAACATTTTTATATAAAAAAATTGTCATATTTTTCGACTATGCCGCCCCTACGCCCTTGGTAATTTGAACTATTTTTGATCAAAATTCAAACTTTGGGACACATGTTCTAAAATCCCAAAGCTGGGATCAGAAAGTGGAAAGCAGTCTTAGAAACCGTAATGTGATCCATATTAATACCCAAAGTATTTTCCCTGCCCCAAAGAAAATGGTCAAAATAGTAAAAAATATGATTTTTGCTCCAATTTTTAGGAATTGCGGGATTCCCTTTGACCTTTTGACAATTCTGTTTACACTTTGTTATTCAGAATGAAAAATTTATAAAACGTTGAAAATTTTATTTCAAGATTGCTTTCCATTTTCTGATCCCAGCTTTGGGATTTTAGAACATCTTTTGCATATTATTGGTTATTTAGTTGTCTAACTAACGAAAAATATTTTATTTCATTCAGTTCAAAAATTTTACATGTCAAAGGTACCCTACTTTGAGCGCCCATTGCGCCGCGCATGAAGCATTTGTAGTGTCCACTTTAATAACCTAAACTCGAATACTCCTTGGCTATGCCAATGTCAAATTTTATCCCGATCGGACCAGCCGTTTAGAAATGCTAGATTTATTTCCAACAAATTTTGATTCTGCCCCACTGTGCACTGTGCGAAGTATAGCTAAACATGCACGAGATCAGAGGAGCAGTGGGTGTAGCATTCCATTATTTTGTCTGAATCAATTTGTTATATTTTAGGATGTTTGGCTGATCGGCTTATAAATAAAATAGTTATAATTGAATACATGGAACAGAATAGCGACCCTATAATTCTGAAAGGTTTTAATTTTTTGATCGAAGGGAGCATTATACTAACTGAAATAAATATTGTAAGTTATTGGCTAGAGAATTCTTACTGTCAAAATTATATTGTCGAATTTAATGTGGATAATTTTTGTGGAAGACCTTAACCCTCTATCTTCTATCTTTAGGGGTCAATTTTATCCTTTTTTAAGAAAATCAAAAAAAGATATTAAAATATGCTACGAAATTGTGTGCCGGAAAATTTGAGTGGGGGTCACCAAAGATACAATAAATTTGAAAATTACAAGGCAACTTGGGTCTCAAATTAAAAAAAAAAATCTCGAAAAATTCAAGTATGAGTTGAATGAGCTGAAATTTAAAATTTAAATAGTGCTAATTTACCCAGCAAGTTTTAGAATAAATTATGCATTTATTATTGGTGATCTGGCGATTTTGAATTTCTAGGAGGGCTCAATCTCCTTTCATCAGGCCGTTTTTAAAGGTAAATATTTGATGTATATTGCCTCAGAGACTCAATTGGAAGTCTATGATAGTTTGTATTTTACACTATACTCGTAGTCTAATTTTTTGTCAGAATCTAGGAAGTGCTATTTATTATTTTTGCTTATATTTAACTTCCCTGTGCTCTGTTTGTACCTATATATTTCTATTACGTTATTACTTTTGGTGAGCATTAAAGATGTATTTGTCGTAAACTCCTTATAAAGGGTTTCCAACAAGAGGTGTAATTTTGAATCAACCGGTATTTCGGTAGCTGTCACTTTTAAAGCTTTTATTCTTTGACATTTGACAAGTAGAAACTACGCCATTAATAAAAATGGAACGATACACGCTTGAACAACGCATTGAAATTATTAAAATTCACTACAAACATTGTGAAATCTTGCATTCACAGTTCGCAAAACTAAAGCATTTTTGGGTCGTCGTGAAGCACCTTGTCGAACTGCAATACAGAAATTGGTGGATTACTGTTGGGACAAGTTAGTGAGTGCACGTCGCTCAAGAATAGCTGCTGTAACCCAAAGTGTTGAAGAAAACCCAGGTTTGTCCATTTCTCGCCATTCTTTGCAATTTGGCAATCCACAAACGTCGTTACACCGTATCTTATGGTCGGAGTTGGATGATATTGATCTGGACAACGTTTACTTTGCTATTTTTACATATTTAAAATTAATTTTTAGGTAATAATGTCTGAATTTATTTCATATAGCTATTTTTCCGCAGACGATAGTATTAAAGATCCGGACTCTAATCCTTCTACAAGCAAACGAAAAAGGTCATTAATTAAAGAATCAAAACCGTTACTTCAAAATGTGTGTGTGAATGCTAGAAAAATAATTTTCAAAGACAAATTTTACACAGAAGTAGAAAAAGTGAGTTTTAAAGTTTCTAAATTAAAGCTTACTACGTATTTATAATTTTTATTTTTTGATTTCAGTTAATGCAACTTGTGCTAAATATGTTGCATGTCAGCGAGTAGTAAGACGAAACGGTGAAGTGACTTCCGATTTCATAAAGCATTTGCAAATCAAGCAGTGACATTTTTAAAATATACCAAAGTCATAAAGTAGGTAGTCCTTTTGGCGGTAACGCGCAATCTGTGTTTGATGGTAAACTGTTCCACGCAATTATTTACTGTTCATTGTCCCTTTCCATTCTGAAAAAGAAATCATCAATTATCCTCTGTTATTTTAAAACTAGAACAGCGGTTAAGACAAATGTTTGAACCATATTTCATGTTGCAGCCTGAAGCAGCTATTGCAATTGCAGCAACAGTACTAACTTAAAGCATCAACATGAAATGGCTTAAGGTGTTGCAGGTGTTGTCAAGAATATAAGTAGCAGAGTTTTAAAACCAAAACTAATAATTTACCGACTATGCTGATGATGGTGAGTAGATCTGTCTTAGCAGATGATGAAACTGAAGCTAGCCTTTCTCCACAAGATCAGATAGAATAGATATAGCCGAAATAGATTTGTATACAAACCTGTACCATCAGCCTTGCTCCCAGTTCCGCAATCTGACGAAGTCCCAGTACCTGTACCTACAACTTCGAAGTCCTAGTCATTTTGTTGATGGAACATTTGCTAAAACAGGAACCTTTTATTCCGCAGGTAGTGATTACACAGGAATTGAACTTATCCCAAGACCAATATTAATGTCGCAAGAGCATTTAAATGCATTGGCAGACTTAAAAAGTCTTCATCTACTTGAACCTTGAATGATACCAGCTTTCGTAAGCATCAAGACAGCTTTCTGTCGTTCTTTTCAGTAAACGATGATAACACGTTTGCTTATTGCAACAATATTAAAGGAATAATGCATGCAATGACTTTTGAGTATAACCACGAGGACTGGCGTTTATTTATTGATTCATCTAAGAAGAGTCTAAAAGCTGTACTTCTGTATTACGATAATACTAAAAATCCTATTCCAATTGCCTATGAATGAACATTAAAGAAAGCTATAATTCTTATATAATTAATACTGGAGACCATAAGTGGCTGATCTGTTGTGACTTAAAAGTCGTTAGTATCCCTTCAAGTATGCAGAGCGGATACTGTAAGTACGGATGCTTTTTATGCACTTGGAATAGGATATATTTATAGATGTCTTCAACTTTACTATTGAAAAATTAACATTATATTCATGTATAATATGTTTACCGCAGATATAGCAAAACAAATCAAACGTTTCCAAACAATTGGACATTTTTGGGTTACTTTAAAATAAAATTCTTAATAAATGCGAAATTTAACCCAAGCTCTCTTTTGGTGTGTCCTATTTCTGACTTTATGGTTGATTTTTTCGTTTTTGTGTATTCAGGAACTTATAGTAAAATTTCAAGGATAATATTTTTGCGGAACATTTTTACCCCTTAAATCCCTGTTCTAGAAGTGTTTTTGCTCTTTTTTAAAAGAAGGACAAAAAAGACACATACCTTGAGGAGTTAGAGGGTTAACATATTCTACAAAAATGTTCTCCGTAACATTTTACATACATTTTATACCTAAAATGTAAGGGTCACATGGTTTCTTATGCCGATTAACAATAATAATGTATCAGAGCTGGGAAAATTGAACCCCCCTCAAATGAAATTCAGATGTAAACTTTCAAAACGCCGATACATGTGTCTTTTTTATTGTCTCTCTATCAAAATGTATAGACCGGACCTTGTAATATTAGAAAAATTTTGATTTTGTTGTACAGTGTAATTATAAGTACAAAATTGTCAAAATTTTTGCCCTAAGTCCTAAGTCTGTTGTCAAAAACCTAATTCATGAGAATGTATTGCTATGTATTTTGTTATTGTATTACATATGTGTGTGAAAAAGAAGCAATTTTGATTTTATTTTTGTCATTGACATTTTCCTATCCTTCCGTTCAATGCATTTATTTGTACAACACTGTTTGTTATTATTGGATTTGCTAACAGAATTGCCAGAGTCAGGGATTTCTTCCCAAATATGGGGATTTTTTAATATATTTCTGGGATTTTATGTGAATAAAGTAATTATGATAAGAACTTTAGTTCATGTTCTTTGGATAACGGTGTTTAATATTTACATTCAAGTACATACTTATTATTTCTGCATTATTTCTAGTAGAATTTAAAATCAACAATATTAGGGGATTTTAAATGTTTGTTAGGGATAGTGATGAAAAGAACCTGGCAACCCTATTTGCCACCTCTATTGGTTCTTGCGCAGTTACGGATGTTACATTAAACCCTTGTTATATTTCCTTCACTTATAGGAACAATATTATCCTTTATAATTCCCATACAGTTTGAAATGTTTTCAACATAAGTAATCGAGTTTGAGCTGCGAAAAGCATACTTACCTGGCGTAGGGGTTACCGTGATCATGAAGGCGGTTCCCCCGGAGTGAGGCTTGATCATTGCACTTTCGATTGAGATGACCTCCGCGATTATTCCTAATGCGAATAACTCGTGCGTGTAATTTTTGATAGCCGGGAATGGCGTTCGCGCCGTCCCGTCATTATTTAATACATTTCAAATACTTGTAAGTAAATCTAGAAATTTTAGTCCAATTTTCCAAAAAATAAGTCCCGCATAAATATGTGTGTATATAATAATGTGATTATAACATTAATTTTCTATTATTTTAGTAAATTTCCATAATTATTAAACCTTTCATAGTAAATACAGTTTAATACTTTGTAAATTCTCCTAATGGTATTTACAGACGACAAATATTATTAATATTGATATTTTTCTGTAAATTTTCATGTCATTCGACCTGATTAGAGCTAAAATATTAATACCAGCAAATTTAGAGGAATCTTGTAAGGATTTTCAAAAGTTTTTGGAATTGTCCAATTTCGTAAGCTCAAAAACGAAATAAAGAGGCAATGTTTTTAGTAAATGGGGAATTCATTTCAAGTGAACATACTTTAGAAATCGATGACTTCCGATCGCGAAGGTTAGTCCTATTGAATAGTAATTCAGACACAATTTTTCAACAAGATCGGTCAAAAACTCTATAGCTATTTCATCAATATTCCTAAAAAAAAATTAAAAAAAAAATTGTTCGAATTTTTTTCCAAAATCAAAAACTTTTTTGAATTTTTTGGTCGCTTAGTGGGATGCGAGTGGGATATCTATCAAAATAAATGTTTTGTAACTCAGACATACAATAAATGTTTTAACTTTAAAATTGTGTGTCTAGATATCCAACTCGCTTCCCACTAAGCGACCAAAAAGTTCTTCAAGGAAAAGAAAAAAACTCAAAAAGTTTTTGAATTCGTAGAAAAAATTTAAAATAATGTCGAAAGATGAGAAAAAACACTTGACATGAAATCCCCATATATTTCATTTGAATTATTACATACATATTTACATACTGACAATCCGAAAAAATTAAGTTTAGTAAATACATTTTAAAGAATGAAATGAAAATATTTTTATATAATCTATACAAATTTTTGGCAAAATGGAGTATTTTTTAAATTTAAAACTTGAGGGGTGTTCAAGAAGAAAAAGGGAAATTGGTATTTTTCTCCTAAAGGTACTTTTGTCTCATATTTAAATTTTTAACTTATGTACCTGATATGTATTTGAGTGAAGTTAGAGTTAGAAATATGGGATAGTATATAGGTATTTAAATGTGAGAACTGAACTATAGGTACTTTTCCATTCTTCTAATGGTACTTTTTTTCTTTACTAATGGACCTAGAAATATGAAATTAAGCATATATGGTTCTAAGTGAATAAGAATCCTGGAATATGGAGAATTTTTTAATAAATTTAACATTTTATAACAAATTTTTGACTTTTAAATCTCATTAGAACATTTCGATTATTTACATTAAATTATAAAAGTAATTATCATCCTATCATCCTAAAATTTTACAGAAATTGTTTCTACAATACATAGAACAATTCTAGTGGGGGACGGTCAAAATTCTCAATTTTATTTTTTTGGAGAACTTATTAGCGTTCCAAATTTTTTAAAAAAATGTTAATGATTTCACATCCAAATTATCCTTATGTGAGCGATGAATTTTTCTTATTGGATTTGCCACCAGGCTTGGCAGTGTTGGGGACAAACATATGTATTTCGGGGATTTTATGGGGATAAAGTAATTAGGATAAGGTTGTTTTTATTATAAACTAGCTTGACCCGGTGCGCTTCGCTACCCCTGTCGATGTAAAAATCGGTTCAGCCGTTTAGTAATTATTGTTTAAAAACTAAAGGTACCAATTTTACCCGTTTTTCCCCCTTTTTATCCCTTTCTGGTCCAAGTATTGAAAAAATTTATAGCCTATTGACGCTTCCAAGTAAGGATCTATCTACGTTCCAAATTTCAATAAAATCGGTTCAGCCGTTTAGGCGTGATGCTCAAACAAACAAACAAACAAACAAACAAACAAACAAACAAACAAACAAACAAACAAACAAACAAACAAACAAACAAACAAACAAACAAACAAACAAACAAACAAACAAACAAACAAACAAACAAACAAACAAACAAACAAACAAACAAACAAACAAACAAACAAACAAACAAACAAATAAACAAACAAACAAACAAACAAACAAACAAACAAACAAACAAACAAACAAATAAACAAACAAACTTACAAAGACATTTATATATTTATATAGATTACCAGTAATTGAACTTTATCTCATGCTCTTTGGATAGAGATGAGTAAAGTAATACATTCAAGACCTAATCATTTCTGTTTTATTTACAAGACAACTAATTGTCGAATATGTGTAGATCATAATAAATTTTCTATGCAATGCGTACTTCTGTTATTTAGAATTGAATGTTCTCAAATCAGCTGTTGATGCTAAATGTTTGGCTATAAAAAATACCACTAGTAATTTAACATACAATTTGATATGCTGTGTAATTTTTTAACCAATAATATTAGGGATTTTTGGGGATATTTTAAATTTTTGTTGGGGACAGCGATTAAAAGTACCTGGCAATCCTGTTTGACACCCCTGTTAGTACTTGCGCAGTTACGGGTGTTACATTCAACCCTTGTTATATTTCCTTCACTTATAGGAACAATATGTTATCCTTACATATTATCCTTTATGATTCCCATTTAGTTTGAAATTTGTTCAACATAAGTAATCGAGTTTTTGCTGCGAAAAGTATATTTAGTGATGAAACGATACCACTAGGGTATTGATAGATGTACCAGGGTTTCGATATTCAGCTCTAGCAACATTTTTCTTAAATTTGACTATGCAATATATATGAAATTATCTCATTTTATCACAATCAACTACTATAAATATTCATACTGTTCGTATTACTATTAAAATTGCAACACTTGTTTGCAATTTTTAGTAGCAGACACAATCCATTGCACATCCACCAAAATATATGTTCGTGCTTTAGTAGCACACACACTTTTTTGCCAAACTAATATAGCACGCCATTTGTTTTATTTTGTTGTGCTGGCAATTTTCTATAGCAACAATTCACATTTCTTTGGTTGTGCTATAGCATAATTGACATTTCTTCAATTGATGCTATTAGTTGCTGTTATTGCTAAGTGTATAACATCATATCAGTAAACAAACACAATGTAAGTTATTTTTGTTTTTTATGTTATTTTTGGCATATAATTATTTTATGTTTTTCAATAATAATTTATTATATATATTTATGATTGCGAATCAGTTTATATACAAAATAAAAGAAAAAAAAATTATTTAGTTTTATTATTAAGATTAAAAAACGTTCGTTTTTCAATGATAAACAAACAAGTTTTTAGTCTCAAAGATAATTATGAGTAGCTAAATGTATCTCATATATCATTAATTCCATTACAAACAAATTCACCTTGGATCTTTCGATTTTCATCATATTCGGTATAAACAGGCTCATAAAATAACTAGCAGCATCAAAATAGCCTAAAAACAAGAAATATTAATGCAACTATAGCAGAGCAACCAAAGAAAAGTAAATTGCTGCTAGAGAAAATTGCAAGCATAACAAAAATAAAACGGTTGCTGACGCGAGTTATATTATTTTATTACAATTCCTTAGAAATAAAAATGTGTACTTAGCAATTATGTTTTATTGGTGTTTTATTATTGTTTGGTTGAATTTATTTATTTAATTTTGTTGTTACAATTCTTTAGATATAAAATGTGTATTAAGCAATTGTTTTATTTGGTGGTTTCCATAACTCCTCCCTCCCTAAAATGAAGTGACGGCCAAAGGGGCTTCGCAAAATTTGTAGCCGGAACTTCATTAATTTTCTGGTCGAATGAATAAGTTATTGTCATTGGTTTTCTTTTTATTATTGCAATTATCAATATTATGATAAGAATTGCCACTGATCCGAAAGCTGAATATGTTATTTTTTCGTGTATTTTTGTATCTGTTTGTAGGTTTTCAACTATTTTTCTATCTTGGAATCTATATTCATTTAATTTTGGAAGTGTTATTTCATTTTTGTTTGAGAGGACTGTAATTTTATTGTTAAATTTGGGTGGTATTTCAATGAAGATTCCATTGTCCCAATATATGTTGTCTTCGTTGTTGTACCATATGTTATTGATGGCAACTTTACAGTTGATAAATTGAATTAGAGTGGTGTTATTAATTGTGTATTGTTTGGTAATATTGTTACATATCGTAATAATTTGTTGTATTGGAGGGTTAATGAGGATAATGTAGTTTGGTTCTGGGTGAATAATGTCAGTTTTCTGTCCTATATCTCGTAAATGACAGGAAATGGTTTCATTCTTATTTATTATATTTCTAATGCAATCTTTGTTCATATCAAATTCCGTTTCATGAGTACTTTTACAATAAAATACATTTTCTATATGTTTACATTTATTTTTATAGAATATTGAATTATTCTCATTAATCAATACATATTCTTCGCTTATAATTTCTAATGTTTTATTGATTTGTGTTGGTATGATATGGTACAATCTATATTTATAGCTTGATAGTATTGGGATTTTTATGTTAAAAATTATATTAGTGTTATTATAGTATGCAGTTAATTCGAGAAGTTCAAATATGTGTTCGGGTGAGAGTATATTTATAGTGTTATTTAATGTTTTGTGAATTTGAATTAGTTCTATAGGATCTAATATTAATTTTGGAATGATATTCAATTTGGATAATACTATTGCCTCTGCGATATTGTTTAAGTGTTGTGTGAGTATGTCCATATTATAATTTATTTGATTAAGATGTTGAATTTGTGTTATTGTGTTTATTGTAGGGTTAAGTGAATTTCGGGTTCGGTCTTGTATGTTTTTTATGGATGCTGTAATAATATCTTGTTCATTATGATTAGTTATGTTTTCAAACCTTTTTATCATGTCAGTATTGAGAATTAGTTGTTGGTTTAGTGTATTGTTTATTCGTCCATTTTCCATTAATAGGCGTTCAATGTCTCTATTTAGTTTTTCCGCATCTTCGTAATCCATATTTCCGGTTATGAATTTAATTGTTGATCCTAATGCGTTTATTAGTCCTCTCTTTTGTCTATTTCTGGGTGTTAATAGGTTTAGTTTTGTAATGAGTCCTTTCAATTTCAGTTTTGTTGTTTTCAGTGCGATTTTGGCAAATTGTGTGATTTCAAAATGGGATATAGTTTTCTCTATTTCCTGTATACTGTCCGCGTAAGAATCAAGATTGATTATATGTATCAGGTGTTTATAGTCGATAATTGTTCTAGCGGTTCCTAATTTCAATGGAATGATTCCCTGTGTCGGAGAAATGTCAACAATTTCAACATCGGCTTGTGTCAGTATAAATCCTATTATTATTATTAGGACCTTCATTGTTCCGATGATTGATTGAAGTAGGTGATTTAGTCTTCCTTCGGGTTGTTCTTATTTATGGCCTCTCTCTAATTGTGTACTCCAATTATGAGATTTTAGTCTTCCTTCGGGTTGCTTAATCAATGGTCTCTCTCTTATTATGTACCTTAATTATGAGATTGACTTTTATAGATGATATAGTCTTCCTTCGGGTTGTTTTTATTTACGGAGCTAAAGTTGATATGCCTTCAACTATCCTACCGACTGCGCCAGTTATATTATTTTATTACAATTCCTTAGAAATAAAAATGTGTACTTAGCAATTATGTTTTATTGGTGTTTTATTATTGTTTGGTTGAATTTATTTATTTATTTAATTTTGTTGTTACAATTCTTTAGATATAAAATGTGTATTAAGCAATTGTTTTATTTGGTGGTTTCCATAACTCGCGCAATATTAGTTCGGCAAAAAAGTGTGTGTGCTACTAAAGCACGAACATATATATTGGTTGTTGTACTACAAGAACGAGTTGACAACTGGTTTTATCTGCTACTAGAAATTGCAAACTAACATTGCAATTTGTATAGTAATATTTGAATAGTAACAGCAATTTATATTAGCAGAGTTATACAAAATTAAAATAGTAACTATATTTTTAGTATGCAGATAGATAAAAACTGATATTAACTGCAATTGACGGCTAATATAGTAGCAATTGTAAACCCTGAGATGTACTCGGTACTAAATCGGTAGTAAAGTATCGATACCTACTCGGTATCGAACAAAAAGCATCGATACTTGTATCGGTAAATTCCTTCATATGATTAGAGCCAGTGAAAACTAAAAGAAAATTCAAATGCATATGATTCGAAGTAAGTGTTGTATTTTGTATATGTTTACTCGTGTATAAGTATGAATATTTTGTAAACCTCTATTTTCTGAAAAAAATCTTTTTACAAATCATAAGTATCGAAAGAAACTTTCAGAAAGTTCTAATTATATTTCAGAAATTCCCAATTATATTTCAGAATTTTCTAATTGAATTTCAGAATATTCCATTTGTCTTTCAGAAATTTATAATTGTTTTTCAGAAACTTTCATTTGTATTTCAGAATTTTCCAATTTTATTTCAGAATTTTCAAAATGTATTTCAGAATTTTCTAATTGTATTTCAGGAATTTCCATTTTCCAGAACTTTCTTTTTAAAAAAATCATCTCTGATGTTTCTTTTTATTAAATTATAAATTTTGCGTACACATTTAGTAATATATTAATTAGAATTGATGGTCAAATCAAATTCCAAAAAAATCAAAATTTGCAATTTACGCCTGATTGATTAAGATCCATATATATATTTTTAGAAAATAGATTAAGTTCTACTTTGCACATATTATCCATAATAGGTTTGTTTATTTACTTCCAAAAAAAGTTCACTTCTCTGCCTTTCACTCCACTTGATGTAAAATAAAATATAACCAACTGTTCCCGATGAAAATAGATAAAATATGGAAAAAGATACAAATGTTTTTTCAAGGTAGTTCTTGTTATGTTAACATTTTGAAGTATCTAAAAGCCAGGTTTTCAAATGGGGGTTTAAAGCAATGGGGTCCATTTCATTGTGCTTTCGCGCTGACTAACAACACACATATTATTATTCTCTTTTGTTTAGTAGTCACTGAGACAGCGACGAATGCACACGCTAAGCGGATGTATTGCTATTTTTTAAATTTATTTTTCATGATCGCTGAAAGAAATATTTGGATTGTTTAATATATTTCGAACTAGTCTGATTTTTTCCCTCAATTTACTTTTGTGAACAATTTTTTTCAGATTTGAAATGATTTTAATCAAGATAGCGTAATTAAATAAGCAAAAAAATGGTTTACATATTTCAAATATTTTTAAAATTGTCGAAAATTATTAATATCGAACTCTCAATTAATGAGCTATGATAATATGTCGCAGAAAATTTGATTAAGATTGCTGACTTGATAATTGTTAACAAATAAAGCCTTAAAAATCTTTTATTTATTTTACTAAAATTTTCTTTCAGTGGAGCTCTCTTTCGCTCACCAACACAAATAGAGTTTTAGCTTTGGACATCCCTGTTTTAAAGTATTAAGGCAAAACATAATACATATTTTCCTCATTCCGTTGTGTTGTTGTTTTGCTTTTAATGATTTACATAATTAATTGAAAAAAACTGACTTAAGCCTTTGGTTCTGTCTTATAGCAGATTATATTCCCTAAAATAGAATAAAATATACATAGAAGCATTACTGCGATGTTTATACGTTGTTTACATTATTTATGTGATGCATTGAATCGCAATCACATATTGTAGATACTGTCAGATTGACCGACAACAGTTGAGAGTATCAAGTCACCCACAACTTTAGCTGTTGATCTTTGGCATATATCAATTCGCCCTGATCATTCCTTAGAGGTTTCATAGATGAATAGCCATTTCACTGGATATTTGGGTATCTCTGGCTAAACTACCAGCCTACTTCCACTTATCTTCTTTTGCACACATTTAACTTTCTAGTTTTCCTCTTGATATTTACGTTGTTCATTTTGTTTGGATTGTGGTGTTGTAGCATCATTTACCTTGGTTTTAGCTTGCTTCCTGGATTCTATTATTTGACATGTCTTTTCGGATATCCAGGGCTTATTGTTTTTTTTTTTTAGCATATCCTATTTCACTTTCAGCTGTTTCAGTGAATGCGGATTTTCCAATATAAATCTATATTTTGTTGGGGAGAAGTTGATAGGAGATCTACTCTGTTCCTCAAAGCGTTGGAAAACTGAACATATCTTCTTCTGATGAGGGCTTTCGTTTTCGTTCCACAGTTTTTACTTTAGTCGGACTTCAGCTATCATCAGGTAGTGATCACTACCCACATCGGCGTGACGCTCTCCACAGTGTACGCTCTCCACATCCTGATTATCGCAAAATGGTCGATCTGATTTTTGGTTATAAGATCCGGGGATATCCAAGTAACTTTGTGGATATTCTTGTGAGGAAACAATGTACCGCCCAACACCAAGTTAAAATTGTCGCATAGTTCAACAAGCCTTTCTCCGTTGTCTGTCATGCGACCGATACCATGTTAGCCCATCACGCTCTCTCTACTTGTGTTGTCACAACCAACCTGCGCATTGAAGTCACACATTAGCATTTTAATATCACCATGACAAATAGTGTTATTCACATTCGACAACTTGCCATAAAAGCTATATTTTTCTTCATCTTCAACGCCTTCTGTTGGAGCATATCACTGAATGCAGCATACATTTCTTACATGTGTCCTAAACCTTGTCAAAATAATTCTATCCGTGTGTAGTTGCCATTCAAGAAGAGCGTTCTTGATCTACATTGGCCGGATCTTCGCCAGAATAGACTAGTGTTAAACCATTAGATGTTATGTGTTCACCGCTATCTGGAAAAACATATCTCGCTCAGTCCCAAGATAAGCATGTTGTAATTGTGAAACTTTATTATTGTATATAGTAACTAAAATCATAAAATTAACCATATTCTTTTTATTCTATCACTTACAAAATACCTAGTTATCGTTGGAAATGACACTTCATTTCGCAAAAACAGAAAAATTTTATGTTATTTAATATCCCGTCTCTATGTTACCCTATACCTAAGACATTGAAATACAATTTTTATTTTAAACATAAAAAAGTTCTTAGATGTATTACGGAAATATTATTTATATAAAAAAAGTAAAGAAAGAGTAACAACCTTTTACATACGAGTACATTCCACTTCCTTTATAACCCTTTAAAAAAAATAATAACAGCCACACAAGAACCACCCTATCTGAGCAAGGTCGAGCAAAGACAATTAAAGTGTTGGCATTTTTGTTACAATGTGTTTTTCTCAAATGTTATTACAACATATAAGTTGAAAGGACTACTCTATATGCTTTTCCACCCTTAAGTCTTGATATCCTTGCTACTTATCCATTATAATTCTCATTCAGTTTGTAATTTTTCAAACATATGTAATCGAGTTTGAGCTGCGAAAAGCATACTTACCTGGCGTAGGGGTTACCGTGATCATCAAGGCGGTTCCCCCGGAGTGAGGCTTGATCATTGCACTTTCGATTGAGATGACCTCCGCGATTATTCCTAATGCGAATAACTCGTGCGTGTAATTTTTGATAGCCGGGAATGGCGTTCGCGCCGTCCCGACGTTATTTAATAAATTTCAAATACAAACAACTCTACACCATTTTCTGAAAAATATAAAATTTGAACTAATGTAAAA
Organism: Calliphora vomitoria; assembly: GCA_942486065.2. NCBI lineage: Eukaryota > Metazoa > Arthropoda > Insecta > Diptera > Calliphoridae > Calliphora > Calliphora vomitoria. Next base: position 46,122,170 of record OW818030.2, on the reverse strand, counting down.
TTTTAACGGTTAAAGAAAAAATTTGGAACTAATGTAGGTCCAAATGTCCTTAAATCAACTGCAATATAACTTTTGACATTTCCTATTTTCAAATATCGAAATTCCTAAACCGGGGAAAATATATTCCAAAAACTGAGTTTTTTTTAAGAAAAGTGCCTACTGTGACGTTATTTAGCGTGTGACAGTGAAAAGACCTTGTACATATTTAAGAAGCATATAGGGTTATATAAATATGAAGCTTTTTCGAGTATCGGTGCTTTGCCTTTTTGGAATTTTTTACTCAAATCTAAAATTATTTTTTAAAATTGGCCAAGTTTGGATAGGCCTGGGGGGGTGTTGTGCACGCTTTAGCATTAAGTTCTCTTTCTGGATCATATACAAATTGTGTATAGTCCCGAAGAAAAAGGTTTTCTACAAAAGAAAAAATACGGCCTTTTACATGTTCCATCTTTGGATGTGTGTAACTTTTTATAGGGACAAGATAACTGTTAGCAAGTTATTTCTATTTTATTTAGAATTTTATCATCAATATAGCTGATATTTTAAAAATAAATGTCATCTCTAAAAAAAACATTAAAAGATCGAGCAAAATTAAAAATAACCTACATATGTAAGAGTATTTTTTGTAGATCTTCTTAAGGACTATTTATATTTTAATTTGAGAGGCCATGTACTGGCCCCCATAAGCGCTCGGAAGCAGAACATATGTAGATCAACTCGAAATCACCTCAGCTCCAACCATGTGAAATTTCGTAACAACATCTCCAATAGTTTCCGAGGTACCGAATTATTTGAAAAAAAGTTGCGTTGTACATTTCACAAGTTTTTAGAAAATAATACAGTTTTTGCACAAAACTTTGAAGAAAATATTTTTTTGAGTTTTTATCCACCACGACAGATCGAATATTGGTTGTAGACCCCATAACCAGGCCTACCAGATTTGAAAATTTTTCGGCATTTTGCCGATTTTTCAGTCAAAAATAACAGAGAGCCGATATACCGATTTTAGCTTTAAAAAAGTTATATTTTTTGTTTCATTTTATATGTTTCATTACAAATGTCTGATCTTGGGTCATTTGACACGTATCTATGTGCTCTTTGTAGTGCAGAGAGAATACAATTGGTTACTTTATACAAACCAGGTAATCTAGAATGAAGACATTTGCCACTTAGGTGCCTCTAAGTAATCTAGAGTGTAGCCACTTTAAACGTTTTGTGAGTAATTCGTTCAAACTTATTTTATACAAATTGTATTGAAATTATTCTCATATAGTTTATTTTTATGTTTGCTTAAGTATTAGAGTGTCCAAAAAACCGGCAAATTCAAAAAACCGGTTTCCGGTTTAACACTTTAAGACACTGTCTTATAAAAAAACCGGTTTCGGTTTTGTCATTCTAGAAAAACCGGTTTCGGTTTTGTCATTCTAAAAACCGGTTAACCGGTTTTTTATTAATTTTTATTTAATATGAAAAATGACAATTTAAATTTATAGACAATTTTGGTAAGGCAAAAAGTGTTATATGTATAATTATGTACTAAATTCCAAAATTTGTCGAATGCAGACATTTTCAAAAAAAAAAATTAATATTTTTAAAAATGTTATCAAAATATTTTTAAGTAATATATTCAAATAAGCTTTACAAAGTATTTCGTTAAAACCGGTTAACCGTCTTAAAAAAACCGGTTTGTCAAAAAACCGAAAAGTTAAAGAAAACCGAAACCGGTCGGTTTTAAAAAGATGAAAAAACCGGTTGACCGGTTGACCGGTTTTGGATACTCTATTAAGTATACTGATATCCCATGTAACATAGCATGAAGTCAAAAGTCACTTTAGTGTCTCTTAGTAACCTATAGTGAAGTCATTTGAAACGTTTATTTTGTACAGCACTTTAGACAGTATTTAAATAACTAGTTATGTAGCTGATCAAGTTACCAGTTAGGTAGCTAGTAAGTTAACTGACGCTATAAACCAGTATGTGAATCCAATGCGTTGACTACTTTGGACCAGCTGTTAGACAGTCTCATTGTAATCAAAAAGGGTTAGGACATGCACTTGTTGAAATAACTAGTCACGTAGCTAGTTATGTAACTAGTTGTCACCCTAAATAATGGTTAAAATCACTTTAATTAAGATTTTTTGTAATTTTGTAGAACTGAAAACTGAAATCGCCAGATGTGATGAAATAAAACATTTTTGCGTGTATGAGTTACAAATGCTTTTAATTTGAAACATTTGTACAATATAAATTGATTCAAAGTATTGGCCATTGTTAAAAAAGCGTATCCCAGAGAGATCGTTCTGCATCGATCGAAACATATAGTAGTCGGACAGGGCACGGTGTGGACCATAGGGTACAACTAGAGGCGTAACTGAGATTAAGCTGAGAGTAACAATAATTACTCTCTTCACATGTACTTGTGATCAGCGTTGTCAACTATTTTTAACCAAAACGCGTCGTCCATACAGTCAAAACGCGCTAAAAATTACATTTACATACAAAATCACTAAAAATTATATTAAATTCAACTATTTGGTTTTTTAATTCTACAGCAAATAGTAGATTTTACATTAAAATATTATTTTTAAGTTAAATATTTCAGTTACAAATTACTGATTGAAAATTACTGATTGAATAAAATACGCGTTATGATTTTTAGGATGTAGGGAAACATTCAGATTTGCCCAAAGCAACATTTTATGAAATCACAGACATGTTGACTGTCCAACATTTCTGATGATTTGAAGTAATTTTGGAAGTGATATTATAATATTCATAACATGAATCTTTCATTTTAAGTTCATCTATCTATCTATATATATAAAAGTCAATGTGTGTTTGTATGTATATTTGTTTGTTTGGACTTTATAGACGGCTAAACGGCTGAACCGATTTTCATGAAATCTTCACAATGTCTTCCCGTATCTCTGGAAGGAACTATAGGCTACTTTTTATTTTGAAATTTTACGTGGGCGATTTGCCACGCCCATTTACACAACATTACCTCCTATTTCAAGTCAAAAACAAAATGCGTATATTTCAAAAAGTATATCAGCTAGAGTTCCCAAATTTTGTACAAGGAACTTTAGTTTCAATACAAATATTTTGGACAAAAATGGGCAGACCAGCAATAGTGGGCGTGGCACCTCCCATAATAAGTAAATACTAAAATCTGAATGTCAGGAAAACTATAACACCTAGAGTTCCTAATTTTGTACAAGTAACTTTAGTTTCAATATAAATATTTTGGACAAAAAGTGGGCGGACCAACTGAAGTGGGCGTGGTACCTCCCATATGAAGTAAATACTAAAATCTGAATGTCAGGAAAACTATAACACCAAGAGTTCCCAAATTTTGTACAAGTAACTTTAGTTTCAATATGAATGTTATGAACAAAAAATGGGCGGAACAGCAAAAGTGGGCGTGGGACCTTCTATATGAAGTAAATACTAAAATCTGAATGTGAAGTAAACTATATGAGCTAGAGTTCCCAAATTTTGTACAAGTAACTTTAGTATCAATATGAATGTTTTGAACGAAAATGGGTGGACCACCGAAAGTGGGTGTGGCACCCCCCATACGTAGTAAATACTAAAATCTGAAATTCTAAAAAACTATAACAGCTAAAATTACCAAATTAAATACAAGTAACTTTAACTTCAATACAAATGTTTTTAACAAAAATGGGCGGACCAACTAAAGTGGGCGTGGTACCTCCCATATGAAGTAAATACTAAATGTGATGTAAACTATAAGAGCTAGAGTTCCTAAATTTTGTACAAGTAACTTTAGTTTCAATATGAATATTTTGGATAAAAACGGGCGGTTCAGCAATAGTGGGCGTGACACCACCCATATGAAGTAAATACTAATATCCTAATATCTGGGAAACTATAACAGCTAAAATACTCAAATTTAGAACAAGTAACTTTAGATTTAATATAAATATGTTGGACAAAAATGGGTGGACCTGAAAAAGTGGGCGTGGTGCCTTCCATATGAATTAAATACCAAAATTTGCATATCATGGAAACTATAAAAGCTAGAGTTTCCAAATTTTCCACAAGTTACATTAGTTTCAACATGAATATTTTGGCCAAAAATGGGTGGAGCAGCAAAAGTGGGCGGGTCACCTCCCATATGTAGTAAATACTAAAATCTGCGTACCAAGGAAACAGCTAGAGTTTCCAATTTTTTTACAAGTAATTTTAGTTTCACTTGAAATATTTTGGACTAAAATGGGCGGACCAGCAAAAGAGGGAGTGGTGCCTCCTATATGAATTAAATACTAAAATTTCCATATCAGGGAAACTATACATGTTAGAGTTTCCAAATTATGTACAAGTTACTTTAGTTTCAATATGAATATTTTGGCCAAAAATAGGTGGACCAGCAAAAGTGGGAGTGGCACCTCCCATATGTAGTAAATACTAAAATCTGCGTATGAAGGAAACTATAACAGATAGAGTTTACAAATTTTGTACAAGTAATTTAAGTTTCAGTAGAAATATTTTGGACGAAAATGAGCGGACCAGCAATTGTGGGCATGTCACCTATTATATGCAGTAAATACTAAAATCCGCATATCAGGGAAAGTATACATGTTACAGTTTCCAAATTTTGTACAAGTAACTTTAGCTTCAATATGAATATTATGACCAAAAATAGGCGGACCAGCAAACGTGGGCGTGTCACTTCCCATATGTAGTATACACTAAAATCTGCGTATCAAGGAAACTATATCAGTTAGAGTTTCCAAATTTTGTACAAGTAATTTTAGTTTCAATAGAAATATTTTTGACAAAAAACTGCATATCTGGAAAACTATAACAGATATAGTCCTCATATTAAGTATCAATATGAATATTTTGGAATTTGACAGATCGAAAATAATGGAACTTCACCTAATATTGGAAAAAATTTAATACATAACTATACTATCAATATAAATATTTAAATTCCTATATCTTGAAAACTGTAATAACTGAAGTACTAACATTTTGAAAGAATAACTTTACTATCAATATTGTCTGTGCGATGCTAATCCCAAGGCATTAGAATAAGAATTATTTAATAAGAAAAAATTTTAATGTTACCATTTTATTACGAAACAAGTAAGAAATAAATAGTTCATTAATTTATTATTTGTAAATTGTATATATAGACTGAATATATTGTACATCAAAAATATAGAATAAGAAATAATATTAAAGAAACAATGTATATTTTAATTACTAAATAAATATTTTTTTTAAACCTTTACTTAATATGCATTTTACTTCGAGGGGGTAGCGAAGCGCACCGGGTATTAGCTAGTATTTTATATAAACTAAATAAATAAATAAGCATTTCTTAATTTTATTTTTAAATAACTCATCACATTATCGTCTTTTGCTTTAAAATATGGAAAACATAACAAATTAATAACAAATGCTGAAAGTTTAACAAACGGAATTTTATTTAATGAAATTTTATGCAGAGTTCTTCTATCCAAAATGATTTCGTCTTTCTTTATTGTTTCACTCGCATAATTTTAAAGATGATTTTCCAGTTTTTCAAATCAAAAACGAAATAAGGAAAAAACGCGCTGATTTAGCGCCTTTTTCAAAAAAGCGCTAAGAGGAAAAAATGCGAATTTTGGGTTATCAAAAAGCGCTAAATCTAGCGCGATAAGCGCTAAATTGGCAACGCTGCTTGTGATATGTGAATGCAACATACTTGTGAGATGATGCTCCGACCAAATACAGACCGAACTTTATTACACTTCTACACAGTGCTGTTAGGATTTTTTTGGAAAAATCGTCAAAATTAAGAAATAAAAATCGTAAACAAAAATTTTACAAAATCGTCACGACTTAAAATCATGTTGTATTCATTCAACTAAATTGATTTTTTTTATAAAAATTTTATTTATTTAAAGGGAAACAAACAATTAATAAAAAAAATTTAAAAAAAAAAATTCATATTAAAGCAATATGAAGAATTATTTTTTAAATAGTCTTTAGACAATAAAATTTCTTCAAAAAAATTCTTGTCTTGGTTTTATTTATATTTATTTCGGTAAAAATACGTTTAATGTTAGCTGATAAATTCGTAAACTATAAACCAGAGTTTGATAATTAATTTGTTTGACCTTTTTGCCAAAAATATTAAAATCTAAATAACGTTCATCAAAATGTAGGTATCTTTATTATTTTATTTCATTTTCCATAATTTGTCATTAGGAACCAAATTAATGTATTACTGACGATAATACGGGGTATTAATATTTGTCCAAAAAGTACGTGACATAATAAAATTTCATCGTTTAAACAAAAAATGTATTAGATTTTCAAATAATACAAATTATTTTTTTGATTAACGATCGGTATTCATAAATTTGTTAAGCTAAAATCACATTCGAATTTCTTTAAATACTATAACAATTGGATTACATTAGGATAACTCTTGATTATTCTTGGTATTTGAATTGATAGAAGGTGTTATATGTTATTCAACTAATTGATGAACATTCAACATTCTTCATCGCTAAAGTATTTGACAAAGGATTTATGTTTATAACATAATGACACTGCAACACATCAACTTCAGATCAACGACTTGGTACTTCAACTACCTGTTCGACCGATATTTGTATAATATTCACCAGAGCACAAGTTAATTGATTAATCTACATTGCACCAAACATTTGGCAAAGGATATGTGTTTCTAACTAACTCAGTACTGCTATTGATAGAGTCTATGCCAAAGCCCGATTTGACGATTAACCTACAATGGAATTTAGCCAATAACAAAGTTAATGGTTTTGGAAGAATGCTTGAAAATATAAAAAATCTTAATTTTCATACCCATTGATTGTAACTTCAGCATTATCGACTGAAAAGTTGTACATTTGAACTTTTATCCTTGTAAGGATGTTTAACAGCATATTTTCCAGTTTTGTATAATTCGTTACACATTTTAGAGGAAAATTATTCTTTGAATTATATTTTCGTTAAAATTTTCTTTTGAGAACTCCGAATCAGATTTTATGTTACGGTTGAAACCACTTATACTTAATACTAAAATTCGATTGTCTATTTAAATATTTGAAAAAACAAAAATTGGTTTCATTAACTAAATTTACATTAATGGGAACAATAATTCCATCTTTAAATATTATCCCCCTCATTAGTAATCAATTTATATTATGAATAATACTATTATACAAATTTAGTGAACAATAAATGTGAAGAAAATATAAAAAATAAATAAAATTTGCAGAAAACATCAATAATTAACGAAAAAATATATTGATTATTACCATGTAAGCAGGAAATATATTTTTCAAACTAATTTCTTGACAAATTAATATTTTAAATTTGGAAACAGTATTGTTGTCTGTAAATACTCATATGAAAACTTTTTAACAAAGGTAGTATAGAAGTATTTTTATTTAACTTTTATTCATAGTAATATAAAAAGCCAATTTAAGCCAATTAATGTATATATATGTGATTATGTTATACATGTTTCCTACTCCTATTTTATCTAAATGTTTGATTTGTATTATTTTAAAAAAAGAGGCTTTGCATTTCTTGAGACATTTTTTCATTTTGAATTATAAATATATTATCATTATTTTTAAAACTTTGAATAAAAACACACACTTTTATTTCAATTTTCACATATATTACAAAACAGAAATCATAAATACAAATATGTAAATAATAATAATATAATATTAAGAATTACTATTTTACAGATTCCAAACTACTGACTTATTTAGAAAATTTTTGTAAAACAGAAGAAAAAACTCAGTTTTTAAATCATAGGGAGCAATTTTCATACTATTCTCTAAATACTAGGGTATTCAATTAATCGGGTTTCTGGTTTAATTGGTTAATTGTGCAAATAATTAATCGGGGCTTAGATTTAGTCGGTTAATTTTAAATTATTCGATTCGATTAACCGAATAATTTATATTTTAATTTTAAATTGAAGATAAAACCACGAATTTTGAGTACTTATATAAGCATTATTTTAAATCCTTTTTATTTATAAATGTAAGCTTTTTAGGATTTTAGTGAGATATTCTGAAATAATCTTTTAAAAAAGAATAGGAAAGGTTTCCTTTTAATCGATTTTTCTTTGGTTTTAAAAAAACTTAACTTGGACAAAATTCTCTTACTGATTGTGAATGTTGGAGAAATCGAAAGTAAGGCATGAGAAATACTATCCAATTTCTCAGTTCATTGTTCAGTGTTTTAAGCATATAAAATCCTCCATTATACCATTGGAAAATTTCCTTAAGTTCTGATAAAAGACTCGTTCCAGTAATGTCTTCAGTTTCGTCTATTATCATATCTTCCTACAAATCATTAGGACAAATTTCATCATGGAACATTGTAGAAAAAATGTCATTTCTAAATTCCTTAATTTCAGTTTTTGATCTATATTTAAAAAACTATTGCTAGAAGGGAATGTTCATAAGATAAGAAACATAAAGTCCAAAAAAAAAAAAAAAAATTTTTCGGTTAATCGACACAAATTAATCGGTTTATTTGTTATTTGAAAATCGGCAATTTTAAATTATTCGAACAGTTAACCGACCAAAATTAAACGGTTAACCGATTAACGGTTAATCAAAATGACGTAAAATCGTCACACCTGACACCACTGCTTTTACACAATATTTGGCAAATTTTTTTAATACTTTGCAGGACACTTTAATTTTGCTCAAATGAATAAATTTATTATACCCTACACCACCATAGTGCGGAGGGTATATTGGATTTGTGCAGATGTTTGTAACGCCCAAAAATATTAGTCTAACACCAACCTTAAAGTATACCGATCGACTCAGAATCACTTTCTGAGTCGAAAAAATTTAGTACATATCATTTTTTCTGGACTTTATCGGTCATAAATGTTTAATTTATATAGCTATCTACACAAGTTTTTCTCCAAATAAGTTTAATATATACCGAATTTATGTCACCAAATTTTGTTATGATCGGTCCATAATTAGTCATAGCTCCCATAGCCTGCTTCCGATAATCACTTTAACGAGCATAAATCTCCTTAAAATGAGGGTATACACATAAAATGCAACATAAATAACTTTCGTATAGACATTAATCACATGACCAAATTTCATGGTGATCGGTCCATGATTTGTCATAGCTCCCGTACAACGCCCACTTCCGAAAATCACTCACGAATATAAATTATTGAAATTTTGAAAGAAAATTGTTTTCGCTCATTTACTTAGTGTAGCGTATTATATGGTCAGGCTTGACCGCCCATACTTTCTTACTTGATTTTTATTAATTTTTTTAAACTTCATTTTATCTGTGGTAGAATTTAATTTGTAGAACAGAGTTTCAATTTTTACTATTGAAAATAGATGAAAATTAAAATGTAAACATTTTCATATAACTCTGTGTGTCTGGTGAAAATTAAAAAGGCACCAATACAACCTCAAAACTATGTACTAATACATTCTCACGACTTAGGTTTTTGACAACAGACTTAGGTTTTTTCCCTCTCAGTAATGCTTCTATGGATATATTTTTCTATGGTGTGGACTATAAAGCGGGTGAGGTAAAAAATTTAATTTTTGGCCCTTCTCTCGATAAGGAGCGGTTTGTATTTGACCGGCTGCTCGACTACCAGCCAGTCGCACCGCTACGGTTTGCTACTCTGTCTCTCATGGAATGGACGATGTGTATTTCTATTGCTAAAACTAAATAAAAAAGGAAGTTAATAAAGCCATAATTTGACGGTGTAGGGGTAAATATTGACAACTCTCCCCAATATAAAATTGCAACTTGTTGGTTTGACCATGGTTTAAATATTAGATTAGTGAGTCAAATATTATATGCAATTTTTTCTGTAAATTTAAAATGTTTTCTAAAAAAATTCCAAACATTATTTTATTTGTTTTCTCTCTTGAAAAGTCTATGTCTTTGATTTGTCGTTTTTTGAATATAGGATGAATGAGGATGTTGCTACATTTATAAGCAACATTAAAACCTCCACTAAGTGACCACATGGAGAGCTAATGTGCGGAAAACTCGCCAGCCAACCGGTTCATAACACTATGTAATTTGCTAAACAAAAGTTTCAAATTAAAACCATTTTTTTGGTATACAGACTTCATTAGATAACTTTAATAGGGACAGCCGTGTGCATCTGCAAATTTTATAGCTTCTTGGACAAGTCTACTAACATCAGAATAAAAATAATCCTTGCAAAAAAATGGCTTCCACTTCAAAATCAACGAATACCGCCGAAAAACTTATGACATTTGTGTTGAATTTCAAAATCAACCAAATGAAAAACAAGCGCATGTGTTGTGCTTTATTTTTCAGTGGAATTAGAAAATGTGTCTTATACAAATTTTATCTACATACAAACAAACATACTTATTGTTTAACTGTTTTACCGTCTAAACAAAGAATTGTGTAATAATTTTGCGCAATAGAAATTTCAGTGTTTTATAAAATTATTACTTAACCCTTAAAAGAGCTTCCAAATATTTAATGCTTTTGAGAGGACGTGACTGTCCATTTTACGCGCAAAAGGAACAAAAAAAGTGTTTATTAATCAAATATTTCTTAGCTGGCCATTTAGGTGACACGGTCACTCTGTAAGGTTAAATTTACATGTTTGAAATAGTGAAATTGTGGAGGAATTGTTCACTATTTTAACAACGTGTAAAAAAAGATTCTTCTAACTATGAGAACAATATGCAAATTATCCTTGCTTCTTAAATTGATTTCCTTTAAAATTCTCAGTTAGTTTGAAAATTGTCCAACATAAATAATGCAAGTTTTAGCTTAGAAATTATAATTACATCGCGTAGGGGTAACCGTGATCAAGAAGGCGGCACCCCCGGAGTGAGACTCGATCATTGCACATACGATGGAGTTGACCTCTGTGATTATTCCTAATGTGAATTAATCCTGCGCAAAATTTTTGTCTTTTAGCCAGGAATGGCGTATGTGCCATCCTGACGATATTTTATAAATTTCTAGTAAAAATTAGTTTTGGATTTGTCCAAAAGTTTTTAAAATCAATACAAAATAGTTTGTATTGATTGTGTAATAATACCTATCGTATATTATTTTTTTAATTTTATTCAAAATTATTGCTAATACACATAATATGGATTTAAAAAATAATAAATTGTCATTTAATGTATTTTTACCCAAATCTATATATTTTGAGTTGTGACACTTTTGTATTAAGTGGGCGATATGTTTTTATTTCGTGAAGACGTTTTTCAAGATTTCTACAATAGTGTTTGTTAAAAGTAATTCTTTGATTTGCCACCCCTTAGTTCTTGCGCAGTCACGAATGTTACATTCAACCCTTTTCTATTCTTCTTCCACTTCCACAGGACACTAGTTGTCCTTGCATACTTTTATAAGTATTCAAGGTTGAGCCACGAAAAGTATAGTTACCTTATGCTATCGCACACTGGTTTTTATACCGTAGGCAAAAATAAAAAAAATTAATTTATATCGTGGATATTGTAGAATATTATATTTTTGAAAAGCTGATTAATGGAGTAAATAAAATAAATTAGTTCACAAATTAAAACTTATTAAAATAAATTAGGATTTACTGTTTTTGTTGAAAGTTTTTACGTTTTTAAAGAATTTGTTTAAAGTTAAGTTTTATATTTTTATTTGTGGGAGGCAACAAAAATGTTAAATTCGTTTTGGTTTGTCTTTTTATGAGGTTCAAATTTTATATAAGAATGGCGTAACTATAACTATATAGCTTTTCAACCGCTTAGCAAATTTTTACAATGTTGGTCTCATAATAATGCTTATGTATCCTAGTTTCAATATATAAGTATTCTAACAAAAAGTCTTTTAGTGTGCACACAGGATATTGAACTAAAAATTATGCTTGAATAAAGGATGTTTAAAAAACGATATATTCCATTTTCCTCAATTATAAGCCATTGTGCGGTTAACAACACCCAGAGAAAAAATATAATTGTACAATGTACATGTTTACCATAACCATTTCAACATTTATAAAAGTTTTTTTTTTAACAATATTATGGTCACTGTTATTATGTATATGATTTCATTAACCATAATATGTTTAAGTTATCATTAACATGATTGTACTAATCATATATATGATTGTAGTAATTAAGTATATGTTTGTGGCAACCATTTTAAATATGTATTACTTGTTCTCGGATTATGGTTATCATACTCTAAGTACAACATATTATGATATAATGATGCATTACGAACATTATTGTCATAAACATATATATATTTACCACAATCATAGTATAAGCTAATTTTTATAAAAATAAAATAGAAAATCGACGACATCGAAATCGTTGTCCTTAATATTTGTTATTTTATTTTCATAAAAATTAGCTTATACTGTTGGCAGATACATATATCCCTAAATTTAAATTATCTCTGGAACCCCCCATGGTTCCATTCTAAATTGAATGTATGTTTTTAATCGTGCAATGGCTCATATTTAAGTAAAATCTTTGGAAAATGGCTTATGTGATATAGCTTTTGAATAAGAACGATTTTCCTGCTTTGGGGAGAAAGGGATTTCTAGAAAAATACTTTAAAATCTACAATTCATTAAATTCTGATGGCCATTGGAAACATGAGTAAAGTTCAAAAATTAATTTTTTGTATAGCGAATAAAAATATATAAAGTATGTTTTTTTAATCCGAAAGAACTTAAAATTTAAAAAGTAACACAAAAAAAGTAAATTTTAATCCAAAAAATTGTTTTATTCGAAAGATCAATACATGGCATTAACATTAGAAAATGATTTCGGACATATGGCCACCGCGGCTGTTCTTGACATATCGCATTTGGACGTCCACTTTTGGGCCACTTTTTCGAGCATTGCTGGTCGTATGTCACGATTAACACGAACAATGTTGGCCTCCAAGGCGTCAATTGTTGCTGAAATTTCAATGTTTCACACCACAGGAAATAATCGAGAGGTGTGAAATTACACGACATTGGAGGGCAATTGACAGGTCCATTTCTCGAAATCAAGTTATCGCCAAATTTTAATTTCAAAAACTCGATTGTTGTTTTTTTGCATTGAAATTTAGCACCGAGAATTATATGGACAAAGTTAAGAAAATAATGAAATTTTATCAAAATCATCCACGCCCACTGTCCATACAATCCAAATCGATTTTTTCGCATAAAATTTGTCCCATCCAAGCAAAAGTCTAGAAAAAGGAACGCATGCCGAGTTTCAATAAAATCGGTCACGCCCACCGCCCATGAGTCCCATACATAGATAAGAATTTTTTTGATATTTCGTTTATCATTCGACAAAAAACTTTATATTTCTTAATCTATCATTTCTTTGACTACATCGTCATATTCCAAGTCCTGTTTGGATGACTCATGTCTTAGGCTGGTTGTAATATTATTCGGAAACGATCTATCAACTCTTCGTCAACTCCGGTGATATCAGCAACGAGCGCAGGGTTGGAGAAAAACGTCACCATTTTTGAAAGGGTTTGTTGTAAGCAACATTAAGAATACGCTACATAAATTTAATTCCTGCATGTAACGAGGAAAGGCCCATTTTACATGCTTCCTCATCAATAACTTTTCTTGCTATTGTATCTAGCTGAATTGTATCTAACTGAATCATTTCGAAAGGCTTCGCTTTACAAATAGAACAAACGGCTGATGAAGCTGTGACAGTTTGAGCCGTTTTGCCATCCAACATAGTAAACACTAAATTATGTTTCACACTAAAGTGCCTACCGCATGCTAAAATGTCTGTACTTTTCAAAGTTGCAATATCGCCCTTCTGAACAAGACCTTGTTTCTTTAACATATTCGAAGGAAATAGGACGACAGTATCTTGTAAACGAAGGCCTTTTATTTCGCCAGTTTTCATCGCCAAATGTTGACTGCAGAGCTAAGGGCACCATGGATACCAACAACAAGTTCATATCACTAATATCACGTGATAAGTTCTGGTTATATTCCACATGGCCAAATGATCCATCACAACCCCATTTAGGAGTGCAACTAGAAATAAACGCCTTATTGTATGGTCAAGTAAGCTAACAGAATCATCTTTTTCTGATACTTGCATATCATCTGGATAGCATCTTGCTTTCTCTTCAGCAACCCTTGCCCAAATCACAAATTTGGTTATTCTTCGTTTTGTTAACTACACAATTAAAAAAATAATCAATTGCCAATCCTAAAAATCATATGGTTTTGTTTTAAATTTTCTCTCTGCACTTTTTTCGCGCCAATTGTTATTATATACAATAATTTATAAATTCCTGGCCAAAAAGTATGCAATAGTTTTTTTTTTTTTTTTTTTTTGCAAAAATTCTGTGACAAGTTTCGTGACTTTTACTAGAAATTTTAAGTTTTTATCCTGTTCCGAAAACTTTCGAGAACTAATTTTTTTTTAATCGAAACAAGACACTCCCTCCTTTCATTTTATTAAAACAACAGCTTGGGGAAAAGTGGGGCTACATTATTTTTTTTTCAATGGAAAATCAAAACTAAAATAATTTTTAGAGACTTATAGATTTGGACATATCTTCTTAAAGGTTTTTGATTTTTTTTTATTTATGGAGAAATGCTATATTTTTCAAATATGTTAAAGGTAAATGTTATTATCAGAAAAATTATACATATGCTTAACATCCTTGCATGGACTTTCTTCAATTTTTTAAAAATAAAATCCAATTTTTCTTAAAACTTAAAAAACAGTTACACATTTCATCTTTAAACATTTCTCTACAAAGCTGTTGGAGATGTCATTTAATATAAATATTGTTTATGTATTAGGTAATACCCGAGTTATATACAAACATATTTCCATTAAATTGAGGTAGTCGATTATGGGTCGATTTAGCAATAGCAACATAGAGTTATTAAGTTGTTTGGGAGTTACGGAAAGTTAGTTTAAATAGACAGACGTATGTAGCTAAATAGACTCCGCACGCAGACAAAAATATAGTTGTGCATGTTTACTGTAACCATTTCAACAGTTTTACAAGTTTTTTAACAATATCATAGTCTCAGTAACTATTTATATGATTGTGGTAACTATAATACGGTTAATTTACGATTCACATGATTGTATCAACCATATATATGGTCACAAACATACACTTGTTTACTGTTACCATATATATGGTTGATACAATGGTAAGTTCGTAAATTAACCATATTAAAGCTACCACAATTATATAAATAGTTACTATTTTTATCCATAACTGTTGAACCGCTTTTTCGAAACATTTTTGAGCAACACAGAATACTAATGTCAAATTTCATACCCCTAGGTCCCTTTGTTTAGGCACTATCGTACTTAAAATTCAGTCGATAACAAAAATTCAAATATTTGTCCTTAAATAGCTGGCCGCAACTGTATATATGTATATTCTTTATGAAGTCGCGAATGGAAATTACAAACGTAAAGACCTACTAATATATACTAAGGTGGCCCGTTTGTATTGAGGAAAACTAAGTTGTCGATATTCCCAATTAAAATGAAAGTTTAGTTTTTTGAGAAGAAAATTTCTTATAATTCTTGTCCTGGCGTCAGATTTTTTTGAACTTAATCAAAGGATAAAAATGTAGTTTTTTAAGGTTTTTTTTTAATATTTCTCGCAAATGAAACATATGCAATATTGGTATCATGTGTAAGGTATTTAAAAGACACTGACAATGATATATCTTAAGTTATAGTGTAAGTCCAAAAATATTCGAACATTTATGAGGACAAACATTAAAAAGAATTAAACTTTAATTTTAGTTGGGAACATCGACAATTTTTTTTGGGGCACCCTAATTATGCCCTTGTTTAAATGTCCAATGTTTTGTACAATTCTGTATCTATCTCTTTGTTATTTTTTACTGTAGATGCAAATGTACACTCATCGGAATATTTATAAGATCAGCATTGTCGGGAAGTATATGCAATGGTGTATTTATGTATATTTTGTAAGTGTAACATAAAAATGCCCTGCATATACAATGATGCAAGACCATTTGTGAACTCCGCTAAAGTTTGTTTATGTTATTTTTTGAAATTTACTGCGTGGATTTTAGGCATTTTTGTTTGAATTTTTAAAATTTTTTTCTTTGGGATACATAAATTTATGCATATTTAATTTCGTTAAAAATATACGATAATATATAGTGATGCTAAGTACAAACAATACCGAAAATATTGAAAGTGCTAAGTTATCTATAATTAATATTTTTGTATAGAAACTATATAGAAACTCATAAAATAAAAGATTTTCGCATACATTTGCCAGCGCTTTGGGTATGCCTCACACTTAAATATTCAGTATATAATTCCGCTATATTCGAATATAAGTAACGAAAGGACCAAAATATTGGATGTAAATCATAACAAGAGTCACTAAATATATTTAAAGATGGAAATTTTCAGTTTGTAAACTTTATTTCACAAAATATTTGTAATATTCGAAAATAAAGATTAGCGATTTTTCTGAAAATGTTTGAATTTAGAATTACTGTGAAAGTATTACGATGTGAAAATATTACGATCACACGATGTTCTAGATCCATAACTATAATATTATTAATGTGTCCCGTTATTGGAAATATTTATACAGCGATTATGCAACTGGATTTTGTGACTAACGGTACATACATAATTACAAATAGTTTCTATCTATTATTAACACAGAAAATAAGCTTCAACTTAAAATAGTTTAATAATTGGCAATAATAAAAGCACGGGGATGCACAAGTCATTGCCACTCCTCAACCTTACCTAATGTCTTCACAGACTTGGTGCTGCCTGTTATTCACAAACGAGGTTCAGTTGACCGACCACTTATAACCCCAATAACATGTCTGGATGCTTAGTCAGCAGCCCTGGCACCACAAAAACTGACTCCTTCTTGGGTAGTCGAACGCTTTAAAATTAATATTCTCAGTAAAACGAGAAGACGAAAGAGGAGAGAATGGTGCTGGACTTCTTATATCAAAAGAAGCAACTCTGACAGGATGAAAAGACCACACAGACCGCATCATATCGGCCAGATTTCGAACACGCATGAGGAATCCAACCGCAATCCAATGCTACGCTCCAACCAGCGCTGCGGAGTACGAACAGAAAGAATAGTGGGTATAACCCGATCGCGGAACTGAAAATCAAATTGACCACATCGCCACCATAAATAATAATAACAAGTTAGAGTGCTATATTCGGCTATGCCGAATCTTAAATACCCTCCACCTAAATTAGATAAAAATTATAGAAATTACATTGGTATAAACACTCTAATATCCATATTCAGTGTTTGTCATTGGGACTTAACTCCGACTATGAAGATTGGTAGAATGTTAATGTAATACAGTAGTTTTCGCTTATAGGCTTCAAATACAGTTGCACAATTTTTGCGGACTATAAACGAATTAGGACTATAACCGAATTTCTATTTAAGCCACTTCATGGATTATAGATGAATCCTCATATAATACACATTTTGGACTGTATACAAATTATGTACTTTCTTCAATAAAACCACTTTTTTTAACAAAATAAAAGTTTATTTAAAATATAGTAGTATAGTAGTAATTTATATATTGTTAGAAAAACTAGTTTATGCAGGAGATATTTTATTTCAAATGTATAAAAGTTTTATCTAATTCAGCAATTTATAATTGAAATAACTACATATTCTTGCCATTAAAAACAAATATATTTAGTCAAACTTCAAAAGTATATTTTTGTTCTGTTCTAATGAATTTTCCGGATGTGAGCCTAATATATATAATTATGAACCCATTTTTCCGATATGAGTGTATATGAGTGTATATATGCGTTAATGTATTTTTCGGATGTGCGACTTATTTGAAAGATATAATTAAATATTTTAACGTGATTTCTGTGTATTTGAGGCCTATTTTGCTTGATATTTTTCTCCATAAAATTATTTACAAGAGTTTTATGGGTATTATTGTGATTATCGGAAATGGAGCTAATATGGGTGCTATGGTCAAATATGGACTGATATTCACAAAACCCAGTAGTATAATGTTTGGATACAATGTATTGATCTGTATACAATTTTAGTTCGATATCCATATATTTAAAATATTTATGTGTTTTTTAATGTGTTTTTCGGAAGTGGTCCTTATATGGGAGCTATGACCAATTATCGGCCGATCTTCATAAAATTCAACACATCGATTTTCGTATATATGGGAAATATTTGTTTGAAATTTTAACCAGATAGAAGCTTTTATAAGAGATTTATTAGTATTTAAGTAATTTTCGGAAATGGACCTTATATGGGAGCTATGGTCAAATATGAACCGATATTCACACAATCTAGTAGTATCATTTGTGAATTAATACTACCGATCTCTGTAAAATTTTAATACGATAACGATATTTTTCAGATATTTATGAAAAATAATGTGTTTTTTGGAAGTGGTCCTTCTACGGGAGCTAGAACCAATTATGGGCCGATCTTAATGAAATTCTCTACACCGATTTTTATGTGCATGGGGATTATGTAAGTTGAATTTTAACCTGATACCGATATATATAAGATATTTAAGTGTATTTAAATGATTTTCGGAAGTAAACTTTATATGGGGGCTAGGGTCAAATAGTGCCCGATCCAAAAAAAAAATTGGTCTCGCGATTTTTGTTTGCACGAAACATAGTTGTGCTGAATTTTGTATGGATACTGCAATTCTATGGGCATTTATATACCATAGCACCATATTTCGGGAAGAAATTTGTATGGGGGCTACGAGAAATTATGGACCGATTCTTTCCATTTTTAACAGAATTTTTCCTTTTATAATATCAATAATGAGCGCAAAATTTCATGGTATTCTCTGCAATGAATTTACCCAAAGTCACAAAAAATCATGTGAAAATTATCAAAATTTTTGGAGGTTGTCTTACATTTTGATCCATAACCCTGGTTCTACCAATTCGATTTTGCTGATTTTCAATACCAAACTGCTTAGAAAAATTATAAACATTTTGGTATGCATTTCATTTATTTTGCTTATGTATTTTGGACGTGAGAGTGTTTTACACAGACAGACAGACAGACAGACGGACAGACAGACGGACATTGCTCAATCGACTTAGAATTTCATAAGGATCAATAATATATATACTTTGTTGGGTCTCAGATGAATATTTCTCAATGTTACACACGGAATGACAAACGTATATATACCCTCTTTCACCACTTGTGGTGGTGGAGGGTATAAAAAGGGTTGCCTGAAGAACAGACTACAAGACCCTGTCATCAGAATCCGTGCTACCAACGCCATCAGGGACTCCTATCAAGAAGAACAAGACAGTGAGAGTGAGTGATGGGCCCACATCAAAAATATTCTGACCAAGGCAGCAGAAGAACACATAGGTTACAGAACATCGCTCAAGAAGCATTTGTTAGAGGAAAATACGTGGAATCTTATAAACCAGCGTTCAAAGGGAAAGAACGGAGTAAATTGTGCCAAAACCAGAACTGCGCATATCACCTCTATCAGATCATATCTAAAGCACGAGCAGGCTAGTTTTAGAATGCATCGATCATGCGTCGACCATGTAAACACATTGCTCATAATAGTGGAGCAATCTGTCGAATGACGCACACCGCACATCACTAGAATGCAAAAGAGCCCCGAGAAAAATCATCAGTCCGAATACGGCACGAACAGCAACTAAGTGGCTAAATTCCAGTGGAGAAAGGTGTGCGCCAGGAATGCATCCTATATCCATTGTTGTTTAACATCGTACTTAATTCCGTAATGACCTATGTATCTCAAAATAACAGAGGAATTACATGGGGTCTACAAGACAATCTTGGAGATCTGGCATATGCCGATGACATCTGCATCCTCACACAAAAACACACGGATATAACTGGTATGCTGGGTTGCCAATAAACATACCTAAAACCAAAGTAATGCGCATAAACACAAATAACAACTGAACAATGGACTCATTTTGTTATTTAGACAGCCTCATTACCGCCAAAAGTGGAACAGCTGAAGATATCAGATGTCGAATTAATATGGGGCATTCAGCAGTCAGCTCTCTCGAGGAGATATGGAGGTACACATGCATCACAAGAAACACCAAAATTAAAATATTTAACGCCAACATAACATCGGTGGTTCTTTACCGCTGCGAAACATGGAACGCTGGCTTTGCAAGCCTTTAACAACCGCTGCTTACGAAAAATCATGCGCATCTTCTGGTCGGTCACGCACCAGGAGCCAATATCATTAGAAATTCGACTACTCATGTGGATTGGACATACCCTAAGAAATCCCCATGATGATATCTTAAGCTCAGCTCTGGGGGCAAATTCTCGCACTGGTAATCGAAATAAATTTCGAACGCTTATTAGCGTTCGAGTAAAACTCGTTCGTTATCGAGTTCAATCATTGCAATTTTCTATACATTTTATTCGATATCGAATAAGAGAATCCAAAAAATAAAAGAAAACTCGAACGTTTGAATAAATATTCGATCATGTTCGACTGCGGTAATTATCCACCTGGATTGGAATCCTCAGTGTAGTCGCAGAAGAGGTAGACCGGCTAAGGCGACTGGTAGACGTAGAAGCAGTTTATACATGGCGAGAAATTAACTCTTTCAGACAAAATGTTTGAATGGCAATAATCGGCAATTCCATTGATTCAAATTTTTTTTTTAAATTGGATAAAATGTTTAAAAATTTGAAATATATTTGGTCAATTCACAAGGTCTCTTATCAGTCATATTGTCATAATGTCCTAATACATCACGACTCCGCGGCTCGGCTTAACCGACTCTTAGGCATTCGGCGTTGGTATCTGCTGATTCGTTACAATAACACAATAAGCATAGCATGAAAAGTAGTATTATTTTAGGAAATTTTTTGCTTGAAAAGCAATAAAAACTATTGTGAAATATTAGGACATTATGACAATATGACATGATAAGAGACCTTGTGAATTGAACAATTATGTTTTTGTAACAGTGCTAATATCGAATAAAACAAACAAACTTAAATACATTGTCCCTATCCACATAATCAGACAGAAAAAGAAACACTGCATATCGATATTCTAGTCTTCATACCAAGATTGGTTACCTATTCGAAACGGTTAAAAGTTAACGGTAACGCTAATTTGCATAATTTCGATAACGGTTTTTTTTTTGGACCGAGCCATTACGATAACCCGAAGCGTACAAAATCATATATAAAGCCCGGCCAACCAGCCGAATCGACACCAAAGCCAAATATCCATGGCACTAAGGTTATGCTCTGTATTTGGTGGGACCAAAAGGATCCTATCTATTAGGAGCTACTGAAATCTGGCCAAACCATCACATGAAACCTGTACCGAACACAACATATTCGTTTGAAGCGAGCATTGGCCGAGAAGCGCCCAGAATATGCGGCCAAACATGAAACCGTTATATTCCATCATGACAACGCTAGGCCACAAGTTAAATACTATTTAGAAAGAAGTGGTTGGGAAGTTTTCCCCCACCCGACTTATAGTCCAGACCTTTCAGAACAGAGTATCAGAAATTGAGCAGTTCTTTCGTCACGGAATTCATATGTTGCCGAAAAGATGGGAAAAGGTCATATCTAACAATGGCCAATACTTTGAATAAATTTATATAGTTAAAATGTTTCACAATAAAAGCTAAAAGTATGAAAAAATTCCTCATATACATGACAAAATATTTTGTGATTGCAACAATAGTTCCCGACTTATGACAAATACAATTTTGAACTTATAAATATTTAGGGGAGTGTATTTATGTATGTATGTGTACGAGCTTGTTTTAATGTCCAATGTTGATTTTTTTTAATACATACAGTCGTATACAAAATGAAAAAAAAACATTGTACTAACTAGCGAGTGGCTAACTTTTTTGTGTGTAAAATCGTATCAGCGAAAATTAACCAATCGTTGGTTAGCACACGGGTTTTTTCATTTTATATACGGCAGTATGTATTGAAAATAGTCTACATTGTATATTACAACTAGGGTATATGAATGTAAATATATAAGTATATTTCACTCCGTTTGTAATTTCAATAATTTTTATTTCTGACCCAATAAGGAACATGTATTCTGGATCTTTATATATAACAGAGTCGAGTTTGTTATATTCATCTCTTAAATAGATATATTTATGTTTTGGTATTGAAAATTAAAAAAATCAATCCATAAATGGCTAAATATAAGCAATAGTTACGAATAAAGTGGGTCTTCCGACATATTTGTGTATGAACTCTTTTCATCTATTCTATTAAACAGTTTTTGCTTCGACTGCTAAATTGTATGGGATCCAAGCCGTAAGTTGCACCAAAACATAATATACGAAATTTGTATGTAATTAACAACAACAACAACAACGATTTTCGAATACCCGGCGTGTGCTATTACGCTAAAAGAATAACATATATTGTTTATTTGTTGAAAAAAGGAAATTTTGTTTTTTTTACTATTTCGATAGGAGAAAGTTCATTAATCGACTCCCATGCAAATCACTTTCCATTAACTTGAAAATGTTTGAGACAATTTAACTATCAGCTGGGAAATTCTGATTTTTTTACCGAAAAACGAACAAAGTTATAATCACGGGCGGGTATGTCTTCGATCGGGATGAAATTTTAACAAGATCATTGGAGAACTCTCTGAGTTAGAGGCTTTGTGGTTTTGATAGATATCCAACTCGCATCCCACTAAGCGACCCAATAGGTCTTCAAGGAAAATATCTAAGCATTCTTTTGGGGAAAAAGTGCCCATTTTAAAAAAAAGTCAAACAAGTTGTTATTTCGGAAAAAAAAAAATTTTTTAATTTTTTGATGGGGGGGGGGGGGGGTGTCAAATTTTGCTCATTAGAAGCCATTATCAGTAAAAACAGAATGAACTCATGTAAATGACTAGAAATGACGACACTAAATAAGTCCTTCTAAGCAATGTAGACGGCATTTATTAACATTGAAAAGTAAGTTATAGAGTAATTTCAAGTCATTACCAAGTTTTTGCTGGGGTTGCTACCTATTTCTATCAAAAACTCGAAACTTCAAATAAAATAAGCAACCTCACAACCGTTATACGATTTTGCTCAATTTAGATGAAAATCCAATCATAGCAAAATAAGAGCTATTCTAATAAAGATATGTTAAAGTGGTGTACGAAATGTTTATGTAGATATTATCAACAAAACGTGTACAACACCCAGCAGTTCTAGGAGACAGTCCCGAACTAGTGATTTTATCCATCATTTAGGGTGGGAACTAGTTACTTCAATAGATACGTGCCTAGTTATTTTAACACGTGCATATCCTTAGCAGGTAACTTGATCAGCTACATAACAAGTTATTTTAACATGTACGAGTGCTAATTGACCTCAAATAGTCAGCTAAAAGACATATCATAGGCAGTCCAATAAACGATAGCTTGTAAACAAACCTTTCTCAACAACTCTCCAATGGATTGCTTCTGGTGGGTTAAATAACTAATTTCTTAAGTGCAGTACAAAATAAACGTTTAAAGTGACTTCACTATAGGTTACTAAGATACACTAAAGTGACTATTGACTTCATGCTATGTTACATGGGATATCAGTATACTTAAGCAAAAATAAAAATTAACTGTATTAGAATTATATCAACACAGTTTGTATAAAACCAGTTTAAACGAATTATCACACGACACGTTTAAAGTGATTACACTTCAGATAACTTAGGGACACTTAATTGTCAATTGCCTTCACGCTAGATTACCTGGGATGTATAAAGTAACCAATTGTCTTATCTCTGCACTACAAAGAGCACATACGTGTCAAATGACCAAAATATATAAATTGGAGTCAGCCAAGTGATAAGACATTTGTGACGATTACTGTCTATAAGGGATACATTGACTACATGCTTAACTGCTGGGAAATTGTAAAAGCAGACGATTTAATTCTCAAAAAATGGGTTGAGTATTGAACAAATTCACTTAGAGAAGAAATAAATCAGTGAAATAAACAAACAACCATACTCCCATTCATCATTTAACATTTATTTACATTCAAATGAAACACTTTTACTTAAAATTCAGTTATAATTCGAAATCTAAACTTTCCATGTTCTGTAACTTATGAGCAGTTTCTATTTTTTTTAAGAGAATAATTAAAATAATATTCAAAGTAAACAAAAAGTAGACGGGTTAAAAATTAATCACCCTATTTTTAAAAAGGCGACTACAAATTTCTCGAATTATAAGTTTCTCTTACATAGTTACAGAACACGGGTATTGGCCTGTGTCCAGCTTTCGCTTAGTTAAGACCAATCATTGTTGGGTGGTTGAACAGTCTGCAAGTGATAGATAAAGGGTGAGCTATTGTGATGCAAGAGCATCTGGTGGTCAAACCACTTCGGTGTTTTTGTCTAAAAGCAACACACTAGTCCTAACACAGAACTATAATAAAGCAAGAGCATGTGGTGGTTATACAGCATCCTTCTTCTACTTGCTTCAGTAGGCATTACACTGAAATTGCTTGTGTGGTGGTTGAAAGAGCTTAAAACGAATTTGTTCTGGGGAGCGAGGTATTGTGAATCTGATGAAACTGGTAGCTACATATTTGTTCTGTAATGTTATTATGATCTGTGATCTTCACAACAATCGTTCGCCGGGTGTGTTATTTAAATGTGTAGATATTCGAAAAAATAGAATTTTAACAAAATTATAAGTTTATCAGTGAAGCAAAAAGTAATTCCCGTATTGCATAGTGGAAGAAATGAAAAAAAGTGGAAATAAACCTGTAATTTCTAAATGGATAGTCCGATTTTAATACAATTTCCGATGGGTATAGAAGACAAAGATGGGAGACGGAGCCTCAAGGTACCAAATAATGTTTATATATATAGAATCTACAGAAAACATTTTATATCTATATATTACCAATTATCGTTTACGAGATATTCGCATTAGAAGATAAAAATGTCAGTTTTTATTGACCTACCTTAGTCTGAAATTTAGCTCCAAATCTTTCCCGAATTTAAAAAAAAAAAAAAATTTTTGTTAATTGTGACAGGAAATATATTTGCCTGAACATGAATAGGGTTATCATTTTGGAGGATTTTTCTAAAATCATTTGCAGATACGAAAATTAGGTGTTTGTTTTGTGATTTGCTTTTTCTAAATAGTATATTAATTTTTACGTTTACACTTGCTAACAAATTTCATTGCGATGTGTTAACGAACGAACCGATTACTAAATATTATATAGAAAATTTGATTTACAAACCTTTGATAAATTTAAAAATTGTTTATGATAAGGCCTTAAGTTCTTAAAAGAATTAAGATAAAATAATGACAACAACATTGGTTTAAATTTGTTTATATACCAGGGCGGGTCAAAAAGTCCGTCACTTTTTGAATTTCCCGCCTCTTAACTGAAAGGTCAACACCGCTCCTGTCAACAGAAATCTGTCAGTTGACTCCTGTCAAAATTTGAACAAGCTGCGTCATTTAGAAAACTTGAGGAGAAAATCAATTTCAAAGGTAAAAAAGAGGTTTACTGACTTTCTTTGTGGCCGAACAAGTTGATGTCTCTACACCCGAAACAATTGAAACAAATTTGCTGACAGAATATTGAAAGTGTGAGAAATTGTGGAAGCCATGGGTATCTCACATTACTCAGTGGTTTAAATTTTTAATGATCACTTGGATAATGAGAAAGCATTATTCATGATGGCTACCGCATTTGCTCATAATCGGGTAAACATGTGCAGTTTACATGGCAAAAATCCATGAATTAGGCTACGAAAAGCTCCCTCTGAATGATTTGGTGTAAGCGAAGAAAGGAATACATTCCAACATATGTCTGGTACTATTAAAGTTATTTTATATTATCAATCGATGATAAACAATTTTGTTTACTATTGCTTATTAGGTGCATGAATAAGAAATTTTCATACGAAATCTATTAAAAAAAAGAATATTTTGAATAATATACACTTTTAATAAAAAATAACGGTTTTAGCAAATGAGTGCATCTTCATCGAGTGCTGCAGAGGCACCTCAACAGCATATCGAAAGACTAGAAGCCAATCGTTCCCGAATGGCTCGATCAAGACAAATAATCGATTTAAAGTTGCCGGCATTTTATTACAATAAGTGTGATGACACCAGAAATCACAAAGACGTATTGATTGGCGCAATGAACAAACATTGCTTACATTGCAGCATTTTGAAGTTCCCTAAGGAATCCCCGGGAATGTGCTATTCGAACGGTAAAGTTATTCTGCCACCAGTTATTGAGCTGCTTCTAAGTTACATTTCCGGAGCCAATCCTATTTCCAAGCACTTCCTTCAGAATATCCAAAAGTGCAACTCATGCTTCCAAATCACGTTGGCATCATGCCCACCTTTAAAGTTCAAGGCCCAATGATAATGCGAAGATCCTTTAAATTTATTTCACTGGAAATGAAGCTACGAACATGCGTGTGCATTTGCTGCAATACCCTTCTGCCGAAACATTCTCAAAACAATTGTTGGACTTCGAAAATGGAAAAATTCCTCTTGATCCCGCCACAAATTAGATTTCGTTCCCGAACTTCTGCCAAATGCAAATGAATATTCAAGCCGTTGTCGACAAGTCTTAGAACCAACTACAAAAATTCGGATTGGATGTGGGAACATGCAATTTTGGCACCAACAAATTATGATGTTAACAAGCTCAATAAGCAAATACAATTGAAACTGCCTGGCGAAACAATAACATACAAATCGATGAACGAAGAACAAGCCGTCAATTATCCTACTGAATTTTTGAATTCATTGGAACCAGACGGCCTGCCACCACATGTATTAACATTAGAGTTTCCAAAAAACCGAAGAATATCAAAACCGCGGTTTCGCTAGATACATATTTTCCTTAATTAGTATTAATTCACAAAGGGAGACTTAATAGTACTATTTCTTTCTTCCAATTGGGGTGGCGAACCGGACCGGGTCAGCTAGTACTTCCTACTTTTATCGGATATTTGAAAATAACTAAGACTTTGTTACTAAAATCATCATCATCTGAAGCAATTATTGTAATACAATTTAAAAAATTTAAACAAATCTTAAGATATTTTGACCGATTTGTTTTTAGAGATATTGGATGAAAAAGTTTGTTTCTCATTTCTAAATTTTAAATTTTTCTACTGAAAATAGATTAAAAGTCAAAACCGAAGAATAATTATCGGTTTCGGTTTTAGGCCTTGAAAAACCGCGGTTTCGGTTTGGAAACTCTAATTAACATTGAAGGTTGGATCACCGACTTTGTCCGACACTGTATATTAAAATCGAAATCGAGATGCAATATAAAACAGATGTTTTCTAAGGGCCAGCAACGTTCAGCTAGTAGTTTAAAAAAATCAAATAGTTTGTTAACAAAATATTATATACATTTTACGCCAAAAAAGTGTACCATATTTGAAATCGAAGAAGTCGTGGCTTTTCCTTAATATACATTTCGTTAAAAAAATCAAAAATTATGATTCACAAAATTATCTCACAAACAATTGTGAGATGTATTTAAAGTACTTAGAAGTAGCCAAATATTTTGATTTGCTTAAAATGGGGGAACAAAGAAAAAAAAAAACGCGGCAAAACCTTCCTCAACAAAAAAAATATATGACAAACCTTGAGCAGGAAAGGGAAAAATGTAACAAAATTGTTGCTGGTATTGTAAATGGCAAAACAATTATAAGCCGCTTTATTGTCAAAAAAAGCAATAAAGGGTACGTGTAACAAATTCTATTAAAAAAAGTGTAAAAACATCATTTTTTAACAAAAAAACACGCCAGAAAAAAACTCCATTATAGTCCAAAAAAAAGAATGATCAACAAGTGAACCAATTTTTTTTATGGGCATTTACACACCAAATGATTAGCACTGTTGCTTTGAGTTGTTTTTTCGTTAAAAAAACGGCTGTAAATAAATATGTAGTCAATTGTTTTTTGCTTTACTTTAACTTTTTTTTGAACAATCACCCTTATCTCAACGATTACCATCCTCATTGTTTTTATAATTTTTTTTTTGCTAAGGGAAATACGCAAATGGCAAATGATTTTGGTACCAAACAATAGTACTTGTTCGACTCTGTATGAAATTGAACTGTTTCTGTTAATTTATATGTAAGTCAGAGTGCTGGAAGAAACTTTATTAGGAATTATACCCTAGACTGAATACCTCTAACCCATGCCGTATCGGCAATTTTCTTGTATAATTATAAGAAAGTAGAAATTATCGTTCTAAGGAATACTGAAAGTTGGTTGATAAGTATCTATGTATCTACAATTTAGTACTAAACAGATGCAAAGGTTGATGTTCTCTTGCAGTTATTTTTTTTTTTTAACAATATTAGACGAACGTCTGAATAAAGGTGAACCTCTGTGTACGGATATAATTTTAAAATTATACCAAATTAGTCACTGGTACCATTCTACTTAAAAAAAAGTACTTTCCCATCACCATTTGCCATATCCTTTTTTTCTTTTTGGAGCATCACTCAGGGGATGGCCACTCATGCTCATGCAAAGTGTTGTGTTGGAACTAGGAAAATAGGTTATGAGAGGGAGAAAGTGGGAGTAGTATCTGTCCACATTCGATTTGAACTTTACTACATTGAAAGTGACAGGAAAGACTTCAGCTGGATAATAATAAATTTTCCTGTAGTATGTTGTACGGTCCTCAGGCCAGTCAACCACACAGGGATGAGTTCTTGATGTAAAACGTGTATTATGTAAAAATCTGCGAGAAGCACGAACAAGTTCAGTAATTTTATCAGAACACATTCCATTGTAGTACAGCTAGTGAATGTTAAGTTTTCTCTAATTAATTTGCAACGTTAAAAAAATCTATATATCAATGGATAGGAAATTTTTATCTATTTTTCAAAAATATATATAAATTTAGACAATTAGAAAAATCATGGAATACTGTTTTGAAAAATATGACAAAATATGCCTTTTTATTTAGCAAAAATGCTAAATTTTTCAAATTTAAATTAAATATTTATTTATGAATATTTTTTAATGAAATTTTACAGTTATATAGAATTTTCTATTAAAAATGGAAAAATAAAAACAAACTTTGAAATTTGTTATCAGGAATCCCGCAATTCCCAAAAAAGTTTTTGAAAAATCCCAAAAATGGGATTTTTTAGTTTTTTGGATATAATATCCATACCAGGGGCGGAGTTCTCGGAACCCTTTACAACATAATTAAGAATATATTGTGCCATCTAAAATGGGTTACTACATTTTGATATTGAATTTTACATAAAAAATAGGCGTTTTTTTAATTTTTTTCTTATAAAAGATTTGAAAAAGTATAAATTCCTTATATATCTTCTTAGACATTTTTTAGATAACTTAAAAAGAAAAAAGGTACTTTTTTCCCAAAAAAAATAGCGAAAAATCGGCTTTTTAAAATTTTTTTAGTTCAAATGTTTTTAACTTTGAACTTAGTAATTATTTTGAAACAGTTCTTTCTTCTTTTGACACATACATTTAGTTTTAGTCCAATAAAGGAAAAGTGAAGAAGATCGGAAAATATTTGGACACGAATATCTTCTAAGCTATAATAGATCATTGATAGTTACTACGAGGTTTTTTGTGACAGCTACGACACAAACGAAGAAATTGGATAGATTTAAAAATTTAACATACCCGAGGTAGGCCTATAAGACCCTGGTAGGCCTATAAGATCCAAATTCAAAACTTAAACTCGAAAACACTTCCTGTGAAATTTAATTTAAACCGGACTAACCGTTTTGAAGTTACAGATTTATTTCACTCTTTTTTTTCTATACCAATGTCCAACGGTATTCCAGCGAATCGAAAGAGTTTGATAACTTTCTGTTACCAATAATCACCTTCATCCTCTCTTGTATGCAGTCCAAAATAGACTTTTGAATAAATATATTAAGTCACACTGTATTCTCAAGACTAGTACATAAAGAGCGTCTGAGTCCACAATATTTACCCACACATGTCATTGCCCAGTGGAGCATTTTCGCACGAAGGTGTTCCTCGTTAGAGTTTTTCGCGCCTATTTGCGCAGCGAAACAGTTTCTGCGTTTTGGTAATTGCGCCAAATTCTTAACGCTTCCTCTCTGGATCTGATTGCTATTTTACATCTCTGATTAAACCAAGACTTTTGTGTGGGTCTAATCAAAGACATCTATAATGGAATAAAAATCTAAATCACCATCACATTGTTTCCTAGACATTGTTGTCTAGGAAACATTAACATTTTTGTCCTTGTTATACTGAAAAATACAACTCTAATATGATTTAGTAGTCATTTTTTAATATTGAGTACCGGGAATAAAAAACAGTACTGTGTACTGTATACTCAATACTGTTACGAATGTGCAATGACGATTTGAATTTAACGGTCTGTAACGACTGCCTGGAGCACTCATCGTGTTTGAAGGCACGTCCATCAGTAGCATGCGGTTATTAGCATTGTTTGTAAGTATGGCGGACAATTTTTGAATTCGACTTAGAATATATTCTTTAATATTAAGCTGTTTTTTTAAAGCTCTTGATATTTTAGAAAGTACAGCATATTTTAAGTCAATTACAATAGAGCAGTGTCAGTTTGCAGCTACAGTTTTATGTAGTCAGTAATCATGTAGTAATATTTGCTGAAAATCGGACCACATTAGACCCAATATAAGGCTACCTACAGAAAACCACTTAAATCAGAGGAAATCAGTTTATCCTCAATAATTAATTTAAATATGATGGTATTAAGATAATAGCCATAATAAATAATATATTTTAAAATATTAAATGTTCAATCAATTTCTGTATAGTCCGATCAAGAGCCTAAAACCGAAACCGACAATTATTCTTCGGTTTTTACTTTTAATCTATTTTCAGTAGAAAAATTCAAAATTTGGAAATGAGAAACAAACTTTTTCATCCAATATCTCTAAAAACAAATCGGTCAAAATATCTTAAGATTTGTTTAAATTTTTTAAATTGTATTACAATAATTGCTTCAGCTGATGTAGCAGGCTACATTTCGCAGGCTAAATAATGAAAAATTTATGTAACAAAGTCTTAGTTATTTTCAAATATCCGATAGAAGTATGGAGTACTGATGCGGTGCGCTTCGCCACCCCAATTGGAAGAAAGAATTAGTACTATTAAGTCTCCCTTTGTAAATTAATATTAATTCAGGAAAACATGTATCTAGTTTCATGTTTATTGATTCATTGTAATGTGGATTCTAGCTCATTCTAAACGTATTATTAGGATAAAAACAGTACCATAAATACCCACATTTTGAATTCCTATTCAGTCCATTATTATAGAAAATACAAAAGAAAGGTACCACTATAATCACCCTCAGAATCACTTGTGCCTAATTTTCAATTTTAAGATTTATTATTATAAAATATTCAAAAAGTACCTTTACAATAAAGAAATAGTAACATTTATTATCCGTTTTGAATTCCCGTTTCTAGGTCTATTGTTATACAATATTCAAAAAGTACTATTAGTTCTAAAAAGTACCTGCAAGTCCCCTTTTATATTCTAACTCAGTCAGATCATGTTTGTTTAATTTCCAGCTTATAGGTTCATTATTATAGAAATTTCAATAATAGTCTCTGTTACCTCAATATCATTATGTACTCTATCCTTGATTCTTTCTTTACTCAGAAGCATATCAGCCAACTGTTATGTATACATATAAGTAAAATAATTTAATATAATAAAAAGTACCATTAGAAGAAAAAGTAACAATTTTCCACACTGTCAAGTTAGAAGTTTTAAAGTGATTTCCTGATTCTAGGTTCAATATTATAGAAAATTCTTAAAGTACCATTTTGAAGAACGAAAAAGTACTCCTTAGTTTGGTTTTGTTCTCCATTTTTGGTATCATAATACAATTGAGCACCGTATTCTTGATTACTTTTTACTGAAAAGCATTTTAGCCTACTTTAATGTATATAAGCCAACTAATTTAATATAATAAAAAGGTACCATTAAAAGTAAAAGTACCAATTTTCTTGAATACTCGTCAAGTTTAAACTTTAAGGGCCGTTTTCTCATTAGGTGATTATCTTTTTTCCCAACGAAAAACTGCAGATTAAAGAAATTTGGTTTTCTCAATGTCTCATTTGCTTCTATTCTATCGCAAAGCTAACCCGACCTCATCTGCCAATTATTTATTTATCGTACAGATAAATAAATAACAGCTGACTGCTGTTCATAGTTTTTATGTGTTTGTGTTTTTGTAAACGAAATTAAATAGATTTTATAAAAAAAAGTTTTGATGGAGGACGAACTCAAATAACATGAGTTCCAAGTGAATGCTGAATGAGTTTATCATGCCAGCCCTAACTACTTGGCAGACATGTAGGATAATGCATTTTTTAAAAGATTCCGGCTGTCGATGGCCACATTAAACAGCTGATTTATGTAAACATGTTGTCACTTGAAGGCAGGGTTCCCACCTTTCACATCTATTTTGAGAGGTATTGCCAACAGAAAATAATGTTCTTTGTCGGTATATTGAGAAAGCCAAAATTGTTAACGGACAGTTTATCGGCCTAATAAATTTATGTCGACATTTAGTAACAGACAGTTTGTCGATACATTGAGAAAACGGGCATAAATGTATAGCATTTCCTATATTATCAACTGATTTAATAGTTAATAAATTTTCAAAAAACCGAACCGAACCGAAACCGATCGGTTTTAAATTTTTTAAAACCGAAACCGCGTTTTTGAAATTCTTCGGTTTTTTGGAAACTCTAGTTCGATCCATAATTGACATGAGACCTTATATATATTGCATTCCTCCGGTGGCACTCTGGCACTCATATCAACTTTAATTAGTCTGAAAAATATTGAGGTGCACCGGAGGGTTCGTGCTGTTTTCAACCCCTCTCCCTTTATAACATTATATTCCTTTACTATTTGAAATAACTTTAATCTACTATAAACTTTTTCCATCTTATATCTCAAAGTTATAAAACAGTTATACAAATTTTGTGCAATGATATTTTTATACGTGTGCCCTATATATTTTGTATGTACCTATACTTAATTTTTAAAACTTATTTAAGTTTTAATTAGGTATGTCCCTTTTATTTATTAACAGACAACAGGTAAAGTCGTGGAAACATGGTATAATCGACTCAGAAAATTATCCTTAGCAGATTGATTTACTTTAAGGTGGGTGTTGGGACAATATTTGTCCACGTAACAAACATCAGCACTAATCCAATATACCCTCTACACTATGATGATGTAGGGTATAATAAATTTAGTAATGTGTAACACCAATATTACTGGAAATTTAAATTTCATTTTGTAACCGTGGTTCTTAATTTTTTTTTTTTTTTTTGAAAATATCTTGTAAAGCTGTCCGATTTGGTTGATAGTGTGTCCTAATTAAATTATAGGAATATATTAATATAAAAGTACATTCATAATGGAAATGCAGTTTTACAAAATGTCTACCCTTTTGATTATTACTATTTCTTAATTTTACCTCTACACTGATGGTTCAAAGACAGAAAGAGGCACGAGCTCGGGAATTTTTTTCGATGAACTGAACCTTTTGCTGTCTCTTCGATTACCGGATACCTGCACGGTTTTCCAAGCTGAGATATATGCCATCGATACATCCGCGAGAAGAATACGGGAACCGAATCTCGAAAATTCGACTATACATATTTACTTAGACAGCTTTGCATCAATCAAGGCTCTTAACTCCAACTTTATTAAGTCGAAATGTCTTCTCAACTGCATCCAATCACTGGCACAACATCATGTCGAGTTGATATGGGTCCCAGGACATGAGGGCATGCGGGGAAATGAAGTATCCGACGAATGCGGAACAAACGGGTCGTCCCTGGACGTATCTCTTGCGCAAAGGGATATTCACACTCCCTTGGTGAACGTATCAAAATTGATAAATGAATGGGCTTTGAGTGAGACGGAACTCAGGTGGTCAAATATCATCACTTGTAGAATATCCAGATTGCTCTGGCCCACTCTGACAGAGAATAGGACTAAGACTCTTTTGTCTCTTAGTAGAAATTCGATCATGCTTCTTACGGGTATAATCACTGGGCACTGTATGATTGGACGAATGTCGGAACGTATGGGTTACCAACGTTATAGCTATTGTAGAAGTTGTTTGGATGAGGAGGAGGAAGAATCGGTACAACACCTTCTATGTGACTGCCCAGCCTTACAAGAGCATAGACTACTACATCTTGGTAGAGCTCTTTTCCATGATCTGGACTGTCTCAGAGATGTGCCACTAGTAAATATGATCAGATTTATTAGAAGTACCGGCTGGTTCTCACCAAATTAGTGGTGGGCAACCATTCTCCCTTTATGTATGACCAACCCACGTAACCTAACCTAATTTTACCTCCTAAAAATGGTGGTTTATTTCCTTTACATAAACCGTATTCTTTTAAATTGTATATAAAAACGCAATGTTAATAACTGCATGTTATTATTACTTTTTAGATGCAAAACATAAACAGCCCATACTAAAGTTGCATCTGACAAAAGTGGGGGACCTTCTGGAGCACAGAAATAATGACTTTTCCAAAATTTACACGTTCTTGGACCAGTCTAATGTCTTCAACATAAAGAATGTCTAGACAAAATTTACACAAAAACCTCACACAAAGTACCTTTGTTGAATTTCAAAATCAACGCAACTAAAACTATGAACAAATGTGTGTATATGTGGTGCCTTATTTTTCACTGTAATTAGAAAATGTATCTAATACATATATTTGTATTAGATACATTTCTATATACATATTTTTCAACTGTTTTGCAGTCTAAACAAAGTATTGTGTAATAATATTGCGCAATAGAAATTTCTGTGCGTTATAAAATTATTACTTAACCCTTAAGTGAGACACAAAATATTGAAATTGTGTGGGAGGAGGCGTGGCTGTTCAATAAACTGCGGTATTCCAATAACATATATACATATACATGTATATAAAGATTTGTTTTAGGTTATTTCATACTTTTGACGAATGGCTCATTACTTATTTGTGACAATATCATGCATTCTTATTGAAGATTAAGGGGTTTCCAAAAAACAAAGGAATCATTGTATTGTATTTTATAAGCTAAAAAAAATATGTCTATTATTTGCATATTTCTTGTGTGGGTACTTAGGTACCCAGGTCACTCTGTAAGTGTTAAAGCACATTTATGTAAGCGTTAAATAGTGGAGGAATTTTTCACTATTTTAACAACATCTAAACAGTATACATTTAACTATGAGGACAAAATGCAAATTTTCCTTGATTCATATCCTTTAAAGTTCTCATATGGTTTGAAAATTTTCCAACACAAATAGCCAAGTTTGAGCTTTGAAAAGCATAATTACATCGCGTAGGGGAAACCGTGATCACGAAGGCGGCTCCCCCGGAGTGAGACTCGATCATTGCACGTACGATGGAGTTGAACTCTGCGATTATTCCTAACGTGAATTAATCGTGCGCACAATTTTTTACCGCTAGGAATGGCTAGGAACCTGCCATCCTGACATTGATAAATTTCAAATAGAAACAAGTTTAGAAATTGTGGTCGCGTTTTCATAAATTACAAATAAATAGTTTGTAGTGATTTTCTAATAGTACCTATCGACATTGATTAATTTGGTTAGATATTTCTGAAAACTGTCCAAATTAATTTAAAAATTCATGCACAATATTAAGTAAAATTCATGTTGTATACAAGTAATTCCGCTTTCTGCATTACTATTATAAACCTTATTTCGATTTGAAATATTTGAGAAATAATTAAAATTCCATTTAAGTTCATTTTACTCAAAGCTTTATATTTTGAATTGTGACGCTATTGCATTAAGTGGGTGAACAGTTTTTCTTTCGTGAAGACGTTTTTCAAGATTTCTACAATAGTGTTTGTTAAAAGTAATTCTTTGATTTGCCACCCCATAGTTCTTGCGCAGTCACGGATTTATATTTCTTCAACCCTTGTTGCTATTTCTTCCACTACCACAGGACAGTGTGCTTGCTGTCCTTGCATTTGATTATAACTAATCAAAGTGGAATCACGGAGTTTATATATCATTGCACTTCCGTTTGAGTTGACCTCCGCGAATATGGTTAATGTGAATAATTCGCGAGTGAAATATTAAAAAAAAAACAAGTAAGAGAGCTATAATCGGCTGTGCCGAATGTTATATACACTTCGCCAAATTATACTTCAAAATAAAATAAATTTTTTTTTTAAGTTTTTTACAATATTTAAAAAAAAAAAAAATTATTTTAAAAATTAATATTTTTTAATTTATTAGTGAAAAAATTTATGAGAAAAAAAAGTTTTTTGTGAAAAAAATTCGGACTAAAAAATATGCTTCCCGATTTGACCCTTTCTATAGCCTTATATACATCGTTGCAATGGACTTTGAAATATCTATCATTAGATATCCATATTGTCTATATTTATAACAAAGTAATCGAGATATAGATCAAAAATAGGCCAAAAATTGAGGTTGTCTCGTATTTTTGCTCATATCTCCGTTATTTATGGACGGATTTTGCTGATTTAAACTTCTCGAAAGCATGTCTGACAGAATTATTGAAGATTTGGATCCTGAAGATATCTGGGGTCTTCAGAAAATTGATTTCAACAGACAGACGAACAGACAGACAGATGGACAGACATACGGACAAGGCTAAATCGACTCCGCTATCTATAAGGATCCAGTATATATATACTTTATAGGATCGGAAAATTATATTGTGGAAATTACAAACGGAATGACATATATATCCTTCTCACGAAGGTGAAAGGTATAAAAATCGAGGTAAAACCGGTTTCGGTTTTTGTCTTTTAAGAAAACCGTTTAACTGTTTAACCGGGTTCGGTTTCTATCTTCTATAAAAACTGTTTATACAAAATTTTTATTCAATATGAAAAAGGTCTACTTAAATTTATTTTTATACACATTTTTGTTAAAGAAAACATAATTACATGTGTAATGTTTCATAAGAAAAATCGATTTTTTGGCTTTAATTCCATGTGTCATTTCATTCCTATCATAAAAACCATTACTTTGGTGTCTAATTTACATAATGTGTTTACATTTACCCTTTAAATACTAACATTAAATTTTAATCCTTAATGTTTTGCCATTCTATTTCAATTTTGTGGACGCTAATAAGAAATATATTAAAAACTTTGTTTTAAATCCTCAGAAATTTTAAATTTTTGAATTCTTTAGGCAATTATTTCATATCTTTTACGAAATATTGTCAAATGCTACAATTTTCTATAAAATAAATGAATATTTTTTAAAATGGTATCAAAGTTTTTCAGAAATATGTTCAAATGAGCTTTAGAAAATATATTTCATTTAAACCGGTTAACCGTCTTACAAAAGCCGGTTTATTAAAAAAACCGAAACCTATCTAATTTACAAAGATGAAAAAACGAGTTGCCCGGTTTTCGGTTTTGGATACTCTAATAAATAGAACTGTAGCGGATATTTTGATGTATGAATCATGTGCATAGAGAAATATACATAGAGCGGAAACTCTCCTGTCAAAAACCGAACTCATTTGTCAAAAACCTAAGTGCTGAGAATGTATGAGTAAAAAAAAAACTACGTGAAAACAAAAACAACACTCTTATGTGTGATTATTCGATTCCGCTATCTATATGTATATTCAACTGAATAATCCATAGTTCATATGTTTTATCACATAGAAGCCCATACTTCAAAGCCTACATTGAAATTAGCTTTTATTTAATGTAT
Source organism: Calliphora vomitoria (assembly GCA_942486065.2). Classification (NCBI taxonomy): domain Eukaryota; kingdom Metazoa; phylum Arthropoda; class Insecta; order Diptera; family Calliphoridae; genus Calliphora; species Calliphora vomitoria. The sequence goes on along the minus strand of OW818030.2, from coordinate 46,084,318 downwards.
ATTTTATTGGTGCTCACCTTTGTCCTGTTTTATTCCAAATAAAAATACAAATAAGTAAAAAATACTTTAAAACATATATTAATATTAAAGAGCTTGCAACAGAGAAAAACCGTTGAAGCCCGTCTAATAACTATGCTTATCTCTTAGGGGAACTTACAGGGATGGTTAGGTTCCATGAGTAGCCGCTTCTCAAGCAGCTCACTTGTGTCCATTCAAGTTAAACCAGCCAGATTTCCGGATAAAGGAGTAGATTTGTCTAAGATTCATAATTGATAGCTTATCCAACCATGATAGTAATGGAAATCCGAGGAAGCGTTTCCTCAGGTTTGTCAGAGCTGAGTATTGGCATAAAAGGTGATACACAGTCTCTTCCTCTTCTTCATTATGGCAGTTTCTACAGTAATCATTGTACCGTAGGTCCATTCTTCTAGCATTTCCATCGTGTCCAGATAAACATATAAGCGTTATCCTAGAATGGCTCGCTATCTCATTTAGGGATACCCGGCATTCCTTGGTTAACCTATATGCAGTGAAGACACCCTCTATTCCGTTAACGGCAGCCTTGCTATCAGTAAAAATACATATATCACTAGATACTCGATAATACATCAGCCAGTTGGATGCACGTTTAATGGCAGTAATTTCCGCCTGAAGAGCATTTAGTCTCACAGCAGAGCTGGGAGCCGATACTCCATAGAACAAGATGAGTCTTGCAGGAGTAGATGGCTACATAGCCCTTATTAATCCTGTTCTGCATGTTCAGATTCCAGGACAATGATGCCAGGGTACTTTGAAGTACTTTTTTCATAAACTATGTTTTTCTACAAATTGATATAGACATATAAATATTTTATTTTATGCTCTCACCACGATACAGAAATTTATTTGAATAAAATTTTAACACCGCAATGGGGATAAAAAAGGTACCAAAAAGAGGGTAAAAACGGAAAAATAAATTTTATTTAACATTTTAAGCCAATTTTGATAAATTTTTAACATTGGTTCCTGGATTCAAGCAAAAATTAACTAACAGAGTGCTATTTGGAACTCGACTGCCAAGCTGTATATTTGTCCAAATCCGGGTAAACAGTTTGGTACTTTTTTTAAAACTTATTTTTCTTGAGCAAATTAACATGTCTTTAGCATAAACAGTTTTGGCAAAATGGAATATTTTTAAAATTCAAGCTTGAGGGGTGTTCAAGGAGGAAAAATGTATTTGGTACTTTTTTCCTCATGGTACTTTTTAATATTTTAAATTATTTCACTTATCGGCATTAAAGTTAGCTGATATGTATCTGATTGAAGTTAGAGTTAGGAGTAGGGCATAATATTTAGGTACCAAAATGTGAAAAATCAACTATAGGTACTTTTTTGTTCTTCTAATGGTACTTTTTGAATTTTCTTTAATAATGGGCCTAGAAACAAGAAATTCAGCATATATGGTAATAAGTGAGTGAGAATCTTTTTAAAGTAGTCTATAATTTCCTAAGCACTTTTATGTATATTTTCTTCTTTCTAAAGATTTTTGAAGCTCCCTGAAGACCTAGAAAATTTGAATTAATACTAATTGAGTGGATGCTGTCTTCCTTAAATTCCGATCAATGTGCAGAGGGTCTACTCTGCATGGACTGGCTTATACACTAATTTCTTATAATATATGTTTATTTTTCGATTAAAAATGGCTCTGAAATGTAACCAAAAGTTTATATCAGAATATAAAGAGTACGAGGATAACAGATGACCCGAGTGACACATACAAAGCAGCTTGCAAATTTACATTAAACTCTGAACTATATGATCTTGTTGCCTACAGTGCAACAGCAAACAGCACAAGAAAAGATGATCCATAATACAATCAACCCCAAAGTTACTACATCGACTACAAAATTTCAATACAAAGCTTAAGGAGGCGGCCATGTTTATTTTTTTTTTTTTATGCCAACGTATAACATTCCACGTTGTAAACCATCTTAATGATTTATGTAAGGGATGTTTTAAAGACACCCTCACTCTCCATCGAAGCAAGTGGGAATGTATGATGGCCACCTTTTAGTTATGAATTAAAAAGAGAGTTTGGCTTTTCAAAATAACGCAATAATGCCGGTTGATTGAGGAGTCCATTGGGATATTTGTGACTAAATACTTTGGTAAGCATAACATTAATTTACTAATATTTTTTTAAATTTTTTAATTAATAAATGTTTTCTCTATTAATAGTTATGTTTTTAAGGGAAATATAATGAACAAATTCGGACTTTATTTGCAAGATGATAATAATCGTATAACCATGATTGAATCAATCTAATTGGAATTGATAATACCAGTGTAATGACTAGGGTATTCAATTAATCGGGTTTCTGATTTAATCGGTTAATCGAGCAAATAGTTAATCGGGGTTTAGATTTAATCGGTTATTAATCGGTTAATTTTGAATTATTCGATTAACCGAGTAATTTCTATTTTAATTTTAAACTGAGAATAAAACAACGAATTTTGTGTACCTATTTAAGAATTTTATTAATAAAAAGAACAAAAACATAAAAAACAAATAAAACATAACAATTCAACAAAACCAAATAAGTAATAGCAAAACAAAAACATGGTATCTGAAACCTTTTGTATGCACATGTGAGTTTTTTTAGGATTTTAGGGAGATCTTCTGAAATAAGCTTTTTAAAAAAGAATATAATTGAAATGTTTTCCTTTTAAAAGATTTTTTATTAGTTTTAATAAAACTTGACTTGGAAAGAACTCTCTCACTGATTAGATGTTGGAGAAATCAAAAGTAAGGCATGATAAAGAATATTCAATTTCTCATATAAAATCCTCATATATATACATATTTGGAGTCCTTTTTGTATTTTTTTAGATTATGAATACTTTTAATAGTTTCTGATAATAGACTCGTTTCAGTTATGTCTTTAGATACATCTATTATCAAGTCGTCCTCCGACTCATTAGGACTAAGATAATCATAGTACATTTAAAAAAAAGTCATTTCCAAATTCCTTAGTTTCAATTTTTGTGCTATACTTCTAAAAAACTATTGCTAGAAGTTAATGTTCATGAGTTAATATATAAAATTAGTGTGCTTAAAACTATATTTCTATAAAAAATGCAAAAAAAAAAATAAATTTCGGTTAATCGACACAAATTAATCGGTTTATTTGTTATTTGAAAATCGCCAATTTTAAATTATTAGAACAGTTAACCGATTGGCGGTTAATCGATTGAATACCCTAGTAATGACTGAATGGCCATAAAGTAAAGCTGTAGAAATTTATTCCGAAACTCGTGTTGCTAAAGGGAGTGGGCCAGGCAATTATGAGCAGCCAAGATCTCTATAATTTTTAATAAACACAACGTATGTAGTTTAGTTTTAGTTTTCAGAAAATATCTTACATTTTTATTAATATTAAATTTTATAATTCCATACATATTTATATTATTTTGTTTTATAGGATCCATTTAAGATAATAAATGTGATACAAGTTGGATACCAATTGAGATGCGGGTATCGTGAATTTTTGATAAATGATTGTTACAAAGTCATTTCAACATTGCAAAAAATTAAGAAAACTGTCATATGAATGAAAAGGAAAGTGGCATTAGAATGCTCCAAAAAATGATCTGAATAACGTAAGGATGATAGAATGACGTTAACTGGTGGCGCAACGGCTCTGAAGTTTGGAGATGCATTTACATGGGGAAACAAATAAATTAGTTTAAGTTTTTGTAAAAAATTTTTGCATTAAATAATTCTTTATGCATTTTAATGTAAAACAATCGTAATGTCAACGCATTCTAACGAGATTTAAAAGACAACTTTAAATGTATGCTTTTTCACAATAAAATAAAGATATTTAATCAATTTAAGCTCTAAGGACTGAGATCGAAAAATTCTTAACACACGTTTTTCATTTTTTATCAAGTTACCTTTGTAAAACATGTCAGTTATTTTCATTATGTTCATTTGTTGTTAATCTGATTAAAATGAGTGGCCAGAAAAAAGTGCGTACTAAAATTATTAAATATTTTCAAGAAAACTCAACTTGGTCCTAGTCAAATTTGGCCAAGCATTCAAAGGTCTGCCGTCAAACTGTTTCCAATGTTATTAAACAGTACCGGGAGAACTTGTCCATTGATAGAAAACCTGGTTCAGGTAGAAGGAATGCTTCACATTATGTTTATTAAGCCAAAGAAATAGAAAGCATTTTCAAAAGAGCTCCCAAAACAGTCCGGTTAGCTCAGTGCTAGGACTATTTGTTACAAAAAGTTAAATTCAAAAACATACAAGGCTCAAAAAGTTCCTGACAGGAACGCTGCTAAAAATTTAGAGGTCAAAAACGAAGCACGGAAATTGAAGTCAAATTTTATAAAAAAAAAATATTCCTGCTGCATAATGGATGACGAAACGTATGTTCTGGCAGAATTTTCGCATCTTCCGGGTCAAAATTTTATGTTGCTGCTACACGTGGGAATGTTGAAGAAAAGTTTAGGACCCAAAAGCAGACAAAATTTCCCAAAAAGTTCTTGGTATGGCAAGCAATATGCAGTTGTGGCAAAAGAAGCTTATCATTTGTTACAACGGGTTCTATAAATACCTAAATTTACATCAAGGAATGTTTACAAAAAAGTATGTTTCCATTCATAAGACTTTTTAATGTGTCCACTTATTTTTGGCCTGATTTGGCATCTGTCACTATGGTAAACAAGCCCTTGACTGGTACAAGAACAATAATGTTGTATTTGTACAAAGAGAGGCAAATCCTCCAAATTGCCTGGAGCTGAGTCCAGTGGATAGATATTGTGCTCTTATTAAAAGAGAATTGAAGAGCACAAAAAAGGCGTCCAAAAGTGTGGTAGATTTTAAACGGAGATGGACAACCTGTTCGAACAAAGTGACGGAAATCACTATAAAATCCATAATGGAAGGGTTTTCGAAAAAGATTCAAAATTTCATCATTAGTGATTAGAACTATAAAAGTATGTTTTTTTGTAAATTGTAATAATAATTTCAATTAAATAAAAATAAAAAATGTAAGTTTAGTGGTTTCTTTTTTATTAATATTTATGTATGTTAAGAATTTTCGATCTCAGTCCTTATTACATCAATATTAAAATACACAAATGTTTTTAAAAACAATAACAGAGAATAAAGTTATTCGAAGTTTTTATCACACCCGCTCTGACAGACGTATAGGTCACCATTGGCGGGTTAAAGTTATTACAAATTCCTTAGGTAATTAACGTGTCTTAGACCACTTGAATATGAAATGTAGGAAAAAAATTAACATATTTTGAGAAATATTCTAATAAAAGCTGATTTTTCATTAAATATATCCATATTTACTGGTACAAAAGTTTTTGTCTACGTAGGAAAGCGAATGGCTTACAAAGTTTGATATTTTTTAATGGCAGTTTCAAAACTCCAATTTCAACATCTCTTTAGGACTTATAAAGGACTAGCTGAACCTGGTGCGCGTTGCTGGCCCTCAGAAAACATCTGTTTTATATTGCATATCGATTTCGATTTTAATATACAGTGTCGGATAAAGTTGATGATCTAACCTGCCTTGTTAATACATGTGGTGGCAGTCCAGCTGGTTCCAATGAATTCAAAAATTCAGTAGGATAATCGACGGCTTGTTCTTCGTTCATTACTGTGTCAATCAATTTGAATTTTATTGTTTCGCCAGGCAGTTTCAATTGTATTTGCTTATTGAGCTTGTTAACATCATAATTTGTTGGTGCCTAAATCACATGTTCCCACAGTCAATCCGAATTTTTGTAGATGGTTGTAAGACTTGGGATTACCTTGTCGACAACGGCTTGAATATTCATTTGCATTTGGCAGAAGTTCGGGAACAAAATCTCATTTGTGAACGAAATCTGATCAATTGGAGTTTTTCAATTTCTGATGTCCAACAATTGTTTTGAGAATGTTTCGGCAGAAGGGTATTACAGCAAATGCAAACACATGTTCGTTGATAGCGTTTGACTTCTGTAGCTTCATTTCCAGTAAAATAAATTTGAAGGAACTTCACATCATCATTATGAAGCGGGTGCAATGATCCAATTCTGTGGTACATTAGGCCTTGAAGTATAAAGGTGGACATGAAGCCGACGTCATTTGAAAGCATGTGTTGCACTTTTGGATATTTTGAAGGAAGTGCTTGGAAATGGGATTGGCGCCGGAAATGTAACTTAGAAGCAGCTCAGGCGGCTCAATAACTGGTGGAAGAATAATTTTACCGTTAGAACAGCACATTCCCGCGGATTCAATCAGTACGTCCTTGTGATGACTGTAGTCATCATACTAACTGTAATAAAATGCCAGCAACTTTAAATAATGAAAACCTTTATATATGGGGGATTTCTTGTCAATAGAACAAACTATTGAAATCGATGTCTTCCGATCTGGATGCACCAAGGTATATTCTATTGGATAGTAATTTTTCAACAAGATCGGTCGGGAACTCTCTGAGTTAGAGAGGGTCAAAATTTGATATTTTTGCCAAGCCTATTGTTCTTACCAAGTAGGTCCCAAATAAATTAGAGAGCTATTTCTTCAATCTTTCGAAAAATTTATAAAAAAAATTGTTGAAATTTTTTCCCAAAATCAAAACATTTTTTTACTTTTGTTTTCAAAATGGGCCCTTTTTTCTTAAAAGAAATATATTTTCCCTGATGACCTATTTGGTCGCTTAGTGGGATGCGAGTTGCATATCTATCAAAATAAATGTTTTGTAACTCAAAATAGAAAATTATTGACCTTTTTGCAAAATCTAAATCATTGTTGAATTTTTTTTCAAAATGAACCCTTATTTTTTCCCCAAAAGAAAGCTTCCTTCAAGAGGTTTTTGGTCAGATATACAAAGCATTGAACACGTTTAGCTCTGCGAGAATTCTAGCAAGCAGGTTAAGGTGGCTTTGTAACTTTTTAATGTATTTTCACGGACTTTTCTAAATTCATCCTTTACAAATAGTATTTCCATGAGGTTGATGATTGACATTCTGCAAGAGCGGTTTGAGGGCACGGTCATGTCCCGTGGAGGTGATATGAACTGGCCACCGAGAACCTGCGATTTGATCCAGTGAAGCATTTTCATGTGGGTTCTTTTTTATGTCGCTGGTCTATGCGAAAAACACAGCGACCTTCAAAGCCAACATAACCCATGCCATCGGCCAAATTCAGCCTGGTTTATGAGTCATGGAAATTTGACATTTCCCAGCGAGGCCACAGCGGACTTTTGCACGATGTTATATTCCATAGATAATGGCATCAATAGGCTTCTCAAACGAATAAAAAATGTTGATGATATCTCACACAGACTTTGCTTTATTTAAATTTAAAGATAGGAAGCACTTAATGAAACACCCTTTATATTTTGGGTCATTATGAAACTTAATAACGATAGCTATGTCCGTCGGCTTCTATGACTTTAATTTTTTATAATATTTTTAATTTGTTTATACAAATAGTAACTTTTAACAAACACTTTTATGTAACAAATAAAAATAATTTAATATTAGAAAAAGAAAAAGATATTATGGTACTTTGTAATAATAATAAACTTTTTTCTCTTGATATCCACGCTCTGTTGACATATTTTACAGTTCTTTGAGCTTTTTTTCTTGTAACTACTTGCTCTGGTAGTTACTCCTTCTTAAATGAAATGTATTTGAAAAGTGATTTTAATAAATATTTTTTTCATATAACAAAAATTCTATACAAAACCGGTTAATAGTTTTTGTTTTTTTGAGATGACCAAAACTGGTTTCTACAAAACTTAGTTTCATTTATATCGTAAACCGGTTTATTTTAAAGTCCGGTTTTTTTATACTCTATACTGTCCTGCAAGAAGGGTTAAATGTTAAATTCGTGACTGCGCAAGAACTAAGGGTGGCAAATCAAATAATAACTTTTAACAAATACTATTGTGCAAATCTTAAAAATGTCTTTATTTAAGAAACAACATATCCCTCACTTAATGCAAGAGTGTCACAACTCATAATATACAGCCTATTATAAAAATTTAGTATCGTTCATATCAATATTAAAGAGTAACGTTACTGATTGATTCACCATCGCACAGCCTAAACTCCTGAAGTTGGAGGCATAAAATTTGAACTGTAGGTTCCTCTCACCACAAATATGTCCACTAGAAGGGAATTTTTGGAAATTAGAATGTATGTATAACCTTATATCTTCTAAACTAATACAGATACACATAAAAATATAAATGCATCTTGTGAATATGAATATTTTATTATGATTGTCGAACCTTAATAGTTTTTAAGGATTTTAGTAGAATTCAAATAATTTATGAATTCTTAATTTGGAATCACTTTAAAAAATTTTTTATACGGAAAAACTGGGTAAGTAAAAACGACTGTTAGGTTTGATATATAAATGCAAACTGTAACTATTTATTCTTTATTTTCATTTAATTTACATTTCTTTTCTTTAATATTCTTTTCAGCAACTACAGTTATTTTTAACATTATTTAATTTTTCAATTCAGGGTTGCCATTGGGATATATTTATTTTATATAGTTTTGAAATTAGTTTTAGGGTTAAAGTTTAGATTTAAGTTTTAAATTCAATAAAATTCATTAAAAAAGTAAAATAAAAAAAATGGTAAAAAAAATAATTTATTTTTAAATAAAAAAACCAATTTGGAGAAAACCATTTTGGCCAAAAAACTCCAAGCTCCAACAATGATCTTCCACTATGAAGTTTTAAAATTTGGTTCCTCTAGTAAGAAGTGAATCAAAAAAAATCTAAACATACATGAATGTTAATAAAAAAGAAACCTGTAAACTTAGTTTTGATTTTTTTATTTAATTGAAGTTATTACTACAACTTACAAAATAAATATTTTTATAGTTTTAACCAAAGTATACCAATTAGTCCGACTCTCTATTTTTTAAATTAATCTCTCATATATACGGGTTCCGTTTGAATTCAATACCCTTGTGAGAGAATTAAACACATCAAAAGTCTCGAAATTTTTACTATAAATTGTAGAATAAACAAATTCACTAACACACATTATTTTATAAATTTTTCTAACACATTTAGCACTTTTTCTTTTCCGAAACACGTCCATTAGATATTGTCCGTCTGTCTGTCTGTCCGTCTGTCTGTTGAAATCAATTTTCTGAAAACCCCAGATATCTTTGGGATCCAAATCCTCAATAATTCTGTCAGACATGCTTTCGAGAAGTTTCCTATTTAACTTCGGAGATATGAGCAAAAATCCGAGACAACCTCTATTTTTGGCCTATTTTTTATCTATATCTCGATAACTAAGTCATTAATATAGACAATATGGATATCTAATGATAGATATTTCAAAGTTCATTGCAACGATGAATATAAGGCTATACAAAGTTGGACTTACAATGGGTCAAAATCGGGAAAAATATTTTTTAACCCGAATTTTTTTTTACAGAAAATTTTAAAACTTGGAAAAAACTTTTAAAAAACAATTTTAAAACAAATCTTTTTAAAATTTTATTTTAAAGTATAATTTGGTGAAGGGTATATAAGATTCGGCACAGCTGAATTTAGCTCTCTTACTTGTTTTTTTTATTAATTTTGCCATTTTAATTTGTTTGTGGTAGATTTTAAATTATAAAACAGAGTTTCAATTTATGGTATTGGAAATAGAATAAAATTTAAATAAATAAAAAATTAAAAATTTTTGTAGAACTCTGTGTGTCTGGTGAAAATTAAAAATCCACCACTAGTGATGAAGTTATAAAGCTTTTCCGGAAACCCTTCCATTACGGTTTTTATAGAGCTTTCTGTCACTTTGTTCGAACAGGTAGTTTATCTCCGTTTCATCCATCTCCATCTACCACACTTTGGGATGATCAGATGAAGTGAAGTATTTCTTACACCGTCTTAGAAAACCGAGGCACCTGCATGCTTCTTTCGACACTTGTAAAATGTGTTTTGTCCAGCGAACATCACACTGAATTTTCATGCCTAGAACATCGAGAGCTTCTGATTCCTTAATATTTACACCACCCATAGAAACACATGCGTTTATGTGTTAACATACAACATTGAGTCTTACGTGCATTAAAATCGACTCTGTTCGCATAACCCCATTCAGAGATTGTCACAAGATCTTGGTTAAGTGTATCATTCATGTTTTGCTTCATTGCCCCAATCTCCGAAAGGCTTGGCCTATAGTTGAACGAATATGAATGGCAAATGTTGCTGTCATCTGCAAAAGAATAGATAGGGTTGGAAGTTTGACTTAGAAGTTCATTTAGAAAAATAAGGAATAGAGTAGGAGAAAGAACGGAGCCTTGCGGTATCCCTGAATTAATCTCGAACTCATTTGATGAGATCCCATCTACAACAACTCGTATAGTACGATCTCTGAGAAAGCTCGATATAAATCGAGAGAAGTCATTACCAAAAGCAATACAATACAAAATTAATTTAAAGCTATTGTTTATATTTTTGCCATGCAATTCATGCTTTTTCCTGCATGTTTGTGTGCATTTTTTCCACATTTTTGATCTTTTTGGCACTTTTAATTATTTGGTGCATTTTTAAACTTATTGTGTTCATAAATGTTATTCATTTTCAAGTTAATTTTTCAAAAGTTGATTATAAAAACCCAGGAGTCGTTAATATTTATTAGGAAAAGATATGTTAGTTCCACAACTAATTCAAGAGAGCAGGTTCACTCAGGAATAATCGCGCAGGTAACACCTTTGTATTTGCAATCGCTCGAACCTATTTTGAAAATTATGGATTTCAAAGATCAAATTTAATTATTTTTGTTTGAAACATATAAAACTACAAAAATGAAAAGCTTTAAGGATATGAATTAATGATAATTTGCATACTGTCTTCATACTTGAATGAATCCTTTTTTTTAATGTAATAATAGTGAAAAAATCCTCCACTATTTAACGCTTATTTAAATATGCAAATTTAACCCTTACAGAGTGATCGTGCTACCTGAGTAGCCACATAAAACATACATATGTTAGTGAATAATAATAATTGTTGGTCTATTGCGCATACAATGTTTTTGTTTTTTCTTTGTTTATAAGATTCCCCCTTAAGGTAAGGTCAGACTAGGCAAAATATTTTACATCTATAGATGCTATGTGTGTCTGATAAAAACTACATCAAATAATGCATGGGTTGATTTTGTGGTCACACTGTACACATTTATTTAACATATTTGTATAATCAAACTACAACGGAAGAGTATTAAACATACAAAGAGGAAAATATATTTGTCTTGTGGTCACATTTATGATAATATTGTTTTTTAAATAATTATTAAATTACGCTGCAAAATTTATTTTAATACATACATAATGTTCTATTATAGGATTTTTTGGAATAAAGAGCCAGCTTATGATCCCGACAAAGATTTCAGCAGTAATCTACCATCATATGGTGGTCCCATCTTCCTTGATATAGTTCCTCCATTACTCGTATATTTTGGTGAAGTATTTCATCTTGCTCCTCACTAACAATGTCTTTTCTTCATAACTATTATGTTATTAATGATCAATTTGACATAAGAAACAAATCATTTTGGATGGAGTTAAAGTATTTTTTTAAATTAATGTACAACATCTCTAAAACATCAAGTGGTAGAAAAAACTAGTGTCATATTCGTAATCACCGGACAAAGCTAGTTTGCTTTCAGGAAAATTTAAAAAAAAAAAATTTAAGGACTAAACCCAAGAATTTTAACATCCTTGCAATATCAATAAGATATCATGATATGATAAATGACAGAGATTTTTGAGGAGATTATTAATCCAAAAAATATTTTAAGGTTTGGAGGAAATATTGGCCGAATAATATACTAAATGGTATAAATTATGCAAATAATAAATGTCACTATATCTTTAAAACGTCATTACTAGATGAAAGTACATAAGGATCAGCTATTTTTATTTCAGAAAATTTTAAAATCCTCCATTTTGTTGTAATGTGTAATGGAATTTGCTTTACATTTGAGACAAGTGTGAAATTTCAGTATCTTTTTGTAAACGGCTAATATTTTATGTTTTTAAGTAGTTTCAACACAAAATACTTATGCAAGGCAAAGACAATAAAATAGACGAATTTCCTGAAACAAAGTTATTTGCGATAAGTAACTAAACTAAAAAGCAAATATTTTCCTCCACTTTGACGCCATCACTAATTACTTCTTGCGCATAGAAAGAGCCTCGTTCAAGAATTTCCATCGACCTATATCCCCATACAGGAAGCCGCAACACCCGAACTAAACTCCTAAGTTTTATGGTCCCCACCAATTTCCAAATTGAGTTGTATTTGTATGTGGCCAACCGAGAAACCGTAATGGGGTACAGGTAGACGACGCCAAACACTAACTAAAATTCTATAGAAAGTAATGTTCAAGTAATTTGCCAAAGGAAAAGTAAGTCCTTCAATAGCTTATTCAGGAATTACGTTTAGTATATTCTGTACCTTCTTTGTAGCATATTTATCCCTCGCTCTCTACGGATTATTACGTTGGGATTCTAAGTTTGGAGGCCTGTTAACCCTTTCACTATATTGTATCCATATGGATAGAATCAACTTTGAAGGCATTTGACAATCTCCAAGTCAAAGAATTGATTTAGATATCGACTTATTAATGTTTTTTAAGATCTTATGATTCATTTTCAATAAAAAACTTTTGGATTTTTACAAAACTGAGAAAAATATAGCATTTAAAAAAAACGTTTTGTATTTCTTTTATTTTTTGGAAAAAAAAGGTTTTTGTATTTTACAAATAAAATATATATGTGACCATGATTTAAAAAAAAAAAAAAACACATACAACATACAACATAAAAATGTTTATTTTAACATTTTGCATCAATAGTTTTTTGTTTTAAACAAAAACAAAGCTGTGCGGATTTTTTAAACATTGTATGTATCCATATGGATACAAACGCAGGTTGTGGTTGTAAATGATATACACCTAATACAAATAAAATCCATAAATACCATTTCAATTTAATTAAGAAAAATACAAGAAAATTAAACTACTCTTAAATTTAAAAGATTTTAGCCAATTTTGTCGATTCTGATGTTTCTGACTTGGAAGAATCGGATAAATCTGAAGTTATAAACTATTTATTTGATGCTTTCCATAACAATAATAACTTTTTATTAGAAGAACTTTCTAGAGAAGGTCCGTATGAAATCAACATACAAGATATTGATTATAATGATGAAGGTGATAGGGTTATTGATATTGATAATAGTAGAGTGTAACACAGTTGTAAAAGTCAAACAATTTTTTAAACTCCACAGGTTCCACTTAGATAGGTTGAACATTTTCGGTGGAAAAAAGCTTCCTGGGCAAATCCAGAGATTTATTTTTCTGAAGCATACAGTAGAAAATTTTTTGGAGTACTTTACAGAAGACTTCATTTTTAAATTATATACATGTAAAAAAAAAATTTTAAATCTGTTCTAATAAAACCTTTCCTGGAACCGATTATACAATCACCGGTTGCAAAGAACCGGTTCTGAAACTGGTTGCTGTGAACCAAAATTGGAAGCGTTGGTAAAGCAGAACTGGTTCTAGAACCATTTCCACACCGGTTCTTTCTGTATGAGCTTTGTCCCGATGATATTCCTCCAAAGTAGAACAGGTTCTGATGGAACCGATTCTAGAACCAGTTTTAATACCAGTTCTGCATCACAAACGCTTTCGTTTTTGGATCACTCCAACCAGTTCCAGAACCGGTTCTAAGAAACCGGTGATTGTACAACCGGTTCTAGAAAAGGTTTCAGTAGAACTGATTTTGTATATTTTGTTATTTTTTGTCTTTATTTATCGTAATTATATGAATTTTAGGTTTATAATTTTTAGTTTATGTAAATATTTGCAGTGTTTTCCTCTATTGTAAAAAAATTAATTTTATGTATTAAAACTACTGAAATAAATAAAAGCTCAAATATAAAAAAACAATATATATTAGCAATTTCCTTTACCATAACCGAAATATATATCCATATGGAATTGATTTTTTTACCAACCCAGTAAAAACCTATAGCGAAAGGGTTAACTTCTTCCGTCGCCCTTTTATAATGGTTAAGGGTTGAATCGACCAATGCTATTTGATTTTTCGATCTATCCATAGATTCCTCTATTGTGAGGACTCTAGGGGGAATAAAATTTATGTTACACAACAATAATGTGTGAAAAAGTACATATCGTTCATTAGCTGCAACGTCGTCATAACTCAATAAAAGTTATTTTTTCAGGAGACGCATTTTTAGTTTATAAACCGATATTTTTTTTTAATTTTTAAGGAAAATAACAAACACATAACAAAATATGTCACTTTTCTAGATATCGTAACGATGTTGAACATACAAACGGCAACGCACAACTTAAATAATACGTTATTGCAAGTACTAAAAATAGTTTATGAAATTAGGACAAAATGCGAAATTTGGGTTTTTTGAATTATGACGTTGTTGCAACAAATGAGCGATATATATTTTTTTTAAAAAATACATCAGCATTTTAAAAGTAAAATCATACAAATTTTAATAAAGAAATAATATAATTTTTTTCTTTTTTTTTTTGCTTTTTTTAGAAGCCAGATTTTTTCAAAATATTTTTTCCGATCTCGCTTTTTGATCTGGTCACGTGTATCATGCACCATAAAGAACTGTTTCAGAATTAAAGGATACTACACTTATGATACAAGCGGTAGAGCATGTGGAGGAACAGTTATATTAATGAAAAAATATATTAGGCATTTCCCAATGCCAGAATATAAAAAGGACCACATCCAGGTCACATCTATAAGTATACCTTATGGTAGAGTAATTTTCCTCCTAGATATAATATTAATCGAGAGCAGTTTATCGAATATTTTAAAACTCTAGGTCCAAGATTTATAGCAGGTGGTAATTATAATGCAAAACATACATTTTGGAGCTCTCGCCTTATTACTCCTAGAGATAGGCACCAGTTAGAAGCAATATCGTCTAACAGACTAGATGCCATATCTAGTGGCCAATCAACTTATTGGCCTACAGACCTCAATAAGATTTCCGATCTAATTGCCTTCGCTGTAATCAAAAATATAAAACGAGAATTTTTTTCAGTGATCCCTTCGTTGAACCTCTCATTAGATCACTCGCCTACAGTTTTAACGTTATTAGAAGTTCCAAGCAAATTGGAAAACTATTGATCTTGTTTCCCTAATAAGAATACGAACTGGTTAAAGTATAAAATGTATGTTAGCTCACACTTGTCACATAACATCTCATTAAAGAATTAATATGAAATACAATCCGCTGTCTATATTTTTACAGATATTTTAACAAACGCTGTTCAAGTGTTTACGCTCCCAATCACCTTGGGGAATTACAGACATTAAAAATTCCCTAGAAACATTGATTCTCTTATCAATGAAAAGATCACTCCGTCAATGGCAACAATCGCGATCTCTGAGAGTAAAGGATAAACTTAATCAGTGCCAAAAAAGACTTCACGTCGTCTTAAAGATTAATAAGGAATCTAAAACATAGACCCTACTAAGAAAAGATAATATAGTCTCTGGAAAGCCGTACAAAATATGCAATGCCTGATTGTATATGAGTCGCCTATACGCCTTTAGAACAGAGAATGGGCAAAAAATACTTCAGAAAAAATCGAAGCATTTGCCAATCACTTGGAGAATGTATACGTATTAGTGATAATGTCATAAATAACTTGGTGCCACCCACAATGAAATTCCGGTTCTCTACCGTGAAGACGACAATCAAAGGTCTAAAGGCTGGAAAAGATGTCACTCAAGTGACATCATACCGTCCCATTAGCCTGTTGTTAATATTCTCAAAATCTTGACGAAAATTGCATTATTCCTGACCATCAATTTGGTTTCAGAAGGAAGCATAGTACTATCGAACATGTACATCAGATAACTACTCTTATTCGGAAAACCTTCGAGAGCATGCAGTATTGCTCTGCATTATTTATTGACATATCTCAAGCCTTCGATAAAGTCTTGCACGATGTACTAATACACAAAATTATTAGATTATTACCTGTGAATGTACATAAACTTCTTAAAAATTACGTACAAGAAGGAACTTTCCAAATCAGATCAAAAGATGTGATCTCGTCATGTCGAAAAATATCCGCTGGTGTACCACATGGAAGTATTTTAAGCCCGTTCTTATATATTTTATATACTACAGATATGCCTACGAGCGCACTGACTTACACATATACAATTGCGGATGATACCGCTTTTTTAAGCACACAAAAATACCCCTCAATAGCTTCTGAGCAACTTCAGTCTCACATCGGCGATTTAGAAAAATGTTTGGCTAATTGGCTCACGGTCTGCTCTGGACTTGGAGTACAGAGTGCTTTTGTACAAAACAGTTGTAAAACCGATATGGCTTTACGGCATTCAGCTATGGGCAACAGCATCCTCATCCAACGTTGAAAAATTAAAAAATAAAATTTAAAAAAGATAGCTGTCCGCACTGTTAACCCTCTAACTGCCAAGACCGTAAAAGTTATCCGATGAAGCCAATCATTTTTTTCAAATAGATAAAGTCAATAGAACCGTTTTAATTTTCAGGAGAAAACAATCATTCTGAACGAACGCCATGTAAAAAATTGTGAAGGCCGTCTGTAAGCGGTCTTGCCAGTTTACGTGTAATATGACACCAAAGGTAAATTTTATATATAATCAAATTTTAATGAGAGAAGGGAACAAACAAAGTTAAGTGGTAGTTCCAGAAACAATTTTTATCAAATTGACCGCATAAAGACAGGTCTCATTTGGAACAAACGACTTGGGTTTCACATTTTATGCAATGTTGCACCTTTTTTTGGCATTTCTCTTCACCCAAACAAGAAAAAGATCGTAAGCATCGAACTGAATATCAGCTACTTGATGAGCAGCTCATTTCCTAACACCTGATATGTCAGGCTGTAGTAATAAAGGCTCACCGAGATTTTGAACAGATGGTCATCCCACAGACGATATATTTTTGAAGGAAACAAGTACAGCAGCTATTTCCTCCCGCAAATCTGGAAGCTGTAAAAGTAGGTTTTTAATCGGACACATTGTTGGAAGCATTGGCCTCATCGGCCTGCAGACGTTTGTATAAAAAAATTCATTTGTAAAGACCATGCCCGCAAAATAGTAGAACAACCTAATTATAGCGAATCTTAGCTCAAATATGGAGACCATGAGATCTACTCCGCCCATGCGATCATTGTATTCTCGAATAATTTGAGGGCATTTGATTCGATGAATTTCTTTTGCATTCTATCATACCGAACAACATTTGATTGTTCTTCGCCGAATAATGTCATCCCTCTTTTATGCGGCTTATTGGACATTGAAATAATCTTATATCGAAGATTATATTTATTCATAAAGCCGGCGTTTTAAAAAACACAATCTCACTATTTTTCACTGTAACTACTTTTCTTTAAACACTTCAAATCATTTCCAACCCGTCCGGTAAATTAAAACTAGACAAAGAAGTTCATTCATCAAAGGCATAAAGTCAAGTGAATTTATTAATGCAACTTGCGCTGCTTTTATACTATTTCCAATACGTAGTTGTAATACAAAGACATGATCATAATACATTAACATGGTTGTATAAAAATGTAACATTCAATAAATCATAGAGTTGTATCTTAGAAAGGTAGTTAAATTCAAAAATTAAGCGTTAAATTCAAAATGTAGTCATCATGTGAACAGTGTTGTATTAAAATGTATAAAAGTAAATTAAAGAGTAGTATTTGATAAAAATCAGTTAGTTTTGAAAATAAACGTTAAAAGTTGATATTTTAAAATAAATGATATTAAATGGTGTACTTCATGTATAAAATAAATAAATAAAGAAAATATAAATAATGAACTGCTTCAACATGTATTTTAGAAAATGGTGTTTCGTCTTTGGAACATAAGTGGAATCAGCAACACTGTCATCGCTATCAATACTTTCATCTGTGCTGTCTACAAAACTCTACAGAATCGATGAACTGGAGAAATTGTTCATCAGACATTTGCTCCAAAATGATATTTGGAGCAAATGTCGAACAAATCTTTAATACAGCACTGGGGCCCAAATATCGAAGACCGCCTTGAGGTGGTCTTACCGGTTAGAGGGTTAAGGAAAATAACAGGTACCCCATGGCATATTCGCAATAATAATATCCATAGGGATCTCAATGTCCCCATAATACGCGAGGAGATCACACTCTCCACTTTAAACTACCTGTCAAAACTATTAGATCACCCAAAACCCATTGCGGGAGAGTTGCTGTCATTTGTGGGACATAGACGATTGAGGAGATTGGAGACACTGGATCTGGCCAGATAATCATTTTAACGAGCACTTATGTTGGACATTGCAGCGACAATAACAACTTTAGTTTTAGTTTAGGTTAAGATTTGAATACTTATTGTATATTTCTTAAAAGAAATATTCAATAAAGAATATAAAAACAAACAAAAAAACTTGTATATAATAAAATAATATACTTAGTTTCAATGAAGTCTTTTAAAGTACATCTGTATATTTCATTTGAGTTACCCCGGTTTATTGGTCAGCCACACCCTCCCAAACAAATGAAATGTTTGGGGTGTCATAAAAGGGTTTAAATTTTTAACACTTAAGTTAGGGTCACACATGGCAAATATTTGACGAATAAGACGTAACCAATAAATAAAATATATATTATTTATTTCAAAAACTCCTTTTACTTAGGACAATTCAAAACACATATTTAGTTTTATTTTATTTGATGCTGTTTGATCTTACAAAACACTTGTAAGTGGTTATGCTTTTTTTTAGTAAATATTTGCCATGTGTGACCCTACTTTTCGCAAATAGTATTGCGCAAAACTATTACACATTTCATTGTTTTGACTGTAAAACAATTGTTACTTTTATTTTTAAATTCGTGATGTGCGGTACGTCTTAAAGTACGAGTAACATGCACCTGGCACAAAACTGCAATGTTGAACATTTGGGTCAAATGTGACACATAGGCACAGAAGGTTTGAAAATGCGTTTACAAGGGGATAATTGACTGTTTGCAAAAAAAATTAGAAAGTAATAAATTTTGCGATAAGTTGTAACGGAATCGTACAAAACTATATTTCGATAAGAATGTAAATCGTTAAAAATATGTAGGAAAATGTTCTTGTTATTTAAAATTCCACAGAAAATTTGGTGTCTAGGTCACATGCAAAGAAAAACACATGAACTAATGTTACACCTTTTGCGAAATTGTATACAATTTTGTACAATGTTTATATACAATATTTTAGTTAAATATATGTTTGTCTAGCAAGAATACCGTTTACCAATTTTCGTCCAAAAAATTTGAAATTTTTTGGATTATTTTCAAAAATCGAGTTTTCGACATTAACCATACTGTTAACTTAACGTTATACTTTAATGCGATTATCGAACAACAAAAATATGAAACATGATATTTGACATAAAAATCAAAACAAATAATTTTTAAGCGGTCGAATGTTGTTTTTATTTCAAATAATAAAATATCTCGAGGGCCTATATTCAAAACATTCTATCTTTGCTTTACATGAAAATTACTTTTTAATGGTAAAATGTTCAGTAAAACAGTCCTCATCTATGGTGTGAATTTCATAACAAAAATATATATTTTTTTTTTTGCTGTTTTATTTGCAATTTGTTATTTCTCTATCTTATACAATTAATTTTCTATCTTTTCAAATATTTTTTTGCAATCATTTCTTACTAATTTTTGCATGCTGAACATAAATTTTACATTTATCAATCATTTATCAAAATAGCGACTGCCGATTCTGAATTGAATTACCATTAAAATATTTTATCTTTTTGTTTTTGTAAAATATGGTATAAAAATAAATGGTTAAAGTTGGAGTTTTCTTTTAAAAGTGTCTACTTTTGAAGTATCATCTATTATTTTACGATAATTTACACTAATCAAACTCCAAAATAACTTAAACAAGTAAGAGAGCTATATTCGGCTCTGCCGAATCTTATATACCTTTCACCAAATTATACTTTAAAATAAAATTTAAAAAAAAATAATTTTTTTTCGAAATTTTTTCCGAAGTTTTTTCCATTTTTTTAATTAAAAATCTTTTTTTTTTTAATTAGTGAAAAAAATTTATGACAAAAAAATGTTTTTTTGGGTTAAAAAATATTTTTCCCGATTTTGACCCATTGTAGGTCCAACTTACTATTGCCTTATATACATCATTGCAATGGAAATATCTATCATTAGATATCCATGTTGTGTATATTTATGATTTAGTAATGGAGATATAGATCAAAAGTAGGCCAAAACTAGAGGTTGCCTCGGATTTTTGCTCATATCTCCGTTATTTATGGACGGATTTTGCTGATTTTAAATAGGAACTTCTCGATAGCATGTCTGACATAATTATAGAAGATTTGGATACCGAAGATATCTGGGGTCCTCAGAAAATTGATTTCAACAGACAGACGGACATATCTTAATCGACTCCGCTATCTATAAGGATCCAGAATATATATACTTTATAGGGTCGGAAAATTATATTGTGGAAATAACAAACGGAATGACAAACTTAAATATTCCTTTTCAGGAAGGTGAAGGGTATAAAAAGCAAAAAAAAAAAAAAACATTTTTTCCATAACTTTTTGTTTAATATTGTATATTGTTAATTTTTTTTATCTAATGTTGTATTATTAGCCGTTATCTTAAATAAATTACGTTAAAAACTGGCAGATGGCATAAATTAAATCAAAATAATTTAATTTTATTGAAATGCAAAATCCTCTATCTTATCATTTTCATACATACACATTGAATATTTAGAGAAGAAAAACCCTTTATCTTTAATAAAGTCCCCACTAATGCAAAATTTTAAAAACCAATTATATTTATGTGAGATTCAGTAGTTGCTTTAAAAAAATATTGTAGAATACCGAATTTTAATAACTCTAGTAATATGCAATAGAAACAGTTAGATAGAGGGTTTTGAATATAGGCCCTCGACATATAAAATTAAAATATTTTTACACTAGAGCTCATCTACCATCAATTTGCAAAGATGTTAACATCTTCCCATAAGAATTACACAGGGCTGAGTGCTCAACATCTTTACAGGATGTTCCTATCTCATGTTGTTCCATCTATCATCTTTCGATTATTTTAATGTCATCTCCACAATTTTAGTGTCACCACTAATAAAATGTCAATGAAATTAAAATAAATGTAAACAAATATTTTTATGAAAATTAGGGCGACATTTTATTTGTTTGAAATACAAATGTATGTTTAAACACCATCAAAAAATATAAATTTGTCATTCCGTTTGTAACATATCGAAATATTCGTCACAGACCCACAAAAGTATTAGAATTATAAGACATGTACGTCTGTCTGTCTGTTGAAAACACGATACGGCCCAAAGGAGCTAGATTGCTGAAATTTTTCTTTAATACTGATATTGGTATTTGTTTGGTATTGACAACGGTACATGATTCCATCTAGCCACCATACAAATATCCCCCTGGAATACTTTTTGAGGACTCATAAATATGCTGATTATGCGAACAAAATTTGCCAAAACTGACGGTAAGACCTACGGTAGGTAAGTGTACTTTGATTATTTATTATTGATTCCAGCTAAATGAAAATTATAAGGTATTATAAGATATTCGCATAGCCCATAGAAATATATACATAGAGCGGAAACTCTCCTGTCAAATACCTTACTCTGCTGTTAAAAACCTAAGTGCTGAGAATGTATTAGTAAAAAAAGTATGTGAAAACAAAAACAACACTCGTATGTGTGATTATTTTGAGTAAAATTTTTGTTTCAGTTTTTTTCTAGTTTCCGCTCTTGTTGTTTCTCTATAGTAAACAGAAAGATAGAAGAAAAAGAAGACAGAACAAACTCTGAGCAGCAATGCAAATATTTTTGGTGTATGAATTGTCCTATGAAAATTTGTTCATTTCTTGGTTATATTTTGTTGGAACATAGTGGAGTTCTTCTTTTAAAAACGTAATTATTTTTTAATATACTTTTTGTCACGTACCGTGGGTTTATTGCTTTATTTTTCTTTAAATAATAACGCAGTTTATAACAGTTTTTCCTGCAATACAATTTTCGACATAAGGCGGATATCTATTTATAACATTTCAAGTGTTTTTTTATGTCAAAAAAGGATTATATTACCAATTAAATCTTAGACAATTTATAAAAAAAAGTAAGTGGTTGTCACACAAAAGTTTCTGTAAATATACACAAAAGTAGTTTTAACAGATAATAGTGTTGTTTCAACCCGGAAATTGTTGCAAGATCAGCGAGTGTTATCAGGTAGATAAAAATGTGGAGGTTTATGTACAAGTTTCTTCTGCTTTACAATAGCACGCTGTCCAGAACAAATTCCTCGTTCTGGATTCAACCACCATACGAGTTATTTGAATGCATTGTATATTATTATGCAAGCACACCGAAGTCATTTGACCACCAGGTGCTCATGCTTTACAATTGCTAACTAACCCTTTATGTAAAATCAGTTGCAAACGAATGCTGCGGAAGATTCTGTTTCTGTGAAAATTATAAAAATATCCCTTCATAGAACATTCGATGCTTGTTTCTAATTTTATAAAAACTGTCTGTCCAACGTTTACCTTTATAGAACGTGTTTCAAATTTTATAAAAACTTTCTGTCAAACGTTTTTCATATGATAAATTACAGCTTTGACAATTAAGAGCTCTAGATTGGCGCGTTACACTTTGATGTCTTTTCGAATGATTTTTTCCGTGTATGTCTTTGTTTAATGCTGCCAAATCAAATCAGAATATTTTTCGGTTACATTCAAATCAGAATTATGGCGATTTTAAACGTAAATACAAATTTGATTTTAATTAAAATATTTCTTATTATACCCTTCACCATGAGTGGCAAGGGTATATATAAGTTTTTCATTCCGTTTGTAATTTCTACATATTCAAATTTGCGACCCCATAACGTTCAGGTCAAGTGAACCATGTCTTCCGATCGAGATAAAATTTGCACCAATGGATAGTAATTTAGACACAATCGTTTTTTTTTCTGGCGGGAAAAGAACCCTCAAGTTTATAGTTCAGCATACTATTGTCTAGTCTAGCGGGTTACTAATTTTTGTATACTAACATCAGATTTCATTAAGATTTGAGATTTATTAAACAATGACGGGACGGCGCGAACGCCATTCCCGGCTAACAAAAATTGCACGCACGAGTTATTCGCATTAGGAATAATCGCGGAGGTCAACTCTATCGAAAGTGCAATGATCAAGCCTCACTCCGGGGGAACCGCCTTAATGATCACGGTAACCCCTACGCCAGGTAAGTATGCTTTTCGATGCTCAAACTTGAGTATTTGAGCTGAAAAATTCTAAGCTAAATGAGAATTATAAGGCATAAGAAGCAAGAAGAAAAACAATGAGGATAGTAAACGAAAAGATAAGGGAGGGTGATTGTTGAAGAAAAAGAAGAAAGTAAAAGTTGCATGTTTTTTTTTGCCGCATTCATAACATCAGAACAAACTGAGCAACAATGTTAATATTTTTGTTTGTGGATTGCCATAATATTTTTCACTTGTTGTTTATATTTAGTTTTTATTTTTTGGTATAAATAACGCCCAATTGTTGAAGCATAATGGAGTTATTTTTTGGCTGGATGGGGGTTTTAAAATCATAATATTTTCCATTTTTTTAATACAATGTTTGGCACGAACAGTTTATTGCTCTATTTTGTTTGTGATAATAACCAAGGTTATCTACCGTTACCGATATGCTACCGTCACCAAAATAACTACAGTTGCCCTTACCGCTAAAATACCGTTGTCCATATAATCGTAAATACCGTTACCGTTAATCTGTAAATAATTTAAATTATAAAAATAAAAACTGAATTTATAAATACCACCTTTGTTCACTTATTTTTTTTTAGTAAATTTGATTAATAATGAATTCAGGATGAAATTACCGTTATCATTAAAATACCGTTACTGAAATAACAGAAAATACCGTTACCGAAATAATCCAAAACCGGTAACGCTGTTTGTTAACGGCAGCAAACCTTGATAATAACGCGGTTTATAATTGCTTTTGCTACAATAAAATCTATCTCAATTGATTTTATATTTCACTATTCACAATATTTGAAATATTTATTAAGTATGTAAAAAGGATTAATACTGGAAAACTTAAAAAAGTAACGACACGGTTTCACTATGTAACCGACTTAAAAATAATACAGTACACGATCGATTTGAACATACGCTATAAACTAGCTTTAACATTTAATGGTGATGTTCCAGCATGAATGAGATGTTGGTCGAGGGATCATTGGCAAGATCAGTGAGTGTTATCAGGTAGATAAAAAGGTGGCGGTTTAACTACAACTACTGATGCCCTGAAAAATTCCTTGTTCTGAAATCAACCACCATATGAATAATTTGTGTGCAATGTAACAGTTTTGAATATTAAATATTATTATGCAAGTACAACGAAATTGTTTGACCACCAGATGTTTATACTTTACAATTGCTAACCCTTTAGGTACAAACATTTGCAAGCGAATGCTGGGGACGATTGTGTTTCTGTGAAAGAATATCCCTTCATGGAACATCATATGCTTGTTTTAGCTTTTATTAAAACTATCTGTCAAAAGTGGTGCTTATAATAAATTACAGCGTTGCAAAAGCCGAATTTTTATCAGTCAGAGTTTTTTTTTTAGAAAAGGGAGCGTTTCACCTTGTAGTCCTTATACCCTACACCCTATCGGGTTTGACCGACTATACTTTCTTACTTGTTTTAAACTTTGTTGAAAAAAAAAACAATTATTTGAAATTCATAAAAGGAAAGAAATAGTGTCAAAAATTTACCAACATAAACATGTTAAGTGCATCCATTAACAACGCCTTTAGTCTACATAAAAAACTTGTTAACAAAAAATAGCAAAAGAAAATTGTTTTGGAAAAAACGTAACCAAAATGAGAAAAAAGTTTAAAAAAAAATAACCAATTTCGGTTACAAATAACCATAAGGGAAACGTTGATTTCATTTAACCCTTTTTAATTGCCGCGTGAGAATAAATGCTGCAATCTATATGGGGCATTTCACGTCAAGTGAACCAACTTTTGAAATCGATGTCTTCCGATCGGGATGAAATTTGCACCAATGTTAGTTCTATTGGATAGTAATTCGGACACAATTTTTCAACAAGATCGGCCAAGAACTCTCTGAGTTATAGGAGGTCAAAATTTGACATTTTGGCCAAACAGGTGTTTTTTCTTATCCATATAACTTATTACCTATTGTTCTTAGCAAAATGTGTCCCAAATAGTTTAGATAGCTATTTATGCAATCTTCCGAAAAAAAAAATTAAAAAAAATTAATAAAATATTTTTGACTTTTTTTTTAAAAAATCAAAAACATTTTTGACTTTTTTTTCAAAATGGGCCCTTTTTATTTTTTTTTTTTATTTTTTTTAGGAAAGCTTAGGTCTTTTCCTAAGCGACCTATATGGTCGCTTAGTGGGATGCGAGTGGGATATCTATCAAAAAAAATATTTTGTAACTCAAGATATGAAATTTTTTGACTTTTTTGCAAAATCAAAAACTTTGTTGACTTTTTTTAAAAAAATGCACCCATTTTTTAATTTTTTTTTTTTGCTCAGAAGAAAGCTTATGTGTTTTTCTTTAACACCTTTTTTGTCGCTTAGTGGGATGCGAGTGGGATATCTATCAAAAAAATGTTTTGTAACTCAAGACATAAATTTTTGTACTTTTTTTTTTGCAAAATCAAAAACTTTTTTGACTTTTTTTCCAAAATGGACCCTTTTTAATTTCTTTATTTTTTTCTCAAAAGAAAGCTTAGATCTTTTCCTTTAAAACCTTTATGGTCGCTTAGTGGGATGCGAGTGGGATAACTATAAAAATAAATGTTTTGTAACTCAAGACAAAGGTTTTTAAATTTTTAGGATATGCACTATTTTGATTTTTTTCATATTTGTGTGTAAACCTTAAAAATTAAACTTACGCGGAGAAACTAGACACATTAGCCTTTCCGATGGTATGTAACAACCTAACTAAAATTTCATAGCCTCGATATGATATGTTAACCTCAGGAATAAAAATCACTTTTTATACCCTACACCACCATAGTGGCGAGGGTATATAAAATTTTTGCAGATGTTTGTAATACCCAAAAATATTAGTCTAGCCCACCTTAAAGTATACCGATCGACTCAGAATCGCTTTCTGAGTCGACTAAACGATGTCCGTCCGTCCGTCTGGCTGGCTGGTTGTCCATGTAAACCTTGTACGCAAAGTACAGGTCGCAGTTTTGAAGATATTTCAATAAAATTTGGTACATATCATTTTTTCGGCCCAAGGACCAAGCCTATTGAAACTAGCTGAAATCGGTCCATTATTTCACCTAGCCCCCATACAAATGTCCTCCCGAAAGTGGACTTTATCGGTCACAAATGTTTAATTTATATAGGTATCTACACAAATTTTTCTCCAAATAAGTTTTATATATACGGAATTCATGTCACCAAATTTTATTATGATCCGTCCATAATTAGTCATAGGTCCCATATAATGCCTGCTTCCGATAATCACTTTAACGAGCATAAATCTCCTAAAAATGTTGGTATACACATAAAATGCAACATAAATAACTTTCATCTAGACATTAATAACACCACCTAATTTCATGATGATCGGTCCATAATTTGACATAGCTCCCATATAAGGTCCACTTCCAAAAATCGCTCACGAATATAAATTATTGCGCTGAAAACTACCTATAGGATTGAATAAAAAAGCCGCAAGATGCAAAACTCAGACAAATTTTGGGGGCGGAAAATTAATAGCGGTCGGCCTCACATTGCACCCCTCCAGTGGCTATTATCGGTCAGTTGTAGTGGTTTTTTTTAAGGTTTGAAATATGAAAATATGAAAAAAATCAATTTAAAATCAATTTGTCTTGAGTTACAAAACATTTATTTTTATAGTTATCCCACTCGCATCCCACTAAGCGACCAAAAAGGTTTTAAAGGAAAAGACCTAAGCTTTCTTTTGAGAAAAAAAACATAATTAAAAAAAGGGTCCATTTTAGAAAAAAAAGTCAAAAAAGTTTTTGATTTTGCAAAAAAAAAGTAAAAAATTTAATGTCTTGAGTTACAAAACATTTTTTTGATAGATATCCCACTCGCATCCCACTAAGCGACAAAAAAGGTGTTAAAGAAAAACACATAAGCTTTCTTCTGAGCAAAAAAAAAAAATTAAAAAATGGGTCCATTTTTTTAAAAAAAGTCAACAAAGTTTTTGATTTTGCAAAAAAAGTCAAAAAATTTCATATCTTGAGTTACAAAATATTTTTTTTGATAGATATCCCACTCGCATCCCACTAAGCGACCATATAGGTCGCTTAGGAAAAGACCTAAGCTTTCTTAAAAAAAATAAAAAAAATAAATAAAAAGGGCCCATTTTGAAAAAAAAGTCAAAAATGTTTTTGATTTTTTAAAAAAAAAGTCAAAAATATTTTATTAATTTTTTTTAATTTTTTTTTTCGGAAGATTGCATAAATAGCTATCTAAACTATTTGGGACACATTTTGCTAAGAACAATAGGTAATAAGTTATATGGATAAGAAAAAACACCTGTTTGGCCAAAATGTCAAATTTTGATCTCCTATAACTCAGAGAGTTCTTGACCGATCTTGTTGAAAAATTGTGTCCGAATTACTATCCAATAGAACTAACATTGGTGCAAATTTCATCCCGATCGGAAGACATCGATTTCAAAAGTTGGTTCACTTGACGTGAAATGCCCCATATATATAAAAGTCAATGTGTGTTTGTATGTATATTTGTTTGTTTGTTTGTTTGTTTGGACTTTATAGACGGCTAAACGGCTGAACCGATTTTCATGAAATCTTTACAATGTCTTCCCGTATGTCTGGAAGGAACTATAGGCTACTTTTTATTTTGAAATTTTACGTGGGCGATGTGCCACGCCCATTTATACAACATTACCTCCTATTTCAAGTCAAAAACAAAATGCGTATATTTCAAAAAGTATATCAGCTAGAGTTCCCAAATTTTGTACAAGGAACTTTAGTTTCAATATAAATATTTTGGACAAAAATGGGCAGACCAGCAATAGTGGGCGTGGCACCTCCCATAATAAGTAAATACTAAAATCTGAATGTCAGGAAAACTATAACACCTAGAGTTCCTAATTTTTGTACAAGTAACTTTAGTTTCAATATAAATGTTTTGGACAAAAAGTGGGCGGACCAACTGAAGTGGGCGTGGTACCTCCCATATGAAGTAAATACTAAAATCTGAATGTCAGGAAAACTATAACACCAAGAGTTCCCAAATTTTGTACAAGTAACTTTAGTTTCAATATGAATGTTATGAACAAAAAATGGGCGGAACAGCAAAAGTGGGCGTGGGACCTTCTATATGAAGTAAATACTAAAATCTGAATGTGAAGTAAACTATATGAGCTAGAGTTCCCAAATTTTGTACAAGTAACTTTAGTATCAATATGAATGTTTTGAACGAAAATGGGTGGACCACCGAAAGTGGGTGTGGCACCCCCCATACGTAGTAAATACTAAAATCTGAAATTCTAAGAAACTATAACAGCTAAAATTACCAAATTAAATACAAGTAACTTTAACTTCAATATAAATGTTTTTAACAAAAATGGGCGGACCAACTAAAGTGGGCGTGGTACCTCCCATATGAAGTAAATACTAAATGTGATGTAAACTATAAGAGCTAGAGTTCCTAAATTTTGTACAAGTAACTTTAGTTTCAATATGAATATTTTGGATAAAAACGGGCGGTTCAGCAATAGTGGGCGTGACACCACCCATATGAAGTAAATACTAATATCCTAATATCTGGGAAACTATAACAGCTAAAATACCCAAATTTAGAACAAGTAACTTTAGATTTAATATAAATATTTTGGACAAAAATGGGTGGACCTGCAAAAGTGGGCGTGGTGCCTTCCATATGAATTAAATACCAAAATTTGCATATCATGGAAACTATAAAAGCTAGAGTTTCCAAATTTTCCACAAGTTACATTAGTTTCAACATGAATATTTTGGCCAAAAATGGGTGGACCAGCAAAAGTGGGCGGGTCACCTCCCATATGTAGTAAATACTAAAATCTGCGTACCAAGGAAACAGCTAGAGTTTCCAATTTTTTTTCAAGTAATTTTAGTTTCACTTGAAATATTTTGGACTAAAATGGGCGGACCAGCAAAAGAGGGAGTGGTGCCTCCTATATGAATTAAATACTAAAATTTCCATAGACTGAATATATTGTACATCAAAAAAATAGAATAAGAAATAATATTAAAGAAACAATGTATATTTTAATTACTAAATAAATATTTTTTTTAAACCTTTACTTAATATGCATTTTACTTCGAGGGGGTAGCGAAGCGCACCGGGTCAAGCTAGTCTATATATATAAAAGTCAATGTGTGTTTGTATGTATATTTGTTTGTTTGTCTGTTTGTTTGTTTGGACTTTATAGACGGCTAAACGGCTGAACCGATTTTCATGAAATCTTCACAATGTCTTCCCGTATCTCTGGAAGGAACTATAGGCTACTTTTTATTTTGAAATTTTACGTGTGCGATGTGCCACGCCCATTTATACAACATTACCTCCTATTTCAAGTCAAAAACAAAATGCGTATATTTCAAAAAGTATATCAGCTAGAGTTCCCAAATTTTGTACAAGGAACTTTAGTTTCAATATAAATATTTTGGACAAAAATGGGCAGACCAGCAATAGTGGGCGTGGCACCTCCCATAATAAGTAAATACTAAAATCTGAATGTCAGGAAAACTATAACACCTAGAGTTCCTAATTTTTGTACAAGTAACTTTAGTTTCAATATAAATGTTTTGGACAAAAAGTGGGCGGACCAACTGAAGTGGGCGTGGTACCTCCCATATAAAGTAAATACTAAAATCTGAATGTCAGGAAAACTATAACACCAAGAGTTCCCAAATTTTGTACAAGTAACTTTAGTTTCAATATGAATGTTATGAACAAAAAATGGGCGGAACAGCAAAAGTGGGCGTGGGACCTTCTATATGAAGTAAATACTAAAATCTGAATGTGAAGTAAACTATATGAGCTAGAGTTCCCAAATTTTGTACAAGTAACTTTAGTATCAATATGAATGTTTTGAACGAAAATGGGTGGACCAGCGAAAGTGGGTGTGGCACCCCCATACGTAGTAAATACTAAAATCTGAAATTCTAAGAAACTAAAAAATTACCAAATTAAATACAAGTAACTTTAACTTCAATACAAATGTTTTTAACAAAAATGGGCGGACCAACTAAAGTGGGCGTGGTACCTCCCATATGAAGTAAATACTAAATGTGATGTAAACTATAAGAGCTAGAGTTCCTAAATTTTGTACAAGTAACTTTAGTTTCAATATGAATATTTTGGATAAAAACGGGCGGTTCAGCAATAGTGGGCGTGACACCACCCATATGAAGTAAATACTAATATCCTAATATCTGGGAAACTATAACAGCTAAAATACCCAAATTTAGAACAAGTAACTTTAGATTTAATATAAATATTTTGGACAAAAATGGGTGGACCTGCAAAAGTGGGCGTGGTGCCTTCCATATGAATTAAATACCAAAATTTGCATATCATGGAAACTATAAAAGCTAGAGTTTCCAAATTTTCCACAAGTTACATTAGTTTCAACATGAATATTTTGGCCAAAAATGGGTGGACCAGCAAAAGTGGGCGGGTCACCTCCCATATGTAGTAAATACTAAAATCTGCGTACCAAGGAAACAGCTAGAGTTTCCAATTTTTTTACAAGTAATTTTAGTTTCACTTGAAATATTTTGGACTAAAATGGGCGGACCAGCAAAAGAGGGAGTGGTGCTCCTATATGAATTAAATACTAAAATTTCCATATCAGGGAAACTATACATGTTAGAGTTTCCAAATTATGTACAAGTTACTTTAGTTTCAATATGAATATTTTAGCCAAAAATAGGTACATATGGGAGTGGCACCTCCCATATGTAGTAAATACTAAAATCTGCGTATGAAGGAAACTATAACAGATAGAGTTTACAAATTTTGTACAAGTAATTTAAGTTTCAGTAGAAATATTTTGGACGAAAATGAGCGGACCAGCAATTGTGGGCATGTCACCTCTTATATGCAGTAAATACTAAAATCTGCATATCAGGGAAAGTATACATGTTACAGATTCCAAATTTTGTACAAGTAACTTTAGCTTCAATATGAATATTATGACCAAAAATAGGCGGACCAGCAAACGTGGGCGTGTCACTTCCCATATGTAGTATACACTAAAATCTGCGTATCAAGGAAACTATATCAGTTAGAGTTTCCAAATTTTG
This sequence comes from Calliphora vomitoria, assembly GCA_942486065.2. Lineage (NCBI taxonomy): Eukaryota > Metazoa > Arthropoda > Insecta > Diptera > Calliphoridae > Calliphora > Calliphora vomitoria. The sequence goes on along the minus strand of OW818030.2, from coordinate 46,052,792 downwards.
TACAAGTAATTTTAGTTTCAATAGAAATATTTTTGACAAAAAACTGCATATCTGGAAAACTATAACAGATATAGTCCTCATATTAAGTATCAATATTTTGGAATTTGACAGATCGAAAATAATGGAACTTCACCTAATATTGGAAAAAATTTAATACATAACTATACTATCAATATTAATATTTAAATTCCTATATCTTGAAAACTGTAATAACTGAAGTACTAACATTTTGAAAGAATAACTTTACTATCAATATTGTCTGTGCGATGCTAAATGGCTGGACTGATTTTTTGAAATTTTTACGTCTTCCTGTATGTCTGCAATAAACTATGAGATACTTTTTTCTTCGAAAAAAATAATTAAAAAAATATATCTTAGATAGATTATTCGTACCCAAATTGTATATGAACAACATTTAAATCCATATAAAAATTAATGTGTCGTGTAACTATAACATCTGAAGTCTTCAAATTTTGTCGGAGTTACTGTAGTAGGTATTCATACTAGGACCTTACATACGTGTAAGTGCTGAAAAAAACTAAGAATAAATTTATTTAAATACATACATACCTACATAAAGGAAATATAATTGATGACTTTATTATGTTATTGTTTAGTTTAAAAAGTGGTTAAATAAGGATAATAGTTAGATTTTTATTAAAAATAAACTGTAATATGTTTAATGTATCATATTAATATACCAAGTAGTAAAATGTGTACTACCTATTGTTAACATCAATGCAAAAAACTCTACAAAATTTTATGACCTCCGATCACCGCGAACAAAATTATGTCTTAAAGTTTAACTACCTGTAATGATTTTGACCTGAATGGAATTACCTTTGTTATTTGTTATTTTAGTCGAATCTATGATTCTAAATAACAAATATTTATGACATCCAACCACCGCGATTATTTCATAAAGTTTAACTACCTGTAATGATTTAGACCTGGGGGGTTACCGCGTAACTCAATCCGAAAACGGAAATGTTCGAAAATGTGAGCTAAATACATTGCAATTCGAAACGATTTCCTTTCGAATCGAATTAGGGAGTAACCCCCCTGTATCGATATTTGTTACCTAATTTACTTTAAATAAAGGAAATAAATATAACACACATTTCATTTTTGAATTTAGTTGATTCTAAATAAGTTACACGTTTTTTGAGTGAATATTAACATTTTCAAAATGCCACCAAAAAAACATCACTGTCCAAACACACCAAACATGCCCAATTTTTGCAAACCCAGAGAGCTAATGAAACTTCGGAAGAGCGTGAAGCTAGGCTCAGAACTGAAAGCAGTCGAGCTTCAACCTCTAGAGCTGCGGAGACATTTCAAGAGCACAACGAGCGTATTGGAAGAGAAAGGTAGCGGTTATCAACATCAAGAGCAGCAGAGACGCCAGCAGAACACGATGATCGTCTTCAAAGTCAGCGAAATCGGACATCATCAGCACGAGCAGCAGAGACGCCACCAGAACGCGATGGTCGCCTTCAAAGTCAGCGAACTCGAACATTAGCAGCACGAGCAACAGAGACGCCATCAGAACGCGAAGGGCGCGTTGAAAATCTTCGATATCGTGCTACAACAGCGCGAGCAGCAGAAACGCCATTAGCACGAGAAGGACGTCTTGAAGTTCTTCGACAACATACTACAACAGTACGAGCTATGGAAACAGAAGACCGGCGTGAATCACGCATAGAAGACCAGCGGATTCGAACCTCATCAAGAAGGGCAAATGAGAGGAGAGAGCAACAAGATTTACGACGCAGCCAAAATCGCAATAGAATGGTGGTTAATCGCCGGAATATTGCTGATGAATACGAACGCATTGCATTTAATTACAGAAGGTATCCGAAGGTATCCCAAGGCATTAGAATAAGAATTATTTAATAAGAAAAAATTTTAATGTCACCATTTTATTACGATAAGTTTAACAAGTAAGAAAAAAATAGTTCATTAATTTATTATTTTTAAATTGTACATATAGACTGAATATATTGTACATCAAAAAAATAGAATAAGAAATAATATTAAAGAAACAATGTATATTTTAATTACTAAATAAATATTTTTTTAAACCTTTACTTAATATGCATTTTACTTCGAGGGGGTAGCGAAGCGCACCGGGTATTAGCTAGTAAAAAATAAACGTAAATAAAATTAAAAAAATATATAAAAAACTGTTACGTGACTGACTGATTCAACATCGCGAAGCTCAAACCATGCAAATATGCGGTAATAAACAAGAGTAGCCATTAATGCTTCAAGGTCACTGTATGTTGGGGCGTAGAAATTGTAAAAAGTGTAATTAGACCACTATGTCTGTGCTGCAGAATGACATTAACCCTTTTACTGTACTCATGGTTCAAAATTGCACAAACAGTTTTAAGTGCTTTAAAAGAGAATGTTGCTGCATTTGTCAAATTTGGTCAAATATCACGAAATATTTAAATATTTACGTTTTTCATTAAAACTTTTAACCCAAGTATTATTTGATTTTTTTTTATAAAGTTACCTTTGTAAAACATGTCAGTTATTATTGTTTAATGTAAATTATGTTCCTTTGTAGTTAATCTGATTAAAATGAGTGATCAGAAAAAAGTGCGTACTAAAATTATTAAATATTTTCAACAAAACCCAACTTGGTCCTACAAAAAGTTGGCCAAGCATTCAAATGTCTGTCGTCAAACTGGTTCCAATGGTATTAAACAGTACCGGGAGAACTTGTCCGTTGATAGAAAACTTGGTTCAGGTAGAAGGAATGGTTCACATGATGTTTCTAAAACCAAAAAAATAGAAAGCATTTTCAGAAGAGCTCCCAACACATCCGGTAGGAAAGCAGCCCGGTTAGCTCAGTGTTCGGACTATTTGGTACGAAAAGTTAAAGCTAATGCAGGTTTAAAAACATAAAAGGCTCAAAAAGTTCCTGACAGGAATGCTGCTAAAAATTTAGAGGCCAAAAACAGATCACGGAAATTGAAGTCAAGTTTTATAAAAAAATATTCTTGCTGGATAATGGATGACGAAACGTCTGTTGCTGATGCTCGAGGGAATATTGAAGAAAAGTTTAGGACCCAAAAGCAAACAAAAATTCCCAAAAAGTTCTTGGTATGCCAAGCAATATACAGTTGGGGCAAAAGAAGCCAATCATTTGTTACAACGGCCTCCATAAATACCGAAATTTACATCAAGGAATGTTTGCAAAAAAGGATGCTTCCATTCATAAGACTTCATAATGTGTCCACTTATTTTTGGCTTGACTTGGCATCCTGTAACTATGGTAAACAAGCCCTTGAGTGGTACAAGAACAATAATGTGGTATTTATACCAAGAGAGGCAAATCCTCCAAACTGCCCGGAGCTAAGACCAGTGGAGAGATGTTGGGCTTTTATTAAAAGAGAATTGAAGAGCACAAAAAAGGGTGTCCAAAAGTGTGGTAGATTTTAAACGGAGATGGACTTCCTGTTCGACCAAAGTGACAGAAAGCAATATAAAAACGTTAATGGAAGGGTTTCCGAAAAAGGTTCAAAATTTCATCACTAGGGATTAAAACTATAAAAATATATATTTTTTTTGTAAATTGTAATAATAATTTCAATCAAATAAAAAAAAATTAGAACTGTAAGTTTAGTGGTTTTGTTTTTATTAACATACATTTATGTTAAGAATTTTTCGATCTCACTCCTTATATTTACTTGTTTTGTCTATACGATTCCAAAACAGCTTTACTGGTTGATGGTATTTCTTCCCTTTTCTATTCAGTTTCACTGATTTTTATTTTTCGGACTTCTTCCAGTAACAATTCTTATTCTGTTATATGGAGGACAACGTCATCGAACAAGCATATGGAACATCATATGCTTGTTTTAGCTTTTATTAAAACTATCTGTCAAAAGTGGTGCTTATAATAAATTACAGCGTTGCAAAAGCCGAATTTTTATCAGTCAGAGTTTTTTTTTTAGAAAAGGGAGCGTTTCACCTTGTAGTCCTTATACCCTACACCCTATCGGGTTTGACCGACTATACTTTCTTACTTGTTTTAAACTTTGTTGAAAAAAAAAACAATTATTTGAAATTCATAAAAGGAAAGAAATAGTGTCAAAAATTTACCAACATAAACATGTTAAGTGCATCCATTAACAACGCCTTTAGTCTACATAAAAAACTTGTTAACAAAAAATAGCAAAAGAAAATTGTTTTGGAAAAAACGTAACCAAAATGAGAAAAAAGTTTAAAAAAAAATAACCAATTTCGGTTACAAATAACCATAAGGGAAACGTTGATTTCATTTAACCCTTTTTAATTGCCGCGTGAGAATAAATGCTGCAATCTATATATATAAAAGTCAATGTGTGTTTGTATGTATATTTGTTTGTTTGTTTGTTTGTTTGGACTTTATAGACGGCTAAACGGCTGAACCGATTTTCATGAAATCTTTACAATGTCTTCCCGTATGTCTGGAAGGAACTATAGGCTACTTTTTATTTTGAAATTTTACGTGGGCGATGTGCCACGCCCATTTATACAACATTACCTCCTATTTCAAGTCAAAAACAAAATGCGTATATTTCAAAAAGTATATCAGCTAGAGTTCCCAAATTTTGTACAAGGAACTTTAGTTTCAATATAAATATTTTGGACAAAAATGGGCAGACCAGCAATAGTGGGCGTGGCACCTCCCATAATAAGTAAATACTAAAATCTGAATGTCAGGAAAACTATAACACCTAGAGTTCCTAATTTTTGTACAAGTAACTTTAGTTTCAATATAAATGTTTTGGACAAAAAGTGGGCGGACCAACTGAAGTGGGCGTGGTACCTCCCATATGAAGTAAATACTAAAATCTGAATGTCAGGAAAACTATAACACCAAGAGTTCCCAAATTTTGTACAAGTAACTTTAGTTTCAATATGAATGTTATGAACAAAAAATGGGCGGAACAGCAAAAGTGGGCGTGGGACCTTCTATATGAAGTAAATACTAAAATCTGAATGTGAAGTAAACTATATGAGCTAGAGTTCCCAAATTTTGTACAAGTAACTTTAGTATCAATATGAATGTTTTGAACGAAAATGGGTGGACCACCGAAAGTGGGTGTGGCACCCCCCATACGTAGTAAATACTAAAATCTGAAATTCTAAGAAACTATAACAGCTAAAATTACCAAATTAAATACAAGTAACTTTAACTTCAATATAAATGTTTTTAACAAAAATGGGCGGACCAACTAAAGTGGGCGTGGTACCTCCCATATGAAGTAAATACTAAATGTGATGTAAACTATAAGAGCTAGAGTTCCTAAATTTTGTACAAGTAACTTTAGTTTCAATATGAATATTTTGGATAAAAACGGGCGGTTCAGCAATAGTGGGCGTGACACCACCCATATGAAGTAAATACTAATATCCTAATATCTGGGAAACTATAACAGCTAAAATACCCAAATTTAGAACAAGTAACTTTAGATTTAATATAAATATTTTGGACAAAAATGGGTGGACCTGCAAAAGTGGGCGTGGTGCCTTCCATATGAATTAAATACCAAAATTTGCATATCATGGAAACTATAAAAGCTAGAGTTTCCAAATTTTCCACAAGTTACATTAGTTTCAACATGAATATTTTGGCCAAAAATGGGTGGACCAGCAAAAGTGGGCGGGTCACCTCCCATATGTAGTAAATACTAAAATCTGCGTACCAAGGAAACAGCTAGAGTTTCCAATTTTTTTTCAAGTAATTTTAGTTTCACTTGAAATATTTTGGACTAAAATGGGCGGACCAGCAAAAGAGGGAGTGGTGCCTCCTATATGAATTAAATACTAAAATTTCCATAGACTGAATATATTGTACATCAAAAAAATAGAATAAGAAATAATATTAAAGAAACAATGTATATTTTAATTACTAAATAAATATTTTTTTTAAACCTTTACTTAATATGCATTTTACTTCGAGGGGGTAGCGAAGCGCACCGGGTCAAGCTAGTCTATATATATAAAAGTCAATGTGTGTTTGTATGTATATTTGTTTGTTTGTCTGTTTGTTTGTTTGGACTTTATAGACGGCTAAACGGCTGAACCGATTTTCATGAAATCTTCACAATGTCTTCCCGTATCTCTGGAAGGAACTATAGGCTACTTTTTATTTTGAAATTTTACGTGTGCGATGTGCCACGCCCATTTATACAACATTACCTCCTATTTCAAGTCAAAAACAAAATGCGTATATTTCAAAAAGTATATCAGCTAGAGTTCCCAAATTTTGTACAAGGAACTTTAGTTTCAATATAAATATTTTGGACAAAAATGGGCAGACCAGCAATAGTGGGCGTGGCACCTCCCATAATAAGTAAATACTAAAATCTGAATGTCAGGAAAACTATAACACCTAGAGTTCCTAATTTTTGTACAAGTAACTTTAGTTTCAATATAAATGTTTTGGACAAAAAGTGGGCGGACCAACTGAAGTGGGCGTGGTACCTCCCATATAAAGTAAATACTAAAATCTGAATGTCAGGAAAACTATAACACCAAGAGTTCCCAAATTTTGTACAAGTAACTTTAGTTTCAATATGAATGTTATGAACAAAAAATGGGCGGAACAGCAAAAGTGGGCGTGGGACCTTCTATATGAAGTAAATACTAAAATCTGAATGTGAAGTAAACTATATGAGCTAGAGTTCCCAAATTTTGTACAAGTAACTTTAGTATCAATATGAATGTTTTGAACGAAAATGGGTGGACCAGCGAAAGTGGGTGTGGCACCCCCATACGTAGTAAATACTAAAATCTGAAATTCTAAGAAACTAAAAAATTACCAAATTAAATACAAGTAACTTTAACTTCAATACAAATGTTTTTAACAAAAATGGGCGGACCAACTAAAGTGGGCGTGGTACCTCCCATATGAAGTAAATACTAAATGTGATGTAAACTATAAGAGCTAGAGTTCCTAAATTTTGTACAAGTAACTTTAGTTTCAATATGAATATTTTGGATAAAAACGGGCGGTTCAGCAATAGTGGGCGTGACACCACCCATATGAAGTAAATACTAATATCCTAATATCTGGGAAACTATAACAGCTAAAATACCCAAATTTAGAACAAGTAACTTTAGATTTAATATAAATATTTTGGACAAAAATGGGTGGACCTGCAAAAGTGGGCGTGGTGCCTTCCATATGAATTAAATACCAAAATTTGCATATCATGGAAACTATAAAAGCTAGAGTTTCCAAATTTTCCACAAGTTACATTAGTTTCAACATGAATATTTTGGCCAAAAATGGGTGGACCAGCAAAAGTGGGCGGGTCACCTCCCATATGTAGTAAATACTAAAATCTGCGTACCAAGGAAACAGCTAGAGTTTCCAATTTTTTTACAAGTAATTTTAGTTTCACTTGAAATATTTTGGACTAAAATGGGCGGACCAGCAAAAGAGGGAGTGGTGCTCCTATATGAATTAAATACTAAAATTTCCATATCAGGGAAACTATACATGTTAGAGTTTCCAAATTATGTACAAGTTACTTTAGTTTCAATATGAATATTTTAGCCAAAAATAGGTACATATGGGAGTGGCACCTCCCATATGTAGTAAATACTAAAATCTGCGTATGAAGGAAACTATAACAGATAGAGTTTACAAATTTTGTACAAGTAATTTAAGTTTCAGTAGAAATATTTTGGACGAAAATGAGCGGACCAGCAATTGTGGGCATGTCACCTCTTATATGCAGTAAATACTAAAATCTGCATATCAGGGAAAGTATACATGTTACAGATTCCAAATTTTGTACAAGTAACTTTAGCTTCAATATGAATATTATGACCAAAAATAGGCGGACCAGCAAACGTGGGCGTGTCACTTCCCATATGTAGTATACACTAAAATCTGCGTATCAAGGAAACTATATCAGTTAGAGTTTCCAAATTTTGTACAAGTAATTTTAGTTTCAATAGAAATATTTTTGACAAAAAACTGCATATCTGGAAAACTATAACAGATATAGTCCTCATATTAAGTATCAATATTTTGGAATTTGACAGATCGAAAATAATGGAACTTCACCTAATATTGGAAAAAATTTAATACATAACTATACTATCAATATTAATATTTAAATTCCTATATCTTGAAAACTGTAATAACTGAAGTACTAACATTTTGAAAGAATAACTTTACTATCAATATTGTCTGTGCGATGCTAAATGGCTGGACTGATTTTTTGAAATTTTTACGTCTTCCTGTATGTCTGCAATAAACTATGAGATACTTTTTTCTTCGAAAAAAATAATTAAAAAAATATATCTTAGATAGATTATTCGTACCCAAATTGTATATGAACAACATTTAAATCCATATAAAAATTAATGTGTCGTGTAACTATAACATCTGAAGTCTTCAAATTTTGTCGGAGTTACTGTAGTAGGTATTCATACTAGGACCTTACATACGTGTAAGTGCTGAAAAAAACTAAGAATAAATTTATTTAAATACATACATACCTACATAAAGGAAATATAATTGATGACTTTATTATGTTATTGTTTAGTTTAAAAAGTGGTTAAATAAGGATAATAGTTAGATTTTTATTAAAAATAAACTGTAATATGTTTAATGTATCATATTAATATACCAAGTAGTAAAATGTGTACTACCTATTGTTAACATCAATGCAAAAAACTCTACAAAATTTTATGACCTCCGATCACCGCGAACAAAATTATGTCTTAAAGTTTAACTACCTGTAATGATTTTGACCTGAATGGAATTACCTTTGTTATTTGTTATTTTAGTCGAATCTATGATTCTAAATAACAAATATTTATGACATCCAACCACCGCGATTATTTCATAAAGTTTAACTACCTGTAATGATTTAGACCTGGGGGGTTACCGCGTAACTCAATCCGAAAACGGAAATGTTCGAAAATGTGAGCTAAATACATTGCAATTCGAAACGATTTCCTTTCGAATCGAATTAGGGAGTAACCCCCCTGTATCGATATTTGTTACCTAATTTACTTTAAATAAAGGAAATAAATATAACACACATTTCATTTTTGAATTTAGTTGATTCTAAATAAGTTACACGTTTTTTGAGTGAATATTAACATTTTCAAAATGCCACCAAAAAAACATCACTGTCCAAACACACCAAACATGCCCAATTTTTGCAAACCCAGAGAGCTAATGAAACTTCGGAAGAGCGTGAAGCTAGGCTCAGAACTGAAAGCAGTCGAGCTTCAACCTCTAGAGCTGCGGAGACATTTCAAGAGCACAACGAGCGTATTGGAAGAGAAAGGTAGCGGTTATCAACATCAAGAGCAGCAGAGACGCCAGCAGAACACGATGATCGTCTTCAAAGTCAGCGAAATCGGACATCATCAGCACGAGCAGCAGAGACGCCACCAGAACGCGATGGTCGCCTTCAAAGTCAGCGAACTCGAACATTAGCAGCACGAGCAACAGAGACGCCATCAGAACGCGAAGGGCGCGTTGAAAATCTTCGATATCGTGCTACAACAGCGCGAGCAGCAGAAACGCCATTAGCACGAGAAGGACGTCTTGAAGTTCTTCGACAACATACTACAACAGTACGAGCTATGGAAACAGAAGACCGGCGTGAATCACGCATAGAAGACCAGCGGATTCGAACCTCATCAAGAAGGGCAAATGAGAGGAGAGAGCAACAAGATTTACGACGCAGCCAAAATCGCAATAGAATGGTGGTTAATCGCCGGAATATTGCTGATGAATACGAACGCATTGCATTTAATTACAGAAGGTATCCGAAGGTATCCCAAGGCATTAGAATAAGAATTATTTAATAAGAAAAAATTTTAATGTCACCATTTTATTACGATAAGTTTAACAAGTAAGAAAAAAATAGTTCATTAATTTATTATTTTTAAATTGTACATATAGACTGAATATATTGTACATCAAAAAAATAGAATAAGAAATAATATTAAAGAAACAATGTATATTTTAATTACTAAATAAATATTTTTTTAAACCTTTACTTAATATGCATTTTACTTCGAGGGGGTAGCGAAGCGCACCGGGTATTAGCTAGTAAAAAATAAACGTAAATAAAATTAAAAAAATATATAAAAAACTGTTACGTGACTGACTGATTCAACATCGCGAAGCTCAAACCATGCAAATATGCGGTAATAAACAAGAGTAGCCATTAATGCTTCAAGGTCACTGTATGTTGGGGCGTAGAAATTGTAAAAAGTGTAATTAGACCACTATGTCTGTGCTGCAGAATGACATTAACCCTTTTACTGTACTCATGGTTCAAAATTGCACAAACAGTTTTAAGTGCTTTAAAAGAGAATGTTGCTGCATTTGTCAAATTTGGTCAAATATCACGAAATATTTAAATATTTACGTTTTTCATTAAAACTTTTAACCCAAGTATTATTTGATTTTTTTTTATAAAGTTACCTTTGTAAAACATGTCAGTTATTATTGTTTAATGTAAATTATGTTCCTTTGTAGTTAATCTGATTAAAATGAGTGATCAGAAAAAAGTGCGTACTAAAATTATTAAATATTTTCAACAAAACCCAACTTGGTCCTACAAAAAGTTGGCCAAGCATTCAAATGTCTGTCGTCAAACTGGTTCCAATGGTATTAAACAGTACCGGGAGAACTTGTCCGTTGATAGAAAACTTGGTTCAGGTAGAAGGAATGGTTCACATGATGTTTCTAAAACCAAAAAAATAGAAAGCATTTTCAGAAGAGCTCCCAACACATCCGGTAGGAAAGCAGCCCGGTTAGCTCAGTGTTCGGACTATTTGGTACGAAAAGTTAAAGCTAATGCAGGTTTAAAAACATAAAAGGCTCAAAAAGTTCCTGACAGGAATGCTGCTAAAAATTTAGAGGCCAAAAACAGATCACGGAAATTGAAGTCAAGTTTTATAAAAAAATATTCTTGCTGGATAATGGATGACGAAACGTCTGTTGCTGATGCTCGAGGGAATATTGAAGAAAAGTTTAGGACCCAAAAGCAAACAAAAATTCCCAAAAAGTTCTTGGTATGCCAAGCAATATACAGTTGGGGCAAAAGAAGCCAATCATTTGTTACAACGGCCTCCATAAATACCGAAATTTACATCAAGGAATGTTTGCAAAAAAGGATGCTTCCATTCATAAGACTTCATAATGTGTCCACTTATTTTTGGCTTGACTTTGCATCCTGTAACTATGGTAAACAAGCCCTTGAGTGGTACAAGAACAATAATGTGGTATTTATACCAAGAGAGGCAAATCCTCCAAACTGCCCGGAGCTAAGACCAGTGGAGAGATGTTGGGCTTTTATTAAAAGAGAATTGAAGAGCACAAAAAAGGGTGTCCAAAAGTGTGGTAGATTTTAAACGGAGATGGACTTCCTGTTCGACCAAAGTGACAGAAAGCAATATAAAAACGTTAATGGAAGGGTTTCCGAAAAAGGTTCAAAATTTCATCACTAGGGATTAAAACTATAAAAATATATATTTTTTTTGTAAATTGTAATAATAATTTCAATCAAATAAAAAAAAATTAGAACTGTAAGTTTAGTGGTTTTGTTTTTATTAACATACATTTATGTTAAGAATTTTTCGATCTCACTCCTTATATTTACTTGTTTTGTCTATACGATTCCAAAACAGCTTTACTGGTTGATGGTATTTCTTCCCTTTTCTATTCAGTTTCACTGATTTTTATTTTTCGGACTTCTTCCAGTAACAATTCTTATTCTGTTATATGGAGGACAACGTCATCGATCAAAAGAAAGGAATTATCAACTTCTTCATATTTTGGAATTTTTTTAAAAATATTTTTCAAGTATAAAGGCTTAAATATACAAAACATGTAACGCTCCGATCATAAACAATTTATCACCACTTATAAAAATGTCAGTTCTACCTCATACTCTTGGGTTGAAAACGTTTCCTTTATCAGAAAAGTTTGCTTAAGTTACAGACAATACTGTATATATTATCAAAAATTCACTTACCTTTTTAAATTCATATTCTCCTGCTCAAAGCATAGCTTACAATATTTTTATTTTTCTAAAATATGCCTTTTGCGAAGAAACATGTCTGCAAAATATTTCCAGCACTCAGAAACGCCACTTGGATTTGCCACAACTTTCGCCATTTTTCTTACTTCCGATTCTCTTTTAAATATATTATTATAAAGCTCATACTATATATATTTACTATAATCCGCTATTTCTTCGCATTCTGATTCCGATGAGGAGCTTTCTTGAAGCTGGTTATTTATAGGAATTTCTTTTTTAGAAAAATAATTTTGTATATTTCGCTGCGTCATTTCTAGTCAAATTGTACGTTTAAAAAACTTTAAAGAAAAACAAGTAAGAGAGCTATATTCGGCTGTGCCGAATCTTATATACCCTTCACCAAATTATACTTTAAAATAAAAATTTTAAATATTTTTAGGTAAACACAATTAAAATTTTTTTTCAAAATTTAAAAAAAAAATTCTAATTGTTTTTCAAAATTTAAATTTTTTTTTTTTTTCAAAATTGTTTTAAATTTTTTTTTTTCGAAATTGTTTTTTTTAATTTAAATTTTTTTTTCATTTTTAAAATTTTTTTTTTTAAATTTATTAGTGAAAAAAAGTTAATGAAAAAAAAAAATCGGGTTAAAAAATATTTTTCTCGATTTTGCCCCATTGTAGGTCCAAATTACTATAGCCTTATATATATCGTTGCAATAGACTTTGAAATATCTATCATTAGATATCCATATTGTCTATATTAATGACTTAGTTATCCTGATATAGATCAAAAATAGACCAAAAATCGAAGTTGTCCCGGTTTTTTCCTTATATCTCAGCCATTTGTGGACCGATTTTCTTGATTTTAAATAGCGACCGAGCCGGAAGAATTCCCGACATATTGATGTATAAATTATGTTTGTAAGTTATTTGTGGGCTACGGAAAGTTGATTTCAACATACAGACGGACATGGCTATATCGACTTCACTATCTATAACGATCCAGAATATATATACTTTGTGGAGTCGCAAATGAAAAACGTAGAAATTACAAACGGAATGACAAACTTATATATACCCTTACCACTCATGGTGAAGGGTATAATAACAGGATTTGGAATTTTTGCAACGATAGATTTATTATTTTTTTTTTTTTTCAAAAGAAAGCTCTTCAAGGAGTTTTTTGGTCGCTTAGTGGGATGCGAGTTTGATATCTATCAAAATAAATGTTTTGTAACTCTAGACATAAAATTTTTGAATCAGATCTTGTTGTGTCTTAATTACTATACAATAGGACTTTGGTGCAATTTCATCCCGATCGGAAGACAACGATTTTAAAACTTTGTTTACTTGAAGTCCCCCATAGGTTTAAATATTTAAATTCATCGCGACGATAAAAAATTTAATTTTTAAAATGATTTTCTTTTAGAAATATCAGTTATATTAAGTAGATATTGAGGTAATTTATTTTTTGGTAATATAACCCCTAAGGTGTTTTTGCCATAATTGTTTATGTAACGCTCAACTTTGTATCTTCCTTCAGTACCAAGTCTTGTGCTGTGTGTATGGTCTAATGGTTTTAGAAATCTGTTGTATTTATACAATTCATTAAAAAGTGTAGTGCAATATAGACTACTGACATTAAGTATTCCCAGTCCAGTATCGAAGTTGCTATTTGGCCTGGTGCTGTTGCTCCTATTGATGCTTTCAATTTCTACATTGTTGGTGTTTGAGTTCATGTTTCTGCGATTTAGGTTGCTAGAAGTTGGGGTGTTGTTGTTTAGGTAGTTACGTTTATATTATTGTGCTGGATATTTTTAAATAACATTTTCAAAATTTGGTTTTGTGTTTGCAGCAGTAATTTCCAGTACGTTGATCTGTCGCATGAAGTAATATTATATCTGAAGTATGATTCAGCTAGTGCTTGCTTTAGGACATTAAATGTAGAACAGTTGCTAAGATGACAGGTAATTATGAAATTTTTTGTTTATGTTGGTGTGGGTGATGTAAGGTGGTTTGATGTGCATTAATTTGGATTTTGATGAGTTATATGAGTATCGTCTTCATACGCGAATGTCGTGCAATTTTTTAACATATTGATAATTTTTTTTGAATACATGAGATAAAAAAAGGACCTAATTTTGATCCCTTAGGTACACCGTTGTTTCAAGACGTGTTGACACGATATATTCTAAAATCAAGGTATTCAAACCTCTAACGCCATTTCTCTCTAAGATATCAAACAGATTTGCATGTGGTAATATATGAAAAGCTTTGCTAAAATCGATGAAAAGAATTACGCTGTGATTATTCTCGCTTAAACTTTTATTTATAAAATTAGAGAAATTGGCAATAAGTTTGTCGATGTTTTTCATTTTTATTAAAACCAAATTGTTTAGGGTTTATAATTTTATATTTCCTCAGAATGCTAGCTTCACTGTTATTTCCTCTAAAACTTTATCAATAACCGGAAGAATTGCTATAATTGTTTTTAGTGCCGTTTATGTAAATTATTCGTATTAGAGATGTTATTAGTAGCTTTGGCATTGTTGCGCTGTATATGCAAATATTAATAAATGATGTTATTAATGTGGTTATAACATTTGCATTGAGTTCTTAAAAAGAACCTAAAATAACAGCTATCAAAATTTTAGGTATCGAAAAAATTTCCCTTTTTGAGAAATATTTTAAAAAGTTGCACAGTAACTGTTATAGGCAAAATTATAAAATCATTGGTCGTAACCGTTATCATTCAATTTATATATTTTTTCATTGTTTTGAAACATGTTTACTTATACTGTCCAATAATACTTAGATAACAGTTATTTCGAATAAACTACATATTTTTAATTTAATAATTTTCCAAAATGATTAAAGTTTTACAACAGAAGTAAGTAACTGAATACAGGTTTTTTATTCAATCATTAAACAGTTTGTTGCACACAAGAGCGTATTTAAAAGTTAAATTTAATTCAATTATTACATCATTATACACATAAATAAACATTTTTCAAATGGGTCGTAAATGAAACATTCTTATTAGAGATGTTTTTCAAGATGTAAATGCGGAAGGTGGAAAAAGACATATGATACCTTCTCATTTTAATGTATATCAGGAAGAATTGAAGTAAGATCAGAATAAATCAAAATAGAACTGCGGTAAAGGAAGAAGAAAGAAATTTATGGTGGAGATGTCTGAAAAAGACATTAAAGATGCTTGTTTGGAATTCGCCACAGGCTAATCACAACCCTTATCTTTTTTTGATTCAAGGGGATAAAGTGTTAACAAAGCCATTTTTCGATTGTTTACGAATGTATCGCATCACAGGTTAACATGTATACGAATTAGTGGAAACAAAATATATGGAAATGAAGAATCATATAATGAATGTGACCAAAGGTCAAATTTTTTCAATAAAAATGGATGCAGTTACACGTCATGATCGTTCCGTATTAGACATTCATTTACAAATGGTTACAAAGGTTAGTATTTATTTATTTATTAGAATACCGCAATAATTGAAGTGTTGTGACGGCCAAGTTTTTATATTTTGTAATGCCTTTATTCAATAAGCATATGACAATTTTTTTTTTGCTTAATAATTTTTTACAAAAGTAACTAATTATAAAATATCGTTTTAGAATGCTTCTAAAACCTAAAAAGAGCTTGTCACATTAAAAAATTGCCAAAGAATAATTATTTTTGTCAGAGTATTACAGTAATTATTTCCATGCATCATCACTCGTGTTCTAAGCTACCAAATAGTACGTGTTTCCGTAACATTTAGAGTAGAGCTCTCTACTGGCACTCTGAATTCCTAAATTCCTTACAAATTTTAAATCGAGAACTTGAAAAGAAACGAAAGCACGTATTTTGGGACAACACTAGAAATTTTGTATTTCATAGACTAGTTGTATATATGCTTTCTGTTAAGAAGATTCGAGGAAGACAAACAGTGGAAAACTTAAAGAAATAATTAAACAAAGTTCTTGGTGACTTCGAAATATCACCAAATCAAGTGTTCACAATAACCACTGACAATAGCAGGAGTAAGCTGTAAGCTGTAGATTTTATATCTTCTAATGTGGCTGACGATAATTACATTAGTGATAATGATTCCGAGGAAGAGGACATGTTAGACCCAGACATGTTTAAAAGCACAACTGCTACATCTATAAGGTGCGGAGTACACACACTGCAGCTAAAGGTTTTTTTTGAGGAGAACCAGAAAAAAGATCTAATTAATTGTTCTCGTCATGTAATTCAAATATTAAGAACTCCTCTCTTAAGAAGTACACTAAAAATGTTAAGTTTATCCAAACCCAAAATCGATGTGGAACTCGGTATAAGTATGATATGCTTCTATCGTTGTTAAAATAGCGGTATTCAAAATGTAGAGTACTTGGCCTGGTAATGTAGTAAAAGAGCACAAAAACTAAAAACAAAATACATTAGAAATTGAAATGTTTGTCAATAAATAGCTTTTCTGCTTTTTTACTCTACATTGTGAATACCGCTAATGTAAAGACATTTGAAAAAGCCCCTCATAAATGAGGAATGAGAGTCCATAGAGAAAGTTGTTTTTAATAAAACTTGGCCTACTTTAAAAGCTTTGGTTAATACTAACAACCAGTGTTACCATTTGTCAAGTTTTCCCTTTTTTTGCAAGTTTTTTTAAGATGCAAAAAGTTTTATTTTTAAAAAAAAAGTTTTTTGGAACATTGTAAATTTATGATATCAATAAGTTGAGCCGTTTATTTCAAAATTAATGTCCCCAAATTCATTTACTAAATGGGGAGATTGATTTGAATATATTTAAAGTACTAAATTCACGTAAATTATCTAAGTCTGATTCATGTTCGAATTGGGTTTTGTAATTTTAGTATGTATGTACTTAAAAAAAGTTTTTTTGTTGAAAAAAAAGCTTTTTTTTAGAAATAAAAAGTTTTCTTAAAAAAATATATGGCAACACTGCTAACAACTCAAAATAATCTAAATCTCAATTGATTAATATCTAAGATGTCATAAATTCAGCACAGTTTCGACGAACTTGAGTTGAGTTTGGAGGAAAAACTGAGTACAAAACAACATATTAAACATATGGTGTGCAAATTAATAACATTTAAATAGGCAAGTTACTTTAGTTAATCTTATTTTAAAAACGACATCTATCATCAATATAACCCCATCTTCTCCCATTGAAGATGCTGATGAATCAACAATTCAAAGTAGTTCGTCACTATTAAGACGAACATTAACGATGTTAGTAGATGATTCATCTTCAGATGACGATACAGAAAGTGAAATATTATGACAGCATATATGTACAAATAGAAAATTACAGAGGATGTGGATATAAATTTACTGAATTACTGGAATGAACAAGAGTACAATAGGCCTTTTCTAAAATAATTAGCGTATATTATCCACGCTGTCCCAGCCACACAAGTTGTGGGGGCATTTTCTGGATGACCAACGGTGCAACTTATCTGATGAAAAATTAAGATTAATTTGTCTCTTCTATTGATTTATTCAATTAAATTTATGAATGAATGAAATGAATTTAGCATAAGAAAATCTTACTAGAAAATGCATTAAATTTTTATATTATAACAAATAAAAATATGTATTTAATGATAATTGTTAACTGTTTTTTTAATTCTTATCAATAAGTAACACACAAAGACGAATAAAATATTTATTGAAATGTATAATGTTTCTAATAAGAATTTTTTATCAAATTAAACAAGGATTAAATACTTTAAATGTTTTTATTTGTATGTGTCCCTTTTGTGGAACTTGGACATGTGTAGTGATAATCGACGTTTTATACTACACACGTAGTACTTTTTCTAGTCAAGAAGTTTGCTTTGCAGAGTCTTTGGACCTTACATCTATTGTTCTACAAACATGGTTTATTAGTTTATATTTATAGTTGTGAAACAATATCAAATAAATATATACACACATACATACCGTTACTTAAATGTTAAGAAGTTTTATTATTGTCGAAGTGAGTTGTTTCAAAATATGGTAATTGCACTTGAGAAAAGAAAATAATTAGGATTAAGTGTTATATTTTTAATTAATTTATTACAGATACACAGAAAAAAGAAATTCATAATTGGAAACTTTTTTCATTCAGAATAAGAACATGTTCATAAATATTATTAAATTGTACATAACGCAAATTTTTGCTTGTTTTACGCAAATTTTATAATATTTTATAATAAATTGCATTATAATTGTATTATATAAGGAATTAGTTTGCATAATAGCCATATATTGGCCAATATTTCAAGACAAATCAACAACATCTAAAAAATTAAAAAAATATCATTAAACATAATAAAACATACATAAACTTAAAAACATCTTATTCTCTTAAAACAATTTAATCAATTTCGCGCATATTATCTCATTTTGTAGCTGAAAATCATAAAAAATTTAAAAATTTTCCAAAGAAAATTTGAAACATTTTTGAGCAACATAAAAATATAAATTAAATTGTAATAATATTTTCCAAGCATTCTAGATTTTATTTGAAAACATAAAATATGAAAAAAATCATACTATTTAAGAAATTATTTATAAATGTTATGGATTGAATTCAATGAAATCAAATCATAATATTTATGTTTAAAATTTTTTTCTGTGTACTTACTTTTTGTTAATACAAGAATTTCTTCACGTTTGTCATAAACTGAATTCTAATAATATATCCAGATATATTATCTAAAGCATCCTCTTGAAGGGCACAAATGTCATCAAAATTTGCCACATCTAGGTCATCGAAATCATGAGTATCTTCTGCATCCTCTTCTTGGAAGTCATCAAACATGAGCAGTTCTATATTTTCCGCATCACCTACAACCTTTATTGATTGATTTGTGGAAGTGAGCCACTCGGTATTATCACTTTGAACATTACCAGTTACATTTAGGTACTCTGTGTTTCTAGCTAAAAAAAAATGTAAAATTAAATATAAAATTAAAGGGTGAAGAATGAGAATGAAAATATTTTGATTTTTTATTTATACATTTGGTATCAAACGATTGACCATAAATAGCCCGTAAGATTGGAATCATAGAAACTAAAAATATATATATATTTAAAATTTGAAAAAGGATATACTATTGCCTGTATTTAAATTCCTTTGTATAAGGGTGATCATTTAAACCACCCTTACTACGTATGACGCCAATCGTAAAGCATCACCAAAGTTTTGTTGGATATTAAAACACCCTTTTGAAAAAATTAAATCATTCCACAACTAACGATTAGTTGGGACCATATCACATACCATCGCCACCACTGGAAAACCAGCGTTGCTTAGGGCACAAATTATGTTTGACAGAATCTCCTAGGTCATTTGGCTGTTGTAGTTGTACGATTCCACGATTTTTTTAGGCCTAGAGCAATAAAGACTTCAACATAATTTGCAGGTTTTCTGACCACATTCGGTTTCCGCTACTTTCATTTCGTCGAATACTAGCACACAAATCTTATCTTCAATTGACATATCGGTGGCTTGACGCATGAAGTTAATCGAAGTATATAAAATACCTTCATTTAAGTCTATACCAACGTTGAAAGGTGATTATTAGTCCAGACGCGTGCGAACATATCGCATTGGAAATATTAGTCCACAGCCACTGGATTGTTCCTGGAGATTTTAATTTCCTAATTTGGCCCTCAGTAAAAATGGATATCATGGCGTCAATTGCTTTATTTGCTTGAGCGAGCTGTAGTCTTTGTTTTCTGTTTCAAGTTCGCGATTTTTTTCCAAATATTTTTCACTTTTCTCTGGAAATTTTACAGGGCTAGATGCATACTATCAATTGTGATTAAAAAACATTAAAATTATAACAATTTATAGAATATTTATGCTCTTACTCAGTTTGGGTTTGCTGTTCACTATAATATTCTGTTGTCGATTGTTCTTCCATAGGGGTAGATATAGGGATGAATAGGTCAATCATTGGATTCTCAATATTTGGAAAGGAGAGATGGAGCTCATTAAGAATGGAAGAATCATTAAGAATGGAATATCTCTTGAACTACAGAATCCATTCTAAATAGAGGAAAAATATATATACGAGTATATATATGGTCAAATTCGTTAACAAATTTTGATAAAGATTTTTTTATTATATCAACAATGTTTTGTATCAACAAAACGAAGTACTTTAGCGTGTAAAACCTAAAACTTCTATAATCATGGGCATGTGATTCGTGAAAAACTGTATTTTTTAAGAATCTTACGCTAATGTTTTCAGTGTTGGTGCACTTAAAATTTCAAAATAAAGGGTTAAACTTACTCTGATATGTAACGCAACGGATCTTGATAATTAACAAAAGGAATAGCATTGGGCATTAGTACCTTTCTTCTTACTTAAAGTGGCCTTCACATATTCGGGCGTTTGATGTTAAATCCAGTTTGCACACCTTACACCATTTTTTTTCTTCTCTTCTCATCTTTCAGTGCGTTTAAAAAAGCCCCATTTCCACTCACCACTTTCTTTCCACAAATCCAACAGCTTGGTATTTTGATTGTTTTTTCCGTAGTCCATATTTTTAAAAAAATATATTTTTTAGTGACCTGTAGCTTTCTGTTATAAATCTCACTGTTACTCACCTGATTTTATTTAATAAAATATGTATTTTTTAATATATTAGAATAAATTTATTTAAATAATTTTCTGTTTTTTTATTTTTGCAATGTAAGTATTATAAATGTCAACCACAAACAATAAACAACTTTTTTACACTTTCAAACACAACATATTAAACAAACAATAATCAGCTATTTTAATACACCTTGGTAGTGTCATTCTCTCTTTATTTTTTCTATATCTGACATGCTTATGGATTTTGAAGTTTTCATTAAAATAATAATACCATATTAATTTTAAATTTTCCCATATATTCTTTGAAGTTTGTGAGCAAATTTGATTTGAAAACAAGTTAGAGTGCTATATTCGGCTATGCCGAATCTTAAATACCCTCCACCTAAATTAGATGGAAATTATAGAAATTACATTAGCATAAACACTCTAATATCCATATTCAGTGTTTATTATTGGGACTTAGCTCCGATTATGAAGATTGGTAGAATGGTAATGTAATACAGTAGTTTTCGCTTATAGTCTACAAATACAGTTGCATAATTTTTGTGGACTATGAGCGAATTAGGACACTTTATGGGTTATATATGAATCATGATTTGAACTATATACAAATAATGTACTTTCTTCAATAAAACCACTTTTTTTAAACAAAATAAAAGTTTATTTAAAATACAGTAGTATAGTAGTATTTTATATATTGTTAGAAAAACTAGTTTACGCAGAAGATATTTTATTTCAAATGTATAAAAATGTTATCTAATTCAGCAATTTATAATTGAAATAACTACATATTCCTACCATTTCTAGCAGAATATATAATTTTATAATAGGAATAAAATGTACTATTTAACAATTTATATAATTAATAATTGGTTAACATTAGCGATTGGCTCAACATTTCCCTTATTCACCACAAGTGAAGTAAAATAGTATAAACAAGTTAGAGTGCTATATTCGGCTATGCCGAATCTTAAATACCCTCCCCACCTAAATTAGATGAAAATTATAGAAATTACATTGGTATAAACACTCTAATATCCATATTCAGTGTTTGTTATTGGGACTTAGCTCCGATTATGAAGAATGGTAGAATGGTAATGTAATACAGTAGTTTTCGCTTATAGTCTACAAATACAGTTGCACAATTTTTGTGGAATATGAGCGAATTAGGACTATAACCGAATTTCTTTTTAAGCCACTTTATGGATGATATATGAATCATGATATAATACACATTTTGGACTATATACAAATTATGTACTTTCTTCAATAAAAACACTTTTTTTTAAACAAAATAAAAGTTTATTTAAAACATAGTTGTATAGTAGTATTTTATATATTGTTAGAAAAACTAGTTTACGCAGAAGATATTTTATTTCAAATGTATAAAAATGTTATCTAATTCAGCAATTTATAATTGAAATAACTACACATTCCTACCGTTTCCAACAGAGTCTATACTTTTATAATAGGAATAAAATGTACTATTTAACAATTTATATACTTAATAATTGGTTAACATTACCGATTGGCTCAACATTTTTATTATTCACCACAAGTGAATTAAAAGAGTATAAAAAAGGGTAAACAAATATATTTAGTAAAACTTCAAAAGTATATTTTTGTTCTGTTCTAGTGAATTTTCCGGATGTGAGCCTTCTATATATAATCAAGAACCCATAGTCACCAAATCAACTTGAAAATTATATCTGTTACATTTTTTACCGATATGAGTGTATATATGCGTTAATGTATTTTTCGGATGTGCGACTTATTTGGAAGATATAATTAAATATTTTAAAGCGATTTCTATGTATTTGAGGCATATTTTGCTTGATAGTTTTGTCCATAACATTATTTATAAGAATTTTATGGGTATTATTGTGATTATCAGACATCGAGCTAATATGGGTGCTATGGTCAAATATGGACCGATATTCACAAAACCCAGTAGTATAATTTTTGGATACAATATATTGATCTGTATACAATTTTAGTTCGATATCCATATATTTAAAATATTTACAGAGGTTAACGTGTTTTTCGGAAGTGGTCCTTATATGGGAGCTATGACCAATTATCGGCCGAACTTCACAAAATTCAACACATCGATTTTCGTATATAATGGAAATATTTGTTTGAAATTTAAACTAGATAGAAGCTTTTATAAAAGAGTTATTAGTATTTAAGTAATTTTCGGAAATGGATCTTATATGGGAGCTATGTTCAAATATGAACCGATATTCACACAATCTAGTAGTATCATTTGTGAATTAATACTACCGATCTGTGTAAAATTTTAATTCGATAACGATATTTTTCAGATATTTATGAAAATTAATGTGGTTTTTAGAAGTGGTCCTTATATGGGAGCTATATCCAATTATGGGCCGATCTTCATGATATTCCCTACAGCGATTTTCATGTGCATGGGAATTATTCAAGTTGAATTTCAACCTGATACCGATATATATAAGATATTTAAGTGTATTTAAATGATTTTCGGAAGTAAACTTTATATGGGGGCTATGGTCAAATAGTGCCCGATCCAAAAAAAAATTAGTGTTGCAATTTCTGTTTTCACGAAACTTAGTTGTGCTTAATTTTGTATGGATACTGCAATTCTATGGGCATTTACATACCATAGCACCATATTTCGGGAAGAAATTTGTATGGGGGCTACGAGAAACTATGGACCGATTCTTTCCATTTTCAACAGAATTTGTCCTTTTATCATATAAATAATGTGTGCAAAATTTCATGGTATTCTCTGGAATGGATTTACCAAAAATCAGAAAAAAACATGTGAAAATTATCTAAATTTTTAGAGGTTGTCTTACATTTTAATCCATAACCCTGGTTCTACCAACTCGATTTTGCTGATTTTCAATACCAAACTGCTTAGAAAAATTATAAACATTTTGGTATATATTTCATTAATTTTGCTTAAGTATTTTGGGCGTGAGAGTGTTTTACACAGACAGACAGACAGACAGACAGACAGACAGACAGACGGACAGACAGACGGACATTGCTCAATCGACTTAGAATTTCATAATATATATACTTTGTTGGGTCTCAGATGAATATTTCTCAATGTTCAAAAATTACCCCCATTAACATGAATCCTGGTTAGGCGTTAACTAATAGTTATTAAAATTATTTTTGTAAACTGCCAGTATAAATATTAGTTAACAGACTTCGTGTTCTGGGGGTTAAAGTATTTTCTCTTTTTAAAAGTTAAAAAACTAACAAACCCTAGAATTAAAAAAACAATATCTGAATGGCTTAGTAAATATAAAGTTGTATTTCTTATGGAATAAAATCAGAAATTTTAATTTATAAGTTTTATTTTTTAAATTATTTTACATACGTACATAAATAAAATTAATTGTAGTGCAAATAATGTATGTATGAATTAAAATTAGACTATTATTTTTACTGGGGATTTTTGGGGATACTGTTTATAATCATCTTCTCGCTGTAAGGTATCATATAGTCGGGCTTGACCGACTATACTCTCTTACTTATTATTATTCTTTTGGTATAATTAAATTTTAAAGTGTTTCTGCTGGATTTCTTGCGTGCTTTAATTTTCTGACATTAGGGTGGTAGGAACACAGATCTGGTGAATAAATACTAAAACGGGATACTTAAGGTCAATGGTCCTTAGAGCAAAACATTGGTCTTCCCGAGACAAAATCACTGATATATACTTTAAGATCCGACTGTAAATGGCAAAGATATAACAAAAACTGTAAAAAGGCAAAAAAATAAAAAAAATTGTTTCGCGTAACAGCAGACGGCATTTCAACAGATAAAGATAAAATACGAGCCGTAAAGGACTGACCTCGTCCGAAAAACCTTCACGAATTGCGCAGTTTTCTAAGCCTTTGCACGTACTACCTACGATTTGTACCGAATTTTGCCAGTGAAGCCGCAAGCTTAGATGAGCTAACCCAGAAGTCGCGACCATTCCTTTGGAGTGAATCTCAAGAACAGGCATTCCTGCAGTTAAAGGAATTGTTGTGTACAGCACCAGTTTTGGCATATCCCATCCCTGGATCAATGTTTGTTCTAGATCAATGGTGCGCAGCCCATAGCACATTTGTGCAAAATCACACACATTCTTATGGTGATTTGGAATTCGGTATTAAGCCCTCATCAACAAATAATGGAAACACTTCCCAAGAGCAAGATGACCTACTCACATGAAGATGGCAGTGTGTATAAATAGTGACTGCGGTTGCAGTAGTGATTGAGTCTAATTTGAAGCATCGTTAAGTAAAGACATCAACTGCATTGCCAGTGTATTTCTGCGAATTGATAAACGTGTATAAAAACTCTGAGTGACTATTTGAACTGTTGTTGTTGTTGTAGAATTTAAATAAATAAAGAGTTGTTACAATTTTAAACTACTAATTTTCAATAAAAAGTATTCGGTTTATTTAATGGAAATAAACCACAGTTTTCAAAAGGTGAAAACGTAACAATATATCGGGAAGTATTCCGGCTAGGTTGCTATTTAAAATCGACAAAATCGGCCTACAAATGGCTGAGATATAAGGAAAAAACCGGGACAACCTCTATTTTTGGCCTATTTTTGATCTATATCTCGTTTACTAAGTCATAAATATAGACAATATGGATATCTCATGATAGATATTTCAAAGTTCATTGCAACGATGTATATAAGGCTATAGTAAGTTAGACCTACAATGGGTCAAAATCGGGAAAAATATTTTCTGACCAGATTTTTTTTTTTCACAAAAATAATTTTTTGTCATACATTTTCAAATATTTCTTAGCTGGTTATTTATACAACGGTTAAATAATATACACATATAATATATACACTTGCGGGTCTTTTACCAATATATAAACATTGATATCAAATATCGACGAATATTTCTAGAAGTTACGTGCTCTAAAATAGAGTTCATGCCCGAATTGTTCACTCATCTTAAGTTCTCCTTCCCAAATTTGTACGATCACCAGGACCAGCATTTTAAATGATTTGTATTTATAGCAAATTGAATTTGAGGTAGAAGTAGGCACAGAATTATTTGTACTAAAAATTAAACGAATGTGATAATTCTAGCTGGCATTGTGTAATTTTTTATACCATAAGAAAATTTTTTATACCATAAGAAAAAGGGGTAACATAAATCATGTTAAAAAATTCTGTGGTAAGGGCGTTCATACCAAAGTACAAACTAACCAACAAATAAACAAATTTCCATATGAGAATTTAAGGAGCAATAAATAGACAATAAATGGTTACTTACTTCTACTAACTCCTTCTTCTACAATACTCACCCTTATCTTTCCGTTAACCATCCTCATTGATTTTCTTTCTATCTAAGCATATGCTCATAACGTTGCTCCCTAAAACTTATAATTCTCATTTAGTTAAAAAAATGTTTAGCATAAGTTATTAAGCTTGAGCAAGGAAAAGCATACTTACCTGGCGTAGGGGTTACCGTGATCATGAAGGCGGTTCCCCCGGAGTGAGGCTTGATCATTGCACTTCGATTGAGATGACCTCCGCGATTATTCCTAATGCGAATAACTCGTGCGTGTAATTTTTGGTAGCCGGGAATGGCGTTCGCGCCGTCCCGATATTTTTAATAAATTTCAAATAAAAACAGGTCTGCTTGTTTGTGGGATTTTTGATACTATATATTATATAGAATCAGGCAGCCAGTTTTGTTATTTAACCGATTTGATTTTATTCAAATTATATATAATTATATATAAGATAAATACACATAATGCGTTAGAATCCACAAAATGATAATTTAGTGGTAACTTCTTTTCTTCTAATGGCACCTTTTGAATTTCTTTACTAATGAACATAGAAACATGAAAGTAAGCACACACGACTTAATGGTACTTTTAGATTTTTTCATTACAACGATTAAGATGAGTGAGAATTCCTAAGAGAGACTTAATACTAATTGTTCTATCTTCTAATATTTGATAAAGTTTTTAACAATCGTTACATAGATTTTAATATGTAGAATTGGATTCAGTCAATATGAGATTGGATTCAGTCAATGTGAGATTTTTCTATTTTAATGAACCTGAAAATATAAAATTAGAGACATAAGATCCTCAATGAATGAGAATACAGAAGGAGGACTCTTTCTTCTTTTTTTCTTATGACAATTATGAATGTTCAATTCAGTTTCTGAGGGGGACCTTGTACGGAAACTAGGAACAAATGATGCATGATGTTCGCCATAATTTACAGTATAATTGGCGCATAATCAACATATTTATGACTGTTCAAATAGTATTCCGTGGGGGCAGTGAAATTATGGACCGATATTGCACATTTTCAATGCCAAAAAAACCCTAGCAGATAGTATTTGTGGAAAATTTCAGCCAGCTAACTCCTTTCGTTTGGGCCCTATCGTGTTTTCAACAGATAGACAGATGCACGGACATAACTAGATCGTCTTAGAACATAAGGACCCTGACTATACATATTGTTACGTTTTTACCTTTTAAAAACGGGGTTTATTTCCTTTAAATAAACCGGATACTTTTGATTGCAAATAAAAGCAGTTTTACTAGTTTAAAATTGTAACAACTCTTTGTTTATTTAAAATGTACAATACCAACAGTCTAAATAATCACTCAGTGTCTTTATACACGTTTATCAATTCGCAGAAATACACATACAAGTTACACGTACAAGACAGTTGATGTTAACTCTAACAGCGACAATGATCAACTCAACTCACGACTGCCAGCTCTGCCACTATTTATACACGCGCCATCTATCGGGAATATTCTACAATGCACTTAACGGACATACTAGTACATTCGAATTCTAGAGCTTTCGATGTTAATTTTAGCAGCTTAAACATACAGTGCTGCCATACTTACAAACAATGCTACTAACCGCATGCTATCAACATTGTTGATAAGTAGAAGCTTCTACTGATGGACGTGTTTATAAACATGATGAATGTTGCAGGCAGTCGTTGCGGACCGTTAAATTCAAATCGCTATTGCACATTCGTAACAATATATACTTTTGTGGGTTTGCGATGAAAATTTCGATGTGTTACAAACGGAATGACAAAATTCCGTTTGAATATACATATGTACGTTGATTACATTTTTGTTAATTTAAATTGATTTAAAATATTTTTTCTTCATTTCATTGATTAAGATTGTCAAAGAAACTATGAAAATCTAAAACACATTTAGTTTATGAAGGAGCCAATTATGGATTAGTTTAGGTTACATGGGCAGCCACTCATCAAGAAGCTAACTTGGGTCCATTCAAAACCGATCTCCGAGGTGAACCAACCAGATTCTCTGATGAAGGAGTGGATTCGTCTTAGATTCATCCTTGATAGCTCATCTAAACACAGTCTCTGCTGTACAACCATCATGCACTTTACAAGGGAAATACCAGAAAATTGATATATTGCCTCCTCATCCATCATCGCACCCCTTTTGGCCAATTCATCTGCTATACAATTACCCTGATTTCCATCGTGTCCAGGTACCCATATAAGCGTTATCCTAGAATGTCTCGCTATTTCATTTAGGGATACCCTGCATTCCTCGGTTAACCTAGATGTCGTGAAGATACCTGCTATTCCATTAACGGCAGCATTGCTATCAGTAAATATACATATATCACGTTTAAAAGCAGTCATTTCCGCCTGAAGAGCAGAAGTTTAGTAGCCTAAAGTAGGATTTTGTCCAAAAATTCGCAATAAAGAAACATCCACCAACCCTATTACCCCTTTCAAAGCCGTCAGTATATACCCTTATTACATCGTCATGGGGGAAGAGCAAGCGCAGCCATATATTCCTATTCTGGATTATTATATTAAAAAGCATGTCCAAAAAAGGTTTTGCGATGCATTAATCGACATTACTTTGTATATCCTCATATTAATTCAGTATCTTAGAGTGCCCAAGGTCCTTACCAGACCAAGGACAGCCAACATTCAATCTCGAAGCAGAATTAAGAGCCATTTGTATCACCACCAAATCAACTGGTAACCAGTTTAAAATAGTAAAAAGTGCTTTAGAGGAGATAGACCTTATATCGCCTGTAATCAATATCGTAATAGTCTTTAGAACTCATTCAACGGCCTTCCGGTGAGTAGCATTCTCCAAGGCGTGCCAATACTGGTGGGTTTAACAACTGCTTTGAAGATCCAATTGATATCCTTCGGCATAATACCCCAGTTAGTACCAATTGCCATTTTGCAAGAATAGATGACGACAGAGGCCTTATTAATGTTGTTCTGAATGTTCAGCTTCTAGGATAATCTTTTATCTAGAATGATGCCAGGGTACTTTGGATTATCCTTGATCTCAAGACTAATTCCATTCAGTCTAGGTGGTCTAAAGTCATCGATCTTGTACCTCCTAGTGACGAGAACCAGCTCAGTTTTTGGTGGGTTCACACTAAGTCCACTCGAAATACTCCACTCACTCAGTGTACTTAATGCCGTTTCCATACAACTGTATCTAGAAATTTAACAGATATTAGAATCGTAACATCATCAGCATACGCGACTGTTTTGATATTTCTGCTATCCATTTGTGTTGGGTATTCATAGCCATATTCCACAGAAGTGGTGATAGCACGCCTCCTTGCAGGTTTCACGATTGACCCGTTTTGAGACACTAATGCCACCTAACGTAGCACATATGACTCTATAATCGAGTATATTTCCAACTATTCGCCGTATACATAGATCAATTACAAGTTCATCCATCGCTGATAGGATGTCATCGGGAAGATAAAAATAAAATTAAACGAATTATTTATTGAAGAAAACAATTGCTTGAAAACAATAGAAAATATTGGTTGTCGGTTAAATGGTTCTAAAGTTAAATAAATTGTTTTAAAAATGCATCTCTAAATTTGGCTGATGTAGAGAATTGTTTTATTTTTCATATACAATTGGACAATTCACAAGGTCTCTTATCATGTCATAATGTCCTAATATTTCACAATGGTTTTAATTGCTTTTCAAGCAAATCCTAAAATAATACTACTTTCTATGCTATGTTTATTATGTTATCGCAACGAACCAGCAGAGCCCAACGCCGAATGTCTAAGAGTCGATTAAGCCGAGTCGTGATATATTAGAACATTATGACAATATGACTGAAAAGAGACCTTGTGAATTGACCAAATGTATAAAAGTATTTTTATATGTTGTAAACATAATTATTTGTTTGTTATTGCAAAAATAACATAAATTGTATCAAAATATGTATTTTCATTTAGTGTCAAAGTGACTAAAATCAAAATTTTATCCTATTTTTATTAATTTAACTATTTTTAAGTGCATATTTTTTTATATTTTAAGAGCATATTTTTCGCTTTTAGAGCATATTTTTGGTTGCCCTGGTAATAATTTTATGCGAATAGGACAATTCCCAAATTCATAATCTAGTTTAAGGAAAAAAAAAACAAAAGCAAATAAATCATTGTAACAACAAAAAGTGTTTAATTTACTATTCCCATATTTACGTATGTTTCATGTGGCTACTTAGGTACCCTGGTCATTCTGTAAGGGTTATTTTTGCATATTTATTTAAGGGTTAAATAGTGGAGGAAATTTTCACTATTTCAATTACATGTTAGTAAAAAGGATGCATTTATCTATAAGGACAATATGCAAATTATTATTGGAGTGGTATATGCGCCATCCTCACATTATTTTATAAAATTTAAATGGAAACAATTTTAGAAATTGTATTCGCATTTGACTAAGCTTTGTCAGGTAACAAGTCATGTATAAATAGTTTGTACCGATTTTATAACAATAACCGAACATCAGGAAATTTTAAAAGTTTGAAATTAATAAATCATGCTAATATTTGTACCAAAAGCAATATATCGTCATATAAAATTAAAACATTTTTAGGAGAAGAGTTGACATACTTATTGGTACTTGTTTGGTATCTTTTGTATACTTTAAACTTCCGATGTTTTTTGGCTGTAATTAAAAAAATAAATAAAATAGTCAGCAATATTCCGCATTCTGGAGCAGTGTAGCGTAACATTGTTTATTAACGTGTTTACTACACAAATGTCAAAACAGAACTGACATTAGGGCCCAATAGCAAAATTAATAGCATTTTCTGATACGAGGATTACTTTTGCGCCACCTTGTAAATTGATAAAAATTAATGTTGTAATTTCGTTTAGCCACTCAAATGAGTATTTGAAAAGAACTTTTCCCATAAGACGATAATTAGGCGGTAATAGCAAGTAAAAAGGGGAATTTTGTTGTTCTTTTAAACTACTGAATTAAAATTTTAAATATAGATATTTTTAAGTACAAATATTCACAAACAATTTACATACAAAATTTTAAAAAATAATAGTTTTTTTACTTTTTTTATTTTGTTAAATACTTATTGTTAGGCCATATTATATAAGGCAGTTTGAACCATAGAATAAATACATGGAATAGAAGGTGCAAACAAAAAGAAAAAGCAAACAAACATCCAACATTAGCCCAGCAGATCATCAGCTGTTTACAACACCCCAACTGTCAAAATTTGATAACATTGGAAAGTGACAAAATTAAAAAAAGAAGTGTAAAACAGTTTAAAATGTAAAAAATAATACAAAATTTTAAACATGCGTGTAAAAATTTGACGAAATACACATTTTTATGTTTATTCAGCACGAGTATTTGTTATTTTTGAATTCTTTCATAATTTTTTTGACGGTTGAGATTTTTAACAAAAACAAAATGCTTTGCATTGTTGTATTTGTTGTAGGGACGAGTACACCTTATATTAACAAGCCTTGCCTTCATATGCATTTTACCAACCCCTATTTATAATGTTTCGATACACAAGTAAAATAGTTATCCTTGTGTTTTATCCTTTATAATTCTCATTTAGTTTGAATTTTTTTCGACATAAGTAATCATGGATGAGCAACGAAAAGCATACTTACCTGGCGTAGGGGTTACCGTGATCATGAAGGCGGTTCCCCCGGAGTGAGGCTCGATCATTGCACTTTCCGATTGAGTTGACCTCCGCGATTATTCCTAATGCGAATAACTCGTGCGTGGAATTTTTGTTAGCCGGGAATGGCGTTCGCGCCGTCCTGAAATTGTTTAATAAATGTCAAAAGAAAAAATTAAAAATATATTTCCAGTTGTTGTTTCTGGAACGCAAATGGCTTGAACCAGCACAAAGCTGATGTGTCTCATTTTATCAACGAAAACAATATATCAAAAGACTATTTGCAAGCAATATCCATTCGCATAGAATGCGGAGTTGGAGATTTAACTCTAAGCTCAATATATTGACCCCACAATTTTCTGTGACTAAGGAACATTTTGAAGAATTTTTTAGTACACTAGAAGATAGTTTCCTGGCTTGTGGCTAAGCATACATATTGGCGTTCAAAATAAATGAATCTCAAAGGCAGTCAGCTGTACAGGATTCTTTGCGAAAATTGCTTAGATTTTATATCACCTGGTCAGCACATTTTTCTAGGAGAAAATTCCCTGATCTAATAGATTTTGCAATATCAAGGAATTTAAATATAAACTCTATTACTGCAGAAATATCAGACGAACTATCATCTGATCATTCTCGCGTTATATTAAACTATTACGGTCAATTTACATAGTCTCTTACAAAAGCTTCATTATTCAAGACAGATTGTTTGAAATATTAAAAATACATAACACACTGAATTTACAATACAATGTGAGGAAGATATCAATAATTGTATCAGAGACTAATACAGAAATTAATAGACTCATCCTCGAAATGTAGGCATGTAGAGAGATTAGCATCTTCTGATGCCAACTGTAAGTAAGAAACTAAAAAGAGCCCTTAATTCGGATGAGGATCGCAGAAATCGAAACTATATTGAAAGTATAACCAGTACTAAGCACTAAAACTTCTCCCTTTGGAAGGCAGCTAAGAACATTAAGCCACCGGTAGGTACCTGGTACCTGGGCACGCAGTGCAAAGGATAAAGCCATAGTTTTCGCTGAACATTTAAGTAATGTGTTCCAACCAAACCCCCCAACAATTAATTTTGTATTGGGGGACTTACCTGTTCCAATAGAGTGATGTATGATGTCCTTGTTTATAGCAAAATTCCTAACTAAATGAGAATTATCAAAAATTCTTTTAGTTTTAGAAAATGTAAATGATCAAGGCTTAGGTTAAGTAGTATCATAATTATCTGGCGTAAGGGTTACCACAATCTTAAAGGTTTGTTCCCCAGAGTTAGGCGTCATCATTGCACTTACGATTGAGTCGAAATGTGTGATTATTCCGAAAGGGTATAACTCATACTAATAATTTTTGTTAGCATGGATGGCGTACGTCCCCCATATAAGTATCTATATATACAGAAATAAATGTCTGTATATTTGTTTGTGCCTTATAGGCCTAAACCACTGTAGGTTTCTCTATATCTGGAAGGAACAATAGGGTGTATCACTTCCGTGTGGGTGTGGCATTTCCCACACAGAGTAAATAGTTATTATGGAAGATCTGGTGAACTATAATTGTGAAAGCCGCAAAACTTCGCGGAAAAGCAGCTGACTGCAAAAACGAGACTGAAAATAAATAAAGACGTGAACATTACGTTCATAGAGTACAGCAACGCTTTTTATTTATAGGAAATATAGTTCACTTGATATTCGAAAATGACTATGGGAGTTACCACTTCATTGTTCTTATCGCACCATTTGTTTATCTTTTATGTATAATGGTAACAAAATAA
Source organism: Calliphora vomitoria (assembly GCA_942486065.2). Lineage (NCBI taxonomy): Eukaryota > Metazoa > Arthropoda > Insecta > Diptera > Calliphoridae > Calliphora > Calliphora vomitoria. The sequence continues at coordinate 46,019,370 of OW818030.2, read as the reverse complement.
CTAATTTCAAGCTTTAGTTGAACTATTATTATTCTCCAGATATTCAATTATAAATATTTTCTTGATAAGGGTCATTCCCACTAAACCGATCCAGTCCAATTTCAGGCAAACATTGTAATAATATTAGAAAGACAATATCAGACAAAGTTTAAAGACTCTCGAAATTACTATTTTCTATGTAATGGAGGTCCTACACCCACTTTTCTGATCTCGCCCATTTCTAGCAAATCTTCGTACAGCGGTAAGGAGTTCATCCGCTTTAATACTTTCACAACAATCGTTCTCCAAATATTCAAAAACGTGGCACATTTTTAGCCAACTACGTACTATTGTAACCAAATAAATCCTTCAAAGATTTACGGCATTCTCTAATACATTTCACCAGATATATTGTTACGAATGTGCAATAGCGATTTGAATTTGTAACGACTGCCTGCAACATTCATCACGTTTGTAAGCACGTCCATCAGTGGAAGCTTCTACTTATCAACAATGTTGATAGCATGCGGTTATTAGCATTGTTTGTAAGTATGGCAACACTGCATGTTTAAGTTGCTAACATTAACATCGAAAGCTCTAGAATTCGAATGTACTAGATTGTCCGTTAAGAGCATTGTAGAAGATTCCCGAGAGATGCCGTGTGTATATATAGTGGCAGAGGTTGCAGTCGTGAGTTGATCATTGGCGCTGTTAGAGTTAACATCAATTGTCGTGTACATTTGAGTTTGTACATTATAAAGTTTGTGTGCATTTCTGAGAATTGTTAAGCATGGAAATATACACTGAGTGACTATTTACTTTTGTCGTTGTACATTTTAAATAAATAAAGAGTTGCTACAATTTTAAACTACTAAAACTGCATTTATTTGCAATTTAAAGGTAAAAAAGTAACAATATATATTCATTTTGTATGTAAGTTTCCATGTCCACTATTAATAAGCCGCTCAATTTCAAAAATCAAATGACGCAGTTTTGTAGAGAAATGTTGAAAGATGAAATGTTCACTTATAGTTTTATGAAAAATTGTATTTTATTTTTTAAAAAATTGTAGTAAGGTCCATGCAAGGGCGTTCAGCAAAAATTTATTTATATTTTCACGCAATTCAGTGGTGTATTTATGTATAATTTTCCTGATAATACCATTTACCTTTAACATATTTTAAAAATGTAAAATTTCTCCACAAATAAAAAATTATGGGGATATCATACACCGTTAAGAAGATATGCGTAAATCTATAAGCCTCTAAAAATTATTTTATTTTTGATTTTCCGCGGACAAAACTTTCTCAGAAGCTGTTGTTTTAATAATGTTAAAGGTTGGAGTGTCTTGTTTCCATTAAAAAATGACGAATAATAAACGAAATATCAAAAAAATACTTATCTTTGTATGGGTTTCATGGGCGGTGTGCGTGACCGATTTTATTGAAACTCGGCACGCGTTATTTTTTGTTTCAGAAAATGTATGTACCAAATTTCTAGCCTTTTGCATGGATATGGAAAAAATCGATTTGGATTGAATGGGCAGTATGCGGTGTTCTTGGCTGATTTTAATAAATCTTAGAACCTCTGAAAATTTCATCAAAAAAAGACAATTTATTGCATGCTTTGACAAAAAAGCAACAAAACGTATGTTTGAGTCTGTGTTAACTTCTCTGCTTTACGTTTTTTTTGTTGGCGTTTGACAAAAAAGCTACAAAACGTACATATGCTTGGATGTGCGTTGGTTTCATTACTTTGCGTATTTTGTTTTTTGGTGTTTCGTTTCGTTTGGCGTTGTTGTTTTAATACTCTTCACCATCGTGAGAAGGGTATATATAAGATTGTCATTTCGTTTGTAACTTCTACAATATAATCTGTTCGTCAGCAATTAAATGTAAAATTGTTAAAAGTTTTCTTGATATATTTAGGAAGCTATATGCTGAAAGTGGTCAATTAACAAAGGTGAAGGGTATATAAGATTCGGCATTGCCGAATATAGCACTCTTACTTGTTGTCTTATATATTTATTGAATACTGATGAATTTTGATTAAGCTTATAGAAATGATTGATTCTGATATAATTTCAACTCAAACATTACATACATTATATATATAATATACATTATATACATGTAAAATAATGCATACCAAATACTTTTTTAATTAATATAAGCAATTTCGTAATTGAAATTTATTTTTAGTTTTTTCTGTGTACAATTGGAGTCAAACTGAAAAAATGTATTAAAAATTATACTGTTTTATCTCGCCATATTCGAATATCGTCCTCTAAAATGCATAATAACGTAACAACATAAATACAAAAACCCAATGTTTGATAGATAATAAAGAATAAGTAATAATGAAAAAAACAAAATTTAACTTTGGAAATGTGTTTGTTAATCTATTTAACGATTGAATGGGAGAAATTAAGTTTATATCACAGATACCTTTAATTGTTCAATGGTTTTTTGTCCATCACTTTAAAAATTTCGAAAATGATGTTACGTTATTTTGCATTTTAGGTGATGATATGTATGTATTTACATTGTACATATATTTCTTAGTATTTTATACATTAAATAATTTTTAAAATTAAAGTGCCATTATTTTTAGAAAATTTTAACGATTTTACATCGAAATTATTGTGAAGAAATTTTTGAAGATTTGTACAACACAGTTTGTTATTATTAGATTTGCCAACAGGCTTGCCAGTGATGGGAATTTGTACCCAAAGATGGAGATGGACATGGAATATTTTAATAAATTTCGGGGATTTTATGAGGATAAATTAAATAGGATTAGGTACCAGTAATAAAACTTTATCTCATGTTCTTTGGATAGAGACGTTTAATACATTCAAGTACTTATCATTTCTGCTTTATTTCCCAGACATCTAATTGTCGAATTTTATGCGTAAATCATAATAAATGTTGATGGTCGATTCAATGCTATGCGTACTGTTTGAATTCTCAAATCTACTGTTTATGTTAAAAGTTTGGTTTTAAAATATACTACCACTAATAAACGAGAAGCAGTGGAATTTTTGTAACCAATTGGAATGTCTATTTTCGTAAGAATTTTGACTTCAATTAATCTAATCGTTTACAGATCAATTTCTTTAATATGTAGTTTAATTTGCTTGTATAATTAAAAAAAGCAATATTAGGGAATTTTTGGGGCTATTTTAAATTTAAGTTTAGTACAGCGATGAAAAGTACTTATCATCCCTGTTTGCAACTCTTGTTTGTTCTTGCGCAGTTACATATGTTACATTCAACCCTTGTTATATTTCCTTCATTTATAAGGAAAATATGTTGTCCTTACATATTATGCTTTATAATTCCCATTTAGTTTGAAATTTTTTCGACATAAGTAATAAAGTTTGAACAGCGAAAAGCATACTTACCTGGCGTAGGGGTTACCGTGATCATTAAGGCGGTTCCCCCGGAGTGAGGCTTGATCATTGCACTTCGATTGAGTTGACCTCCGCGATTATTCCTAATGCGAATAACTCGTGCGTGTAATTTTTGATAGCCGGGAATGGCGTTCGCGCCGTCCCGACTTTATTTAATAAATTTCAAATACTTATTAATAAATCTGGAAATTGTAGTCTAATTTTCCACCGAATAATTCCCGCATGAATATGTATGTAATACATACTATGTATATAATTATGTGATTATAATATTAATTTTCTATTATTTTGGTTAATTTTCATAATAAATATACATATGAAAATTAAAAGTTTTTGTATTGTTTTAAAGAAATTTTCAATACCGACCATTCAAAATCATTAGTATTAGGTAATTGAAAACCTAATACAATTTTTGTTTAGACGATAAAATTTTATTATGATACATGAGTTTCTTAGAAATATTAATACTCAGTATTGGAGTCTAAAAATACCTTAATTAATATATTGGATAAGAAAATTATAAATTCGACAAATTTTGAATCAAAACCCAGAAGTTCCAAAATGGCTACTTAAGTAGTTTTATTATTTAAAGTAAATCCATTTTCAACATTAAATTTTAAATCCCGAATCCGAAATATTTTTATATTTGCAGCATGATTTTCATACAAACACATTTGTAACACGAAACAATTTTCAATATTCCTTGCACTCGATAATATAAAGGAAGTATGTACTAATTTTTTAAAAAGTTTAAATATTAAATTGAAATACAATTTTTTAATCCTTACACCTATAAAAAATAATCTGTGACATACGACGCAAAACCACTCTTGAAAGTTTTACTGTATGTTCCTCATATCTGGGATATTTTTTATTTTGAATTTTCATGTGGTCGTTGCACTTCCCATAAAAAGTAAATAGGTGTAGTAAAATATCTGGTGAACAATAATTGTGAAAGCCGCAAAACTTCGCGGAATTTACATCATTGTGTGCTGCTGGATGAAAATGGGCGGAATTGTAAAAATGGGTGTGGCACCATTTATTTTTAATTTTTTTTTTATACCCTCCACCACCACAAGTGGTGAAAGAGGGTATATATACGTTTGTCATTCCGTGTGTAACATTGAGAAATATTCATCTGAGACCCAACAAAGTATATATATTATTGATCCTTATGAAATTCTAAGTCGATTGAGCAATGTCCGTCTGTCTGTCCGTCTGTCCGTCTGTCCGTCTGTCCGTCTGTCTGTCTGTCTGTCTGTGTAAAACACTCTCACGCCCAAAATACTTAAGCAAAATTAATGAAATATATACCAAAATGTTTATAATTTTTCTAAGCAGTTTGGTATTGAAAATCAGCAAAATCGAGTTGGTAGAACCAGGGTTATGGATTAAAATGTAAGACAACCTCTAAAAATTTAGATAATTTTCACATGTTTTTTTCTGATTTTTGGTAAATCCATTCCAGAGAATACCATGAAATTTTGCACACATTATTTATATGATAAAAGGACAAATTCTGTTGAAAATGGAAAGAATCGGTCCATACAAATTTCTTCCCGAAATATGGTGCTATGGTATGTAAATGCCCATAGAATTGCAGTATCCATACAAAATTAAGCACAACTAAGTTTCGTGAAAACAGAAATTGCAACACCAATTTTTTTTTTGGATCGGGCACTATTTGACCATAGCCCCCATATAAAGTTTACTTCCGAAAATCATTTAAATACACTTAAATATCTTATATATGTATCGGTATCAGGTTGAAATTCAACTTGAATAATTCCCATGCACATGAAAATCGCTGTAGGGAATATCATGAAGATCGGCCCATAATTGGTTATAGCTCCCATATAAGGACCACTTCTAAAAACCACATTAATTTTCATAAATATCTGAAAAATATCGTTATCGAATTAAAATTTTACACAGATCGGTAGTATTAATTTACAAATGATACTACTAGATTGTGTGAATATCGGTTCATATTTGACCATAGCTCCCATATAAGGTCCATTTCCGAAAATTACTTAAATACTAATAAGTCTTTTATAAAAGCTTCTATCTAGTTTAAATTTCAAACAAATATTTCCATTATATACGAAAATCGATGTGTTAAATTTTGTGAAGATCGGCCGATAATTGGTCATAGCTCCTATATAAGGACCACTTCCGAAAAACACATTAACCTCTGTAAATATTTTAAATATATGAATATCGAACTAAAATTGTATACCGATCAATATATTGTATCCAAAAATTATACTACTGGGTTTTGTGAATATCGGTCCATATTTGACCATAGCACCCATATTAGCTCGATGTCTGATAATCACAATAATACCCATAAAATTTTTATAAATAATGTTATGTACAAAACTATCAAGCAAAATAGGCCTCAAATACATAGAAATCGCTTTAAAATATTTAATTATATCTTCGAAATAAGTCGCACATCCGAAAAATACATTAACGCATATATACACTCATATCGGTAAAAAATGTAACAGATATAAGTTTCAAGTTGATTTGGTGACTATGGGTTCTTGATTATATATAGAAGGCTCACATCCGGAAAATTCACTAGAACAGAACAAAAATATACTTTTGAAGTTTTACTAAATATATTTGTTTACCCTTTTTTATACTCTTTTAATTCACTTGTGGTGAATAATAAAAATGTTGAGCCAATCGGTAATGTTAACCAATTATTAAGTATATAAATTGTTAAATAGTACATTTTATTCCTATTATAAAAGTATAGACTCTGTTGGAAACGGTAGGAATGTGTAGTTATTTCAATTATAAATTGCTGAAGTAGATAACATTTTTATACATTTGAAATAAAATATCTTCTGCGTAAACTAGTTTTTCTAACAATATATAAAATACTACTATACAACTATGTTTTAAATAAACTTTTATTTTGTTTAAAAAAAAGTGTTTTTATTGAAGAAAGTACATAATTTGTATATAGTCCAAAATGTGTATTATATCATGATTCATATATCATCCATAAAGTGGCTTAAAAAGAAATTCGGTTATAGTCCTAATTCGTTCATATTCCACAAAAATTGTGCAACTGTATTTGTAGACTATAAGCGAAAACTACTGTATTACATTACCATTCTACCATTCTTCATAATCGGAGCTAAGTCCCAATAACAAACACTGAATATGGATACTAGAGTGTTTATACCAATGTAATTTCTATAATTTTCATCTAATTTAGGTGGAGGGTATTTAAGATTCGGCATAGCCGAATATAGCACTCTAACTTGTTTTTTTTAATTTTTATATTATTTTGCCATTGAAATTATTAAAAATATCCTTCAAAAAATCTTAGTACCTTTCTTAAGATGTTCGCTCAGCAATAATTTCGGCAAGTTTTGATCCAGCCACAATGGTAGAAAGGTAATTTATAAAAAGTTATAAGACTCTAGCTATAGCAGTTCTATAGGTATTCGAAAATAACCATTTACTTTGTATGATCTGATACCATTAATTTGCATACCAACTACGTACAGTGGTATCTAAATAATACAAGCAAAGTATTGAGAATCACACTATTATAGATTTTCAGATATCCATTAATAATAATTGGGACTCACTTTACGACAAACAGCGAATACAGCTACAGAGCAATTTAAACGAAGTATGAAAACTCAGTCTATCGTAGTTCCCAAAATATTAGATGATGAATATTATCTTTGAATGGGAAGGAACATCTCCCTTGTTCCCAACTACTTTCAGTTTTTGTTGTTCTAAACACCGTAAAATGGCAACAAAATGACTCATGCAACGTTTTAAGATTCAGTAAGTCCGTGACTTTTTGAATTCTTCAACTCTTAACTGAAAGGGCAACACTGCTCATGTCAAAAGGCACTTATCAGTTGACTCCTGTCAATATTTCAAAAAGCAGTGTCATTTACAGCCTGGCCCACTATGTCGAACTTTGTCGTTTCAAACGACAAACAGCTGTTTTGGGGCTCATTAATATTCTTATTCGAAAGAAAACAAATACGAACGATAACGTAAGCAACTCAATACAAAATTTGAGGCTCACTATTTACATTTTCTAATATTTGTACGAACTAAAATGTCAAATTCATTCACTTTTTATTTATTGTCGTCTGTGTAAGAATCTAGTATAAAACGGATGCGTACTTATTTATTATTATACATTTGTGCATAATATAACATAATTACATATATTTTCACTCATACATACTGGTTTGTGGTAGAAAAATAAGTAGAATTTGATGAAAAGTCTACTTATTTTTGTTCGAGATGTCCCAAAAGTAATCTTTTATATTCCTTAGGAGAGTTGTTTATAGAATTATGTATTTACAATAATAAAAAATATAAAAAAAATAAAGAAAAAAAAAAGTCGCAGCCACGAGTTGATCCCACAACCTTCCGGTTGCTAGTCAAGGGCTGTATCCACTACACCACTGCTCAATTATTTTATTTTGTGTCAAATAATGGTTTTCAATATATTGTCGATTATTTCTCAATTATATTTGGATTACGTTTGAAACGTAAAGCAAAGCGAACGATAAGTCGTAAGATAGTGGGCCATTGTTTCGAATGAAAGTGAGTGACTGACTTTCGTTCGCCTAAGTTTTCTTTCGACATCGTGGGCCAGGCTGTTAGTTTCTGTTTGACAGCAATTGATAGCAGACAACCGCATGACTTGAGGAGATTTAGTCCCGAGTGACTATTTCTTGTATTCACAGCTGAAGAAATGTCTCGGCGGAAAGAGATTGGACTCCAACGATTAAATCATGTCACAAACAAATACATATTTTGATGATCTCGATAAATCTTATTTTTTGGATCAGGAACAGGAGTCACTAAAAATGTTTATGGATGATAATTTTCAGTTTGGAAATTTTATTTTGGAAAATATTAAAAAAAAATCGAAAATGAAGATTTATCGGTTTTTCTGCCTTCAAGAATTACAACACGTTTCAGCGATTTTTTTGTGTAGGGTAAATTTTGAAAACTCTACCTAATATAAAATTGTAGCTTGTTAAATATTGAAAAATTATTTAAATATTATTTTGAATTAAAAATTATCGTTGGAGTTATTTCTTTTGTAAATTTAAAATGTTTTCTAAACATTTTTTTCCCCGATTTTGATCAATTGTAGGTCCCACTTACTTTGGGCTTATATACGCCGATGCAAAGTTCTTTGAAATATCTATTATTAGATATCCATATTGTATATATTAATAACTTGGTAATCCAGATATATATCAAAAATAGGTCAAAAATCAAGGTTGTCCTGGTTTTTTCCTTATATCTCAGCCATTTGTGAAGAATTTCCGATATATTGATGTATGAATCATGTATGTAAGTTATTTGGGGGCTACGGAAATGAAAAATTATAAACGGAGTGAAATGTATAAAAATCGGGGAAGATTGTACCATTTCACTTAAATGTCTTTTTTTAATATAATTTTGTTTAAATGTCAAAGTTTTTTCTTATGATTTTACTAACTTTTAAGGCAAAGTGGTTGACGTCAGACTTGATGAAAAACTTGACGCGTTTGTGAATATTATTCATCAATTATCTAGACGAAATATATGCAATTTTATGTTTAATGTTCTCCTTTAGGTCTCTCAAAATTATGATTAGTTACCGTATACTCGAAACTTCGATGAAATAAGTTGGGAGCAATGAAATCAGAAGAAATGCAATTTCAGTTTATTTTAAAAATATTTCCTAACTTTTATTAAAGGTTCTTATTTCAAAACAATGCATGGCGCGTTTTGATCATAAATGGTTGGCATCACTGTTAGCGAAAATCAAACCCTACTAAGTGACCACCTGGAGAGAAAACGTGTGGAAAACTAGCCAGCCAACCGGTTGGTAACACTTTGTAAATTCCTAAACGAAAGTTCCAAATTAAAATAATGTTTGGTATACAGTCTTCATTAGATAAATTTAATAGGGACAGCTTTGTGCAGCTTATAAAAAATGGCATCTGCAAATACATTCTTGGACAACTCTACTAACATTAAAATAAATAATCCTTGCTTTCACTTCAAAATCAACGAATACCTACAAAAATCTAATAGCATGTGTGTTGAATTTCAAAATCAACGAAATGAAAACTATACAAGTATATGAGGGCATATGTTGTGGTTTAGTTTTCAGTGGAATTAGAAAATGTTTCTTAATCAAATTGTATCTACATCAAACGTGTACATACATACTTATTGTTTAACTGTTTTACCGTCTAAACAGAGAATTGAGTAATAATATTGCGCAATAGAAATTTTATAAAATTAAGAGAGATCCCAGCTATTTAATTTAATTGGGAGGACGTGGATGTGCCCCCATGAAATTACACATACAGAGATCTATGAAACTCTTATTACGTTTATATACATTTTTCACGCAAAAAGAACAACAAAAATACTACTATTCAAATATTTCTTAGCCGGCTATTTAGGTACAACGGTTAAATAAATTTACATATGTATATGATATAGTTAAATTGTGGAGGAATTGTTCACTATTTTACAGCGTGTAAAAATGATTCATCTAACTATGAGAACAATACGCCAGTTATAGATGAACAATGGACCAATATGTCTCATTCAATTCGCGCTGCTGCCGAAGAGGTGCTCGATTACGATCGACCGCAAAGGAACCAGTGGAACGAAAAGGAATGTCGCGATGCCACTGCAGAGAAAAATTATGCATACCGAGTAACCCTCCAGCCAGCTGCTACGCAAGTCGAACGGAATGCTGCGACACAGTTGTATAGGGAGAAGAGAAAGAATGAGCGTCGCCTGTTCAGACGGAAGAACCAAAATCAAGAAAGGCGTGAGTGTGAAGAACATGAGATGCACTACGACAGAATGAAACTCGGAATTTTTTCAAAAAAATAAGGCGGAAGATTGAAGGATTTAAATGCGCAAATTAAACGATAATAAACGACGACGACATCCTTATACCACCGCCCAACTATATTGAGGTAAAAATAGCTATAGCGCGGTTGAAAAACAATAAAGCCGCTGAGCTGCTTAAAACCGAATGCGAAGATTTGCTAAAAACAAATCGTCGACTATAAAGCTGCGTTCAATAGCCCGATAACAGAAAAGTTTCATATCGCCATGGCTGAACTTGGTATTCCTGCAAAGATCGTCCGACTTTGCATAATGACGCTGAAAAATACTCAAAGCGTCGTCAAAATAGGAGCAAACCTCTCCGACTCCTTTAAAACAATGAGATGTTTTAGACAAGGCGATGCCTTATCGTGTGAATTAAGATGATATTGCAAGAAACAAACATTAAAACCACAGATATTATGTACAACAAAAGTATCATGCTGCTTGCATATGTTGACGACATCGACATCATTGATCACCACTCAAGAAAAGTAAGCATAACCTTTGCGGAACTTGAAAAGCAGTCTAATAAAGTGGGTCAAAAAGTAAACGAAACTAAAACGAAGTACTTTATTTCGAGTAGTAAAACGTCGCAGCGTATCGAACAGCGTAAAACTTACGGAGACTATAACTTTGAGGTTGTTAAAGACTTCGATTATTTAGGTGCCAGTGTTACTGAGAACGAACTAGAAATTAAGCGGAGAATAACTCTTGCCAATAGATGTTTCTTTGGACATAGTAGGCAATTGAGAACTAAAGTCCTCTCGCAAAGAATGAAGATAACACAATATCTCATCATGACAAATCGCTCATTTTACCCCTCCTGCTCTATGGTGCTGAAAAATGGTCCATGGAAATATCAAACGAGTCATTGTTGGCAGTGTTTGAGAGAAAAATTCTTCGTAATATTAACGGCCCAATAAGCCGTAAATGAACCATAAACTGTACGAACTATATACCAACGTAGATGTAGTCAAGCGCGTTAAAATCCAACGAATGCGCTGGCTCAGACACGTTTGACGAATGGATAATAACGCTCAAGCTCTAAAGGCAACCCACCGATGGGCAACGAAATGACTAGGAGCAGCAAGATCTGAAAACACTTGGTGTCTCCAATTGGCGCCAGGATGCAAAAGACAGGAATAGCTGGCGTTCTATTCTGCTCAAACCGACACCCGGTTGCAATAACCATATAAAGAAAAGTTTGAAAATTTTCCAACATAAATAATCCAAGTTTAAGCTTCGAAATTTCGTATCACTCTACGCACCGAAAATGTAACGGATCGGAACAGGGGGTTTGGCAGTTCCCATACAAAATAAATAGTTATTTCTAAATATCTTGAGAAAAAAAATTCTAGAATATTTTTTAATTTAAATGTCTTTCTGTCTTGGACAATAAAATAGGTGTATTGGGAAAACTTCAAATTTAAACAAAGATTTGTCGAAGTCGGTTATTGTTTTGGATAAATAATAATTCGGACTGTTTATAGCCGGTATATCCTCTATTACTTTTGTCAATAACTGTTGTTATCCTCAGCAGGGACGAAAATACATTATGATAGGGGTTTAATTTCGGAAAATTTTTGAAAAATTCCTTGTCATTACTACAGAAAGGCTTAGAAACGTGTTTAATTTGTCCCATAGGTTTTCTATTGAATTTAGGTCGGGGGATTGACTTGGCTACTAAAAAATTATGAAGTTGTTCATCCAAATTCGATGAGTCCTTAGAATCATTATTTTGTGGTAGCATAACTGTTTTCAATAAATCCTTGCACACATAAACATCCATTGTATTTTTAATAATGGGTATTGGACCTATTCTATTCAAAGTAAACCAGCCCCAAACCATGAGATTTTTTTTTTTTGGAAAATTGCAGAATAAACTCCTATTCTATCGGTGCTTTTCGGTTCTTTTCCGCACCATTACCAAATAACTTTTTTTAGTTTCGTCCTTCAAAAGGATATTTTGCCTTTTTGGTCGTCTTCTTGTCTACACTATGCTTCAATCGCCAAGCCAAACTATTACCTCATATTCAAATTTGCGTGAATAAGCAAGATAATGGTTTTAGCTATTCCAATCGATAATTTTACTTCGAGGAATCTTTTTTGGGCCATTAGGAATGATATTACTTTCCTAGTTACACTTAAAATCCTTTTAGAGTACTTGCTATGCCCTCATTTAGTTAAAGGACTATACGATTAACAGCAGCTGGAGAGGTGTTTTTATTTTCTCCTTATCTCCTAAAATTCTGTTTTAGTTAAAATTCCTTTGTAACGAAGTTTTTTTACCATTCAAAGGATTTGGTAATGATATTTTAGATTTTTTCTTGTTCCAAGTGCTGAAGAACTAGTTGCGGATCCTTGCCAAGATAGGGGTAGCGAAGCGCACCGGGTAAATATAGTATCTTATAAAATAAATACGAAATAGTTTGTATTGATTTTGTAATAATACCCATCAAACATTAATTTTTTAATTTTATACCAAATTGTGTATTTAAGAACTAATAAAATGCAATTTTACTAAAATATTTAAATTTTGAGTTGTGACGCTCTTGTATAAAGCGATACGTGTTTATTTCGTTAAGACATTTTTAAGATTTCTACAATAGTGTTTGTTAAAAGTAATACTTTGATTTGCCACCCCTTAGTTCTTGCGCAGTCACGAAAGTTACATTCAACCCTTTTCTATTCTTCTTCCAGATCCACAGGACAGTAGTTGTCCTTGCTTATTTTTATAAGTATTCAAGGTTGAGCCACGAAAAGTGTTCTTACTTTGTATTGTCACACAGCGCTTTATCCCATAGGCAAAAGTAAAAAAACTGGATCGTTGATATTGTAGAATGTTACATTTTTGCAATTAATGGCCTAAATAATGAAAAAGTAGTTCAAAAACTAAAACTTATTAAAATAAATTACGATTTACTGTTTTTTTTTAAGTTTTCAAAAAGAAATCGTTTTAAAGTTAAGTTTTATGTTTTACTTAGGTCCATAATTCACCCTATCCCCAATATCAGAACAATATTCTATTGCCCAATATTGGTGGTGGATATACAAGATTCGGCACAGCCACTCTTGATAAAAAATATGTTTGTATGTAGTCTAAATCTCATATTTTCTTAAGGTTAAGATTACTTCAAAAAGTCTGGTTTCAAATTGTTCGAACTTCCGATTCAAATTTATAATTGGCTAGCTGTTACAAGTACCTTTCATTTATTATAAATATTAAGTATGTATTAGTTTGTATAAATAATAATTTATTAAATATAAATATTGTTTATGTATTAGGTAGTATCAGAGTTATATACACACAGATTTCCACTTAATCGAGGTAGTCGACTATGGGTCGATTTTCAATAATTTCGGGGCAATACACGACATACTGATATATTAAGTTGTTTGGGAGTTTCGGAAAGTTAGTTTAAGCTGACAGACGTATGTACCTAAATGGACTCTGTTATCTATAAGAAATCATAATGTATATACATAACTACATACATTCGTAAATACTTTATGGGGTCGCGAATGAGAATTGTGGAAATTACAAACGAAAAGACAAACTTATATATACTAGGGTGGCCTCGTTTGTTTGGAGAGAAAATAAGGGTTCGATGTTCCGATATTTAATGAAAGTTTAGTTTGTTTGAGGTGACCATTTCCATAATTTTTGTCCTTGAATCAGTGTTTGAGCTGCATCAAAGAATAAAAATGTCCTTTTTTAAGGTTTTTATGATTTTTTCATAAGCAATATTGATATCATGCGAAAGGTCTTTGAAAGGAGCATTAAATGCCTTATCTGAACTCCTTACTATTTACACCACTTATATCCGACCCAAAATGGAATACAATTCTCATGTATGGGCCGGTGCTTTGAAGTCTATTTTGGTGTTACTTGACTGCGTACAGGAGAGCATCGTCGCAATGTGGGTTGTGTTTCACTGTTCTATCGATACTACAATGGAATGTGTTCTGATGAAATTAGGGAACTCATTCCCGAAACTCGTAGTTTCTTACGAAATGAGCGTTCATCATAGGGGGCTCATCTATTCGTGGTCGATTGGTCAGTGCATCGCATAACACACTACAGAGAACATTTCGTTTTTTAGCCGTACCGTCCGTATGTGAAATAAGCTTCCTGTAGAAGTATTTCCTGTCCCATTCAATGTAGGAATATTCAAATCAAATATCCACAAACACTACTCCCTCTATCCTCCTTTCCACAACCTATTTTCCTAGTTCCAACACAATGCATTGCATGAGTTGGGGTCATCCCTGAGTGCTGGTCCAAGCAAAAAAAAAATATTGGTATCATGAGAAAGGTCTTTGAAAGAAGCTTCAAATGCCATATCTAAACTCTGTGGTAATTACATACGGTTTATTGTTTTAGACTTTATATATTTTTTAGGTAAAATCTTAGTTTCTTAAACACATACTTAGCTAACAACAGATACGGAAGAAATCGAAAAATGGAAAAACTCGTTTCGGTGAAATTATACGTGGTTTTAAACGTATTAATTAAAACAAATTATTATACATAATAATACGTAGAAAATTTGAAAATAATTTTAGAGAAATATGAAAAAATCATAAAAACCTTAAAAAATTAGATCTTTATCCTTTGATCGAGCTTACCAAATACAAAACCCTGAACAAAAATCTTAAGAAAGGTATGTTATGAATTAAACTTTTATTTTAGTTGGTAACATCCGCAATATTTTTTTGGGTCCACCCTAATATATACCCTTGTCTTAACACCCAATCTTGTATCCATGTCGGTGCTATTTTTTAAATATGTAGCTGTAAATGTACACTCATCAAAATATATATAAGACCAACATTGTTTTTGTCATAAGTAGGGAACCATTGCCACAAACATTCTGTTAATTATAAAAAAACGTATCTAATATGAAACAAAAAAAGATAGTACACTGAAAGCTCGGTATTCGTGACTAATTAAAAACCAGACCTGTCGCGAAAACAGAACCCAACATTTTATTGAAAAAATGTATGTAATTTTTAAAACTAGAATCCTTTTTCTTTAAACATCAATATGAGCTACAAGTGTACTAATAGTAGAAAGATATTCGTTTTCTTCCTGAATTATATTTTGTAAACAATTTAAGGGCATGTTATCCTCTTCACTCCAATCAGTACCGAATTCGAGCAAGTCGTTCCAGGATTTTCGGATACTGGACACTGATATTTTATCCCAAGAACTGAACTGCATTTTTGAGATTGAAGTTTTTTCGTTTCAGCTCCAAATTTGTGCCCTTCTGGTCAAGCAAGTGGGTCAGCAGTTGTTTTTATACCCTACACCACCATAGTGGGGAGGGTATATTGGATTTGTGCAGATGTTTGTAACGCCCAAAAATATTAGTCTAACACCCACCTTAAATTATACCGAAAGACTCAGAATCACTTTCTGATTAAACCGATAATCCGATTAAACGATGTCCGTCCATCCGTCCGTCCGTCCGTCTGGCTGGCTGGTTGTCCATGTAAACTTGTGCGCAAAGTACAGGTCGCAATTTTGAAGATATTTCGATAAAATTTGGTACATATCATTTTTTCGGCCCAAGGACCAAGCCTATTGCAACTGGCTGAAATCGGTTCATTATTTCATCTAGCCCCCATACAAATGTCCTCCCGAAATTGTACTTTATTGGTCATAAATGTTTAATTTATATAGGTATCTACAAAATTTTTTCTCCAAATAAGTTTTATATATACAGAATTCATGTCACCAAATTATATTATGATCGGTCCATATTTAGTCATAGCTCCCATATAAGACCTGCTTCCGATAATCACTTTAACGAGTATAAATCTCCTAAAAATGTTTGTATACACATAAAATTCAACACAAATAACTTCCATATAGACATTAATCACATTTCCGAAAATCACTCACGAATATAAATTATTGAAATTTTGAAAGAAAAATGTTTTTGCTCATTTATTTAGTGTAGGGTATTATATGGTCGGGCTTGACCGACCATACTTTCTTACTTGTTTATAATTTAATTTGACCAAGTTTATAACGTTTTGATCTAACGGTTGAATAGACGCAGTGCAATTCGGTGGTAGTTTCATTGCTATAATTAAACCGTCATCACTTTTTAGTTCCTCAACTGTGGGACACGTCGCCTTATCTAAAAGCAAATCTGCTTTTTGCAGCAGACCTTTTGAAGCCAAAAATACTCGGACTTAAAAAATGTTTACTTATGAACAACTTACTTTTACTAACAGGTGAAAATTAACTTACGTGGGTAACAAATTAGTGATGGAACCAGTAAATGACATCATCCAGGCGTTATTACTGGAGTTGTATATTACAGGATTATTGAAAAGGCCTTTAAAAGCTTGGGTTTTTCGATTTTCCAACAACCAACAATTTCAGATTGTCTGTGCCATTCGCATGAACAGGGCGAAAAAGTTATTCGTTCTTCACATATTGTTCTTCCGGGTGCTGTTTTCTCATTACATGTAACAAGAGTGTGATATCTATATCTATCTATATAAATATATAAATGTCTTTGTAAGTTTGTTTGTTTGTTTATTTGTTTGTTTGTTTGTTTGTTTGTTTGAGCATCACGCCTAAACGGCTGAACCGATTTTATTGAAATTTGGAACGTAGATAGATCCTTACTTGGAAGCGTCAATAGGCTATAAATTTTTTCAATACTTGGACCAGAAAGGGATAAAAAGGGGGAAAAACGGGTAAAATTGGTACCTTTAGTTTTTAAACAATAATTACTAAACGGCTGAACCGATTTTTACATCGACAGGGGTAGCGAAGCGCACCGGGTCAAGCTAGTAAATATATAAATGTCTTTGTAAGTTTGTTTGTTTGTTTATTTGTTTGTTTGTTTGTTTGTTTGTTTGTTTGAGCATCACGCCTAAACGGCTGAACCGATTTTATTGAAATTTGGAACGTAGATAGATCCTTACTTGGAAGCGTCAATAGGCTATAAATTTTTTCAATACTTGGACCAGAAAGGGATAAAAAGGGAAAAACGGGTAAAATTGGTACCTTTAGTTTTTAAACAATAATTACTAAACGGCTGAACCGATTTTTACATCGACAGGGGTAGCGAAGCGCACCGGGTCAAGCTAGTATAATATAATTCGTCGGCATTGTAGATTTGGTGAAGAGTCAACCCATGTTCATCAACATAATCCCTAAACTCTTTCACAAATGCATCAATAAGTTGAGGTTTCGAAGACAATTTCTTGGCCGTAATTTTTAAAAATCTAATTCCATGTCGACGCTTAAATTTCATCAACCATCCTTCACTGGCATCAAAACCTGAATTAGTTTAATACATTTTTGAAGACAAATGACTGGCTTTTGTTCGTAAAATCGCTGCTGATATGGAAAATTTTTTCTCTTTGTTTTAGAAACCACTTATAAAGCATTTTTTCCATTCTTGGGTATTCAGCTTTCTTTAAGGTGCAATGTTTGCCAGGGCCACTTTCTGTTGTACGTATGAACTTTTTTATTGAATTTTCTTGCTTTATAATGCGGTAAACCAGGCAAATTGAATTTATAAAATCTCCACTTTTAAATTTTTTTAAAATCTCTAATTTTTGAGAAATCGTTGATTTTAGAATATGTTGAACTTTTCCCATATTAAAAGATGTATTTACACAACAAATGACACGAATAAACTGACAATATTGAAGATCAAAGTCAACCAAAAAGCTTAATATACCAAAATACGGGGATTTCCCTTTTTTGGTTATAGACATTGTAATCAAATTTAAAACAAACAGGTAAAAGTCGCGAAAATAGAACCTGTTTTTCGTAAACTGTCGCGATTATAGAACCTGCAACTTTTAAAAAAAGTAGGGATAACCGGCTCGTCGCTATAATGGGTAGTCGCGAATACCGAGCTGTATATTCGGTCAAGCTGGTTAATATAATTTCCTGCATTTAGTACATGCGAAAAGGAGCCATATAAGGAAGCTATGACCCATTAAGGACCGAAGAACCGATTTAAAAAAATACTACCAACAATCTCGATCGAAATACATTCATCTCCCAGATCACAATACTGTTTTCCAGGCTGATATAATGGCAATTACAGAGGGTATTAAATGGTTGAAGTAAATAGATAAGAAAACTCCAACTCGTATTTGAAATGATAGTTTTATAAAAACTCTAAGAAAATACAAAGTTAAATTTCGGAACATTTTACAATGTGAGAATAAAATAAATTCTTCTTACTTAATATGGTTCCAAGCCCTCAAGGTATAATCGTAAATGAAAACTAGTACAAACTATCCAAGACAGGCTCATGCATGCATTCCATAATCCTGTAAAATGTCATACTCTTTCCAAAGTTTAAGAACGAGCATAAAGAATGGGCAATAAGTTAACATGTCACAAGCTGACAAAACTCTACAGTCGGTGGAACGACCGATATATGTAATATGCGGAAACCCAGATAACACAAAGAAGATTCCGAATCTATATAGACCAACACTCAGCAGACTAGTTAATGTATTAAGTGGATATAGTGGGCTGAAGTCCCTTTTATGATAGAGGATTTAAAAAGTCAAAAACCTAATTCATGAGAATGTATTGCATGTATTTTGTTGTTGTATCACTCGTATGTGTGAAAACAGAATAATTTTTCTAATGATATTACTCTCTCCTTCCGTTCTATGCCGTTATTCTATGTATTCAGGGTTCTTATAAAATTCGAATACAATGTAGCTATGTCGGTCCGTCTGTCTATTGTCAACTTCCAAAAATCACTTAAATACGCATAAATCTCTAACAAATATCGTTATCGGTTTGAAATTCGACAAAAATAAATCTAATATATACAGAAATCCGGTCCATAATTTATCAAGTACCAGTGCCGAAAAACACTCTAATACGCATATCACTTCAAAATTCGACATAAATAATTTTCATATACATATATAGAAATCGCTGTAAAGAATTTTGTGAAGATCGGTCCATAATAAGTCATAGGTCGCATATAAGGACCTCTTCCGAATAACACATTAACCTACAAAAATATCTTGCAAATATCACATATAAGGCCCACATTGATATTGATAAACAATTAAACACAAATTGGTTTCAAGTATGGATATATCTTACTACTGGGTTTTGTAACATAGCTCCTATATCCCAAATCCCCACATGCATTATTCTCTAGCAATGTGATATTTACATCACATAGAAAATATAAATTATCGGGTGAACCAGACAAATGTTTTTATACAAAACGCACAACAATCGGTGACCGTATTATATTGGCCGTGGTATATAAGGAGTGAGATCGAAAAATTCTTAACTTCAATTTCCACGCTCTGTTTTAGGCCTCTAAATTTTTATCAGCGTTCCTGTCAGGAACTTTTTGAGCCTTGTATGTTTTTAAACCTGCATTAGCTTTAACTTTTCGTACCAAATAGTCCGAGCACTGAGCTAACCGCGCTGCTTTCCTACCGGATGTGTTGGGAGCTCTTTTGAAAATGCTTTCTATTTTTTTTGCTTTAGAAACATTATGTGGACCATTCCTTCTACCTGAACCAAGTTTTCTATTAATTTCTCCCGGTACTGTTTAATAATATTGGAAACAGTTTAACGGCAGACTTTTGAATGCTTGGCGAACTTTTTGTAGGACCAAGTTGGGTTTTGTTGAAAATATTTAATAATTTTAGTACGCACTGGTCACTCATTTTAATCAGATTAACATGTTTTACAAAGGTAACTCGATAAAAAAAAATCAAATACTACTTGGGTTAAAAGTTTTAATGAAAAACGTGTGTTAAGAATTTTACGATCTCACTCCTTAAGATTCGGCATTGCCGAACATAACACTTTTATATTTTATACATCATAATAGTACAGTTATGTTTACATACATATTTAGAAATAACGAATATACATGCCAAAATATTTTCAGACAATAGTTCCCGATTGATCTTATAAATATTTAGGGGAGTGTATTTATTTATGTATGTGTATGAGCTTGTTTTAATGTCCAATGTTGGTTTTTTCTTAATACAAAATAAAAAAACTAACTAGCGAGTGGCTAACTTTTTTATGTGTAAAATCGCATAAGAAAATTAACCAATCGTTGGTTAGCAGACGGTTTTTTCATTTTATTTACGACTGTATATATTAAAAATTGTCAACATTGGTCATTAAAATAAGGGTTTTGTATGTATATAAGTTTGTCACTCCGTTTGTAATTTCTACATTTTTTATTTCTGACCCAGTAAGGAACATGCATTCTGGATCTTTATAGATAACAGTGTCAACATTGTGATGTCCATCTCTTATATCAGATGTATTCATGTTTTGATAATGACAATTTGAATAATGGATCAATAAATGGCTGAAATATAAGAATAAAATCCCACGACTACCTTGATTTTTTACCGAAATTTTATAGTCTAAAATTAGCTTCTGGATGCTTATAGATAAATGACTAAATAATCTCAATTATTTGTTTTGAAAGAATTCTCCAAATTATATATTCATATATTTTAAGACTTTAGCAACAGAGAGTTAGGTGAGATAGAAGAATTACGATTGAAATAACCTAATTCAAGACATTACCAAGTTTTTGTTGGGATTACTAACTATTTTTACCCAAATCTTCAAATAAAATAAACAACCTCCAATCATTATACGATTTTGCTTAAATTTTCTTTACTTTTTAGATGACTGTTAACAATTTTAGACATTGGAGTCAAAATAAGGGATATCCTAATAAACATATGTTAACGTGTTGTACGAAATGTTTATGTAGAAAATATTAAGAGAACGTGTACAACAATTGAAAAATCAGACCACAATAGGATGTGAATTGAACAAATACACTTAGAGAAACAATACACAAATGAAATAAACAAACAACCATACTCCCATTCTTTATTTAACATTTAGGTCCATGAAAATGAAACGTACATGTAAAAAGATTAACTCTTTTGGTTAGAATTCCGGACCAAGTTCAAAATCTTAATTTTCCATGTTCTGTAACTTGTCAGGAGTTTTCGAATCGAAAAAAAATTAAGAGGATAAAAAAAAATTAAAATTAATAACCCTATTTTTAAAAAGGTGACTAAAAATTTCTCGAATTAAAAGTTTCTGGTCTGTGTCCAGCTTTTTTGGATGTTTTAACAGTCTGCAATTGATAGTTGTTAAAGGGGTGAGTTATTGTGATGCAAGAGCATCTGGTGGTCAAACCGCTTTGGTGTTCTTGTCTATAAAAAACACACTTATCCTAACACAGAGCTACAATAAAGCAAGAGCATGTGGTGGTTATACAGCATCCTTCTACTTGCTTCAGTAGGCATTACACAGAAATTGCATGTATGGTGGTTGAACAAGCTTAAAATGTATTTGTTCTGGGAAGCGAGATATTGTGAAGCTGAAGATACTGGTAGCTACAGATTTGTTGTCTAATGTTATTAAGATCTGTGAGCGAGTGTTGCTGATGTTAATCTTCGCCGTGTGTTGAAATTGATTGTGTAGATTTTTGAAAATAGTGAATTTTTGAGCAAAATTTTAAGTTTATCAGTGATGGAAAAAGTCATACCCGCATTGCTCAGTGGGTGAAATAAAAACATAATCTTAAAGACTTTTTCTCCAAATATCCGATAATAATATTAATATTAAAGAATATTTTCAGCCAACTACGTACCATGGTAACGAAGTAAATCATAGATTACCGAAAAAAGCACATACTTACATTAATTTTCAGTAATACAGAAAATAATAACAAAATAAACAAGTAAGAGAGTTATATTCGGCTGTGCCAAATCTTATATACCCTTTACAAAATTATAATTTAAAATAAAATTAAAAAAAAATTCTTTTTTTCATTTTTAAAATTTTTTTTTTTTTTTTGAAATTGTTTTTTAAAATTTTCCAATTTTTTTAAATTTTTATTTTAGTTTATGACAAAAAAATGTTTTTTGTGAAAAAAAATTCGGGTTAAAAATATTTTTCCCCATTTTGACCCATTGTAGGTCCAACTTACTATAGCCTTATATACATCGTTGCAATGGACTTTGAAATATCTATCATTAGATATCCATATTGTCTATATTTATGACTTAGTAATCGAGATATAGACCAAAAATAGAGGTTGTCTCGGATTTTTGCTCATATCTCCGTTATTTATGGATGGATTTTGCTGATTTTAAATAGGAAACTTCTCGAAAGCATGTCTGACAGAATCATTGAAGATTTGGATCCCGAAGATATCTGGGGTCTTCAGAAAATTGATTTCAACAGACAGACGGACATGGCTAAATCGACTCCGCTATCTATAAGGATCCAGAATATATATACTTTATAGGGTCGGAAAATTATATTGTGGAAATTACAAACGGAATGACATACTTATATATACCCTTCTCACGAAGGTGAAGGGTATAATGATATTTTTCTCAAAGGCAACATTAGTATTATAAAAGAAATATAATTAAAAAATTTGAATTACTGCGAGGTTCAGAGTTTTCCGAAGTAGTCCTATTTTTTATGTAAATTTCAACTTTATTCCAAAATTTTTGGGAATTTTAAAAAGTTTTTTTTGGGAATTGTGGGATTCTCAAAAACAAATCTAAATTTATTGCATTTTGAAAAACCATTTCTATAGAACTGTAAAATTTTAATTTTAAACTTTCCAAAAAAGTTTTTATTCCCGTAATTTTTGCAAAGTCTCTTCTATGAATTGTTAAATTCTTAAGAATTGTTTACATTTTTGAAAAGAAGACACAATTTCCTACATCTAGGTATATAATATGTATATCTTATCTTTTCCACGGGAAATCGGACTATCGATTTGGATGTCACTTATATATTTCCACTTTTTTTCCCTTACTGTGCGTTGTGAACTCAGTCCATAGACGAGTTTGAGAAATGTAACAGAACTATACCTATTTTCTTAGTTTCGTTATGTTTATCCAAAAATACAAATAAGTAGTATTGATTGATACTTGTGCAATACTTGTTGCTCAAACGTTGTTTAGATAAGAAATCTTTGTTCTCATTTGGTTACAGTTAGTTCTATTCAGAAATCGAAATATCAAAACTGAATTTTAAAGTGCGTCAAAATTATAAGGTGCTTATAAATCTGCAAACAATCCTAGATCATTGTTATTTTTGTAAATCTTTTATTTTATTAAATTTGTCAAGGAAAAGATTTGTCTGAATTTAAAAAGGGTTAGATTAGAGGATTTTTCGATCATCAGTTGAAGATACGAAAAATTGCACGAAAATTGGGTGGTTTGTTTTGTGTGGTGCAAACTAAATTAATTGTCCTTTATCAATAAAAAAAAGTAATCATAGCGTAAAACGCGAAGCAAAAGCATATGAAAACTAACTTTTATCAGGTACCAGTTTCAGAATTTTCACTGTTTGTCGGTTTTAGAAACTTCTGGTAGGAATTGAAAAATGAACCATTGCATTATTCATAGATAATTTTCGGTAGCGGTTCCCTAACATGGATTTTACAACCCATCAACATAAATCTGATTTGTACAAAATGGATTGTTTGTTATGGAATAGCCGTTTAGTAGTTTAACATTTGTAACAACTCTTTATTTATTCAAATTTATACAACAATTTAAGTAGTCTATCTCTATTCAAATACACACACTTATAATGTACAAGACAGTTGATGTTAACCCTAACAGCGCCTATAACTACGTTTATACGTTGCCTATAACTACGTTTTATGTTACGCTATATTTGGCTGTGCAGATTCTTATATACACTTCACCAAATTATACTTTTAAATACAAATTTTGAATATTTTTAGGTAAACAAAATTAATTTTTTTTTTCAAAATTGTGTTTCAAAATTTAAAAAATTTTTTTTTTTCAAAATTTAAAAAATAATTATTTCGAAAACAAAATGTTTGAAAACAATCGAAAACAGAATGGGGACCCAAACATCTGAAATTATACCGGAACGCTTAACAGTATTAGCAAGAATTTTAATCCCATACTTACCGAACGTTAAGTATGAACTCAAATAGCATACCCATCTACATAAAACATTTAGAATTATTTTTCATGTTTATTTTTCCCACAGTCAAATTACATATTAAATTTGTTTTTGTTTCTAGTAAACATTTAACAAAAAAATGTTATTCTATTAAAATGTTTGTTAAAATCAAATAAAATATTTGTAAAGAAAATATTTTTTGTGTAGAAGTGTTGCCTAAAATTTAAAATAATATAAAATTTTTTCACGATAAAAAAACTTACATGATTTATGGTACATTAACCTAACACATGCAAGTAACATACTTTTCATACAACCACACATGTGTGTGTTAATTTACACATGCATGAATGACAGTGTTAGTGCAAAAGTATGAATGTGTTGAGTTTTTCGAACTGTTACTTGCATGTGTAAAGGCTAGGAAAATAAAGAAAATCAAAGTACAAATATTCTTTTTTGATTATTTAAAAAGTTGCCATCATTGTTTTAAATCAAAATTTAAAATCAATAAATATATTAATAAAACCAAATAAAAAGAAAAACAAGTAAGAGAGCTGTGCCGAATCTTATATACCCTTCACCAAATTATACTTTAAAATAAAAATTTTAAATATTTGCAGGTAAATAAAATTGTTTTTAAAAATTTAAAAAATAAATTTTTTTTTCAAAATTGTTTTCAAAAAAATTTTGTTTTCGAAATAGTTTTTTTTTTATTTTTTTCAAAAATTTTTTTTTTTTAAATTTACTAGTGAAAAAAATGCATGACAAAAAAATTTTTTTGGTAAAAAAAAAAAAATTCTGTTTAAAAATTGTTTTCCAGATTTTGACCCATTGTAGGTCCATATTACTATAGCCTTATATAGATCGTTGCAACGGACTTTGAAATATCTATCATTAGATATCCATATTGTCTACATTAATGACTTAGTAATCCAAATATAGATACAAAATAGGCCAAACATCGAGGTTGGCCCGTCCATTTGTGGGCCGATTTTCTCGATTTTAAATAGCAACCGAGCCGGAAGAATTCCCGATATATTGATGTATGAATCAAGTTTGTAAGTTATTTGGGGTCTTCAGAAAATTGATGTCAACAGACAGACAGACGGATATGGCTTAATCGACTCCGCTATCTATAATGATCCAGAATATATATACTTTATAGGGTCGAAAAATGACATTGTGGAAATTACAAACGGAATGACTTATATATACCCTTCTCACGAAGTTGAAGATGGTTCACAAATCGAATCTGGCAACCTTGTGTGAAATAGAGGAAGTCTTTAACAAAATATACATTTCGTTTATGTACTTAAAACACAGGAACACCAAAAAAAAAAAAAAAAACGCGGCATTTTAAAACCTTCCTCAACTAAAAAAATGTGACAAACCTTGACCAGGAACGATAAAGAAAATGTAACAAAATTGTTGCTGGTATTGTAAATGGGCAAAACAATTATAAGCCGCATTATTGTTAAAAAAAATGCTAAAAAGGGTACGTGTAACAAATTATATTAAAAAAAGGGTAAAAACGTCATTTTTTTTAAACCAACAGGCCAGAAAAAATTCCATTATAGTCGAACCAAAAAAAAGTGATCAACAAGTGAACCAATTTTTTTTATGGGCATTTACACACCAAAATGATTAGCACTGTTGCTTTGAGTTGTTTTTTCGTTAAAAAAACGGCTGTAAATAAATATGTAGTCAATTGCTTTTTGCTTTACTTACACTTTTTTTGAGCAATCACCCTTATCTCTACGATTACCATCCTCATTGTTTTTTTTTTATTTTTAGATAGGGAAAGGCGCATATCTGGGATGGAAAATCAAATTTTAAATTGTACCAAATTATTGTATTGTATATTTTCGACTCTGTATGAAATTAAACTGTTTCTGTAAATTTATATGAAGGTCAGAGTGCTTGAAGAAACTCTCCCAGGAATTATGCTTTAGACTAAATAACTCTAACCCATCCCGCATCGTTATTTTTTTACATAATTATAAGAAAATCGTAATTATCTTCCCAAGAAAATGTTGGTTATCTATTTACAATTTCGTACTAGACAAATGCAAGGGATGATGTTCTCTTGCAGTTTTCGTAACAATATTAGACGAAAATACACAGTTTTCATACACAGTTACAATTTTATTTTAAGAGATTACCTAATTGGTCAGTGGTACTTATATCAATGTCCTTAAAAAAAAGTACAATTGTACCAACATTGCCATCACTGTAGCATTTTTTTTTTTTTTCTTTTTGGACCAGCACTCAGTGGATAACCCCTCATGCTCATGGATTGTCATGGAACTATGAAAATAGGTTATGAGAGCGAGGAAAGCGGGAGAAGTGTTTGTGCACATTCAATTTGAACTTTCCTACATTGAAAGTAACAACATACGGACATTATGACTAAAGAACGAATTCCTATGTAGTGTGTTGTGCGTTATACAGCCCAATTAACCACAAAGGGATGAGTTCTTGATAAAAAACGTGTATTGCAAGTTCCCTAATTTCATCAGAACACATTGTAGTACAGCTAGAGCAGTGAAACACCTTCACCCTCTCTTGTATGCAGTCCAAAATAGAAATTTGCATAAATGCATTAAGTCCACACACTGTATTCTCATGACTAGGACATCAAGAGCATCTGATTCCACAATATTTACACCACCCATTCCACTGCCCCGGGGAGCACTTTCGCACTTTCTCGTTAGAGCTTTTTTAGTACTTTGACACACGAATACCTCGCCTATTTGTGTAGCGAATCAGTTACAGCGTTTTGGTTATTACGCCAATTTCTTAACGCTTTCTCTCTGGATCTGATTAAAATGTTGCACTTATGATTAAACCAAGACTTTTGTCTGGGTCTAATCGAAGATTTCTTTAATGAAATGAAAGTCTCCATCCCCAACAAGATTACTTTCATAACCATTTTTGCCATGACATTGACGTTATTGCTTAGAAAAGAATTGAAATGTCGAAAGAAACCATTGAGCTCAGCTCACGAACTTTTTCCTAGATAAAAGATGAACGTTTCGTTGATGTGCCCGCAGTTCGGAGATCTAAAATCGCAAATGGTACAGTAATACGAGGTGCACTTTCAGGATGTGAAGTGAGATGTTAGAACTTGAAAAAAGTAATGAATTCTATAAAATAGTATAATTTCATATAAAATAGATAAACAATACCTTAAAATTCAGTTGTTTTAACCTAAAAATAAAAAAATACATATTTTGAAATCATTTGTTACTAAAATCTCACTATGCGACAAATGGTAGGGGTCAGTGATCCGCGGGGGTTCTTATTATCGGGAAAAGTTATATCGGTAAAGGTCTAGGAATCAAGATATATCGATTTAATGTTAGTAAGTATCGTATAGGGAAAATTTTAATTTGTTGTGCATTTTTCATGCATTTTGACCATAAGTTGTAAAGCTCAACGCCGGCTACAACATCTATATATATATAAAATACAAAAAATGTTTCTACCAATGTCCGTTATAGACTCTGAAACTATCCAAGCGATTAGCTCCAAACCGGTTTCATTGGAAATGAAATTTTTTGAAGATGGTTTAAGACACCTAAAATACTACATTAGGTTCATTCGATCTATTTGTAAAGCCGATTTTCGAATCATTTAAACTTTTAATGATTTGGTGTAAGCGAAGAAAGGAATACTATAAAAGTTCTTTTATATTATTAATCGAAATTTTCATATGAAATCTATTAAAAAAAATTATATTTTGAATAACTATCCGCATTCCACTTGTAATAAAAAAAAATAAATTTGTTTTCGAAAGGGCATCTACGTAAAGGAGAACGAGAATCACGGCTTCAGCAAATGTGTCGCAGCGCATCGACACCACAACAGCATATCGAAAGACTAGAAGCGAATTGTACGTGGGAACGTGCAATTTTGTCACCAACAAATTATGATAAATAAAGAAAGCGGTATTTTTGGTTTTCATTGAGTGGACCCTGAAAATCTATCTAACAAAACTCAATTTAAATCATCATCAAAGTGTTCAATTAAAAGTACCTGACCCCATTCGAATCGTTGCAGTCTTTACTTTCTTGCGTGATGGTGCACCTTCTTCTTCGAAGTCTGTGTCGGATGAGGATCTGTCTTCATTTGGAAAAAACAGATTTTAATTAGTCAGTTAACTTCAATTTTTTGATATACTCTCGGAGTAAACTCACATTGTATATTCATATCGCGTTTCTATGGGATTGGCTACTTGATGGAAGCGCTCACCATGATCATCCGACTCTGAGGCTAGCTGCTTTCTGAAGTATTCGAGATAGTGATGCAAGAAGTGAATTTTGAGAGAAATGTTCACCTTAATTTTCCGGAAGTATGACAACATCTTGTTCACTAGAGCGGGTTTTTTTTTGTAGTTTTTTGCTCCAAAACTAAAAGTAGACAAAATCTACTAGTTTTTTTTGTCTAGTCTAAATGTAGTATAAAATGATTTTAATTGAATTTTGTTAAAATTAAATTACGAAAACAATGACGAAAAACTGATCTCTCAGGGTCCCTATCAGAGAAAACCAAAAATACCGCTTTCCTTTATTGAATATGTTGTAGCCGGCATTGAGCTTAACAACTTTGCTGAAAATCACTTTGCGATATTCGGACATTTAGATGGGCAAAATGCACGAAAAAAACTAAAAATTAAACCTTACTAACTTCAAATCGATATATGTATTTATATTCCTAGAGCTGACTTAGAGAAACGCTGATACTATATCACTTTTCCCGGCCGATTTAGGCTGTCACACAGTGTAATTTAATAATATTTCGCTTCGCTACCCCTGTGGTAGTCTATGTTGGAAATTTCAATAAAATCGTTTCGGCCGTTTAGTATTTATTGTTTAAGAACTAAAGGTACCCATTTTACCGGTTTTCCCCCTGTTTACCCCTTTCTGGTCCTAGTATTGAAAAAAGTTATAGCTTATTGACGCTTCCAAGTAAGGATCTATCTGCGTTCCAAATTTCAATAAAATCGATTCAGCCGTTTAGGAGTGATGCTCAAACAAACAAACAAACAAACAAACAAACAAACAAACAAACAAACAAACAAACAAACAAACAAACAAACAAACAAACAAACAAACAAACAAACAAACAAACAAACAAACAAACAAACAAACAAACAAACAAACAAACAAACAAACAAACAAACAAACAAACAAACAAACAAACAAACAAACAAACAAACAAACAAACAAACAAACAAACAAACAAACAAACAAACAAACAAACAAACAAACAAACAAACAAACAAACAAACAAACAAACAAACAAACAAACAAACAAACAAACAAACAAACAAACAAACAAACAAACTAACAAACAAACAAACAAACAAAAAAACAAACAAATAAACAAACAAACTTACAAAGACATTTATATATTTATACAGATTTTACATTCAGCAGAGAAGAATTTAAAAAAAATAGTTCTTAAAATAACTATTTAATTTAATAAGTCATCTTACATACGATTTCTTATTTATGTGGCAATTTTTAATTGCATTTTGAAAATTGTTTTTAAAATGTTGCTCCATTTGTGACTCAGAAACTTCATCATTATCGCTATGAGCGGATGAGGTATCAATATGTTTAAATAGGCGTTCATACATTTGCTAGCCATAAGTTTTTAAGATTTTTCAATGTAAGTCGGGACGGTAGTGCAAGAAATCCTTATAGAAGTCCAAATGTGCTGTTGGACTCCCAAGGCCAATACGTAGAACTTTTTACCTTGCGCAGTCAGTGAATAAACCAACACATATTTCATATGTTAAATAGCTCCAACAAGGGTGGTTGAAGCTCTTCATCATGTGAAATATGTATTTATGTGTTGATTTAAAATTAAAATTTATTTTACAAACAATTTGCGATTTTTAATTTTTCAGTTTTCATATTTTAATTAAATAATGTTTTCCCACAGCCTCTCAAAATGTTCATGTTTTTTTAAAACATCTGAATGAAAACTTTGAGAGTTGAAAACAAAATACTAGATTAAGATTATTTTAAAAAAGAAATGACAACATTCTTTAACAGGTTATACTAAGCACGTTTGCATATCTTAAGACCAAATTACAATTCGGCGTAGTAAGTGTCAGTTTTCGAAAATAGCTGATATTTTTGAGAACTCAGTATTATTTGTACTTTATATAAAAATCTCATTTATTTATAAAAAATATTTTAGTATTATGTTATGTGTATGTAAATTTGGCATAATCTCTTTTATTTCTCCATGGACGCCTATTGAATTTAGTTAGAATCTGTCCATTATACCAGTCTATGTTAATCTATATAAATATATAAATGTCTTTGTAAGTTTGTTTGTTTGTTTGTTTGTTTGTTTATTTGTTTGTTTGTTTGTTTGTTTGAGCATCACGCCTAAACGGCTGAATCGATTTTAGTGAAATTTGGAACGTAGATAGATCCTTACTTGGAAGCGTCAATAGGCTATAACTTTTTTCAATACTTGGACCAGGAAGGGGTAAACAGGGGGAAAGCCGGTAAAATTGGTACCTTTAGTTCTTAAACAATAAATACCAAACGGCCGAAACGATTTTATTGAAATTTGCAACATAGACTACGACAGGGGTAGCGAAGCGCACCGGGTCAAGCTAGTATCTCATAAATGTCTTAAATATAAAAATTCAGCATCAAATATAAATTCTAATCAGAAAAATTACATATCTCTTAAATATTTTATTTTGAAAATTTAATTTGTACCTAAATAAATTTCTTATAAACTTAAATCAATTGTACAAATTATGGGATTGTCCATAGCTCTAAGGCTATGAAAATCACTTTTATGTACATAAATCACATACAAATTTTGATACCGAGAAAAATAATTTGTACCAACCCAAAACTAGTCCATGTTTTGAGAAGATTTGTACATAACACAGTGATACAAAAGTGAATGAAAATATATGCAGGGGTTCTCATGTAGCAATTCTGTTTTATTGGAGTCATAGAGTAAATACTTTTAATCACTTCGTTTTAATGATTCTTTCTTCAAGTTACAACTACTAAACATAATATGTTCTTCTGAAACTAATTTTAAAATTGATTATTTTTATTCGAAATATATGAGTTTTAGATTTTAAACAGCAAAATAATTGTAAAAATCGGTTGAAAATGGCTGAGTTAGTATAGTTTAAAGATGCTCCCCAACTACTGTCAGCTATGTTTTTTTTTAGTGAACATTTGTATCAAAAAGCCGTAAAACCTTTTATCACAAAAACTAGCATAACTAATTCATTTTTAATTGATTTTTATTTACTAACAAGTTTTGTAAAACTACTTTAGCATGCTTTGTCACTGAAATAAGAACAAATATGTTACTGCCTCACGATCAAAATAAACACTTGTTGAAAAAAGTGCGTTTAACTTAAACTACCTCAATACGGCCATTTTCTAACCGATATTCAAAAAGTATCTTTTGTTTGAAAGCTAAAACGTACAAAGTTTTAATAAAACAAGCAAGTGCTAAACGAAGTCATCAAGAACAACTACATATAAGTATTTCCGAACTCTATGGAATCTAACAAGTAAGAAAGTATGGTCGGTCAAGCCCGACCAGATAATACCCTACACTAAGTAAATGAGCAAAAACATTTTTCTTTCAAAATTTCAATAATTTATGTTCGTGAGCGATTTTCGGAAGTGGGTCTTATATGGGAGCTATGACAAATTATGGACCGATCACCACGAAATTTGGTCACGTGATTAATGTTTATATGAATGTTATTTATGTTGAATTTTATGTGTATACCAACATTTGTAGGAGATTTTTGCTCGTTAAAGTGATTATCGGATGCAGGCCTTATATGGGAGTAGAGTTTGGGGTCCGGGAATTCCCGACCGGGAAATCCCGGGATTTCCCGTAAAATTATTGTCGGGAATTCTCGGGAAATTTAAATTAGTTTCCCGGGAAAAACGGGAAATTTAAAATTAATTAAAAATATATATATATTATATTAAAAAAAACTATAGATTTAAATATAACATCTATATTTGATGAATGGCTTGTTCCAAATATTAGTGGAGGTTTTAAACACTCTTTATGAACAGATGTTATCTAAAAATTCTACGATTTCTCAAAAAATGGTTCATGCAATAAAGTATTAAGTTAATAAATAATATAACAGCAGACTTATTTAAATTACGTAAACTTCACAACATAATAAGCTAAATTATAATATAAAAAAAAGACAATGATAAAAATTTATGGACAGCAAATGTATGAACGCCTATTTGACCACAATGTTCTCTCATCTGTTCAAAGTGATGATGTTTCCGATATACAAATGGAGCAAAATTTGAAAAACGAATTAGAGTATTCAATCAATATTGAAAAAGAAACCCTAAATATTTGAAATCAAATGCTGAAAGTCGTTTTAAGCGGGAATTAGCTTCATTTGTAGCAAGTAGCAATCGGAAAAAAAATTAGCTTTACTAACGATAAAGCCAACACTTGTTTAAAGCGAAAGAGTTTTCTCGGTGTCTGGAAACTTTACCATTACAAATAAGAAATCGGATGTCAGATAACTTATTGAATGCATTAGTTATTTTGAAAACTAAATTTTTTAAAAGAAATAGTTCTGTGATGAACACATAACATTATTTCTATGAAATAATAGCAAAGTAGTAAAAGAGCACTTTATTATAACTACTTTTTCTTCCCTGCAGTTCATTGAACCAGTTCCGCTACGTCGAATTAGTTAGCCACTGAGAACTACCACTAGTGAATTTTCAACCCAACGTTATTGACTGGTGAATTTAACACGGGAATGTCATAGCAGGTGGCCGATTGGCACACTTTGCATAACACTTCACTATTAAATTCAATAGTACAAATACTCCAAATGTGCAAATGACTACCACTTTAGCAGACACAGTGAACTAGTTTGTTGTACAAGTATTACACTAGCTATAAGGGGTCCAATTTCATACTGCTGGGTTTACACTCTTGCTTTTTAAATTCATGACATTTGATATTTCATATTTTTGTTTTGGAAATGAATTCAATTTTAAAATCAGAAGAAAGAAGCTAAAAAGTGCATTACCAACGCAAAAAAAGTGCATTACCAACGCATAATTTATAAAATTTTGTGACATCTATTTACTCTATTACCTGGACAAGAGCTCTACATCATGAATACGCTAATATTTTATTTTATAGTAACAAATGATCTCCAAATATTTTAACAAACTTTCTGTTTGTTTTATGTTAGTACAATTGAATTGTAATGTATTTTTTTCTATTTTTTTTTAATAAAATGACACAATTTTATAAAATAATTTTATTGTTTACTTATTTTTCTAGTTGAAAAAAAATTTCCGGGATTCCCGGGAATATGGGGAAATGAAATTGAAATGAAAGTGATTCTGAGTCGATCGGTATACTTTAAGGTGGGTGTTAGACTAATATTTTTGGGCGTTACAAACATCTGCACAAATCCATTATACCCTCCCCACTATGGTGGTGTAGGGTATAATAAAATAGAATTGCTATATAAGAACCTCCTGCATAGTTTTGGTGTTGCATAAAGGTCTAATCAGGAATACCACACTATCTTGCATAATTCTCTAAAATATGTTAGTTTGGAAATTAAATTAGGTGCAAGTAAGTTTCTTATAAACAAAAATTGTTATACCCTTCACCATGAGTGGCAAGGGTATATAAAAGTTTGTCAATACGTTTGCAATTTCTACATTTTTCATTTGCGACCCATTAAAGAATATATTGTTAGCACTATCAATTTGAATTCATCGTTCTGTAAATACTGCTTGCAACATTTATCGTGTTTATAAATATTTCCATCAGTAGAAACTTCTACTTATCAACAATATTGTTAACAGGTTGTTATTAACATTGTTTATAAGTATAAAATATTAATTGTTAAAGCTGCTAACATTAACATTAAAGCTGATAAAAGCTCTAGAAATAGAACATTCTAGATGGCACTGTGTATATAAATAGTAACAGCAAGTTGAACTGAGTTAGTCTACCATAGGCGCTGTTAGACTTAACATCAAGAGATAACAATTTTTAAACTACTTATCGCTTTTATATGCAATTAAAAGAATAAAAATAAACCACCGTTTTTAAAGGTAAAAATGTAACAATTAGTATCAGAAGTGGGATTTCAAAATAAGAAGCAGTCATGTAGTTTGAACAACTAAAAGTGGAACAACTCAAGCGGCGTAAAATTGACTTCGGATCTTATGAATTTGAGTATAAAGAAGAAACTGAGGTGGTATGTACCCGTGCAACAACAAACAGCATGAAGTTAAGCACAATGTTTGCGGCTATGATGAAAAAATTGAAATAAAATTCCAAGAAGCGAACGAAAATTCTAGAATCTTCTTAGAAACTACTAGAGTTAACAACGAAAAACTGTTAACTGAAGTTCTAAACACCATGGTTGATAATCTTGAAACTCAAGTCAGCAACTTTGAAAAAAGCTGTCCGATCTAGAGAATTTCATACAAATACAAGACAAAGTCGGTGATAAAGTTGATGAAATAAAAACGGTTCGATTTAGAGAATGAGAATAATATTCTAGAGTTTCCAAAAAACCGAAGAATTTCAAAACCGCGGTTTCGGTTTTAAAAAATTGAAAACCGATCAGTTTCGGTTCGGTTATGTGATAATTTATTAACTATTAAATCAGTTGATAAAATAGGAACTGCTAAACAAATTTAAAAACTTGACGAGTGTTTACGAGGATAAAGGAAAATTGGTACTTTTTCTTTTAATGGTGCCTTTTCAATATATTAAATTAATTAAAGTTGGCTAATATGCTTCTCAGTAAAAAAATAATCAAGAATAGGGTGCTCAATTGTATTTTGATACCAAAAAATGGAGAACTAAACCAAAGTAAGGAGTACTTTTTCGTTCTTCAAAATTAATTTTCTATAATATTGAACCTAGAATCTGGAAATTACTTTGAAATTTCAAACTTGAAAGTGGTTTAAGTGTGGAAAATTTATACTTTTTCTTCTAATGGTACTTTTTATTATAATAAATTATTTTACTTATTGTATATACATAAAAGTTGGCTGATATGCTTCTGAGTAAAGAAAGAATCAAGGATAGAAGGCATAATGATATTAAGGTAACAGAAACTATTATTAAAATTTCTATAATAATGAACTTATAAACAGGATATTAAACACACATGATTCTGACTAAGTTAGAATATAAAAAAGGAAATTGCAGGTACTTTTTCGAACTAGTAGTACTTTTTGAATATTTTATAACTTAAATTGTAGACAAATGATTCTGAATGAGTTCGAATTTCTTTCTTTTGTATTTTCTATAATAATGGACACAGAAACATGTAATTAAACATTCATGATGCTGAGTAGGAATACAAAATGTGGGACCTTATGCTTTTTTCTAATAATACGTCTAGAATGAGCTACAATCCACATTACAATGAATCAATAAACATGAAAGTAGAGACATGTTTTCCTGAATTAGTATTAATTTACAAAGGGAGACTTAATAGTACTATTTCTTTATTCCAATTGAGGTGGCGAAGCGCACCGGTCAGCTAGTACTCCATACTTTTATCGGATATTTGAAAATAACTAAGACTTTGTTACAAAAATGTTGCATTATTTAGCCTTTGAAAGGTAGCCTGCTACATCATCTGAAGCTATTATTGTAATACAATTTAAAAAATTTAAACAAATCTTAAGATATTTTTACCGATCTGCTTTTAGAGATATTGTATGAATAATTGGATGAAAAAGTTTGTTTCTCATTTCTAAATTTTGAATTTTTCTAGTGAAAATAGATTAAAAGTGAAAACCGAATAATAATTGCTTGAAAACCTCGGTTTCGGTTAAAACCGAATTGGAAACTTTATAATATTCAATGCCAAGATGAACCGGAAACCTCTAGTATATAAAAGGCCCCTACTTTTGATGGCATCACGCCATTTGATATTTTCAAGTTCCTGTTTGATATAGTTGCCAAGAGAAACTGATGGAACAATGAAGAAAAAGCTATAGAATTGATTTTAGCCTTAAAAGCAAACGCAGCAATAGATCTTAAAAGCGTACCAATAAGCAATAGAAATAATTACGATAACTTAATGGTCGCACTGCATCTTAAATATGATGGAGAACACATGAAAAAAATATGTCGAATGGAATTGAGTGGTAGAATATAGAAACCCAATGAGACGTTGTTATCCTGGCGAAAACAAGCCGTTGATGGGTCAATTCAAGATTGAGGCATTTATGATGGGCTTTCGCGATCTTGACGTTAAACATGCGGTATGTACCTCAATGAAGCCATCGTTTGCAGAAACCTAATTCTAATTCGTATTGGCACAAGAAATCGCCATATCTTGAAGTTGTTGATGAGTAGAGGAGAAAAGGAACTCTAAAAGAGAAATTTATGAATGCATTAGATAAAACAACGTTTCTATTGGGTCGGATGTCAACAAGCTGTTGTTGGATAGCAAATTGTTCACAATACATTACCGCC
This sequence comes from Calliphora vomitoria, assembly GCA_942486065.2. Taxonomy (NCBI): domain Eukaryota; kingdom Metazoa; phylum Arthropoda; class Insecta; order Diptera; family Calliphoridae; genus Calliphora; species Calliphora vomitoria. The sequence continues at coordinate 45,982,555 of OW818030.2, read as the reverse complement.
AAATTTGTGGAAAACATCAGCAGTACAAATCGGGTTCCCTATTTGAGCGGACAGCGATGAATGATGAATATGAGCGCATACCAATTCAAATACCCAACAACAAATCCAGATACGATCGAGCTGTGAACTATGAATTATTTTACAAATATTTTACATTCATGATTCATATATCTATATATCCCGCCAAAATCGGGGAAAATATTCTTCAACCGATTATTTTTTGTTTCACCAAAAAAAATTTTCATAAAACAAAAATTTCAACCATTTTTTTTTATCCCGAGGTTTTTATTTTACCATAAAATTTGTTTTTATTATATCATTTTTTCAACCAGATTTTTTCAGTAGTACAATTTGTCCCCCAAAAAATATTTTCAATCTTTACCTAAAGTATACTTTGGTGAAGGGTATGTAATATTTGGCACAGCCGAATATAGCTCTCTTTTTAAATTTAAAATTGTTAATAATAAATAAATTTAGTAGTATGTAACAACTATATAATTGGTTTAACGGTAAAGCGATATTGAGCTGAAGGCATATTTTGTTTCGGAACCTATTGTTACATATCGATTACAGCTCTGGTATTTTTGGTATTTTATTACATTTTCGGTCTAGTTAAATAAGGGTTTTAATGCGGAATGAAATAAAAAAATAAATAATAAATGTATCAGAAAATTGCTTTATCTTTTAACTGAAATATTAATTTTTAGCTAAATTTATAGTGGCCACTGCACAGTGGGCCGAGCCACAATGCCCCAAAGTGAGATATCAAAAATTTAAAATGATGTAAAATTTTAGTTTGCGAAGCGATTTAAAAGATTTTTATATATTTGGAATCTACAAAAAACATTGCTTTAGCCATATATTATCTCTTATAGTTTATAAGTTATTCGCATTTGAAAAGTAAAATTTTATATTTCTTACCTACCTTTGTCTGCTTTTTTCCGTTATTAGCAAAAAAACAAAGGTAGGTAAAAAATATAAAATTTTACTTGTCAAATGCGAATAACTTGTAAACTATAAGAGATTTCAGATAGTAGATTTCACATATATAAAAATCTTTCAGAAGTTACAGATTTACATTTTTTCATTTTCCCCACTGTGCACTGTTTTACAAGACATAAATACACTAAGAATAAAATCGCAAGTTTTTCAAAATTTTAAAATCGAAATGTTTAAATGGCCCGACATGGGGTAAATTTTTGTGTGATGTACGGAGGAATAAAAAAACTAATTCCTAGTTTCAATGCTGATGCGACACATAATAACGATATATTATCGTCTTAAATTTATAGGGGACAAATTATTGTAGTGCACGGAAAAGTATAAGTGAAAAATTTAAGCTACCTCTTAATATGGTGGAATTAGCTTAATTTTTCTGTACGCACTCCTTTTAATTAATGGAAATTTGGGGACCTTCTGGAGCACAGGAATGATGGCATCTGGAAATTTTACATGTTATTGGACTAGTCTAATGTCTACAACATAAAGAATGCCTATATGAAAATGACATTCACACGGAAATCAATCATGGCCACCGAAAAACTCACACCAAGCATGTTGAATTTAAAAATCAACGCAATTAAAACTATGAATAAATGTGTATATCTATGGCACCTTATTTTTCACTGTAATTAGAAAATGTATCTAATACATATATTTGTATTAGAAATATTTCTATATACATATTCTTCAACTGTTTTGCAGTCTAAACAAAATATTATGTAATAATTTTGCGCAATAGAATTTTCTGTGCGTTATAAAATTATTACTTAACCCTTAAGTGAGACCCCAAATATTTAAAATGATTAGGAGGAGGCGTGGCTGTTCAATAAACTGAGGTATCCCAATATTATATATCAAGATTTGTTTTAGGTTATTTCACACTTTCGACGAATGGACAATTCCCATATTTATAGTCAGGTTTAAGTAGTATACAAAAAACAAAGGAATCATTGTATTGTATTTTAGAAGCTAAAAAACAAATTGTTATTATTATTTGCATATTTCTTGTGTGGCCACTTAGGTACCCTGGTCACTCTGTAAGTGTTAAAGCACATTTATGTAAGCGTTAAATAGTGGAGGAATTTTCAGTATTTTAACAACATCTAAACAGTATTAATTTAACTATGGGGACAAAATGAAAATTTTCCTTTATTCGTACTCTTTAAAGTTCCCATTTGGTTTGAAAATGTTCCAACATAAATAGTTAAGTTTGAGTTTTGAAAGGTATAATTACATCGCGTAGGGGAAACCGTGATCATGAAGGCGGCACCCCCGGAGTGAGACTCGATCAGAAAACATACTATGGAGTTGAACTCTGCGATTATTCCTAACGTGAATTAATCCTGCGCACAATTTTTTACCGCTAGGAATGGCGAAACTGCCATCCTATAGTACTGATTTTATAATAATACCTATCGACATCGATTAATATGGTCATTCTTTACACCCTCCATCAAAAAAGATGTCATTTCGTTTGTAACACATCAAAATATTTGTCGCAGACCCACATTAGTATATATATTCTAGGTCTTCATTAGATTGTAAAACGATCTAATTGTCCCAAATGTTAGATTTCGGCAATATCGGTCCAATATTTCATCTAGCCCGCATACAAATGGCCCACCAAAATACTGTTTGAGCAGTCATAAATATGTTGATAAAATTTTGCACAAATTAGTTCTAAGTATTCTGAAATTATACTGTAACGTATGGTGAAAATCGGGCAACATTTGTCCCTAGTCCCCATACAAGGTCCTCCTCAGAAACTGACTTGATAATTGTCTTATAATAATTAATATCGTAATGAAATTGCACATAAACATGTTTTATATGAACCTAAATCTTTCTACAAACTATTGTGAGGATGGGTCTATAATTGATCCTATCCTCCATATAGTTAATACCTAATATAACACTTTTACTTGTTTAAATTTGGTTAAATATTTCTGAATACTGAGCAAATTCAAGTAATTGAAAAATTTATTCACAATTGTTACTGAAATTCCTGTTGAACACAAGTAATTCCACTCTTAAGTCCAGTGTCAAGCTATTCAATTATTGGTGATTACTATATTATAAACCACATTTCGATTCGAAGTATCTAAGAAATTATTAAAATTCCATTTAAGTTCATTTTACTCAAAGCTTTATATTTTGAATTGTGACACTCTTACCATAATTGGGTGAATAGTTTTTCTGTCGTGAAGACGTTTTTCAAGATTTATAGATACAATAGTGTTTGTTAAAAGTAATTCTTTGATTTGCCACCCTTAGTTCTTGCGCAATCACGGATTTCTATTTCTTCAACCCTTCTTTCTATTTCTTCCACTACTACAGGACAGTGTACTTGCTGTACTTGCATATTATCATAAGTAATCAAGGTTGAACCACGGAATTGCACTTACGTTTGTGTTGACCTCCGCGAATATTGTTAATGTGAATAATTCGGGAGTGAAATATTTGAAATAAATAGCAGCGTTCCCGCCGTTCCGACTATTTTTAATAAATGTTAAAGGGAAGCAAGTTTGAAGTTTAATAACAAGGTAAGCACAATAGTTGCACATTTTTTTATAAAATAAAAACTGGAATTAAAAAATGTGTGTTATTAAAATATCAATGAACACAGTCAAGATAATTTTTTTTATATATATTTAAAGTTTATCAAAATTTAAAAGTCATTGTTAGTGGACGAGTATTAAGTAACAAATTTTAAAATTTAAAAATAATTTTATTTAAAACTATTGTATAATATATACAAAATACCGGTCTCTTGTACATAATATTTTATTAAATATATTGGAAATTATAAAAATCTAAAATTGTGGAAAAAATCTTTGTTAGATGTTTTTAGACAAGCTCACAGGGTAAAAAATTCAAAAAAGGTAAAACAAGGCTTTTTTATAAGATTCAAATTGAATTTGTATAAAAATGATAAAAGACGAAGTTTAAATATACGTATTTAGGTGTAATTTCATTAAAATTCTGATTAGATATCGAGTCCTAACATCGAACAATATATTCGTTTTTTAATGCAAATTAATACTTCAGGATCGTTTATCTAATATGTCCACATTTTAATATTTTAGGAGTAACGTAGATTAGCTGTAGCCAACCTTGATAAAAACTGTTTTTATACCCTTCACCTTCGTGAGAAGGGTATATATAAGTTTGTCATTCCGTTTGTAATTTCCACAATATAATTTTCCGACCCTATAAAGTATATATATTCTGGATCCTTATAGATAGCGGAGTCGAATAAGCCATGCCCGTCTGTCTGTTGAAATCAACTTTCCGAAGCCCCCAAACAACTTACATACACGATTTATATATCAATATCTATATATCAATATCTATATATCAAAATGGTTGAGATATAAGGAAAAAACCAGGACAACCTCTAATTACTAAGTCATTAATATAGACAATATGGATATCTAATGATAGATATTTCAAAGACCTTTGCAACGACGTATACAAGGTGTCGCAAAAGTAATCCTCCTATCAGAAAATGCTATAAATTTTGCCGATTATTGGTCAAATAAATAGTCAGCAATATTCCGCGTTCTGGAGCAGTGTAGCGTAACATTGTTTATTAACGTGTATTTTGCATGTTTTTACTATACAAATGTCAAAACAGAACTGACATTAGGGGCCAATCGCAAAATTTATAGCATTTTCTGATAGGAGTATTACTTTTGCGACACCTGTTATAATACCATAGTAAGTTGGACCTACAATGGGTCAAAATCGGAAAAAATGTTTTTTAACTCAAAATTTTTTTTTTCACCAAAAGTTTTTTTTCGCTTAATATTAAAAAAAAAAATTGAAAAAACCAAAAAAAAAATTTTAAATTTAAAAAAAAAAATGTTAGAAAACAATTCAAAAAAAATTTTTAAAAAAATGAAAAAAACAACTTTGGTAAAAAAATAAACTTTGTTTACCTAAAAATATTTAAAATTTTAATTCTGAAGTATAATTTGGTGAAGGGTATATAAGATTCGGCACAGCCGAATATAGCTGTCTTACTAGTTTTTATAAAACCTATTTACAAAATTTAAAATTTTTAAAATTAAAAAAAAAATGTTTAAGAAATTTCTAAGTTTAACGATATTTGTTCGAAAAAATTTACGATATTTTAGAATTGTACATTATTTGAAGTTTTTTCGAAAAGCGTTCATTAACACCAAAAACTTGCAAGTAGAGAAAAAATCAAGAGCGTATAAATTTTAGAAAGTGTTCTCTCGTTGCAAACTAGTACAAGTTCTATTTTGAACTCGTAATAGTTAGCAGCTTATATTTCATATGTGTTATTGTTTATTTATTTACAATTTTATTCTTGTGGTGAAAATATTTAAAAAAAAAGAATTTTCAATATAATTGAAGACAATGTGAGTATTTATACATTTTAAAAGGAATAAAATAAGAACATTGTGTGTATAAATTTAGGATCCAGTGCAGGCCACCAAGATTTGTAAGATATTGGGACCAAATTGGATCCAATTGTTACTGGAAAAGCGTTCATTTACTTTTTACTATTTTTGAGAATTTAAGAGAGTAATTTTGTAAATTGTGATTTTATTTTCTCGTTGCAAGTATTTATTGGGAAAGTAAATGAACAGACCTAATATTTGAATTTATAAATTTTTTCATATATACAAATTTTAATTTTATAAAATTTGAATATTTTACAATTTTAATGCGCATTACAAAAATAATAAAAAAAATGTATCATCAAAATCATTATTATAACTGATTGACTTTTATAAAAACAAAAAATTAAAAACATTACCTTACCCCGCATTTACACATGCAAGTAGAATGATGAAAGTTGAGTATAAGTATTATTTATTATCGAAAATGACGAAAAATACATCGAAATGCCTACAAGTTGCTTGAGTGTTTACACATGCAAGTAAAAGTTCATTTTGCAAATGTTAGCAAAGGAGAATGATGTTGCCAAAAAGCCACAGATATAAGAAAATTACAGCGAATTAATTAAATAATCCTTTGTACTATCAGAATTTGCTATTTTTAAGTCCATTTGCGGCTTGATACCAAATTTTGTTATTTTAATTAAATAAAATAAAGTGTTACCATAATTTTCAAATACAAACATTTCTGTGGAAAATTTTAGTTTTTTGGACACTTCATTGCAGACAGTGAGCTGCAGGTGGTTGCCTGTGTGATTGTGTGAATGTATTGTGTTTTCCCAACAAATCAAATGACTTGAGAAAAATATTATAATAAGCTTACCAACAAAAGCCTTAAGCTTGAAAAAGACTTTAGAATATATTGAAAAAGGCTATCGTAACAATTGTAGCAAAATCAAAACGGAACCCTCTTGAAAATATTATCTATGCATGATTACTATAAGCTTATCTTTGCAATTGTAGAATAAGCTTACGAAAATAATATTGTATTAACTTTTGTGTATAAACGCTTATTCGTCTCAATATTTGTATCAGCTTTTTTTTAAATATAATTGTAGAATAAGCTTCCCAAATATATAATACTTGGTGTTAAAAAATAAAAATCTTTATTTTTTTTCATTTAATTTTATTTAACTATTGATATTATACTATTCATTATTTATTAATTATGTAGTTTTATCATTATTATAGTTTTTGCGTAATGCGATTTTTAGCGAACTGGAAGAACGTTCGGGTCCTTGTACGACCCACTGACAAAGCTGCATCTATGAAATGTAGAAATTTTATAATTATTTTCTTTTAATTAAAATGTTTTATTTAACTTACTTCTTATTGCTTTTGATGTTCTTAGATTTCAAACATTTTTCTTGGTGTCAGTACTTTTCCAGCATAGTTGTTCACCTAATTCGTCCGTTAAAAGTTTTCTCCAACAATTTTTTATAAAACTTGGTGCCTTGGAAACCACTATCAGTTCCTTTTCCTGAAAAAAGGTATATAAGTTTTCGCCGTTTTCTTGTAGACGTGTTTCAAAATCAATGAACACCTTCATTTCTTTTACTAGCACTTACACATTCAATTCTATTTTCTGCAAAAGGATCAGCAGCAGCTAAATCATCCTCAAATTCACTTTTTGTTTTGTTTTTTATTATTTAAAAGAATATCAATTACGTCTTTAGTTTGTATTCTAACACTTTTTTTAAAACTTGTAGTTTATTAAATTTCAACAAATCATATTTCAAAATTAAATTTTTCAACAAAATCTGTTACAACATAAACAATATCAAAGTATATTTATACAAGTACATGCAACTCTACAACAAATCAACAATAAAAAAAACAACATTAATTTTGTTTGTGTAAAACATTGTGAGATTGTCAAATAGTTGAAAATCTTTGCCACAAGTTTCACTCACATTGCCCTTTTAATCGGGTCTTTTCGCACATAGAATAAGTCATCACTGCCACTGGTACATGTTTTTTGCACAATGAATTATTTTTACTTTTATTATTAAAAGTTTTCAAAATTAATTTTTTGTTATTAATATTTTCACATACAAAAAAGTAAGAAAAAACAAAAAAGTAAAAAATTTTGACAATCTCACAAGTATTTACAAAGGAGAAAAAAATTAACAGCTGATCACTTGCATGTACTTGTATAAATATTAGGGTATTCAATTAATCGGGTTTCTGGTTTAATCGGTTAATCGAGCAAATAATTAATCGGGGCTTAGATTTAATCGGTTAATAATCGGTTAATTTTAAATTATTCGATTAACCGAATAATTTCTATTTTAATTTTAAATTGAAGATAAAACCACGAATTTTGTATTTCAACAAAAAAATAGATAATAGGAACTAAATATGGTATTTTAGATCCTTTTTATTTATAAATGTGAGTTTTTTTTATAATTTAAGTGAAATATTCTGAAATAATCTTTTAAAAAAAGAATAGGAAAGGTTTCCTTTTAGTCGATTTTTCTTTGGTTTTAATAAAACTTAACTTGGACAAAATTCTCTTACTGATTTGAATGTTGGAGAAATCGAGATTAAGGCATGAGAAATACTATCCAATTTCTCAGTTCATTTTTCAGTTTTTTTAAGCATATAAAATCCTCCATTATACCATTGGAAAATTTCCTTAAGTTCTGATAAAAGACTCGTTTCAGTAATGTCTTCAGTTTCGTCTATTATCATGTCTTCCTCCAACTCATTAGGACAAATTTCATCATGGAACATTCTAGAAAAAATGTCATTTGCAAATTCCTTAATTTCAGTTCTTGATCTATATTTAAAAAACTATTGCTAGAAGGGAATGTTCATAAGATAAGAAATATAAAGTCCAAAAAAAAGAAATTTCGGTTAATCGGTTATTCGACACAAATTAATCGGTTTATTTGTTATTTGAAAATCGGCAATTTTAAATTATTCGAACAGTTAACCGACCAAAATTAATCGGTTAACCGATTAACGGTTAATCGATTGAATACCCTAATAAATATACTTTGAGCAATATCAACTACATTTGTTGACTAAAAATATTAATATATTCTGACACAAAATATTTTACAATTGAACAATTTTAATTTTGCAACATAAAATATTTTGTTGCGCATATGTAGCAATCGTTAATACAAGGTAGGGCAAAAGTAATCAGATAACAGCGGATGCACTGCGTGCCCTTTGTAAGGGAATATCTTCAAATCATTCACCAAAATTCTGGGCAACAGCAGCGATAGGAAGATCTCGTGTTGTCCCAGTCTCTTCAAGGCGATTCACAGTGGTCCAAATGCTCAATCTAGCCGGAAAAAAGTAATTTTTTTAAATATTTCAAAAGCAAATTTTTGACAAGTGCCCATTAGAACGTACCACCTCACAAGCAAAAAAAAGTGCGCCGTACACCCTCTAGTATAAAGTATTTTTGGAAGGCAGTTACGATTTTTTTTTTTTTTTTTGCCGAACGTAGGGGTCGCCTTTTTTACATTTTTCGTTATATCTTTGCCATTTACAGTCGGATCTTAAAGTATGGTATATCAATGATTTTGTCTCGGGAAGACCAATGTTTTGCTCTAAGGACTATTAACCTTAAGTATCCCGTTTTAGTATTTATCCACAAGATCTGTGTTTCTACTTCCCTAATATACCACCTAATATACCATAAGGGTGGTAGGAACAAAGATCTGGTGGATAAATACTAAAACGAGATACTTGAGGTTAATGGCTCTTAGAGCCAAACATTGGTCTTCCCAAGACAAAAACATTGATATATCATATTTTAGGATCCGACTGTAAATGGTAAAAATATAACGAAAAATGTTAAAAAGCGACCCCTACGTTCAGCAAAAAAAAAAAAAAAATACAAAAAAATTGTTTTATAACTGCCTTGCAGAACTACGTTATATTAGGGGGTACGGGGAAATTTATTTTTGAGGTACGGTCTAATGTAGAGTTTCCAAAAAACCGAAGAATTTCAATATCGCGGTTTCGCTTTTAAAAAATCGGTTTCGGTTCGGTTTTGTGATAATTTATTAAATATTAAGTGTTATAGAAACAAAATCAGTTGATAATATAGGAAATGCTATACAAATTTAATGTTCAAACTTGACGGGTGTTCAAGAGGACAATGGAAAATTGGTACGTTTTCTTTTAATGGTACCTTTTTAATATATTAAAGTAGTTAGCTTATATACATTAAAGTTGGCTGATATGCTCAATTGTATTATGATACCAAAAATGGAGAACTAAACCAAACTAAGGAATACTTTTTCGTTCTTCAAAATGAATTTTCTATAATATTGAATTACTTAGAAAAAACTTAATCCACTGTCAAGGTTTAAGTGTGGACAATTTTTACTTTTTCTTCTAATGTTACTTTTTATTATAATAAATTATTTTACTTATTGTATATACATAATAGTTGGCTGATATGCTTCTGAGTAAAGAAAGAATCAAGGATAGATAATGATATTGAGGTAACAGAAACTATTATTGAAATTTCTAAAATAATGAACCTATAAGCAGGATATTAATCACACATGATCCTGACTGAGTTAGAATATAAAAAAGGGAATTGCAGGTACTTTTTCGAACTAGTGGTACTTTTATTTCATAACGATGGACCTATAATCGCGAATTCAAAACGAATAATTAATGTTACTATTTCATTATTGTAAATGTACTTTTTACTGTTTTTATTCGAAAATATTTCTAGAATGAGCTACAATCCACATTACAATGAATCAATAAACATGAAACTAGATACATGTTTTCCTGAATTAGTATTAATTTACAAAGGGAGACTTAATAGTACTATTTCTTTATTCCAATTGAGGTGGCGAAGCGCACCGGTCATCTAGTACTCCATACTTTTATCGGACATTTGAAAATAACTAAGAAAGACTTTGTTACAAAAGTTTTGAATTATTCCTTTTTTTAAATTAAATGAATAAACAGTCATTTGAATTTTAATTGTCAGGAAATACATGTAGATCAATATATTGTGTCATGATTTATTAACAGGTTTCCTTGCCTAGCCATCGAAAGGTAGCCTGCTACATCATCTGATTGTAATACAATTTAAAAAATTTAAACAAATCTTAAGATATTTTTAATTTTTGAATTTTTCTATTGAAAATATTTCTACTGAGAATTGATTAGAAGTAAAAACCGAAGAATAATTGTCGGTTTCGGTTTTAGGCCTTGAAAAACCGTGGTTTCGGTTAAAACCGAATTGGAAACTCTAGTCTGATGTACATGTTTTAAATGTGCAATTTTTGTTCAATGCCCAATTTCTATTAGAATTTCAAATGGTAATTTATCGGAATTAAGCTTTAGTTTTTATGTTGTCGTCATCCATATATGTAGCTTTTTAATGTTTAAAAAATTAACTGCCGGTTTTTGCCTAAATGATTTTTATTACATTTAGAGTTTAACATGTCCATTACAAGGAAGGAGCTGTATTTTTATTTTTAAGATTGGCGTTGCTTTTTGCCCACTTCAAATTTTTTAATGAAATGTAGTCTTTAATTCCTTCTACACATACAGAAAGACGGTGTAAAAATTTCAGGAAAATCGGTCCACCAGTTTCGCCGTTTATAGGGTTCAAACAAACTCACAAAGAGTTATGACTTTTTCCGGCTAGATTGAGCATTTGGACCACTGTGTCGTAGTAAAATATTTAAAAAATGTGTAAGGATTTTATATAAAAAAATAAATTAATATAATTAATGCCGGAATTTATAGTTTGTGTTTAATTGCATACCATCCCATTGAAAGTATTGTATAAAAATATCCTGCGATTTTAAAAAATCTTGATTCTTTTCATAAGATTTTGGCTTCCCTACAATTTCGTATATTTTTACAGTGAGCAAGTTTTGAACCACTCAATGTTAAGTCAAACTACTTACAATGATAGGAAAGTAATCTTTAGATATTTGCAATACGTCAATGCACAGTGGTTTAGAAGCGTTTTTTTTTTTGTAAATAATTCGGTATCTCGGGAAATATTTGAGATATTGTTACAAAATTTCACATGGCTAAAGCTGTGGTATGGGGGCTGAGGCTAATGGGAGCTACTGCATTGCTCCTCAAGGTTGGTCACCTCCAAACCAAAATCGTTTTATGATCCGAATGAGGTGAAAATTAAAATATAAATAGTGCTTAAGAAGATCTACATGCTTACATGTGTAGGTTATCTCTATTAGTTGAAGATATATTTAGGTTTATTTTTTTTTTAATTTTGCTTGATTTTTTTATAGTTTTTTAGATGTGACGGGCCTACGGTGGGGCGATTTTTTCCCCCAAAATATCACCTACATTGGTGATAAAATTCTAAATAAAATAAAAACAAATACATATCTAACAGTTATCTTGCCCCTATAAAAAGTTAAACCCATCCAAATTTGGAACATCTAAAAACATCCGTATTTTTTAAGTTTTTTCCCAAAATGGCCGATATATTTTAGTCCATATTTATGACTTAGTAATCAAGATATAGATAAAAAATAGGATTTTTGCTCATACCTCCGTTATATATGGACGGAGGTATGCTGATTTTAAATAGGAAACTTCTCGAAAGCATGTCTGACAGAATTGAAGATTTGCATCCCGAAGATATCTGGGGTTTTAGAAAATTGATTTCAACAGACAGACAGTCAGACGGACATGGCTTAATCGACTCCGCTATCTATAAGGATCCAGAATATTACAAACGGAATGACAAACTTATATATACGCTTCTCACGAAGGTGAAAGGTATAAAAACAAGTAAACCAAAATATCTCTTCAACTAAGTAATAGAGATAACCTACATGTAAGCGTATTTTTTGTAGATCTGTGATCAACTTTTAGGGGCAACGCACTGGCCCCCATTAGCGCTAGAAAGCTGAACAACTGCAAAGCAACACCATAGCTCCAACAACGTGAAATTTCGTAACAATATCTCCAATAGTTTTCGATATACCTATTAATGGTACCAAAATAACTCATGCACAATTTTAATAATCTTACTATTATAGTGCTCCAGATAAGCTCCGACCTCCTAAATTTTTGGCATAAGAGGACACTGGCATCAACGCAATTTACACAAAGTTTAAAGACTCTCACAAATACATTCACTTGATGTAATTGTGATAGTATGAAAGATACCACTCCAGTATTCCGATCCAACCCACTTATATATTTTTTATCAAATGAGTTTGAAGCATTATTTTAACTATTATAATACTCCATATATTTATTTATAACTATTTTCTTTATATGAGAGGGGTCATTCCCACTAAGTCGATTCAGACAAAGCTTAAAGACTCTAGAATTTACAAATTTCTGTGTAATAGGGGTCCTACACCTTTTGTTCCGAATTTATGATTCTCAAAGTTTAAATACTTTTGCAGTTATAGTTCTTCAGATATTCGAAATAAACAGCTTAAACAGGTGCCACTCCCACTAATTCAATACCGCCCATTTTCAGTATAACTATGTAAAATTTTATATTTGAAAGAATTTTAAATAGATTTACGTCCAAAGTTTTTAAATTGAGTTTTATAGAAATATTACTGCACAAATTAAAGCCATGGTGGAATTGTCCAATTATTGGTATACGAACAACTTTTTTATAAATCGAGTAGTAAAGAGACAGAAATAATGGCATCTGCAAATTTCACATATTCTTGAACCAGTCTAATGTCTACAACATGCCTAGAAAAAAATTACACTCACTCCGAAATTAATCATGGCCACCGAAAAACTCACACAAAGTATGTTGAATATAAAAATCAACGCAACTAAAACTATGAACAAATGTGTGTATGTGTGGTCTCTTATTTTTCTCTATAATTAGAAAATGTATCTAAAACATATATTTGTATTAGATACGTTTCTATATACATACATATTTTTCAACTGTTTTGCAGTCTAAACAAAGTATTGTGTAATAATTTTGCGCAATAGAATTTTCTGTGCGTTATAAAATTATTACTTAACCCTTAAGTGAGATCCCAAATATTTAAATTGTTTAGGAGGAGTTGTGGCTGTTCAATAAACTAAGGTATCTTAATAATATATACATATGGGGGTTTTTATCTCAAACTTTTGAAACTGATGTCTTTCGCATCGGTTTTTTTTATTTTTTGGCTCAAAAGAAAGCATAGGTATTTTCCAAGGTTATTAGGTCTAATAAGAGCCTTTTGGTTGCTTAGTGGAATATCTATCAAAACGTTTTGTAACTCCAGACATAAAATGTTTGCCTTTTTTTCAAAATGGGCCTTATTTTGCTCAAAAGAAACGTTTCAAAAGTTGTGTCACTTCTGATGAAAACCCCCATATAAAGCTTTGTTTTAGGTCATTTCACACTTCTTTCGACGAATGTCTCATTACTTATTTGTGACAATATCATGTAAATTGGACAATTCGCATATTTATAAACAAAGAAATCATTCTAATGTATTTTATAAGCTAAACAAAAAAACAAAATATAATACTTGCATATTGCTTGTGTGACCACTTATGTACCCCGGTCACTCTGTAAGGGTTAAATTTTCACTTTTTTTTTATGTAAGAGTTAAATAGTGGAGGAATTTTTCACTATTTTAACAACATCTAAACATTATTGATTTAAATATGAGTACAAAATAAAAATTTTCCTTGATTCATATCATTTAAAGTTCTTTGGTTTAAAATTTTTTCAACACAAATAGTCAAGTTTAAGCATTGAAAAGCATAATTACATCGCGTAGCGAAAACCGTGATCACGTGTAGGCGGCATCCCCGGAGAGAGACTCAATCATTAAACATACTATGGAGTTGACCGCTAGGAATGGCGAACCTGCCATCGTGACATTAATAAATTTCAAATGGATACAAGTTTAGAAATTGTCGTAATGCTTTCATAAATTTCAAATAAATATTACTGATTTTATAATAATACCAATCGACATCGATTAATTTGGCCATTTTTTATACCCACCATCAAAAAAGATGTTATTCCATTTGTAACACATGCAAATATTTGTCGCAGACCCACATTAGTATATATATTCTAGGTCCTCATAAGATTCTAAGGTCCTTATAAGATTCTAAGATTCTGTCTGTTAAAAACACGATAGGGCCTGGATGTTAGATTTTCTCAAATACTCTCTCTTGACAAGGTTTGTTTGGTATTAAAAATGGGCAATATCGGTCCAAGATTTCACCTAGCCCCCATACAAATGTCCCACCGGAATACTGTTTGAGCAGTCATAAATATCTTGATAAAATTTTGCACAAATTAGTTCTAAGTATTCTGAAATTATACTGTAAAGTATGGCGAAAATCGGGCAACATTTGTCCCTATTCCACATACAAGGTCCCCCTCAGAAACTGATTTGAACATTCATAATTGTCTTATAATAATTAATATCGTAATGAAATTGGAAAAAAACATATTTTATATGAACCTAAATCTTTCTACAAACTTTTGTGAGGATCGGTCCATAATTGACCCTATCCCCCTTATAATCCCTAATATAACACTCTTACTTGTTTAAATATTTCTGAATACTGACCAAATTAAATTAAGAAATTCACAATTTTTACTGAAATCCATGTTGAACAATTATTGATGATTACTATATTATAAATCCTATTTCTATTTGAAGTATTTGAGAAATAATTAAAATGCCATTTAAGTTAATTTAACACCCAGCTTTATATTTTGAGTTGTAACGCTCTTGTATTAAGTGGGTGAAAAGTTTTTCTGTCGTGAAGACGTTTTTCAAGATTTATAGATACAATAGTGTTTGTTAAAAGTAATTATTGGATTTGCCACCCTTAGATCTTGCGCAGTCACGGATTTCTATTTCTTCAACCCTTGTTTTCTATTTCTTTAACTACCACAGGACAGTGTGCTTGTCGTCCTTGCACTTTATCATAAGAAATCAAGGTTGAACCACGGAATTTACGTTTGTGTTGACCTCCGCGAATATTGTTAATGTGAATAATTCGCGTGTAAAATATTTGAAATAGAGTTCCTGCCGTTCCGACCATTTTTAATAAATGTTAAAACGAAACAAGTCTGATGTTTAATAACAAGGTAAGCACAATAGTTGTACATTTTATTATAAAATAAAAACTGGAATTAAAAAGTATGTGTTATAAAAATTTCAATGTCTGTGTTTATTATTTTTTTTTACGTTTAATAACATTTTAACTGTAACAATAATTGTTAGTTGAGAAGTATTAGCAAATTTGAAACAGTGTTTTTTATTTTAATCAATCAAAACTATAAAATTTACAAAATACTAATCTTTTGTACATGCCATTTTTATATGCACCACCCAAAAATATGGGGTATATATTGATTTTGTTTTTACGTCTGTAACAAATCAAGAGATTTGTCGCAGAACTAGATAAGTATATATAATCTGGGTCCACATAAGATTCTACGACGATCTTACTATGTCCGTCCGTCTATCTGTCGGTTAAAAACACGATATGCTCCAAACGAAAGGATTTAGCTGGCTGAAATATTCCACAAATACTCTCTGCTGATAGGGTCCGTTTGGTATTGAAAATGGGCAATATCGGTCCATGATTTCACCCAGCCTCAAACAAATTTCCCCCCGGAATACAGTTTGAGCAGTTATAATTATGTTGATTATGCGGCAAGCCTGATAAAATTTGGCACAAATTAGTTCTATGTACTCTGAAATGATACTGTAAAGTATAGCGAAAATCGGGCAGCATTTGTCCCTACTCCCCATACAAGGTCCCCCTTAAAAACTGACTTGAACATTCATAATTGTCTTATAACAATTAATACCATGACGAAAGAGGAAATGAACCTCAAAACTTTTTACCAACTTTTGTGAGATCGGTCCATAATTGACCCCCATATAATCTTTATATCAGAAAAATATTTTGTCATATATTGATGGTGGGTATACAAGATTCAAAACAGCCGATTTAAACTTGTTATAAATATGTTCGAAATTATAAAAATCTCGACAAACTGCCAGGATAAGAAATTTAAAAAAGGATAAAAAATTTTTTCAAATCGAATATAATTGAATTTCGCTTTTTAATGGAAATCGATCATTTAGGTTGTTTACATATTAGGTTCGTAGGTCTTCGTATACCTACAACCGTTATATTTTATAACAAACACAATTTAAATTCAAGTCGACATCTTCCGTATGTTTACGTTGAATAAAAACTACAAAGAATCACAAACAAAGCTTCTCTTGTAAAGTTTGTTGTTATGAACTTAAGATATTTTCGCGGTTAGGGCTTGACACATTTGAATTATTAATCTTTTATTAATTTTATAGATAAGTAAGTACTTAATCGTACTGACAAGGCTCGTTTATGCTCGTTTTCTAAAAGGTGATGATATATATAAATAAATGAGTTTAAAAACCAAGGTTGGCTACCGATTCGAAACGATTCAATGGTAACGGTAATTTCATCCTGAATTAAATTATTAATATAATTCAATAAATAAAGATTTCAATAAACGCAATTATTAAAATTAAAAATTTGCATTTTCATTATACCCTTCACCTTCGTGAGAATGGAATATATAAGTTTGTCATTCCGTTTGTAATTTCCGCAACACAGTTTTCCGATCCTATAAAGTATATGTATTCTGGATCCTTATAGATAGCGGAGTCGATTTAGCCATGTCCGTCTGTCTGTTGAAATCAATTTTCTGAAGACCCCAGATATCTTCGGGATCCAAATCCTCAATAATTCTGTCAGACATGCTTTCGAGAAGTTTCCTATTTAAAATCAGCAAAATCCGTCCATAAATAACGGAGATATGAGCAAAAATCCGAGACAACCTCTATTTTTTTTTTTTTTTTTGCCTATTTTTGATCTATATTTCGATTACTAAGTCATAAATATAGACAATATGGAGATCTAATGATAGATATTTCAAAGTCCATTGCAACGATGTATATAAGGCTGTAGTAAGTTGCATCTACAATAGCTCAAAATCGGGAAAAATATTTTTGAACCCGCATTTTTCCAACAAAAAACTTTTTTTTACTAATAAATTAAAAACAATAAATTTTTAAATTAAAATTTTTTTTTTTAAAAATTTGAAAAACTTTAAAAAAAAAATTTCAAAAAAATAAAATTTTTTAAATTTTATTTTAAAGTATAATTTGGTGAAGGGTTTATAAGATTCGGCACAGCCGAATATAGCTCTTACTTGTTATAATCTCAAACTATTTGTAGAATACACAGGTCAACAAATAAAGAAAAAAAAATTGGTGCAGCATGTGTTTTAATAGTTTTAAAATAGTTTTCTTTCGTGTAGCTTTGGTTCTACGAATACCTTCATTGTTTAATATTGGCTGTCATCAGTAAATTCGTGTGCCCGTTTCGTAATATTATATGTATAACAAACTTAGTGAGTATCACATATTTCAATTACTTTATGATGGAAGTTAAGTCCCTGAATAAACATTAGGTCAATTCACAAGGTCTCTTATCAGTCATAATGTCCTAATATATCACGACTCGGCAGGAAAATTAACATTTCAAGTAGATATTTACAGAATATATTGACAATAATAATGGCTTAAATTTGTCTATATACATTCTGATTTCCAAAAGTTCTCTTTCGAAAGGAAATACTCTTTTTAGTACCAGAATTGAAAAAGTCTGGAAAATTAGGAACCATGGAGGCAGCAAGATATGTAACTAAGGGCCATAAACCGAAGTCTGTTGTCAAAAACCTAATTCGTGAGAATGTATTGCCATGTATTTTGTTATTGTATCACACATATGTGTGAAAAGAAAGCAATTTTGTTTAACGTATTTATTCTATGTTAAGAACCCTAGTTGACACTATTTTTAAGGGAACTTAAACAATTTCTTTCAAAATATACTAACTGAAATCTAAAGATGTAAGTTTTCGGAATACGATTAACACATTTTTTCATAATTCTTCAACTCTAAATATAGTTCTGAAACATAAATGGTCAATTCACATGGTCTCTTATCATTCATATTGTCATAATGTCCTAATATATCACGACTCGGCGGCTCGGCTTAACCGACTCTTAGGCATTCGGCGTTGGTCTTTGCTGGTTCGTTACGATTACACAGTAAACATAGCATAGAAAACAGTATTATTTTAGGACATTTCCAATGGTCTAATCACTTCAAAATCGAGATGATTATCCATACATTTAAATGATTTCAAATTGACATGATTAAAACTTAATAATTTCATTAATCACATAGAATCATCTGAACATACCTTACACTGATTATGGTGTAGCATCGGCCACAATGAACATACCTTTCTGATGTACTAAAGAAATTTTTCATAAACAACCACAAATAAGTATTCCATCAATGTTCACAATTCCACCATTAATAAGTTTAAATAATCTGCTGATAACTTTATTAAAGTATTTTTTTCCATTTGGAATGCGTTAAAGAAATATAAATTTGTTTTTTATTTGTCAACTTAATCATTTTAGTGTCAACTTAATCATCTGAAATGTAATGTGAACGGCTTTGATTAACTTAATCAACATTTTGCTTAAATGCGTTTAAAAACTCAAGTGTGAACATAGCATAAGACAGTGGGAAAGCGGTAAGCTTTGATGTTTTGTGTACCTATGAATTGGACAGATCCGTAAAACCACATTGATGGCATGTTTCATCTGTTTATGGGTCAGCAGATCAAAACATAACCACTGGATCACGAAAGATTAAGAGAAACCAAGACGTTTGGAAAATAAAGATTGGTTTCCAGAGATAAGATCATTTTGCCTCCATTACATATGTGAAGACATTAGACAAAACTAGTCCATATTTTGCTTTTTTTAAATTACCAGGTTTGAGTGCAGGAAAACTAAAAGCTAATATTTTCGATGGCCCACAATACGATGCCATACATTCAATGGATGATTTAGAAGCTGCGGCTTGGAAATCTTTTATTGCCTTTGTGAAAAATGTCTTAGTAAATCAGAAGAATGAAAATTACAAGGAATTAGTTAAAGACTTTTTAATTAGCTTTAACAATCTTAAGTGTAAAACGAGCATAGAAGTACACAGACAAGTTTCCTGAAAATCTTGGATCGTATAGCAAGGAAAATGGAAAACTTTTCCATCAAGATTTTAAAGTCATGGAATATCTATCTTCCATGACTTTTAAATAAAGGTCGCTGGGATATACATTTAAAATCGTTTTTTTGCGTTTTTTTACCCCTGAAATTTCTCGAGAACTACACGTAGCATTGATAAAATAAGTATACAGTTAGAATCAGGGTATCGAATTTACTTAAAATCATTTTTAGTTTTGGAGAAAACAATATCATTGTAAACCTGTGTTATATAATGTCATCTTCTTGTCTGGCATAAATGATGCCTTTTACCGTTCTTTTCTGAAAAAATGTAGTTTTGTAAGCGTACTTGTTCTTTTCAAATAATATTGAGCTAAAAAACCGAAAATATGCTACATGTTTCCCTCTGAATTTTATCAAAGGGTTAGAAAGGCATCACTGTTTAAGCAGCTGTTCATGTTATTGTTTTTGAAAAAAAAGTATTTTTTTAAAGTTCGTTTGTGTTGATGAAATAGTTTTTGTCTTTTTGGATTAAAAGTGTTAAAATGGAAGCAAAAAGTATTGTTTTAGAATATTTCAGTTACATAAAAGAAAATTGCATAAATGGCTATGTTCTTTGATATAGTTAAAAATGTAACACATTTAATAAATAGTACAAAATAAGTTTGCTAAGTTTAGCGTTAAAAAAGAAAACGCCCCTTCTTACAAGTTATTGGAAAATATGAATGATACATTGTAAGAGAGCGCCTACAATCATTTGGTTATAAAATAATAAAAACATTTTCACTTATTTAATGCAAGGTTGGCTACCGATTCGAAACAGTTTAAAGATAACGGTAACGCTAATTTGTGTTATTTCGGTAACGGTATTTGCTGTCTTTTCGGTAACAGTATATTAATGATGGCGGTAATTTCACCTGAATTAAATTTACAAAAATTAAAAATAAGTTGACAAAGCACTGTGGTTCTAATCTCAAATCTAGCTGGACAAAATTATAATAATTTGTATATTCAGAATAAAGAGAAACATAATTTGTATAATAGCTGGGTATTCAATTAATCGGGTTTCTGATTTAATCGGTTAATCGAGCAAATAATTAATCGGGGTTTAGATTTAATCGGGTATTAATCGGTTAATTTTGAATTATTCGATTAACCGAGTAATTTCTATTTTAATTTTAAATTGAGAATAAAACAGAGAATTTTTGTGTACGTATTTAAGAATTTTATTAATAAAAAGAACAAAAGCATAAAAAACAAATAAAACATAACAATTCAACAAACCAAATAAGTAATAGCCAAACAAAAATATGGTATCTGAGATTTGTTTTATGCACATGTGAGTTTTTTTAGGATTTAAGGGAGATCTTCTGAAATAAGCTTTTTAAAAAGAATATAATTGAAATGTTTTCCTTTTAAACGATTTTTTTCCATTAGTTTTAATAAAACTTGACTTGGAAAGAACTCTCTCACTGATTAGATGTTGGAGAAAACAAAAGTAAGGCATGATAAAGAATATCCAATTTCTCATATAAAATCCTCATATCCTTTTTGTATTTTTTTAGATGATGAATACTATTAATAGTTTCTGATAAAAGACTTGTTTCAGTTATGTCTTTAGATTCATCTATTATCATGTCGTCCTTCGACTCATTATGACAAAGATAATCATAGTACATTCTAGAATAAAGTTCATTTCCAAATTCCTTAGTTTCAATTTTTGTGCTATACTTCTAAAAAACTATTGCTGGAAGTTAATGTTCATGAGTTAATACATAAAATTAGTGTGCTTAAAACTATTCCATATAGAGTGCAAAAAGAAGATATTTCGGTTAATCGGTTAATCGACACAAATTAATCGGTTTATTTGTTATTTGAAAATCGCCAATTTTAAATTATTCGAACAGTTAACCGATCAAAATTAATCGGTTAACCGATTGGCGGTTAATCGATTGAATACCCTAATAATAGCTAACAACTTACTTTCATGAATTTTCATATAATTGTTTAACTAGGTTTTTATAAAGCTTTAATTTTATTTTTAATATTATATCATTTTTGCTATAAAAAAATATTTTTTTTAGTTTATCTCAAAATATACGTAAATTCAGAGCTTTTTAAGCATAATTTTTGAACACAGAGACCAAAAACCAATATAAAAACGCCACCTAATAATTTTGTCTAAATATATTTGAATTTGGAGCCACAGTGCAAATGTGGTTCTTTATTATACAGTGAGTCCTCGATTATCCGTATCCAGGAGCATTCATAAATCTCCATATTTCTCACTGATTCATCGGTTGGATCAAAGTCGTTCAATTTGGTGGAAAAAATTTCACAATAACGTTTTCAGCATTGAAGTCCAATAGCAGAATGATTTTACTATAATCTTTCAGACTGATTTTCTTAAAATTCTCTCTCACTTCTGGTACTAAGTTATTGTTAAACCATTCTCATGGACTTTTTTTAAAGCTTTTTCCAATAACTAATGTTTTGCACTTGTGTGTACCAGCAGCATTAACGCAAACCAATGAGGTTAGTCTTTTCTTTGAGTCCTTGTGTCATTTTATGAAATTTTAAATTATGGCAAACCAAACTTATCTTAAGTAAACACTTTCCATTCTCCATTATCTCATTGGTGAGTTTTTTCACAAAAATTGTGGTAGCTAATCCGCTGAATATTTTTATCCTACAGCATTAAGTTTGTGAATACCATGTCGTTTTTTCTTAAATTTTTAGTGGAATATTTTAGACTTTCCTGCACTGTTAATCCAGAAATTGGAGTTCCTTTAAATCGTTTCTTCCGGAATCTATATAAATATATAAATGTCTTTGTAAGTTTGTTTATTTGTTTGTTTGTTTGTTTGAGCATCACGCCTAAACGGCTGAATCGATTTTATTGAAATTTGGAACGTAGATAGATCCTTACTTGGAAGCGTCAATAGGCTATAATTTTTTTCAATACTTGGACCAGAAAGGGGTAAACAGAGGGAAAACCGGTAAAATTGGTACCTTTAGTTCTTAAACAATAAACGGCCGAAACGATTTTATTGAAATTTCCAACATAGACTACGACAGGGGTAACGAAGCGCACCGGGTCAAGCTAGTTATTCATAAACTGCAAAATCTTCCTTTGGTTTTTAGCAGTTTTTTAAAGACGATCGGTTTCCGAAGCCAATAACAGAATCACTTTGTTTTTTATAATGTATAACATTAAAGCACAATATCAAAAAATGTTGGCCTTATAAATCGATCGAGGGAATTCCCCCTTTTTATCGAAATCAGTAATAAGTATTTTACAATTTAAATTATTTTTAGAATATCGGTAACGGTATTTAGAGGTAATGATATTAACGATTATATTTGTAACGGTATTTTAGCGATAACAGTAAATGGAGTTATTTCAGTATTGCTAGTTTAGCGGTAACGGTAGTTGATCTGATAGGGTATTTTTGGGCGGTAGCTTAGCTGTAACTGTAGCTTAGCGGTAACGGTAACCAACCTTGATTTAATTTACATACTATTAAAAATATCATATATTATATAATGATGAATAAACTTTAACCGTTGTTTCTTCTAATTTAAGGCAAAAAACCGATGAAAACAGACCCGGAATCAGTCGTTTTTCTCATCATGAATTAGGACAAATCGTTCTGTTTAATTATACTGTGGACCTTGCAAATTTGGACTGTTTTGGTACTTTAGTTCCACTATTAGTGAATTCATTGATCATGGATGCTGAAAACGTGTCCTCGGTAATATTTGGTATGTATATTGTATTTCTTGTTAAAGTAATCTATAATTTTCTAAGCACTTTTATATATGTTTGCTTATTTCTAAAGATTTCTGAAGCTCCCTGAAGACCTACATAATTTAAATTAATACTAACCGAGCTTAAAATTCCAATGAAGGCTGCTTTCGATTAACGTGTAGACAGGCTTATAATATTTGTTTATTTTTTGATTAAAAATGGCTTTAAAATGTGACCAAAAGTTTATATCAGAATATAAAGGGTACGAGGATTTTAATCTATGGATAACAAATGACCCGAATGACCCATACACAGCAGCTTTCAAATATTGCAAATGTAAATTAAACTCTAAATTATATGATCTTGTTGCCAATAGTGCAACAAAAAAGCACAAGAAAATATGTTGCATAATAAAATCAACCCCAAAGTTACTACATCGACCACAAAATTTCAATACAAAGCTTAAGGAGGCGGCCATGTTTAGTTTTTTTTTTTTTTTTATATGTCAACATTCAACATTTCACATTGTAAACCATCTTACAGATTTATGTAAGGGATGTTTTAAAGACACCCTCACTCTCCATTGAAGCAAGTGGGAATGTATGATGGCCACCTTTTAGTTATGAATTAAGAAGAGAGATTGGCGTTTCAAAATAATGCCATTTGATTGAGGAGTCCTTTGGGATATTTGTGACTAAATACTTGGGTAAATATAACATTTATTTACTAATATTTTTAATAAATTGTTTAATTAATAAATGTCTTCTCTAGGTATCGAGAAGAACGCAAATTCGGATATAATTTTCAAGATGATAATAAGTCCGCTTATGTCATATAACCACGAGTTAAGTAACCTAATTGGAACTGATAATACCAGTGTAACATATGAATGGATATGAAGGGTGTAAGTACAACTGATGAAATTTATTCCAGTTATGTTAGCTGCCACACGATCGTGTAGGCAAGTTATGAGGAGCCAAGATCTCTAGAATTTTTGATGAACGTAGCGTATGTATAACTAGTTTTTAGAAAATATCTTACACATGTATTAATATTAAATTTTATAATAACATATGTATCATTTTGTTACATAGGATCGATTTAAGATAACAAATGTACACGATGGCTACCAATTGAGATGCCGTTATCGTGAATTGTTGATAAATGGCTGTTACAATATAATTTCAACATTGCAAGAAATTAAGAAAATTGTCGAATGGATGTAAAGGTAAGTGACATGCTGACATATGCAAATCTTTATCTATATTTTATTTATTGAATATAAAATTGGAGTCAACAAATTTATTAAATTATTTTAAATATTGTTACGAAATTGTACTTGAACATATCTGTGGGTATTATTAACATAGCTATGAAACATACAACATTGAATAAAAGCTTTGAGTTGATCATTATTTGAAAGTATGGCAACACTGAATGTTTAAGCTGCTAACATTAACATCGAAAGCTCTAGAATTCGAATGTACTAGTTTGTCCGTTAAGATCATTGTAGAAGATTCACGAAAGATGCCGTGTGTATAAATAGTGGCAAAGGTGGCAGTAGTGAGTTGAGTTTATCATAGGCGCTTTTAGAGTTAACATCAACTGTCTTGTACATTTAAGTTTGTGCATTATAAAGTGTGTGTGCATTTCTGCGAATTGTTAACGTGTATAAAGACACTTCGTTCATTACTGTATCAATCGATTTGTATTTTATTGTTTCCCCAGGCAGTTTCAATTGTATTTGCTTATTGAGCTTGTTAACATCATAATTGTTTGGTTGCAAAATTGCATGTTCCCACAGCCAATCCGAATTTTTGTAGTTGGTTGTAAGACTTGGGAATACCTTGTCAACACAGAAATCTCATTTGTGGCGGGATCAATTGGAATTTTTCCACTTCCGATGTCCAACAATTGTTTTGAGAATGTTTCGGCAGCCGAGCGCATGTTCGTTGATAGCGCTCGGCTTCTATAGCTTAATTTCCAGTAAAATAAATTTGAAGGAACTTCACATCATCATTGGGAAGCGGGAGCAATGATCCAATTCTGTGGTACATTTGGCCTTGAACTTTAAAGGTGGGCATGAAGCCGGCGTCAGTTGAAATCATGTGTTGCACTTTTGGATATTTTGAATGACGTGCTTGGAAATAGGATTGGCGCCGGAAATGTAACTTAGAAGCAGCTCAGGCGGCTCAATAACTGGTGGGATAATAATTTTACCGTTCGAACAGCACATTCCATGGGATTCAATCAGTACGTCCTTGTGATTCCTGTAGTCATCATACTAACTGTAATAAAATGCCAGCAACTTTAAATAGTGCAAACCTTTATATATGGGGGATTTCATGTCAAGAGAACCAACTATTGAAATCGATGTTTTCCGATCGGGATGCACCAAAGTAAGTTCTATTGGCTAGTAATTCAGACACAATTTTTCAACAAGATCGGTCGAGAACTCTCTGAGTTAGAGAGGGTAAAAAATTGATATTTTGGCCAAGCAGGTGTTTTTTCTCATCCATGTAACTTATTACCTATTGTTCTTTGCAAAATGTGTCCCAAATAGTTTAGAGAGCTATTTCTTCAATCTTTTGAAAAAAAAAAATAAAAAAAATGGTTGACATTTTTTTCAGAAATCGAAAAAAATTTTAACTTTTTTTTAAATGGGCCCTTTTTCTCAAAGGAAAGCTTAAATATTTTCCCTGACGACCTTTTTGGTCGCTTAGTGGAATGCGACTTGGATATCTATCAAAATTTGTTGACTTTTTTTCCAAAATGAAGCCTTTTTTTAATTTTTTTTTTTTTGCTCAAATGTAAGCTTAGGTTCAGAGAGGTTTTTGGTCAGATATATGGAGCATCGATCACGTTTAGCTCTGCGAGTATTATAGCAAGCAGGTTAAGGTGGCTTTGTAACTTTTGAATGTATTTTTACGGAATAAACTCATCCTTTACCAATAGTACTATCATGAGGTCGATGATTGACATTCTGCAAGAGCGGTTTGAGGGCACGGTCATGTCACGTGGAGGTGATATGAACTGAACACCGAGAACCTGCGATTTGATCCATGTGGGTTCTTTTTTTATGTCGCAGGTCTATGCGAATAAACCTCAAAACACACCGACCTTCAAAGCCATCATAACTCATGCGATCGGCCAATTTCAGCCTGGTTTATGCGCCAGAGTCATGGATATTTAACATTTCCTAGCGAAGCCGCCGTGGACTTTTGCACAATATTAAATTCCATAGATAATGGCATCGACAGGCTTCTCAAACGAATGAAACATTTCGATGATATGTATCTCACACACACTTCGCTTTATTTAAATTTAAAGATAGGAAGCACTTAATGAAGGACCCTTTATATTTTGGTTTCTTATGAAACTTAAAGACGATGGATATGTCTGTCGGTTTGTATGTCTTTTAAAAGCAAGAATATTATTTTTCTTTTAATAATTTTTAATTTGTTTTTACAAATAGTAACTTTTAACAAAACACTTTTTATGTAACAAATAAAAATAATTTAATATTGAAAACTGGAAAAACATATTGTGGTACTTTGTAATAAACTTTTTTGAGCTTTTTTTCTTGTTTATTTTAAATTTGATTGTGCATATTTTAACTTGCTCTGGTAGTTAATCCTTCTTAAATGAAATGTATTTGAAAAGTGATGTTAATAAATATTTTTT
This sequence comes from Calliphora vomitoria, assembly GCA_942486065.2. NCBI lineage: Eukaryota > Metazoa > Arthropoda > Insecta > Diptera > Calliphoridae > Calliphora > Calliphora vomitoria. Next base: position 45,955,631 of record OW818030.2, on the reverse strand, counting down.
ATATAACAAAAATTCTATACCAAACCGGTTAATCTTTTTCTTTTTGAGATAACCATAACTGATTTTTACAAAATTTAATTTCATTTATATCGTAAACCGGTTAAATTTAAAGTCCGGTTTTTTCATACTCTATGTGCATGGACAATATATTATCCTGAAACAAGGGTTAAATGTTACATTCATGACTGCACAAGAACTAAGGGTGGCAAATCAAATAATAACTTTTAACAAACACTATTGTGCAAATCTTATAAATGTCTTTATTTATGAAAACACATATCGCCCACCTAATGCAAGAGTGTCACAACTCAAAATATGTAGCCTCAGAGTATTAGCAAATTTTTGTATCGTTCATAATCAGGGCAAGTTTTTCAAGCTTTTTGTTTGAAAAGTAAGCTTTTGCATATTTCACAAGTTTTAAAACTTGTATAAAGGGTAAATTTAGTAACCTTATATCTTGTAAACTACTACAGATACTAGACTATCCGAAAACCGATTAACTGGTTTTTTCATTTTTGTAAACTCGACTGGTTTCTTTAACTTTAATCAGTTAAAAACATCTTTGAGAGCTATATTCGGCTGTGCCGAATCTTATATACCCTTCACCAAAGCATACTTTAAGATAATTGTTTGCATATATATGGTGCACAATAGTGTTAATCTGTAATTAGCAGTAACCACAAGTTTTAATATGAAAACTGTTCACTACCCATTAAGATCAGTATGTTAATGTACATTTAAAAGTTTTAAATTAAAACCAGTTTAAGCAAAAATTTTCACAAGTCACGGAACTTGTGAAAATTTCCTGCAGGAAATTTCACAAAATGACTTTAAGTTTGAATTTAAATTTCCTTCTTACCATGAATGTTATTTATAACAAGCAGTGTTTCTAAAACTTAAATAGGAATAAATTATAAATTATCCAAAATAGTGAGCGATCGTTGTTCATTTTAAAGTTAATTCTTCAAACTAATATTCAAAAGTTTATTCTCAAAATAGCTAAAACCTCAGAAGTCAATATTAATTGGGAAAAATTAAATTAGTTCCACTAATAATTCTAGAAAACAGGTTCACTCGGGAATAATGCCGCAGGTGACACCATCGTATGTGCGATGATTGAGCCAATTTTCGAAATTATGGATTGTAAAGATCAGATTTGATTATTATACCCTTCACCTTCGTGAGATGGGTATATATAAGTTTGTCATTCCGTTTGTAATTTCCACAATATAATTTTGCGACTCTATAAAGATATATATTCTGGATCCTTATAGATAGTGGAGTCGATTTAGCCATGGCCGTCTGAAATCAATTTTCTGAAGACCCCAGATATCTTCGGGATCCAAATCTTCAATAATTCTGTCAGACATGCTTTCGAGAAATTTCCTATTTAAAATCAGCAAAAAACGGAGATATGAGCAAAAATACGAGACATTTTTGATCTAAATCTCGATTACTAAGTCATATATATATACAGTATGGTTATCTAATGATAGATATTTCAAAGTCCATTGCAACGATGTATATAAGGCGATAGTAAGTTGGACATTGGAAAAAACTTTTAAAAACCAATTTCGAAAAAAAAAAATTGTTTAAAAAAATTAAATTTTTTTTAAATTTTGTTTTAAAGTATAATTTGGTGAAGGGTATATAAGATTCGGCACAGCCGAATATATCACTCTTACTTGTTTTTCTTTGAAAATTATCAAACTAAATGAAAACGTTTAAGAATATGACTCAATGATAATTTGCATACTGTCTTCATACTTTAAAAATCATTTTTTGATGTTATAATTATGTGTAAATCTTAAATATGCATATTTAACCCTTACAGAGTGATCGGGGTACCTGAGTAGCCACATAAAACATACCATGTATGTGAATAGTAATCATTTTTGGGATTTTGTTCATATAATGTTTATTTGGTTTATGAAAATCCCTCATAAGGTAAAGTCAGACTAGGCAAAATATTTGACACCTAGATGTTACATGATTGATTTTGTGGTTACACTGTACACATTTATTTGCCATATTTGTTTAATCAAACTACAGCGAAATAGTATCAAAAACACGAAGCGGAAATACCGCTTAACTATATATGGCAATAATATAGATAATTGTCCACTAAATAAATTTTGTTTACATTTTTTGCAAAAAAAAAAATGGGTTTGCCATAGATCCAATCATTGTCGGAATCGGTTCTGAAAATGACAGAAAAAGTACATTGGCCTTGTAGTAATAAATACTTTTTTTATGTGTACGAATTTCCAAAAAGTATTAAACTTATATTTGTTTTTTTTAATAAGTAAAGAATGCGATTTGAAATTTATTTCTATGTTTATTAGTTTGAAAGATACATTTGATATGCCAAAATTAAGCTTTTATCCGTGTTCTCCCCTAGAAGGTTTAAATTTAAAAAAAAAGTATCAAACCCTTTCTGCTACATTTTTAAGTAGATAAAGATGTATTTTAGTGGATTTACATAAAGAGAGGGGAACGTATAGTCCAAATCTCATATCTGTACCTTTTGGCGTCTGGGCTGGGCGATGTTGAATCAGTCAGTTACTCAGCAACGTTTCTATTTTATATACATACATATTGTTACGTTTTTACCTTTTAAAAAACGGTGGTTTATTTCCTTTAAATAAAGCAGATACTTTTGATTGCAATTAAAAGCAGTTTAGTAGTTTAAAATTTGTAACAACTCTTTATTTATTTTAAATGCACAACAACAACAGTTCAAATAGTCACTCAGTGTTTTTATACACGTTTATCAATTCGCAGAAATAATGCACAAGTATACACTGGCAATGTAGTTGATGTCTTTACTTAACGGTGCTTCAAATCAGACTGACTCTGTGGTGTTCTCACGGCCAATTTATATATGTACACTATATTACCATCTAGAAAGCTCTATTTTTACAATGATCTTAAAACTAGAATATTCGAATTCTAGAACTTTCGATGTTAGGCATTAATCATTTAGTGTTGCCATACTTACAAACAATGCTCAACTCAAAGCTTTTATTCAATGTTGTATGTTCTACAGCAATGTTAATAATACCCACAGATTTGTTAAAGTTTGAGAAGCACTGCTGTTGAGAGGCATTATAAAACTTTAAACCAGCCGTTAAAACAGTTATATTTAAATTCAAGTACAATTTCGTAACAATATATAAGTATGTAGATGATACGAGTGAAAAGATTGCAATACAATTGCATTATTTAATGTAAAAATTCTGAAATGTACAAATTACCATTAGACATAATTAAATATTCATTATTATTAAAGCATTTCATCTTCTTCTGCAGTAAATTTCGCGAATAAATTTGTATCTGAATATCGTAAGAAATATAAAATTTTCCAATCTCAAATCACAAAAATAGAAATTAAAATTGAAATTCATATTTATAGTAACATTTATATTTTCTAAATTACTCATTAACCATTGATGCTATCTTTATGGTAATCTTTGGAAGACTTATTCATCATTTCATTTACCTTTCATCGATAAGCCACTTGTTGATATTATTGTTGTTATTATTGCATTTTTTTATTATAAAGTAGATCAATGTTTCAAAATTATAAACAAAAATTAAATTTTCTTTACAAAAATACTTAATTTGAGTGCAGTTTTGTATACATTTGAATTTCCTATATTTGTAGTTTAATTGAATACTCGATAATTCCAGCATTCTAGTATTTGATATTATTTCGAATTTTGAAACCACATCCCATACGATTTCAAAAATTTTTAATTTGAAAATTTTGCAATACCTTGGTCCGGTTTTTCAAAAATATAGGTCGTACTTTTAGAGTGAATGGACTCCAATTTTTTTGTTAGGTAGACAACTAAATTACGAATAATATACAAACGATTTCAGAGCAATATCAATTATGGATCCAAATATAAACGATTTTCAATTTAAAAATTCAAAAAATAGTAGATTTTTGCTGCTTTTTGGAGAGAAGGTGACTTAACTCTTTTTTATTAAAGAAAAAAAACTTTCTTTAAGAACATATAACAATTTTATGTTTTTCTATAAGTTATCTTTATGGAGAACATTTTGGTTTAAAAAACGTCCTATATTTCAAATATGTCGCCCCAATGCCCTTCGAAATTTGACTTATTTTTTCTCAAAATTTCAACTTTATGCCACATGTTCTAAAATCCCAAACATCGAATCAGAAAACGGAAAACAGCTTTGCAAACATTGATGTGTTCCCTATTTATCCCCAAAGTATTTTCCCAGCCCCGAAGGAAATGTGGATCCCCGAAGATGTGGGTAATATTGTACAAAAAACCATTTTTGGCATTTCGCTCCAATTTTTAAGAATGGCGGGATTCGCTTTGACTTTTTGACACTTTGTTATTAAGAATGCCAAATTTATAAAACGTTGAAAATTTCTTTGAGTTTTGTCAATAAATAAAGATTTTATTACATATTACATATTTATTGAGTTTCTAAAACTAAAATTTGTATTAAAATTTTAATAGAATTGCAAATATTAAGAACAATTTGATCCACATTTATTCCGAGCTAATTTTTTTTGTTTATATAAGTTAATATTTGGTCTTACAAAAAAAAAAAAAATTCAAGTCAATATCTCAATTAGATTCAAAAATATGCTATTTTAAAACTCCGTCCTACAAAAATATTCCACTTTTGAAATCGGATGGGAAACAAAAAATGGCACGTGTTTGAAAATTTTACATGTCGAAGGTGCCCTACTTTGAGCCGCAATAGAGCCGCCCCTGGAGCATTTATAGGATCGGTTTTAATAACTTAAATTCGAATACTCCTTCTACGCCCATGTCAAAAAGTATTTTATTTAATAAAAAATATAATTTACAATAAATCTATAAAAAGTACTAAATGTGTATTTTTGTGGTTAATTTCAAAAATGATGTTAGTTTGAGAGTTATTTATGTCTATGCTTATTTGGCCAAACCATGTATTTGTATTTTGAAATTTTTCAATGGATCATTTATGTTATTTTTAATTACAAACCTAACTAAAGCCATTTACATACTTTGCACACTTTTTTCGATACTTTGATAACGCCAATGTTTACTTTGCTAAGCCCTGTATGAAATTTCTAATATTTTTTCTGATGGATCAAGTGTGTTGTTCTTAATTTGCACATCAACTTTCATGTAAATGAATAACTTAATTTTTTCTATAATTGCATACTTTTTTCGATACTTTTAAAACGTCCATGCTTGTTTTGCCAAACCCTGTATGTGAATTCCGAAATTTGAATTTATATTATTCTTCTTTTTTTTGGGACTAAATTTCAGACACATTACTAACATACTATTTGTTTGATGCTTTTGGAACGTCCATGCTTTTTTGGCCAAATCCTGCATTTATCAATCGATCGGTCTTGCTATTCTTAATATAAATACCAAATTTCAAAAACTTTTATGCAGAAATAAAGAAGTTATGGATTTTTGGCCAGAATTGATGACCGTGCAATGCAAGGCGCCATAAAACTAAAAAAAGTGATTTTTACTCATACAATTTTTAATTAAATAAAAAACAAGTAAGAAAGTATAATACCCTACATTAAGTAAATGAACAAAAACATTTTTCTTTCAAAATTTCAATAATTTATATTTGTGAGTGATTATCGGAAGTGGGCCTCATATGGGAGCTATGACTAATTATGGACCGATCACCATGAAATTTGGTCATGTGATTAATCTCTATATGAAAGTTATTTATGTTGCATTTTAAGTGTATACTAACATTTTTAGGAGATTTATGCTCGTTAAAGTGATTATCGGAAGCAGGTCTTATATGGGGGCTATGACTAATTATGGACCGATCATAATAAAATTTGGTTACATGAATTCAGTATATATAAAACTTATTTGGAGAAAAATTTGTGTAGATACCTATATAAATTAAACATTTATGACCGATAAAGTCCAATTTCGGTAGGACATTTGCATGGGGGCTAGGTGAAATAATGAACCGATTTCAGCCAGTTTCAATAGGCTTGGTCCTTGGGCAGAAAAAATGATATGTACCAAATTTTATCGAAATATCTTCAAGATTGCGACCTGTACTCTGCGCACAAGCTTTACATGGACAACCAGCCAGCCAGCCAGACGGACGGACGGACATCGTTTAGAAAGTGATTCTGAGTCGATCGGTATACTTTAAGGTGGGTGTTAGACTAATATTTTTGGGCGTTACAAACATCTGCACAAATCCATTATACCCTCCCCACTATGGTGGTGTAGGGTATAATTAATTATTACCAATTAATTCAAATTTGTACAAAATTTTATTGATATTTGAGATTATTTAAATAAATGTTCTTATAATTTTTAAAAACTTATAAATATATTATTAACAAAAATTACAATAATAACAACAACAATATCATCAAATGGCATATCGATGAAGAGTACACGGTGTAATGATGAATAAGTCTTCCAAAGATACCTTCAAGATTGCGTCAAAGATTAATGAGTAATTTATGTATATAAGGGAATAGTAATTCTAAGGGTATCACAATGGGCCACAAGGCCTCCGAGTGAACTCGCTAACTTGCGAGCAACTCACGTAACCTAACCTAACCTAATTTAAAAAAAACAAGTAAGAGTGCTATATTCGGCTATGCCGAATCTTATATACCCTTCACCTTTGTTTTGGATGCATTACTTGCCCATTTTCAGCGTATATCATCCTAAATATATCAAGAAAACTTTTAAAAATTTTACATTTAATTGCTATTGCTATATTGTAGAAGTTACAAACGAAACAACAATTTTATATATACCCTTCTCAAAAACAACAACGCCAAACGAAACGAAACACCAAAAAAAAAAAAACAAAATACGCAAGGCAGTGAAACCAACTCACATCCAAACATACATATGTACGTTTTGTTGCTTTTTTGTGAAACACCAAAAAAAAAAAAAAAAACAAAATACACAAAGCATGAAGCCAACACACAATCAATCCAACACACATACGTTTTGTTGTTTTTTTTGTCAAAGCATGCAATAAATTGTATTTTTTTGATGAAATTTTCAGAGGTTGTCTCGGATTTTTGCTCATGTCTCCGTTATTTATGGACGGATTTTGCTGATTTTAAATAGGAAAATTCTCGAAAGCATGTCTGACAGGATTATTGAAGATTTGGATCCCGAAGATATCTGGGGTCTTCAGAAAATTGATTTCAACAGACAGACGGACAGACAGACAGACAGACAGACGGACATGGCTTAATCGACTCCGCTATCTATAAGGATCCAGAATATATATACTTTATAGGGTCGGAAAATTATATTGTGGAAATTACAAACGGAATGACAAATTTATATATACCCTTCTCACGAAGGTGAAGGGTATAAATATGTTCCTCAGCTTCAAAAGTGAATAGGAACCAGTGAATTTTTTTAAGAACATTATAGTCCGACTTAAATCTTATTTTTTTCGAATCTATTATTCAGCCCAATCTCCAACAAACTGAAACTTTTAAATTTTAATCGATGGATAGATTTTAGGATTTTTATTATCTTAAAAAAAATCAAATAATTTGTGGTGTTTACTCACTTTTGAGGATGTGTGTACTTTATGTAATTGAAATATGTAATATGTAAAATTGAAATATATTATTCAATCCTTCTAGGTTTAATTTGAAAACAAAAAAAAAAATTAAAAAATCATACTACACCATTTCCAATTGTATTTCAGAAGTTTCCAATTGTATTTCAGAAATTTCCATTGGAATTGCTATTAGAATTTTCTGAAATACAAATGGACATTTCTGAAATACAATTGGAAAATTCTGAAATACAATTGGAAATTTCTGAAATACAATTAGAAACATTTTAAGTATAAATTAAAACTTCTGAAATACAAATGGAAATTTCTGAAATACAATTGGAAAATTCTGAAATGCAATTAGAAAGTTCTGAAATATAAATGGAAACTTCTGAAATATAATTGGAAATTTCTGAAATTGAATTGGAATTTTCTGAAATACAATTAGAAACTTCTGAAATACAATTGGAAATGGTGTAGTTATTTAAGAAATTACTTATTTACCCCCATATGCATACACAGTTAATAAATTTATCAAAGGTTTATCAAACAGAATTTCCATACAAAATTTGTTTTATAAACCTTTGATAAATTTATAAACTGTTTATGCATATGGGGGTTAGAATTTAAATCAAATAGTACTATTATGTCAAAACTATTTACTGTGATTTTAAATTCAATATCAATAAAAATTCTACAGATTTGAACAATTTTAAATTACACATAAGTATATGTTATAATTATATATGAAATGACAACACTATTTTGTAAATAGAAAAACACCGTGTATAAAATATATATTAAAAATACTTCACATTGAATCCTACGTATAAATCCGATTATTTAAGTGATTCCGATTTTTCATAACACGATTTTTAGAAGCCAATTTTTTCTAAATATTTTCTTCGATCCCGATTTTTGATCTGGTCACGTTAATCATGCACCAAAAACTTGTATACGAGTATAATAAAATAATAAGAGTTTCAATGAAATCTTTATAACTACATCTATATCATTTGTTTATTGGGAAGCCACACCCTCCCAAACAAATGAAATATTTGGGGTGTCATAAAAGGGTTTAAATGTATAACACTTAGCAAATAGTACTGTTGAAAACTATTACACATTTCATGGTTTTTACAGTAAAACAGTTGAAAAATATGTACATTAGGGTGTTTTTTTTATTTATTTTTTTTAATTTTGTGATGTTTGGGACGTCTTAAAGTGCCATGCACCTGGACAAAGCTGCAACGTTGAACATTTGGGTCAAATGTGCCGCATAGGCACAGACGTTTTGGAAATGTGTTAACAAGGGCATAATTGAGTGTTTGCAAAAAATGTGTTATAAAGTAATAAATTCGTCCTTATGTTATAACGAACTTTAAGACTGTTGCCTATGCGGATGACGTTGCGGTTGCAGTTTCAGGGATTCATCTGGGCACGATATCGCAAAGACTGGAAATGGCACTAGGAACATTGAATCGATGGAGTATCGATAGTGGTTTAAGTGTAAATCCCAGCAAGACTGAACTAGTACTGTTCACTCAACGGAATAAAATTCCTAACTTCAAGTTGCCCCGACTTAACGGAACCGAATTGTCACTCTCGGACAATGCAAGGTACCTGGGCATCATACTCGACAGGAAATTATCCTGGAAACTCAATACAGAGGCAAGAGCGGCTAAAGCCATTACGGCTATGTATGTCTGCAAAAAGGCCATAGGCACGAGATGGGGTATTAGACCCTGGAACATGAATTGGCTAGTTGATACGGTTACTAAACCTATATTATTCTATGGGGCCTCTGTCTGGTGGGGGGCAATGGATAGGGCCTCAAATCGTATACTCTTTGATAGGGTATTAAGAAGCATGGCAATCCTGATAACAGGAGCAATGCGAACCACCGCGACGAAGTCGCTATTCACTCTACTCAACTGGATACCAGTAGATCTTATGGCCAGAAAATTGGCATTGAATACGGCCTTCAGGCTAAACGCCAGCAATGCATGGAATTACAGACCCTATGGACATGCTTGCATAATAGGAAGTATACGCAATCTTCCTGATCATATTGATTACTGCACTCCCAAGCCCTTCCTCCTGAGGAACTTCGGTTTCTCAATCCCATCCAATATGGAAGCTGTCGATGGTAACCCTGTCGATGGGATGAGGCTATCCATCTATACGGATGGGTCCAAAAAGGGGGACAGGGTGGGTGGTGGTGTATACATCCCTGAATTTGGAGTAAGAATGTCTTTTAGGCTTCCAGATGGTTGCAACATTCTTCAGGCCGAAGTATCGGCTATTAAAAGAGCGGCCAACTGGCTCAGATATTACAGAGTATCTGGTAGGGATATTCGTATATATACCGACAGTAAACCCGCAATTAAGTCCCTGATAGGTGTTTATACAACATCAAATATGGTCCAGGAATGCCGGGCATCCTTAAATGAGATGGCGAGACATTCGACAGTTGTACTCACATGGGTACGTGGACACAGGGACAATGAAGGCAATTGTATTGCCGATCACTTGGCAGGATTAGGAGCCCTTCTATCAGAAGATGATATAGACTCCCTCTGCGGAATCCCGCTGTCAACCTGCAAGAAGCGTATACATGACATATACTACGAACTTGCCCAAACTAGGTGGGGCAATGAATCCACTTGTACTATCACGAGGACGATATGGCCTGTGCTGGACTGTACACGCACGTCGTATCTACTTAGATTACAACGAATGAGATTACGCAATATGGTGGCGATGATCACCGGACATTGCACTTTCGGTCCCCATGCTGCGAGACTTGGGTTACCTTATAACGACTTCTGTAGAAGTTGTCAAAATGAGGAAGAGGAAGAAACTATTCTACACTTCTTTTGTAACTGTCCGGCACTTGGTGATCTAAGAGTCAGACTTTTAGGTGAGAGATTTCTTGATACCCTCTCCGGGCTATCAGTGAAGAATTTAAGGTGTATAGACGCCTTTATTAGGGAAAGCAGGTGGTTGATGGGACCGGACTTGCAAATTGCACCTCATGAAGACACGATAACTGTCTCATGATGGTCCGCGTCATTGAATCTCAATACCTTCTCCTCTTACTCCTTCGATTTCTATTCTTTTCTTCTCGTGCTTAACAATCTTTAGAACGCCTATCATCTACTTCTATCTCTTTCCCCTTTTCCTTTATCTCCTTTCAGGTACCACAAAGGGAACGTTTATTGGACCCAAGTGAGCTGTACAAAGAAGATTTTGGACGGCTGCCTGATAACCTAACCTAACCTATGTTATAACGGAATCCTACAGAACTATCTTTCTAAAAGAATATAAATCGTCAAATATATGTAGGAAAATGTTCGAGTTTTTAATAAGTCCCCCGGACTATTTAGTGTCTTAGTCCACATGCAAAAAATTTTTATTTCCTAGTGTTAGTCCGGTAATGAATTGTAACCATAATGTTAACTTAACGATGTTGAATACACAAACTGCAACGGACAACTAAAATATTGCAAGTAATAACACTATTTAACATGACACAATTTACAAAATATATGGAACTTTTGTTTTTAAAAACTCATGAAAACTGCAGAAATTGTTTAGGTTTATTGCTTTATCGCAAAGCCACATGTAATAGCAACAAAATGAGATATCGATAATAAAAATCGATTGATTCTATTTGAATTTATTCACAATTAAGTGAATTTGCTTATTTTGTGCTTGTAATGAAAACAAAACACACGTAAAATTTTCACTTAAAGTACACTCTCATACAATTTTTCCAAGTTTGTTTTAATAACTAGCTTGACCCGGTGCCCTTCGCTACCCCTGTCGTAGTAAAAATCGGTTCAGCCGTTTAGTAAATATTGTTTAAGAACTAAAGGTACCAATTTTACCAGTTTTTCCCCCTGTTTATCCCTTTCTGGTAAAAGTATTGAAAAAAGATATAGCCTATTGAAGCTTCCAAGTAAGGATCTATATACGTTCCAAATTTCAATAAAATCGATCTAGCCGTTTAGGCGTGATGCTCAAACAAACAAACAAACTTACAAAGACATTTATATATTTACTAGCTTGACCCGGTGCGCTTCGCTACCCCTGTCGTAGTAAAAATCGGTTCAGCCGTTTAATAATTATTGTTTAAGAACTAAAGGTACCAATTTTACCGGTTTTTCCCCTATTTATCCCTTTATGGTCCAAGTATTGTTATAGCCTATTGACGCTTCCAAGTAAGGGTCTATCTACGTTACAAATTTCAATAAAATCGGTTCAGCCGTTTAGGCGTGATGCTCAAACAAACAAACAAACAAACTTACAAAGACATTTATATATTTATATAGATATAGATATCGAACTAACAGTTTTTGAGTTATCATAAAATATGAGGAGAAACGTCTAAAAAAAATCACAATTTTACTTAAACATTTTTAAAAAAAACCTCTCCATAGAATTTAAAATTTGGACCGCATTTGTACTACTAGAACCACAATACATTAAAATTGTGTAGTGGTTTAAAAAGCTTCTAAATTTTTTCAATTTTGTTGCCCTGTGTTATTTATCCGTTTTATATTTACTCATTCAAGATTCACAATGAAATCAAGGGTCGTTACTCGGGCTGCCAGTTCAGCCGTTTAGGCGTGATGCTCAAACAAACAAACAAATAAACAAACTTACAAAGACATTTATATATTTATATAGATATATATAGCGACAGAGGTGAGGTCAGTGTTAGGGTTTCTTCCAGAAATTATATTTTATATCCGCAACGCAACATGGATGGTTGGGTTGAGAGGTATGCTTTATCATCAAAGCTGATTTGAATAAAGATTAAGACATTTGGGGAATCAATTATTTGTAATAATCAAAGGGTAAGTGAACAATATTCACGCCCACAACTCCCGATCTAGTTAGCTATCCAGTACCTGCGTTCAGTTCCTTAAATGTGATCATATAAAAGGTTTATTTAGCTAAATACCAAACATTCTAACATTTTCAACAGATTTTAACAAATATTAATACTCAATATTAATATAATCGGTTACATATTTTTTCGTTTCCTAGAAACGAATGTGCTGATCCCAATTCAGAAGTAACGTATTCCTTAACGGAAAATGTAACCCTTTCTTGTTTTAACTTAGGCTCGAGTAGTTCCGATAAAATTTTACAAAATGATTTAAGGAATTTACTTATTAGAGAAAATAATATAAGGATCGAAGAAAATGAGCCAGACCACAGATGGTTTTGTAAATATAGACACTCGGGCCGATGTAGTTTTGGAAATTGACATACAATGATCTTTAATATTTGAAAAATCTTTTTATTTCCTTCTACAAGATTCATTATCTTTATTAAATTCAATTATTTGCTTAATAGATTTAAAAAATTTTTAAATATAAAAACATTTCCCAAGGTGCTTAATTTTATTTTCTCAGATCCTATGTGCATGCTTTCACGATTTTCTTCACAATACACAATTTTAGATTCTGTAACCATCGCGTAACGTTTAGCTTCTAATCATTAACGAAAATCATTGTTTTAGGAATTACATAATTACTACAATCATATATATGATTTCTACAATCATGTGAATGGTAACTTAAACATATTATGGTTACCATAATATTGTTTAAAAAAAACTTGTAAAAATTTTGAAATGGTTATGGTAAACATATACCATAACCATTTTTTAATTGAGTTTTGATAGATAACTTACAAAAAAAATTATGAAAAACAGATTTTCCAGGTCCCACTCAATGAAAACCAGAAGTGCCACTTTTCTTTACTGACTCTGTTGTAGCGGGAGTAGAGCTTAACAACTTTGCGATATTCGGACAAAAATTTATAAAAAAATTACAGTTTTCCCTAAACGATAGTTACCAACTTCAAATCGATATATCAAGAGTCCTAGATCTGACCAAGCGAAACGCCGGGACTATATAACTTTTTTTGACCGATATGACTTTTCCCGGTGGGCAGAACCCCCGCCTGTTACTGTCCCCTACCATTTGTCGCATAGTATTATTTATACAAACATGTTTAAATAAAATATTAAACTTGACTTTAAAAATGTATAATAATAATTAATTTTTTACTTTATATTTGAATTGTTTGTTTTATACACACCAACAAAAACGGGGTATATTGATATTGTCATTCCGTTTGTAACACATCAAAATATTCATCGCAGACACACAAAAGTCCTTATGAAATTCTAAGACGATCTAGCTATGTCCGTCTGTCTGTCCACAAATACTCTCTGTTGATAAGAATGTATGGTATTGAAAATGGGAAATATCGGTCAATGGTTTCACTGCATACAAATGTCTCCCCAGAATACTGTTTTAGCAGTTACTAATATGTTGATTGTACGGCAATATTAATCAAATTGTGCACAAATTAGTTCTAAGTACTCTGAAATTATACTGTAAAGTATGACGTAAATCAGGCTACATTTGTCCATAGTCCCCATACAAGGTTCCCCTCAGAAACTGACATTCATAATTGTCTTATAATAATTAATATCGAGATGAAATTGGATATAAATATGTTTTATATGAACCTAAATCTTTCTACAAAATTTTGTGAGGATCGGTCCATAAATGACTCTACACCCGATATAATCCCTATATCAGACAAATATTTTAATGGTGGGTATACAAGATTCGGCATAGCCGAATATAACACTCTCACTTGTTTACTTTATAATTTAATTGTTTGTTTTGTGTTTTAGTGAATTATTAAAATTTAATTATTTATAGTAATAAATATCTATGTATGTATATTTTTATGTATAAATGTGTTTTGCATGTAAATTGAATTATTTGTTTTAATATTCTATTTTTAAATTACTTATTTTTATAATTAAATTATGGAAATCAATCTGGTTGTTTTGGCACCTAGGATTACGAATCGTGTGACAATAACATATATATTTATATGTATCACGATAATCCAGGGGTAAGTGTAGCGAATATTGAAGCTTCCCCTTACCCAAGACCATCATGCGTGGTGTATAGCCACATCCTACTTGAGGTGGTGCTGTCTCTAACAAAACATGATGGATCTAGACCAGAGAAGGTCGAAAAAAAATCCAGACAAGGTGTTTTATCAAAAACACACCAGTGAAGGTGATCTCTAGCTAAAAGATCATACAATTGATGAAGACGAATAAAATACTCAAAAGTAAAATACTCAATTAGTTGTGACTTTAAATAGCGAGTAGTCATTTTTTGTGAAAACATCTCTTAGTTTTCAGGATCTCAATATTATAGTTCGCCAGATATTAGGAGGTTTTATGTTTACTGTTCCGATCTCCCTCTCGAAAACAGTGGAATTGTTACAACAACAAAGTTGAAGATTGCTACTATAAAAACTCTTTAGTTATTCTTTAAAAATATATTCTTTAGGAGGGCAAAACCCATTCTTCCAACCCATTTTTATTCCAACTGTGTAATCGGGTTTAGGGGTAAATGATTTGAGGGGAAATAATGAAAATATCCTGCCAGCAATTGGAGGTTATATTTTCGATACATATACTAAAATGTCCCTACTTCGTGGATATGTAATTAGGTTACTTATTTTCCTACTATTAAAATTAATTGTTTTTTAACTTTTTTAATAAAAAACCGTTTTTTTTAAAGAAAAAAAAAACAGAAA
The DNA here is from genome assembly GCA_942486065.2 of Calliphora vomitoria. Taxonomy (NCBI): domain Eukaryota; kingdom Metazoa; phylum Arthropoda; class Insecta; order Diptera; family Calliphoridae; genus Calliphora; species Calliphora vomitoria. Next base: position 45,940,412 of record OW818030.2, on the reverse strand, counting down.
ATTCAAATATAATGGGGAATGTTTATTATCATTTGAAAGAACATTCTTTGGCATTTACTTTTTGAAGATTATGTCTATCAAATGTTGGCCGTTGCTGCGTCGCAGATGACTCGTTCGAGCATTTCGACTGGTAACTGGCGAATGACACGCGTGATGTTTTCCTCCAAGGCCTGAATCGAATTGGATTTGTCCGCATAAACTTAACACTTTACATATCCCCTCAGGAAAAAGTCTAACGGAGTGATATCACACGATTATTACAAATACCATTATGTATGGAGTTAAGTGGTGTGTATGCGAAATGTCGAATTTTACATGGCTCTGGTGCAAAAAAATCAGGCTGAATTTGACCGATGACATGGGTTATATTGGCTTTGACGGCCGCTGTGGTTTGTGGCTTATTCACATGGAACTGCGAATTAAGATAACCCCATAAGAAAAATTTTAACAGGGTCAAATCGCACGATCTCAGTGGCCAGTTCGCATAACCACTAGTGCCCTGAAATTGCTTGTACAGAATGTCCAATGTGGCCGGAGCATTTACTAAACCAAATGGTATTCTTAAAAGTTAATAATGCCCATCATAAGTTATAAAAGCTGTCTTTTTGAGAAGAGTTCCTTACTAATGAGATTTGATAGCAACCACACAACATTGGAAATACTTCTGTAACCGTTTTTCGATTCAGAGCTCTGATATTAATGTACATTCTGTATTACTCTGTTTTCTTTTTAACTAAAAGAATAGGACTGATAAATCTTGAATAAAGGCATCTTTCTTAAAATCATCTATCATTTCTGAAACTATTTCTCTCTTGAAACTAGAGTTTAGACACTCAATGTTATTTTCATTTGAGCATCTTTAATTTTACCTAACTCTGATATGTCTTGTGCATAATGGTTTCTATATTCATTAAGCAATTTTCCTAATCGATCTATACTAACGTCATCTAATTGTTTTGTTTGAGTAATCATTTCACTCTTCGAATATTTTCAGTTCACTCGATTTTGTCATACACGCTTTTTGAAATTAAGTGTCTCACTTAGGTTTAATTTTCTTTGAATATCAATCCATGTTTCCCAATTACACATCTCGAAATTCGATATTCCCCATTCGGTATAAACGGTTGACCAATAAAGATATCATTTTCTTGAGCATAATCAGCAACAAGAAATAATGGAACAATTGCTGTGAACCAATCTACTTGTAATTTAGCAAATATTTTGGATGTTACAGAAACAATTGAACTTCCGTATCCTAAAACTTGAATACTACAATATTCAAAAGGCTTTCTTAACATATTATCATTTGATTGCCTTATCAGTACTACTAAGCAACTAGTATCTCATTAAAATATTATCAACTTTACAATTTACGAAATAACAGTCTTTACGATCTTCCGAAATTTCTCTATTTTCAATAAATAATATTGAGGACTCACCTTTTTCATTAAGCCCTTTGGAGAATAGTGTTCCGACCTTGAATATGTCTATTTTTAGATTTAATTTTTGCAACATCGAGAAGTGTTGGCAAATAATGGTCAAATAAATCTTCTGGAGTTTGAAATCTTCCAGATCTTGTACTAACTTGTATACTTCCACTAGGTAATCCATCAATAATGCATGACACTGCATGACATCAGCTAACATATTCTTTTCAAAATAATAATTTGACATAGATGTTCAGCAAAATACTGATGACCAAAAAGTGATTGTAGTAATATGGATTTCCATTCTTTCCATGTTGATACGAAATCATTTAAATTCTCGAACCAAACTCATGCTAACCCTTTTAATCTATTCTGCATAGCAAGTATTTTGTGTCGGTCATCTCGATTTGATCAGCCAAGTTATGTATTCCAGGCTCAAATTCTGAAATGCAGTCAATTTTAAGATTGATAAGGCAGCTATCAACTGTCACAGTTAAGAAGTCCCTACTGGAAGACATTTTACTACGATCAACCCAGCTAAACCAATTTTTGACTATGATAACTGAGAGTTGAAAACAGTCATTTCTATCCACTTTTACTAATCAAATATCAAATATTCTTACTGAAACAAAATGTGACAAAGGTAAAAACATGCATTGCAAATTTCAAGAATATTTTAATTTAAATTTAAAAAATTTAAAAAGATACGTGTCAAAAAACTACACATGATGAAAATGCAAAATCTCAAAAGTAAATCGAAATGGATAAGATAAACCAAAAATATCAACAAAACTAACCCAAAATAAATTATAATGTCAAAATCTTACAACACAACAAAGTATTATCTGGAAAAAACTCTACTTAGAAACATTTTTAAATAAACAAAAAATAGATATTGCAATTCTATAAGAAATATGCAACTTCAATGATAACTACTGTTTTTCATAGACAAGAAAAGAAGCGACAAATTTGGCGGTGTTGCAATAGCTGCAAAGAAAAACATCAAAGTTAAAAAAAGTCAATTTTGTAAACACAGATATATATACAGATTCGTCAAAACTGACGTTTATATCGAAGAAAAAGGATAGCCATACATTTTGCTTACATATTTGCTATTCCTTTCCCACTTTTCTACAGTTTATCACTGTGACTAATCTGCTCATCATCTGTGTTTGTAACTACTCATTTAAAAAATATATAACAATAGCTTCTATTAACCTGCCCCTTTCCATCAAAATTAGTCAATTCAGAGAAGAATTCTATGATTTTTGGAAACAAAAGTAACGTCCTTTAATGCTCGATGTACCGCTTCTTGCGACCCGCTAACTTTATTCCATGGTAAAACTCTACGAACTTATGAACCACTCTTCTTTTCGCGCTTTGATCGATGGAAATATTTCTTTCAGGAATTATATGTATGATACGACTCAAGTATCGTCAGATTTGTCAATCACGAGCTCTATCTCCCAAATAGATTTTAAAGTGTTGAATGCACAAATCGTAGGTAGAGGATGTAATTCAATATCCGAAATATATTGCAAAATATCAACTACTTAATAATATTAAAATATGGAAATTTCTTCTGACTTTGATATAGTTAACGCTGAATTTAAGGAATCCTTAAAAACATACAAATTTCAAGTCAACTCAACAAAAGTCTGTTCGAACAAGTCAATTTATCGTCTATATCGCCTCAAACAAGCTGCTCAAGGCTCATTTAACTGTATACGAGCCATATAAAACATCAAATCAGCTAAAGAGGCTAACAAATTACGATTCTAAAAAAAATTAAAACCTCAGCAAATCTCCCAACCAAGCACTCTTCAGATTCATGAAAGATATGAACAATTTTTAATCAAATCATTCGACAACAAAATTCTCTTCTGATCATAAAGATTTTCTTCTGGAACTAAAGAATCAAGTCACTTATACTCAAAACTTTAGCATCCCACAAATCTTACTATTTGTATCAGAAAACTCCTCAATTGATGAAGCTAAAAGAAAACCATCTACTTCTGCTCCAAATGGCATTAGATGAGATGATCAACAAACTTACTCCAAAATGAAAAAAAAACTACCTGCTTTTAATATTGCATGGAAAAATCCACCATACCCAAAAGAGGTAAGAATCTTGAAATAATTACCAATTTTAGACTAATTGCCTTAATTTCAGTTGAACTCAAGGTAATAAATCTCATGAACAAAAACGATTAAATCAGTTTTAAAACAAGCGAATAAGATAACGCTAAAGTCTTATGCATATAGGAAGAGTCGCTCCGCCTCAGTGTACATCAATGATTTGATTCTTCATATAGTCACCGCTAGGGCAAGAAATCTGGAAGTTATTTAAGTATCGTTCGATGTTTCCAAGACTGTGTCAACATTGGACAATACGGACAATACTTCTTAATTGCAACATACCACATCAAATTCCATATTAAAATTCATAATGGACTACCTTAGCGAAGCTTTCTCGATCCTACGTTATTGAACATCTACAACAAAGTACCCCATAGTATGAATGATCAATGCATTCAAGTCTCCACACTGCCTCATCCAATTTACAATTGAAGCTTATTAAATTCGCTTAACCTTACTTTAAATCCTGATAAAACAGTTGCAGTATATGTTGCCAAATGCCTCCAATTGATACCATCGATAACCTTCAAATCAATAATGTAAGTTTTATTAAATTTCTATTATTGGTCAATGTCAAAACATCACTTAATGCTGTCAAGATGATAACTTTCCTGTAGGCTGACATTACCCCACAAGTTGATCTGAATCTCACTAAAACTCTTGTTATATCACAATATGCTTTTTGGAAGAAGTATTAGACTATACAGATTCACGCCAACACAATTAATATATGCTTTATCTTGCAATATGCTTCCCAAACAACGAGCTTCAAATGAATTACTCAAACTAAAATGATCGAATATACACATCAACAACTACATCACAGAAACCCCCCTAAATTTAAAAACAACTTTGACAATCTTATTACCAATGAAAGATGAAACTATAATGAATCTTTGTAAAATTTCACACACAGCTTGCAAAGAGATGCTCAAGGCAATTTACCATGAATTTATAAATCAATCTACGGGAAAGGTTTCTCCATATGGGCAACCAGTGCCTCAGTTGGCACTCAAACACCCGGTTGTGGCATATGTAACATTTCGGGTAAGCAAAATCGTTTCTTTAAATTAAATTCCGTTGTATCATCCGTAACCGGTGAACTGCGAATGGAGAACTCCAAGAAATGGAAAAAGTAGTTAATTTAACTGTCAGCAAAAATACATGTTTGCATCTCAAAACTTTTTATTTGTACCATTATTCTAGCGTAAATGTCGCTTGTAGAAGTATTAAGATCAATTTACAACATCTTATGGGACGAATGGGTTGATATTTACAAATAAAAATCAATGCAATCTTGACATTTCTTTGCGAAGGAAAGCGTAGGTGAAGGAACCACTCAATAAATAATATTAAACCAATATGATTATAAAATAATATTGAATTCATAGAATAATATTGAAACAAATAAATTTCAAATTAATGAAAAATATCTAACAGATACAAATGGCTGAATCTGAAATACAAAACATAAAAAACTAAAATAACAATAAAAACACTACTTTACACAACCATGTGACAACCAGCCCTGGTATCTGAGCATCTTACACTACTCAAACAGGGTTTAATGACAAACATAAAACAAACAAAAAAAAAAACTCAATTATTAAAATCAAAAATACGAATTTTCCTATATAATTTCAAACTATTTATATCTAGAATAACGGTTACGATATCGGTAACGGTATTAAGCGTTAATTGCAGTAATTTCGGTAACGACAGCTTAGCGGTAACTGTAGTTAAACAGAAAGCATATTTTGGGGGCAAGGGGATTTTTGCGGTAACGATAATTGTAGTAATTTTGGTAATGTCGGCTTGGTGACGGCAGTTGAACTGAAAGGGTGTTTTTGGGGTAACAGTAGCTTAGCGGTAACGGTAGCCAACCGAAATCACAGCAATTATCGTTTTCGCTAATATAACGTTATCGATATAATCGTAAGTACCGTTAGCGTTATTCTAGATATATATAGTTTGAAATTGAATAGGTAAATACATATTTTTGGTTTTAATAATTGGGTTTTTTTTGGTTCAGGTCTGTCATTAAAGACGGTGTTGGTTGAGTAGTGTAAGGTACTAGGGCTGGTTGGATCATTGTTGTGTAAAATAGTGTTTTTATTATTTTTTGCTGATTTGTATTTCTAATACAGTCATTTGTATATGTTAGACATTTTTCATTAATTTAAAATTTGAAATTTGTTTTGATATTGCTTTATGAGTTTTATATTATATACTAATGTTTGTCTCTTTAATATAATCAATTAGTTCGTTGATCTAATTTAATTGGTTGTTTTTTAAGATTTGGTAAATGTTGTTGTCAGGCGCGGATCCAGAGGGGGTGAAATTGGAATTACCCCCTCCCACCAAAACCGAAAATTGTTCATATAAAAAACGAAAAATGCAGAACAAATTTTGATCGCTGTCAAAAACCAAATTTAAAAATATCACCCACGTTTTTTTTTTCTTGCCAAAATACAATTCTTCTGTAATACATGGTAGTTAAGTTTTAACCCAAAGTTATATAGACAGTCTTCATAAAAAATTATTTTAACATACAGTTTAACTATAAATTAACATATGACTAGAAGATTCCTTGATGTCAATATTCCTATGGATCAATTATTTTCTTTTCTAAAATACACATTCAATTAGTTGAATAAATTTTATTCCAGCTTCTGGTAACACAGCGTTTAAAATCGTATGTAAAATAACTAGTGTTATTTTTTATAACCAATCATTTGGCATACATAGCAAATTTGAGAACATTAAATTGTGAATTCAATTTGAAATTTCACAAGTACATCTGGTATTGAAATTGATCATCAAAATTTACTTCGATCTGCACATAAATTTCGACAATTTGAAAACTTTTTGCAATTGCTGATTTGGATTTAAACATTTTATTATACAATATAGATGCCTTGGAAATACAGCTGTAATGATAAGTACATTCAATAACAATAAACTTATATATTTTCTATCCAATGAACTTGAAATATAGTTCACTTATTGGATATTTATTGCTATTAGCGCTGATAAAAACAATCCCCATAAAATCCCCATATTTTTCAGTTCCCAAAAGCCTTTGAAAATGTCTATGTTTGGGGATAAATCCATAAGATTGGCAGTATGTGTGATTCGTTTTTGTGATGATGTTTGATAAAAAGGATGAGTTTCAGATTGGCAATGATATGTGGAGATCGCATTGACTTTTATTTGTAAATATCAACCCATTCGTCCCAAAAGAAGTTGTAAATGAATCTTAATGTTATTACAAGCGATATGTAAGCTGGAATAATGCTATCTGTCGATGTAGCTTGTTTTGCGTACTTGTCAGCTAATTCGTTGGGACATGAGGAAGGAGTCCAAAGAAGCGTAACAGATGTTATGTATGATTCGTCGATTTTGTTTAGAATTCTACCAAATAAAAAGTTTAGAGATGTGATTTGCTTTAAAAGCAAACATGAATTTTTGCTGTCAATCCTAGGTCTATAGCTATATCAATTAAATTATCAATCGCATGAAGTTCACTGGTTAGGGAGGATACAAATATATTTAACTAGATTGACCCGGAGCGCTTCGCTACCCCTGTCGATGTAAAAATCGGTTCAGCCGTTTAGTAATTATTGTTTAAAAACTAAAGGTACCAATTTTACCCGTTTTTCCCCCTTTTTATCCCTTTCTGGTCCAAGTATTGAAAAAATTTATAGCCTATTGACGCTTCCAAGTAAGGATCTATCTACGTTCCAAATTTCAATAAAATCGGTTCAGCCGTTTAGGCGTGATGCTCAAACAAACAAACAAACAAACAAACAAACAAACAAATAAACAAACAAACAAACAAACAAACAAACAAACTTACAAAGACATTTATATATTTATATAGATTATATAGAAAATGCTGCTTACACGAAATGTAACATACGGCACAACCGGTTGTTTAAGTTTCAACCGAGGCACCGATTGCCCATATGGAAAAACCTTCGCCCATAGGTTGATTCATAAATTCATGGTAAATCGTCTTGAGCATCTCTTGGGAAGCTGTGTGTGAAATTTTACATAGATTCATTATAGTGTTGACTTTGCGTGACGGTTTAGTTCTTACTTTGGTAATTATATTGTCGAAGTTGCTTGTAAATTTAGCGTCCAAAAATGAAGCTTGATGTTTTGAAGGGGTTTCTGTGCTGAAGTTGTGGATGTGTACATTCGATCATTTGAGTTCGAGTAATTCCTTTGAAGCCAGTTGTTCGGGAAGCATAATCCAAAAAAGTAATATATTACTTATGTTGGCGTGGATCTGGATGGTCCAATACTTCTTCCTAAAAGCATATTGTGATAAAACAAGAGTTTAAGTTAGATTCAAATCAATTTGTGGGGTAATACCAGCATACAGGAAAGTTATCATCTTGATCGCATTAAGTGATGTTTTGACATTGACCAATAATAGAAATTTAATAAAACTTACATTATTGATTTGAAAGTTATTGATTTTTATCGATGCTATCAATTGGGGGCATTTGGCAACATATACTGGGACTGTTTTATCAGGATTGAAATTGAGGTTAACCGAATTAAATTCATCAATAAATTGATTAAGCTTCAATTGTATGAGGCAGTGGGGAAATGAGGGAGTGTGGAGATTAGAATGCATTGTGTTTTGATCATTGATTTTTTGGAGTTCTTTGTTGTAGATGTTAAATATAACGTAGATCAGATAAAGCTTCCCTGAGGTAGTCCATTACGAATTTTAATTTGTTGGTTCTCTAGTACGAGTTCTCGAAGAATGAGAAATTGCTGAATCCAATATGATTAAGAAGTATTGTCCAAAGTTGACACAGTCTTGGAAACATGGAGCGTTACTAAAATGTCTTTCTGATTTCTTTTCTTGGTAATCATGAAGCAAGTCGTTGATGTTCACTGAGGTGCGGCGACCCTTCCTATATGCATAAGACTTTAGGGGTATGATATTCGCTTGGTTTAAAACTGATTTAAGGCGTTTTTGATCATGAGATTCATCACCTTGAGTACTACTGAAACAAATATTACAAAATTCTTACCACTTTTGGGAATGGGAACTACTTCAATTTTACGTCAGTTTTCGTTTAAAGCGGAGTTTTTTCATGCAATACTAAAAGCTTCTAGTAGGTTTTATGATTTTTAAGAAAGCTTGTGGATTATCTCATAGATAAGGCCATCTGGAACAGCAGCTGATGGTTTTGTTTTAGCTTCAAGGGCACAATTAAGCTCTTCAATTGAGAAGTTTTTCCTTACATATGGTAGCATTTGTGGGATGCTAAAGTTTTGAGTATAATTGTGTTGATTCTTTAGTTGCAGAAGAAAATCGTTGTTATTTTCAGAAGAGAATATTGTTGTCGAGTGATTTAATGCAAAATTTGTCATATCTTTTATGAATCTGAAGAGTACTTTGTTAGGAGATTTGCTAAGGTTTTAAATTTTTCTTAGAAACGTAATTTGTTACCCTCTTTAACAGCTGATTTGAAGTTTTCTAGGGCTTGTATGCAGTTTAATGGGCCTTGAGTAGCTTGTTTGAGACGATCAATTGACTGGTTTGAACAGACTTTTGGTGTTTTGGGTTGGGTTGGGTTTGACTTGAAATTTTGATGTTTTTAAGGATTCCTTAAACTAATGTTAAATATAGCAAATTCAAAAGAAATTACCATGTTTTAATCTGATTAAATAGTTGATTTTTTGCAAGAAAATTCGGATATTGCTTTATTTAATTTTCATAATAATTAGGAAATGGTGACCACCTCCAATTTGTGCATTTAACACTTTGCAATCTATTTGGGAGACAGAGTTCGTGAACGACAAATCTAACACCGATCCTTGAGTCGTGTCCGGAAAATAATATTTCCATCATTCAATGCGCGAAAATGGCCTCTAATTTCTTTTGTTAGTTAAACAACTAAATTACCAATAACATACAAAAGATTTCAGGGCAATATCAATTATGGATCCAAAAATTAACGATTTTCAATTTAAAAATTGTAGATTTGTGCTGTTTTTTGGGCGAAAAAGTGACTTAACTCTTTTTTTATTTAAAAAAAAACTTTCTTTAAGGACTTATAACTATTTTATGTTTTTCTGTAAGATATCTTTACCTAGAACATTTTATATAAAAAACATATTATAGTTTTTGAATATGGCGTCCCTACGGCCTTAGGAATTTTACCTATTTTTTATCAAAATTTAAAATTTGGTTTACATGTTCTAAAATCCCAAAGCTGGGATAAGATAACGGAAAGCAGCTTTAGAAACCTTGATGTGTTTCCTATTTATTCCCAAAGTATTTTCCTAGCCCCAATTGTTGTAAAAAATACCATTTTTGGGATTTTCGCTCCAATTTTTAGGAATTGCGGGATTTCCTTTGACCTTTTAGTCAATAAAAATATAAAAAATAAGAAATATAAAAAATATAAAAAGAAAATATCATTGAGTTTTGTTAATAAATAAAGATTTTATTACAAATATTAGGAATAATTTGATATACATTTTTCCGAACTATTTTTTTTTTTGTTTAGATAAGTAGATTTTTGGTGTTACAAAAAGTCAATATCTCAATTAGATTCAAAAATATGCCACTTTAAAACTCCGTCCTTAAAAAATAAAAAAATATTGCCCATAAAATCTAAAATTTTTCGCTAAGATTTAGATTTTATGGGCTAAATTCCCAATTTAATTATTGATAAATTCACTGAAATTCATTGTTGGGGGATAAGCTAGTTTCTATGAGCATTTCACTGGTTGCTTTGGCCAGATCTTCAGGATTTTCAGGCTCTAGAATAGCTAAGGCTATTATACAAATAAAACTAAAGAGTGAATGAGAATTACAGACACTCAAGTTTTATTTGTAAAAATATCAAAGCTTAAACGAAACACTAACAATAAACAGAGATTTTACCTTTTCTTACATTCCCTACTACAACAATTGTTTGGGAGTTTTCCGACTAAAACTGAAGTTTGTAAGCGGGTAAAGAAAAACCTAAAATGAAACAACTTGCTTTATTGTTTTCGCAAGAATATCAAAATAAAGCAAGTTGCCAGCTTAATTTATTTTTTTGATTTTTTTTAATAATTCAGTTTTTCCTTATGAGACTAACCTCAGGTTTTGTGGACAAAAGTATCTGAGACGGACCTGGATGAATAATTGGATTGCTCTTGACCGGCCCTGTAGAGTCCTCTACAGCACTCATCACAAACACTTATTATTTTATTTTATTAACATTTCACAGATATTTTGATTATTTTGTTTATTTCAGGAAAAACTAATATTTTACTAACTTTATATTAAATCAACTAACTTAATATATTATATTACATATTACATTATCTTATTTTCTTATTTTATGAAACACGAAACATAATTATTTAGAGTCTCTTTATCTTTATAAACTTCGTAAAAATCCAAAGAACAGTTATTAGTGTAACAAAAGTTGTAGAATTTAAAATATCGAGGAACTATATATATAAACCTCCCTCGATATAATAAATTTCCAACTTTGTTAACTAAATTTTTGATTTTTGTAAATTTTTTTATTGAAATTTCATTCAGGGTGAAATTACAGAAAGCGCTAAACAACGTAAAACAGTAGTCACGCTATGCCAAAATGTCGTCTCCGCGTTTTATATACATATGTATAAAGATTTAATTTATTTTTGTGATTTCCACTTTGTTAACAAATCAATTTTCTATTTATGCACTTTTTGAGGTTTTGAGGTCGATGCTGTTAATTCTGAACAGTTTTCCCAATTTTCTGGCTATAAAGTAGGTTAAAGGCAAACGCAGCAAAAGTAATCAAGGTAAGTGTTTTATTAATATCAAAAAGTATTTAAATTCTGATCTTTATTTCTTTTTGTATTTACTGTAGACACAATGTCAGCAGAAGATCGCGATTGTAAAACTCTAAATATAAATTAAGAAGATGAAACTGTTCAACTTTTTAAATTCCAGCAATGAAAAATAAGTAGAAAAATCACCACAACTTCTAAACCGGAAGTGCGTCAAATTCTGGTTAATTCTCATAATCAACGTTTCTAGTACTGTAAGATATCGATATTTATACGTTTATTTTATTTTTTTGGTTTGTAAAAAAAAAAAACTTTTATTATTTATGTCTTGAAGATGTGCGCCCGGTAGAGTATCCAAAACCGAAACCAAAAACCGGTCAACCGGTTTTTTCATTTTAATAAACTCGACCGGTTTCGGTTTTCTTTAAGATTTCGGTTTTTTTAACAAACCGGTTTTGTTTTTGAAACACGGTTAACCGGTTTTAACGAATTATATTTGCTAAAACATACATATTTTTGAAAAACTTTGATAACATTTTTAAAAATATTGATTTATTTTATAGAAAATTGTAGTATTTGATAATATTGTTCGGTTAAACCGGAAACCGGTTTTTTTAATTTACCGGTTTATTGGATACTCTAGCGCCCGGCCAAAGGCCGCATTTACAAGCAAGAAGTTATTAAAAGCTATTCATTCTAACGTTTTTATAATCTATTATTATTTGCTTTACTTATATTATTGTATAAAAAGTAAAATATTTTATATTATTGTTTTAAAAATTTTGCTAAAAACTAATGAAAAATTAGATCAGTGAAAGTTATTTATAATGTTATTTCATGTATTGGCTACTTCATATGTAATTAAGATGTCGTTTGTAAAGTATGACTTTCATTATTTTTTGCTTGGATATTTTATTTTATCTTATGAAAAACATTTTACTTTTATGTATATGACAACAATAAATTAAATATTTATGTATATGTAGTATGAATTAATGTCTTTTATTTATTAACTTTAATAAACTAGTCTATACACAAAAAATTTAAATTGTATTCATTTCATGCGAAAATCTCCTTCTGTTCTAGTATGATAACCACCGATGTAAATTTTGCAATAAGATTAGAACACACAAATTTAAACATAATTTTAGAAGCTTAATCCCAATGATTTTCATTCAAATCAGATAATATTTTCACCGAAGTTCCGAATACTGTGGTACTTTGTTGAAACGTTCTTACTTCTTTTAAATGTTCAAATTTGTATCATATAATGTGCAAAATCACGTCTTTTTATCAACAACGGTTACCTGTTTAACTCATTTTTCTTTGTTAATTGCTAAACCAAAAGATAAAAAAAAATTTAAAATAATAAAAAATTCGAAAGTTACACATAACTTTTAAAGGATTATATGCAAGCAACATCTATTCGCCTTGAATACCCAGCTGGAGAATTAACTCTAAGCTCTATATATTGCCCACCACGTTTTTCGATGACCAAGGAAAAATTTGAAGAATTCTTTATAGCACTAGGAGATCGGTTTCTGGCATATTGGGGTTCGCGATTGGTGAATCCCAGAGGTAGACAGCTGTATAAAGCTCTAGTTGATCGCAAAAATTGCTTAGATTCGGTATCCCCTGGACACCCAACTTATTGGCCAACTGATCCTAGAAAAATTCCTGATCTAATAGACTTCGCCATATGTAGAAATATTAGTCGAAATACAGTATCCACTGAAATATCCTATGATCTATCTTCTGACCATTCTCCTGTAATTATTACTTATTGCGAGAGACCCAACAACCCAAGATTTCCTAAGGACTCTTTGTGATTTAAGACAAATTTGCTAAAATATAGGAAATGTATCAGCAGTCATATCCACACAAATCCTAATTTACAGTGTGAGGAAGACATAAATAAAACCGTAAATGACTTCACGTCATTGATAATTTCGGCTCTGGAACACTCTAGGTGCCAAATCCCACCAAAAACTAATACGCCTATTTCAAATTCGGATATTGAAAGACTTCTTCTCGAAAAGAGAAGACTCAGAAAAGAATGGCAACATAATAGATCAGCTACTGCAAAGCAGAGGCTGTCCACAGCAGAACGAAAACTGAAAAGAGCCCTTCATTTAGAAGAGGATCGCATAAACAAAAATTATATTAAAAGTTTGACGAGCACAAAATACACACATTTCTCTCTTTGGAAGGCAATGAGGAACATTAAGCCACCGGTAGATGCACAAGGCGCTTTAAGAAAAGCTGACGGAAATTGGGCACGAAGTTCTATAGAAAAGGCAACAGTATTTGCTGAACATTTAAGTGAAGTATTTCAACCTAATTCCACGGCGAATTAGTTCGAGCTCGAAGAATTTCCGGTTTCAACAATGGCTAATGCAGCCCAATTCAATATTGGCCCTGAGGATGTTAATAGAGTAATTAAAAATAAATTGAACTTGAAAAAATCACCGGGATATGATTTAATAACTCCATCATTGATTAAGAACCTACCAAATGTGGCAATAATTGTGCTTTCTATATTGTTTAATGCGATCTTAAAACTTGGAATTTATCCAACAAATTGGAAAATTTCTCAAATAATAATGATACCGAAACCGGGTAAAAATTTAACCCTGCCATCTTCTTATAGACCTATTAGCCTACTCCCTTGTTTGTCGAAGCTGTTCGAGAAAATATTCCAGGAAAAGATCATACCTTTTTTGAATGATGGAAATATTATCCCAGTACACCAATTTGGTTTCCGTGAACATCATGGCACCATTGAACAAGTCAATCGTTTAAGTGGAGAGACTAGAAGATCTTTTGAATTAAAGAAATATTGTTCTGCCGTCATTAAGATGTTACCCAAGCTATTGACAAGGTATGGTATAAAGGTCTAGTACATAAAATCAAATGTTTACTACCACTATGTACTCATAAATTGCTGTAGTCTTATCTATCGAATAGACTTTTCAGAGTTAAGTTCAATGATTATGTGACGAGAGAATACAATATTAGAGCTGGCGTTCCACAGGGAAGTGTACTAGGACCTACGTTATATTTGATTTACACCTCTGACTTGCATACGTGCGATAAATTAACAATCTCTACATTTGCGGATGATACCGCCATTATTAGTTCACACGAAAACCCACTCATAACATCTAGTCAACTGCAAAATTATCTCGGACGTGTGGAGACATGGTTGAAAACTTGGCGAATAAAGGTGAATGAGCTGAAAAGTAAACATGTTACGTTCGCTCTAAGGAGAGGAAATTGCCCACCTGTCACACTCAACAACGTTAATATACCGCAGACTGATCTGTCACCTACCTCGGTATTCATCTTGATAGACGGCGTACTTGGCGCCGTCACATAGAAACCAAGAGACTTCACATGAAGCTAAAAGCTTCTAGCTTTCATTGGTTAATCAGTGATCAATCAAAATTAAGCCTTGAATATAAAGTCATCTTGTATAAAACCGTTTTAAAACCAATTTGGACGTATGGAACTCAGTTATGGGGAATGGCTAGGAACACCAGTATTGATCTTATACAGAGGGCCCAATCTAAAATTCTTAGGACCATGAGAAATGAAAACATCTACAGGGACTTAGAAGTGACATTGGTAAATGAAGAGTTCAAGAAAGTCCGTGAGAAATATATTGTTAAGCTGCAAAACCATCCCAGTACACTTGCAAGACAACTTGTGCAGATCCAAACCCGATCCAGGCTCCGTAGAGCTGATCTGCCACCCCGCTAAGATGAGTGCCAGTTAACCATTTAGGCTCTCTTGTTGGAGAGCAACTATTTTTAATTTTAGTTATAAGATTTAAATACTTATTATTAGGCCTATAAAAGGCAGATTCAATAAAGTAATAAAAGCGTTAAAAAAAACACATAACTTCTTTTGAATGTGCGTTGGAGTGACTCACTTCGTATGAAAATATTGATTTTGTTACCCCCTCATATTAAACCTTGGGTTGTTTTCGAATATCCCTCAACATAACCATTGGTGATTAGTTGTTTTTTGAATATATGTATGTATATTTTCTCCCAAAACAACAGATATAATATGGGGTATCATTAGAAAGGGCTTCCAGCCGCACCCAACTCTATATTTTTCATGTCCAAGTTTAACCTTAATATTGTTATATTCCATAATTTTTACGATATTTGAAGGATTTTCAATGTAAATATAAATTTTTTCAAGTAAATTGAAATATTTGAATATTTTCTTGACACCCATTGTGAACTGGACAAGTGTGTTATTTAAATTTGTGTAAAATTTTAATGTCTTGACCAAAATTATGAGCTAGCTCAAATCAATGTGTCATTTTGGGCACTATTACGAACAAAACAGGATTAATTTCGGAAATATATATGGGACATTTTGATGCCTATCGATTGGGATGAAATTTGCACCATAGTCAGTTCTATTGGATAGTAATTCAGACACAATTACTATCCTCTAACTCAGAAAGTTCTCGACCGATCAAAAGTTGATTCACTTGACATGAAATGCCCTATATATTAAAAACTATTAAGTTTTGTTTTTAAAGCTATATAAAAACATTTTCCAGATACCAGGCATTATAAATTCTCCAAGTGTAGTTTTTTTAAGTACAAATCGCATTTCAAAAGTATTCAAGTGTGGTTAAAGTACAATAGGAGTATTCACAATCTTGTGCATTTGTATTGCAAATTCATGCAATGGTGTATTTCTGTATATTTTGTTAGTGTAAAGTTAAAATGCAATGCATATACAATGTTGCAATACCATTTGCAGCTAACTCTTGCAACAGCAAAATACATGCTAGTCAATGTATTTTTTTGTTGTATCAGACTTATGATTTGTTGATTTTTTGTTTGACAAATCCGATTGTCTTGCGTCTATGTATAATTCTCTACATGGTGTAATGATATACAAGGTGACATTAAGCGAACAGCTGATTATTTTTTGCTTAAGTTTGTTTACAATTTCCATCTTGTCAAAATTTATTATTGTTCAAGCCTTTACAAAAAAATGTTTATTTACATTAAGTCGGCTGTTTTTGAAACTATATATGTTATTTAATAAAAACAAAATGCTTGTTGTTTTTGCATTGTTGTATTTGTTGCCGTAACGCATACAGCTTATAATCATTACGCGATGATTTGGTATGTAAAATATTCCATGAGTCCGTCGCTTTTAAATAGAGTGAATTTCATAATCAATAGGGAGTCAGCGTACGGATGAGACTTTACTTGCTTTATAAGTATATATCTTCTCAGGTTATCAGCTCAGCAACCCCACTAAAGCTTATTTGAGCATCTTGAGACACTGGCACCTCAATTTTGACTACCTATGGCACTGTCAAAATTGGATGATTTTTTGAAGTTCGAAATATACATATTAAACAAATCAAAAATTTCTTTCAGTGATCATGAAAAATAAATTTGAAAATATATACGCTAAGCGTGTGCATTCGTCGCTGTCTCAGTGACTACTAAACAAAAGAGAATAAGAATACGTGTGTTGTTAGCAGTGTTGCCAGGGAAAGCTTGGAAAAAGTTACAATTTTTCTAATTAAAAGTTACATTTTTTCATAAAAAGTTACATTAACGAATTCTTCCCAAATAAATACTATATATAATAACTTATAAATACTTATTATTAATAAGGTTTAATAACATATAACTAACAACAATAATTTAAACCGGCTACTATAATCAGAGTCCGAATTACAGCATTCGATATCGAGTAAAACTGATAGTAATTATCTTATTTGAGATTATGGCATTCGATATCGAGCAAGAAATATAGTAAATTTTATTATAATTTCGATATAGAAACCTTTTTTCGATACGATGGCTCATTCGATCACGAATGCGGTAATTCGGCCCGAGCTTTTTATAAGTTTTAGTTGGCTAAATATTACCTACACAACATTCATTAAATTGTAAACTTAATCCCGGTATTCTCCAGCACATAAATCAGGGACTCATGGTAGAGCATAATATTATTTAAATTAGGAAATTGATTTAATAAATCTATTATATCAATTCTCCGGGACATTAGTAGGGGTTTCAAACATTTCTGAGCGAAAATATTGCTATAAAGCTGTGTGTTGCTGGACTTGGTATTTTGAAATTTATATAACCTTTTGGAGTTTCAACAAAAATATACCGCGATATTTCCCATCATGTCCGCAATTGAATTTTTCTAACTTTTAGCATGACTACTAGGTGTATGAAATGACAGCTACATTAATGACATACGATATTTTCAACAGACTTCTTCAAGTGTCTAAAAACAGAGTTATGTGATCCAGCAGTACAATTTTTTTATCTGACGAAATATTCCAAATATTGGATTACTAAGATCTTTCGCATTTCCAGAGTTTGTCTCAAAATGATCTAGACTTAGGTGGTAATAAATTACAAATAAGTCACACTATTGTTTAATAGAAACATTCATGGCACGATATGCATTTAAAGTACTAAAAATGTGTACTCTACTTTTTCAGGGCTGAAAAGTTACGAAAATAAAGTCCAAAAAAGGAAAATTATACATGTTACGTAGAGGGTCGAAAAGTTACGAAAAATGTAACAAATGTAACCAAACGGCATCACTGGTTGTTAGTCAGAGCGAAAGCACAATGAAATGGACACCATTCTTCTAATCCAAAAAACATTGTTTCAAACATAAAAATGCAACAAAACACAGAAAGGCAATGGACATTCTAAATTTCACTGTTTTGTTGCATTTTTATGTTCGAAACAATGTTTTTTGGATTAGAAAGTGACATATCTTATAAAGGCCTTATTCATAATCAGTTTTTTAATTTATCAACGGTTTATAAAACGATTTTTGTATGGAAATTTCTTTCTATAAACCTTTTAATTTTAAAAAGTAATTATGAATAAGGGGGTTAATGTTTAATTTTTTAGAAAACTGCAACTGAAATTTTAGTTTTGTGAATAATGAACGATTAAAATTTAATTATTTAACACCTATCTTCAAATATAAAGCCAACAAATAAAGAAAAACATTTTGGTGCATGGATTGATATTATATGTATTCCATTAATAATATTTGTTATACCCTCCACCACCACAAGTGGTGAAAGAGGGTATATATACGTTTGTCATTCCGTGTGTAACATTGAGAAATATTCATCTGAGACCCAACAAAGTATATATATTATTGATCCTTATGAAATTCTAAGTCGATTGAGCAATGTCCGTCTGTCTGTCCGTCTGTCTGTCTGTCTGTCTGTGTAAAACACTCTCACGCCCAAAATACTTAAGCAAAATTAATGAAATATATACCAAAATGTTTATAATTTTTCTAAGCAGTTTGGTATTGAAAATCATCAAAATCGAGTGGGTAGAACCAGGGTTATGGATTAAAATGTAAGACAACCTCTAAAAATTTAGATAATTTTCACATGTTTTTTTCTGATTTTTGGTAAATCCATTCCAGAGAATACCATGAAATTTTGCACACATTATTTATATGATAAAAGGACAAATTCTGTTGAAAATGGAAAGAATCGGTCCATAGTTTCTCGTAGCCCCCATACAAATTTCTTCCCGAAATATGGTGCTATGGTATGTAAATGCCCATAGAATTGCAGTATCCATACAAAATTAAGCACAACTAAGTTTCGTGAAAACAGAAATTGCAACACTAATTTTTTTTGGATCGGGCACTATTTGACCATAGCCCCCATATAAAGTTTACTTCCGAAAATCATTTAAATACACTTAAATATCTTATATATATCGGTATCAGGTTGAAATTCAACTTGAATAATTCCCATGCACATGAAAATCGCTGTAGGGAATATCATGAAGATCGGCCCATAATTGGTTATAGCTCCCATATAAGGACCACTTCTAAAAACCACATTAATTTTCATAAATATCTGAAAAATATCGTTATCGAATTAAAATTTTACACAGATCGGTAGTATTAATTCACAAATGATACTACTAGATTGTGTGAATATCGGTTCATATTTGACCATAGCTCCCATATAAGGTCCATTTCCGAAAATTACTTAAATACTAATAAATCTCTTATAAAAGCTTCTATCTAGTTTAAATTTCAAACATATATTTCCATTATATACGAAAATCGATGTGTTGAATTTTGTGAAGATCGGCCGATAATTGGTCATAGCTCCCATATAAGGACCACTTCCGAAAAACACATTAACCTCTGTAAATATTTTAAATATATGAATATCGAACAAAAATTGTATACCGTTCAATATATTGTATCCAAAAATTATACTACTGGGTTTTGTGAATATCGGTCCATATTTGACCATAGCACCCATATTAGCTCGATGTCTGATAATCACAATAATACCCATAAAATTCTTATAAATAATGTTATGGACAAAACTATCAAGCAAAATATGCCTCAAATACATAGAAATCGCTTTAAAATATTTAATTATATCTTCCAAATAAGTCGCACATCCGAAAAATACATTAACGCATATATACACTCATATCGGTAAAAAATGTAACAGATATAATTTTCAAGTTGATTTGGTGACTATGGGTTCTTGATTATATATAGAAGGCTCACATCCGGAAAATTCACTAGAACAGAACAAAAATATACTTTTGAAGTTTTACTAAATATATTTGTTTACCCTTTTTTATACTCTTTTAATTCACTTGTGGTGAATAATAAAAATGTTGAGCCAATCGGTAATGTTAACCAATTATTAAGTATATAAATTGTTAAATAGTACATTTTATTCCTATTATAAAAGTATAGACTCTGTTGGAAACGGTAGGAATGTGTAGTTATTTCAATTATAAATTGCTGAAGTAGATAACATTTTTATACATTTGAAATAAAATATCTTCTGCTTAAACTAGTTTTTCTAACAATATATAAAATACTACTATACAACTATGTTTTAAATAAACTTTTATTTTGTTTAAAAAAAAGTGTTTTTATTGAAGAAAGTACATAATTTGTATATAGTCCAAAATGTGTATTATATCATGATTCATATATCATCCATAAAGTGGCTTAAAAATAAATTCGGTTATAGTCCTAATTCGCTCATATTCCACAAAAATTGTGCAACTGTATTTGTAGACTATAAGCGAAAACTACTGTATTACATTACCATTCTACCATTCTTCATAATCGGAGCTAAGTCCCAATAACAAACACTGAATATGGATATTAGAGTGTTTATACCAATGTAATTTCTATAATTTTCATCTAATTTAGGTGGAGGGTATTTAAGATTCGGCATAGCCGAATATAGCACTCTAACTTGTTTTTTAATGTGAAAAAAGGATGAAACAAATGTAACGATACAGTTTCGCTTCATCCTGTCCGTGAAAATAAAAATGTACATGATCGATTTCAACACACGTTATTCTCTATTTTTAACATATAATGATGAAGTTCCAACAAGGATGGGTTGCTAGACGAGGGATTGTTAACAAGATCAGCGAGTGTTATCAGGTAGATAAAAATGTGGTGGTTTAATTACAAGTTTCTCTTGCTTTACAATAGCGCGCTGCCCAGAACAAAATCCTTTTAAAGAGTTCAACCACCATTTGAACAATTTAAGTATGTTGAATATATTAATATGCAAGTTTTTGACCACCAGATGTTCATGCTTTAAAATTGCTAATACTTTATGTAAACCAGTTGCAAGCGAATGCTGGGCACGATTCTGTACCTGTGAAATTTTAAAAATATCCCTTCATAGAACATCCGATGCTTGTTTCAGCTTTTATTAAAAATATCTGTCAAATGTTTTTCACATGATACGTTACAGCGTTGCCAATTTAGAGCACTTTTGTTAGTCATTGCTTTAAAAAAAAACTCTTTAGATTCGCGCGTTTCACTTTGCTTAATTTTGTTCAAATGACAAACTTTTATCTTATAATTGTGTTTTCTTTTAAGGATGTCATAAGGGTGCAATCAATCAAAAATTTTGGAGAATCGTTGACACTATAATCAGATGGCTTTTATTTATTTTGTTTTTTGATATAATAAAAAAAATAGTGGAAGACCTGGTAGACCTTTCCAAAATCACCTGTGCGAATTTTATGGTACCTTATCTATCACCTCTTATGCATTGAACACATTGAAGACAGCAGACTACACAAACACA
Source organism: Calliphora vomitoria (assembly GCA_942486065.2). Classification (NCBI taxonomy): domain Eukaryota; kingdom Metazoa; phylum Arthropoda; class Insecta; order Diptera; family Calliphoridae; genus Calliphora; species Calliphora vomitoria. Next base: position 45,918,893 of record OW818030.2, on the reverse strand, counting down.
AATGCTGCTGGCTGCAGTTGTAGTCGTGTGGCAGCTACTGATTTATTTTTTAACCACTAAAATTTTTGAAATTTGTTATTATACTAGCACCACTATTTCTGTTTTGTGGGTAACAAAAATAGAAATTAGCCTAATTCGGATGCAGCGGCAGAAGTAGTCGAGTGGCAGTGTAGCTGTGCTGCCATCAAAAGAATCGTCTTCATATTAACGTGTGTATTTTATTTTTGACAGATTGCAGTTGGTAGTCTGCTGTCTTCAATGTGTTCAATGCATTAATGTTTAAAAATTAAAAATAAGGACTGCGATCGAAAAATTCTTAACATACATATATTTTAATAAAAATGAAACCACTAAACTTACAGTTTTAATTTATTTTTTATTTTATTGAAATTATTATCACAATTTAGTGATGTAATTTTGAAACTTTTTCGGAAACCCTTCCATTAAGATTTTTATAGTGCTTTCAGTCATTTTACGTTATCCATCTCCGTTTAAAATCTACCACACTTTTGGACACCTTTTTTGTGCTCTTCAATTCTATTTTAACAAGTGCCCAATATCTCTACACTGGCCTTAACTCCAGACAATTTCGAGGATGTGCCTCTCTTGGTACAATTAACACATTCACTCGTATTCTGTTTGGCGTCGTCGACACAACACGACGCCGTTTTTAATCGTTTGTTGTAAATCCGTATTCTCGTTGACAGTATTGCCATTTATCGATGACTGTCGACAATTGTTTGGTATTTTGTAAGCAAAAATGACGTTGATGTTGCCTTTCATTTTGTCGACGGTGTTGTGTTGTGGTAAATAAGAATTTAAAAAAAAAATTCAAATAGTAAAAAAAGAGAAATAATAAAAAATGGAAACAATTAAAATTACCAACGCCAACCAATTTGAAAAGCTGGTGGAAGAGTTGGAAAAGAATCCATCTCTTGCCAAAGGATTTCGTAGGGGCACTGTTCCTAATAATTTTAAAGAACAGTGGGAAAATATTGCGCTGGCGCTAAATGCCTTTGGCTAATTTTATGGTGTTTGGAATGAAGGTTGATCGGATCCATGTTTTTAAATAAGGCTCTATTGTCTCCAAAACGATGTTTTATTCATCCGGAAATAACTTTCAAATCTTAAAACAATAACAATACGCATTATTTAAAAAAGTATGACTTTGAATTTACCACTTACTTTTCATCGGGTAACTGAAAAATGCATGACTTCTGCCTAAGAAGTCTTCTTTCCACTATTAGTTTTTTTTTTATTATCTTCATCACTGGAATCCGAATCGGAAAGAAAAATCATTTTAAATATTTTTTATAAATTTTTTTATTTATCACAAACAATTTCGCCAAACAAAAGTAAACAAAATGAATCAGCTGACTCTGATCTTAGATATGTGTGTTGTATGTATCGATAAACAGTCAACGTCGTCATAAGACTGTTAGGAAATACAAAATTAGCATTGACGTTGTGTTAAAGTGATGTTGACTCAAAATTGACGACGCCAAATAGAATAAGGGTGATTATTGTTCTTGTACCACTCAAGGCCTTGCTAACCATAGTGACAGGATGCCAAAAATAAGTGGACATATTAAGAAGTCTTATGAATGGAAACATCCTTGATGTAAATTTCGGTATTTATAGAGCCCTTTTATAACAAATGTTTGGCTTTTTTGCCGCAACTGCATATTGCTATCCATGCCAAGAATTTTTTGGGAAAATTTCCTGCTATTGGGTCCTAAACTTTCCAACAACAACATTCCCTCGATCATCAGCATAAGGAAACTGCGAAAAACTCTCCATACGTACGTTTCGTTATTCACTATGCCGCAGGTATATTTTTTGTATACAATTTGCCTTCAATATCCGTGCTCTTTCTTTCTCTTTTTAGAAGAGTTCCTGTCAGGAACTTTTTGAGCCTTGTATGCTTTTAAACCTTTATTGGCTTAACTTTTCGTACCAAATAGTCCGAGAACTGAGCTAACCGGACTGCTTTCCTACCGGATGTGTTGGGAGCTCTTTTAAAATGCTTTCTATTTATTGGCTTTAGAAACAACATGTGGACCATTCCTTTTACATGAACCAGGTTTTCTATCATCAGATACTGTTTAATAACATTGGAATCATTTTGGACATGTTTTACAAAGGTAACTTGATCAAAAAAGATAATAATACTTGGGTTAAAAGTTTTAATAAAAAACGTGTGTTACTTATTTTTCGATCTCAGTCCTTATGTATGTATACTTTCAAACTTACAAGAGTATTTTCATTAATTTGTTATCTGTACTCAAAGTTTCTAACTTATACATACGATTTCATATGGAAAATATTGTTATATACTTGATTTTCAATGGAAAATACTGTTATACACAAGCTTTTCTACAGAAAATATTGTGATACACAAGATTTTGTATTTTCTATGGAAAATACTGTTATACACAAGATTGTCTTTTTCAGCCAGCGCTGCCAACTTTGACGATTTATCGTCATTTTGACGATTTTTTAAGTCAAATTTATTAAAATGACGATTGACGATTTTTAATTTTTCCCGCGAACAAAAATGACGATTTTTTAAATTGAACATAACGTTGCATTTGCTACCATGGATCATTTGTCAAAGCTGGTAAAAAACTCTTTTACAGATTCCGATTATGCAAAAAACATATCGATTGGAAGAACAAAAGCTACAGCCATTATAAAAAATGCTGTCGGTAAAACTCAGCTCCAAACAATATGTGAAATCATGAATACCAATGCTTTTTCGTTATGTATAGATGAATCTACTGATATCAGTAACAAAAAACTGATGTGTTTGATATCTAGAGTTTGTCTAGATTTTAAAATATATGATTTCTTCTTTGGTTTGATTGAAGTCGATAAATGTGATGCAGCCTCTTTATTTACAGCAATAAAAACATATTTTTTGGATAACAAGATTGACTATCAAAAACACATGATAGGCTTTGCCGCAGATGGGGCTCCCAATATGACAGGAAAACACAATTCCGTGGCAAGCCATTTTAAACAAGTAAGAGAGATATATTCGGCTGGGCCGAATCTTATATACCCTTCACCAAACTATACTTCAAAATAAAAATTTTTAGGTAATTTTAGGTAAACAAATTTTTTTAGTTGTTTTTTTTCATTTTTTGGAAAAATAATATTTTTCGAATTTTTTTTTTTAAGTTTTTATGTAAAATTTTTTTTAAATTTTTTTTTTTTTTTTTTTTAAATTTAAATTTATTTTTTTTTTAATATTTAGCGAAAACAACTTTTGGTGAAAAAAAAATCTGGTTCAAAATTTTTCCCGATTTTGACCCATTGTAGGTCCAACTTACTATGGTCTTATATACGTCGTTGCAAAGGTCTTTGAAATATCTATCATTTGATATCCATATTGTCTATATTAATGACTTAGTAATCCAGATATAGGTCAAAAAATAGGTAAAAAATCGAGGTTGTCCTGGTTTTTTCCTTATATCTCAGCCATTTGTGGACCGATTTTGCTGATTTAAAATAGCAAACTTCTCGAAAGCATGTCTGACAGAATTATTGAAGATTTGGATCCCGAAGATATCTGGGGTCTTCAGAAAATTGATTTCAACAGACAGACAGACGGACAGACAGACGGACATGCCTTAATCGACTCCGCTATCTATAAGGATCCAGAATATATATACTTTATAGGGTCGGAAAATTATATTGTGGAAATTACAAACGGAATGACAAATTTATATATACCCTTCTCACGAAGGTGAAGGGTATAAAAAGAAATACCAAATTTATTTATTTTAAAATGCGTGTGCCATTCATTAGCACTGTGCTCATCATATGCCTGTTTGAAGCTGCCATCATCAGTGGAAACTTTGACTAGTAATATATATAATTACATTTCAAACAGCCCTAAAAGAAATAATAAATTTCAAGAAATTCAATCTTTATTGGAATTCAAACCGAAAAATCTTCTTCATCCTTCACAGACCAGGTGGCTTTCACTGGAATCAGTTGTTAACCGTTTACTTGAACTTTTCAAGCCACTAAAAATTTATTTTGAATTCGCGGTCAATATTGATCTTATAGACACAGCCGAAGACATACTAAATAATTTGAACGGTATTCACCAGTTATATTTTTATTTTTTAAATTATATTCTTCGTCTTATAAACAATGTCAACAAACTTTTTCAAAGTGAAAGTGTACAAATCCAAAATATATACAGTGAGTTGTCCAGATTGTTAAAAACCGTCTTATCAAATTTTGTGAAAGAAGAGTATTTGGTTAATTTTGAAATCCAAAGTTTTAATAACTAAGACATATTTTTAAATAAAGATGAAGTGTATCTTGGCATTTACGTGAAGGAGAATCAATCTAGTTTAAATATTGAAAATAGTCAATATAATATATTTGTTGAATTCTGCGTCCAATTTTATATTGAATTGGTTTCACAAATTTTAAAACGTTTTGATTTTGGCGATAAACTTTTAGAAGGATTAAACTCCATTGAACCAATGGAAAAGAATATTAAGAACTTGATAATGAAGTTCGAGAATTACGTAATATAAAATTCACCGAACTCGAAACATTGGTGTTTTGGAAAAATGTTTCTAATTTAAAGAGAGCCAATAATGCAAAGGCCTTCCCAATTTTAACACAATTTGTTTCGAGTTTAATGGCACTACCTCATTCGTCGGCCAACGTTGAAAGAATTTTTAATATTGTAAATTTAAATAAAACAAAAACCAGAAATGCTTTGGATTCTTCAACATTACAAGGAGTATTGTTTTCAAAAGATTATCTTAAGTTAAATAATTCTCAGTGTTTTAATATAGCAATTAAAAATTACTTATTAAAAAAATGTCACACAGAAATGTAGCAGAATTAAATACCAAAATTAATTATTTTTTTTATTAAATAATAACTTTATTTACATGTAAATAAAATAAAAATATTTAAAAAGTTAATAAAAAAATGTTTTTGGTATTTTTAACGTATTTTTGTCTTGACGATTTCTTGACGATTTTTTTCTTTTTAACTTGACGATTTTGACGATATTTTTTTTTTTAATTGACGATTTCTCCAAAAAAAAGTTGGCAGCACTGTTTTCAGCTTTTCTACAAAAAAAAAATATATTAGTTTCTAAAACATACTATAAAATACTGTTATATAAGATTTTGTATATAAAATACTGTTATACACAATTCTAGAGTATATATAAAATTGAGCTATTACTTTTTGGAGAAAATGTACGTATATTGCAGTAGTCAAATAAAAATTTTATGCCAGCTTTTGAAAAATATTTTAAGTTACAGCAGTTCACAAATTATACAGATATGAATCAGCTGGTTTCAGTTATATGACAATAGAATGCTAACAAAATAAAATGTCAAAATTGTTGTGTTTTGGAAATAGGGACAAATATATAGCACCCTCGTTGCCTATTGGAAATTTTAATTTTTCTCTCGCTCTGCAAACCACAACCATTAAAAAGTAGTTGTAGGATGTCTAAATAACCATACAGTTTGATTAGAACTGTCACTTGTTGCATATCGGTAATAATTTGTGCAACTTTTTTGATTTTCATCTGTTGATGGAATTAACCGAAATGTTGACTGAACGTAAATCCTCTAATACATGGTTGTCATATTCTTACAAAGTTGTCAGAAAATGTTCAATAAATAGTTAACAACCATATGTTTCAACATAAGTTCTCATGGTTGTGTTAACCATTTTCTTAGCATGTTTCTGACAATCTGACAACCGTGTATACGTAGCTTAAGACTTTAGTGCGATTAAAAATCAAAACTGTTAGCATTTGTCACGTAAAAACGTAAGGAAATTCTGTTTTTAACAGGTTCAGACGTTACAGTTACTTTATCAAATACTAAATACTTAAAAAAAAAAACTAAAAAAGGCAAAAAGTGGCTACATTTTACACAAAAAAACAACTTAGAATGTTACATTTGGCTATGCCGATTAGACAAACAAAAATTTATAAATATACCACACGTTCAAATGGCAGAAAATAAGAATCTTTATTCCTGTATTATTAACTTTAAAATAACCTACTTAATATGTGGCCACACGTATATCTTATGCCGATGTTTTCTAAATCTCGGATTTATAACGTGGCCTACCTTTTAAAAATTGGGGTTTATTTCCTTTAAATAAACCGGATACTTTTGATTGCAATTAAAAGCTGTTTAGTGGTTTAAAATTGTAACAACTCTTTATTTATTTAAAATGTACAACAACAGTTCAAATAGTCACTGAGTGTCTTTATACACGTTTATAAATTCGCAGAAATGCACACACACTTTATAATGTACAAACTCAAATCTACACGACAGTTTATGTTAACTCTAACAGCGCCAATGATCAACTCAACTCACTGCCACTATTTATACACGCGCCATCTATCGTGAATCTTCTACAATGATCTAGAGCTTTCGATGTCAATGTTAATAGCTTAAACATTTACGGTCTAATTCATAATAACTTAAAACAGCTTTATAAGTCGTTAATAAGAAAAAAATCAAAAAACTGTATTCATAAACGTTTAATAGTCTTATAAGTCTGTTATAAACCATTCATAAATTTGAAATATTTATTGTAGCTTCAACACTACTATAAACCAACTTTAAGGTATTCTTTTTACATTTTATCTGCAAAAAAGGGAATTTTAAAGATATTTTTTTATAAATTTGCAATAATATACGATACTATTGCAATTGACAAACGTAATTTTAACTCCGGTAAGGAATATGTTCCAATATAACAATATATGATTTTGTTTCAAATTCCTCCGGCAGTGAGCTATATGAGGTACGCAAGTGAGTTTGATTGCCATTTTTGTCATTTTCTTTTAACCTGTAACGAAATGTAGTAATAAAATGTGAAAACATTGTGGAAGGAGGTCCACACAATCTAATATACCCATTCCGGAATTAAAATTATCTGTTTCACTAAATTCATTAAATTTTGTTAAAAATTAACAAAATGACAATAAAAATAAATTAATAAAACAAATTATAAAACAGTGATGTTTATTTTATCACAGAATATTCGTCATTCGAATACTTTTAATAATAATTGAAATAAAATATATAAAAAAGTTTGTATATTAATACATTTTAGCTTAATATAAATTTACTAGAATCGGATATACATTTTTTATATAAAAAATTTGTTTTTATCTTCAAAAATGTATTAATACTAAAAACAAACAATTAAAAAAAGAGAATTAACGAATATTTTATCCTAATTGCAAGCAACACTAACAACGAAAAAGGGGAAATAACTGAGAAGCATTGCCAGATTAGACAAAAAACAGTACATTACTTATTGTGGCTTTAACAAACGTTTATGAATAAAATAGCTTTATTAAAGGTTTATAAAGCTAAAGTGTTTGTTAACAAATTTGTGTTTTAAATCTACAATAAGGTTTTATTATGAATTAGACCGTTAGTGTTGCCATACTTTTAAACAATGCTAATAACCGTATGCTATCAACATTTTTTGATAAGTAGAAGCTTCTATTGATGGACGTGTTTATTAGGGTTCTATAGTTGAAACAAAAAGTCGACTTTTTTCGATTTTTAAAAAGTCGACTTTTCGAACTTTCGACTTTTGGTAATTTATGAAAAGTCGACTTTTCGAACTTTCGACTTTTTAGTTAAATCGACTTTTTTCGACTTTTCGACTTTTTTCGACTATTTTCGACTTTCCGACTATTTTCGACTTTTTTCCACTTTTTACCATTTTTTGTAAAAAATACATGGTTTCTGCATTTATTGATGCGCCTTGTGTAATGTTTAGCAATAAAAATTAAATGTATTAAGGCGATAATATATAATATGTAGAAAGAGCATTTTTTTATGAACATTTACTTATTATTTATTTTTGCATACACAAGAAAAAATGTAAGTGTACCAAATTGCAATAACATAAAATTATTATGTTATTCTGTGCATATTTTGTTTTAGTATAATGTTGCAATTAAAAAATTTTTTAACAATCTTAAAAGTCGACTTTTTTCGACTTTTATCGACTTTTTTCGACTTTTATCGACTTTTGTGATAACTAATCGAATGTTCGACTTTTTTGAGACCAAAAAGTCGACTTAGACTTTTCGACTCTTTTCAGCAAAAAGTCGATTGTTCGAACAATCGAACAATCGACTTATAGAACCCTAGTGTTTATGAACATGATGAATGTTGCAGGTAGTCGTTAGAGACTGTTAAATTCAAATCGCTATTGCACATTCGTAACAATATGAATGCCAAATTTTAAAGTAATACTTTGTGATAACTTCGGAATCGATGGAGAATATTATGATAAGTGAATATATGGCTAATGTGATAAAAATTATACTCGTCGTCGGACAGAATTGATTTTCATTGGCCAAAACATCAAGTTTTCCCTTAGTTCGTAAACATATCAAAACTAAGGTAGCCAAAATACTTGGTCAAAATATTGAAAATTACGGGTGTGGCATGCTGGTTATCATAAATATTTAATTTAATTTTAGAAAAAAGTTAATTTTTAATATTTTATCAGATATAAATGGTCATAGCTAAACTATTATCGATAATGGACTGAATTTTTTTTTCTAAATTGGTTGTATTGTAGTCTTTAAAAATATTATACATGGCCTGTGTTAGGTGTTATAAAATATTTTTTAAAGTACTATATTTACGAACAATTTTAATTTTAGTGGAACGTAACTTTTAAGGAAAAAAAAATACATCACCCAGATATAGTTGAAAGTGTTGCCTTTAGCCCTATATATAATTTTATAAACTCCAGGACCCGCCCGTACATTTTTTAATATTAACAATTTTTATTCAAATAACGCTAATTTTCTCATATTATTTCTGGCATTTTAATTAAAATCTTTGTAGTCGTTTTCATTTTACCTGTTTATATTTATGAGTCTAATATACGCAAAGCCTTAACTATGAGAGTTCAAGAAGTCATCTGCACATTAAAAAATTAGTATAATATCTCAATCGTTTCAAAAGTTAAAAATTTTTAGTTAATTTGGCATAATATTCCTACCAATTTGTTTGAACAGAATTACTCATTTTCAACAGCAAAAATTTCAGATCATTAGAGTAAATATATAAGTTTTAATTTAGCCATAAAAATGGCTAAATGAAAATAAAAAAGGCTAAAAATGGCAAAAGGCTAAATTCATTTTTAGTGGCTAAACAAGAAGGAAAAGGGCTAAATTTAGGCAGAAAAGGGATAAATTGGCAACACTGTAATTCGGTCGAATAACCCAATATTTCTCAATATGCCACGTTCTATTTTTATACACAATTCGGTGCAATAGCTTGCATATATCGTTCATAGTCAGATGAGACTATTATTTCTTTAAACATCATTAATTATGTTAAAAATGTTGTATTAATTGAGGTTGAATAAAATATATCGAACATTTTTATATTAACATCAGATTTCATTAAGATTTAAAATTTATTAAATAATATCGGGACGGCGCGAACGCCATTCCCGGCTATCAAAAATTACACGCACGAGTTATTCGCATTAGGAATAATCGCGGAGGTCAACTCAATCGAAAGTGCAATGATCAAGCCTCACTCCGGGGGAACCGCCTTAATGATCACGGTAACCCCTACGCCAGGTAAGTATGCTTTTCGATGCTCAAACTTTACTATTTCTGCTGCAAAAATCCAAACTATATGAGAATTATAAGGAATAAGATGCAAGTAAATGCGTATATCCTTAAATAGAAAGAAATACCATGAGGATAGTAAACGGAAAAATAAGGGTTATTGTTGAAGAAAAAAAGAAAGTAAAAGTTGCATGTAGTTTATGCCGCATTTATAACAACAGAAAAAACTGAGCAACAATGATAAAATGTTTGTGTGTAGATTGCTATAATATTTTTCACTTGTTGGTTATATTTAGTTCTTAATTTTTGTTATGAATAACTCCCCATTGTTGGACCATAATGGAATTTTTTTTTTTGGCTGTTTTGTTTTTGGAATGAGGGTTTTAAAATAATAATATTTCTTCTTTTGTTTATAAAATTGTTTACACGCACCGTTTATTGTTTTATTTTTAAATATATATTATATTTATATTTATATATATATAAATAAAAATCAATTGTCGTTCGTTGGTAATTGCATCAGTTGAGAACGGCTAGACCGATTTGGACAATTTTTTTACTGAAATGTTCGTCATAGTCCAACTTAGGTTTTTACGGAAAGAAAAATTGACCACGCCCACTTTTACGCCCACTTTTTTCCATTTATCTAAAATCGGAAAACGGCTGCACCGATATGGCTAATCTTTTATTTAAATGATCGTAGTAATCTAATTTAAGTTTTTACTGAAAGAAAAATTTACCACGCCCACTTTTACGCCCACTTTTTTCGATTTATCTAAAATCGGAAAACGGCTGCACCGATTTGTCAAATTCTCCTTATTTTTCGGCTTATTTGTAAGTAAAGTTTTTGCTGGGATATTCTTATGTTGTAAATAACTCATTTGTTATTACTTTTGTATTGTTTCGCGATTTGTCCGAAAATACCGTTACTTTTTTATTTACATTCCAATTTATTTGTGCAAATGTTGATTGACTGCTTATTGTCAAATTGTTGATCAAATTAATCGGTGGACGAAAAATAAAATAAGTGCAATTGTTAATTGTGAATTAAAAAAAGTTTAAAGTGTTTCTAAAAAAGTTAACTAACGGTGATAAGTTTTTTTTTGAATTAAGATTCCATTGTAAGTACATTGCAATCAATTCATTAATTGAAATAAGTTAAATCGTGTTACCTCAAACAAATTTATAGATTAACCTACTATAGACTGTGGGTTTTGAAGTTATAAACGGTTAAAAGGTAAGAGCAAAGTCAATAAATTCTATCGCATTGTAATGCCGCCAATAAGAAGGAGCAATTTAGGTCGCAGAACTCGCAATGCTTCAAATCAAGCGTATTTTCGATCTAATCAAACTGCGGAACAACTCGAAGAGCGAAATGAAATTGAACGAAATCGATTATCACAAACACGTTCTGCACGTACACAAGAAGAAAGAGAATATGCAAACGAAGTAGATATGCATCGAATGAGACACAATCGTTCTATAGAATCCAACCGAGTGATAATTAATTCAAATGTACGTGCAAGAAGAGAAACAAATGTTGCGTTAAATACTCATCGAGCTGCATTTCATTACAACAGGACAGTCGATTACAGTGCAGACCATTCCGTTGCTATTGGTTCGATGAGCGTTGTGTGCCCACATTGTAAGGCATTGAAATATAAAAATGAAACTCCTGGATTGTGTTGCGCAAGTGGCAAAGTGAAATTGACACCGTTGATTCCACCACCAGAGCCATTGCTCTCATTGGTTTCTGGAACAGGAGCTCATTCCAAGCATTTCCTAACACAAATCCAGAACTACAACAATTGTTTCCAAATGACTTCATTTGGCGCAACAAATGTGATTCGGGATAATTTCATGCCTACTTTCAAGGTAATTTCACCACTTACAGCATTTTATTTTGTTTTCTTATGTAAATTAAACATTACAGATTCAAGGTCAAATATATCATCGAGCAGGTTCGCTTTTGCCAGTTCCGGGTGCTGACTATAAATTTCTGCCGATTTACTTCATGGGCAATGCTCCACAAGAAGTAGAACAGCGTTGTGCATACAACAGTTCGGTAAAAAGACCAATTGTTGAGAAACTGCAAACTTTTTTCCATCAACACAATCAATTGATTGCATTGTTCAAAACCGCACTAGACCGCATGCCCTCTGATAATCACAAAATTGTTATCAGAGCCGATAAGACTCCTACGGGAGAACACGCAAGACGTTTCAATGCACCAACAATTGATGATGTCGCCATTGTCGTCGTTGGTGAAAATTTGGAATCACGTGATATCGTTCTACATCGACGAAATAATCAGCAGCAGCGTGTGTACGAAACTCACCGATCATATGATGCGTTACAATATCCAATCATATTTTGGCAAGGTGAAGACGGTTATCATTTCTCGATCAAAATGATAAATCCGCTTACAGGTGAATATCAAATCTATATTTTTTCTATTATAAGATCAATTAATTTTATTGACGCGAAAATTAATGTACAGGCGCTGAAACAAACAAAAAAGTAAGTTCAATGAACTATTATGCATTTCGACTGATGGTTCGTGAAAATGAGGACAATCACATATTGAAATGTCGTCGTCTTTTCCACCAATATGCTGTCGATATGTATGTAAAAATAGAAACAGAAAGATTGACATTCATTAGATTGAACCAGAAAAAACTGCGTTCCGAAGAGTACATACACCTTCGAGATGCCATAAATGTGGACGGGAACGCACACAATATCGGCCGGATGACGATTCTCCCAGCAACGTACGTCGGAAGTCCTCGCCATATGCATGAATATGCTCAGGATGCTATAACCTACGTTCGACACTACGGTACAGCAGATTTATTCATAACTTTCACTTGCAATCCACAGTGGATAGAAATTCGGCAAGAATTATTCCCTGGCCAATCACCCATCGATCGCCATGACGTCACCGCGAGAGTCTTCAAACAAAAATTAAAATCTCTGATGGATTTCATTGTGAAGTATCGCGTGTTCGGCGAGACGCGCTGCTGGATGTATTCAGTAGAGTGGCAAAAACGCGGACTACCACACGCGCATATCCTCATTTGGTTGATTGAGAAGATAAGACCGAATGAAATCGATGATGTGATATCAGCTGAAATTCCTGATGAAGTAGAAGATCCAGGCTTGCACGAGGTTGTTACTAAAAACATGATTCATGGTCCCTGTGGATCATTAAATATCCTTTCTCCGTGTATGGTCGACGGCAAATGTTCGAAGCGTTATCCAAGGCCATTAGTAGCTGAAACAATTACCGGAAATGATGGTTACCCACTGTATCGTCGCCGTTCAATTGCTGACAATGGAAGATCAACAATGGTGAAAGTGAATCAGCAGGACATTCAAATTGATAACCGTTGGATTGTTCCGTATTCGCCACTACTCTCCAAAACATTCAAAGCACAACGTCGAATCTTGCCATTCCGTGAAATCCATCAAATACATCTGCAAATATGTGACCAAAGGTAGTGACATGGCTGTGATTGGAGTTAGTGCGGAGAATTCCATCGATGAAGTCACTCAATTTCAAATGGGCCGCTATGTTAGTAGTAACGAAGCAATTTGGCGCATTTTTTCATTTAGCATTCATGAAAGACATCCTTCTGTTATTCATTTAGCCGTACATTTGGAAAATGGTCAAAGAGTGTACTTTACTGAGGAGAATGTATTACAACGAGTTGATCGACCGCCACCTACAACATTGACCAGATTTTTTGAAATGTGCAGGAACGATGAATTTGCCCGAACGTTACTATACTCCGAAATGCCAAGATATTATACTTGGAATCAATCGACAAAGAAATTTCAACGACGGAAACAAGGAAATCCTGTTCCAGGTTTCCCCAATTTATTTTCCACCAACGCATTAGGTCGTATTTACACAGTTCATCCAAGAAACGATGAGTGTTTCTATTTGCGTTTGCTATTAGTCAACGTTCGTGGCCCAACATCATTCCAAGATTTGAGAACTATAAATGGTGAATTGTGTGACACGTATAGAGAAGCATGTCAACGCTTGCGATTGTTGGAGAATGACGCTCATTGGGAATGCACCCTCGAAGATGCTGTGCTTTCATCAAATGCTCATCAAATACGAACACTGTTTTCGATAATTGTTTCAACATGCTGCCCATCCAAACCGACTGATTTATGGAGCAAATACAAAGATGCCATGTGTGATGATATTTTGCATCAGGTGCGTATTAGAACATCAAATCCAAATTTGCAACTGAATGAGGAAATTTACAACGAGGCTTTGATTTTAATTGAGGACATGTGCTTGATGATGGCGAACAAGGTATTGTCTGAGTTAGGCATGGCAGCTACCAATCGACCGATGCACGACGTATTTAATCAAGAGTTGCGACGCGAAATACAATATGATTGCGATGCCTTGAAGGAATTAGTACGAACAAACGTTCCACTGTTGAATCGACAACAAAAATATGCATACGACACTCTTATGAAAGTTGTGAAAGATGGAACTGGAGGAATTTTTTTTTGGATGCTCCCGGTGGAACTGGAAAAACTTTTTTGATTGCGTTGATTTTGGCCACGATACGCTCGCAGAATGATATTGCACTTGCACTTGCTTCATCAGGAATTGCAGCTACGTTGTTGGAAGGCGGTCGTACTGCCCATTCAGCACTCAAGTTGCCATTGAAGTTGCACATCAATGAAAATCCAACATGCAACATTTCCAAGAACAGTGCAATGGCCAAAGTTTTGCAGCAAAGCAAACTAATCGTTTGGGATGAGTGTACAATGGCGCATAAAAAGTCTTTGGAGGCATTAGATAAAACTTTGCAAGATTTACGAAACAATCAAAGCCGTTTTGGTGGTGCAATGATTCTGTTGGCAGGGGATTTTCGGCAAACATTGCCAGTGATTCCACGGTCAACGCCAGCCGATGAACTTAATGCATGTTTGAAGTCGTCCGTTTTGTGGAAACACTTCAAGAAACTCAAATTGACTGTGAACATGCGTGTCGAGCTGCAGAACGATCAATCTGGAGAAGCATTTTCCAAACAATTGCTGGACATTGGCAACGGCAAAATCCCGGTTGACATTTCGACCGGTTGCATTCAATTTCCCCCCGGTTTCTGTCAGTTCACCGAATCAAAATCCGAGCTAATCCGAAAGGTATTTCCAAACATTGCACAAAATTACAAAAATCATGATTGGTTGAGCGAACGTGCTATATTGGCTGCGAAAAACATTGATGTCGACGAATTGAATTTTAAGATTCAAGGTGAAATTGCTGTCGAATTGATGACGTACAAATCGGTGGATTCCGTTACTTCCCAAAATGATGTTGTCAACTATCCAACCGAGTTTTTAAACTCGCTGGAATTACCCGGATTACCGCCTCACAATCTCCAACTGAAAGTCGGATCGGTAATCATAATGTTACGAAACATAAACCAACCACGTCTTTGTAATGGCACCCGACTTGCGGTAAAAAACCTGATGAACAACGTCATCGAAGCAACAATACTTAAAGGAAAGTACAAAGGAGAAGACGTTTTGATACCACGGATCCCAATGGCTCTGACCGACATGCCATTCGATTTTAAACGATTGCAGTTTCCGGTACGGCTTGCATTCGCTATGACAATTAATAAATCTCAAGGGCAGTCATTGCGTGTTTGCGGCATTAACCTTGAAAATCCATGCTTCTCGCATGGTCAATTGTATGTCGCCTGTTCCCGTGTCGGAACACCATCAGCATTATTTATTTACGCGCCAGGCAACAAAACTAAAAATGTCGTGTATCATAAAGCATTGCAATGAAGGCAACTACGATATCACTGCAAAGCAACAGAAAAAAGTATTTCTTTATTTTAATTGGTTCCTGAACATCGATCTTTCAATCAAAATGTAAATATAACACCATATATTGTACATATTTTCAAATCAAATGTAATTTAAACACACCTCAAACCTACATAAATAAAAATTATCATTTAAAAGTACGTTGTTTGTCTCTTTTTACTATTTTTTCATAATTCAAACAGCTTCTCACAAATTCACAAATCGAACACAAACATTTTTTCTAATATATGGACAGGACAACGTCTGTCGGGTCAGCTAGTTTTTAAATAATAACCAAGTTTGACTTTAATGCTAAAATACCGTTACCCATATAGTCGTAAATACCGTTACCGATATTCTGTAAACATTTAAAATTATAAATATACAAATTTTTGATTTCAATAAATGAGTTTATTAAAATCTACAAAATTTACATAGTTTTGGTAAATTTTATTAATAATTTAATTCAGGATGAAATTACCGTTATTATTAAAATGTCGTTACCGCTGAGGTAACATTACCGAAATAAATGCAATTACCATCATCGATAAAATACCGTTACCGAAATAATCCAAATTAGCGTTACCATTAATAACCTTGATAATAACGCAGTTTATAATTGTTTTTGCTACAATAAAATCTATCGCAATTGATTTTATAATACACTATTAAAAATACATATTTGAAAGTTTTAATAAATATGTAAAACTTAAAAAAATGTGACGACATGGTTTCGCTCCAGTGTTTCGTCAGACAAATTTATTTTCCGCCCCGTGAAAATAAAAATGTACACGATCAATTTCAACGCACGTTATTAACTAATATTAACATATAATGGTGGTGTTCCAACACGGATGGGAAGTTGCAATATCAGCGAGTGTTATCAGGTAGATAAAAAGGTGGCGGTTTATCTACAAGTTTTTGCAGCTTTACAATAGTACGCTGCCCAGAACAAATTCCACGTTCTGGATTTAACCACCATACAAGTAATTTGTGTGCAATGTAGCATATTTGAATATTGAATACACCGAAGTCGATTGACCACCAGATGTTCATGCTTTACAATTGCTAACCATTTAGGTATAATCATTTGTAAGCGAATGCTGGGGACGATTCTGTTTCTGTGATAAAATTTCCTTTCATAGAACATCATATTGTTACGAACAACAATCATCATGTTTATAAACATGTTCATCAGTGGAAGCTTCTACTGCGGTTATTAGCATTGTTTGTAAGTACGACAATACTAAATGTTTAAGCTGCTAAAATTAACATCGAAAGCTCTAGAATTGTAATGCAGTGTGTAAAATTGGCCGTGAAAACACCAACCAATCAGTCTAATTTGAAGCATCGTTAAGTCAAGACAAATTTACTGCCTTAAAGTCTGTTGTATAACACTGTAACACGCACTAGATTGGCGTGTTTCCCTTTGTAATAATGGAGAGGGTACATTGCGTTAGTGCTGATGTTTGTAACGCCCAAAAATATTAGTCCAACACTTACCTTAAAGTATACCGATCGACTCAGATTCACTTTCTGATTCGATTTTACGATGTCCACCCGTCTGACTGGATGTCCATGTAACCCTAGTGCACAATGTACTGGGCGCAATTTAGAAGAAATTTGGCTTATACATTTTTTGGCCCAATCGCGAAATTATTGAAATTGGTCCATAACTTTACCCCATACAAATGTTCTCTCGAAATAGGACTTTTTTGACATAAATGTCTGATTTATATAAAAACAAATTGCATTTAAATATTTCGTGTGGACCCACATCCGAAAATCACTTTAACGGGCATAAATCGCATAAAAATGTCATAGCTCCCATATAAGGCCCTCTTCTGAAAATTACTCATGACTATACTTTCCATAATTAAATTAGGTGAAATTATTCTTAAACCTCCTCTTTGAAATACATAAAAGAAAATAGTGTACAAATTTACCAACATAAACATGTTTAGTGCATCCATTAACAACAACGCCTTTAGTCTATATAAAAAAATTAAAAAAAAAGCAAAGAAAATTAGTTTGAAAAACCAATACCAAAATAAGAAAAAAGTAAAAAATAAACAATTTCAATTACAAATAACCATAAGGGAAACGTTGATTTCATTTAACACTTTTTAATTGCTGCGTGGGGATAAATGCTCAAATAAAAAAGAAACTAAAAGAAAATTTCAAAATATATAAAAAAGCGTTACGTGACTGACTGATTCAACATCGCGAAGCTCAAACCACCCATAGTAGCCATTTAATACTTCAAGGTCACTATATGTTTAAGTGCAGAAAATGTAATTGGACTTTTACGTATGTAGATGATGAGTTGTACAAAATGATATTACTTTTAAGTGCTTTAAAAGACAACGTTATTTCTCTTGTCCAAATCGGTCAAATATCACGAAATATTCAAACAAATATTCGTGTTGTAACTGATTTATTTTCATGAATCATTCTGAAAGGCGTATGTCATGTACGTTTTAATTTTAAAGTACAGGATAAGGGTAAATGATGTTATGATTTTTATACTAATAAATGCTAAATGGGTATTACAAATAAAAGTTTTAACGATTTTACCTATTTTGGGTTAGTATAGCGCATTTCGAGGAAACTTAAGTTTTTTGGTAACATAGCGAAGCCTATTTTTTCGAATTAAATTTTTGGGTTGCTAATTTACGAGTCTGTAATTATGTTGACCTTATGCCATTCCGTTTGTAATTTCTACATTTTCCATTTGCTACCCCATAAAGTATGTATATTCTGGATCGTTAAAGATATCTGAGTCGATATAGTAATGTCCGCCAGTATATTGAAATCAACTTTACGAAACCTTAAAATAACTTACATTAATAATTCATACATCAGTATATCCGCTATAGTTACGGTTCGGTTGCTATTAATTCGGGATAATCGGCCCACAAATGGATTTTTTTATTTTTGTTTTATATTTGGGTTACTAAGTCATTAATACAGAAAATATAACGCCATAGTAATTCGAAACTTAAGGGTTTTCCAACAAGAGGTGTTATTTTGAATCACGCGGTATTTCGGTAGCTGTCACTTTTGAAGCTTTTATTCTTTAAAATTTGACAAGTAGAAACTACGCCATTACTAACAATGGAACGATACACACTTCAACAACGCATTGAAATTATTATAATTCACTACAAAATGGTGAAAATCTTGCAGTTACAGTTCGCAAAACTAAAGCATTTTTGGGTCGTCGAGAAGCACCTAGTCGAACAGCAATACAGAAATTGGTGGAAAAATTCGAGCTGTTGGGACAAGTTAGTGATGTGAAGAATAAAACCCGTGCACGTCGCTCAAGAACAACTGAGAATATTGCTGCTGTAGCTTAAAGTGTTGAAGAAAAACCCAGGTTTGCCCATTCCTCGTCGTTCTTTGGAATTAGGAATTCTTATGGTCGGAGTTGGATGATATTGATCTGGACAACGTTTACTTTCAACAAGACGGCGCTACGTGCCACACAAGCAACGAAACCATTGGTCTTTTACGGGAAAAGTTTCCGGACCGTGTTATCTCTCGAAGAGGTGATCACAATTGGTCATCGAGATCTTGTGATTTAAAACCTTGCGACTTCTTCTTTTGGGGTCATGTGAAAGATAAGTTCTTCGCCAACAGCCCAGCGTCGATTCAAGACCTCAGAGATAGAATTCGTGAGGCTATCGAGGACATAGGATAGCCACTTTGCAATATGGCTATGGAAAATATCATGAAAAGAATATGGTCCTGTAAGCGTGGTCGTGGTGGCCATTTGGCTGATGTTGTTTTTTATTATTAACGGCATACCTTCATCTTTATTATGAAATAAACATCCGATCATTTATCTCAAAAAATGCAATTTTTCTTTGAATACCAAAATAACACCTCTTGTTGGAAAACCCTGTACAATGTTTTCCACCCATATATAGTATATTTTTCTTTATCTTAAAGTATGCTACTAGGAAAATATCAACATGACAGGTCGGTCTCTTCTCAAAGTGTTAAAACTAACACCAATGTGATCGTCAGTTACCCGACGTGCAGTGTGTTCCATCCTTTGCAGTGGTGAGGGTGGAGTGACGGGATTATGGATCTGTAGCCGATCATAGACTGAGCGCATTTGAGTAAAGGCAACTACATCTGACTCCACACGTCGTTTCTTGTGAAGTAGAATATGATGTTTCCGTTTACATCGACTACATGCAGTCGTGGAATTGCAGGCCTTCACGTGTTGACCTGGGTTTGGAAGCGATTTAAGCAGATTTCCGGGCATCTAATGATATCTATTTCTATCTGAAAAAACATAAAAAGGGAAAACCAAGAACAAAGAAGGGAATTAGTTGAAAGAATGATTACAGATGGTAAAATATAATGAAAAACTTAGAAATTAACTACTTATCCGATATTGGCAACCAACAGAGTTTTACATTAGGCTTAGTAATCAAAGCATATTGCGTTCGAAAATCAGTTAATCTCACTCGTTTGTCAGATCCATTATAAATATTCTCAATGCGACCCGCTTCGAAGGACCATAAACAAATGTCTAAATTGTTAATTGGAAATTTGTTGTTGTCTTTCAACAAAGTTGAAAGCAAGTAAAACCAAAGTTATGTATACGTGTACATTAGGATGACCCTTAATAAACAAAAGTTGGGTTTTTGCCGGTCTCACCCCCCCCCAGTTTGGTGAACATTGGTAAAAAATTCATCATAAAAAAATTTAGATAAAAAGGGGGGCAAATTAAATTTTTGCAATTTAATTTAAAAGAATAGAAATGTGTACGTAATTGTCGTTCTAATGAAATATGCAAAACAGAAATTTGTTGTAAAATGTTAAAGTTATTAAAAATCCGCAGGCCATTAGTATCTCAGGCCACTAGAACAAGAATTGTAGGAACAAAATTAACATATTTTGAGATATATTAAAATAAAAGCACATTTTTAATTAAAATATATCCATATTTACTTGTATATGAGTTTTTGTATTCGTAGGATACCGATAACCTATGCGCAGGTATGAACAAACATTTTAATTTTTTTAACGGTAGTTTCAAAAATCCATTTTCAAATTTTTTAAAATTTTGTTAAACTAACTTCATTATCATGGCATTGGGATTTACTAACGATATAATAGGGAATAAAAATATGAAAAAATTATGAAAATATCTCTTACAGCTTTTCCGTACCTGCGATTTAAATTTTTAAATTTTCGAGAAAAACAAATTATTTACCAATATTTTGGCGAATGAGCTCAATTTCCTTACTGTTATGAATTTTAAGTAAAACCTATTCAGAATATTATAGTACAGATAATTCTAAATATACTCTGAATGTTTTACTAAAATTGAAAAACGTTAAACCTTAAATCGTGAAGGTCTAAATATTCAATATTTGGAATTTCTAATGGAAAGTTAGAGAAATGTTATATATTTTTGGGTCTATTTTTATAAAACTTAAGAAAAATATAAAATTAAGTCTAGTATTTATAATAACAGCTAAAAATGTGAAAATTAACCCTTAATGGGTCTTGGGGTTAAAATGACATTCAACTACATATCGATGTCGATGGTTCGTCCTTGGCTTTGACAAAATGAGTTATTTTGTTACTAAGATATTAAAAATGGGTAGTATCAGAAAAGTGGAGTGGTATCTTCCACAACAAGTATATACTTATTTTCGAATATCAAATGAACTGTAATTGTGAAAGTCTCCAAACTTTGTGTAAATTACTTAGAAAGGAACGTGACAAATTAATTATTTATTAGGGAATATAATTGTGAGATTATAAAAAATATTCGTGAATAATTTTGTTACATTTGTACGTAGTTGAAAACAACTAAGCGCAAATGCAAATTGGAATATCTAAAGAATTGTTATAGCTATACATTTTTATAAATGACAAAAGCATTGTATACCAATTAAAAACTATCAAGAAATTCCGGTATTAACTATATTCAATTAATTTGTTATACAATTCGGTTATATTTTATTTATTTTACTACGATAAGTGTAGCGAAGCGCACTGGGTTAACCCATTCCCAGCTATTGTACCTGCTTGAGTACAGAAAAAAGGCAATATTCAAATACGCATACATTTTTTAACAAGATAAATTTGACAACGTTTATTTTGCTTTTGCATAATTTTAAGCCATCAAAACGTCAAGTTTCTAATGCAAATGTTTTAAAAACTAGATCACCGCAATTTTGATATAGCTATTATTTTATCAGATCCGGACTCTAATATGGATGAAGATAAAGGTGTTGCTTTGGATATTGTTGTAGTTCGCATGGCAAATGCTGTACCTGGTGAAATATTAGTGTTTTGTGACAGTAATACCGAAGATGATGTTCCACTTGAGCAGTTCGGACAGACAATAATGTCCTCAAGAATAACACCATGTGATGATTAAAAGTCTCAAACAATTTTTTTTTTTTGACAATGAGCTCAATATTATTTCAGACTTGAATGGGAAAAGGTTGTTAATTTAATCATTGAGGAAACTTGAATTTATGCATCGCAAACTAGTAACAACAATTTATACTTCAACGCAGAAGATATGAAAATATTCTTGAGTATTTTGCATTACAATGGATATCGCTCTATGGCAAGAAATGATATGTATTGGCAGCTCTGGGAGGATATTTGCACTCCAATTGTTTCCGATATTATGTCAAGGAACTGATTCAAAAAAATAAAACGTTTTATTTATTTGGGTGATAACACTAATTTAGACGCTATTGAGAAAATGGCCAAAGTGAGACCCTTGTACAAACAACACTGGCTTCTGATGTCGCAACTACTCCTGAAAACAATTTCCTAAAAGGATAAAAAATCCTCTACGATGCGGTGAATGCAATAATATTATAAGATGGATGTCTGAACAATAAGACGTTACGTTATGCGTTGAAAAAGTAATCTTTTAAAAATTTTCACATATTATAAAAATAGCTTACACTTTACGCCAAAAACACGGTTCCTAAAAGTTTTTATTAAATTTTTTATGTTTTCTATGTTCCATGACCGTATTTTAGTTTAAATAAATGAATTTTAAAATTTTTAATTTAAAATGGTCTTGGTTATTAATGGGTTAAGCTTGTATACACGCAGAAAAAAATATAGTTGTGCATCTTTACTGTAACCATTTCAAAATTTTTAACAATATTATAGTCACAGTAAATATTTATATGATTGTGGTAACAATAATATGGTTAATTTACGATTCACATGATTGTATCAACCATATATATATATGTTTGTTCTGATCAACGGCCAGGAATTATATCATGTTGATATTTGAATTGTTTCACGGGGTTTATGGCATTTGGCACCGTCTTGTTGAAACAAGACGGTGCCAAATCTATTTTAGACAAAAAGAACACCCAGTTGTCATCTCGCTGTATAAAGCACCACTAATTGTCACTGCTTGACCAGCCTCATTTTCAAAGAAGTATATACGTAAATAAATTACTTATATTTAAATATTTTTTTGCTGAACCTTGCATAAATTTGCATATTACACACTTTGGTTATACGAGTATAGATAATATTACTTTTTGAGTGGTTATACCCGCTATCATACATTGAATATTGGTTGTATATATTGGGTCCTTACGAATGTTAATGACGACAGCTATGTTCGTTGGTTTGTCTGGCTGTATTTTGTGATACATTTTTAAATTCTTTTCCTAATTATTATTTTATGGAATTTTATGTAACAAAGTTAATTTCATTTAGAAAACTAGAAAAAAAAACACGTTATTATACCTTGTAATTAAATTTTGTAATACAATATACTGTATTTTATGAAATAGATTAATTCTATGCATATCCATGTTTTTTTTTGCGTACAATTATTATTTGTTTCTGCATATTTAAACATGCCCTGATAATAGTTCTTTTTTAAATGAAATGAATACAAAAAGTGATTTAAATAGTTTTTTTTTTAACAAACATTCTGTACGAAACCCGTTAACCCTTTTTTGAGATGACCAAAATCAAAACTGGTTTATTCTAAAACTTAATTTCGTTTAAATTGTAAACCGGTTATTTTTAAAGTCCGGTTTTTGATACTCTATATGCAAGGACAACATAATGTCCTGTGGCAGTGGAAGAAATAAATAAAAACAAGGGTTGAATGTAACAATCGTGACTGCGCAAGAACTAAGGGGTGGCAAATCAAATAATAACTTTTAACAAACACTTTTGTAAAAATCTTAAAAATGTCTTCTTTTAAGAAAAACATATCGCCCACCTAATGCAAGAATGTCACAACTCGAAATATACAGCCACGTTAAAAATGTGTTTAAATCTCATTTTGTTATGCTCAGAGTATGTCAATTACAAATTAATTTTATTAGCAAGAATATTGAATTAACTGAAGTATTAGCATACGGAACAAAATTGACATTTCAGTTTGGAGCAGCAAAAAATGTAATTGCATAAAAAATTATGCAAATATTCCCAACTTGAATGTTTAACACCTACATGATTGTACTTAAACTAAAGCATTTTTTAGATTAGCATGATCAAAAAATATCTCCGAATTTTTTGTTAAATGATAAGAAAAAACTACTTATTTTTATACATTTCGGTTAGTTAAGGGTCTGTTTTTCTATAATTGACAGCGAAGGCCTCGAAAATAAAAATTTGCTTTAATTTGCTGCATTTTTTATGAATATAATTTCACTTATTATATTGATTCATTGTAAGATGAGATGCTGTATTAAAGATCCTAATATGTTTTCTTACATTTGTAGCGAATATATGTTAAAAGCTCAGAGAAAATTAATTTCATACACTGTTCTCCAATTGTATTTAGCTGACTTTTGTATTCAAATTCTCAATATTTTTGAAAAGAGGACATAATTTCCTACACGTTAATATATAATATGTGTATCGTTTCTTTTCCACTAGACAAATTAATGGAATCAAAATGAACTACATACACAAAATAATAAAATCTTGCAGTTTTGTAATATATACCGGTGAACACTACAAGATGAAGCTAATTACTGTGAGTAATGTGTTTTGAAACCATTAATGAGACTAGTGAAAAAGAAAAGATATACATATTATATATCAAAGTGTAGAAAATTATGTCCTCTTTTCAAAAATGTAAAAAATGTTTAAAAATTAGAAAAATTATAGAAGACTTTTTTCAAAAACATGGAAATAAGAAATGGTAGCTGATTTTTCTGGAAAATTTTAATTTTTAATGAAATGAAATTTTACAACTTGTGATCGAAATACAAAAGTGAAAAAGAAATTACTGAATTGTTTTTGACAATCCCACAATTCCCAAAAAAAACTTTTAAAAAATCCCAAAATTGTGATTTTTTCGATTTTTGGATCTATTGATAGCACCAAGCTTGGGGTTATGAAATCTCTTTGCACAATATTGAAGAACATATTGGGACATACAAAGCAGGTCTTGATTTTTTGAAAGCAGCTATGCGATTTGAGAAAATGTTATCTAAAGTTGAAATTTACATAAAAAATAGGTCTACTTCGGAAGGCTCTGGACCACGCAATAATATGAATTTTTATATGATTTTGTTTCAATAATACTTCCCGTAATGTTGTCTTTCAGAAAACTGTAAACGCATTAATTATCTTCTTCTTATTTTCTGTATAATTTAAAATAATTGCAAGTACTTTTGCGAAAATCCGACTTTTTTATATTTTTTATGTTTGAATGCACATAACTTTTGATTCCGTGAAGGCTTTTGAACAATTTTTCCTTATTATTATTAATAAATTTGTTGTTAATTCAAAAAAAGATATTTCAGGAAAATCGAGAAAGAATTGAATCCGTTATTAGCAAAAAAGCAGACAAAGGTAGGTTAAACAAATAAAATTTTACTTTTCAAATGCGAATAACTCGTAAACTGTACAAGATAACATATGAATAGAGCAATGCGTTTTGTAGATCTCATTGAGTAGATTCCATATATTTTAAAATCTTTCAAATCGGATCGCAAAATTTGGCATCATTTTTTATTTTTGAAATACCCGAGGTGCCCCACTTTGGGGCACTGTGTCTCGGTCCCTCCTTAGTGTTATAAGCCCAAATTCAAAACTTAAACATAATAACACCTCCTCTATAGCCATGCGAAATTTTATTAATCGGCCTGTTTGTTTAGAAGTTACAGATTTATTTCCACTTTTTTTTCATTTCCCCCACTGTGTATCGGTCATTAATGTCACCTAGCCCCCATACAAATGTCTCCCAGAACACTGAGCAGTCATAAATATGTTGAATATAAGGTAATCCTGCTAAAATTTGGCTCACATATGTTCTAAGTACTCTGAAATAATAATTATACTATAAAGTATGCCGAAAATCGGGCAGCATTTGTCCCTAGCAAAGCTGTAAAAGAATTCATTCTCTAATTCTATTTTAGAAATTGAACTATATTTTAAGGAATTAACAATTCTTATAAGGCATTCTGTAAGATATAATTCGAATAATTAATTCTTAAAGCTATAAAATAATTATATACACTATTGGCCATAACTAAAGCACCCCCTCAATGAATTTTTTCATATCGTAATTTTTTGGATACAAAGAGGATTTTTGGGATGTATTTTGTATATATTTTAATAACTTATATTGTTAGTGTTCATATATAGTGTTCATTTAGGAAAGGATAATTTTATGAACAATTAATTTAAAATGATAAAACATACAAAAACACAAAACACGATGGACAAAACAAAAGGACCCCCTTATAAGAAGTTTAAAAATTTTATTATTTTTCTGCATATTTGCAATGTCAGTGAACAGGACTCACAACGGATGCATTTCAAAATTCCTGAAGATAAAAAAAGGAAGGCATAGTCTGTATAATTTAAGTTTTATACAGTTTATTGTGAAAAAACTGTGGATGGCAAGGAACAAGTACTCCAGTGAATTTAAAATTAAATTTATTGAAGACTGGAAGTCGGGCTTATCACGGCATGAATTGAGTAAAAAATATTCAATTAACATATCAGTTATTTTCAGGCTGATTCCAAAGTTTTTGCAGAATGGTCGTATTTCACTGGTTCATTCTGGAGGACGCCCCCGTAAAACTACACGTTATGATGATTCCTTGATCAAAAGAGCAATACAAAAAGATCCTACAGCATCAGCTAGTCAAGTAAGAACAAGATTATGCGTTAACGAAAGAACAATCCGTGGAAGTGCAGTAGAAGCAGGATTATTCAGCCGACAACCACCAAAAAAAACCGTTTATATCAGCTAAGAACAAGAAAGTTTCCCAAAGCCCACATCAACTGGAGTGTTCAAAAATGGAAGACAGTACTGTTCTCTGACGAATCAAAATACAAATTAAAAAGTTCTCATGGAATAAGGCGTGTACGCAGATGAAAAGGAGAAGGACTGAATTCTAAGTATTGCATAGGAACAATTAAACAAGGGATAGGGTCAATTCATAGAGTTAATGGGATTATGGATCGGTTCATGTACCGTGGTATGTTGAAAGATGTAATGTTGTCTTATCCCAGTGAAGAGATGCCACTTATACTTATTTTATTTATTTTTTTTTATTTAAATATAATTTATTGAACAATATTTTGTATTTAATTTTTTCTTGGCAGTTTTGTTATATAATGAAAGAAATAGATTTGCACCGTGCCAACTTAAATTAGTAAAAGTTCACAAATGATAAGATATGATGATATTATGACAAATATTCAATTTTGAAAAGTGTATATATATTTCGTGTTTGCCGAATGTATATTGATTTTAATATTAAACTATTACAAATTGAATTAAAACTTTTTACAACCATTCAATTTGTAATAGAAGGAATTAAAAAAATAGAATGATCATTCAAGTGAATTCATTCCCTATAAGAATGAATTCTGTTGTGAATTAATTCTATTCTATGTACAGCCTTATGAATGAAGCTAAGGAATTATTTACGGTGAATGGTTTTAACGAATGGAAAATTCTAATAATTAAAGCCGAATTATATAATTTGAATGATACATTCAAAAAGTTCAAGCTGAATTCAAAATATAAGTGAATTAATTCTCAATTGAATTCATTCTTTCACAGCTTTGGTCCCTAGTCTCCATAGATAGGACACTTTTGTTACCACAAATACAGAGCATTCCTATGAATATTTGGTTTTGGTGTCGATTCGGCTGGTTTTCCGGGCAAACCAGCCATTTTTCATTCGGTGCAAAAATAATTTTCTTACATAAAATATAAAATTACCTTTAAGAAAAGCTTAACATGTTTCTAATCTTCAAATATTTTCTAGAAAAATTTCGAAATTTTTGGTTTTAAAACGACATTAAGAATTGGAAAACGAATGTAGGCTCTTTTATATTTCTAAAACGACTGCGAAGATTAAAAACATGTTAAGCTTTCCTTAAAGGTAACATTATTGCGGAATTTCTGTTTTTTCAATAAACTAAATCGTTTTTGAGTTACGCGAATAAATGTTGTGCAACCTCCTCCATTTTGGAAATAACGGTATATCTGGAAAATACGAGCTAACCTAAAAAAACGGTTAGCACTGAATTCAGCGATCCCGAATTAGTTTAACCCACCGGGTGCCCCGCTTGAGAGTTTTTTCCAACTAGCACAGTGTTATTGGTCTTCAAATTTTTTTTGGCTGACCTGGGTGATTTCAAAATCCGCGTCAAAATCACCACTTCTGAACCGACATTTTCGAATTGTTTGTTGTTTACACTATAATGTTTAATAACTAAGTAAAGATAAATGACGGATAAGTTATTAAAAACAAAAGCCGCGTTCAAAATATACATCACCTCTTGCGAATCCCTATATAAACGGAATGATAAACTAAATATCCGACTATTTAAGTGATCCCGAATTTTCATAATACAATTTCTTAAAACCATATTTTTCAAAATTCTTTCCGCTTTTTGATAAAAAACCATCTGGTCATGTTAATCATATTTATACCTAAGTAAAACTTATATACAATACAAGAAAAATAATTTCATAGAACTTTTTATAAGTATATTTCATTTGAGTTACCCCGGTTTATTGGTCAGCCACACCCTCCCAAACAAATTAAATGTTTTGGGTGTCACAAAAGGGTTTAAATTTATAACACATAGTAAGTACATAGTATTGTGCAAAACTATTACAAATTTCATTGTTTAAACTGTAAACAATTGAAAAGTATGTACATTAGGGTGTTTTCTTACTTTTTTTATAATTTCCTGAGATGCGGCGACGTCTTAAAGTGGCAGACACCTGGTTCAAAGCTGCAATGTTGAACATTTGGATCAATTGATGTGTTTACAAGGGGAACATTAAATTATTCAGTTTTTGCAATAAATTTAGCATTCACTTACTAGATGAAGATCGCATAAATGGAAATTATATTGAAAGTTTAACGAATATCAAATACACAAGTAACGTATTTTCGTGGCAAGTGAGTTCGAGTTGGAAGAATTAGATCTTTCAACAATAGCTAATGCTAAGCAAATCGCTATCAGTTCAGAGGATATTAATCAAATTATTAAAAATAACTTAAAACGGCATCAGATATGATTTAATAATACCATTCATGATTAAAAACCTACTAAACGTGGTAATACTAGTGATATCTATATTGTTTAATCCCATCATAAAACTATGAGTTTATCCTAAGAAATTGGAAACCAGCTTTTCCTGTTTTTCTGACAACATATAGATTCCAAGACAAAAGAACTGCTCATCTTTTGAGACCAAGAACGAATCAAGCCAATATCGGATACTCTATTCCAAAGTGAAGCGTATCCCATAGAGAGCATTCTGCATCGATCGAAACAAACTTCATTCTAAATACTTTTTAACAAAGGTTTATAATTAAAGGCAAACACTATCAAGTATTAGAATAGCAGATCTACCATCTCGCTAAGATGAGTTATTGCCTTAGGCCTCATGCAAAGAAAAATATGTACATGAACAAATGTCACTCATCTTGCGAAATTTTATAACCCAAGAATATTTTTACCTTCATTAGTTTAATAAGAGTTCTGGAATAAATATTTTTCTAGCTACGTTTGCGTCATACATACATTTGTATTTTTTTACATCATTTTCAAAAACCACGTTTCTTTAACAAATTTTAAAAGGCGGATTAGTTGACCTTACTGTTCACTTAGCGTAAGACTTTAAGCCGATTATAAAACAATAAAACTTAGTGAAATGAATTTGACATACAAATCAAAACAAATGATTTTTTAGCCGTCGACTGTCAAATAATAATATATTAAACAAATATTTTGTGTAAAATAAGATTTTTTTAAATTTAAAATCAACATTGTTAGCAGATGTCACTTTAAAACGTAACAAAGACTTTTGGAGGAAACGCAATTGTTAGCAGATGTCACGTTAAAACGTAAGGATATTCGATTTTTAACAGGTTCAGATGTTACTCATACGTTACATTTTATCAGCTGTTCCGTTAAGTTTATATTGCGGTAGGATAACCCAGCTCTAACTTTTGCAACAGCAAAAACGTTAAGCTTTTCCGACAAGATTTTCAAATTTTTTAATGTCACCATAGCTTGTGACAGTTTGTTTTAAACAATAACAGACACAATCAAGACTCTTTTTTCCTAGGCATCAGGAATTCGTCAGAAAATATGATTCTTGTATTTATTTTTGAACTAACAGGATTTTAATGGAAATCGGGAATAAATTAATCCGATATTGTGAAAAAATCGTCCCAACGAATAGTGAAATTTGAATTTGGAACACCGCATTTTTTTATAGGCTTAAAATTTTGAATTTGGACGAACTACAAACAAATTTTCCAGCGTTTAAAAATTCACGTAACGATTTAACTTTTTTTATTTGTAATTTATTAAAGAATGACGGGACGGCGCGA
Source organism: Calliphora vomitoria (assembly GCA_942486065.2). Lineage (NCBI taxonomy): Eukaryota > Metazoa > Arthropoda > Insecta > Diptera > Calliphoridae > Calliphora > Calliphora vomitoria. The sequence goes on along the minus strand of OW818030.2, from coordinate 45,888,545 downwards.
ACGCCATTCCCGGCTACCAAAAATTACACGCACGAGTTATTCGCATTAGGAATAATCGCGGAGGTCAACTCAATCGAAGTGCAATGATCAAGCCTCACTCCGGGGGAACCGCCTTAATGATCACGGTAACCCCTACGCCAGGTAAGTATGCTTTTCTATGCTCAAACTTGACAATTTCTGCTGATAAAAATACAAACTGAATGAGAATTGTAATTAATGAGGAGCAAGGATATGCTCATACCCTTAGATAGAAATATAAACAATGAGAATAGTAACCGAAATGATAAGGGTGACTGTTGAAGAAAAAGAAGAAAGTAGAAGTAGCATCTAAAACAACAGAACAAACTGAGCAACAATGGCAATATTTTTGTGTGTGGATTGTCATAGGCAATGTGTTCTTGTTGGTAATATTTTGTTTTTATTTTGTTGGTATGAATAATGTCCACTTGTTGGAGCAAAATGGACTTTTTTTATCTGGGTGGTTTTCATTATGGGGGTTTTATCATCGTAATGTTTTTCCCATTTGTATACCCACCATCGAATAAGATGGGGTATGTTGATTTTGTCATTCCGTTTGTGACACATCGAATTTCATTTTACAGATTCATTTGAATTGAAAACGAATTACAACTCATTTTTACAAATTCATTTGAAATTCATTTCTGCCTAATTCGTTTGAATTGATTCAATTTGCATCCAATTCTTTTTTGTTGTGAAATGAATTAATTCAAAATTAACGAATTAAAATCAAAAAAGAATGATTCATTTACAGCTCTAAATAAAAGTAATGTTCAGTTGATCCATTCAATTTCTGTTTTTTATCAATACAAAAAATAAATATCAAAACAGTTACGTCAACCGAATACTCAGCAATTTCGATCACAAGTATAGAATTGTGTGATAGTTCATAAGCTACGTACACACGGTTGTCAGATTGTACAATATTGTCAGAAAAATATTCAGAAAATGTCTAACAACCGTGTGAACTTAAAATTTTTGTCTTACAACGTTGTCAGAAAAAGTATTGTCAATAAACCAATATTATTGTCAGACATCTGATAATCGTGTAAACACCTTACGTTGTCATTGCCAGATCATTGTGAGATCATTGTCAGAAACTTTTTATTGTCATATGTGAGAAGTTTATGCATCTGAAATGGTACCATTGTCAGATAAATTATTTTTATTGGCGACACTGTGCATATGTATTTAAAAAAAACAAAAGTGAAGTATCCGTGTGAACTGACAATTTTTGTTGGCAGATAAATTTATTGTTTGACAATTGTCTGACAATGAAATTGTAAGGTTTTCTTACAATCGTCTAAACTGACAATTTACCTTTTGCTAATAACATTCCATTGGCAGTACATTGCGAGCACATTGCCAGATCTGACAACATTGAAAATCTGACAACCGTGTGTACGTAGCTATACAACCGACAGAATATGATTGGCGACAAATTCAGTTGCAACGATGACTCTGTTTTCGGTGTGTATATAAAATCATGTTACCAAAAAAAAAAAAAAAAAATGCAAAAGAAAATTGTTCTGAAAAAATTTAACCAAAATGAGCAAAAAGAACATACAAAAATTAGCCAATTTTGGTTTTAAATAACCATAAGGGAATCACAGATTTCATTTAACTCTTTTTAATAGCCGCGTAAGCCCAAACCGCCCAGATATGCGGTAGTGAAAAAGAGTTGACATTTAATGTTTCAAGGTCACAGTATGTTGGGGTGTAGAAAAAATTGTAGTTAGACCTCAGCGTCTGTGGATGATGAGCGCCACAGAACATTATTAATCCTTAGCAAGTACACATGGAACAAAAAAGCCCATACTTTTATCTTTTGCTTCTACCCAAATAGCACGTAGTATTCAAATATAAATTCGAAATGTAGCAAATTTATTTATAATAGTCATTCTGAAACGAATGAATTTTTCATATTAAGCAAAATTGACGCAACACTTTTATTTTTAAAGTTCATGATAAGTGTTAAACCAGTTTCATTTTGATGGAAATGAATAGTCTACAGAGAATTTGTGGTTTTATTAGTGCTAATGTTCATTAGGGTGGATAAAAAATTGTACCCAATTTTTAATTACAAAAAATTGTTGGCTTGATTATAACATTTATTAACTGAATTTTTATTAAAAAAATGTACCCAACCAAGAATTTGTTTTGTTGGATTTTATGCTATTTTCAATTAAATCGTACATTGATATTGTTGTCTTAATCGAGATTCACAATAAACTAACTCGATTGATGCTCTCGCTACAGAATTTATAGGACAGTGCCATCTTTTAGAAGTCTCATATAATTCATCTTATGTAAAAACTCGAATGTTCTAATTCCTCAATGATCATCTAGCGTCTTTAAAGCTGTTTTACAGTTGATCTTGTCATACTTATAAGCAAACATGATGCATATTGCAAGCAGACGTTACATATCGTTAAATTCAATTTGAAAATGAAATTTCGTAACACAGCTCCCACTTAAGTCTGTTCGTCCCAAATAGGCACAGATGCACCCTTCCCATAGGCGGATAATTGTTCTAGATGTAGGACCTTCATTTTAGATCTCGGGCTGTTATATTTCCGTATTCTATAGACCACGTTGTTTAATTTCTTAATCACCATGTAAGGTCCATCCCAATGAGTTTATAGTTTGGGAGTCAGTCCTTTCTTTCATTGTGAGTTGTACAATAGTAAATGCTGGTCTTCGTTAAATCCTTCGGAATTCGCTACTCTGGCTTTGTTTTTGTCACTGGTCATTTTAATTCGTTCGTTAGGGTCCTCTTGATCCTGTAAGGAGTTTTCATTGTTTTAATTTATTGTTGAGGGTTAATACCAAATTCTAAATCACCTGCCAATTTCAGCTCAGTTGCAATTTTGGCAGTTGTTGTAGAGGTATGTCAGCAGAAATTTCGCTATGTATTCATCCCAGTCCTTTTGGTGTGCTCTAACCACTTTTCTTAAATATTCCTCCAGAGTCCGATTAGATCTTTCGACCATGCCATCAGATTAAAGATGAAGCGGAGATGTTCTGGTTTTTCGTCTTTCGTATCCTTGAATACGGCAGATTCAAAATGTGTACCTTGGTCAGAGTGTAACTCCAACGGAACACCATAGCGGTACACCCAGTTGTTATCAAATACGCCTACCATCGTCCTAGATTCCTGGTAAGGTATGGCATATACCTCTGGCCACTTGCTGAAATAATCCACTAGAACGTAGCGGTATCCGACAACACTGACAGATCAGCTTCATCCATTGCAATCCACTCACTTGGGGCACCAGAATTGTATGGCGGAAGTTATCCATGACTTCTTCTTACTGGAACATTGGCTTCTTTGCATTGTGGACAATTTGCTAAACAATCAGCTACTGCTCGTTGACAATCGACCCAATAAAAAGGGTGCTTTAACATTCTAGGAATTCTAAAGCCCATAATATTTTCGCCAGCATGGTGCCACTTCTTTGCGCTACAGACCAATCTTCACTGGACACATTACTTTTCCTTCACGTTGCAGGGCCATATTGAGAGCGCGTCCTTATTGCTATGTTTCAATAATTTCTAGTCCTCCATGCTAAAGTCATAGCTCTGAAGTCGCCCAATCCAAAGAGCCAATGGCCCTTCAGATTGTTTACCTAAGGGCAGAATGATCGGTTCCTAGTTGGAAGTGTTGAACATACAGATGCTTGTTGTAAACCTTCACACTCTCTAATACTGCCAGGGGTTCACGTCGCGTTACGCTGTAGTTTCTCTGAGGATTCTAAAGTATTCGGCTGTAATAGCCTATGACTTTATCCGTGAAAGCACACTACCTGTGAAAGCACACCGCCTATTCCATGTAAGCTTGCGACTACACTCGGTACGAATCGTCGGTACGTGTAAAGGCCTAGAAAGGTGAGCAATTCGTGAAGATTTTTCGAAAGTTTCCGACTACTCCGTCTGCTGTCACGCGATGACTTTAATACTTAACTTCTTTCTGGAACAATGCACATTACTTAACACATAGTTTGTGTTATTGTGGTACTCAACAACATATTTTAATTGTGTACTTTATTGTGAATTTTTTAAAGGTGTCTACTTAGTAGCTTTTGATTTTTATTTTAATTATTTTTATATGTGTTCTCATATTCAAAAGATTTCTGTAAGAGATGAAAGTCCTTATGAAAACAGAATTTGACAACATACCTTTACTTACTTACACATTCTGGAATACGTTCAATACATTTACTCATCCAAAGATTCGTATGACCATCTATAAATAAAAAATTGTAACAAATGAGTTATAATTTGTCAAGCTGAAAAAGTGAATCAAGATTTGGTGTCTTTTCTCAAGATACTCAACGATTTGCAACAATCCATATGGACATGGTAGGAGCACAACCTCGATCAAAAGGATTTCAAAATATGTTGACTATAATATATCGTTTTACCTGATGGTTTGAAGTGCAGAAATTACATTGAACGTGAGATGAGTAGATTTGGCTGTCCACATGAAATACACTCAAATCATGGAAGACAATTTACTTCAAACGATTTTCCCTTATAGACAGTAATCGTCACAAATGTTTTATCACTTGGCTGACTCCAATTTATATATTTTGGTCATTTGAGACGTATGTGCTCTTTGTAGTGCAGAGATAAGACAATTGGTTACTTTATACATCCCAGGTAATCAAGCGTGGAGACAATTGTCACTTAAGTGTCTCAAAGTTATCTGGAGTGAAGTCACTTTAAACGTGTTGTATGATAATTCGTTCAAACTGGTTTTATACAAATTGTATTGATAAAATTCCCATACAGTTAATTTTAATTTTTGCTTAAGTATACTGATATCCTATCTAACATAGCATGAAGTCAAAAGTCACTTAAGTGTATCTTAGTAACCTAAAGTGAAGTCACTTTAAACGTTCTTTTTAGTACTGCACTTTAGAAAGTATTAGACAGTCTCATTGAAGTTCAAAAGGGCCAATTGACCCTCTGCTTAGAACATGCCCGTAAAATAACTAGTCACGTAGCTATTGAAGTAACTAGTTCCCACCCTAAATGATGGGTAAAATCACTAGTTCGGGACTGTCTCCTAGAACTGCTGGGTTACGTCACAGTATGTTTTATGTAGCTACTTACATATGTAAGGGTTATTATTGCATATTTATTTAAGGGTTAAATAGTAGAGGAACTTTTCACTATTTCAATTACATGTAAGAAAAAAGGATTCATTTATCTATGAGGACAATATGCAAACTGTAATTGTCGTGGTGAAGGCGCCATCCACACATTAACAGCCTTATGCATAAAAATTTACAAGAGCTTTATAAACCAATTATAAGCAAATTTTCATAAAGTTGTATTCATAAACGATTAATTGCTCAAAATACATTTGATAAACCTTTAATAAGTATACAAATTTTAAAGTTCGTTCGACCCTTCTTTAAACCTACTATAAAGTATTCTTTTTACATTTTATCTTGAAAAAAGGGAATTTTGAATATAATTCTTTATAAATTTGCATTAATAGTCGATACTATTGTAACTGATAAACATAATTTTAACTCCGCTGGGAAATATGGTCCACTTTAATAATATAAGATTTTGTTCCATATTTCTCCGGCAGTGAACTACATGACGTTCGCAAGTGAGTTTTATTGTCATTTTTGTAATTTATTGTTAACCTGTAACGGCATGTAGTAATTAAATGCGTAAACATTGTGGCAGAAGGTCCACACAATCTAATATATCCACTCCGGAATTAAAATTATGTGTTTCCTCATAGAAATTCATTAATTTTTGTTAAAATTTAACAAAATGACAATAAAAATAAATTAATAAAAGAAATTATACAACAGTGATGTTTATTTTATCACAGAATATTCGTCATTCGAATACTTTTAATAATAATTGAACTAAAATATATAAAAACGTTTGTATATTAATGCATTTAAGCTTAATATAAATTTACTAGAATCAAATAAAAATTTGTTCTCTAAATATTAGCTTTTATCTTCAAAAATGTATTATTACTAAAAAAAACAATGAAAAAAAGAGAATTAACGAATATTTTATCCTAATTGCAAGCAACACTAACAACGAAAAATGGAGGTCGCCCACCACCGATAGCAGACGCCGAGAAGATTCTGCCGCGCAAAACAAGAGTCATTCTGGCACAACTAAGATCAGGATGGAGCAACAGGCTTAATGCCTTCTGGTCCCGCATAGACCGTGCCGTCCTAAACTTATGCCCAGCATGTGGTCAGGGTCCCCATGACACCCTCCACATTTTCAACTGTCCAGGCACCCCTACTTCACTACATCCAGTGGATTTATGGACCCACCCAGTAGAAGTGGCACAATTTCTTGGACTTGATATAGCAGAACCCCCAGACTAAATATTGTATAATTGTTCACGCTGCTACAACAACAACAACGAAAAATGGGAAATAACAGAGAAGCATTGCCAGCATAGACAAAAAACAGAACATTAGTTATTGTGCCTTTAACAAACGTTTATGAATACTATACTTTTATAAATGATTTTTAAAGCTAAAGTGTTTGTTAACAAATTTGTGTTTTAAATCTACAATAAGTTTTTTTTATGCATATAGCCGTAAGTATTTAGTTCCCATATAAGTACATATCGAGCCCTAACCGCGAAAATAACGTAAGCGCCAAAAATCGAATTTTAACGGAGAGAGTTTTTTTCGTTTTTTTTTTTAAGTTGTGCGAAGGATTTTTTTGAAAGTTAAAATGTAGTCTATTACTGGTCTCATATATGAGTTAAATGCATTTTTAAGTTAATATTGTGAGCAACAAATTTGTTTTGGCGCTTACGTTATTTTTATCGCCACTATTACAATCAGCTGAGACTAAAATATGGCGCATACGATAAGTGCTTTATAAAGAAAAAATATTATTTTAAGTTTCGAAAAAATTTATTTTTTTAAAAATCAGAAAAAAGTTTTAAACTAATATAGTAGGTGCTTAGGAAATTAAGGCATTCTTCTTCATCTGTTTCGTTTAATGCGTCTATAATATTTTGGGAATGTTTTAGGCCAATATATTCGTTATGAAAACTTTGAGGAATACTATTTTTATTGCAAGGTCATTTTAAATCATTGAATTTATATGAGGAAATTTTTAATTCTGTGTTGGATAGCGGAGGAGGTCCACGGACCGTAGAAGTATTTAAATCAATATCTTGTCCTCGCTATTAAGAAGTGAGATCGTAAAATTCTTAACACACGTTTTTCATTAAAACGTTTAACCCAAGTATTATTTGATTTCAATTATATTCATTTGTTGTTTATCTGATTAAAAACCTGGTTCAGGTAGAAGGAATATTCCACATTATGTTTCGAAAGCCAAAAAAATAGAAAGCATTTTCAAAATAGCTGCCAACAAATCCGGAAGGAAAGCAGCCCGGTTAGCTCAGTGCTCGATCTATTTGGTACGAAAATTTAAAGCAAATGCAGGTTTAAAAACATACAAGGGTCAAAAAGTTCCTGACAGGAACGCTGCAAAAAATTTAGAGGCCAAAAACAGAGTATGGAAATTGAAGTAAGAATTTTTGATCTCACTCCTTATCACAATAGCCGTATTTAATTGTAATCATAGTTGTATAAAAAGTTGAAGACTGCATCGTGCTTAATTTTATTTTCTTTGGAACAAGCTAATCAGAAAACATTTTCCAGTTTGAAAATCAGAAAGAGTCCTCATGTAAACGCTTAAATGCTTCGTAAACTGTGCAATATATGCATTTTTACACTCTCTCTAATGAACTTTCAAAAATTGTATGTTAATTCGTTTCCACAACTCCGATAAGTTTGCGCGACAATTTAGGCTCGCAAACTTAAATATATTGTGCATTTGATAAATCGGCAGCTTTTGTTTACTTTTATTTATAATAAATAAAAATCAAATAAAATACAAATTTTTTGTACACGTGAAAATTGTGTGACTTTGGAACCGAATGATTGGATTGAATGGCATTTTGTATGGAAATATTAACCAACAGCTAGAATATAAGCAAAATCTTCCAAACTATGTTTACCATTGTTCCAAAGATTTCACTTTCATTAGAAGTTTTTAGAATTTAAATTTATACAATTTTTAAAACCTTTTTTTCTAAGAATTTTTTGAATTTATTTTTGTTTCATATTTTTATCAAATAGACATTTTCTGTATAAAATTGCACAAAATTTAAAAGGTGAGTTCATGAAATACGTTGCGCAAATTTGAGCATTTGCACAAATGGGAAACTTAAGCGTTTAAATTAGTACCCTTAGAGTGCTTTAACGATATAAATTCATAACCGTAAGGTGTTTTTCTTGCACTTCGAATAACTGTAGGCCACTCACTAGGAGCCCATACAGTTCGGTTTCGAGTAAATGATTCTATTGTACTGTGAATAGAATCAACAGGCATCATTGTATGATCAGGTAGTAAGCAAATTTGAATAGATTAGAAAAAAATGCTTGATTTGATATTTGTCCAATAAATGGGACTTAAATTTATATATTTTCCCGTTAATTGTATTTCAATTTCTTTTGATTTTCTCTCTATTACTTCGGCTACTCTTACTTTAATTTATTGCCCCTTTAGGCTTTTATGTCGCTTACGTTATTTTTGCGGTAAAGCAAAAAGGTGTGTGTCGCTTACGATATAATTGAATTTGCGTTATCTCTGTATATATAAACACTTTATTTTCATTATTTCGGGTGTTGATGCGCACGACACTTTTCTATCGATTTTCATTAAAAAGTCAATTTCGGAAAAATGTCGCTTACGTTATTTTTGCGGTTAGGGCTCGATATGTATGTATATCATGAATTCCACCAAATAACACAAACAAGTTTTTAAACAGCTCTTCCAATGTAGACTATTTTCGGTAAACACATACACTTTGTATTCCTTTAGGCATACTCAAAATTAAAAAAATAAAGAGCCCAAAGATTCTATATTATAAATTTACTAGGGTGAGCGACTCGGTATTTCAACCGTTTTGTTCAGCTTCATAGCTGTTGATTGTTCAATCTTTTTTTTAAAGAAATGCTTGACCAGTCTCATTTTCAAACAAGGACCATTTTTGTTAATGATGGTTCCTGCCCAAATGATATTAATTATTTAGGATTATTTTGCTCGAAAAATCCACACTGTGTCCTCCAAACTTTCATTATTTTTAAAATTCAAAACTTTAATTAAACTCTTAATAAATTTTATTGAAATCGGACTTATACATTTACATGCAATTTCATTTTATGTTTTTTTATAGCATATAGAAAGTGCACGTAGGGCCATTATTACAACTTGCCTTTATGTTCGTAATAAGTACTAAAAGTTAACTTTAAAGCTACCTTTTTCTATTACTTAAAGTTACCTTTTACTATTACGAATGGCCCTAAGGGCCATTTTACAACTTGCCTTTAAGTTCGTAATAGTAAAAGGTAACTTTAAGTAATAGAAAATGGTTGCTTTAAAGATAACTTTTACTATTGCGAACCTAAAGGCAAGCTGTAATAATGGCCCTTAATGTATTTGTAATTTTGTCTATTTAAAACTTTACCGCTTTCACGGGAAAACAAGAAGTACGGGAATTTGCTTTTAGTTTGTTTTACATTCGTGAAGAAAATTTTCAAGAAATTTTGTTCAACATTGTCTGTTAAATATAATTATGTATTTAATTTGCCTCCCTTAGTTCTTGCGCAGTTACGAATGTTACAGACAACCCTTATTTCAATTAGTTAAACTTATAAGGACATTATGTTGTCCTTGCATATTATCCATTATAATTCTCAGTTAGTTTAAAATTCTTACAATATAAGTTATCAAGGTTGAGAAATGGAAAGCATACTTACCTGGCGTAGGGGTTACCGTGATCATTAAGGCGGTTCCCCCGGATTGAGGCTTGATCATTGCACTTACGATTGAGTTGACCTCCGCGATTATTCCTAATGTGAATAATTCGTGCGTGAAATTTTTGATAGCCGGGAATGGCGTTCGCGCCGTCCCGAAGTTGTTTAATAAATTTCAATTCCCATAAAATCCACATTTGTGCTGGATAAGGCAAAATACTTCTTCGATAGGCTTTGCGAATTTCGAACATGTAGTCCAAAGTTTAAAAGTCTTTTATATCAAAATGTTCTCCGTAAAGATACCTTACAGAAACAAATAAAACTGTTATATGTTCTTAAAGAAAGTTTTCTTTTTAACAAAGAAAGAGTTAAATCACATTTTTCGATCCATAATTGATATTGCTCTGAGATCTTTTGTACATTTGTTGGCAATTTAGTTGTCTAACTAACAAAAAAAAATCGAAACCATTGGGTCCAAAAGTACGATCTATATTTTTAAAAAACCGGACCAAGGTAATGCAAAATTTTAAAATTTCAATAAAATGTACACCAACAACAATTCAAATAGACACTCAGTGTCTTTTTACACGTTTATTAATTAGCCGAAATGCACACACACACACTTTATAATGACAAGCTCAAATGTACACGACAGTTGATGTTAACTCTAACAGCGACAATGATCAACTCAACCCACGACTGCCACTATTTATACACACTGCCATCTTCATCCGAATAGTCGAGATTGTTCTTAACGGACAACTAGAACATTCGAATTCTAGAGCTTTCGATGTTAATGTTAGCAGCTTTAATATTTAGTGTTGCCACACTTATAAACAATGCTAATAACCACATGCTATCAACATTGTTGATAAGTATAAGCTTCTACTTATGATGAATGTGCAGGCAGTCGTTACAGACCGTTAAATTCAAATCGCTGTTGCACATTCGTAACAATATTAATGTATTTATAAAATTGAAGAAAATTTACAAAGCCATTTCAGCAGTAAATTTGAAGACAATCTGTATTGATTAAATATTTATAATACAATTTTTGTTATAAATATCTTTAAGTTTTGTTACAAAACTCTAAAATACATCAATTTGGTAAAATATTCTAAATGAAATTTATAAAAATAATATCGGGACGGCGCGAACGCCATTCCCGGCTACCAAAAATTACACGCACGAGTTATTCGCATTAGGAATAATCGCGGAGGTCAACTCAATCGAAGTGCAATGATCAAGCCTCACTCCGGGGGAACCGCCTTAATGATCACGGTAACCCCTACGCCAGGTAAGTATGCTTTTCGATGCTCAAACTTTACTACTTATGTTCAATAAATTTCAAACTGAATGAGAATTGTAAAGGATAATAAGCAAGGATAGCCGTTTATCATTTGGTAAAAAGTAAAACGGTGAGAGAATAGTATTGAATGCTTATAACGAATAATAAGGGTGGTTATAGGACAAAGTTAATCATACAGAGAAAAGAGTCATTGTCACAACTGAATTTGTCGCCAATTGAATTTTGTCGATTACATGTACTATCTGTTGAATTCGATTGTAATAACTGAATTTATGTTAAACTGTTTTGAAATATGGATTTGGTGAAGTGTGTCAATACTAGAAGTTGGAGCAATTAAATAATATTTTTGTGTTTTTTTTTTAATAATAGTCAAGAAAATTAATTTTGTTCATTTTATTTTGCAAAGAAATGATACAAACCAAATTGTAAGTATGTTCAATATGTATTTGTCTAGAATCAGAATTTTGTCTTGCATCTACATTTAGGTGGCCTTCAATATTTTGTCTGGTAAAACTGGATTCTAGTATTTTTCTAAAAGGATTCGTGTCCGTTTCAATTAATCACTTTTACGTTTATTGGAATCTCAATTCAATTGTTATTGAAATTTTATATTTCGTGCCATTATATACATCTATAAAGAATATAAAATTTCAATAATTACAATCGGGTTTCTGTCTAGCGTATTAAATATTTATAAACACAACTTAGCAGTTCACATGTTAAAATTAATAGTCACGTAGCTTTATTTGTAACTAATTTTAACCCTATATTATAGGGTCCTAAATAGGGGTCAATTGACCCAGCATATATTGCAAATAGACTGCCTCATAGCTGGTCCGAAGTAATCAAGGCGTTGTATTCAATTACCGGTTACACAGAGTCAGTTACCTTACTAGTTACCCAACTGGTTATTTTATCAGTTAAACAACTAACCAATTGCTTGTAAACAAACCTTTCTCCGACAACTCTCCAATAGAATACTTCGGATAGGTAAAATAATTACTATCTAAAGTGCAGTACAAAATAAACGTTTGAAGTGACAGTTATCTTCACGCTAGATTATATAAGATGTATAAAACAACTTTTAGGCGTTCGGCGCAGGTCTCTGCTGGTTGGTTACGACAGCACAATAAATATAGCAGAACAGTATTCATTTGGTCTGTTATTGCTTGAAAGGCAATAACAGGCAATGGCCCATAATCATAGTCAAAAATTAAGTATATTTTAAAAGAAATAAAGTCGTCTCTACTTAACCTGGCGTTTACACATGCAAGTAACAGTTCGAAAAACTCAACACATTCATACTTTTGCACTAACACAATCATTCATACATGTGTAAATTTACACACGCATGTGTGATTGTGTTAGTGCAAAAGTATCAATGTGTCGTGTTTTTCGAACTGTTACTTGCTTGTGTAAAGGCTAGGTAAGAGTGGACTTTAGGTCTACTATAGACAAGCTAAAGTATACTTCTGACGTTAAAGTCGACTGTAAATATAAAACCAGCTGAAGTTGTTTTTAACTCATTTAACAACAGCATCAGCTGTTCTTCGCCATGTAAAAAAGTTCGAAAAAAAGTCAAAAATGTTCAAATTACAAGACATTGGCAGAGATTTTGCAATTATCGAATATTGATTCAATAAAATTAGTACCAAAATAGAATAAATTTGTTATTAATATTTCCTTTTCTATTTTGCCACCACAAACTGTTTTTTTCTTTAGTTTCTCGGCTACGTTTATTGTTTGTAACTTTTTTATTTGTCTAAGTCAGCTGTTCAGCGATGCCACTTGTCTATATTTTGTTGTTTATTGTATGAAAACATTTTCTACATTTGAGGTGACACCCAGTTAAAGTCGGATCAATTTAAAACATACTTTAATTTTAAGTATAGTTAGAGAATAGTAAAAAGCGGGTTTTTATTTTAAAGTTGTTTTTAAAAGGAACCGACTTTATTGTTTGACTATGATTATGGGCCAATGTCTTTTAATATTAAAACATATTTCTATTGCCACCAATAGCCAGTTCAGGGTATACTAATTCCATATATGCGTTGTATTTCCTCAAGAACTATGTTGTAAAATCTCAAATATTCAAATATTTTTAGCCAACAGCAATATTTTAAAAAAACTTTGTAGAACTTTCTCATACTAACCTTCCGAGTATTAAATAGTTAAAGAGTTTTTAGGAAAGTAATTTGGCTTTATTGCATTAATTTGTATGTTCAGTTAATATGGTGACAGCATATTTTAATTTATTTTGGCTGGTGGAAAAACTAAAATTCGTTCAATGACCTTTTGATGAGATATCATTAGTCGTCAGCCATTATTTGTGATGCATTTTCGTTATACAATTAAAAAAAAAAAACAAAAAAACACATCTCACAGGCATCTATGAGACGTTGAACTAAAGTAGGTACATATGAACAATGAATAATTTTTGAAACATACATAAATAATATGGAATTTGCAAAATTCTCCATAAAAAACATATTTTGAAGCAAAAAATTTTATAGCTTAACATAAATTCATTCATTTATTTTTATTTATATATAAATTATAATAGTCAATCAACTTAGGCCCATTATTACAACTTGCCAATAGTTATAAGTTTACTTTAAGCTAAAAGTGACCGATAAGATAAAGGGAAGATCATATTGCCATTTTATAGTGAGGTTTATGTGCGAAGTTGAAATGAAGAATAAATAAATTTGTATTTTATTTTGCCAATAAATAAATAAAAATAGAAAGCAGACGTTCGCTTTACATCAACAAACTAGAGAATATTTTTCAAATGTATTTCTTTGCTATGAGTAAACAAATAAAAGTATATCGTTGCCACTATGTACAATTAATTAGCAAAAGTAGTGGGTTTTTTGTCTATATTGCCATATTTTCAAAAAAATTAATTTTATTTTACACTAGCTGACCCGACAGACGTTGTCCTGTCCATATATTAGAAAAAATGTTTGTGTTCGATTTGTGAATTTGTGAGAAGCTGTTTGAATTATGAAAAAATAGTAAAAAGAGACAAACAACGTACTTTTAAATGATAATTTTTATTTATGTAGGTTTGAGGTGTGTTTAAATTACATTTGATTTGAAAATATGTACAATATATGGTGTTATATTTACATTTTGATTGAAAGATCGATGTTCAGGAACCAATTAAAATAAAGAAATACTTTTTTCTGTTGCTTTGCAGTGATATCGTAGTTGCCTTCATTGCAATGCTTTATGATACACGACATTTTTAGTTTTGTTGCCTGGCGCGTAAATAAATAATGCTGATGGTGTTTCGACACGGGAACAGGCGACATACAATTGACCATGCGAGAAGCATGGATTTTCAAGGTTAATGCCGCAAACACGCAATGACTGCCCTTGAGATTTATTAATTGTCATAGCGAATGCAAGCCGTACCGGAAACTGCAATCGTTTAAAATCGAATGGCATGTCGGTCAGAGCCATTGGGATCCGTGGTATCAAAACGTCTTCTCCTTTGTACTTTCCTTTAAGTATTGTTGCTTCGATGACGTTGTTCATTAGGTTTTTTACCGCAAGTCGGGTGCCATTACAAAGACGTGGTTGGTTTATGTTTCGTAACATTATGATTACCGATCCGACTTTCAGTTGGAGATTGTGAGGCGGTAATCCGGGTAATTCCAGCGAGTTTAAAAACTCGGTTGGATAGTTGACAACATCATTTTGGGAAGTAACGGAATCCACCGATTTGTACGTCATCAATTCGACAGCAATTTCACCTTGAATCTTAAAATTCAATTCGTCGACATCAATGTTTTTCGCAGCCAATATAGCACGTTCGCTCAACCAATCATGATTTTTGTAATTTTGTGCAATGTTTGGAAATACCTTTCGGATTAGCTCGGATTTTGATTCGGTGAACTGACAGAAACCGGGGGGAAATTGAATGCAACCGGTCGAAATGTCAACCGGGATTTTGCCGTTGCCAATGTCCAGCAATTGTTTGGAAAATGCTTCTCCAGATTGATCGTTCTGCAGCTCGACACGCATGTTCACAGTCAATTTGAGTTTCTTGAAGTGTTTCCACAAAACGGACGACTTCAAACATGCATTAAGTTCATCGGCTGGCGTTGACCGTGGAATCACTGGCAATGTTTGCCGAAAATCCCCTGCCAACAGAATCATTGCACCACCAAAACGGCTTTGATTGTTTCGTAAATCTTGCAAAGTTTTATCTAATGCCTCCAAAGACTTTTTATGCGCCATTGTACACTCATCCCAAACGATTAGTTTGCTTTGCTGCAAAACTTTGGCCATTGCACTGTTCTTGGAAATGTTGCATGTTGGATTTTCATTGATGTGCAACTTCAATGGCAACTTGAGTGCTGAATGGGCAGTACGACCGCCTTCCAACAACGTAGCTGCAATTCCTGATGAAGCAAGTGCAAGTGCAATATCATTCTGCGAGCGTATCGTGGCCAAAATCAACGCAATCAAAAAAGTTTTTCCAGTTCCACCGGGAGCATCCAAAAAAAAATTCCTCCAGTTCCATCTTTCACAACTTTCATAAGAGTGTCGTATGCATATTTTTGTTGTCGATTCAACAGTGGAACGTTTGTTCGTACTAATTCCTTCAAGGCATCGCAATCATATTGTATTTCGCGTCGCAACTCTTGATTAAATACGTCGTGCATCGGTCGATTGGTAGCTGCCATGCCTAACTCAGACAATACCTTGTTCGCCATCATCAAGCACATGTCCTCAATTAAAATCAAAGCCTCGTTGTAAATTTCCTCATTCTGTTGCAAATTTGGATTTGATGTTCTAATACGCACCTGATGCAAAATATCATCACACATGGCATCTTTGTATTTGCTCCATAAATCAGTCGGTTTGGATGGGCAGCATGTTGAAACAATTATCGAAAACAGTGTTCGTATTTGATGAGCATTTGATGAAAGCACAGCATCTTCGAGGGTGCATTCCCAATGAGCGTCATTCTCCAACAATCGCAAGCGTTGACATGCTTCTCTATACGTGTCACACAATTCACCATTTATAGTTCTCAAATCTTGGAATGATGTTGGGCCACGAACGTTGACTAATAGCAAACGCAAATAGAAACACTCATCGTTTCTTGGATGAACTGTGTAAATACGACCTAATGCGTTGGTGGAAAATAAATTGGGGAAACCTGGAACAGGATTTCCTTGTTTCCGTCGTTGAAATTTCTTTGTCGATTGATTCCAAGTATAATATCTTGGCATTTCGGAGTATAGTAACGTTCGGGCAAATTCATCGTTCCTGCACATTTCAAAAAATCTGGTCAATGTTGTAGGTGGCGGTCGATCAACTCGTTGTAATACATTCTCCTCAGTAAAGTACACTCTTTGACCATTTTCCAAATGTACGGCTAAATGAATAACAGAAGGATGTCTTTCATGAATGCTAAATGAAAAAATGCGCCAAATTGCTTCGTTACTACTAACATAGCGGCCCATTTGAAATTGAGTGACTTCATCGATGGAATTCTCCGCACTAACTCCAATCACAGCCATGTCACTACCTTTGGTCACATATTTGCAGATGTATTTGATGGATTTCACGGAATGGCAAGATTCGACGTTGATATGTGCTTTGAATGTTTTGGAGAGTAGTGGCGAATACGGAACAATCCAACGGTTATCAATTTGAATGTCCTGCTGATTCACTTTCACCATTGTTGATCTTCCATTGTCAGCAATTGAACGGCGACGATACAGTGGGTAACCATCATTTCCGGTAATTGTTTCAGCTACTAATGGCCTTGGATAACGCTTCGAACATTTGCCGTCGACCATATACGGAGAAAGGATATTTAATGATCCACAGGGACCATGAATCATGTTTTTAGTAACAACCTCGTGCAAATAAATTGGAATGTAAATAAAAAAGTAACGGTATTTTCGGACAAATCGCGAAACAATACAAAAGTAATAACAAATGAGTTATTTACAACATAAGAATATCCCAGCAAAAACTTTACTTACAAATAAGCCGAAAAATAAGGAGAATTTGACAAATCGGTGCAGCCGTTTTCCGATTTTAGATAAATCGAAAAAAGTGGGCGTGGTAAATTTTTCTTTCAGTAAAAACTTAAATTAGATTACTACGATCATTTAAATAAAAGATTAGCCATATCGGTGCAGCCGTTTTCCGATTTTAGATAAATGGAAAAAAGTGGGCGTAAAAGTGGGCGTGGTAAATTTTTCTTTCAGTAAAAACTTAAATTAGATTACTACGATCATTTAAATAAAAGATTAGCCATATCGGTGCAGCCGTTTTCCGATTTTAGATAAATGGAAAAAAGTGGGCGTAAAAGTGGGCGTGGTAAATTTTTCTTTCAGTAAAAACTTAAATTAGATTACTACGATCATTTAAATAAAAGATTAGCCATATCGGTGCAGCCGTTTTCCGATTTTAGATAAATGGAAAAAAGTGGGCGTAAAAGTGGGCGTGGTCAATTTTTCTTTCCGTAAAAACCTAAGTTGGACTATGACGAACATTTCAGTAAAAAAATTGTCCAAATCGGTCTAGCCGTTCTCAACTGATGCAATTACCAACGAACGACAATTGATTTTTATTTATATAGAAGATAACGAAAATTTCACTTTATTCCTCACTTTAATTGAAGTTACCTTTTACTATTAAGCACATTAAATGCAAGTTGTAATAATGGCCCTTAATAAAATTAATATTACGATGATGAAATGCAAAATACGTACTTCAAATTAAATATAAGTTATTAATAATCATTACAAAAAGGGAATTTCTCCTACGCTTGGCAACACTAATTACAGTTTAATGATTCTAGCAGCGGCATCATTGGAATTTGTCATAATTTTAGAACAGTTTTGAAGGGTTTGTGTCGTTGCTAAGTTAGTAACGGCATGCTTACTATAATTATAGCTTTAATACATTTTTAGAAACCCCACTGAACATACCATATATAAACATAAAAAAAAAGACTTTCCAAGGCGAATTCCAGGGCACACTTAGAAAGGTGACTGCATACTACAACAATACAAAAACAACAAATATTTTGTTTTTGTTAAAAGATATGTGAACTGTCAAAGTTGCCTGTTGTCTTTGCTTTTGAGTTTGTTGTATTTTTCGCCACAACAAATACAAGTGAATTCACAGTTCACTTGCTAAACCACTGAATATAAAAAATAATCAGCCGTTTCATCGCAGTCACCTTTCTAAGTGTGCCCTGGCGAATTCATTTAAGTTGTACTCGTCCCTACAACAAATACAATACAAAAACAACGTATATTTTTTTTTTTTTGCTTTTTACCCAATCTGCCAAGGTATATTAATTATAAGGTAGTGTTATAAGACCAGCTGATCGTTTTTTGCTACTATGTTCATTTTTCGCCGTGGTGCAGTATAAATGTCAAACTTTGTTTACATTTTGTAAATGTCAAACTTTGTTTTGCTGTTAAATTCGTTTATGTTTTAAAACCAATAATAATACTACTCGAAATTAGTTTTATTTTTAAAAAACATAAATTAAATTACAAACAGATTCAAATTTATAAACATTTTTTGTTTAACAAAAATTCGCTTTGATTTATTTGTCAGCTGTTTTTGATATTTTTCCCTGACAGCCAATTCGCCTTTAAGTGCAGGCACAATGTCAAACTACATATAAAAAAAATATAACCAATTCGCTCGGTATTCTGAATTCGCCGATGACACTACCTTATAAATTAATATACCTTGCCAATCTGCCAAAAAACACAAGTACGGTGAATTCAATATTCAAATGGAATTTAACAACAAACCGAGTAAGTTTTATATTTATTGCTTCATTTCATGTGGAGAATGTTAAAATGTTCGATGAAGAGTTCTAACGCGTGGAGAAACAGAAGAAATTTAGTATAAAAGAACAGGAAAAAAGTGGGCTCATCAAAAACACACACATATATATGGCGCGCACCAACATAAACACAAATTTTGACAGTTTTGGTCAAAATCAGCTGGGCTAACGAGTACACCTTATTATGAATTCGCCTTGGACTTTACATAACACTCAAGGCGAATTCATTAAAGGTGGTGGCAATTTTGGAAATAAATCTGGCATTTCCAAACGACTTTTCCGATCGGTATCAAATTTGACGTGGGCGTAGCCAAGGAGTATTCGATTTTAATATATTAAAATGGGCCCTACTACAAATGTTCCAGGGGCGTCGCTATGGGGGCCGAAGTAGGGTACCTTCGACATTTTTTAATTATATATTACTTACGGCCATTTTCACAATGTACGATTAAAAGTTCACGTAAACTTTAACAGCACGTTAGGCTTATCTGAATTTCACAATGTACGATTAATTTCTAACTGACACTATTTAACAACAAAGTTGCTGTTAAATATAACCGAACAAACTTCGCCGGTTAGCATCTTAATTGTAAGAAATATAATAAAAGAACATGAAAAAACATTTATATTTTTGTAATATATATAATTTTTAAAAAATGTAAAGCGCAGAAAATGAAATTTTTCACGGCGTGATCCAGATACCACCCGGATATTATACTTCAGAAAAAAATACAAACCAAACAACAAATGTGCACTTTTCCTTGTTGGTTTTTAATATTTTTTGTTCAGTTTGTTACTTGGTATAAAGCAGGGTTTACAATTGCTACTATATTAGCCGTCAATTGCAGTTAATATCAGTTTTTATCTATCTGCATACTAAAAATATAGTTACTATTTTAATTTTGTATAACTCTGCTAATATAAATTGCTGTTACTCTTCAAATATTACTATAAAAATTGCAATGTTAGTTTGCAATTTCTAGTAGCAGATAAAACCAGTTGTCAACTCGTTCTTGTAGTACAACAACCAATATATATGTTCGTGCTTTAGTAGCACACACACTTTTTTGCCGAACTAATATTGTGCATTAGTAACCGTTTTATTTTTGTTATGCTTGCAATTTTCTCTAGCAGCAACTTACTTTTCTTTGGTTGCTCTGCTATAGTTGCATTAATATTTCTTGTTTTTAGGCTATTTTTATGCTGCTAGTTATTTTATTGAACATGACATGTTCAAATGAGTCTGTTTATACCGAATATGATGAAAATCGAAAGATCCAAGGTGAATTTGTTTGTGATGGAATTAATGATATATGAAATACATTAAGCTACTCAAAATTATCTTTGAGACTAAAAACTTCTTTGTTTATCATTGAAAATCGAACGTTTTTTAATCTTAATAATTAAATTAAATAATTTTTTTTATTTTATTTTGTATATAAACTGATTCGCAATCATAAATATATATTTTTTTTTTTTTTTTCAATTTAATTTTTTATTTATTGTATCTTCATTACTTAATGAACTAACAACAAGTATTTCAAATCTTATATCTAATAATTATAATTAATTAGTCCAGCCAGTGCCGGACGAAAAATTGTTTATTGATTGTTGCTTTGATTAAATAGGCATTCTTCCTTCTAGTCTTAGGTCTGCTGTGTCCCTCCTTCTTAATCGAGTGTGGCCACGGTTATCTAATATGTTGCGGGCCAGTGGGTTTGGGTGAATTTCAAGTTTTTTTAAATATTTTTCCACATTTTTCGTGATCTCAGTTTTTACAAGGGGCACGTTTAGATCTTTGTGTATATTCGCGTTTTTGATATACCAGGGGGCAACTGTAATCATTCTTAAAAACTTGTTTTGGCGTCTTTGGATCTTTTCTACATTTGACGCTGAGGCCGTGCCCCATAGCTGTATGCCATAACACCATATCGGTTTTATGATCATGTTATAAAGTAGAAGTTTGCAATCTAGACTAAGCGTAGAGTTTCTGCCAATGAGCCAATTAATTTGTATTGATTTCAATTTCATTTGAGTCAATTTTGCATCTATATGACTTTTCCATGTAAGACGACGATCGAGATGTATTCCGAGGTATTTAACTTCCGATTGTTGGATTATTGTTTGGTTATTGATATGAATAGGGGGGCATGATTCTCTTCGCAATGTAAATGTTATATGTGTACATTTTTGCTCGTTGACTTTAATTTTCCATTGTTTTAACCATTTTTCTAATTCAAATATGTGATTTTGTAAGTAACGAGACGCTTCTTCAGGGTTTTCATGAATACTTAGAATAGCAGTATCATCTGCAAATGTTGATGTATGCGTGCGATTGTTAGTTGGCATATCAGACGAATATATCAAATATAAAAAGGGTCCCAGGATACTGCCTTGGGGAACTCCAGCTTCAATGGGTTGGGGACTACTTAAAAAGTCTCCTTCTTTAACCTTAAATGTTCGACCAGTTAAATAGCTTTTCAATAGCTTATGTGTGTTTGCGGGTAAATTTTGACTCAGTTTGTATATTAAACCATCATGCCATACTTTATCAAACGCTTGAGAAATGTCGATAAAGAGAGCGGAACAATATTTCTTTTCCTCAAACGCTTTTCTTACAATATTTACAAGTCTATGGGTTTGTTCGATAGTACTGTGTTTTCTTCTAAATCCAAATTGATGATTCGGAATACAATTGTTTTCGATTAACATCGGGTACAACTTGTTCATGAGTATCTTCTCAAATAGCTTTGATATATTAGACAATAGGCTGATTGGTCTATATGATTCTACTTTTGTGTGATCTTTTCCCGGCTTAGGTATCATGGTAACCAGTGAAACCTTCCATTCTGGAGGATAATATTCAAGGCGTAATATAGCATTAAAAATAAAAAGAATTATTTTTATTGCTATCCGGGGTAGCTCCATAAGCATCTTGTTACTGATTTTGTCAATACCAGGTGCTTTCTTGGAGTTTAAATCAACAATAGCCTTTTCGATCTCTCGAATCTCAAAACGTAGGGGTACGGCTGCTCCAAAATGGGGTACAACAGGTGGCAACTCAATAGTTTCATTTGATGTGTTCGGGGTAAATACTTGCTTCAAATGATTAACAAACAGATTCCCTTTTTCAGTATCATTTCTTGCCCAACCGCCACTTGAATTTCGCAAGGGGGGCTTACATATGACAGGTCTTTTAAGACTTTTTGTGGCTCGCCATAATGAGTAATCCGATTGCGGGGTTGCGTCCAGGCTTTCTAGATATTTATTCAATGATTCCATTTTTCGAAATTCCAAGAGCTTTTTAAGTCTTTTTATACAATCTTTAAGCTTCGATTTGAGTTGGGGGGATCTGTGCAATTGCCACTCTCTTCGAACTCTTCTTTTTTCATTTAAGAGCCGTTCGACATCTGCAGAATAAATTCTATTATATCTGATTTGTCGGGGGGTTTGGGTAGCATGTTGAGCAGCCAGTTTGAGATTTTTATCGAAATTGATAAGAGAGTGATCGATGTTTTCTGGTGTTCTTAGCGGTATGTTTTCCGAGCAATGTGTACTAAGGTATTTTTTATATTTGAGCCAATTAATTCTTGTGCCTGTCATCGCTAAATTACCAGTCGGGGATACAATTTCTCGGGGGCTCAATAAAGTAACAATAGTGGGTGAGTGATCTGAAGATAGTTCCAGCGAGGATTCAACTTGAATCATTTCTCCAGGGATATTTTTCATCACGCTAAAATCAATAACATCCGGTATTTTTCGCGGGTCAGTAGGCCAGTAAGTAGGTTGGCCGCTCGAAATCACATTCAAACCCATTTTAGAAATTGTATCAAACAAAACACGACCTTTAGGGGTAATCAGTCGTGATCCCCAGAATGTGTGCTTAGCATTATAATCGCCAGCTGCCAGGAAACGGGGGCCTAGTGATTTAAAAAATCTATTATATTGACTTTCTGTAATTGAAAATCTAGGGGGTGAGTATATCGATGAAATCACTAAGTTTCGATGAAAATCTTCAAGACAGATAGTAGTAGCTTGAAGATAATCTTCGCAAAGATCACACATTAAGTAGTGTTTGATTCGAGCTTTTATTAAAATTGCCGAGCCTCCGCATGATCTACCTCTGGGATCTTTGGTATCATATATTACATATCCATTTATTCGAAATGAACTTCTGGACGTCAGATGGGTTTCAGAAACCAACATTACATCAATTTGTTGGTTTCTTAAAAAATATTCGAGTTCGTTTTTGTGTTGGCGTATGCCGTTTGCATTCCAGAAACATATTTTCAAACAGTTCATGGCTTATTTAGGATAGCTTGTAATAACACTGATTGCATTTTAAGCATTTCCTGCATCATATTACTCATAGAGTTGGTAAAATTGTTAACCGATTTCACTAGGGTCTCTATTGTAGCTTCCAGTCGACTAAAATTAGAAGTGGGATGTTGGTCTGCAAATTCCACATTGATATTACGGTTATTTTCACTTCCTAATGGTGGGTTTTGAGCAAAAGTTTGATTTGTTCTTAGAACACTAGCGTATGAACCTTTATTATTCATGGTTTGCGAGATTTGGGGGTAATGGGTATCAACTAGGTTCTTTGATTGCACAGGATAAATACTAGGTTTCTGTGTTAATGTTTTTTTAACTATGGAATATACTGGGCATCCCCTGTAATTTGCTGTGTGATTTCCGCCACAATTGCTGCATTTTTTTACTTTTGAGTCGGTTTTGGATTTATCGCATTGGGTAGAACCGTGCAATTCTCCACACACCACGCAAACGGGAGGTAATTTGCAATATGCCCTAGTATGACCATATTCTTGACAATTTAAACACTGGACGGGTCCCGATCTCTTATGTGGCTCTTCTATCGTAATTTTACGATGCAATAAATATTTTAAATTGTAAATTGGGTGTGTTTCATTTTTCTTGAGATTAACATCACCTGGTTCTAGTTCAACTCTAAACAGTGGTTGGGGAATTTTCTCGCGATTTCTAATGTTGACTACATTTTTTATTTTAAACCTGTTATGTTCCAAAGCAGCCTTTATATCTCCAGGATCTACACAAGAGTCAATACCCTTAATAACAATAAAAACAAATTCGGTAACGACTTTACGGAAATCATTTTCATGATTTACCTGTATCTTAGTCTCACTTATGTTACCTCGCTTAAAAGGTACAACGTAAAAAGAATTTTCTCCGACCAATGATATCAAATTCTTAATTAGAACATTCGAATTTTGCTCTCTCAAATAAATAGGAGGGGGTTTGTACAACTTGGGTAATGATGGGGGGTCAGCTGCTTCATCTTGCAAAATAGAAAATCTGTTTTCAGTAGTTTTCCTATCAATTTCCCTATCTTTAGGTACTTTTGCGGTTGATGCAACTTTTGAGGATTTTGGGCTGCGTCCTCGTTTCAGTACGGTAATGTACCTATCAATTCCCACTTGGATTTGTGGTTTTTGTGCACTATTTATGGGCTGAACATTTTTAGGTATTGCTCCCATTCTTTGGTCAATTGGGTTCGTACTTACTGCGTATGTTTTCAATTTAGGGGGTGAATTACTAGGCATACTTTCAGGCGCTGCCAAATATTTGCTTTTGGTTACCATACTTTTATCAACAGCTGTCAATGATAAATTTTCTTTTGTTGCACAAATACTATTCGTAAACAAAGCTGGGGACAATGAACGAGCGCGATCAATCGGTTTGGCGGTCAAATACAAGCTGTCACCAACTCTTGTATTTTCTTTTGAATTTTCTTCCACATTCACAAACACATATGCATTTCTGCCGTTTAAGCTAAGCCTGCGCTCACTAAGATTATCACTTGAGAAACTCATAAAGAGTATTCTCTGTTTATTTATTTGCACTTGTGCTCTTTACTGGTGGAAAAAAAAAACAAAACAAACACCAGAATGAAAACAAAAATAATTTTAATTGGCACTTTCAATCTTAATAATTTTATCAAAAAGCGTTGTGTTTTAAATATATAATTTCGCGTCCATTCGCGGTAAAGCTATATATATTCTTTTTTTATATTTATTTTGTTTATATCCGTCAATATCACTTAAAAAACGAAATATTTGGGGAGATAGGAAAAAACACGTCCGTTTAGCTTCTCTATCGACAATGCATATAGATATATATGTATAATAAATTGTTATTGAAAAACATAAAATAATTATATGCCAAAAATAACATAAAAAACAAAAATAACTTACATTGTGTGTTTACTGATATGATGTTATACACTTAGCAATAACAGTAACTAATAGCATCAATTGAAGAAATGTCAATTGTGCTATAGCACAACCAAAGAAATGTGAATTGTTGCTATAGAAAATTGCCAGCACAACAAAATAAAACGAATGGCGTGCTATATTAGTTTGGCAAAAAAGTGTGTGTGCTACTAAAGCACGAACATATATTTTGGTGGATGTGCAATGGATTGTGTCTGCTACTAAAAATTGCAAACAAGTGTTGCAATTTTAATAGTAATACGAACGAACAGTGTGAATATTTATAGTAGTTGATTGTGATAAAATGAGATAATTTCATATATATTGCATAGTCAAATTTAAGAAAAATGTTGCTAGAGCTGAATATCGAAACCCTGGTATAAAAGTGCAATATAGTTAGGTACCTTAATATTTTTGAGTTTTATAAGTTTTTTTTATTATGCAACTAATAAAATACAAAATATTATTTTATGATGCCGCCTTTTTAGAATTTTTTTATATTTCAATCTTTCATTACACTATTTTTCGTAAACCAATGTATGTAGTATTGCCAAACTTTCGACTAAATGCTTTTGTTAAGTAATCAAATGATGGTGAAACGAAAATCGGTCCCCGTTAAACTAACCGACAGTTAGTTAATTTTCTGTTAAAAATTAAATAATCGTACATTGTGAAAATGGCCGTAATAGTACTTTTTGAATATTTTATAACGATGGACCTAGAAACACGAAATTAAGCATTCATGGTTTAGTGAATGCGAATTTAAAAGGGATTAATTTATTAAAAAAGTTTTTTGTGAAAAAAAATTCGGGTTAAAAAATATTTTTCCCGATTTTGACCCATTGTAGGTCCAACTTACTATAGCCTTATATACGTAGTTGCAATGAACTTTGAAATATCTATCATTAGATATCCATAATGTCTATATTTATGACTTAGTAATCGAGATATAGGTAAAAATAGAGGTTGTCTCGGATTTTTGCTCATATCTCCGTTATTTATAGACGGATTTTGCTGATTTTAAATAGGAAACTTCTTGAAAGCATGTCTGACAGAATTATTGAAGATTTGGATCCCGAAGATATCTAATGGTCTTCAGAAAATTGATTTCAACAGACAGACGGACATGGCTGAATCGACTCCGCTATCTATAAGGATCTAAAATATATACTTTATAGGGTCGGAAAGTTATATTGTGGAAATTACAAACGGAATGACAAACATATATATACCCTTCTCACAAAGGTGCCTTCAGCTTGTATGAAAAAGTAAGAAAGTATGGTCGGTCAAGCAAATCCACTGAGTATTTTTTTATACCCTTCACCTTCGTGAGAAGGGTATATATAAGTTTGTCATTACGTTTGTAATTTCCACAATATAATTTTCCGATCCCATAAAGTATATATATTCTGGATCCTTATAGATAGCGGAGTCGATTTAGCCATGTCCATCTGTCTGTCCGTCTGTCTGTTGAAATCAATTTCCTGAAGACCTCAGATATCTTCGGGATCCAAATCTTCAATAATTCTGTCAGACATGCTTTCGAGAAGTTTCCTATTTAAAATCAGCAAAATCAATCCATAAATAACGGAAATATGAGCAAAAATCCGAGACAACCTCTGAAAATTTCATAAAAAAAAGACAATTTGTTGCATGCTTTGACAAAAAAACAACAAAGCGTTTGTGTGGATGTGTGTTTGTTATTTCTTTGCGTATTTTGTTTTTATACTCTTCACCATGAGAGGCAAGGGTATACAGCTGCTGTCAAAATAATAGCACCACTAGTATACATAATTTTGGAAATGGAACACAATCTCATTTATTCAAAAAAATATTTTTTAATTCATTAAAAGTAAGGAACGATATGTTTAAAAAGAGAAAAAATCAAAATCAGGTTCATTTAAATTCAAATAAATACAAAAAATTCATCTTTAACGAAAAAACTGAAAAAAATATATGTCAAAATAATAGCACCGCTCTTCTTGACCTGAAAGAAAAAATGTTAAAAGTGCGTTTATTTTGTCCACTATGGTCGTATTATAATTTGCTAGCCTTACATAGTGTTTTCAATATTTAGTTGCATTACCCTTATTGGAAATTACAGCTTTACATCGTCTTCCCATGGAATTAACCAAGTTCTGGCACCTTTCTAAGGAAATGGAGTTCCAAGCTTCCTGCACTGTAGCCCAAAGTTGATTATTATTAGTTGGCTTAACTTCGGATACCTTCTTCTTAACATCAGCCCATAAATTTTCGATGGGGTTCAAATCAGGCGACTGAGCAGGCCATTCCATCAAAGTTACTCTATTGTCCTGAAACCACTTTTTAGCCTTCCTGCTAGTATGTTTTGGGTCATTGTCCTGTTGCATGACCCAAATCAGTGGCATTTCCTCCAAAGCATATGGTAGCATTACCTCCTCCAGTATCTGGACATATACAGATGCATCCATTATGGTATCTATACGGTGAATGGGCCCCACACCATAGTATGAGAAACATCCCCATACCATGATACTGCACGCAGAAAAAAAATATAGTTGTACATTGTTACTGTAACCATTTCAAATTTGTGCATGGTTACTGTAACAATTTCAAAATTTTTAACAATATTATAGTCACAGTAACAATATATATGATTGTGGTAACAATAATATGGTTAATTTACGATTCACATGAATATTTCAACCATATATATGGTTATAGTAACCATGTATATGTTTGTGACAACCATTTATATGATGAAGGACTTACCATATTATGATGCTCTCATATCATAATCTGAGAACAACATATTATGATAAAATTATTCATCATATAAATGGTTGTCACAAACATATACATGGTTACTGTAACCATATATATGGTTGAAATATTCATGTGAATCGTAAATTAACCATATTATTGTTACCACAATCATATATATTGTTACTATGACTATAATATTGTTAAAAAATTTTAAATTGTTACAGTAACCATGCACAAATTTGAAATGGTTACAGTAACAATGTTCAACTATATTTTTTTTCTGCGTGTGGAACCACCATGTTTTACGGTCTTTGCGGTAAATTTTGGGTTATATTCCGAGTTTGGTGGTCTTCTTACGTAAGACCGAGAACCTTTTCCACCAAATAAAATGATTTTGGACTCATCTGTCCAGAGAATATTACGCCACCTTTCAATTGGCCACTCTAGGTGGTTTTTAGCAAACTGTAGCCGCTTTAATACATGTTTTTTTGTCAACAGAGGGACTTTTCTTGGGCTGTGAGCTTTTAGGTTATATTCTCTTAGTCTCCTGCATATAGTCTCAGTACTTATCGGGAGCTCTAATTCTTTTTTTACTTCCACAGCTGACATAAACGGATTTTTTTTTTATTAGCCTTACTATACGACTGACCGTTGCCTGTGGTGTTACGGTTTTCCGACCACGTGTTTCGGCTTTAAGTTGGAAGGTAATTGCATTTCGTATCATTTTATTTGAGCATCCAAGAATATTTCGGACTTGGGAATATGTTTTTCCTTCCGAAATCAGTTTTTTAATTAAGTCCCGTTTTTCACCTGTACAGTGTTTACCACGGCCCATTATGAACTAGTGTTCATTAAAAATTCTTTAAAACTAAATTGTAATACAAATTTAAAAATGACCATTTACCGTTTTAAACTGTTTTAGTGAGTTATTTTATATAATTATTAATATTGGTGCTATTATTTTGACAGGTCCCACCGGGGGTTATTAAGCTTTTAAACGAGTTTTAAAAAAAACAAATGATCTTTCAGCAAAAAATTGGTCGCTCTCTGAGAGAGTATATTTGTAATAACGGTACTATAAAGTTATTTAGAAAAATATAAAAGCATGTCAATAGTATTGATAAATAAAAATTGATGACTATAGTGGTGCTATTTTTTTGACAATAACTGTATATAAAGAGAGAGTTGTTTATAATGAGTTTTCATGTGAGCATCTCTATTATACGTAAACACCACACACACCTAACAACAACATTCTACAACAATGGTGCGCAGCCCATAGCACAATTGTGCAAAATCAAATCACACGTATTCTTATGCTCTTACAATTTACTAGCCGTTGTCCACTCAACGAGACAAGTAAAAAAGCGCATGACTGGCCTACCTAAATAAAAGCGTAAGGCGGAACGTTTCTTTACGCTTAGCTTTAACGCTGAAATGTCATACCTAAATAAAAGCGCCAACGCTACGTCAAACAATAAAAAGAAGGTTATCAAAAAAATTAATTAACCCGGATTATTTAAACAATAAAGTACATTGCAGTATTGGTGTTTCTGATTTTTGTTTCGTGATTTGTAAACTAAAATTGTATCAAAGAAACTAAATATTAAAGTTTAAAAATGTGTTTCTTGCATATTTGTTTCTCCTTTTGTATGTATGTGTTTACATTTGTTGTGTTTTGCAACTAACTTCACTATTAAACGCGCTGTCAAAATCGGATTTTCCAATTGCAAAGCGTTGCCGTCGCGTTATTTCGGTATGCTGCATACAAATTGTATGGGCATGAGAATTTTTGACAAGTAAAAAACTCCTTACGCTCCAATTTAGGTATGCGTGTGAGCATGGGTGTATGACTTTTTCTTTATTTTTTCAGTTTTTGTATTTGTTTGTTTGTAGGTGCACTGAACAAAATAAAGAATTGAATGTGTTGGTGAGAGAATTTACTTTTGCGCACCTCTGTTCTACAATGTGGAATGAGATGAATAAAAATGTATAAAACAGAGATGTACATGAGTTGATTCGCTTTTTTCCTATATGAATGAAATCACTGCATTGTTGTGTTTTCAATCATCAACATGTGCTAATTATATTGCTTGCAGTGCTTTCGGTCTCACAATTGATTGCCATTTTCTCAATAATTTTTTAAATGCCGTTAGCAATAACAACTCAAAAATGATTACTGTGTTTTGATTTGTATGCAAAGTATTCAAATGATTCACAAAAGCTCGATGATAAGTTGAATGCATAGTACAAAAGCAGTGCATTCATTTGTTTTAAATAACTTTTCACGCGTGGTTCAAGAACTAAATTTCGTCTTATTTTGATACAATAAACTCCGAAATAATAAAAAAATATTGAAAATATTGTTTTCCGTATTGTTAAAAATTCCTTCTAAATACAGTCTTATATTAATTCAAACATACTCATATAGGAAAGTGTATATTAACTCAAAAAGCTCTTCTTATATTCAAAACACTCATATTGATTCGCTGCTTTTGTGAATGGTAAGAGTTTACAGAATATGCAAGCAATTACATGCATTTTGTAACAAAACA
The DNA here is from genome assembly GCA_942486065.2 of Calliphora vomitoria. Classification (NCBI taxonomy): domain Eukaryota; kingdom Metazoa; phylum Arthropoda; class Insecta; order Diptera; family Calliphoridae; genus Calliphora; species Calliphora vomitoria. The sequence goes on along the minus strand of OW818030.2, from coordinate 45,857,985 downwards.
CTTGCTGTGGTGAATCATGCAATGACAGTTTTCGTTTAGTTTATGTATAGTGATAACTCAGTATTCATTTTTGCAAAATAAAAAATATGTCATTTGAATGGTATTCATGCACATCTCTGGTATAAAATATAAATAAAAGTATATAAATTCGCCTTGAGATGAAATGAATAAGAATTATAAATCAACACATGCATAATATCGTTTACTTTAATTTTTGTTGTTGTAATTTTTCCACATACAATTGTGCAAAATAATTGTTGTGTTTATTTGGTTAGTTATCAGTGAGCATTCAACGCGTGAATATGATTATCGGATCTTTTGCAATTGCATCTGATATAATATTGTGATTTTTTCTTGTTGTTGTTGCTATATGAAGACTTTTGCATGTATAAAGGCAATGCACGTAAATATGTATACTTAGGTGAAGGGTATATAAGATTCGGCACAGCCGAATTTAGCTCTGTTACTTGTTTTTTTTTTAAATTTCAATAATTTATTTTCGTAAATGATTATCGCAATTTGGCCTTATATGGGAGCTATGATTAATTATGGACCGATCGCTATGAAATTTGGTCGCCTAATTTACCTCTATATGAAACTTATTTCTGTTAAATTGTATGTGGATACCAACATTTTTAAGTGATTTATGCTTAAAATGATTTTCGGATGCGGGTCTTATATGGGAGCTATGACTTAATATGAACAGATCGTATTAAAATTAGGTGACATGAATTCCGTAAATATAAAACTTATTTAGATCGAAATTTGTGTATATAAATTAAACAGTTATGACCGATAAAGTCCAATTTCCGGAGGATATTTGTATGGGGCTATTTTCAGTAAGCTTTGTCCTTGGGCTGAAACAAACGTATGTATCGAATTAGATTGAAATATATTTAATTATAAAAAGTATTAACCAATTAAAACTTTTATTCTATTAAAATCTGAAATTAATAAAAAGTTTTATTAAATATAAAGTATCAATAATTTTTTCTGTGAACCGATTCGAATCGTTAAACAAACTTTCTTAAAAAAAATTATTTCCATATTATAATGTACAGTTCTAAATAAAAAAGTTCTTAACGTGAAACTTTAAATTTAAGTATGTACTGTAACACAGTAATAATGTTTATTAAATAATTTGTAAAAGCTTTATTTTAAATTTCCGTTAAAAAGCATTCAAAAGCTCTTACAATTTGAATATAACGGTCAAAGCGAATAATGAAATATACTGCAAACAAATACACATTTACAGAAAAATACGCCGCTTCTTTCGTTTAGTTTCGCACATGTGTCCATAAATGTTCTAATTTCGTTGTTCGTTTTATTGCTCAGAGATATTGGATGCACTGAAACACAAATTACCGGCATTTTCATTTGACTTGTAATCACTGAATCACCTTTATTGTTTTGTTTAATTTCCGAAACGTTCTATTAGATACATTGCGGGAGAGTGGGAGCGTGAGTGTATGAGTATGAGTACAAGTGTATCTGTATGTTTCACTATCAAAGCATTTTTACACGTTTACAAGTACATACTTTATGATTTTTGAGTATGTACTTGACTTTTTACACAGTTCTGGAATTTTAGATAGAATGAAGTGGGATTTGAAACAAAATAAATGTACCATAATAGTATCGGCCAGAGTTTTGTATATTTGTACATTTATCTACCCAGCAGTTCTAGGAGACAGTCCCGAACTAGTGATTTTACTCATCATTTAGGGTGGGAACTAGTTATTTTACGTGACTAGTTATTTTAACACGTGCATGTCCTAAGCAGGGGGTCAATTGACCCCTTTTTGACTACAATGAGACTGTCTAATAGCTGGTCCAAAGTAGTCAATGCATTGGATTCATATACTGGTTAAATAGCGTCAGTTACCTTACTAGCTTCCTAACTGGTAACTTGATCAGCTACATAACTAATTATATTAACATGTACGGGTGCTAATTGATCTCAAATAGTCAGCTAAAAAGACATATTAGTACAATAAACGATAGCTTGTAAACAAACCTTTCTTCGGCAACTCTCCAATGGATTGCTTTTGGTGGGTAAAATAACTTCTTTCTAAAGTGCGGTACAAAAAATAAATCGTTTAATGTGACTTCACTATAGGTTACTAAGAGACACTAAAGTGACTATTGACTTAATGCTATGCTACATGGGATATCAGTAGACACTTAAGTGACAATTGTCTTAACGCTAGATTACCTGAGATGTATAAAGTAACCAATTGTCTTCGCTCTGCACTAAAAAGAACACATACGTCTCATACTACGTTTATACGTAGCCTATTCGCAAATAAAAATTATTTGCCATTAATTAACTCACTGTTTATAAGTCCCTTTGGTTACGGAATATTCTTGATTTATGTGATGCCGGATGGTAAACTTAAATAATTTGGTAGCAATGTTATTAGAAAAGATATGATAAATTTTTTATATTTTTAAATGCAAAATTAAAGAATCTAAAATTCTTGTTTGTCTTGCAATCCAACTAATGCAAAAACACAATGAAATATTAAAAAAAACGTCTTAATAAACTAAAAACGTTAAAACATATGGCAATGTTTAAAATCTTATTTGCAAATAGTGTCGTTAATCAGGAATTGTTTTCGTGAGTTAGCTATTCGCAAATAAAAAGTTAATTCAGTGTTTATGCGGCAAATTTTTCTAATTGCAATATTTTTATTTGCGAATAAGCCGTGCGTATAAACGTAGTATCAAATGAGCAAAATGTATAAATTGGTGTCAGCCAAGTGATAAAACATTTGTGACGATTGCTGTCAATAAGGGATACATTGACTACTTGCTTAACTGCTGGGTAGTATCTGCCGGTTACTTTGAATTGTTGAGCATGTATAAGTAGTAGGGGTGAATATGTGTGCTTATTTCAATTTGAAATGTGCGGAAGGTTTGTTGGCATTGAAACACATTTTGCTTGCTGTTCTAAATGAAAAGGCGTTTCAGTGTATGATTATTGCTATTGTTGTTGTTGTATTGTATCTAGATTGTTGTTTTATTTTGCTGTTCCAAACTGAAGTCATTTCAGTAGTAACAGATACATCACAGATGTTAGAGGCATTTTCTGTCGCGACGCTAGCAAAAAACATATGTACAGAAAATTAAAACCGAAAAAAAAAGTTCAACAATCACTCGGTTACAAAAAATAGTGTATTTTTGTTAATAAAAAAATATTTTACTTTAAAAGAAAAAAAGTAAATTGTGCGCGTGTTTAACATTTAGAAAAAAGTGAATAATTTTTTGTTAAACTAAAATCTACAAAAGCAGATAAACGCCCTATCCTGTTATCTCTACTAAAAAAAAGGTGTTTAAAATTACTAAATTAATGTTAAAATATGTACATAGGAATCTAGTTTAATTAAAATCTTTAAGAATCTTTCGTCATTTAATCCATACGATACATATACACTCACACAGATACCCCTCTTTAATTATATTTTTTCGGTGTTTCTTAAATTTTTGCCAGTGAGTGACGTATGCACAAAGTAATTTGTATAAAATATGATTCTTCATATCGTTCGTTGTTGTACTTGGTTTGTTTGATTATTAAGCTTTTATTTTTTTTATTTATTTTTGGTTTGTTTGGTGTATGAAATGAATTTTTATTTGGATAAATTTGCTGTGTAGCGTTGTCGTTTTATAAAATAAAAAATTATTAAAGAATTTTGTACAACAACTATTAAATTCAACAGTGAGAACAGAAACAACATTATTTTATATTAAACAAGCTGGTTAAGTATTCGAAGCAAAACATACAAACATAGATACATACATACATACAAATATGTTTGTATGCCTGAGCATTTGTATGTTTGTATACATAAGTGAGTCCAAAGTTCAGAACTATCAAAGAATTCATTTATTATTTTAAGATTTTTCTAAGAAAAATACATAAATTATTTGCTTTATTATTATATATATATTTTGGGCTAAATGTTGATTAATAATATTTATATATTCAACAATATCAAAATTATAGGTAAAACTATTAAAGCATATAATCTTTTAAAGTAGTGATCTTTCTCACCCTTCGTGAGAAGGGTATATATAAATTTGTCATTCCGTTTGTAATTTCCACAATATAATTTTCCGACCCTATAAAGTGTATATGTATATTCTGAATCCTTATAGATAGCGGAGTCGATTTAGCCATGTCCGTCTGTCTGTCTGTTGAAATCAATTTTCTGAAGACCCCAGATATCTTCGGGATCCAAATCATCAATAATTCTGTCAGACATGCTTTCGAGGAGTTTCCTATTTAAAATCAGCAAAATCCGTCTATAAACAACGGAGATATGAGCAAAAATCCGAGACAATCTCTATTTTTGGCCTATTTTTGATCTATATCTCGATTACTAAGTCATAAATATTGACAATATGGATATCTAATGATAGATATTTTAAAGTCCATTGCAACGATGTATATAAGGCTATACAAAGTTGGACCTACAATGGGTCAAAATCGGGAAAAATATTTTTTAACCCGAATATTTTTTTCACAAAAACCATTCTTTGTCATACATTTTTTTCACTAATAAATTAAAAACAAAATTTTTTTTTTTTAAATTGGAAAAAACTTTTAAAAAACAATTTTGAAAAAAAATTTTTTTTTTTAATTTTATTTTATTTTACTTGTTATACCCTTCACCATGAGTGGCAAGGGTATATATAAGTTTGTCATTTCGTTTGTAATTTCTACATTTTTCATTTTCGATCCCACAGAGTATATATATTCTGGATCTTTATAGATAGCGAAGTCATTATAGCCATGTCCGTCTGTATGTTGAAATCAACTTTTCGTAGCCCCCAAATAACTTACAAACATAATTGATACATCTGCATATCGGGAATTCTTCCGGTTCGGTCGCTATTTAAAATCGAGAAAATCTAAGATAGATATAAGGAAAAAACCGGGACAACCTCGATTTTTTGACCTATTTTGTATCTTTATCTGGATTACTAAGTCATTAATATAGACAATATGGATATCTAATGATAGATATATCAAAGTTCATTGCAACGAGGTATATAAGGCTATAGTAATTTAGACCTAAATTGGGTCAAATTCGGGAAAAATATTTTTTAACCCGAATTTTTTTTTTTAAAAAAATTTGTTTGTCATACATTTTTTTGACCAATGAATTTAAAAAAATTTAAAAAAAAAATTTGGAAAAAATTTGTTTTTTTAAATTTTGAAAAAAAAAAAATTTTTAATTTTTATTTTAAAGTACAATTTGGTGAAGGGTATATAAGATTCGGCACAGCCGAACATAGCTCTTTTACTTGTTTTTTAAATAATTTTCTTTAGGTTTCTATAATATTTATTTGAAACCCTATAAAGTAACTAATATGTATAGTTACTGTATCCTTATATATAGCGGAATCGATTTATCATTTCTAATCTGACCGTATGTCCATGTGTAGACTGAAATTGGCTTTTCTTAGCTCCAGATTACTTAAAGACCATGAGAATTTTGGTATTGAAAATCAGCAAAACCGGCAGGCTGAGATATAAGGAACAACTTTGAAATAATTTGATTTTTTTACGCAAAATTTATATTGTACACAGAGGATAGTTTTAAGCTACTAGACAATAGATAATGTTAATCATTGGATCTGAAGTTTTGAACATTTTTTTTGGATTTGATTCAGATTTACACAAAAAATTATTATTAAATACTAGTTCAGTTCAGTGATCGGCATAAAGACAACATGGATTATAATAACATACCATGAACTTTCTTTATGTGTTCTAATTTGACTAGTTATTGCTGATTTTTGGTTCTTATTTGATCATATTTATCAGCTTCTATGACATTCGTGTTGTTTGCAGGTAAACAACCGATTATGTTTGGATCCCGGTGGCTATCGTTGCCGACCACTGATTTAGTTATAAGGGAACCTAATTAATCTATACAGAATTATGTTTCCCACTAAAGTTTGGGCCATATATAAAGGATGTTTACAATATTGTAATTCAAAACAATGTTCCACATCCTAAGATTCATAAATGCTCTGACAATAATTTATGTATAACTAAGATAATGTTTAGCGATTTTTGTTTGTGGACAAAAATGGTAATTTTTTATAGCATTTCTAAAACAACAATTTCATATTTTAAACAATATTGATGAACAAATTGTAAAAGTTTAAGGATTGCTCGTTGGAATCGTATTGAGTAGATATTGTTACGTTTTTACCTTTTAAAAACGGGGATACTTTTGATTGCAAATAAAAGGAGTTTTAGTAGTTTAAAATTGTAACAACTCTTTATTTATTTAGAATGTACAACAACAACAGAATTAAATAGTCACTCAGTGTCTTTATACACGTATATCAATTCGCAGAAATGCACACAAACTTTATAATGTACAAACACACATGTACACGACAATTGATGTTAACTCTAACACCGCCAATGATCAACTCAACTCACGACTGCCAGCTCTGCCACTATTTATACACGCGCCATCTATCGGGAATCTTCTACAATGCTCTTAACGGACATACTAGTACATTCGAATTCCAGAGCCTTCGATGGCATTGCCTGCAGCCCAAACATTTAATGTTGCCATACTTACAAACAATGCCAATAAACGCATGCTACATAATTCAGTCAATACTTTTACGTTATACAGTGCAAGTTCGGAATTCGCGACTAATTAACAACCAGACCTGTGACGAAAACTGAATTTTCGAGAAAACAGAACCCAACAATTTATTGAAAAAATTTATGTAATTTTTAAAATTAGAATCCTTTCTATTGATATACATATTAAAATTTTTTAAAGAAATTGGAGATTTTGAGTTGCTTTTTTGACAAATTAGTTTTTAAAACATCAGCTGAATCACGAAGTTCATATAGTGCTGTTGTCGGCTTATCATTTTCCAAAGCCCATTGTATGCATATGTTTATCGATGTTAAACAATTGTCCACTTTAATTTTGTTTTCTTCATGACCACTATCGTATAAATCTTCCGATTCCATATCTGATAATTCCATTTGCTCCTCATTACTTTCCACATGAAATTCTTCTTGAATCCAATTGTTTATGTTAGCATTCGTTGGAAGATGTTCCGTACCAAGTTGAGCTACAAGTGTACCAATAGTTGGAAAATCTTCGTTTTCTTCCTGAATTATATTTTGTAAACGATTTAAGGGCATGTTGTCCTCTTCACTCTATTCAGTACCGAATTCGAGCAAGGCGTTCTAGGATTTTCGGATACTGGACACTGATATTTTATCCCAGGACTTAGAAAGAATCTGAACTGCATTTTTGAGATTGAAGTTTTTTGTTTGAGCTCCAAATTTGTTGCCTTCTCGACAAGGAAGTGGATGAGCAGTTGTTTTTCATCATTTAATTTGATGGAGTTGATAACGTTTTTATCTAATGGTTGAATAGGCACTGTGCAATTGGGTGGTAGTTTCATTGCTATAATTAAACATTCATCACTTTTTAGTTCCTCAACTGCAGCAGACCTTTTGAAGCCAAAAATTCTCGGACCTACAAAATGTTTACTTTTACTAATTGGTGAAAATTAACTTACGTGGGTAACAAATTCGTGATGGAACCAGTCATTGAATATAAATTATGTAATCCAGGCGTTATTACTGGAGTTGTATATTACAGGATTATTGAAAAAACATGTAAAGGAGCGTGGGTTTATCGATTTTCCAACAACCAACAATTTCAGTTTGTCTGTGTCATTCGCAGGGCAATACCGTTATTCCCTCTTTACATATTTTTCTTCCGGGAGACGTTTTCTTATTACATGTGACAAGAGTGTGATTTTGAATCTCCTATTATATAAACCGAATTCGCCGGCATTGTAGATTTGGTAAAGAGTCAACCCATGCTCCTCAACATAATCCTTAAACTCTTTCACAAATGGATCAATAAGATGAGATGAGGGTTCGAAGACAATTTCTCGCTCGTAATTTTTAAAAATCTAATTCAATGTCGAAATTCAACTGTCACTGAATAATTTTGGTTTGAAAAATGTTGAAATACAAATGACTGGCGTTTGATCGTAAAATTGCTGCTGATATTGGAAAAAATTTTACCCTTTGATTTACAGACCACTTATAAAGCACTTTTTCCATTCTTGGGTACTCAGCATTCTTCTAGGTCCAACGTTTGTCAGGGCCACTTTCTGTTGTACGTACGAACTTTTTTAATGAATTTCCTTGCTTTATAAACTTATTTAACTTGCAATTCACGCAAATTTAATCTCTAATTTCTCTAATTTTTGGCTTTAAAATATGTTGAACTTTTCCCATATTAAGAGACACGAATATGCTAACAAAATTGATGATCAAAATCAAATGCTTATAGACATTGTAATCAAATTTAAAAAAAAAACAGATAAAAGTCGCGAAAATAGAACCCGTTTTTTGTAAACTGTCGGGATAATAGAACCAGCAATGTTAAAAATGAAGCCGATTGTGTGCTAGGATTGCGAGTTCGATTCCCGACTCTGGGGGTATCTGCAGACAAGCAAAAGCTTAGCATTATGTATTGATAAACCGTTTATTTCGGGGTTTTGTATAAAAAAAAATCGGTGATGTTAGGTGTAAATTAAAGCTTAATGTCTTGGCTTTATCGAGATATTTATTTGTATATGTTTGTTTTCAAGTTTTTACAGTTCTTTGGAAATGCTTTTGAAATAGTTACCATAGTTGTATAGCTATATCATTTACTTTCCTGGGAAAGAAAGTTTCGGTTGAAACAGTTGTCGCAGAGTTTACAATCTTAGTCAGATACTCTGGTTGTTTCCGAGCGTATATCCAATTGTCGCGGGAACATATTTGTTCATCAGTTGATTCAGAAAAGCTTTTCATATATTAAATAGGAAAGGTTTAAAAGAGGATTATTCTGTTTATGTGTGTATTATACCATTACTATTGTAGCATCTATCAATATCTGAGATATTCAATCCATGTATGTACTAATTTGTCAAATATCAACAAGCATTTATAATTTATTTTTAAATTGCATCAAATCTTAACGATTGCATTCTTTGTCAACGCTGACATTTGAAACAGAGTCATGTGTTTGCCGTGTTTGTTATTGTTGTTTTTTTTTCTGCACGATTTTGTGTATATATCTGGCTAAAAGGAACAATAACAATAGCAACAACATTTTGTATATTTTGGAGAATAAATATACCTCCATATTTAAATACATATATACAAAACAGATATACATAGTATATATATGTATGTATATATAAACAACAACAACAAAAAAACTTGTTGCAATTTTGTTTGCCTTCAGTTTATTTAATGTGTGTCGTTGATTTGTAAAGATGGGTGTGTGCGTGCTGTGCTGTGCTGGTGGCAAGTATCGTCGGTACGTAAGGGTAGTTGCCTCAAAAGGTTTGTGTTGTGTGGCATCAACACACACACATACTGTAAATATCTTAAGAACACAAAATGTAGGTAAACATAAAATCTTTACTCGAATTTCAAATTGAAACTAAGTATGTATAGCCGTAATGGCGGTGACGATGATGTAATGTTAACACTAAAAATAATTGTAATTGCTTCGTGGTAATAGTAAAAAATTACTCACCACAGCAAGACATAGTTAAACAGAGCTGGAACAAGTAAGTGTGGTATATTCGGCTGTGTCGAATCTTATATATGCTCTTCACCAAATTTAAAAAAAAACAATTTTTGGTAAAAAAAAACGGTTTCTTTCGTTTGTTTTTTTATTTTAAATAGCAATCTAAGTTGGACTATAGTGGATATATTGATGTTTCAACCATGTAAGTTATTTGGTGCTTTCGGAAAGCTGATTCCAACATACAGGCGACATGTCTATATCGACTCCAGTATCTATAACGATCCAGAATATACATACAGTGGTGGCCATGAGGTTAGCACACTAGCTACTTGCTATTTTTAAACGCAAATATTTCCTATATTTCTTAATTTTTTTATGATATCTTTTGCATGCGTGTTACTTGTCCTTCTAAGATCACGTCCCATCATGTCCAGCATTATTCCTTTTTATATATTTTGCGTTTTTCTATCCAGAATAGAATAACCTCAAAAAAACACTGGACAGTATTTTAGCACAAAATAAAAAAGTTTATTCATATTAAAAAAGTAACAAAACAAAAAAAACTTATTTCAGTAAAAACTTAGTACTTAGTTGGATACCCTTTATTTTTGATCACAGCTGCTAGTCTCCTTGGCATACTTTCTACAAGGGCCATACAGCGATCCACTGAAATATCATTCCAAGCTTTTTCTACTTCTTTCCATAAATCGGCCAAATTTTTAGGCTTTTCTCTTATTACATGCTGCTCCACATCATTCCAAAGGTTCTCAATAGGATTGAGATCCGGAGATTGGGCTGGCCATTTTAACACGTCGATATTGTTCGATTCCAAGCAACACCTCACTAAACGTGAGGTGTGTTTTGGATCATTATCTTGCATAAATCGCCACCTAAGTGGCATGTTGTCCTCTGCATAAGGTATCATTGTATTTAGAAGTATATTCTGGTATACATACTGGTCCATACGAGTATCAATCTTTTTTATAGGACCAACACCATACCCAGAAAATGCTGCCCACACCATCACATTACCCCCTCCGTGTTTTATTGTTTTACTGGTGTACTTTGGATTATGTTGCATGTTCGGAGGACGCCATACATACCTCTTACCATCCGATCCGAATCTACAAAATTTAGATTCATCACTCCAAAGGACATTTTTCCAAAAAATTAACGGCTTTTCCAAATGCTCACGAGCAAAGGACAACCGAGCTTGTATGTTCTTTTTTGAAACATGTGGCTTATGCTGAGAAATGCATCCACGTAAATTTTTTTCATTAAGTCTTCTTCTTATCGTTCTGCTGGACACGTTGATACCATATTTTCCTGAAATTTCTCTCTGGATTACGGTGGAGCTCTTAAAAGGATCTTCGACTGTATATTAAAGAGTCCTCTTTACGTGAAGTTTTTCTGGGCCGAGGAGCCTGTGTAACATTTTTAGATGTTATATATTTCTGAATATGTCTTAATGCATTATAAACCATCTTCCTGGAGCATTCCAAAGCATAAGCAATCTCACTTATACTTGTTCCTCTCGAGTTCATTTGTTGAATAATCTTTCGTTGTTCCTCTGTACACCACTTTTTTTTAGCCATATCTAAATAATGTTTATTAAGTCAGTTTGTCTTCCTCATTGATTAAATAATACCTAAACTTACCAATTAATATTTATACCCTCAAAAAACTTTTAAAAAATTTAATTATACTTATATGTGCTAAAATTGTGTCCAGCTTATTTTACATATTACTGCACTAAAATGCAAATTTGAAAGAGAATAGCGATAGAATGCAAAAAAAAAGTAACGGGACTTATTGATCACACCATAAACAACACTAATTACCAAAAACTTTAGTTTATAATTGCAATGAAATGAAATAATTTGCTTTAGAAAACAGCAAGTATGAAGTGTGCTAACCTCATGGCCACCACTGTATATACATTATGCAAATGAAAAATGTGTACATTGCAAACGCAATGACAGACTTATCATGGTGAAGGGTATTAAAAAAAACCCAAAATAGTTTATTAAACACATTGTAAAAATTACATTAATAATTGTAAATTTATTATTTACTATTCTACACCTACTATTATTTCAAAGATATGTTGAATATTCTATTAGCTTTTTGCTAATGCTCCAAGCTTGTATTGTTAGCTTTCAACGCAACTCAACTTGATAACATGAACCTGAATATACACAGTGAGGGAATTTCAAATTCGATTTAAACAAGTAACCGAGCAATATTCGGCTCCCTTTACCAAATTATATTTAAAAAAAATTTTAAATATTTTTTGCCAAACAAAATTTTTTAAAATTTAATTTATTTGTAAAAAAAAATTCAGTGTAAAAAATATTTTTCCCGATTTTGACCCATTATAGGTCCGACTTACTATGGCCTTATATACGCCGTTGAAAAGGTCTTTGAAATATCTATCCCTAGATATCCATATCGTCTATAGATCATAGGTAAATAATCGAGGTTGTTCCGGCTTATATCTCAGCCATTTGATGGCGGAGATATAAGCCGAGCCGAAAGAATTTCCGATATATTGATGTATGAATCATGTATGCAAAAGTTATTCGGGGACTACGGAAAGTTGATTTCAACATACAGACGGAAATGGCTATATCGACATCGCTATCTATAACGATCCAGAATATATATACTTTGTAGAAATTACAAACGGAATGACAAAATTATATACATATACCCTTGGCACTCATGGTGAAGGTTATAACAAGTCAGAAAGTATAGTCGGTCAATAACTTAAACCGAGTATATGAGCAAATTATGATAGACCGTCCTTATTTGAGTTAAATTTTATCTCAATACATATTAATATGTACTTGGTAACTATTGGAGATATTGTTACGAAATTGCACACGATTGGAGCTAAGGTGTTTTTGAGTTTTTTTGCATTTGTTCAGCTTCCTATCGCTAATTCGGGTCAGTGTGTGGGCCCTCAAAATTGGTCTCCTCGGGTACCAAAATTTAAAAAAAAATCGCCAAAAATCCATTTATGATCCAAATGAGCTGAAATTTGAAATATAAATAGTCCTTAAAAACATCTTATATAGGTTATCTCTATTAGTTGAAGAGATATTTAGGTTTATTGATTGAGATGACACGCCAACGGATTGTCGAAATTTATTCTTAAAATATCAGCTATATTGGTGATAAAATTCTAAATAAAATAGGAATAACTTGCTAACAACTATCTTGTCCCTATAAAAAATTACACGCATCCAAAGTTGGAACATATGAAAAAGGTAGTATTTTTTAAGTTTTTTTCCCAAAAAAGTCCCTATATTTTTTCTTTTGTAGAAAAAATTTTTCTTTGGGACTATACACAATTTTTATATGATCCAGAAAGAAAACTTAATGCTAAAGCGTGTAAAATAAAATTTGGGTCACTAAAGCTGACACAACACCTCCAAGGCCTATCCAAACTTGGCCAATTTTAAAAAATAATTTTAGGTTTGAGCAAAAAATTCTAAAAAGCCAAACACCGATCCTAGAAGATGTTCTATATTTGTATAACCCTATATATTATTTAAACACTTACAAAGCTTTTTTACTATCACACGGTTAATAACGTCACAGTAGACACTTTTCTAAATGAACTCAGTTTTTGGAACACATTTTTCCCGGTTTATGAATTTCGGTACTTTGGAATAAAAAATTTCAAAAATTATAACACCATTGATTTAAGGACATTTGGATCTGCATTAATTTCAAATTTTGTTATGTTATCTTTAACCGTTAAAATTTTACATTAATTCAAATTTTATATTTTTCTTCATGGAAAATCACCATATTATAATTTTTTAAGTTTTTAAAGTAAATGACGTCCCAAAAATTTATAAAATTATTTAATTTTACTAAAATATCAATCTTCAAGTCCTAACGATTTCATCAATATCAAATACTTATATAAAAAGCTTTCATTTACTCCTCAGAAGTTCCACAAACCTTACCCCCTTCGGAAAATTTTTAAATTTTTTCATATATTTCAATGCAAATAAACTCAAAAACAATAGTTCACGAATTATTTCCAAAAAAAAAGTAACGTTTCTAAACCACTGTGCGATCGTCATAAAATTAGGTAACATGACTTCCGTATATATAAAACCTATTTGGACCAAAATTTGTGTAGATACTTATATAAATTAAACATTAATGACCGATAAAGTCTTATTTCGGGAGGACATATGTACGGATTTCAATCAAGAACAAAGGTCCTTGGACCGAACAAAGCGAATGTACCAATTTTTGTCGAAATATCCTCAAAATCGTGACCTGTACTTTGCGCACAAGGATGGACATCGTTTCATCGAGTCAGAAAGTGATCCTAAGTCAATCGGTATACTCGGATAGGTTAGACTAATATTTTTGTCCAAAAGCATAATATATCCTCCCTGTAGGGTATAAAAATGGAAATAAGTCTGAAATTTCTAAACCCTTAGTCCCAATTTCGCATGTCGTTCCAAAATTAATCTATTCTTAGTACTTCATTTACTTTATTTAAGTGCTTTTCTTTTGCCAAACTAATATTCACAATTTATCATTTTCCTCAACTTCTAAAAATGCTTTCTTATCCACCATCTGTTTCAAAGTTCACAGTTGAAATATTGTTGCTATTCTCTTAGTGTTCTAATTATTTAAAACACGCACTTCTAATACAATTTATTTTAAAATAAAAATACTAAATATAACTAAGTAAATTGTACAATCTAGCCCTGGCGAATAGACAGACAGACCTTATAGGCGTATAATGATGTAGACAAATATTTCAAATTAAGGTGGGTCCATCAGCCAGGTATAGTGGAGTAAACAACCATCTTCTATAATAGATTCATATTAAAACAAAACTATTTTTAAACAAATTTAATGCTGAGAACACGAATGACCCCCATATGCCTTAAAAATAAACAATAGCCACAGATAGACAGTAGACAATTTAATTATTGCCATTTGGTAACAGCAACACAAAATTAAATTTCCTATAATGTGTTTATTTAGGTTTAGACTAAAGTTAATATTTTTGGGTGCTTATTTACATTTGATTATGGGATGGGTTGGTTGGATGATATTGACCACAGTGTCGTCATGGAAAGTTTGGAAAAAGTTAAAATTTTTCTTATATAAAGTTAAATCTTTTTCTTAAAAATTACATTTATTGATTTAATAAAAAATAGCAAAAAAAAAATAATAGTAAACGGTTACTATGATCAGGGACCGAATTACCACATTCGATATCAAGTAAAAATTATCGCAATTTTCTTATTCGAGATTATGGTATTCAATATCGAGCAAGAAATTCAGTATACTTTATTATAATTACGATATCGAAATCATTTGTCGATACGATAGCTCATTCGATCACGAATGCGGTAATTTTTATTAGTTTTAGGGCCATTATTACAACTTGCCTTTATGTTCGTAATAGTAAAAGTTAACTTTAAAGCAGCGAAAGGCATTGAGCTCTCAAATGAGCTCTCTTGTTTTTGTTCTCACATGTACGCAAGCACACACATTGTATAAAAACAATCAAAACCAGTCAGTCTCGCATGAGCATTGATGGAAGCAGGTTGTTTTACGCTTTTCGCTTTTATGCTTGTTTATTTCAGTTATTGTTTTTGTTTTTTTCTCAACTTTTTACTCAACTCATACAACTACAATATCTAAAAACTGTAGTGGTGTGAGTATGCCTTTCGCTGCTTTAAAGCAACCTTTTTCTATTACTTAAAGTTACCTTTTACTATTACGAACATAAATAATGGCATAAATAATTCGCTAAATATTCTTTAGATTGGAACAATTTTCATTTTATTCGTCATCACTTAAATCAGGATATAACCCTAGAGACTCATGGTCGAGGAGTACTCACTCAGGTCTCAGAGTTTTTTGTTGCTGATGACCAATTAATGTTAAACAAAGTTTGTAAAAATATTTAAATTTTTATTAAGAAGTGTTTTCAAAGAAAATGTTCAACTTTCATAAGCTTTGGCCTACCATGGAATCTTAGTGTTAAGAATAAAAATATGATTTTACCGAGAGTGGATAAATCTTCAAACTGCTCGGAACTCAGACCAAAGAAAGATATTCGGTTATTGTTAGAAGCGAACTGAATACCTCAATTGTTTCATGGTAAAGGGTTTTCCAACAAGTGGTGTTATTTTGAATCACCCGTTACCGATGTCACATTTGAAGCTTTTATTCTTCGACATTTGACAAGTAGAAACTACGCCATTACTAAAAATGGAACGATACACGTTTCGACAACGCATTGAAATTATTAAAATTCACAATTACTGAAAATCTTGCAGTCACAGTTCGCAAAACTAAAGCATTTTTGGCTCGTCGTGAAGCACCTTGTCGTACAGCAATACAGAAATTGGTGGAAAAATGCACGTCGCTCAAGAACAACTGAGAATATTGCTGATGTAGCCCAAAGTGTTGAAGAAAACCCAGGTTAGTCCATTCCTCGTCGTTCTTTGGAATTTTGCATTCCACAAACGTCATTACACCGTATTTTGCATAAAGATTTGGGTCTTAAGGCTTCAGTTAACACTCAACTCAAGCCGGTCGATCATCAACAACGTCGTGTCTTTGCTGATTGGGTCCTTGTTATTACCTCTCGAAGAGGTGATCACAATTGACCACCGAGATCTTGTGATTTAATACCTTGCGACTTTTTCCTTTGAGGTCACGTGAAAGATAAAGTCTACGCCAACAGCCCAGCGTCGATTAAAGACCTCAAAGATAGAATTCGTGAGGCTATCAAGGACATAGGGCAGCCAATTTGCGATTTGGTTATGAAAAATTTCATAAATAGGATATGGTCATGTAAGCGTGGTCGTGGTGGCCATTTGGCTGATGTGGTTTTTCATTATTAACGGCATACCTTCCTCTTTATTATAAAATAAACATCCGATCATTTATCTCAAAAAATTCAATTTTTCTTTGAATACCAAAATAACAACTCTTGTTGGAAAACCCTGTATTTTAAAGGTGACGGGAACCACAAAATCGATTCCGTAAAGTATATTGAAGTGGATCTTCAATATACGTAGATTTCTTTACATTCTTAATATTAGGATATTAGGAAAATACATATCTACAAAAATATATTTCTGCTCCGAAGAAGGAACAAGATCAGAAAATAAGAATTTCTAACAATAAAACAAAAGACTGATCATAGAAGAGGAACAGGAGATCGTAGACGATCTAGACGTATGAAAACTGGATAATAAGAAAAAATGTGGGTCATGGGACAAAATGTATGAATATTTCATGATTTGTTAAAAATATGTCTAAAAAAATAAGTGAGTGATGGCACTAATAAGGTTGGGAAGTACTGCTATAGAGTTCAATTAACTTTGATTTGTAAAACTAACATCAACTACTGTATAAGAAGGAAAAAGTTAAAATCTTTGTAGAATTTGTAGAGGGAAAGAACTAACATAAACCTTGTCACGCCATTGCTTCCCAGAGGTTAGGGGCCGATTCTGCGAACTTGTTCCGTTTTAGTTGCTGATCATAGTTTGTTTAAAAGCAGATGTTTTTCAGAATGTTTAAACACCCAATTTTATATGGTTAATGGTTTAATTGTTTTCTAAAAAAGGAATGAAATTGATTTAAATCAGAATTGATCCCGGACTTATTAATTACAGATTAGTGGCTAAGCTTTGCTAAACTCAAACCCCTAGTGTTGAGTTTTCCATTTAAACACAGAGTTTTATTTATTTTCATTATATTTATACATATTTGTAAATGAAATATTATTAATTTCTCTTACAAAATATTTCAATAAAATACATACAATAAAAAACAAATTAGTAAGTACTTGGAAAATTAATACACCAGTTTTTTTTTAGTAACAAATGAACTATTGTCCGGTTAATGCCATTTTTGGTCGTCATATATGACTGAATAACGAGTAATGTTCCATTGTGAAATAAATTATTATGATTAAGTAGTATAAAGTGTAATAAAATATAAATATATAAAAAACATTTTTTTATTATTAAAATTACGTTTCTTAGTATTTACTATAACAACAAAATAATCAAGGGATTCACACTAGTTTTTCATAACATGTCATAAACTCTACTCTGTTGCTAAATGATTTCAAAATAAAATAATGAAACAATAAAACAAAACATACTTTTAAAATTAGATTATATAGAGTTTACAATTATAAACATTTATTTTTGTACTACATAATCTTAATTTTTTTGAAATAAAACATTTAAATAAAGCTACAGTCGGCTTGGAAACAATAGACCAGTGAAATTACACACACAAAAAATAACTAAATTAGGTAATGAAAGATAGTTAAATAAAAATTGGCATAGAAGTCAGTATATATGTTCTAAATAAAGTTATTAAAAGTCACCATAAATCAAGTGACCGCTACTCAAGATTTTGGAGGTCAAAGGTCATAAGCTTCTTGCATATATCTTGATTATTATGCGTTCTACGAGCTTGGGAGTTATTACAAAATGTTTAGATAATAAAATATCCTAAATATATTCGCTATAACTCGAAAATCGTTGCTGCTATATACAAATTATGTGAAACCAAAATACATGAACTTTTCATTAAAATTTTGTACTAAAATTTCTTAATATCATGCTGCGAGTATTTAAGCTCCATATTTAAAATTTATTTCAATGATTTCTCAACATATATTGATTGCATTTAAATATTGTAAAGACAACTGAATATCAAATATCACTTCTCAATTTCATATCGTATTTTTACAATTATCATTTTTTTTTACATATTTCCTTTACAATGTTAAATGTTCTCTTATTTACGCAGCTTTATTGGCAATTCATATCAATTTGTATTTAATGTAAATTCCAATGTCTTAATATTGAATTTTATTTTCTTAATAACATTTAATTCAAATTTATTTCCAACTTAAATTCATATTTATTTATTTCTCTTTATTAATTTGTGTCAACATCAATGAAATCAATATGTAGTAATTCAAAGATGACTGATGAAATCGAGTGATAGCAAATTTACTGGAATGTATTTTAAAGTAAATTTTGATCGTTTAGAAAATTGTGTTGTGTCTTCGCTTAATTGCTTGTTGTGTCTTAGCTAAATGATATCACAAATAATGACTCTAGCCAAAAATAATTAAAAAAGAAATTATCAAAATGGCTTTTTACATCGTTTTCTTACATATTCTTAATTAAGTATATAAAAACTCTGTTGCCATTTTCACTAATTACTTTTCATATTAGAAATATAGATTACGAATGAATCAAACACCGCATTGACATGATCAGATGTTACTCGTTTTTGGCCATTGTTTTAAAATCTAACAAAATACTCATTCATTTTAACATTAGCATAAAAACAAGTAAGAGAGCTATATTCGGCTGTGCCGAATCTTATATACCCTTCACCAAATTATACGTTAAAATAAAAATTTTAAATATTTTTAGGTAAACAAAATTAAATTTTTTTTTTCAAAATTTAAAAAAAATTATTTTCTAAATTGTTTTTCAAATTTAAAAAAAAAATTTTTTTTTTTTCAAAATTGTTTTCAATTTTTTTTTTTTCAAAATTTTTTATTTTTTTTTTAAATTTTTTTAAAAATTTTTAAAATTTTTTTTTTAAATTTATTAGTGAAAAAAAGTTAATGAAAAAAAGATATAGATCAAAAATAGACCAAAAATCGAGGTTGTCCCGTTTTTTTCATTATATCTCAGCCATTTGTGGGCCGATTTTCTCGATTTTAAATAGCGACCGAGCCGAAAGAATTCCCAACATATTGATATATAAGTTATGTTTGTAAGTTATTTGGGGTCTACGGAAAGTTGATTTCAACATACAGACGGACATGGCTATATCGACTTCGCTATCTATAACGATCCAGAATATTTATACTTTGTGGGGTTGCAAATGAAAAATGTAGAAATTACAAACGGAATGACAAACTTATATATACCCTTGCACTCATGGTGAAGGGTATAATAACAGAGGTTAGCTACCGATTTGCTAATTTATATTATTTCGGTAGCAGAATTTTATTGATAATGGTAATTCAGGTCTGACATTTTTAATGGTGGTACAGTGAGACCTCGATTATACGTAATGGTCGGGACCGGGAGCATTCAGGATTTCCCGGTTGAGTACCAATTTTTAGTAGTTTTTTTATAATGACAATTTGTCGATAATGATATTTAAAGCTCCATATTTCTAACTGATCCATCGGTTGGATCAAAGTCGTCCAATTTGGTGGAAACAATTTCACAATAACGTTTTCAGCATTGAAGTCCAATAGCAGAATGAGTTTACTATAATCTTTTACACCGATTTTCTTAAAATTCTCTCTCACTTCTGGTACTAAATTATTGTCAAACCATTCTCATGGTTATTTTTGTGCTTGTGTGTACCAGCAGCATAAACGCAAACTAATGAAGTTAGTCTCTCCTTTGAGACCTTGTGTCATTCTATGAAATTTTCTTTGTGCCTAGCCAAACTTCTCTCAAGTAAACACTTTCCATTCTCCATTATCTCATTGGTGAGTTTTTTCATTGATTTGAACTCATTTAATTTTTCCACAAAAATTGTGGCAGCTAATCAGCTGAATATTTTTCTCCTGCAGCATTATGTTTGTGAATTTTGAGTGGAATATTTTAGAGTTAATCCAGAAATTGGAGTTCCTTTAAATCGTTCCTTCCGGAACCATTCATAAACTGCAAAATCTACTTTTGGTTCTTCAGCAGTTTTTAAAGTTTTTCGGTTTCCAAAGCCAATAACAGAATCACTTTGTTTTTTATAATGTCTAACACTCCTCATGCCAAAAGCTGTCGAAAAATCGATGGCACAATATCAGAAAATTTTTGCCTTTTTCGTTTTTTTCACATTGTGTTCAAAAATTGTTCAAAAATAATCGAAAACAAATTATAATCCCGGATAATAGAGGTAATTACGGTTAATCGATGCAAAAAAATTTAAATCGATCCAAAAGCATTTTCTTTCCCGGATATTTGATTTTGCCGGTTAATCGAATCACGGATAATCGAGGCCTCACTGTAATATAGATATTACAATTTAACTTCAATATATTTCAATAAACTTCAAAAGCAGTATTGGTATTTTAAATTATTTCATATTATTCAGTAACGGTATTTTAGAGCTAACGGTAATTGAGCTTAATAGACCCATAACAACTGATGATTCCGATTTCCAGACACAATATTTAAAATTACTTTAACTACACACATTTCTTTTGGTGTATAAAAAGGGGTTATATTTTGCCTTAATTGATGTACTCTACTCATACAAACAATTGTGACAAAGTAGACAAGCACATTCCATTCTTTATTCTCTTAAATAGTTAAAAAAAAAAAATTCATTATAAATTTATTTGTATTCACCAATCATAAAATTCATAATACGACACATTCTTGCATTCGTTATGTTAGTTTGTGAGCACATATGTGGAAGAATAATTTATGTGTCACCGACTGCCTGATTACAATCTAAAGTACGTACTTTTTTTTTTGCTTAAACTTCTTGATTATTATTCAATTACATATGTATTAGTTTAAATAATGGCCTTAATATTATTTTCTGTCGTTGAAGTATGTATATTCTGAAACCACATTGTGGCTGGAAGAACAATATAGTATTTACACTTGAAGAAAGAAATGTACTTTTTAGTTCACTACTAGCTTGACCCGGTGCGCTTCGCTACCCCTGTCGTAGTCTATGTTGGAAATTTCAATGAAATCGTTTCGGCCGTTTAGTATTTATTGTTTAAGAACTAAAGGTACCAATTTTACCGGTTTTCCCCCTGTTTACGCCTTTCTGGTCCAAGTATTGAAAAAATGTATAGCCTATTGACGCTTCCAAGTAAGTATCTATCTACGTTCCAAATTTCAATAAAATCGATTCAGCCGTTTAGGCGTGATGCTCAAACAAACAAACAAATAAACAAACAAATAAACAAACAAACTTACAAAGACATTTATATATTTATATAGATATAGATTATTCAAAGCTATTTTTAGTACTAAACGACTACTGCAAAAACTTTTTATACCCTTCACCTTCGTGAGAAGGGTATATATAAGTTTGTCATTGCGTTTGTAATTTCACAATATAATTTTCCGACCCTATAAAGTATATATATTCGGGATCCTTATAGATAGCGGAGTCGATTAAGCCATGTCCGTCTCTCTGTTGAAATTTTCTGAAGACCCCAAATAACTTACAAACTTAAAAACAAACTCGGTTGCTATTTAAAATTCAGAGATTTTTGGCCTATTTTATAGTAATTTGGACCTACAATGGGTCAAAATCGGGAAAAATATTTTTTAACCCAAATTTTTTTTTAACAAAAAAATTTTTATTTCATACATTTTTTTTTCACTAGTAAATTAAAAAATAAAAAAAAATTTTTGAAAAAAAATAATTTTTTTTAAATTTAAAAAAAAAATATTTTTTAACCCAAATTTTTTTTTAACAAAAAAATTTTTATTTCATAAATTTTTTTCACTAGTAAATTAAAAAATAAAAAAAAAATTTTGTAAACAATATTGAAAAAAAATTATTTTTTAAATTTTGAAAAAAAAAATGTTTTTTCAAATTTTGAAAAAAATTTTTTTTTTTTTGAATTTGGTGAAGGGTATATAAGATTAGGCACAGCCGAATATAGCTATCTTACTTGTTACTCTTAAAACTATGCATTTGCAGTAGTTAAAGCAAATTCAAGTTGTAATGGTATTGAGTATATGGGTACTCAGTAGTCAATACCGTCTATTTTTCCCGATACTCAATACAAAAAATCCACTACTTAGCACTTTAAGAGTTGTATTTTTCTGTACAATAGGAAAAAAACTGGTATGTTTTTCAGCTTATGCTTGCGAAATATGTTGACTCTAGCGTTCACAATTGCGATAAATTTCTCGCAAATTCCCAGAAAATTTTTTTTAGAAATTCTCGGGAATTTCTTAATAAGTTTCCTTCTTAACATTACAGTATTATTTCCGCACAAATAAACGAGATTCGTAGCAATTTGTTGCCAATCGAATGATTCGATTATACTCATAGATTTTCGGTATATTAGCAATAAAAAGTCAGTTGATACAGAAGAATTACGATTTAAATAACTTAATTTCTGTCACTCCTATTAAAATTTATCAACCATAACAGAAACAGTCGGTCATTTAGACAGAATCATTTTCTTTGTGTGACAAAACTAGACTAATATTTATTCAAAACAGGAAAATTAACATTTCAAGTAAATCGAGAATGATTGAGATGCTTAACATTAAAACTTCTAAGGATATTCTTATTGTTACGTTTTCACCTTTTGAAAACTTTGGTTAATTTCCTTTAAATAAACCGGATACATTTGATTGCAAATAAAAAGCGGTTTTAATAGTTTAAAATTGTAACAACTTTTTATTTATTCAAATGTACAACAACAACAATCTAAATAGTCACTCAGTGTCTTTAGACACGTTTATCAATTCGCAGAAATGTACATGACAGTTGATGTTAACTCTAACAGTACCTATGATAAACTCACTGACTACAGTAACCGCAGTCACAATTTATACACACTTCCATATTCATCCGAGTAGTCGAGATTGTTCTTAACGGTCAAAACTAGTATGTTCGATTTGATTTCTTTAAGTTAGATTTGGCCTAAAAATACCGCCATCAGCAAATCTGGCTTACGACCTTTAAGAATCTCCTCCAGGAATTACCACATCGACATATACCTTCATATAGGAAGCCGGAATTCTCGAACTCAACTCCTGAGTTTTAAGGTCTCCACCAAAATCCAATTAGAGTTTTGTTTGGTACTCCACCAGTGTTCCAAATTGAGTTTTGTTTGGTACTCCACCACGACAAATTATAGGTTATAAATTATAACCAAAACCAATGCATGTGGTTAATGTGAAAACTTCGAAGAACCGTAACGTTAGACGACACCAACCATCAACCAATGCGAGTGAAACGCAATCCCTCGAAGGCAGCGAAAAAAGGACGGCCTGATTGCCCTTAAACGATAATGGCAATGACGCTCGAGTTCTTCCTCCACCCAAAGCTGAATTACGAATGTTGTCGTATGTTCGAATTCTAGAGCTTTCGATGTAAATGTTAGTAGCTTAAACATTTAGTGCTGACAAACTTACAAACAATGCTAATAACCGTATGCTATCAACATTGTTGATAAGTAGAAGAAATTCAAATCGCTATTGCACATTCGTTACAATATTTACAGAAAATAATGACAATAATAATGGCTTCAATTTGCCTATATACATTCTGATTTAAAAAAGTTCTCTTTCGAATGGAAATACGCTTTTTAGTACCGAAAAATTCCAGGGAATTCAATGTTCAAAATCTGTTCAATACAGATTGAACAGATTTTTTATAATATTTTCCGAGAATTGAAAAAGTCTGGGAAATTAGGAACCATAGAGGCAGCTAGATATGTAACTAAAGACCATAAACCTAAGTCTGTTGTCAAAAACCTAATTCGTGAGAATGTATTGCCATGTATTTTGTTATTGTATCACACATATGTGTGAAAAGAAAGCAATTTTGTTTAATTTTCACTGATATTTCGCTCACCTTCCGTTCTATGTATTTATTCTATGTTAGGAACTCTAGTTGACAATATTTTTAAGGGAACTTAAACAATTTCTTTCAAAATATACAGATGTAAGTTTTCGGAATACGATAATCAATTTTTTTTCAGAATTCTTCAACTCTAAATATAGTTTTAAAACATAATGCCCACTGTTCACATGGAATTAATGTCATAACCAGTAAGACAAAATAGTAAGTAATTATCTTAGGTTGATTCTGGAATACGGACGTTAGATGTGATCAGAAAATTTATTTTAAGACCCACCTTTCTAAAATTTTCCAAACTATATAAAAGATGAATTACTCTACAGGCGTAAACCGATAAGAATGAGTAGCGAATCTGTTTGAAAAGAAAAATGTGGAGTGATAAATTGAAAACTTATTTTTGATAAATTCCTACTAATTAAATTTCATTAATATGACGTTATCTTTTCCCCATAAGAACAAACTTACTTAAGATATCAAAAGATGCAATAATATTGTTCTATGAGATCATATTCCTATTAAAGAGTTATAATGTTAATAACATTTACCAAATTGCCGCTAATTATTCCCCTGTTATTAACATCCCATCTATTTACAAATACTATTAATTAAATTCAAATTTTTTGCAGTGTTTAGGAATAAATATGTGTATATATATAGTTCTTGATGGTGGTGACTTCTGTCGCATTTTTATATAATTCTTTTATTAATATTCTTCACCCATATTTCTTTTTTTTATAAACGGATGAAGTCATTAAAAAGAACAAAAAAATAAAAAAAAACTACTTTTTCTATTCTACTAGAATAAAAATTTTTGTTATTTAATTTTGTTTTTTTTTTTTTTGTTATTATTGCATGATCAATTCATATTTTCTCATTTACATATACATTTTTATATCGAAACACACAGATACTTACGCACACTCTCATAAACACTTAATAATTTCATGCACGTCAAATTCACTCAAGTGTTTCTTTCGTCTAGTACATAGTATTTTTTTTTATTTATTTATTTTTGTTGATTTTTTTTTTTTTTTTGTTTTCCTATTCTCTGTCTGCTGATTGTGCCTGTTGAGTTGGTGTTTCGTCTGTGGCATGAGTAAATAAATTGCAGAAAGCCGGTTTAATTATTTTGCTCAACCTTGACCGTCATCTGCATGCAACAACATCTGTTCGAGTTGTGGTTAGGGTTTTCAACTTTGCAAATTTTATTTGGATTCTGGGAAAATATTTCTAAAACAAATATATGGAGTATTTTTGGAATATGATGCAGGTTTAACATGCCTATGTTAGCTGTCTCTTATATTTAATGCATGTTGGGAAATTGTTCTGTAAAGCAGTTACTAAGACCTCTGATCAAGTTAAAATATTAATAAATATTTTTGGACAATTTGTGCGCTTATAAATCTATGTTCTGAATAAAGTTATGTTTCTGAGAGAATAAAAAAGTAACTGACGTTGCCCATTAAATCAGTTTTTGCTAAAATTACCAATTCAGATAGAGACATGTAAGCGAATCTAATAAAATGTCAACTTTTGTAATTGTATAGCTTTTCGATGAAAAAGTGACACTTATTCTAAAATCTTTTGTCGTGCCTCGATAACCGGTAATGTCCCAAATCATTAATTTAGGCCACTAACTAGCAACAAACTACCAAATCTAAATTATGCCAATTCTATGAAAGCAGTGAAACTAATGCATTATAAGGATTCGTCGACGTTGAGATTAACTTGGTATTTTTGGTTCCATACTGCCTGAATTTCCTCGGATACCCAGTAATAATTCGACAAAAATTGCAATCGATGACAAGTTAACTAAGTTTTAATGTTTATCGTGCAATAAATGTAAAGAGATATAACTCAAGGTATTCTGAGAAAGCTATATTATCAGTATGCCATTTAAATGAAGTTTTGAGTCAATTGGTCCGAATTGACATACCGCTCTTTATTAATTTACGACAAACGCAAAAATACTAATGCTCAATCTAAAATATATATCTTTTGAATAGAAGAAAATTCAAGGAGTAAATTACGTTGTTATTTATAGCATCTCTGAGAATTTAACATAGAAAGGAAAAAGACAAAGTTGAGTGTAGTTTTTAACGTTTATAGTGCTTCATCTATTGGTAGACTATAGATATATTGTGAGAAAGCCCCTTATTACAGATTGATTTGTTGACCTTAATTTTGAAATGGCGATTCCTTTAGTTTGTCTTTAACAAAGATATTTTAAAAATGTACGGACAAATTTTATTAAAATTTGAGCACGGACATTTTCACAAATTGTTTTCTTAGTTCCGTTAATTTTGCACAATTGTTTGGCCCTTAGAACGCTGTTTCAGTTAGCTGATTATAATGCACAGCAAAAACTAAAATTCATATCCAACAACTAAATTCATAAAGTCAACTAAATATTTTATTGAAATGGGACCTATCACAAAAATCAAACATAAAATTTTTTTTCTTATTAAAATATTATTACTATTAACAAAACATATTAAGGGTCCTCATGTAAACGCTTAAAAGCCTCCCAAACTGTGCAATCTATGCATTTTTACACTCTCGCAAATGAACTGTCAAAAAATATATGGAAATTCGTTTGCACAACTCCGATAAGGTTGCGCGACAATTTAGACTCGCAAACTTGATTTTATTGTGCATTTGATTAATCAGCTGCTTTTGTTTACTTTTAATTATGAAAAATAAAAATCAAATAAAATATAAATATTTTGTGCATGTGAAAATTGTGTAACTTCGGAACAGAATGATTGGATTGAATGGCAATATGTATGGAAACATTATCCAACAGCTAGAACATAAACAAAATCTTCAAACTATGTATACACAGAAAAAAGTTTCAACATAAATAGTATGATTTGATTTCATTGATTTCAATTCATAAAATTTATAAATAATTTCTTAAATAGTATGATTTTGTTCATATTTTTTGTTTTTAAATAAAATCTAGGAGGCTTGAAAAAAATATTTCAATTTTCATTTATATTTTTATGTTGTTTGAAAATGTTTGAAATTTTCCTTGGAAAATTTTTATGTTTTTTATGATTTTCAGCTACAAAATGAGCAAATATGCGTGATATTGACTGCATTTTATGAAGCAGATGAAATGCTTTAATATTAATGGAAGCTAAATGATGTTTAATGATATTTTTTTACATTTCAGACTTTTTTGATTCATCTTGAATAATTGGTAATATAGGGCTATTTTACAAACATATTTGAACTAAGCCATTAGGTAATGCAATTTATTATAAAATATCTAGAAATTTATGCAAAAAAAGCAAAAAATTCCATCATGTACACTTTCATAATATTTATGAACATGTTCTTATTCTGAATGAAAAAAGTTTGGGAAAAAAAAGTCATGTTCGATTAATAATATCTATTACAAAATTCATTCCAATTATGAATTTCTTTTTTCTGTGTATCATCGTTTGTTCCAAAGATTTAACTTTCATTCAACATATTTAGTATTTAAATTTATACAATTTGAAAAACTTTTTTTTACAGCTTTGTTGAATTTATTTTTATTTAACATTTTTAACAAATATAAATTTTCTGTGTAAACTTGCACAAAATTGAAAAAGTGGGTTCATGAAACATGTCGCGCAAATTTGCACATTTACACAACTTAAGCGTTTGAAATTCCGCACAAATATCAAACAATATTAATTATTAATGCAATTAAAATATTAATAAAATTTAAAATTATAATTCAATTAACATTTAAATTAAATATAAGAAATTGGATACGCCATAAACAATATTTTCTAGAGAAAATGCTGTAACTCAATAATTTCTTTAGAAATATTCTATAGAATTCTATTGATAATACTGTTATACTCAATAATTTCTTTAGAAAATACTGTTATACAAAATATTTTAGATAGAAATACTGTTATACACAATAATTTTTAAGGAAAATACTGTTCTACACAATATTGTCTATGGAAAATACTGTTATACTCAATAATTTCTATAGAAAATACTGTTAAACACATTATTTTCTATAGAAAATACTGTTAAACACATTATTTTCTATTGAAAATAGTGTTATTCACCATATTTCCTATAGAAAATGTTGTTTATAACCGTTGTACGCAATATTTTCTTCAGCAAATAGAGTTATACACAATATTTTCTGTAGAAAAAAAAAACTGTTATACACAACACATTACAATATTT
Source organism: Calliphora vomitoria (assembly GCA_942486065.2). Lineage (NCBI taxonomy): Eukaryota > Metazoa > Arthropoda > Insecta > Diptera > Calliphoridae > Calliphora > Calliphora vomitoria. Next base: position 45,829,558 of record OW818030.2, on the reverse strand, counting down.
TTAAAATAAAGCAATTTTATACACATTTTTAGTATAAAATATACAGGAATGAATGTGTAAGAAATCAGCGCACTTTCCATATAACGGAATCCAATAACACCTGCTATTCTTAACCTACGGGAAGATAGAGAAAATTTATTATCAACTGTTAGCATACTTGTGTTAATTTTAATTGATAATCAAGAGTACTTACTATTTAAGGGACCCAAACATTTGAAATTATGCCGGAACGCTTAACAGTATTACCAAGCATTTTAATCCCATACTTACCGAACGTTAAGTATGAACTCAAATATTCTTGACGTAATTAAATTTAACAATACCCGGTCTGCACAATGAAGACCACAAATGGTCAAACATTGATAAAACATTTAAAATTATTTTTAATATTTATTATTCCAACTGTCAAATTACATATTAAATTTGTTTTTGTTTCATAGTAAACAATATAAAAACCATAGATAGATCGGAAACTCAGCTGTCAAAGACCTAACTCAGTTGTCAAAAACCTAAGTGCTGAGAATGTATTAGTAGAAAAAACTATTGTTTTAAATCGAAATTTAAAATCAATAAATATATTAATAAAACCAAATAAAAAGAAAATATAAATGTTGATTCAAATAAGCGTTTGTTTGGATATATTTCATTCATCTAAACTACTTGGGACACATTTTGCTAAGAACAATAGCTAATAAGTTACATGGATGAGAAAAAGCACCTGCTTGGCAAAAATGTCAAATTTTGACCCCCTCTAACTCAGAATGTTCTCGATTGATCTTGTTGAAAAATTGTGTCTGAATTACTATCCAATAGAACTAACGATATACATTGCTTGACATGAAATGTCCCATTCTTCCAAATAACTATAACGGTCATAAGCTTCTTATATGTTTCCCTGGACATCTTATTCATCCCTGAAATACGAAGGAAGGAAGACCTTTTCCCATGTACCTCAGAAAATACATGGGGAGTCCATGGGTCATATTATATGAATATGAACCATCAAATCGGTGACTTGTCATAACGTCAAGTGGGCATCGCATAGTTAGGATTTTTCTGGGCATCATGACTAATTGCAACCTATACAGAAAGAAGAACCAATAAAAATGGGAGAAAATAAATAATTGCTTAATTCACAAAACCCCTTGTATCCTTGTATCGAGTGTATTATTGTATTAGAATAAGCTTGTTGTAAGCTTGTTGTTGGAAATTTTCATATTAAAATTAAATACAATTATACACTTTTATTTTATATGTTTTTAAAAAGTTGTATTGGTTTCCCCAGCTATAAATGTAATTTAAATCCAGTTATTGAGAAGAAGAATAAAAATACATACAATTTTAATTAATGTCAGCAGTAAATATATAGTTTTCGCAAAAAAAATTCATTAATTTACTTATTTCAGTTCTATTTTTCATTTTTTTTCTAGATTTATTTATTTGATTTTTGACTTTTAAAATACAAAATACATTCATACAACATACACTAGGTGTTCACAAACAAATAAACAAAAAGTGTATTTAATACAAGATACACGATACAAATTGTTGTGAATTAAGCAAATATAAAAATTGCAAATGAATAAAAAAAAAAATCAATATTTTTATCTGTTTATCAGACAAAGTCTTTTCAAAGCCTTTGACAAAAATAGAACTACTTTTTTTATAAAATATTTTTAAACAAATGGGAATTATATTAACTCATCATAAGATGCGCACCCTTATTTAAATGCTTGTTTTGTTGTTTAACCCAAGTGGTGTATTAAAAAAATCAAACAGAAAAATTAATAGAATCTATTTATAGAAAATAAAATTTCGGACAGGCGATTGTTTGAAAATATTTTTTGTGTATGGACTTTGAGAGAATATGCTCGTGGACATTATGAAATTTGTTGGTGTGTCATAGCATTCATAGACACTATGAGACTTTTTTATGTCTGATAAAATTCATTCGTTAAACCACTCTTTATTGTGGCCTTGAAATAAACAGAACCGATAATTAGATTACCCTTTTGGTATCCTAGTTTTGTTTTAAGTTGTCCGACCTGTTTTTGATATGACTACAGAGAGACTAGAGGAATATAAAATATTAGAATTAGTGTAAAGAAATTAAACTGTTCACTTTTATTAAATTTCAGTCCAAACTGAAGAGGCTATGAGTTCGGTACTTATAACCATTTGTGTTGTTTACATGTAAACACCAATCATGTTCGACGCGATTGGTATTTAACTGTAAACAACACATATGTCAACGAAGTTCATAAAAAATGATCAAAAAGGAAATACAAATCAAAAATAATAAATAGCTGGTCACAGAACAGCAAACAAAGTATTAATATTTTCCATATATCGACCTCTGTTCTAGTGACTTTCCATTTAGAATTACTTGGATATCTACACATTTTATCTAATTGTACTTTCTGTTAAGCCACAAATGTTATGAGGTACATACTACTAATGTGTAGTAAATAATAATAATAATAATTTATGTCGACAGTTCTAGACAATTCTCAACAATGACAACTGCAATTTCTACAAAAAATAAAAGCAAATTTGTGAATTTTAACGTGACACGCTCATGAACACACTTTGTCAGGCTTGACTTTACAAAGCAGATACTTGTAGAACAAACAAATATGGATAGAGCTCTAAAGGAGGAACGGTGCCTAGTAGAACTCATAGCCTCTACAGCATAATGATGACCCACTGAAAGGTTGTATAAAATAGATTTGTTGAATAAATAGAAAATTTATTTAAAAGTGAGAAATAGTGATGTTTACAAATGCAATATTTCTCTAAAAATGTTTAACAACATCTGATAACAATAACAAGTAAGAGAGCTATATTCGGCTGTGCCGAATCTTATATACCCTTCACCAAATTATACTTTAAAAAAGAATTAAAACAATTTTTTTTTTTCGAAATTTGTTTTTAAAATTTTTTTTCCAATTTTTTTAAAAAAATTTTTTTTTAATTTAAAAAATTTATTTTTTTTAATTTACTAGTGAAACAAATTGTAGACAAAAAATTTTTTTTTAGTGAAAAAACAAAATTCGGGTTAAAATATAATTTTCCCGATTTTGACCCATTTAGGTCCAACTTACTATAGCTTTATATACATCGTTGCAATGGACTTATGGACAATATGGAAATATCTATCATTAGATATCCATATTGTCTATCTTTATGACTTAGTAATCCAGATATACATATGTTGATCAAAACTAGGCCAAAAATAGAGGTTGTCTCGGATTTTTGCTCATATCTCCGTTGTTTATGGACGGATTTTGCTGATTTTAAATAGGAAACTTCTCGAAAGCATGTCTGACAGAATTATTGAAGATTTGGATCCCGAAGATATCTGGGGTCTTCAAAAAAATCAAAAAATTGATTTCAACAGACAGACATGGCTAAATCGACTGTGCTATCTATAAGGAACCAGAATATATATACTTTATAGGGTCGGAAAATTATATTGTGGAAATTATAAACGGAATGACTAACTTATATATACCCTTCTCACGAAGGTATTTTAAAATATTGTAATAAAAATAAATACAGTTATAGCTTCTAGACTCTGGAGTATTAAAAAATATATATATATATGAGGGGCGTTTTGTATGGAAATAAACATTTATCACAATTAAACATGCGATCGATTCAACCCATTAAATTGTTACATGTGAACAAATTATTTATATTAGAAAAGCTATTATATTATTGGTCGTCATTTTTTTTTATCTATTAACTAGTTATTATTAAAAATCAACAAGTTTTTTTTTTTTTTTTTTGAGTTTAAAAGTTTTGATTTTTTCACAAGAAAAAAAACCTATTTTTTATTTGATATGACTCAGGTTTTATTTTACTGCAGCACTAATTAAGATGTTTGTGTTAAATAAACGTTTATTATGTTAATAATCTACATGTTGTAGATAATTACATTTTTATTGTTATTATTATTTTTTTTTTTTCTTACATAGTTTTTATCACTGTCTAACTAAGTAAATATAAACACGTGGTTAAATTTATTTGCTTATTTAGTTTATTTTAAATGTTCAACATTACTTCGGAGTCCAGAGTTGTTAAAGAATTCATTGTTCTAAAAAAATTGTGCAAGGCCAGGTTGCAAATTAAATGTAGAACTTGAGATAATTTCGAACACTGTACAATTGTTCTCGTAGGGTAGAGATCTTTTCAAAATGTACATTTTTAAGTTTAATACAGTCTTTAGATTTTAAACAAAAATTATATTTATTAATACATATGGGGCATTTCATGTCAAGTGAACCAACTTTTGAAATCGATGTCTTCCTTTAAGAGCTTTTTGGTCTCTTTGTGGGATGCGAGTGGGAGATATATTAAAATTAATTTTTAACTCAAAAATTGTATTTCTTGAGTTACAAAACATTTATTTTGATATATAACCCACTCGCATCCCACTAAGAGGCTAAAAGACTATTAAAGGAATAGACCTAAGCTTTCTTTTGAGCAAAAAAATTAAAATAAAATTTAAATGGGAAAAAGTTCGATTTTGCAAAAAAGAAAAACTTTATTTTGATAGATATTCCACTCGTATCTCACTAACCGACCAAAAACATCTTAAAGGAGTGTCCCTAAGTTTTCTTTTGAGAAAAAAATTAAAAAAGGGCCCATTTTGGAAAAAAGTTAGATTTTGCAAAAAAAAAAGTCAAAAATTTTATGTTTTGAGTTACAAAACATTTATTTTGATAGATATCCAACTCACATTCCAATAAGCGACCAAATAGGTCTTCAAGGAAGATATCTAAGCTTTCTTTTGAGAAAAAAGAGCCCATTTTAAAAAAAAAGTTTTCGATTTCGGAAAAAAAAAATTTATTTTTTTTTCCGAAAGATTGAAGAGAAAGCTATCTAAACTACTTGGGACACATTTTGCTAAGAACAATAGGTAATAAGTTACATGGATGAGAAAAAACACCTGCTTGGCCAAAATGTCAAATTTTGAGCTCCTCTAACTCAGAAAGTTCTACCGATCTTGTTGAAAAATTGTGTCTGAATTACTATCTAATAGAACTAACCATAGTGCAAATTTCATGCCAATCGGAAGACATCGATTTCAAAAGTTGGTTCACTTGTCATGAAATGCCCCATATATATATTAGGGTGGCCCTTTTTGGATTTTCGATAAAAAGCAAATGCTGAAAAATTTATATTTTTATCTTATATTTGCAATCATTTTTAGAGTAGAGGTCCAATTTTGCTAGGATTTTGACAATAGATAAATAAAGCGTTAACAATGCCCTAAAAATGTAAAATTACGAAATCGCAATTTCGCAACCCAAAGAAACTATTTCAGATTATATATTAGTAAATATACTAACAAATTTTCTTTTCAGAAATAATTTTAACCAGTTTCTGACCAAAAACTACATTCGCCTTGAAATCCGCCAATTTCAAATCGGTGTTTATGAATCGTTTTTAATGAAATTTTACAAATATATAGACATTTCTAATCAAAATGGAAAAGTCAAAAAGAAATTTGTGCTTTGTAACTGATAATCCCACTATTCCGAGATAAATTTTAAAAAATCTTAAAAATTGTATTTTTAGATTTGAACTTTTTTTTAGATGATACCTTTGAGAAAAATATAAACACATTATTTATTTTGTTTATATTATCTGTATAACTAAACATTAATATTAATATTTTTTTCGAACAAAATTCGCGAGAAAACTACTATTTATACCCTTCAACTGCTTGAGAAGGGTATATATAAGTTTGTTATTCCGTTTGTAATTTCCACAACATAATTTTCCGACCCTATAAAGTATATGTATTCTGGATCCTTATCCTGTCTGTCCGTCTGTCTGTTGACCCCAGATATCTTCGGGATCCAAATCTTCAATAATTGTGTCTGACATGCTTTCGAGAAGTTTCCTATTTAAAATCAGAAAAATCCGTCCATAAATAATCCGAGACAACCTCTACTTTTTGGACTATTTTTGATCTATATCTCGATTACTAAGTCATAAATATAGACAATATGGATATCTAATGATAGATATTTCGAAGTCCATTGCAACGATGTATATAAGGCTATAGTATGTTGGATCTACAATGGGTCAAAATCGGGAAAAATATTTTTTAACCCGAATTTTTTTTAACAAAAAATTCTTTTGTCATAAATTTTTTTCACTAATAAATTAAAAAAAAATAAATTTTTAAAATAAAAGATTTTTTTTGAAAAAATTGGAAAAATCTTAAAAAAAAAATTCGAAAAATTTTTTTATTTAAAGTATAATTTGGTGAAGGGTATATAAGATTTAGCACAGCCGAATAAATCTCTCTTACTTGTTTATATTATTTTAACTTAAATGCACATAATTTTTGACTTAGTATTGATTTTGAAATATATATTTTTCGCGTATGTATGTTGTTAATTAAAAAAATATATATTTAAAAATAATCAGTCTAAGGTAGGAAACAAAACTGAAATTTTAATTTTCAAATGCGATTATCTCGTAAACTATAAGTCATGAAATATAGCTATTGCTACGTTTTTGCTATTCTTGTAGATTCTACATATTTAAAAATCTTTTAAACCGGATCGAGAACAAACATTTTGCATTATTTTTAATTTTGCATATACCTGAGATTCCTCATTTTGGAGCCTTGAGGCTCCTCCCCCTTATTGTTCAAAGTCCAAATTCAACACTTAAATTCAGCTACAGTTCCTCTATAGTTATGGGAAAATTAATTCAAATCCGTTTAGAAGTTACAGATTTATTTCCACTTTTTTTTCATTTCCCCTACTGTGCTTTGGCAGCCTCAAAAATCGACAAAGTCCAAAATAATGGCCACTTTACTCTACAGCAGTTGTCCTAGGGTTAGATATTTAAGTTTAATTAAAAAACAATGGATAATTAATATGTTCATTGTTTGTACATAAAAAATTGTTTATACAGGGTTTTCAAACAAAATGTGTTATTTTGGTATTTAAAGAAAAATGGCATTTTTTGAGATAAATGATCGGATTTTTATTTCATAATAAAGAGGAAGGTATGCCGTTAATAATGAAAAAAAACATCTCCTAAATGGCCACCACGACCATGCTTACAGGACCATATCCTTTTCATGAAATTTTCCATAACCAAATTGCAAAGTGGCTGCCCTATGTCCTCGATAGCCTCACGAATTCTATCTTTGAGGTCTTGAGTCAACGCTGGGCTGGTGGCGTAGACCTTATCTTTCACGTGGCCCCAAAGGAAGAAGTCGCAAGTTCTCGGTGGCCAATTGTGATCACCTCTTCGAGAGATAACACGGTCCGGAAACTTTACCCGTAAAAGAGCAATGGTTTCGTTCCTTGTGTGGTATGTAGCGCCGTCTTGTTGAAAGTAAACGTTGTCCAGATCAATATCATCCAACTGCAACCATAAGAATTCTTAATTCCAAAGAACGACGAGGAATGGACAAACCTGGGTTTTCTTCAACACTTTGGTGCACGGGTTTTATTCTTCACACCACTAACTTGTCCCAAAATCTCAAATTTTTCCACCAATTTCTGTATTGCGGGCCGACAAGGGCTTTACGACGACCCAAAAATGCTTTAGTATTGCGAACTATGACTGCAAGATTTTCACCATTTTTGTAGTGAATTTTAATAATTTCAATGCATTGTTGAAGCGTGTATCGTTCCATCTTTAGTAATGGCATAGTTTCTACTTGTCAAATGTCAAAGAATAAAAGCTTCAAAAGTGAGAGCTACCGAAATACCGGGTGATTCGAAATAACACCTCTTGTTGGAAAACCCTTTAGTTTTTATCTTTTTTTAGATCAACCACATACTACTTATATAAAGTATTTATTTGTATATTGCTCAACTCACTGTCACCGTATCCATTGTATCCACAACGTTCCTGCATTCATTTACTTATTTATATAGATATTTACATAAACCCACTGAATCAGCAGTTAAATAAATAGTTTGCACTCTAGACATGTTCATACTGTCTCAATTTCTCTTGCTGATAACGTTATTCACTTTTGACAGTTTTTTGAAAAAATAAAAAAACAAAAAACATTCAAGTAATAATCATGTTAAAGAAAGAAGTCAAATAAACGAGGGTGGCGAAATAAGTTTATGGGCCATATACACGACAATACATGACTAATTATTATCTTTGAAGAAGTATCATAAAAGAGGTTTTTTAATAGGTAATGAAGAATTTTGTATGACTTTCAGGAAAGTAATTTAAATTCAGTTAAATAATTGTAACAGAATTTATTTAATACAACATTTTGAAGGTGTTGTTTATTTTTCAAGTGTTTATTTTACCCTTCACCATTAGTGGCAAGGGTATATATAAGTTTGATATTCCGTTTGTAATTTCTACATATTTCATTTGAAACCCCATAAAGTATATATATTCTGGATCGTTATAGATAGCAAACTCGATATAGCCATGTCCGTCTGTATGTTGAAATCAACTTTCCGTAGCACCCAAATAACTTACAAACATAATTGATACATAAATATATCGGGAATTCTTCCGGCTCCGTCACTATTTAAAATCGAGAAAATCGGCCCACAAATGGCTGAGATATAAGGAAAACGCCGTTACAACGTCGATTTTTGGTATATTTTAGATCTATATCTGGATTACTAAGTCATTAATATAGACAATATGGATATCTAATGATAGATATTTCAAAGTCCATTGCAACGATATAAGTCTTTAATAATTTGGACCTACAATGGGTCAAAATCGGTTAATCCGAATTTTTTTTTTACCAACAAAATTTTATTTCACTAATAAATTTAAAAAAAAAAATCTTAGAAAATTTAAAAAAAAAATTAAAAACAATTTCGAAAAAAAATTTTTTTTTTAAATTTTGAAAAAAAACTTTGAAAAAATTTTTTTTTTTAAATTTTTAAGAAAAATTTTAATTTTGTTTACCTAAAAATATTTAAAATTTTTATTTTAAAGTATAAATTGATGAAGCTCTCTTACTTGTTTTTTGTTTAAATTGTATAAGACATACGTTTTTTATTTCAAAAAAACTTATAAATTTAGCTTCAATTTGGAAAATACGTTTATAGCTCAGTTGAAAATTGCACGTTCCTTTCCAATGACATGTAAATATTCTTTTACTTTTAGGCTGTTTTCTTACATTTAAATTATTAATAGTATTCATGACCCTACAACTTTTTCTTACTATGGCAATTGACTGACAACCTTCTGATTTTGTACTACTGATGAGTTAAATATTGCAGGTGTCACACTCACCACAGTTGTTCAATTTTCAATTGGTTACTCATATTGAATAAATGTCGAATATACAATAACTATGTATTTCTTTATAAAAAATGTTGTTTTGTTTCAATTTATTGATTTTAGGCTTAAGTTCTTGAATTGAAGTGGCTTTATCAAAACCTTTTGTTCTTAGTATTGCATTTAAACGTAAATATATTGACTAATATTTATAAAAAGTAAACTTTTTCATTCACAACATGCTAAATTCTTGTGTAATGAAATGCACTGTGGTCCGATTACAAATAAAAACATTTGTGACGGGTTTCTTTACTTTTGTCATAGTCCACGGGAATTTGGAAAAATGTGGAAATCCCTTTCTTTTTTTTGCTTACTTTGGGGTAAATGACTACGATATTTGTTTATACTCACTAGCTTCAACTGAATTTATCCCAACCCCATAGTTTTTTTTTCAATCTTTCTTTTTAGAAATTCACAATAAGTAATTAAATCATAACCAACACTAAAAATAAAGTCGTTATTGCCACTGCAAAGGTGTTCATGAGTTGGACTATTTGTTTAGATCCATGACCCTCAAATGATTGCAACTCCCTTGGATGAGGATTTTGATTGTCTACTAGTTTTATCATGCAGTTGAAACTAAAGTATCTTATCATCTCGCGTTTCCTAATTAAAATTTCCATAAGAGTCTTTGAATGAAGTGGTTGTTCCATATATCTATATTTGATTTATAACTTACACAAAAAGCGCTGTAATTAGTTCAAGTCTAAGATTGACAGTGGGCAAATAAGGCAGTGAAGATTGAGCAGACTTCAATTTTATTTGTTTTACTTTAGATTTAATATAAATAGTAGGATCACGTTAGATTATCCGCTAAGCTGAATGTGTGAGTCAGTGAGCTTGTGGGCATATCCCTCTAATGCTTAAGCATGCCTCAATTCACTCATCGCGAAAATGACCATAAATGCAAATATCACAGATTTTTAAATTCAAAAACATTGAAGTCTTTTAAAATATTTAAGTACGTGTTTTAGCAACTATTACAAAAGTTTTTGAATTGAAAAATCAGATATACTTGCATTTTTTGGCATTTTTGTGATGAGTGCCTTGAGGCATGCTTAAGTATTAGAGGGCTAAGTCACATGCAATTACATATGTGTGAACGAGGAAAGTCCCAGCCGTTTAGCAAGTAATCAATGTATCCCTTATAGACAGTATTCGTCACAAATGTCTTATCACTTGGCTCACTCCAATTTATATATTTTGGTCATTTGACACGTACATGCTCCTTATAGTGCAGAGAGATGATAATTGGTTACTTTATACATCCCAGGTATTCTAGAGTGAAGACAATTGTCACTTAAGTGTCTCTAAGTAATCTGGAGTGTAGTCACTTTAAACGTTTGGTTTTAAACAAATTGTGTTAATATAATTCTCATACAGTTAATTTTTATTTTTGCCTAAGTATACTGCTATCCCATGTAATATAGCATGAAGTCACTTTAGTGTCTCTTAGTAACCTATAGAGAAGTCACTTTATTCGTTTATTTTGTACTGCACTTTATAAAGTAGTTATTTTACCTACCAGAAGCAATCCATTGGAGAGTTGTCGAAGAAAGGTTTGTTTACAAGCTATCGTTTATTTGACTGCCTATGATATGCGTTTTTAGCTGACTATTTGAGGTCAATTAGTACCAGACTAAGATATCAGTTGAGTACCTAGTAAGGTATCCAAAGCGTTGACTACTTTGGACCAGCTATTAGACAGTCACATTGTAGTCATAAAGGGTCAATTGACCCCCTGTTAGGACATGCACATGTTAGAATAACTAGTCACGTAGCTATTGAAGTAATTAGTTCCCACCGTAAATTATGGATAAAATCACTAGTTCGGGACAGTCTCCTAGAACTGCTGGGATATGAATCGTATGTATAACGTGCATTTTGACATACACACGGAATTCCATATGTATCGAATACATGTCTCAATACAAATGGAATACATGCCGTGTGACCACCCTTTAAGTAATGCAGATGGTATATGGTTGTCATTAATAATTATGTTAATCAGTAATGTCGCGTCATTATTCAGTTTTGACTGGACAATTTTACAAGAACAGATAAATCGCTTAACTTCTAAAAAATTCAAAAAACAACAATAAATTTTAATTTCTGTTTTCACTTTTATCGATTTGGCTTTTTTTGCAATAAATATAATTCCTAAAACGCCACATTAAACAAATATTTTCTTAACTAATCAGACACTAGAATTCTCAGTAAATGCATTAATAATTTAAACATACTCTACCTACATGCTACAAATAAAATGAATATAAAAAAAAATCCCATAAATATTATTAAATAATAAAAGCTTACTTAATATCCACTTAGTAACGCAGCTATATATACAAAATTAATTCATCATTTTTGTTTCACTTTTTATTTTGTATTTAATGTGGTCTATTTAATCAATTTCATACCTCTGAATATGCATAAATATTTAATAATTCAAAGGTAAACAGTTACAAATTGTACAATAAATATAATGAGTATGAAATCAAATGACGTACCTACACTGAGTGCATTAATTAAAAGAACACAAAATCATAATTGTTAAAATGATTGTTGTTTAATATAAGTGGTCCTGCATGTATTTCCCAAAGTATAAACAAATTTATTTGATAAGATAAACTTAACTTGAGTTGTTTAAATAGAGCTATTGTTACGTTTAATGTAAACAATTTACATGTGTTTACTTTCTGAAATCGGGCCATTTACAAACAATACCAAGGAAAATGACAGAGAGGGGAAGACAGCTGATTATAACTTATGGCTTCTCATATCTCAAATCAGTTATGTCGTTTTAATGATTGTAATTGAAATTATTATAACATCCACTTGAAGTTTTAGTTTAGATCAAATAATAACGTTTAGTTTTATTGGATGTACCTGTTAAAAATCACTTATTTATTTTATGGTTGTAGTTTTATTAACCTATGTTATTGATTTATTAAACTCCTTATCAAACAGCATATTTATTAAGTTTGCTATTACGTATGTTATATAAAATTATATGAATGGTTTTTTTATGTACATGATTTTTAATTACAATGCTATTATTTTAAACTTTAGTTTAATACTAGCTGACCCGGTGCGCTTCGCCACCCCAATTGGATGAAATAAATAGTACTATTAAGTCTCCGTTTGTGAATTAATACTAATTCAGGATAATATGTCTCTAGTTTCATGTTTATTAATTCATTACAAAAAGTACCATTCGAATAAAGAAAAAGTACCAAAAAGTCCCCCCCTAGAATTCAAACTCACTTAGGACCATATATGATTAATTTCAAGTTTCTAGGTCCATTTTTATAAAACATTTGAAAAGTACCTTTTGAATAAAGAAAAAGTACCATATTGTCCTCACCTTCAATTCTCTCTCACTTATGACCATATATGCTTTATTTCGTGTTTCTACGTCCATTTTTATAGAAAATTCAAAAAGTACCATTAGAATAAAGAAAAAGTACCAAAAGCCAGGCACTTGTGGATTCCCATTCACTCGGGTACATATAACATTTATTTCATGTTTCTAGGTTTATTGGTGAAGAAATTACAAAAAGTACCATTCCAATAAAGAAAAAGTACCAAAAAGTCTCCCCCTTAGAATTCTCACTCACTTAGGACCATATATGCTTAATTTCATGTTTCTAAGTCCATTTTTATAGAAATTTCAAAAAGTACCATTAGAATATAGAAAAAGTACCAAAAAGCCCACACTTGTGGTTTCCCACTCTCTCGGGTCCATATAACCTTTATTTCATGTTTCTAGGTTCATTATTGGAGAAATTACAAAAAGTACCATTCCAATAAAGAAAAAGTACCAAAAAGTCTCCACCTAGAATTCTCACTCACTTAGGACCATATATGCTTAATTTCATGTTTCTAAGTCCATTGTTATAGAAAATTCAAAAAGTACCATTAGAACAATAAAAAAAGTACCATAGTTCAGATCTCACATTTTGGTACCTAAATATTATCCGCTACTCCTAACACTAACTACACTCAAATACATATCAGCTAACTTTAATGTCGATAAGTGAAATAATGTAAAATATTAAAAAAGTACCATTAGGAGAAAAGTACCAATTTCCCTTTTCCTCCTTGAACACCTCTCATGTTTGAAATTTAAAAATATTCCATTTTGCCAAAATTGTTTATGCTACATGTCTCAAACGCAAAAAATCTGTGTTAATGTTCCCAAGAAAAAATATGTTTTAAAAAAAGTACCAAACTGTTTACCCGGATTTGGCCCAATATATACCTTGGCACTCGAGTTCCAAATAACAACCTGTTAGTTAGTTTTTGTATCAATCCAATGTTAAAAAAATTATCAAAATTGGCTTAATAATTTCAACTAAAATATATTTTCCCGATTTATCCCCTTTTTGGTACCTTTTTTATCCCCGACACGGTGGTAAAATTATATTCAAATAAATTTCTGTATCGTGGTGGGGCTCTTAATAAAATATTCGTATATATATGTCAAATTATAAAAAAAAACATATTTTATAAAAAGTACCAAAAATAAACACAATTTATATCCCTTAAGGGTTCGAATTTCCAAAAAGTACCAAACTTATATTTTTTATTTTTTGATAAGTAAAGAATACGATTTAAAATTTGTTTCTATGTTTATCAGTTAAAAAGATACATAGGGTGCCAAAAAAGTACCAATATAGAGTTTTTACCCGTTTTCTCCCCTAAAAGGTTCGTATTTTGAAAAAGTACGAAACACCTGTCAGCTTATTTTAAATGGAGTAACTTGCAATTTTAAGTTTTTTTGTATCTTTATTAGTTGTGAAGATATAAGGTTATCGAATTTACCCGTTTTTACCCCTTAAACGTTCGAATTTCCAAAAATCGGATCGTTTTGGGGAGGGAGGAACCCATAGTTAAAATTTCATGATTCTAGCTTCAGTCGTTTGGGCTGTGCGTTTGTGTCATTCAGTCAGTCAGTAACGTTACTCTTTTATACATATATATAGATTGAATTTACTACCTCTGCAAAACCGGCCCTTTTAGGGCTGGTACTTTCTTCAAATTAATAAAATAGTTTTCCCCAGAGTTTCTCATTAATCGCCAGACAAATGTTTATCAAGAAGCAAAAGTCCCCTTTTACAAAGAGCTACAATTAAATAAATTAATTAAATAGATATTTATTTTTTGTTTGAATTAAATAGACATTTGTTTTAATTATAATAAATTACACTAATGTGTATTTACTTTGACAGCAAATGACAAAATGTCATCGTAAACCGTCATCGTTTATTGTAGACTTGTCAATGAGTTCCTTTTATCAAACATATTTATGATACAAATAACTGATTTTTTGTATATGAACGTTTAACATTCATGCATTATTTATTAATTATATAGGTCCCATAATTTAGGCCCTATCCCGTTTTAATTGTTTTTGGACGCCTGAGGAACAGACAAGTTGTTCTAAAATTATTTTTCTACCCTTCACCACGACTGACAATGTTATTTATAAGTTTGTCATTACGTTTGTAATTTCAATAGGGTAATTCATAATAATTTTAAATAAAACGCTTAAAATAAAAGTGGATGTTGAATTCTTTATTATCGAAGGGCACGAATGCGTTGACATGGGGTTTACATTGACATTGATTAAAACGAAAGATTTAAATAAATGAATTTCTGGGGACTAAATCCCAAACAATCACATTTAATGAATTACTCGGCCATAAATCACATATTACTTATCTATCATTAAGACCCCTTATTACTCTGATGAAGCAAAACGTGCCCTCTGAGGTGCAGGCCTAACATATTCCCATCCATTGTGGAATTATTTACCTATTTTTGTGGCGTTGCAGCACTGGACAATAAAAGACAATAAGCTCCACCGTTTCTAACTCCTCTTCGTTTCCATATGTCCTAAAATAATCCGTTCCGTTATCCCAGCCTTAACTGGATAATGATCCCATGAAATCCTAAAGTCCAATCTACCCCTCCGTGATTGGTTAGTCCCCCTATACAATCCTGTCACACCAAAAGAAAACACTTTCTGTGCGTTCGTCCATTTAAAACATTAATTCAAATCTCTTCAATGTCCATAAATCTCATATAAATCTCTGTTTTATCGGAATGAAACTCACCTCAAACAAGTATATTGTAAACAATAATGAGATTTTGTAATAATCGGTCTATATTTCAGCATAAGTTGGATAGACCATTGTTATTATTTACTTCGTACTAAAGTTTTTGTATTTTTTCAAAAATTCTGTCAGACGTGCTTTCGAGAAGTTTACTGTTTAAAATCAGCCAAATCCGTCCATAAATAACGGAGATATGAGCGAAAATCCGAGAAAAACTCTGAAAATTTCATCAAAAAAAGACAATTTATTGCATGCTTTGACAAAAAAGCAACAAAACGTATGTTTGGATGTGTGTTGGTTTTATTGCTTTGCATATTTTTTTTCTGGTGTTTCGCTTCGTTTGGCGTTGTTGTTTTTATACCCTTTACCATCGTGAGAAGGGTATATATAAGATTGTCATTTCGTTTGTAACTTCAACAATATAATCTGTTCGTCAGCAATTAAATGTAAAATTTTTAAAAGTTTTCTTGATATATTTAGGATGCTATACGCTGAAAGTGGGCAATTAATGCTTCCACAACAAAGGTGCAGGGTATATAAGATTTGGCATAGCCGAATATAGCACTTTTACTTGTTTAGCACAAATTTGTTTGACAATGTTTGCTATAACAAGTAATTTGTAAGATCAAACAGCGTCAAGGAAAGTAAAACTAATTATTTGTTTTGAATTGTCCTAAGTAAAATTAGTTTATGAAATAAAAAAATTACAATAAAATATATTTTATTTAGTGGTTACGTCTATTTGGTCAAATATTTGGCATGTTCCCATGTTCCCATTTGCCCTATCTTAATAAGTCCAATAGATATTAAAAATGTTTAATATACATTTGAATAACAATTAGTATTTATAAACATAAAACCAAATAACATGTTCCACTGTTAATCATGAGTAATTCATGTTCCCCTCTAAACCCTCTTATAAACAATTAATAATGAATTATTTCTTATTCACCACATTACTAAATTTATAAACTAAAATGTGTTGAGTGTAAATCAATATGTATGACATGTATATATGTATGTACGTATGTATAATTAATGAGCAGTAATAATTTTGTAGGGTTTCCTAAGATTTGTCAATGGAAATTCAATCATTAACACATGCTTCATTAACCGGTCAATAACCGGTAACCGCCATCAGTGTAACAATAATAGATAATAATACTATTACTTACTTTTATTTATTAAATTGCATTTTAGTTTGTAATACACAAAAAAAGACATGGCACAAAGTGCGGATACATCATTTATACCAGACCTACCGAAAGGACCATTGTGCACTTATCGCAAAAGGGTCAAGTTTGATTGGAAACGTTTAAGGCTGATATTTGAAAAGGAACAAGCTTTACGCATTAAGGTGAGCTATAAATTTTAACACATAACTTTGTTACATACATACATGTATTAATTTTGTTTATTTATTAATTTTTAGTACAAGGTTTGGAAAATTTTAGAAAATGATCCTCTGTTCTCCCAACCCATCGCACTCCTACCCACCGATGAGCAGAAACGTATTTGTGCCATGCAAATGAATCGTATGGCTCATTTGGATTTAGTTCCTAAAGAGATTGAACAGCGTTCGTTCAGCGAAAAGACCAAATATTTGATGAGCATTAATGAGGCTCTACACATCTACTGTCCCAGTTTGTCGGTGAAGATTGCCTTGGGCGTTGGTCTCTTCAATAATGCCATACGTGCCATGGGCACTGACAGGCATATGAAATATTATGAGGCTGCTTGGAATCGTGAAGTCGTCACCTGTCTAGCCATAACGGAGGTTTCACATGGCAGCAATACGAAAAGTATTCGTACCACCGCCACCTACGATCCTGAGACTCATGAGTTCATCATCAATACACCAGATTTTGAGGCTGCCAAATGTTGGGTCGGTAACTTGGGAAAGACATCCACTGTTGCCATGACTTTTGCTAATCTATATACACCCGATGGTGTTAGTCAGGGTCTGCATGGTTTCCTTATACCCATTCGAGATCCGAAAACCTTACAGCCCTATCCGGGTGTCTTAGTGGGTGATATAGGCGAGAAGATCGGTTTGAATGGCATTGACAATGGTTTCGTTATATTTACCAACTATCGTATACCTCGCGAGAACTTACTCAATCGCACCGGTGATGTTACGCCCGAGGGTTTATATGAAAGTGTTTTCACCGAACCGGGCAAAGTATTGGGCGCCGCTTTAGAATCGTTTTCTGCTGGTCGTATTGGCATCATGCAAGAATCTGTGAATACTTTGTCAAATGCCGCTGTTATAGCGATACGTTATGCTGCCTTAAGAAAACAATTTGGTCCGGAGAAGACTGGTCCCGAAATGCCTATAATCGAGTATCAATTACATGTAACTTTAATAATGTTTAATTCTTATCAGACATTTTATTAATTATATTTTACGAATTTTTGTAGCAATGGAGAATATTCCCTTATTTGGCGGCTGCATGTGTTTTAAAAGTCTCCGTGATCGAGTTGACAGAACAGTATTTAAAAATTATTGAAAAATCTCAGGCTGATTCAAATGGTTTCGAATTATTGGTAAGAATTGAAACAATTATTATTTTCTTATTTAAATGCTAAAGAAATTGCTAGTTACTACTTATCTTAAAAGTAGGGCTTAAAGATTTCCAATTTTTTATTTGATCAAGTTTTCATAAATTGCTATAAAATCATCAATATTAGGAGCTAGAATACCTATTAGACAACTAAATTAAACTCACAACTTCAAGTACAATTTTTAAAATTTACAATGTTAAAATACGTATTTCTATGTTAAAATATTGGCTATATGCAGATTGAAATAGTGGAGATGGTATATTATTGGGTTTGTGCTGATGTTTGTAATGCGCAAAATTATTGTCCCAACACCCACTTTAAAGTATGCCAATCTGCTCAGGATGATTTTCATCATGCCATCAAAGTTTGTGAAGATCGGTCCATAATTAGTCACAGCTCCCATATAAGGGCCACTTCCGAAAATCACTTTAACGAGCATAAATCTTTTAAAAATGTTGGCATTCAAATGAAATTCAATACAAATAAGTTATGTATATACAAAAGCCATGTCACCAAATTTTATAATGATCCGTCCATAATTAGTCATAGCTCCCATATAAATTTTAAAATGTTTATAATGATGTACTCGGTGTAGGGTATCATATAGTCGGGATTGACAGACTATACTTTTTTACGTATTTTTTAATTGTGTTACACTATTGTTAACAATTTTAGTTATATAGTTATAAGGACTACTTTTTTATACAATTAATTCACCCAGAGGCATACCAGGTAGGCTTCCTAATCGGAAAACTGTTCCTGAATTTTTGTCCGGAAATTTCTGGAATATCTTTATAAGTTTTATTCTTCAAGGTAGAGTATTATTTATGTACAGACTAAATTATGTTTGAAATAGCCGAATTTTTGGCACTCCAACTAAATTTTTTCAGTCACAATAGAATATTCCGATATTTTAGACTGAATCGTTAGCAAGAAATTTGGTTATCACAACCCATACTGTTCCCTGTGTGACAAAAACTGAATAAGATTTATTTAAAATCGATTTTTAGATCGATTTAATGTTTTTACGCATTCCGATTTGCAAAAGTTCTCTTTCGAAGAGAATTACATATTTTTTTCAGAACTTAAGTTAGTCAGACCACTTAAATCTTTTAATAAAAGTATAGACATCATTAACTCAAGCGCAATTAATATTGTGAGCGTGACAACTCCCGTCAAATACCACTATCTATATAAATATATAAATGTCTTTGTAAGTTTGTTTGTTTATTTGTTTGTTTGTTTGTTTGAGCATCACGCCTAAACGGCTGAACCGATTTTATTGAAATTTGGAACGTAGATAGATCCTTACTTGGAAGCGTCAATAGGCTATAAATTTTTTAAATACTTAGACCAGAAAGGGATAAAAAGGGTAAAATTGGTACCTTTAGTTTTTAAACAATAATTACTAAACGGCTGAACCGATTTTTACATCGACAGGGGTAGCGAAGCGCACCGGGTCAGTCTAGTAATATTATAAATCCTTAACAAATGTTAGACCAACATTGGACAACCAAAAATATTAAATACTTTTTTTAAAACGCCTTATTCAAAACAATTCGCGGGATGAACAGATTTTTTATTATTTCTCGGGAATGGAAAAAGTGCGGGAAGTTAGGAACCCTAGTTATTTATTGGTAATATTAGAAATTAGAAGAACAATGGATCACTTTCAGATCCTACACCTTGAACATCCGAAAGTTTGTGCAAAGAACAATTTTGTTCCAATAATTTTGGAAGTTTAAATTATTTATTGGGTATTTTGTACGTAACAAAACTTGTTTTCGTATTAATTTGAATGGCATAAAACAAGTAAAGAAAAATCCCAAAATACAGTTTCTACCAATATCTCACCAATAATGTTTGAATTTCAAAAACAGTACAAAACACTTGGCAGCTCGTGTTTTAAATTGATGAAGAAGATCCCAGCTGTTTCACAAATAGTCAATTTAGTAATTTTCGCTATTGTCGAATTAGTTGACTCACTCCATGATAAAACAATAACCAGGTAGACTAAGTAGGGAGAGTTTAAAATTGTATGCCTTGTTATGTCAAATATGAGAAAATGAGAAAAAAATATATGAATAAAAATAAAGAAAATTTAAAACTCAACGCCGCAAGCTGTACTCCATTCTTTAATTTTTTGTTCAGGACATTTTAAAATTCTTATATCCTTTTGTTCAAATGAACATTTACACACAGCACATTTCACACGCGTATTTCTTGTTATATGTTTTAATATTAAATTGATTTCATCACAAAAATACTTAATAAACTTTTTTTAATTTTTTATATTTTATTTTTATTTTTTGTTTTGTATGTTCATGAAAAATTGAGAACTTACTTTTCTACTGATTCTACCTTGTAATAGTTATATTATGACTCACTCTAATTTATATATTTTTGGGTAATTTGACACATATGTCTGTGCTTTTGAAATGCAAAGAGAACTCAATTGGTTAAGTAGTTTATACATCCCAGTTAATCTATCGTGAATTCAATTATCACTCAAACACTCAAAGAAATCTAGAGTGTAGTCATTTTAAACATTAATTGTTTGTTTTTAGAGCAAAATGTTTTTGGAGTACAAATGAAGAAAGATTTACACTACAGTTTGCAATTCGGATTATAAAGTTATAAAGATGGAACCAATCCGGATTATAAACTGATTTAAACTGATGTTCGGATTACCGAATAATCCGGATTAACGATGTCCGAATTATCAAAGTTTTGCTGTATATTGATCAAATCATTGTCAATACTTACGGTTTTTCTATAGACTTCATATCGCTCTTACGCCTAAATTATGAGGGACTTGAACTAATTTCTTTTGGATTTTATTATATCCTGAAGAATAATTCTAAAATCATTTTTTAAAATTTAATTGGAGCTTTGAAAATGCTATACAAATGATCCGTTTTGCCACAGATGGGTAAACGTTATTCTACTTATCATAATCGGATCACAATTTTACGTATCTTAAAAATATAAAGGTAGTGAATCCGTACTCCCAGATTATGGTAGTCGGATTTATTTTACATATTATGATATGATAATGAGCATTTAAGAAATTTTTATTTGAATAAGACTTATTGATGCCGAATTATGACGATCAAAATCTTATAACTTTAAAGTGATTTTTGGGTGGATCACTTAGATGAAGACTATGATCAATTACATATACAACAAAATTTGTTAAAATTAATACAAAACATATATGTATTTCGATTACAAGATTAATATGAAAATTACATGTTCAGTTTTCGAAGTGTATTTTTCCGGTAAACTTAACCACGAATTCTCTAAGAACTGGACACTTTCCTATAAAATGAGTATATAATAATATCTTCATATTATTCTGTGTTACATAAACAACATAACAACTATTGTTTTTATTGCGTTTTTTCTTAGGGGTAGTATAACTTAACGGACTTTCAGTAGAGCTGATATCAAATATTTTTAGATTTTCCTCAATTATATATCCCAAGCCCACAACTGGTTGCAATTATTTATATATATACGTGTTTCACTTCTTGCAGCACTTAATTTCATATTAAAATGGGCCTTTTTTCATTTATCAAATCAAAAGTAATATTTAAATCTCTTCCAATGTTATTCATTTCCTTAGCCCAGAGCACTTGTTTCTCTAATATTAATTTAGAGAGTGTGTGTGGCAGTCTTTCTTCTCTGTAGGATTAGAGCTGCCTTCAGCTCCTGTTTCCAAAGACACATCATAATTAGGTATGTTGTCTAGCAATTTTAAAATTCGCGACAAAAAATATGTCTGTAGATAGTTAACGATTTGAAATGATGATAATCTCCAAATTTGCGCACCATAATATTAAATTGATCTGCAAACTGCCTGAAATATTTTTCATTCCATTCCACTACTCCTGGTTGCTACATGTTTCAGGCTCTCCATTTCAACAGCATTCTTCATCATTTGGTAATCTACTTCCATTTCTCAATACTACCAATTCAAATTTATTTATATTCACGTCCATATTCCACTTATCACAAAATATTTCGAGATTATTTATAATTTCGTCAGCATATAAAAGAATACGGAAATACATGTCCTCAATCCTCCTCCGAAATGATTATGAAGGTCGTTAAGGAGTGAAAATTAGACAGACATCCTTGTTTTACAAGTGAATACGTAATAAAATTAACTCACAGTTCGCTACCCGTCCAAACAGCTGACTTTGTTTTACAATATATATTTTCTAGAAGTTTTAAAACTTTTTTTTAACAGTATTTATTAAAATTTTATGTGAGCTATAGATGCCAAAATGCAGTTTTGATAAGGTAGTCTATAAGCTCATCTCACCCTGAGTAAAAATATAGTTGTACATGTTACCATAACCATTTCAACATTTTTATAAGTTTTCTGACAATAATATGGTCTCTGTAATTATTTATAGAGTGGCGGTAACCATAATATATTTAAGTTACAATTCGCATGACTGTAAATAATTATATGTTTGTCACAAAATAGTGAAGTATTACATCATAAAAAATCGTTGCCACAAACATATATGATTGTTACAATGGTAACTTAAACATATTATGGTTTCCACAATCATATACATAATTACAGTTACCATAATATTGTTAAAAAACTTCTAAAACTTTTAAAAACGCGTGCATTTTGAATAAACTCATGACACTATCTTCTCCAGTTGCCTAACCCTTCTTCATTTTTCTCCATAACGCGTCCATATCTAATTTTGTTATTCTTCTATCAACATATTCATTCACATTTGGCAGATATTGAATATAATTAGAGGTTTCCAATGGATTGAGCAGTCTTTAAAAATAATGTTTAAATTCATCTGCTGATATAGCTGATGCTATTTGTAGCGAATCACCTCTTAGCTCTTATGTAATTTTCCCATCAGTTTTTTAATCATAATTTTTTTTTTGCTTCACAAACCATTTTGTAATTTGAGCTTTTAAAAAATATTGTTTATCTAATGCATCATTTGAAGATCTATAGTATAGATGGATTCTATGCTTATTAAGCATTTCAAATACATTTTATCTAGCATGTAGGCACCGGAATTTAAACCATTTTCTTACGATTGGGAGTGTTGTAATTTTGAGTCTTTCTTATTACTGAAATCAGTTCTTCCAAACTTTGAGTTTTATGTGAATCTCTCCAAAGTAATTTAAGAAGCATTTAAAATTGATTAATTGTATTAGTGGATAGAAATTTTAATTTGATAGGTAAATGATCTGACAATATTTTATTTTCAGCTTCAAAGCGTTCAATAATTAAATTAAAAGTTTTTTTTTCGATTGGGCCATGTATCGCGCCTATGATAAATAAAAGAAGGAATAAAATTTAAGGCGAATTTTTAAAAGATGTGTTAGTGTTAAATCGGTAAATTAAGGACCGATTTTAACAAAATTTATCCCTATTTAACGATTTAAAAGAAATTAGTATTTAACTGATTATCTGAGGAAGGTTTTACATTAAAATCATCACAAAATTTAGATTTTTGTTCGCAGGAAACATATCTGTGGACAAAACAACTTAAGTGAAATTTTAAAATTTTTCAGGATATTATTTTATTATTTGTCCTTAAAGAATTTCGAAAGCTTTGTATAATTCTTTGAGACAAATAATAAAATTCTTCAAGGACAAATAATAAAATAATCATCGATCAATTACGCTCTCCTGAAAAATTTGAAAATTCCACTTAAGTTGTTTTGTCAAAAGTCCACTGATATTTGTGTAGAATTTTATCCGTTACCAACATTTATAAGCGTTAAAGTGATTTTCAAGAGTGAAACGATTTTTTATAGGGCTGTACAGATTTATTGATAAGGTTAATAAATTGTAATCTCTATATGATTTACTTAACTGTTATGCATCTAAGAATCGATGATATGGGGCTTAATGATATTAAGTGAACAAAAAAAAAAAAAAAAAAGAACTAATGGTACTTTTTTTAGTTTCTATAATTATGGACCCAAAAAACATGTAACAAAGTATATGTATATGATTATGTATGAGTGAATGATAATCCAAAGGAGTAATTGTTGGTACTCTCTATTTTAGTATAATAAATCCATATCAGTGAAATATCAGGCAGAACATATCTTTGTTCTGCCTGGTTTAACAAAAATCCAAAATAAATTAGTTTCAAATTTTAGAATATTTTTCAGTAGATCTGTTTTAAAATCATGCCAAATAACAGTTACAATAATGCATAGACGGTAAAGTGTTTTTCGGAAGCAATGATTAACTGTGTGGAAGAAATTTAGAATCATAAAGCCCTAGTTCGAGTGGTTATGATATTTGGGGTTGACGAAATAATGAACCGATCATGACCATTTGCTTCGCCTCTCACACACTGAAGCATTCGGCCTCTAAAAATAATGACATGTGCCAATAAAATGATATTAAAAAATAACTGCGAGACATTTGTTAAGTACAAGAACTCGTTTTTTGAATCTTAATACATTTCAATTTCATTTAATTGTTTTGTTGATATACATACATTTCAACACAAATGCAGTATTTTTTTTAATTTAATAATTATTTAATGTTATTAAAAGAAGTTAATGCAAATTCAACCGTTATTTATTAACTTTATGTCATGTAGTATTATATATGCAAAATCTTAAAAACCGGAAATTACAATTACCGCGCGGAACGCGGGATTTAAACTTAAAAACTTAGCCAGTAGAGAAACAAAGCTATTCATATTAATCATAATTCTATTATTTCTTACAGACACAAACTGTATCTGAAATTCATGCAATTATTTCGTCATCAAAACCCATGATAACATGGACGGCACGTGATGCCATACAAGAGGCTAGAGAAGCATGTGGTGGCCACGGTTACCTCAAGGCATCCAAATTGGGAGATCTACGCAATGATCATGATCCCAGTTGTACATATGAAGGGGACAATAATGTATTGGGACAACAGGCCTCCAACTGGCTACTGCGACAATGGAGCGGCACCATCGAGAGTCCAGTGGGTACAGCAAACTTTTTGAACAATCGGGAAGCCATACTAAAACAAACAAGTGAAGATGTCCTAAAGCAACACGATATTGAGTCTATGGAATGTAAGAGTTATATATAAGACAGCGATTAATTAATAACCTTATTTAATAATTAATTCTATTGTTCTAGTTGTTTTAAATTGCTACGAGTGGATGTTGTGTAATTTGCTGCAGGTGACCTCATCTCGAATTTCCAAAGATATTGACAATGGCCGTCATCGTTTTGAGGCCCGCAATAACTCCCAAGTATATGGTGCCCGTGAAATGTCTATGGCCTATGCTGAGTATTATTGTTTGAGTCGTTTTGTAGAACGCTTCCGACGTCCTGATATTTGTGGCGAATATGCCACTATTTTAAAACTGGTTTTCGATGTCTATGCCATGTGGTGCTTGGACCGACACATGACTACTTTCTATGTGGGTGGTTTCGCTCATGGTTCCAGCTTTGCTGATTTGATCAGAAATCGCCTGCTGCAGAAATGCGGTGAATTGAAGGATTCAGCCGTATCAGTGGCAGATGCTTTGGCTCCACCTGATTTTGCCTTGAATTCTGTGATTGCCAAATCCGATGGTTTGCTGTATGAGAACTTGCAAAATGAATTTATGACCAATGCGGGGGCTTTTGAGAGACCTCCATGGTGGCGTGACGTAATCATACCACAAGTGAAATCGAAACTATGAAGAGACTTTCATAAAATTTTACCCTTCATGTCATTTATTTTTTATAATTTTTTTTATTTTCCTATTATTTTGTAAATTAGATTTCCACGATCCAAAAATGAAATCAAGCAATCTCTTAAACCAAAATTAACTTACTTACTTTATATACATCTACGATATATGTTTCTACATTTAATTAATTAATTTGTCGGTCATTAATAATTGTTTTATTTAAGTGGCTTCATCGTATTTTTGTTCTCTCCCCATTGTCTGTGTATCTTGTATCTAATTGTTTGTATAATTAATTATTATTTCTTTATACACCTAATACATACTAGTTATACTATATATTAAACAAAAAACAAGTGTCTATACTATATACTATATTGCGAGTATAAAATCGTCTATGAGTTAATTTACATACATAAAACAGAAATATTTACTTATATTTGTTAAAGAAATTGTTATTATATTGCCGTTTTTGTGCATTTTAAGAATATAATATAAAAATTGTATTTTTTCTATTTGATTTTTGTTAAATTAAGTGATTTAATTGTCTTGTTTGAATGTATGAAAATATTTACAATTAATTAAACAAAAAACTTTATTTCTCTCGACAGATTTATTTGTAATTTAATTGGTTTTATTTAAATTAAGGAAAAATGGATATATAAAAACGAGTTTTGAATAAGTACCTGCAATAAATGCCTGTTTTTTGGTTTAAAGTTGAAATATATAAAAAAGAATCCTAATCAGAATTATTCAAAAATAATTTGGTCAATACTTCCCATAACTTTGCAGTAAATGCGATTTGAACTTTAAGGGTTCCGAGAAATCGGACAATGTTAATCCTTTCATCACTCGCCGGTCCTATGTCAGATTGTTTAATATTTTTCATTATTATTTGGGGGATTCAAACGCTGCTATAAGGTCATATTGTCCTAGTATATTATGATAGTTTTAACAAATAAGTTCTAAACTAATAAGACTTTTTGAACTATGTTTATTGTTTCTTTATAGAATAACACTTTTTTTGCTTAAAGCACAACAAAAATTTGTTTAAACTATCATAATATTTATATTAGGACATTATGACAATGTATCAAATGATATCAATAAAGAAAAAGACACGTTTGAAAATAATCGCTTCACTTTTTATTTCGTAAACATAAAAAAATATTAAATTCAAAGTATTTAAAAGAGTAATAATAATAAAATTGCAGTAGAAAATTTTTTTTATCAAAAAATATCTTAAAATTTAGAGAATTTTAAAAAATGTACAATATAAATATTTTTTCTTGTATCAACCAGGTCAGTTGCAACTAACGGAGGGTTAATAGCAGACCGTTTGAATCCCCCAAATATATAGGGTAAAAAAAATACCTTTTTTTATACCCTTCACCTTTGTGAGAAGGGTATATATAAGTTCGTCATTCCGTTTGTCTATCTGTCTGTCCGTGTGTCTGTTGAAATCAATTTTCTGAAGACCCCAGATATCTTCGGGATCCAAATCTTCAATAATTCTGTCAGCCATGCTTTCGAGAAGTTTCCTATTTAAAATCCGTCCATAAATATCGGAGATAGAAGCAAAAATTCGAGACAACCTATATTTTTGGCCTATTTTTGATCTATATCTCGATTACTAAGTCATAAATATAGACAATATGGATGTCTAATGATAGATATTTCAAAGTCCATTGCAACGATGTATATAAGGCTATAGAAAGTTGGACCTACAATGGGTCAAAATCGGAAAAAATATTTTTTAACCCGAATTTTTTTTCACAAAAAACACTTTTTTGTCATAAATTTTTTTACTAATAAATTAAAAAAAAATAAATTTTTAAATTAAAAAATTTTTTTTTAAAAAAATTGGAAAAATATTTTAAAAACAATTTCGAAAAAAAAAATTTAATATTATTTTAAAGTATAATTTGGTGAAGGGTATATAAGATACGGCACAGCCGAATATAGCTCTCCTACTTGTTTTTTCTCATAAAATATTTGAAATAAAAACAATCTTTGGATGATTTTATAATAAATAAAATGTAATATCGTACGTGACATACCGTACGTGACAGATTTTTCTCTTATAGTAAAGTAACATATATTCTGTAGATATATGAATAAAAAAACTAAAAGAATAAATAGAAAATATATATTCGGTTTCTATAAACAATTTGATAGTAGCAAAAAAACAATCTGAGTCAAAATCATTTCATACTATAACTAATTGGCAGTTTAGTTTTTGCCACAATTTTAGCCTAAAACATACCAATTAAATTACAAAATTAAATATAGTCCTTTTTTTGAAAATTTTCAATCCTCTGTAGAGAAAAATCAAATCAGACTAGTCGATTCTGCAGTAAATATTAATACAATGGACGTTTTTTGAATCCTTAAAAAAAGTTCAAAAACCCACAACAAATCACAATTAAAAAAAATTTAGTTTTTTTTTTAACATGCACGATGAAAAGGCACTTTAATCTTAGCAAAATTTGTCTTTGGGTTTTTCCCGAAATTGGAATTTCAAAATTCCATTTTTTTTTTAATAAAAAAAAATTTTATGTTCGGTGTTTTTATACACTGCACCACCATAGTGTAGAAGATATATTGGGTTAGTGGTGATTTTTGTAACGTGAAAAAATATTGTCGTAACACCTTAAATGTATACCAATATGCTCAGGATCATTTTCTGAGTCGATTAAGCGATGTCCGTCCGTCCATGTAAATCAACTGCAATCAAACTACATGTCTTAAGGATGAAGCCTATATCGGTCTATTATTTCTCCTAGCTCCAATATAACTGTCCTGTCTGAAAAGAGTTAAGCTCTAATAAATATCTTAATTAAGCATAAAGATATCCAAACAAAATTCAGCACAAATAAGTTTTATTCAAACTAAACTCAGACTACCAAATTTAGTAGCAGTCGGTTCATCATTTCTCATAGCTCCCATATAAGGACCATTCTCGAAAATTTCGTTAATGTGAATAAGTCACTGAAAGATTTTAGTATCCAAATAAAATTCAACACAAATAAGTTTCATATAAGTATGTGGCATTTCATGTCAAGTGAACCAACTTTTGAAATCGATATGCATCCCACTAAGCGACCAAAAACCTCTTAAAGGACTGGACCTATGCTTTCTTTTGAGCAAAAAAAAAAAAAATAATAAATAAAAAAAAGCCCATTTTGAAAAACAAGGTAACAAAGTTTTGATTTTCAAAAAAAGTCAAATATTTTATGTTTTGAGTTACAAAACATTTATTTAGATAGATATCCAACTCACATCCCACTAAGCGACCAAATAAGTTTTAAAGGAAAATATCTAAACTTTATTTTGAGAAAAAAAACGGGCCATTTTGAAAAAAAAAAATGTTATATTTTTTTCGAAAGAATGAAGAAATAGCTATCTCAACTATTTGGGACACATTTTGCTGAGAACAATAGGTAATAAGTTACATGGATGAGAAAAAACACCTGCTTGTCCAAAAAGTCAAATTTTTACTCCCTCTAACTCAAAAAGTTCTCGACCGATCTTGTTGAAAATATGTGTCTGATGGTGCAAATTTCATCCAATCGGAAGACATCGATTTCAAAAGTTGGTGCACTTGACATGAAATGCCCCATATATAAAAGTCATGTCACCAAATTTAATAACGATAGGTCCATTAAGAGTTGAATAATTCTCAAAATAATGTTGCATTATATTATTCTACATCAGAAGATTTTTAAAATAAAATGTTTAAATTTCTTTAAATATAATGTTAACCTATTTCACAGGCATAGCCTGCAAATCAAATCAGTTATTTTCCTTATTGTACTATGTATTGAGTAGTAATTTTTTGGTATTGAGTATCGAGAAATATAAATAGTATTGAGTACAGATTACCCAAATAACAAATACTTTCACATCTCGAATTTCCTTCATTTCCTTTTATCCCTAATAAAATCTTAAAGAGGCATTTTTAAAGTATTAGCTGTTCAAAAGAATATTAAATGACCCAAATGGGCTATCAACATTGGTCTTGCAGCAGTGCTTTTAGACTTCAAAATTTATTTTGTAGATGACAAAAATAATTTAATTCATATTAATTTTATTATATGTTTTGCCTCAAAACAAAACAATTGAGTTTTTTAATATTTTTTAAGTAGCTATTTGCAAATGGAATATTTTTTACTTTTTTACAGTTGAACAGAGCTTAATCTCTATTTATTATCTTTAAATATATTCCGTTTTTGTTTGTTTTAAATTATCCATTCTTAAAATAATTAAAACCAGATTTCTTTCGGTGACTAATAATATAAATACAATAGTTCTTATTTGTATCGAAATCATAGAGAAAATTACATAGAGCGAAAACTCTCCTTTCAAAAACCTAACTCAGTTGTTAAAAACCTAAATGGTGAGAATGTATTAGTAAAAAAAGCAAAACAACACTTATGTAACGTTTTTGAGTATTTTTTTTGTTAGAGTTTTTTTTTCTAGTTTCCGCTCTGTGTATATTTAATCTATGATCTTAATATTTATTTGTTATTTGCATTCTAATCGTTAAATTATCCATATTTCAGTTTTAAAGTATCAATCAATAATTCCTTTCCTAAGAAACTCAAAAATTAACACAGATGGACTCATAACAACCACTTTCCAAAAAAACCCTCAATAAAATTATTTATTTATAGATACAAAAAATACATATATCATTGATTTAATCTGCAGTTTATAGATTGTATAACAAATTCAGTTTTAATTATTTGTTAAGAAACAGACAACATTAAGGGGTTTCATATAAACAAGCAAAATTTGTAAATGTATACATTACGTAAACGACTTATATATATAAATTATTTATTAACAATAAAATATATTTCTGATATAGGGGTTATATAGGGAGTAGGATCAATTATGGACCGATCCTCACAAAAATTGGTAGAGAGATTTAGGTTGATATAAAACTTTTTTGTGTCCAATTTCATCACGATGTTAATTATTATAAAACAGTTATGAATATTAAATGATGGGGGCCTTGAATGGGGACTAGGGTCAAATGTTGCCCACTTTTCGCCATACTTACAGTATAATTTCAGTGTACTTAGTAAATATTTATGACTGCACAAACAGTATTCCGGTGGGACATTTGTATGGGGACTAGGTCAAATCATAGACTGATATTACCCATTTTCAATACCAAACAAGCCTTATCAATTGAGAGTTTTTGTGGAAAATTTCAACCAAAATTTCAAAATTTTAACGAAATATCTTCAAAATTGCGACCTGTACATTGCGCACAAGGTTTACATGGACAGACACCGTTTAATCGATACACTACAATTTTGCGAAAATGGGTGAATTCACTTAATTGTGAATAAATTCGAAAAGAATCCATCGAATTTTATGATCGATATCTCATATCTCATGTTCCTATATACACACACATCCATTCTTATATATGCATATAGAATACAACATGCAATCTTTATTCAACGTTTGTGTGATCATATGAATACCCTTATTTATGATATTAAAAACAGACAAAATCTAATAAACATTTTTAAATATTAATATTAATTTTTTACTTCATTATAAAGTTTTTCGTTATACGATTTTCTATGTATTTTCAAATTCATATAAACACGTGATGCAAATTATTATATCCAATTATATATGTATATATAAGATTTTAAGTGATTATTTAATATTTTGATACTCTTTGTTAAATATCCGATTTTATATACTTTGCTCTTCTTGCAAATGCTATAATGTTTTAATTTTGTATTAATTTTATATTTTTTTAATTTTAATAGTTTAAAAATTCACTATGTAGACCTCTAATTCCACAGATATGAAACAAATGACAGTTCTCAAAAAAGTAATATCGATGGTTATTTTAACGTTCTACAACCACTTTTCAATGGTTGTGGTTTACAAAGAGAGAGACAAAAATAAAATTTTCAATAGACAACGAGTGTGATTAAAAACATTTTGAATATGTAATTTAATTCATTAAATAGTAATGATATTCTAATAGAACGTAATAAAAAACTATGTGATATTAACAAAGACATATTTGAAAATATGTGAAGAGCATAAACTAAAATTATAGTTGGTATTGCCGCTGCAATATCCAACATTGGTTATCTAGCTAGATCCAGTGTTTCCATTCATCTATGACCCGGAAATGACAGCAACTCCATGGCAAGGGGATTTGGGCGATCCATTAGATTTGTAAGGTACATTAAACTGGAGAGTATTATGGGGACATTGAAATCCCTATGGATGTTACTATTGCGAATGTGCCATGGGGCACCTGTTATTTTCCTTAACTGTGCTGACTCTGCTTTCTTTGTAATTTTTCAACGTTAGATGGGGAGTGACCAATCAAAGCTAAGCCTTGTATAAACAAATTTTAAAACCAATTTGGACATATGGAATCCAATTGTGGGAAACTGCTAGTTATATCAGTAAAGATCTTATACAGAGGGCCCAATCAAAAACTCTTATGGTACATAAGAAATGAAAACATCCACAGAAATCTACAAGTATTATTGGTAAAGGATGATATACATTAAAAAGTTACAAAGCCACCCGAACTCGCTTGCTAAACTTCTAGCACAAAGTCAAATGCAGTCGAGGCTTCATAGAGCTTATCAGCCAATTAATATGCTCTCATTAGGGAGTAATTAGATTTAATTTTGAGTTATAAGATTTGAATACTTATTGTTAGACCTAAGGAAATAGGCAGATTCAATAAATAAATGAAAAGTAAAAAAAATAAAAAATGGATCAGGAGGCTGTTCCCCATAGCTGAATGCCTTATAGCGGTATCGGTTTTATAACAGTGAGCAAATTAGCCAGTGCAACTGAACTGACTTTAGTTGTATTTGTGTAACATTTGCTTCAATAGGGTAGGCCCATGTTAAGCGGCGATCAATATGGATACCAAGATATCTCACATGGCTCTGTTCTGGAATTTTGATATTGTTTATCTGTATGGGAAGACAGTTTTCTCGTCTTAGAGTAAATTTAACGTGAGCACATTTTGTTGCATTGACTTTTATTTTCCATTTGCCCAGTAATTTTTCAAATCGCCTATGTGAGGCTGGAGTTGTTCCAAAGCTATTGTGTATATGTGTGAATTTGTGCGCACGTAGGCATATCTGCAGTTTATATAATATATAGGACCAGTCCTAGAATACTTCCCAGCGGATATTTTTCGACGTGAAGTGCAATTAAGCTGTTTATGTACATTCGCAAGTAGTAATCTAATTACTTTGTGTATTAGTTCATCGTGCCAGACTTTATCGAAGGCCTGAGATATGTCAATAAATAATGCAGAGCAATACTGCTGCTCTCAAAGGTTTTCCGGATAAGAGTAGTTATCCGATGTACCTGTTCGATAGTACTGTGCTTCCTTCTGAATCTAAAAGCTGGACAATTTTAAAAATAGGTGAAAAATGACCATATTTTCAAAACTTACACGGGACAACTAGTTTAACACTGTATTTTTCCCAAATTGTAAATTTTTGTAATAAATGTCTAAATCTTATATAACAAGTTAGAGTGCTATATTCGGCTATGCCGAATCATAAATACCCTCCACCTAAATTAGATGAAAATTATAGAAATTACATTAGCACAAACACTCCAATATCCATATTCAGTGTTTGTTATTGGGACTTAGCTCCGATTATGAAGATTGGTAGAATGGTAATGTAATACAGTAGTTTTCGTATATAGTCTACAAATACAGTTGCACAATTTTTGTGGACTATGAGCGAATTAGGACTATAACCGAATTTCTTTTTAAGCCACTTTATGGATTATATATGAATCATGATATAATACACATTTTGAACTATATACAAATTATGTACTGTCTTCACTTTTTCTAACAAAATAAAAGTTTATTTAAAATATAGTAGTATTTTATATATTGTTAGAAAATCTAGTTTACGCAGAAGATATTTTATTTCAAATGTATAAAAATGTTATCTAATTCAGCAATTTATAATTGAAATAACTTACCAAAAATACCATTTCCAACATAGTCTATAATTTTATAATATGAATAAAATGTACTATTTTACAATCTATATACTTAATAATTGGTTAACATTACCGATTGGCTCAACATTTTTATTATTCACAACAAGTGAAGTAAAAGAGTATAAAAAAGGGTAAACAAATATATTTAGTCAAACTTCAAAAGTATATTTTTGTTCTGTTCTAATGAATTTTCCGGATGTGAGCCTTCTATATATAATTAAGAACCCATAGTCACCAAATCTACTTGAAACTTATATCTGTTACATTTTTTACCGATATGAGTGTATATATGCGTTAATGTATTTTTCGGATGTGCGACTTATTTGGAAGATATAATTAAATATTTTAACGTGATTTCTATGTATTTGAGGCCTATTTTGCTTGATATTTTTCTCCATAACATTATTTACAAGAGTTTTATGGGTATTATTGTGATTATCGGAAATGGAGCTAATATGGGTGCCATGGTCAAATATGGACCGATATTCACAAAACCCAGTAGTATAATGTTTGGTTTTATATATTGATCTGCATACAATTTTATTTCGATATCGATGTATATAAAATATTTACAGAGGTTAATGTGTTTTTCGGAAGTGGTCCTTATATGGGAGCTATGACCAATTATCGGCCGATCTTCATAAAATTCAACATATTGATTTTCGTATATAATGGAAATATTTGTTTGAAATTTAAACTAGACAGAAGCTTTATAAGAGATTTATTAGTATTTAAGTAATTTTCGAAAATGGACCTTATATGGGAGCTATGGTCAAATATGAACCGATATTCATACAATCTAGTAGTATCCTTTGTGAATTAATACTAACGATCTGTGTAAAATTTTAATTCGATAACGATATTTTTCAGTTATTTATGGAAATTAATGTGGTTTTTAGAAGTGGTCCTTATATGGGAGCTATCACCAATTATGGGCCGATCTTCATGAAATTCCCTACAGGGATTATTCAAGTTGAATTTCAACCTGATTGCGATATATATAAGATATTTAAGTGTATTTAAATGATTTTCGGAAGTAAACTTTATATGGGGGCTATGGTCAAATAGTGCCCGATCCAAAAAAATATTGGTCTCGCGATTTCTGTTTGCACGAAACTTAGTTGTGCTGAATTTTGTATGGATACTGCAATTCTATGTGCATTTATATACCATAGCACCATATTTCGGGAAAACATTTGTATGGGGGCTACGAGAATTTTGGACCGATTCTTTCCAGTTTCAACAGAATTTGTCCTTTTATCATATAAATAATGTGTGCAAAATTTCATGGTATTCTCTGCAATGGATTTACAAAAAATCAGAAAAAAAAACATGAGAAAATGATCAACATTTTTGGAGGTTGTCTTACATTTTAATCCATAACCCTGGTTCTACTAATTCGATTTTGCTGATTTTCAATACAAAACTGCTTAGAAAAATTATAAACATTTTGGTGTAGTGTTTTACACAGACAGACAGACGGACATTGTTCAATCGACTTAGAATTTCATAAGGATTAATAATATATATACTTTGTTGGGTCTCAGATGAATATTTCTCAATGTTACACACGGAATGACAAACTTATATATACCCTCTTTCACCACTTGTGGTGGTGGAGGGTATAAAAAACGAATCAGTTGTGTTCGGTACTGGTTCCCTGTGCTGATCTGGCCAGATGTTAGTAGATCATAATAAATGGTCCCACAAAATAAAGAGCATTACCTAAGCACCATGGATATTTGGCTTTGGTGTCGATTCGGATGGTTGGACGGGTTTCACATACGATCCCTTATGCTTCGGGTTATTGCGGATTCATTTTTTTCGATTTGGTGCAAAAAGTATTATCTTTTATAACGTTATTATCTTTTATAACGTTGAAGCAGCATTTCAGACATAAGCAAGTAAGAGAGCTATATTCGGCTGTGCCGAATACAATATACCCTTCACCAAATTATACTTTAAAATAAAATTAGAAAAAAAATGTTTCCAATTTAAAAAAATTTAATGTAAAATTTATTTTTTTATTTTGTTAGTGAAAACAATTTATGACAAAAAATTGTTTTTTTTTTTAAATAATTCGGGTTATAAAATATTTTTTCCGATTTTGACCCATTGTAGGTCCAACTTTCTATAGCCTTATATACATCGTTGCAATTGACATTGAAATATCAATCATTAGATATCCATATTGTCAATTAATCGAGATATAGATCAAAAATAGGCCAAAAATGTAGGTTGTCTCGGATTTTTGCTCATATCTCAGACAGACGGACATGGCTAAATCGACTTCGCTATCTATAAGGATCCAGAATATATATACTTTATAGGGTCGGAAAATTATATTGTGGAAATTACAAACGGAATGACAAACTTATATATATCC
Organism: Calliphora vomitoria; assembly: GCA_942486065.2. NCBI lineage: Eukaryota > Metazoa > Arthropoda > Insecta > Diptera > Calliphoridae > Calliphora > Calliphora vomitoria. Next base: position 45,793,442 of record OW818030.2, on the reverse strand, counting down.
TTCTCACGAAGGTGAAGGGTATAAAAATCGTGTTTCAAGGTTTCTCAGCTTTCCCTGCTTTTGGATGAATCCTGCTGTTTGCAAAAGTTTTGAAATTGCTGATTGAGTAGCTCCCAATGATTTTGCAAGCTCTTGTTGAGTTTGAAAACAATCTTCATGGAGTAGTGCTTCCAATTCTAATATTTCAAACTTTTTTCGCTAGCCTGAGCTGTTTGTCTTCCGTGTCAAAATCACCACTTCAGAACCGAACAAACCATCTCTGGCACGTTAATATATACCGAATTTATGTCATCAAATTTTGTTATAATCGGTCCATAATTAGTCATAGCTCCCATATAAGGCCTGCTTCCGATAATCACTTTAACGAGCATATATCTCCTAAATATGTTCGTATACACATAAAATGCAACACAAATAACTTTCCTATAGACTTTAATCACATGACCAAATTTCATGGTGATCGGTCCATAGTTTGTCATAGCTCCCATATAAGACCCACTTCCGAAAATCACTCACGAATATAAATTTTTTAAATTTTGAAAGAAAAATGTTTTTGCTCATTTACTTAGTGTAGGGTATTATATGGTCGGGCTTGACCGACCATAATTTCTTACTTGTTTTACTATTGTCTTGTTTTACTAACGTCCTTATACGAAAAATATCAATTTGGAGCAAATGTCTGATGAACAATTTCTCGAGTTCATCGATTCTGTAGAGTTCTGTAGACAGCACAGATGAGAGTATTGATAGCGATGACAGTATTGCTGATTCCACTTATGTTCCAAAGACGAAACACCATTTTCGAAAATACATGCCCAATAAGTCGCATAAAAGAGGGATCAAATTGTTCGTGCTTTTTGATTCAAACGGTTTTGCTACCGGTTTTAAATCTACAATGGGTCAAAAAAATCTTTTAAATCTTTTGTGTAGACTGTGAAATAAACCAAGAGAAGAGATGATTTTGCGTAGAATATATGACCTCAATTCATGTAGTTGATGTGAATACTGTATTATGGAAGGATAACAAATATGTCTTCCCGATTCAGAAGAACCAATCCTGGCGAAGAACAATCAAAGGTTCCTCGGTATGATAGAAAGCAGAAGAAGAAATTCATCGAAATCAACATGGGTGGAGTAGATCTCATGGATGGTCTCCAGGGTTGATACCATATTTGAGCTAAGACTCGCAATATTATAATTAGGTTGTTCTACCTTCACAATTTTTTACCTGGCGTTCGTTCAGAATGATTTTTTCTCCTGAAAATTAAAACTTATGGTTCTATTGACTACATCTACTTAAAAAAAAATTATTGGCTTCATTCGATAACTTTTAGGGTCTTGCCAGTTAGAGGGTTAAACTACTACACTGCTTTTATTTGCAATCAACAGTATCCGGTTTATTTAAATAAACCAACGTTTTAAAAAGGTTAAAATGTAACAATACTATACATTATTAAACTTATAGACATAAACGTTAGCTGATGTGCAGCAGAGTGAAGTTAGAATCAAACATAGGGAGAACTAATGGTACTTTTTGAATAATGTACCTAGAAACATGAAATAGAGCATATGTGGTTCCGAGTGAATGAGAAAACCAAAGGGGTAATTATTGGTACTTTTTCTTTTTTCTTCTATACAGTCTTAAAATAACAATTAGATTTCTGCGTTTTTCGACGTTTTTATTTGACATCATAACTGTTTATAGATTATTTGTTATAAGATAATCGCGTGCAAATATTTATACACTTTCGATGGCAAAAGTATATACATATTATTTCGAATTTGCATTAGCGATATGAATTTAACGGTCTGTAACGGATGCTTGCAACAATGACTAATGTTTATAAACATTTCCATCACTAGAAATTTCTAACACGCAGTTATCAACATCGTTTGTAAGTATGACAACATTAACATTGAAGACGCTAAAAGCTCTAGAAATAGAACATTCTAGTTTTGTCCGTTAAGATAATTCATGAAGCTGCTAGAAGATAGCGCTGTATATAAATAGTGGTAGTGGTTGCAGTTAGTTAAGTTGATCATAGGCGCTGTTAGAATTAACATCGACTGCATTGCCAGTGTATTATTGTACATTATAAATTGTGTAGTATAAGTGTGTGTATTAAAACACAGAGTGACTATTTCAACAGTTGGTGTGTACAATTAAATAAACAAAGAGTTGTTACATATTTCAAACTATTAAACTGCTTTTATTAGCAATCAAAAATATTCGGTTTATTTAAAGAAAATAAAACACCATTTTTAAAGGGTAAAAACGTAACAATATAATGGTATATCTTTATAAACTACCAAAAAAGCATTATTAAAAAAGTAAAAAAATATATTTTCATAGTTTTACTATGATTGGTGTAACGAAGCTAACCAACCGGGTATGCTAGTGTAAACATATGGGCGATGTGCATTTGACATTAAGTTCTTTTTGCTATAAAATTGTAACGAAATTTCAACAACTTAAACTAAATTATCGAGTTGCATTAAAATCGAATATATTATTGGTTGAAATATTTTTTATTTTTTATTTTTGCATATCTGGTATATTTTAGGCTTCTGAAAGTTAAATAGGTTATAAATTCATTTTGTGTACTAGGAAGCTATTTCACTTAAACCATTGACAATTTTACTCAATTGTTTTGTTTAATGTATAAATCTATTTAAACTAAAAGTGTGGAATTGAATTCTATCAAAGTTTAAACAAAACAAATGTATGTAATTACAAATGTTGTTATATTCAATAATTGTTTAAAAGAAATTTCGTGTTTTGCGGTTAAAGTTGGAAAGTTTGAAATGAAACAATAAATCATAACAGTTTAAATTAATAGAATTTTGTGGTAATTATTTGATTGTTTTTCTTTGTATTCATGATTTTGTTATTTAAATTATAAATAAACAACTTGTTTTTATTCAAGTCTTATTATTAATTTAACTTAATTTATTAAACTATAATAAATGTAATTTTTTTTTCTAATTTATTCACAATCATTCAACAACACAGGGAGACTAATTAATAGAGGTTAGATTATCTTTGGTTTAAAGGAAGTTTAAACTACAAATAACTTTTTTTATTCAAGTCTTTGCCAATACCTAGATAAAGGAGCGTTGTTCAATTTAACAAATGAATCAAAGCAAACATTTTAATATTTCGTGTACTACGATTTATTGACATTCCACTGTGGAACGTGGAATTAAAGCTAAAGAATTGGGACCATCAAAAAGCCATAGACAGTGATGTCACAAAGTATACAGAGGCGACAAATTTGACAGTTCAAAAACACTAAAATCAGCATTTTTTGAAATAGTTTCGCTAGAAAGAGAAAACAAATTTGCGGTTTAATACAGACAGTGCGTTAAAACAAACAACACTATATAATAATAAAAAAAGCACAAAACAAAACCAGTTGAAATAATTTCGAGCGAAAGAGACAAATATATTTTTTTTGTCGTGTCGCCTCTGTATACTTTGTGGTGATGTGTTGATAGCGCCAAGTAGTTGATCTATTAACCTTCAAGATAATTCTAACAGTTACATTTTTTTTGTACCTAGATATAATATTCAATTTAACCTTTCACTGTGAAAACTACCCTTAAAGTTTAGTAAACCTTAACATGTACAATTTTACAATTATTTTACAACGACGAATTAAAACTAATTGATTAATTGTGTTTAAATCCTAAAATGAAAAAAAGCAAATCAGTTGATTTGATTTTTTTTCCATTTCAGTTTTTTGTTTTCAATAAAATTCATTAATTTATTCAAATGGGAAGAAAAAGTAAGAAACAAATTTAAACAGATGCGCCTTTTGGTGCTAAAACGGCAAGTGATATAATCGTTTAAAAACATCCATGTATAAAAATACATATGTATATTTACACGATTACCATAATACTTATATACATATTGACTAATACCTGTAAAGCGTTATAATTAATGATTATAATCAGTGATTACGAGTGTTTTAAAGAAGACACAAACATACTAAGCGAAAATGGCAACTCTAAATTGTGGGTGATTCCCAAGAAGTAAATCAAAGAAACTTGTTCGATTCAAGAGAGTTTTATCGGTCTACTCGATTTGTTTTTTGTTTTTATTTTTTTTTTTCATCGTTTTTTTGGCTCTACGTTTGCTAAATGATTTGCATTTTATTTTGTTGGAGATTTCTCTTTTTTTAAACTTGGGTTGTTGTTGATTCGAGTCTTGGGTGAATAAAAAATCCCAAAGTAAAAGAAAGAAAATAAAGCAAAACATTTTAATTTACTAATGTTTTTTTTTTTTTTTTTTTGTATTTTTGGAGAGCTGCACTTAAGCTGTTGAAGTATTAAACCGCTAATGTGTTAAATTTATTACTTTGTATTTTGAAAATATTATTATTTTGGAGAAACATTTGTTAAGTTATTAATATTGAATTCATAACAGATCAAGTAAATATTCATATTTACTCGTATTCTGAAGAAATTAACAGGTTTTATTTTGCTAAGAAGTTTGAACCGACTTTGGAGATCTACTATTCCTGAATAACGAATGTATAGAATTTCTGAAAATGACCTAAACGATATCGTTATATGCAGTGTTATATGTTTTAGCAGGCTATGCTATGGTTTTAGCAGGCATTTTTTCCAGATAAGATACATTTTTGGAATCGTCAAATTATAGAGTTTAAGATTTATGCTTTAAACACATAGACTACAGCCGGCTACCGACCACATTCAGTCAATATTAAAATGCACACGTTTATATGAAAACGATTATTTTGACGGCATCACAGCTTGTCGACTACACGACCACCGTTGCCGCTGTAGCCAACTTAAGTTAATTTCTAGTTTCGTTCGCGACAATCTGTACTGACAACATTATGAGAAACAAATATAAAATAAATGAGAACTTAAAAATATTTTATTTAACAAAAAAGAACATTAAATATTATCAAGGGGGCTTAAACAAATAAATTGATTTGTTTTGAAATTGTCACGGTATTGTCTGTGACTTATAGGAGCCTAAAATACTGGACCGATCCTCTTGATATTTTTACTGCATGTTTCTCTACTTATAGTGGCAAGGAACAATATGATGCTTTTAATTTTGAAATTTCAAGTGGGCATGGCACTTCCATACAAAGTAAATAGTTATTATAGAATATCTAGTGAACTATAACTGGGAAAAGCGAAAAATTTCGCGGAATTTACTTCGATACCATTGTGCGCATTTTGGCAGAAAATAGGCGGTATTGGATAAATGGGCGTGGCATCACCCATACAAAGTGAATAGTTATTTTCGAATATCTACAGACCTATTATTGCGACAGTCTTCAAACTTTATACGACGCAATATCTTATCAGTGCATGAAGTATATCTCAAATGGGGACGGATAGGAACATGGGGTGAGTCACTCACCATACATAGAAATCAGTTATTTCTAAATATATTGAGAACTATAATTGCAAGAAACTTCCCTTATTTTCAAATTTCATACATAAAGGAAGAATTGTTGCCCACCCTAATTTCGTTGACTATGTACTTCCTGTGATCCCCGTGAGAACCAGCCGGTACTTCTAATAAATCTGCTCATATTTACTAGTCCACATCTCTGAGACAGTCCAGATCATGGAAAAGAGCTCTACCAAGATGTAGTAGTCTATGCTCTTGTAAGGCAAGGCTAATTTTTCTATAAAATATAATTTCATGGCGATTAAATGAGAAAAAGACTTTTTAATCATTAGAATCTTAAAACACAGCTGCTCCAACTTGGTGTACAACAGGTGACAACTCATACATTTTATTTGATACTTATGTTCGGCGTAAATGAGTCTTTAATATTACAGGTCTTTAAATGATATTCCAGATAATTTATTGATAATGCCAGTCTGTGGGATTTTAGTAGCATTTTTTTAGACGAAGAATTATTGCAAACTGTTATTCAGATGTGGTTATCTGTGCAATTCCGACTCCTTTCGTACTAGTTTTTTATCTAGCAGCTGTTCGACTTCTGTAGAACATGGAGAGCAGCTAGCTTAATTACCGAGGTATCTCTTATATTTTAGCCAATTTAGTCGTGTCTTTAAATCGCTAAATTATTAATTGGATTTTCTCTGGGGCTCAGTAGAGTACCAATAGCAACAATAATGTGTTAGTTAATTGAAGAACATTTAACATTGAACTTTTTATCTCGCCAAAATGAATGATCATAATCTCATTCAGTTTACTAGTGGACCCCTAAAAATACTCGTAAGCTTTGGTATTAAAAAGACAATTCTAACAAGATTTTATGCGAATTCCGCAACGGTAGTATAGCGTTAAAATATGTGCAAACTTAAACTACCAACAAATGAAAGTAGGGTAGACAAACAGATGTACAACACAATCAAACGCCTTTCTTCATACCCAGCAATTCAATGAGACTGTCCCGAACTTGTGATTTTAACTATCATTCATTACATAAGTAGTAAAGTGACTAGTTATTTCAACACGAGCATGTCATAAGCCCTTTTTGATTACAATAAGACTATCTGATAGCTGGTCCAAAATATAGGATTCACATACCGAATATATAAAGTCAGTTACTTTACTAGCCACCAAACTGGATCAAGTAACCTACATAACTAGTTATTTTAAAATTTACGGGTGCTAATTGACCTCGATCCAATAACCGATTGCTTGTAAACAAAGCTCTCCAAAAGATTACTTCTGGTGGGTAAAATAACTATGTAGTTTCAAATGTGCAGTACAAAATAAATATTCAAAGTGATTACACTCTAGGGTACTTAGAGACATTAAAGTGACAATTGTCTACACGCTAGATTACCTGGGATATATAAAGTAACCAATTGACTTCTTTCTGCACTACAAAGAGCACATACGTGTCAAATTACCCAAAATATATAAATTGGAGTCGGCCAAGTGATCAGACATTAAGGGGTACATTGACTACTTTCTTAACTGATGGGTGCAAACATAATTTATGACTATGTAGGTGTGTGTAACTGAGTTTGACAATAGAAATGAGTAGAGATGAGCTGATGACTACTGACCACTGAGAGTGAAATAAAGAAAAAAAAACAAAAAAATACTTGTTTTTATTTGTTTATTTTGCATTTATTTACAGGTGAGTTTTGAAGTTTTAAAACAACGTTTTGTAAGTTGCTCACATTTATAAGACGTTCTATTACCAGTTTCGTTTAAACGTCCATTTGATGGCAAACAGTTAAGACGTCTTTACAGCAACAAATTTCAATTAACAAAACTTATATACCGGTAAATCATCATTAAAAATACAAACGTAAAAATTTATAAAAATTATTAAACAACTTTAACTGGATTTAGAAAAGATTTAGATTTGCTTCTAACATCACCAAAAAATATACTGAAAACTAATAAAGAACAATCAAGTTTATTGTGATCATCAACAGAATTAAATTGGAAATTAAAAGAACAAAAATCTAAACCGTGATTTGGTTTTAAATTTAAGGCGTAGTTTGCGGATTTGTTGCTAAAAACAAGCAAACAAGCAAACAAACAAACGATTCTTTCTATCTGTGTGCTCCACCAAATGACGCATTCAATTAATTAGAGTGTAACCGTAGAAAAAACATCATTATAATGATATTGTTCTTGTGCTAATGATGGCAACGCACTTGAAAACACTATTAATAAAGATTAGTTTTTGTTTTCCTTATTAATTTGTAAAATTTAGAAGAAAAACAAAACAAAATAAAATCACTGTTTCAATGATCTTGACTCTTATCGCGATTAAAACTTTGAACAAAAAAAATATAAACTTAATTGAAATAATTATTGAAATTTTAACATCAGAAACATCAGTTTTGCAAGTTTGCGCAAAGTGTTTTATACGCTAAAAATCATTAGATCGTTAGATCGCTTGTGATTGTGAGTTTTGTTTTTCTTTTTCTTCATACAAAATTTTAATTTTGCTTTTCATAGAAATCATTATGAGAAAATTAAGAAAATACAAACAATAATTATATAAAAAGACCTTAATTGTTTAATAGTTTCCTGTTGTGATTTAATAGTGTTTGTGTTTTTTTTTTCTTTGTTTTCAAAAATACAACAACGAATATATAAATAAACTTCAACAAAAACTTTGTTCAAAACACCGTTGTACAACTAAAAATAAATACACCCCTGACTTTTAAACACGAAAACGTTAAAAATAAAAAACAATTGATAAAGAAAGGCCAACAAAAATATCTGTGCATGACAAATGAATTCATTAAATTCTCTAACCAACAACAATAAAAATAATAATTATCAACATTTTTAAATTTGAAGAATAATTTGTGTATCAAATCCAAATCAAATGCTAAAAGTTTTGTGTAAATTTTGTATTCCAAAGTGAATTAAATAATTTTAATAATTATTTGAAACAAATAACCGGTTACTTTTACTAATTTGAATATTGGCTATAATATTGGAATTTCCAATATTTTAAGCACCCTATATCAAGCGAAGACACAACACAGTTTTGCATATACAATTTTTGACATGATTTGAAGCAAAGCAATTAGTTTGAAACATATATCAAGTTTTTGAGCCTAAACCACCTAATAAGTCAAACTCTTTAAACTGCTTGATTGCTCGAAATCATATTCAAAATTGTCTATGCAACACTATATTGTGTCTTCGCTTACTAGCTGATTGTGTCTTAACTAAATAACTTCGACTATGGTAGTGTAGGGTATAATTTCAATATTTCAAATTTAAAGAGATGAATTATAAACGTTTAAGATTAAATCTTTACCGTTTCTTTAGGCATATCTGAAATATTATGAGCTATGACTATTTATGGAACGATCGTCATGAAATTAGGTGACATGACGTTTATATGTATGGAACTTATTTGTGTTGAATTTTATTGGGCTAAGTATCAACAGTTTTAAAACATTTATGCTCGTCAAAGTTATTTTGGGAAATGGGCCTTATATGGGAGCTATGACTAATTACGGTCCGATTATTATAAAATTAGGTGACATGACTTTTGTATATATGAAACTTATTTAGAGCGAAATTTGTGTTAATATCTATATTTGTAAATTAAAGATTTATGACCGATAAAGTCCTTTTGTTTGGGAGCTACTTAGGTGAAATATTGGACCGATTTCATCCAATTACAATAGGCTTCGTCGGGGACCACAAAACGTATGTACTAAATTTTGTCGAAGTATCTTCAAAATTGCTACCTGTACTTTGCGCACAAGTCATCATTAACAACCAGCTTGAACCCAAATAAATTGTCATTCACGACAGAATTCATATCCAGAATAAATCCTTGTTAAGCATACGATTGCCGGATGTAAAACAGACAACGGTCTTATAAAAGCGAGCCGGGTCTCTCTTTTGGTCGGTCATGATACTCGGTCTTAGGTTAGGTAATCAGGCAGCCGTCCTAAACCTTCGTCTCGTACAGATCACTTCGGGTACCTGTGGAGAAAATAGAAAAAAAGAAAAGAGAAGTAATAGAAGAGGGAAATCTATAGATTGAGTAAGAATGAAGTTTGCAAGAGAAAAATATACGTAGAAATTGGAGGAGTAAGAGGAGAAGAATTTAAGAATTCAACTAACGCAGATCATCATGGGACAGTTTCTGGGTCACTATGTGGTGTAATTTGCATGTTCGGTCTTTTCAATCACCTGGTTTCCCTAATAAAGGCGTATTTGCACCTTAGTTCTTTTCCAGAGTAGAGAATCGCTAACCTAAAATCCTGGCACGTAGATCACCCAGTGTCAGACAATTACAAAAAAAGTATGGTCTCTTCCTCCTCCTCATTCTAACAACTTCTGCAGATGAGACAGCTCAAGTCTTGCAGCATGGGTACCGAAAGTGCAATGCCCGATGATCATCGCCACCATATTGCTAAGTCGTATTCGATGTAGATACGACGTGCGTTTACAGTCCAATGCTGGCCATATCATCCTCGTAATGGCACAGCTGGATTCATTACCCCACCTTTATTGGGTTTCCTTTCCATACAAGTCGACGACGGATTTCCACAAATTAATTATATTTCCTCTTCCGACATCGAGGATCCTATTCCCGCAAAGTTATCAGCAATACAATTGCCTTCGTTATCCCTGTGTACTCAAGTGAGTACAACTGTTGATCCGGCATTTCTGGACTATATTTGATGTTGTATAAACACCTATCAGGGATTTGATCGCGGCTTTACTATCAGTATATATACGAATATCTCTACCAGATACCCTGTAACATCGTTGAGCTTAAAGGGCGAGTTCAATTGCTAGCCATTAGATCTACTGGTAGCCAGTTAAGTAGAGTAAAAAGCGATTTCGTCGCGGTAGTACGCAATGTTGCTGCTATCAGGATACCCTATCAACGAGTATACAGTTGGAGGCCCAATCCATTGCATTCCACCAGACAGATACCCTATAGAATAGTATAGGTATCAACTAGACAGATGGGGTATAATACTCCATCTCGTGCCTATGGCCTTTTTGCAGACATAGGATAATTTATGATACTCGATCTTACCTTACAAAAATCCTTAAATCGCCTCTTCGGACTTTTATCAACACAAACGATGAGGACGTCTTCACCAAGAATGACGGATATGGGAATATGAATTTAAAATTTAGGACCATAAACACCGCCAAACTTAAGCTTTTTTAAATAAGAGGGCAGAGAAAGTACAATACTTTTTCTCCAAAAAAAAATTTCAAGATCTATCACAAAAAATAAAGTGTTGTCAGTTGTTTTACATATTTATTTTGGAATTTCTTCGATATTTGTGGTTTCTATAGCGATCTCTATAGCTATATTTCAGCTTCTTCAGATTATGTTATATTTTCTTAATTCCCAACAGTTTTAATACATTTACAATTACGTACAGTAATTAGTTTATTACTAGGTTACGTTAGGTTTCCAGGCAGCTCACGTGGGTCCAAGCAATGGTCCCTTTGATAGAAGTGAAAAAGAGAGAAGTGGAAGATTGAATAGTTAAGAAGAAGATGTTCAAGAAAGAAAGAAGGAGATTTACAAAAATTGGGTATCAATAAGATAGCGATTAGGTTACTCTGGAGAGATTCCCATGTCTGGTCTTTTTAACCAGTTACTACTCCTTATAAAGGCATTAATGCCCTCTAGCCTCATATTCGAGAGCTCAGAAAGACTATTTATGGAACGATGTCCCAGAAACCGTAAGCGTAGATCTCATAATGCCGGACAGAGGCAAAGAAGATGAAAAATGGTTTCATCCTCCTCCTCGTTTTGACAACTTCTACAGAAGTCGTTGTAGGGCAAGCCAAGTCTCCTCGCGTGGTTGCCAAAAGTGCAGTGTCCGGTAATGACCGCCACTACGCCACGCAATTGTGAGCGTGACAAGTCACGATATTCGCCCACGATTCAGTCGGGGCCATATCATTCTGGTTATAGTGCATGTGGGTTCACAACCCCATCTTGTCTGAGCGAGCTCATAGTAGAAATTACTAATTTGTAGCTTGCATTTGGATAGCGAAATTCCACATAGGAAATCAATGTTTCCGTCAGGTAACATGTCGCCTTTTTTAGCCAAATCATCAGCAACGCAGTTGCCTGTAGTGTCCCCGTACCCACTTTAGTACGATTGTTGAATGTCTCGCCATCCTGTTTAAGGATGCCCGGCATTCCAGGACCAAATTAAATGTTGTGCATACACCTGTTAGAGATTTTATTACGGCCTGGCTGTCAGTATATATACGAATATCCCTGCCTGATATCTTCTTATAACTGAGCCAGTTAGCCGCCCGTTTGATGGCTGATATTTCAGCCTGAAATATTATGCTGCAGTCATTTGGAAGATAGTCATTAAAAGATAATCTAATGTCGAATTCCCGAATGTAGTTTATTACTATATTCTAAAACTTTTGGAAACGAGATTCAGATTCAGAATCTTTATACATTTTGTGAGTTTGTTTTGGGAATTCTAGGAAGGTTTTTGCGTTCTATAGATTGATAATACGAGCATTGGAGTCCAGAAACTGAGAGATCTCTTAAAATTTAAAGTTGTTCTAATTGATCAAATGACTGCTTAGTTATGTGACACACATGACATCAGGCCTTGCTAAAGTATTCAACTCAGTGAAATCCATAAGAAATCATTTGGTTGTTTAAGTTAACTCAACTTTTAATAGCTGAATGTAATTTACATAGCGTATTTTTAAGTCCAATTATCCAATGTCTGCGATTTAATTCACATAAACATTAAGCTTAGTATTCAAATCATTAAGAGTTGTAATTGATTTTAAACACATTGTAAATAATGTCTGTCTATTAATTTATGTATCTTTTTGAATAATTCATGAACTTTTGAAAGCAACACCTTTAAACATTATATTAATTAAATGTTTGTAAACAATTTGTTTGTACATATGTACGTTTATTTAAATTTAAAATTTTCCCCTACTAATTAATTTATTTCTCACGATAATGTGAAAAAAAAATCGTCATGATTTGTCATAATAACATGAACATTACAGACAGTTTTTCATAATTTCAATATAAGTTTATGGGTTTGAAAATCTATATAAATATATAAATGTCTTTGTAAGTTTGTTTGTTTATTAGTTTGTTTGTTTGTTTGTTTGAGCATCACGCCTAAACGGCTGAATCGATTTTATTGAAATTTGGAACGTAGATAGATCCTTACTTGGTATAGGCTATAAATTTTTTCAATACTTGGACCAGAAAGGGGTAAACAGGGGGAAAACCGGTAAAATTGGTACCTTTAGTTCTTAAACAATAAATACTAAACGGCCGAAACGATTTTATTGAAATTTCCAACATAGACTACGACAGGGGTAGCGAAGCGCACCGGGTCAAGCTAGTCATTTATAAAATAACCAATTCTTAGAAAATATGAATTATATATGTGGATTATAAATTTAAAATTGTTAAAAAGGTAGAATAGATAGAATAAATAGTAAGGTTTTCGAATAAAAGAATTGTTATTACTTTTTTAATTAAAATGTTATATTTTTTTTATTTAATCATTGGAGTGGAAGTAGACATTGGTGAAATTCCCATTTGTAGCTTTACAACAATTTTCGTGTTTAAAGTTATTAACGTTCAACTTAATTACTGTGATCATCACATTTAAATTTGATTTGTGTTTTTATTTGCAATCATTAAATTTATTTAATTTAAATATTATCATTTTCGTTTTATTAATTTGTTTATATGTGTTTATTTTTCAGTTATATCAATATGTGGAGAGTTATTTTAATATCGACATGTGTTTTGTCGGGAGTTATGAATTCAGAAGCTGGTAAGTTTTTAAATAAATTAAAATGTTTAAATATGTATGACGTATAACTAAAAAAACACACGGAAGTTAAAATCATGTACATACAGACTTAAGAAATTTATAGGCAGTCAAGTTCGATCATATTAAGTACTACATCACGGTGATTCTTATTTAACTTCTGTCGATATTTTTCTGAATACGTTGATAATAGAACTCTGATTTTTAACCCATGCTGCGTCAGGTGGTTTATTTCCCTTAAATAAACCGGATACTTTTGATTGCAAATAAAAGCAGTTTTAGTAGTTTAAAATTGTAACAACTCTTTATTTATTTCAAATGTACATCAACAACAATTCAAATAGTCACTCAGTGTCTTTATACACGTTTATCAATTCGCAGAAATGCACACACACTTTATAATGTACAAACTTAAATGCAAAAGACAGTTGTCTTAACAGACAAACTAGTGTGTTAGAATTCCAGAGCATCAGCAGTTTAAACATTTAGTGTTGCCATACTTACAAACAATACTAATAACCGCATGCTATCAACATTGTTGATAAGTAGGAGCTTCTACTGATGGACGTGTTTATAAACATGATGATTGCTGCAGGCAGTCGTTACAGACCGTTAAATTCAAATCGCTATTGCAAATTCGTAACAATATATTGAATATAATATACCAAACTTAAGCCGTGGATAGTGTATGTACAAAACGTATCTTAATTTTACCGAAACTTAACATAGAAGACACACACAGCAGCATGAATTCCGCAAAATGAACACTACCACTACAGCATTAATCGCTATTGCCACTTAGAGTTAAACAAGCATTAGAGTTAAACCAGCATTCTAGACTTGTCGAAGGCCTTCGATATGTCACTCTTCCAGGACTTATTGCAGTTCAGAATGCAAAAAAAAGTAATTCGTACAGTTTAGAGGTAAACTCTCAAAATCCCATAGAGTAAACAAAGAGGTCTTCAAAGCGAGGTCTAGCCGCCACTTTGTTTAGTTATAGACCAAGCCTGTCGGAGATTGGGGCTAAACATGAATAATTCTCTTAATCGGGACCTTGTGACAATATCTGATTGGGATCGTGCGCAAAGAGTCGCTTTCAGTGTTGGATATTTACACAAAAACAAACGACAGACAATGTTGCTTCATCTGTATTTATGGATGGTGTAAATATTGTGGAATCAGACGCTCTTGATGTTCTAGGCATGAAACTATAATATGATGTTTGCTGGTCATTTTTCAAGTCTCTCGGTTTTTTGAAACGGTGTAGGAATTACTTCTCTTCATCTGATCTCCTCACTATTTACACCTCATATATCCGACCGAAAATGGAATACAACTACCATGTATGAGCCGGTGCTTCAAAGTCTATTTTGGAGCTGCTCGACCGCGTAGGAGTTGGAGATGGTGATTATTGGTAGGGTGTCCAGCTCTATTAGTTCGCTGGAGCACCGTCTCAATGTGGGCTGCGTTTCACTGTTCTATCGGTACTACAATGGAATGTGTTCTGTTGAAATTAGGGAACTTGTTCCTGATACCCGCAGATTTTTACGTAATACACGTTTTTCATCAAGAATACATCCCTTTTGTGGACGATTGGTCAGTGGACCCCACATCGTTTGTTTCCTGACATTTCCAATGTGGGAAAGTTCATATCGAATGTCCACAAACACTACTCCCTCTTCCCTTCCTCCCTTCCTCCCATAACCTATTATCCTAGTTGCAACACAATGCTTTGCATGAATAGGGGTCATCCCCTGAGTGCTGGTCCAAGAAGAAAAAAGAAATAGTTATCTCAGCAAAATGCACAATTTCATTACTGCGGTCCAAATTCTGACTGTGAATCACCTGAAAACTTTGGCGGGCACCTTTGATAGCCTCTATACATTCATAGCTCAGACCTCAACTTTTTATTTCTAAATATTGAAATTTATTCCTCCTTGACTAGATTTTCTTTTTCATTATTTGGGAAACTTATCCTATAAGTACTGGTATATCGGTATTAAAGAGAAATTGTTATTGCATTTTATTTGAAATTTTTAGTGAACTTTAAAATTATACGAGGGCGGGTCAATAAGTCCGAGGGTTTTTGAATTTCCCGCCATTTAGTTGAAAGGGCAAAACTGCTCCTGTCAGTTTACTCCTGTAAAATTTTAACTTGCTGCGTCATTTAGTTTGTGTTTGACAGCCATTGATAGCAGATTACAGCGTGACTTGAACGATTTGGACAAGAAATAAGTTATTTTTCACCAGGACAACACAAGGGTGCACACATGTGCACCCTTGTGTTGTCCTGCCAAAAATCCATAAATTAGGCTACGAATTACTTCCTCCAGCCTATTCACCCCTGTGTCTATTTCTTGTTTCCAAACTTGAAGAAATACCTTGGGGGAAAGAGAGTGATGAAATCATCACACAAATAAATATATATAACATACATACGGTAACTTACAAAGACAATCACGCTCATTGTGTTATCAAAATTCTTGATCTGCGACAAATACTATTGGTGAAAAAGTAATCATCTGATCAGCAATCAAATGCAGTGCAAGAGATGAATAATTGAATGTTTGATGGGGCTTATGTGAAGGTCTTCGGTTACTATTAATAAAGATATATATAAAATCTGCAGGACACTATTGTTAATATCAAGAGCATTGCACAATTTATTAGATTCCCGTTCTTCAACTGACAACTTGCTTATTTTATCCAGCGGACATTTCACAAAATATGTAAGGAACTCAAGGGTGTCAGCATGTGTTTCTATGGAAACAGGCTAATGGACCAGATATTTTCAGCTGAGAAATTAATTTCTCAAGAATTTTTTATTGAGCTTAATAAGTTAGGAACTTTTTGTGAATCATCAGGAAATTCTATCCAAGTTTAGAGCAAATACTTCTAAAATCTAAAATATTTATGTATTTTCTTATATTCCAGCTTCGAGAAACATGAAAAAACGTGGAGTCGGTTCCTATTCCGGTAGCTATTCTAGCTCAAATGGTGGCAATGGTGGTTATGTAGGAAACTACAATGACTACGATGATTTTGGTTATGCTCCTGATTTTGGCTTCGGTTTCTTGGATCCCTACGCTTTCCATCAACAATTGACCTCACAAATTTTGGCCCAACAAGCAGCTCAACAAAAGTAAGACACATTTTCTATGATTTCTAGTAATAACATCGAATATTTAATTTCCATGCTTTTAATTTATGTTGCTTTTGGTTTTAAGGAGCTTTAATGCAAATTTTAATGCTTGTAGCTAGTCCCTAAATTTTAAATAAATACATTTTCCTTTAGTGCTATAGCCTCGACTTTAACTATGGGTGATGCAACGGTGACAGCTGAAGCTTCTAATCTGCCTAATGATATTCCAGATTATGATGAGTAAATATCTATATATCTATCTATCTCTAAAATGCTAAATATTCTCTATATTGAATTACAAAATACTTTAAATGTCTTTACATATACTTAAATGATGTATTTACTAATTTATGTATAAAACCTCTTTAATAGACAACAAGCTGCTTTCTTCGACAATATCAGACATCAAAATCATTACAGTTACAAGGGCGGCAAGGGTAATCGTTATGCTCCCAACTATTCGGCAGCTGCTGCCTCTTTAGGACCCTCCGGTGGTTTCCAAACAGCTTTCATAAGCCCTGAAAATCCTGTAAGTTTCTAGTTTATATTAATTTGATAGATTTTACTTATAGAAACTTTCATTTCAGAGCATTCCCAATGTTAGCAATCGCTTTGGTTCGACCAGCCCCGGTGGCTACAAGGGTGTCTCGGTTAGTTCTTACAGCTCCAGCTCAGATGTTAATGGCAAAAAGACCAGTCATCGTGGAGCTCAAACGACTATCAACGACAATGGCCGTGTAACCACCTACAAGGTCAATTCATAAGATGTGAAATTTCTGTGAAATAGTTTTCATAAGTTTTATTTTTTTTTACTTATACTCTTATAAATTATTTTATTTAATTATTTGAAAAAATTGCTTATTTAATATTTTCTTAATTTTATTAAAATTGTACTCGTATCTATATTATAACGAAAAAAAAAAACAACACAACATACACACAACAAAAAATATTTAAAAATGATAATAAATTATTTAATACTCATATCAATTATGTTGGAGAATTTTATTTTTCTAATTTGGTTACCTTAGGAATTAAAATACACACCGGAAATGAGAAATTAATGCTGATTTAAAATTGATTGTTTTTCATTGAATCAAAACATTTAATTATTATGCTATAATATTGATTAAAGATTAACCAAAATACAACAGATATTTTGAAAAAGCTCAATTTCGTTGGTATATTATGATTGTATTTAAAAGAAAAGAACAAGATTTCTTATCAAAGTACATACAGTGGTGGCCATGAGGTTAGCACACTAGCTACTTGCTATTTTTAAACGCAAATATTTCCTATATTTCTTAATTTTTTTATGATATCTTTTGCATGCGTGTTACTTGTCCTTCTAAGATCACGTCCCATCATGTCCAGCATTATTCCTTTTTATATATTTTGCGTTTTTCTATCCAGAATAGAATAACCTCAAAAAAACACTGGACAGTATTTTAGCACAAAATAAAAAAGTTTATTCATATTAAAAAAGTAACAAAACAAAAAAAACTTATTTCAGTAAAAACTTAGTACTTAGTTGGATACCCTTTATTTTTGATCACAGCTGCTAGTCTCCTTGGCATACTTTCTACAAGGGCCATACAGCGATCCACTGAAATATCATTCCAAGCTTTTTCTACTTCTTTCCATAAATCGGCCAAATTTTTAGGCTTTTCTCTTATTACATGCTGCTCCACATCATTCCAAAGGTTCTCAATAGGATTGAGATCCGGAGATTGGGCTGGCCATTTTAACACGTCGATATTGTTCGATTCCAAGCAACACCTCACTAAACGTGAGGTGTGTTTTGGATCATTATCTTGCATAAATCGCCACCTAAGTGGCATGTTGTCCTCTGCATAAGGTATCATTGTATTTAGAAGTATATTCTGGTATACATACTGGTCCATACGAGTATCAATCTTTTTTATATGACCAACACCATACCCAGAAAATGCTGCCCACACCATCACATTACCCCCTCCGTGTTTTATTGTTTTACTGGTGTACTTTGGATTATGTTGCATGTTCGGAGGACGCCATACATACCTCTTACCATCCGATCCGAATCTACAAAATTTAGATTCATCACTCCAAAGGACATTTTTCCAAAAAATTAACGGCTTTTCCAAATGCTCACGAGCAAAGGACAACCGAGCTTGTATGTTCTTTTTTGAAACATGTGGCTTATGCTGAGAAATGCATCCACGTAAATTTTTTTCATTAAGTCTTCTTCTTATCGTTCTGCTGGACACGTTGATACCATATTTTCCTGAAATTTCTCTCTGGATTACGGTGGAGCTCTTAAAAGGATCTTCGACTGTATATTAAAGAGTCCTCTTTACGTGAAGTTTTTCTGGGCCGAGGAGCCTGTGTAACATTTTTAGATGTTATATATTTCTGAATATGTCTTAATGCATTATAAACCATCTTCCTGGAGCATTCCAAAGCATAAGCAATCTCACTTATACTTGTTCCTCTCGAGTTCATTTGTTGAATAATCTTTCGTTGTTCCTCTGTACACCACTTTTTTTTAGCCATATCTAAATAATGTTTATTAAGTCAGTTTGTCTTCCTCATTGATTAAATAATACCTAAACTTACCAATTAATATTTATACCCTCAAAAAACTTTTAAAAAATTTAATTATACTTATATGTGCTAAAATTGTGTCCAGCTTATTTTACATATTACTGCACTAAAATGCAAATTTGAAAGAGAATAGCGATAGAATGCAAAAAAAAAGTAACGGGACTTATTGATCACACCATAAACAACACTAATTACCAAAAACTTTAGTTTATAATTGCAATGAAATGAAATAATTTGCTTTAGAAAACAGCAAGTATGAAGTGTGCTAACCTCATGGCCACCACTGTACATATATTTTCTGCATTAAGTTTAAAAATCGTGTTAGCAGCACATTTGGCGATGTCAGTTGGGCTCCTAGAAATGGTTGACGTTGAGATCGATGTTATGATGACAATACAGAAACTATCAATAATATTGTCCCAGTCATTTATGAGGTAGAGTCAACAATTAGATTCATCATGTGTTATACAAACATACCAAATTGTGTTTTGATCATTTCATTTTTAAAAAGCTCTCTCTCAAAAAAAAACCTGTTTTTAAACTACCCGTTACAAATTTGTATGCCTAAAAGAATGCATCACTTTTTATATAGGCTGAAAGTTTAACGAATGTTGTAGGCAATATCTACTAGCCATTAATTTTAAACATATAAAAGGAAACCAAAAGAACAAAGTTGTCTTACATTTTGATTCATAACTCTGGTTCTACTGAATCGATTTTGCCCATTTTCAATACCGTATATTTCTGAAAATTTAATCCTCTTAATTGACGAATAGTTTAGAAAAGCGCGCTCATTTTCGACATTTAAGAATGATAATACTATGTAGTTAACCGTTATAACTAAGTCAACATAAAAAACAAATTTGTTTCAAAAACTGGTAATTAACTAAAGCTCTTCCACACAACTACAGTGTGTAACAATACAATGTAAACTTTTTTTAAAACTATATTCCGTAATTTCAGTTTTTAAAACTAATACCTTTTACAGAATATAAATGTATATCGCTGGCTTAATATGCAAAGGCATATTTTAAAATTTTACAGGAGAGAAAAAAAAAACTTTTTTTTGCGTAAACATTTTTAAATTCTGTAAACGCAATTTTTTTTTTTTTTTTTTTTGTTTTCTATGTGCGTAAAAGCAAAATGAAAAAGTAAGTATTTTTTGCCGAGAATAAAGCTTTTTTGGACTTTTTCTATTGCTTAGTGTGTATTTTTTCATGGACATAGATCTTTTTCTTTCATTATATTTCTAATTTACTACAATGAAAGTATTGTGCTTTTTTATTGCTTTTATTCAAAGATTGCAAAAAAAAACAAGTAAGAGTACTATATTCGGCCATGCCGAATCTTAAATACCCTCCACCTAAATATGATTAGAGATGTAGAAGTTACATTGGTATAAACACTTTAATATTCATATTCAATATTTGTTATTATGAGGATTAAGACAATGTTATCGAAATACTATTAAATAAATATATGAAATAGTATAACAATTGTTAAAAAGACTAGTTTAAGCAGAATATACTTTAACTGCAGATTCTTACCATTTTGAATAGAGTTTGTCATTTATTCATATTATAACGTATGACATTTAACAATTTATATATGTACCTAATAATTGGTTATCATTATCCGATTGGATCAACATTATCCTTATTCACCACAAGTGAAGAAAAAGAATATAAAAAAGGGTATACAAATATATTTAGACAAAATTCAAAATTTTGGATATGGAAATGAGTTATATCACAAAATTTTAATATATATTCGCGATTAATGAATTTTCCGGATATGTGTCTTATATATAATTATGAACCCATAGTCAAAAATTCCAGCTGTATGATTTCTGTCTACTTGTAACTAATTTCTGTTGAATTTTTGATAGATATCAATGTTTATATGCGTTAATGTATTTTTGGGTTGTGGAACTAATTGGAAGCTATGACCTATTATGAGTCAATCATCATAAAATAGTTTAACGCGATTTCTACGTATTTTAATTGAATTTCATCTTTACAAGAGTTTTATGGGTATTATAGTTATTACCGAAAGTGGAACTAATATGAGGGCTTTTGCCAATTATGGACCGATATTCATAAAATTCAGTAGTATGATTTTTGGATTCAAATTTTGGTTCAACATATTGGAGCTGACCTATAATGGGACTATAGCCATATAATACTGTAACGTGATTTCAAAGTATTTGAGGGCTATTTTTGTAAAATTTATAATTAAAAAAATTAATAAAACTTAATTTAAACAACGCTATTAACAAGTGGTCCACACTTGTTACATGTGACAACTATATCGAATTATGGACCGATATTTAAAAAATCTTGTAATATGATTCTTGAATACAAATTACTGATCGGTGTACTATTTTGGTTCAGTACAAATATTTTTTTGGATATTTGTGTAGGTTAATGTGTTTTCCCGAAGTGGTACTTATATGGAGGCTATGACCAATTATTGGCCGATCATCATAAAATTTCGTACAATGATTTTTACATATATTGCAATTATTGGATTCGAATTTCAACTTGATGACTATATTTGTAAGAAATTTATGAGGGTTTTAGTGATTTTCGCGAGTGGACCTTATATAGAGCTATGATCAAATATGGACCGATATTTACAAACTACAGTAGTATGATTACTATATACAAATTACTCATCTATGTATAATTTTATTTTGATATCGATTTGTTTTAGATATTTATACAGGTTAATGTGTTTTTCGGAAGTGGTCCTTTATGGGAGCTATGACCAATTATGGGCCAAACTTCATAAAATTTGGTACAGTTGTTGCTATGTATATGAGTTTTATGTATGTCGAATTTTAGCATTATTAAGATATTTATAAGAGATTTGTGAGTACTTAACTGATTTTCGGAAATGGAGCTTAAATTTGAGCTACGGTCAAATATGGACAGATATTCACAAAATCCTGCAGTATGACTTCCATATATACAGATCCGTAAGATCTGTGTAAAATTTTGGTTTGATATTGATATTTTTTAGATATTTATGCAGGTTAATGTGTTGTTCGGATGAGGTCCTTATATGAGAACTATAAACAAATATGAACCGATCTTCATAGAATTCGGTGCAGCGACTTTGTGTATATGGAGATTATTTGTGTCGAATTTCAACTCAATAGCGATATTTATAAGGTATTTATGCATGTTTAAGTGATTTTCGGAAGTGAACTTTATATGGGGGCTTTGATCAAATATGAGCCGATCCACGAAAAATTCAGTCTTGTGATTTCTCTTAGCACGAAACTTATTTTTGCTGAATTTTGTATGGATACTGCAATTCTGTAGGCATTTATAGACTATAACACCATATTTCGGGAAGAAATTTGTATGGGGGCTACGAGAAATTATGTATCTATTCTTTCCATTTTCAACAGAATTTGTCCTTTTAACATATAAATAATGTGTGCAAAACTTCATGATATTCTCTGCAATGGATTTACCAAAAATCAGAAAAAAAATGTGAAAATGATCAAAATTTTTGGAGGTTGTCTTTAATCCATAAAACTGGTTCTACCAATTCGATTTTGCTGATTTTCAATACCAAACTGCTTAGAAAAATTATAAACATTTTGGTATACATTTCATTAATTTCACTTATGTATTTTGGACGTGAGAGTGTTTTACACAGACAGACACACACACACAGACAGACAGACAGACAGACAGACAGACAGACAGACAGACAGACAGACAGACAGACAGACAGACAGACAGACAGACAGACAGACAGACAGACAGACAGACAGACAGACAGACAGACAGACAGACAGACAGACAGACAGACAGACAGACAGACAGACAGACAGACAGACAGACAGACAGACAGACAGACAGACAGACAGACAGACGGACAGATGGACAGACAGACGGACATTGCTCAATCGACTTAGAATTTCATAAGGATCAATAATATATATACTTTGTTGGGTCTCAGATGAATATTTCTCAATGTTACACACGGAATGACAAACTTATATATACCCTCTTTCACCACTTGTGGTGGTGGAGGGTATAAGAAACATAATTTAATCAGATATATGAATAACAATACACTGTTCAACAAATTAAGACTTTTTGATTGGAACAGAATACCAACCCTATAATGTTGAGCAGATCATTTTTGTAGAATAAACTTATAGTCCAGCCGGTCGATTTTTTTTTTTGTACAGTGGGTCTAAGTTTTAATTTTTTGTTCGAAGCGAGCATTATACTAATTGAAAACAAGTAAGCACGACCATATGATACCCTACACCGAGAAGATGATTATAAACAGTTTTCTTTTACTAATTCTGGCAACTTATGGACCAATCGCCATAAAATTATGTGGCATGTCGTCTGAAACTAGTTTGTGTTGGATTTTATTTGAATGCCAACATGTTTAAGAAATCTATACTCGTTAAAATTATTTATGGGCCGATCGTTACAAAATTTGGTGACATGACTTTTGTATATGGGGCATTTCATGTAATTTTTTATCCGAAATATTGAAGAAATAGCTATCTAAACTATTTGGGACACATTTTGCTAAGAACCATAGGTTATAAATTACATGGATGAAAAAAAACACCTGCTTGGCCAAAATGTCAAATTTTGACCCCCTCTAACTCTGAAAGTTCTTTACCGATCTTGTTGGAAAATTGTGTGTAAATTACTATCCAATAGAACTAACGATGGTGCATCCCAATCGGAAGACATCGATTTCAAAAGTTGGTTCACTTGACATGAAATGCCCCTTATATATAACTTATTTGTGTCAAATTTTATTGGAATACCAACATTTTTAAGTGAATTATGCTAGTTAAAGTGATTTTCAGAAGTGGGCCTTATATGGAAGCTATGACTAATTAAGGACCGATCACACCAAAATATGGTGGTGCGAGTTAGGCTTATATAAAACATATTTGTGCTGAATTTGGTTTGGATATCTATATATCGGAGAAATAATGGACCGATTCTAACCAAGTACAATAGTCCTTGGGTCAATAAAAAAGCTTTTTAAAATGTTGTCGAATTATCTTTGGAAATGCTACATGTAGTTTTACAGACAGACAGACATCACTTAACCGACTCAGAAAGTGATCCTGAGCAGATTCGTAAACTTTAAGGTGAGTGTTGGGACAATATTAGTTATAAACATCAGCACTAACCCAATATACCCTCCCCACTATGGTGGTGTAGGGTATAACAAGGTGTAAGTGTGAGAGAATTCTCATTGTGGAATTTTATGGGGATCATTTTTGTGGGGATCATTTAGGCGTCAATTTGTGGGGGTCACCGAAGACACCAAAGTTGTAAATAAAGCTATTTAAGCTTTAGCAAATTGTAAGTCTTCGTACTTTCTGATCGTTGTTTTTCTTGTTTCTTGACGAAGTTCGTGTAAATCCGACCACTCCTGTGCTCCTATATTTCTGTTTGACCTAAAGGTCAAAGGAAATCCCGCAATTCCTAAAAATTGGAGCGAAAATCCCAAAAATTTTATTTTTTACAATTATGCTCATAGGGGCCACATTTCCTTTGGGGCTGTGAAAATACTTTGGGGATAAATAGGAAACACATCAAGGTAAAATTCCGAAGGGCGTAGGAGCAACATAATCGAAAAATAGGACATGTTTTTTACACTTTAATATTTTTCGTAAAGTTAGCTTACAGAAAAACATAAAATTGTTATATGTTCTTAAAGAAAGTTGTTTTTAATATAAACAAGTAAGAGAGCTATATTCGGCTTTGCCGAATCTTATATACCCTTCACCAAATTATACCTTAAAATAAAATTTAAAAAATTTGTTTTTTCCAATTTTTTTAAAAAAAAAATTTTAACTTATTAGTGAAAAAAATGTATGACACAAGAAAGTTTTTTGTGAAAAAAAATTCGGGTTAAAAAATATTTTTCCCGATTTTGACCCATTGTAGGTCCAACTTTGTATAGCCTTATATACATTGTTGCAATGGACTTTAAAATATCTATCATTAGATATCCATATTGTCTATATTTATGACTTTGTAATCGAGATATAGATACAAAAATAGGCCAAAAAGGATTTTGCTGATTTTAAATAGGAAACTTTTCGAAAGCCTGTCTGACAGAATTATTGAGGATTTGGATCCCGAAGATATTGCTCTGAAATCCTTTGTATGTTATTAGTAATTTAGTAGTCTAACTATCAGATATGGCAAAATTTTAAAATGCCTATAACTCGGAAATTATAAGAGATCGGATGGGAAATAAAGAAACGGCACGTGTTTAAAAATTGTATATGTCGAAAGTAACCTACTTTGAGACCCCATATTGCCGCCCCTGAAACATTTGTAGGGCCCATTTTAATAACTTAAGGTCGAATACTCCTTGGATATGCCCACGTCAAATTTTATATCGATCGGACCAGCCCTTAGAAATGCTAGATTTATTTCAAAAAATTTTGATTCTGCCCCACTGTGCAACTTTTGTAACAGAAAATTAAATGATGCTTTGGTTGCAAACGCTTGCGGCATCACAGCCAACAATTTGCATTTAAAAACGTTGAAACGTAAATTAATGGTGGCAAATATACTTTTCCGAATGCTAAATTTTTAATTTACTGCAGTGATCCAATATTACAGCCATATATCAATCAATAGCGGTATTCACAATCTTGTGCATTTGTATTCCAAATTCATGCAATGGTGTATTTCTGTATATTTTATTAGTGTAAAGTAAAAATGCAATGCATATACAATGATCCAAGACCATTTGCACAAGATTGTGCAATACGTATTACATATTTTGCACATTGGACATTAAAACCCATCTTTCCATTCTGTCTTGCTATTACTGACTGAGTTCCACTTCTCAGGGAAGTAAGGTGATACACATACCGCGACTGGATACCTAATCGAATGCATCTAATCTAGATTTGATCTAAGACTGAACGAGTCAGGCGAACTGAAGCATAGATTACACTTGTGGCAGCGGACAAACTAAATAGTACCTACGCTAAGATTTTATAGGTTATTTAAAACTAGAATACTGACAAGGGATGACTTGGGCGCATAGTTTCAATCTACACTGATGGTTCAGTGGCTTAAACAGACACTGGTTCGGGAAATGTCTCTGATGAACTTGGCTTCTTGGGATACCTTGGTACAGACACCTTTCATAATCTGGATTTTCTCAGCGGTATGTCACTGACAAATCTGATCAAATTTGCCAGAAGAACCGATTGGTTTTCACTGGTATCACAATAGTTACAAATACGTCAGATTTTTTATATTCATGTATAATTTACGTTATATGTATATGAAAATGTTGAATGCTATTTCAATGAACCTAATTTAGTATCTAAATTACAATGTGGAACATTAAAAGTCATAAAATTGGGTAACTTTAGAGTTCGAGTTCCTGACTATATTAGAATGAAGATGATGGAGTAATTACAATTAATTATGAAGGTGCATAATTAATTGTTTCATTAACAGAATTCATGTTCAAGCCAATGTTTGAATTTGTATTCCATCCATTCCATGTTCTTTTTAGCCTCTATAAAATTATATTTATGAATTTAGAAGAAAGTCTACATGAACTAATTTTCGAAGCGTTATCAGTATGTGGTCATTATTTTGCTATATTAAAGAAGCTGTCACTTCAATTATACGTACATACATATTTTCATCTAATTATATGAAATAAATTGAATGAAGATTACTTATTTCTTATTAATATGTATATATGTATATTTAAGGCGATATACATGTTATTGACATTGAAAAATTTTGATTTATTTTAACAAAATTCTGTATAATCATAAAATATTTAATATTAAAATCATTTACCATAGACAATTTATTTAAATTTTAGGTTGGTATCAGAGTAATTTTGTTTCCATTATAATGTAGCATTTTTGGACATTGTACTAAATTAAACAAAGGGGCCGAAAGAAAAAACTTCGATATATAAAATTAATTTTTGTACTTTTACCCTTCTAAATTCGATAATATTTGGTATATATGTTTTCTATGGACATACAAAATTTAAAAATCTAAAGAATTTCGAAATTCGCTTTAATTTGTTTTTTATATAGGTACTAGCGGATACCAGGCGTATGCTACTACGCTAATAATTCTTTATTAATGGGAGTGTTTTATAATAATTTTTTTTTTACCATATTAATGTACAAAAACCTATTAGGTTTGTTTACCCCAGTAGCTTCACCGACTACCAGACCCGGGGTATTCGTCTGGTTCGTCGCAGTCACAGTCGCTCCAGTGGCACTCAGACCTGTGGCCTCCGCCTGAGTACGTTACCCTTGGAGATTTTAGCACCCTCGACCAAGGACATAGGGCCGTCTTCTTTACTTGACATTTCATGGGGGGGGAGGGTGTTTGGTAGTTTATACCTCTACCAAGGTAGGAAAAAGACACTGCCGCTCCTCTGGAGTCAGACGCAGACCAGGATGCCGCTCAATATGAGACAGACGCATCCTGGATTTTCGTTTTTACCACAAAAACAATCGGACTGACAGAACCAGATTGTACCATCTAGCCGCCCTTAACATAGGGAACAGACGCTAGAAGGTACGGTTATGTTGCCTAGGTAACCCAAAATCACAGTCCCGGACCGACATCAAAACAATGAAGAGAAGGGGATTTGGTAGTCGCCCTAACTAAGGGAACAGACACTACCAAATTGAGGTCGTGGTCGCTAGGCGACCGATAGTGGTCATTTACCCCACAGCCGCTCTTAACATAGAGGACAGACGCTGTGAGGTATGGGGAGGGTAGTTCTTAGATCACATCCTTAGGATGCTTAAGCCCCTGCACCGTGCCCGAAGACTCAAGGTGACTACCCGTAGCAGGTACAAACCTAATAGGTTTTTGACGAGACAGGAAAGATTGACTTTGGACGACATTGACGACAACCTCTCAGGTCTGAAAGGGTTAAACCTTTACGAGACTGATGAGGAGGACTTACTCATGGTGTCCTCTGAGCCGCTAAACGCGATGGAAGAAGGACAGAATCCGGAGGCCCATGACCCTGCAAAGGGAGACCCAGGACAGAGAAACAAGAAACAGGACGCTGAACAAGACGAACGGAAAAGGTTGGCAGGCTACAAACGCTCTCTCCGGTATGTCAGGACGTTGGACTCACGAGATCCGGCGTCTTTGACCACCAGGGAAAAGCGTTTGCGGCGTAAACATACCTACAACATACAGAAGTATGAGGCTATGCTAAATACTACTGTTGTGGAGGTCAGGCCAGCCACGACTACGACCGAACCAAACCAGAGCAGGCATGTGATCACATCTAAACATGTGCCCCATGCCAGCACTGGACCGAACACGATCACCGCCTCGGAGAATCTTGACGTACGCCCATCTACATCAAAGAGGGCCACGTCAGGACCAAAGAGAGGTGATGACCAATGCGGCACGACGAAGTCTGCTAGCACAACACCCAAGGTGCTGTCCGCAATCTCCTCTACTCGAGGAACCGCGACGGTTGCCAAAGGTCCAGCAAGCAGGCCAAGTATTAAGCGGCAAAGGTCAGGTGAAACGCAGGTGTCTGAGGGTAAGCGGTTGAAACCATCAACTAGCTTAACATCAGCACCTGAGCTACAAGTAGCCATCATAGATCGTAGTCAACCTGATGGGAAAATGACTACGGACAGATGGCTGCTTCTGGAGGAGAGGATCTTGCGGGCGCTGGTTGACGAACTCACATGCAGTGAAGATGATTCCTTTACTGCATTCGATGGCGCCAAATTGCTAAAGGGTGTCAAGATCATCGGGTGTGGTAACGAAAAGGCCCTAGGCTTTCTCAAAAACTGCATCCGAGGAGTTGGCGAACTCTGGCCCAATGCAAGAATCGAAATCGTGCCCCTGGATCAAGTACCTTTTCGTACGACGGTGAGAGTGTGGGTTCCTCCTCCTATCTTGGAGGACGAAGCCACGCTAACACTTATAAAGCGTCAGAATAAGGGACTTGGCACAGAGGACTGGACGATTGAAAGAGGACGCGCGAGGGATAAAGGAGAAGGTAAAGATCTCTGGATCAAAATTGGTTCAGAGTCCCTCCGACTCCTACGTTCCTCGCAAGGCGTCATTAAGTACGGGCTCAACCAACTCCGGTTGATTCTGCCCGCGATGAAGCGCAATGATGAGTCCAAGCGGCCTGAGAGTGGTGCAGATTAATCTGCACCATTCCGAAGCAGCATCGGACGATTTGCTGCGCTTCATGGAGAAGGAAGTTATCCACGTGGCCTTAATCCAAGAACCCTGGCTTGTAGCCAGTAAAGTTCGAGGCGTCCGGTCACGAAACTATGTGCTCCTTTCTCCAACCCCTGAAGGTAAAGTAAGGAGCTGTATTTTGGTCAGGAAAGACATTAAGGTTTTCCTTTTATCTAATTACAGTTCTGGGGATTTAACGGTAGTTGCACTAGAGCGACAGGGGTTACCAACCCTAATCATATCATCTGCGTACCTACCTTACGACGAGGATAATCCGCCCTCACGTGCAGTACGTACACTTGTAGACTGGTGTAATACAAGGGACATGATCTCGTCATAGGATGTGATGCTAATGCCCATCATACTCTGTGGGGGAGCTCGGATATAAATGACAGGGGTGAGTGTTTACTTCAATACCTTCTATCTACTAACCTAAGTGTTTGCAATAGGGGTAACAGACCAACGTTTTTCAATAGGATCAGGGAGCAGGTCATTGATATTACTTTGGTAGGGAACACGGACTCAGTTAGGATTCTTGATTGGAGAGTATCACTCGAGTGCTCATTCTCCGATCACCATAGGATAGTCTTCACGATACAACTTACACTGGATAGGGAAAAACCCTTTAGAAATCCTAGGAAAACCGACTGGGTCAAATTCAGTAATCTCAGTGATACCATACCACCTCCAGAAATGGATAGAGTAAATGGTACACGGGACTTGGGCGACTCGGTAGATTTTCTATCCAGGTCACTAAGGGAAGCCTACTATGCTTCGTGTAGGGAGCGGCAGGGTCCTAGGAAATTCCGGCAACCATGGTGGAATCCTAGGCTAATGCAGCTAAGAAAAGACTGCAGGAAACTTTTTAATAAGGCAAAGAGGGACCAAGACCCGTTAAGCTGGGACGATTATCGTCAAAGCTTCAACACTTTCAAGAGGGAAACCAGACGGGCAAAGAAGGAATCTTGGAAACGTTTCTGTGAGGAACTGGAGAGTACCACTGAGGCATCGCGTCTACGTAAGGTACTATCCAAGGACCCTGATACGCCGGGATTCCTGATGAAACCGGACTTTGGAACTGCTTATGGAGACACACTTTCCGGGTTGTAGGGATGATGAAAATTAGGGCTCCGCTTTGGAGCACCTTGCAGCTTCCCAAATCCACATAAGTGAATTAATTAGCTCCATTGTTAGCGTGGAGAAAATATCGTGGGCGGTGTCATCTTTCAAGCTCTATAAATCCCCAGGGCCAGATGGCATATTCCCAGCGTTACTCCAGAAATCGATTTTAACCATCATGCCATGGCTTATAGACCGATCAGTCTGTCATCGTTTTTATTGAAAACACTGGAAAGATTGATCGATATCCATGTCAGAAGCATCCTCTCCCCTGACAATTTCTGTAGGGCGGTCGGTGGAGACAGCCTTGCATGACGTTGTTGGAACTATAGAGGGGACACTTGACAAAAAAGAGTATGTTATGACATCTTTCTTGGATATAGAGGGTGCGTTTAATAATGTGAACATATCCGCTATAGTTGATGCACTGGGTGACCTAGGTGTTGATCAACGGATAAAAAATTGGACCGAAAATATGCTTAAGAGCAGGGCCATAAACTCTAATATGGGTATTGGTAGGACAAGGAAAGTTATGACAAGGGGCACACCACAAGGTGGTGTCATCTCTCCACTTCTGTGGAATCTTGTCGTAAATAAAATCCTTTTCAGGCTCAGTAGGACAGGCACCAAAGTAGTCGCATATGCTGACGACGTTGTGCTTCTTATTCAAGGGAAGTTTCTTCCCACAATAAGTGAACTCATGGAATCAGCTCTCAGCGTTCTACTATCATGGGCCAGAGAAAACGGTTTAGGTGTCAACCCTGCCAAAACCGAACTGGTTCTTTTTACCAGGAGATACAAAATCCCAGAATTCAGACCTCCACGACTGGATGGTACTTTTCTAAAGATTTCAAGCGAAGCCAAATATCTTGGCGTAATTTTGGACTCTAAGCTCTCGTGGAAACGTAATGCTGAGAGTCGAATGAAGAAGGCACTATGTGCCTTCTACATATGTAAGAAAACCTTTGGGAAGAGATGGGGTCTTAAACCATATATTGTACACTGGATGTACACCGCGGTCATAAGACCTATTTTGACCTATGGGGCTCTTGTTTGGTGGAGAGCGGTGGACACCAAGACTCACCTCTCTATTCTAAACAAGGTACAAAGACTTGCATGTCTTGCAATTACTGGCTCTATGAATTCCACCCCTCAAGCCAGTCTAGAGACGATGCTGAATATAACTCCCCTTGATATATATATCAAATGCATTTCTGCTAAGTCTGCTCTACGACTCAAACAGTCGAGCGGACTGAAGCATGATCGTATTGGTCACGGCACCATCCTACGGAAGATAGACAGGCCATTCATTGGGCAGGAAACAGATTACTTGATATCTACGCCGAATTTTGATAGGACGTTTAGGATCAAGATACCGACAAGGGATGACTGGGCCGCGAACACTGTCCTAAGGGACGACGTGATCTCAGTCTACACTGATGGTTCAAAGTCAGAAAGAGGCACGGGCTCGGGAATTTTCTCCGATGAACTGGACCTCTCGCTGTCTCTTCGATTACCGGATACCTGCACGGTTTTCCAAGCTGAGATATATGCCATCGATACAGCCGCGAGAAGAATACGGGAGCTGAATCTCGAAAATTCGACTATACATATTTACTTGGACAGCCTTGCATCAATCAAGGCTCTTAATTCCAACTTTATTAAGTCGAAATGTCTTCTCAACTGCATCCAATCACTGGCACAACTGACACAACATCACGTCGAGTTGATATGGGTCCCAGGACATGAGGGTATCCGGGGAAATGAAGTATCCGACGAATGCGCAACGAACGGGTCGTCCCTGGACGTATCTCTTGCGCAAAGGGATATTCACACTCCCTTGGTGAACGTATCAAAATTGATAAATGAATGGGCTTTGAGTGAGACGGAACTCAGGTGGTCAAATATCATCACTTGTAGAATATCAAGATTGCTCTGGCCCACTCTGACGGAGAATAGGACTAAGACTCTTTTGTCTCTTAGTAGGAATTCGATCAGGCTTCTTACGGGTATAATCACTGGGCACTGTATGATTGGACGCATGTCAGAACGTATGGGTTACCCACGTTATAGTTATTGTAGAAGTTGTTTGGATGAGGAGGAGGAAGAATCGGTAGAACACCTTCTATGTGATTGCCCAGCCTTACAAGAGCATAGACTATTACATCTTGGTAGAGCTCTTTTCCATGATCTGGACTGTCTCAGAGATATGCCACTAGTGAATATGATTAGATTTATTAAAAGTACTGGTTGGTTCTCACGGGGATCACAAGAAGTACACAGTCAACGAAATTAGGGTGGGCAACCATTCTCCCTTTATGTATATAAGGGAATGGTAATTCTAAGGGTATCACAATGGGCCACAAGGCCTCCGAGTGAACTCGCTAACTTGCGAGCAACCCACGTAACCTAACCTAACCTATGTACAAAAAAAATAGTTTTGTAAAAAAGTACCAACAAGAAATATGTTCAAATTTCAAAAAAGTGCCAGAGTCCATTTGAAATTATTTAAAAAGGACTGCAATTCCATTTAAATTTAATTTCTGGGATATGGGATACAAAAAAGTATTAAAACTCGAGTTTCGCCCATTTTATCCCCTAAAAAGTACAAAACGTACCACACACCTGTCCACTTATTTCTTGAATAAGTTTAAAGTAAGTTGAGTTTTTGATGCTAGTTTATTAGTTCCGGAGATATAGAGATACCGATTTTACTCAATTTTACCACCTTATTGTATTTACACATCGGGAGAGGTGCTTACATACAAAATTTCAAGATAAACAAATTTTAAAATTGGGAAAAAAAAATTCCAGAAATTCCGGTTCACGAATGGACCTAATGCATTGTTTAAGGTCCATTTACAAAATTGCCTTGCTAATGAAACCGGTTTGGAACTCATTGGTTGGATGGTTTCAGAGTATATAACGTACATAGGTAGAAACATTGTTTGTGTTTTATAAACATATATACTTAGATATATTCAAAATTGGGAAGAATTTTTGTATGGGAAAATTCGAAAATCGGCTTTACGAATGGACCGCATGTATCTAATGTAGTATTTTAGGTGTCTAAAACCATCTTCCTTTCCAATGAAACCAGTTTGGAGCTAATCGGTTGAATAGTTTCAGAGTCTATAGCGGACATAGTTAAAAACATTTTTTGTGTTTTATATATCGCTCATTTGCTGCAACAACGTCATAACTCAAAATCCTTGTTTTTTCATCTGAGAAATACAAAATATGCGCCGTTCTATAGTCTTTCATATAGTTTTATCAATCAAAATTCATATTTTCTCGTATATTTGACAAGAAAAAATTTGAGTTAAATACAGATTAGAAGGATATTAACATCTACTATTTAAATCAGGTTTTATTTCTGAAATCGCATGATTTGTTGAAAATTTATTTAAGAAATAGTAAAATATCACAAAACATTTAAAGCCGTTTTTATTGAAACGACTTTTTTGAATTATGACGTTGTTGCAGCAAATGAGCGATATATAGATACTCAGATTAATTCAGGTCTTTACGATTTATATAAGACTAAGTTTATAAAAATCGGATAACTACACTATCTATGTATGCGATTTGAAAAAAATCATGGGTCCTGCTTACAAAAGTACTTACATTCAGCCCAGGTATACATATGTAGTTACATTAAGAACAAGAATATGCAGCTTAAAAAATAAAACAGAAAAAAATGCCTTCTGTGGGAATCGAACCGACACATTGTTTGCTTGTGTTTGATAGTCTAGGTGCTAACTCACTGCTCCATGTACGTATCATTTTGTCGTTAGATAACGATGGTTTTAACATAAACATATAAATTAGTATAACCACTAAACCACTAAATTCTCGTTTTCCAGTCAAACACTGTATAAAAATAAGTACCTACTCTACTAAATAAAATAATGTTCTGTGTACCTACCACTCATTACAATATAATGTATGTGGTAACTAGTTGCCATTACCAAAATTCACAAAAATTTTTGCTGGGTAATTACAACAGATACAGATATGACCAATAATATATATAGGAAATTTTGCCTAAGTGTTTATTATATCGAGAATGTTTTATGGTCCCAATTTGAATTTTGTATGTGTTGTTAATCACACAATGGCTTATAAGAGAGGGAAATCTTTAAAGAATGGAAGATGGCATAACATATACATACATAAACATTAACCCTCTAATACCATTTTATAAAAAAAAATGGCTAAAAGGTTGGTAATATTTTTTTATGGTAAATTTGGGCATCTGATTTCAAAAGCAACATTTAAAAGTTCGTACTATCAATGGTTTACCTGCCAGGTGAGAAAACCTAAATGAGTGCCTTGAGGCACCCTTTGGTGCTTTAGAGATTGAAAAATAGTATAGTTAGTATAGTTTGTAAATTTTTATTGAAAACAACTTTTCTAATTGTTCATCACTCAAATCAAATAATTTGAAACGTTTGTTCACTCGACCAACCATTTCTTAAAATTTGATGTAAAAAATTTCCTAATCAAAGCAATGAAAACTAAACAACATTTTGCTATATGAGGGAAAAATTGAGGGAACAAAATAGACTAGTTTTGCTGACCAAGAGTGCCTGAAGGCACTCATCAATTAATCACGTCTCTAAAGATTAGCAAACGTTTTTTACATAAATCTTGACTCCAATATACAAAATATAAGTACACTTAAAAAAAAAAAAAAAATGATTGCAATAGGGAAACTTTAAAGTACTTTAATCAACGTTTGATAACACAACAATTCCCATATTTTTTTGGTGGTTAATGCACTCAGTTTGTAACAAGTAAGAGTGCTATATTCGGCTATGCCGAATCTTATATACCATTCACCTTTGTTGTGAATGCATTATTTGCACACTTTTAGCGTATAACATCCTAAATATATCAAGAAAACTTTTAAAAATTTTACATTTAATTGCTGACAGTTTATATTGTTGAAGTTACAAACGAAATGACAATATTTTATTTCTCACGAAGGTGAAGGGTATAAAAACAACAACGCCAAACGAAACCCCAAAAAAAAAGAAAACAAAATACGCAAAGCAATGCAACCATCACACATCCAAACATACGTTTGGTTGCTTTTTTGTCAAAGCATGCAGTAAATTGTCTTTTTTTGATGAAATTTTCAGAGGTTGTCTCGGATTTTTAACAGAATTATTGAAGATTTGGATCTCGAAGATATCTGGGGTCTTCAGAAAATTGATTTTAACAGACAGACGGACATGACTTAATCGACTCCGCTATCTATAAGTATCCAGAATATATATACTTTATAGGGTCGGAAAATTATATTGTGGAAATTACAAACGGAATGACAAACTTATATATACCCTTCTCACGAAGGTGAAGGGTATAAAAATTGCAGTAAATTAGAAAGAAGAGAGCTTTAAAGACGTTTCAAGACTTAGTAAAGTATTTAAGTACGTTTTTTAGAAACTGTTACAAGAGTTTTAGAAATGAAAAATCAGTTATATTTGCATTTATTGGCATTTTTGCAATGAGTGCCTTGAGGCATGTTTAAGCATTGTAGGGTTAATATGCAACTAATATGCACAAAGACAAAAAAAGCGAATTTAAAATTTTTGAGCACTTTTAAATTTTGTATGACCATAAAGAAGATTTTATCAAGTATTAACAAATATGGAACGGGTAAATTTTGATGCCTTGTTGAAAATGTTAGCTTCCTAACTAAATTCTTCATAAAGTACAAAATTTACATGGAAACTAAATCCAGAAATATCTTTAAGTCTTAAAGGTTTTATATCACAAATTACATTTACAGCATCTTAAACAAAAAAAAAATTAAACAAATATTTTATTGGAGGCAAACGAAATTAAAACTAACAATTAACCATCTAAAATAGTTTTTTGCTGATAAAGAACAAAATTTCATTATCAATTGATTAATATAAAGCCAAAATCAAAACAAATATTTCATAGCGTGAAAATCAGCTATAGCTAGTCTATCTATAGGTTTATATGTACGAGTATATAACTTCCATCAATATTTATGTATGTGTAGAAATGTATATATAATATAATGTCTAGTAAGCACAGTGGTAAAAGTTTGACTTAAGTGGATTCATATAGTAAAAATCATGTCAGATTTGATATAACCAAAATCCCAATTGATAATTTTCGCGAAATATAGACAAGATAAATATCGCCAATTTAACCTTTTCATATATATTTGTAAAATTATGTTTAATATAATTTGTAAAAGTCACAAAAAATAAATATTTCCTTAATAATTAATTAACATTTCAAACCTTAGGAGTTAATTCTTAATTATTTTTGAATGCCTGTAAATTTGTTTGTTTTTGATCGGAGAGGAAGCAATCATGAATCGAAAGGTTATGTTATTATTAAACATATTACCTTTTTACAAGTATAACCTTCATTCTGTATATTAATACTTTATTTGCAATTCTTGTAAAACGACCTTCTTCTTAACTAGACCGTTGAAAGCAAAATTAATCTCTGTTTTTTAACAAATTTTATTTAAATTCTGATCTACATATAGTAAATTCTTATTAAAAAAGTTTTATTTTTTTTTTATTTATTTTAATTTTTTCCTACAAACTTTGATTATCAGTACAAAAAAAAAAAAAAACAAATGAAAATAAATATTCTAGGTCAACATAATCACTGCCTGGGTTCAAGTCTTTCGAAATCTTATCGGAGACAATTTCTCATGTATTTCATGAAATTGAGATGATGACACAGTCTTCAAATAAATGACTGAATTGAAAACTGAATTCATTAACAAAAAGTTTGTGGTGGAAGCAACACGAACAAAAAAGGAAATAGTGAAAAAGTTTAAGTGATTTAATTTATATAGAAATAAGTTAAAAATGAAATACTTTATAGTATTGGCCTTGTGCCTTAGTGCTGTTGTGGCAGGTAATGTGTGAAATAATTATATGTAAATGTGTACACATAGTTCGATTTTTGTGAATGAAATTTCTAAAAAGAAAATTAAAAATAAGCAATTCAATCAAATCTGTAAAAATAATTGAGATCTGTACAATTTGTATCGTTATACTCATCTAATGGGTGAAATTTAATTTAATTAATATTTAATAAACAACTATTTGAAGTGATAAGACAAGACAAGTTTAATCATCCACTCATTACTAAGTAATACCAAAGGTAATGCGTTTCCTTTACCCAAACCCTAAAAGCTTTGGCAACGCAAAATGTTTTCTCTTCTTGGAGTTGTGTGTAATAAAACGAAATGTTAGTAACTAAATTAAATTATTAAAATTATGATGGAATTCATTAAAAGCAAACAGTTTATCCATAGACAATTTTGTGTATAACAATATGTTCTATAGAAAATTTAGTGCATAACAGTATTTTCTATAGAACATTCTGTGTATAACTATATTTTAGAAAACTAACTATAGAAAATTGTGTGTATAACAATATTTTCTATAGACGATTAGTACTACACAACACTGAATAGAAAATATTAAAATATTTAAAAATTTTTCGAGTGAAAAAAAAACTATTTGAATATTATGTTGATACCGAAACACAAAATATATTTCCGTCTTTAATTTCAAATTATGAATATTTACATCTGAAGTCTAAATCGCGAAAAATTTAGCATCTGCTCTTGACAGTTGATCACAGTTACAAAGCTTTTAACATGATCTTGGCAACTGATCACTATTATATTCGATGGCGATTTAAGTTATATTGAAACTAGAACTTTTTGCTTAAATAATTTTAACTTAATCCTCATCTGACTCATAAAGGTTGCAAAACTTCAAGTACCTAGTCCTCGGCCTAACTTCATCAGTAGTATTGCTCCAAATTTATCTAGCGAAATCGTCTGGTTAGTGGTGGTCTAGTTCTACACAGATATGTATGTAGAGTAACTCGATATTTTTATAAAATATGAACACAGATTTGAATCGTTTGTGAATGGATTATTATCAAAATCGAGAGTTAGTCGGCAATTTTTTACTTTTTCTCCTAATGGTAATTCCTTTAATATTTTAAATTATAATTATTAACCCTCTAACCCGCAAACTTTAAAAAGCTAAACAAATGTTGTCGAATAAGTTTTTTAGGGTAATTATGACCGAATAAACTCAAAACAGCCATGAGATACTAATTTGCAAATTATGTTTAGGAACCAGTTGCAAAAAGGTGAAGAGTGCCTCAGGGCATTGTTGCCGGTTTATAGCCAGTTTAGGTGTAAAAAACAATAAGATGTAAACATTGATTATGATACAATTGTATTGAAAAACTAATTAAAAAGATTTAAAAGGTTAGAAAATATGTTTTACTTTGATACTCATAAAAATTTTTTTGGCATTTATGACGCATAAATGAATATCGCATTTTGTGCAAACACACTGTGTTTCCGTTTGCACCATCTTGTTTGCCTAACCAGATTGGAAAGTTGTCGATATTGTCATAACGGACGTCATTAACTGGATGTTTTGCTTTTTCGCCAACTTTTGAATCTTCTTGTTTAGTACCAACTGATCATGAGTCAAGGCGTATAATTTAATCCATCTGCAGTCTATATCTGCCATTCCTATCATTTTTTGCATATAACAAAAAATATAACAATAAAGAAAAAACTGTACAATATAACACGCCGATAAATTTAGGAGCAACCATCAACAGTGCCCTGAGGCACCCCATAGTTTTTGCGTTCTCAACACACTTTTTGTTAATTGTTTAACATTTGCAAATTCATAGACTGAAAGAAGAATATCTTAACTTTAAAAAAAAAATTTAACCAAATTATACTTTAAAATAAAATTTAAAAAATTCTTATTTTTTAAAAAAAATTTGTTTTCGAATTTTTTTTTTTTTTAAGTTTTTTCCAATTTTTTTGTTAATTTTTTTTTTAATTTAAAAATTTATTTTTTTTAATTTATTAGTGAAAAAAGAGTTTTTTGTGAAAAAAATTCGGGTTAAAAAATATTTTTCCCGATTTTGACCCATTGTAGGTCCAACATACTATAGCCTTATATACATCGTTGCAATGGACTTTGAAATATCTATCATTAGATATCCATATTGTCTATATTTATGACTTAGTAATCGAGATGTAGATCAAAAATAGGCAAAAAAATAGAGGTTGTCTCGGATTTTTGCTCATATCTCCGTTATTTATAGACGGATTTTGCTGATTTTAAATAGGAAACATCTCGAAAGCACGTTTGACAGACTTATTGAAGATTTGTATCCCGAAGATATCTGGGGTCTTCGGAAAATTGATTTCAACAGACAGACAGACGGACATATCTAAATCAACTCCGCTATCTATAAGGATCCAGAATATATATACTTTATAGGGTCGGAAAATTATATTGTGGAAATTCAAACGGAATGACAAATTTATATATACCCTTCTCACGAAGGTGAAGGGTATAAAATATCACACACAAAATTTCACATGCTAAAATTATGACATCACTCAGAAAACAGCTGACAAAACAAAAACAAAATGTCAGAATGCATTTCGACCTTCTAGAGAAATGTTAACAAATCTGTAATTAAAATTTTTGAAATGGATGCCTTGAGGCACACATTTGGCGTATGACCAACACACAGTTGATAATAAGCCATAAATAACAAAGGAAAAGTACCATTAATTACCCGTTTTGTATTCTCATTCACTCAAAAACCACATATGCTCAATTTGATGTTTCTAGGTCCATTATATATTTCCCGACGTTTTTATTTGAAATCATAACTGTGAATAAATTTGTTAAATAAATTTTTACACTTTCGATGGCTAAAACACATATAGTGGTACAATATTCGCATCGAGAAAAAAAATTTGGCATCATTTTTTATATATCCGAGATACCCTACTTTAGGGCCTTGAGACTCCGCCCCACTTAAGTGTTTAAAGTCCAAATTCAAAATTTATGCTTGGCTACACCTCCTTCATAGTCGTTGGAACTTTTATTAAAATCGTACTATTTTTGTAAAAATTACAGATTTATTTCCACTTTTTTTTTCATTCCCCCCACTGTGATACTATTGTGGAAGCGAAGCGAATCGGGTTTGCTAGTTGGTAAATAAAAGAACAGATGCTGCTGCTTCTCAGGAGTCAGACGTTGTGCGAAATACCTTTGAAATCACAGTAGAGATGAAATCATCTGATTTATCTTCTATAGGGCTACAAGATGAGAGTAAAGATATTCATCCTAATCGCGGTTGGCGTATGTGTTTTACGCCTACGACAGTTTCGTACTAGATTAATGATAAAATGTAACCTGTTTTTTAATCTAGTACGAAACTGTCGTAGGCGCAAAACACATACGCCAACCGCGATAAAGTGAATCTCTATGTTTGATCAGGAATCTGATGCTAATAAACATGCAGATTTGATCCTGGTATTTGTAACAAAAGAACGGAGAAAGTGATCATATTTTTAGTGGAACTAAATGAAATCCCTAATTGTGTCCTAGTCCTAGTTCGGAACTGTATTGGGAAGTGCAATAAACTGTTGCAATTTTGATCAGAATATTAAATATTTAAAAATCTTAAGTAAAGAAAAGATTATTTTATTTGAGTGTCAAGTATTTTTTTTATAATATTCTTAAATATGAGGATTTTATCAGCAACAATTATGTTCTTTATGAACCGTTTCCAAAAATTTGTTTCAAACATCATGCATTCCAAAAAAAAATAATACTGATAACCTTTTTGATTGCTAAAGAAAACAACTAAAGTCAAGGTCTTTCAAATGAAATTTGATAACTGTCTATTTAAATATGTACAAACATACATAAGTATTAAAGTATTCTTATTAAATCATACAATTTATTTTTAATTGACATCCTGTTTTTATGATTAATTTATTAAATATTTCAATTTATTAATTAAAATCTTTTGTTTTTTTATTTTTTGCAGAAGAATTACATGAGAGGTAAATATTATCTTGGATTTCCGGTCTACATTCATAATATCTTTGGAGTTCAAAAAACTAATTTATTAATTTATGGACATTTGTTTCTTTGTTTCATTTTATTTTCATAATTTTTGCAATTTTCTAGTGGAGTTGATTTTCATACATTGTAAGTACCTGAACAATAAATGGAATGAGAATTTAATTCAATTGTCTTATTAATTCCTAATTGGCTTGGTACACAACATCATTAAAAATATTATTTAAAATTTATTTTACAAAATTAAAAAATTCATTGATACAAAAATTTAAGAACATTTTCAATTGTTTGTGAATTGCTAAGAAATAGACATGAAAGAGATCATTAGCAGAGACTCGAACCAGATTTTTGAGAACTATAGTATTTTTTTTATAAAACTAAATTTCCTAAAATAAATAAATTCTCTGATGATTCATCTAAGCATTTATAATCAAATTTCAGATCCGAAAAAAAATTTTTGTTTTAAAACTAATGGATTATTTAACCGAGATTTTAAACAAACCCTTGGTCATCGCTTAGTTACTCATATTCTACAAACAATTGGAAATGTTTATTTAAATTCTTAAAGTCTTTAAATATTATTAATACTGAATTGGTATTCCAGACATTACAGTCAACATCATCAAACTTTAGAAGAGGCTAAGAAGAAGATTGCTGATGTTTTGGATGGTCAACATGCTGAATACGAAGAAGTTGGATCTTATGGCGGTGTAGGTGGCGCAGGTGTTGGCACTGTGGGTTTCTCTTCATCTGGTTTGTCAGGTGCTGATTATGCTTCAACTGCCGGTAGCAATGCTGGTGTTGGCACTGTGGGTTTCTCTTCATCTGGTTTGTCAGGTGCTGATTATGCTTCAAGTGCCGGTAGCAATGCTGGTTATGGTTCCTCTGCTGGTTCATCTGCTGGTTCCCAGTTTGGTGCCAGTCACAATGCCAACTTTGCCTCCTCTTCATCTTTTGGCAGCAATGCTAACTTTGCTCATGGTATGCATGGTGCTGGTGCACACAGCTCTGGTGTTCAAGGAGGTTCTTCTGTTGTTATTCCCGTTGTCGGTGGTGCTGGTTCAACTTCTTACTTGGAAAACTCTGCAGCCGAAAATGTTCATTATGCTGCTCCCGAAGTTGTTGTTAGCGGTGGTCTGGGCGGTCATGAAAGTTTTGTGCGCCATGAAGAACGTCGTAGCGAAAATCAAGTTGCCACTCCTCTCGTCTACACTGCTCCCTCTGGTGGTTCGGAAAAATACTATCGTCATGAAGAACGTCGTCTTTCCAATACTGCCCATCCCGTTGTATACACCGTACCCTCTACTGGCGGTTCTGAAAACTATGTTCACCACGAAGAACGTCGCACTCAAACTCAAACTTCTGCTCCTATCATTCAATTTGCTCCTTCTACTGGCGGCTCAGAGAAATATGTTCACCATGAAGAACGCCGTGTTGAAAACCAAGCCGCTCCCGTTATCCACTTTACTTCTCCCTCTGGTGGTTCCGAAAATTACATTCGTCATGAAGAACATCGAGTACAGAACAAAGCCGTTCCCGTCATACACTACCCTGCCCCCTCTGGTTCTGAAAATTATATACGTCATGAAGAACGTCGTGTCCAACAAACTCCCGTTCAAATGGTTGTCACCTCCCCAGCTGGTGGTCAGGAATCTTACATGAAATACCGTAAAGTTACTACTACTGCCTCTCAACCTCAGGTGATTGTACACTCTGCCCCTTCCACCAGCTCTTATGTTCATCAAAGTACTGCTACTGGTTCCACTACTGGTTCTCAATTGGGCGCTTTAGTTACTGGTGGTCATACTGCTGGTGCTAACTCTAACTACAAGACTGGTTACTACACAGCACCTACCACTACTTTCGGTGAGTTAATTTTAATTAATGGTAAGCTTAGAAAAATTTTAATTATATTTTATTTTGATTAGGTTCCGCTGCTTTGACTTCAGGTAACACCAATTCTTTGTTCAATACTGGTGCTTCTCACCAAGCTGCTTCCAACTTTGGAGCTTCTCATCAAGCTGCTTCTAACTTTGGAGCTTCTCATCAAGCTGCTTCTAACTTTGGTGCTTCTCATCAAGCTGCTTCTAAATTCGGTGCTGGTCACCAAGCTGGTTTTGGTACCAACAGTGCTTTCACTGATGCCTCTTCTTTCGGTACTCAATTCGGTGCACAATCTAAATTCGGTTCATCATTCGGTGCAGAATCCAAATTTGGCACTCAATTCGGAGCTGAGTCAGCTTTCGCTGCTGGTTCCTCATTGGGAGCTGCCGGTTCTTCTTCTGGATTACACAACTACATGCACGAATCTGAACGTTTAGCTAAAATGCAAGCTCAAGGTATGGCTGTTGGTGGCACTCGTGCTGGTGGCACTCAATTCAATGCTAACTTGGAAAGTGGTAATGCTGCTGGCTTCGGCGGTTTTGGTGGTCTTTCTGGTCTCGGTGCTGGTGCCGGAAATGCTGGTTACAAAACAAAATCATGGGAAAAGGCCTCCAAATGGTCCAGCCAATCTGAGGTGAGTTTAATTTTATTAAAAAATCTATGTTTAATTTTGTGTGCAAGTTTTACTACTTAATTGAAAATTATATATTGATACTTTTGGAAATTACCTAATTAAAGTTTTCAGAACTAAAGAAGAATTGACCAATATAAGTATAATAACTTTAACAATATTTTGAAAAGCTTTGGGAATTATTGAATTTTTATATTCAGGAAACTAAATCAATATCACACCTAAGTTTAGTTTCTCCGGAATATAATATCTAAATTGGTCATATATTCATGTATACATTTAGATTCCAAGGATCTACAAATCTTTTAAGTTGAATCCTCCATAGTTGCTAAAAAAAACTTTATTTTTCTTTCAGTTCGGATCCGATGGTCAAGTGAAAAACTACAAGGAATTATCCACTGGCGAAAGTGAAAACTACGACATCAATGGCCGTCGTGCTGGCTACAAAGCCGCCACCACCACTCTCGATGACAACGGCAAAGTAAGCAGCTACAGTCTCCACACATAAATCTAGTTAGATATTTAATTTTTTGTTTTGATTTTTTATACGAGCTTCATGTAATTTATAAGATTAAAGATCATTAATTTAAAAATAAATAAAATTACGAAATTAATAAAAACAAACACTGTCTCCCTGTTTTCAAATAAATAAATAAACATCAATTGAAAACAATTTCGTAATCATTGCGTTAATTATAAAATAGACAACATTGATAAGAATTCTAGGAAATTACGATCACTATTCGTAAATGTTAAAACGTAAATAAAACCAAGTCAATTATTTAATACAGATTGACTGACACACTTCTTGAAAAAAAATATGTATATATGCATGTATTTATAATCATCTTATTTAATCACATTCTAAACTAAGTAAATTTTTAATTACACAAATTATTTACAGACACCACGTGTGTGTTCGTTCATACAAACAAAGTCACTACTTTCTTGAGAATGTTGATTCCAATTTACCATCAACAATTTCAATCAATGAACTGGTGGGTTTAACAGTATTCACCGAACCCTGAGGTTGATAATGATAGTGCGGTCTATTGTCTCGTCGTCTTCTATATTCA
The DNA here is from genome assembly GCA_942486065.2 of Calliphora vomitoria. Classification (NCBI taxonomy): domain Eukaryota; kingdom Metazoa; phylum Arthropoda; class Insecta; order Diptera; family Calliphoridae; genus Calliphora; species Calliphora vomitoria. Next base: position 45,748,530 of record OW818030.2, on the reverse strand, counting down.
TTGCCGTTTGTCAGACAATAGCAGGGCTTCCAAGCATTATTTCTATGGGGCGCAACATCATTGGGCTTGTTATAGGCTTCCACATACATAGAACGTTCGGTAGTCCAACGTGGTATATAACTATTCCAACCATCCGACGAACGATATATAGGACTACCAGCACCTCTTGCATCGGCAGAGCCAATATAAACTGGTACATTATTGGGATAATATTCGGGATAATAATCTGGATAATTTCCTCTGCCTGAGTGATCACTTCTTCTTTCGGTGGAGAAATTTGGATTCCAGTGCGATTTGGGATCATAGGGTTTCCGATTTTTATGATTAGAATCTCCGCGTCCCTTATATATAGGCACACTAGCATCTTCTGTAAAGTAGAATTAAAAAGTTAATATATTTTAAAACTAAGAAATATTTCAGTCTAGCAGAATATATTTCAAAGTCTTATAAATCGAATTATCTGCCTAAGGCAGGTTAGTCACCACTGTCATTTCAAACAAATGTCAGTAGCTGGATTGAACCAAACAAGTTAAAACATGATAAACATGTTTAGAAATATTTTGTTAAAAAAAAAATCGGTTGCTTTTAAATTATTGGAGATACAAAATTTTACTCAGTTTCAGAATAATTGCTTAACTTTACCTTTAATCCATTCAAGCATTGGATATCTCTTTAATATTGTTCTTTGTTTCGTTTTTAGCCATTCAATTGAATGAATTTAACATTTTTTCCAAAGCTAATTTGCAATAGGCTTGGACTGAGGAACATTTTAATTATTCAATAAATATTCTAAATCTAAATTTTAATAAAATTTTAATTAGAACAAGTAACAGAGCTAAATTCCCTTCACCAAAGTATACAATTTACGTACATCGCTTTTACCCATGCAAAACTCTTTCTATAGCAACAACAACAAGAAAAAATCATAATATCATATTAGATGCAATTGCAAAACATCCGATAATCATATTCACACGTTGGGTGCTCACTGATAACTAACCAAATAAACACAACAATTACCCAGCAATTTGAAAAGTGCCAATTGGAAACCATACACTAGCTATATTACTACTTGCACAAGAAACTAGTTCGCTGTGGCTACTAAAGTGGTAGTTAAATGGTTATCATTTGCACTACATTTCGCCAGCGTATTCAGTAACAAACAATAGTCGGATATTCGCCTTAAGTTTTTGAAAATAAATTCAAGTAAAATAAAATCCTCTAAAATATACCACTTTGATGGCCACATGTAATGCTGAATGTGGCCGTTTGGTAAAGTCTTCTAAAATATACCACTTTGATGGCCACATGTAATGCTGAATGTGGCCGTTTGGTATTTTCGTTCTCTCTGTTGATGAAAAAAAGCAAAAATTGAGAGTAGACTCACATGTAATTCTTAATAACAAATTGAGAGCAGTACAAATAAGAGCTCTGTGGCTTAGTGATTAGCGCATTTGACTACAAAACCAGAGGTTATGTGTTCAACCCCGCTCTCTGAAAAACTTATTTTTTATTTTTTTTCTCAAATGCTGGAGTATTCGTACTATTGAATTTAATAGTGAAGTGTTATGCAGAGTGTGCCAATCGGCCACCTGCAATGACATCCCCCTGTTAAATTCACCAGTCAATAACGTTGCGAGTGGGTTGAAAATTCACTAGTGGTAGTTCTCAGTGGCTAACTAATTCGACGTAGCGGAACTAGTTCAATGAACTGCAGGGTATTTGCACAATTGTATGTTGAAAAAATAACAACAAACAACAACAAAAACGAAAATAAACGAAATGCACTCAAACACATACAAATTGTGTGTGTTTGATTTATAATTCTTATTCATTTCATCTCATTCCCCATTGTAGCATGTTGTTGTTGGGTGTGTGTTGCTCAATATGAGAACTCATTATAAACAACTCTCTCTTTAAATATATACTTGCCACTCGTATAAAAACAAAATACGCAAAGCAATAACCAACATACATCCAAACATATGTTTTGTTGCTTTTTTGTCAAAGCATGCAATAAATTGTCTTTTTTTGATGAAATTTTCAGAGGTTGCCTCGGATTTTTGCTCATATCTCCGTTATTTATGGACGGATTTTGCTGATTTTAAATAGCAAGCTTCTCGAAAGCATATCTGACTGAATTATTGAAAATTTGTATCCCGAAGATATCTGGGGTCTTCAGAAAATTGATTTCAGACGGACAGACAGACGGACATGGCTTAATGGACTCCGCTATCTACAAGGATCCAGAATATAAATACTTTATAGGGTCGGAAAATTATATTGTGGAAATTACAAACGGAATGACAAACTTATATATACCCTTCTCACGAAGGTGAAGGGTATAAAAATTAAATTAAAATTCATTTCATTAATAAGGAATTAATAATATAATGAATGAATTCATAAAGGAATGAATGATTTTTTTAAACAAACACAAACTGCGAAGATTTTTGCTTGTCTGCAGATACACCCAGAGTCTTTGTTGGGAATCGAACCTGCAACCCTAACATTGATAGCACAGCACACTGTCGACTAGTCTATCGGGGCACCCGATACGATTCAATACGATTGAAGCACTTAAGAACTAAGACTATGAACTAATTCGTAATGAATAGAATTTGATTTTGAAAATTGAATTAAGAATTAATTCTTTCGAACTTTAGCTTTTGGATTATTACGAAAATCACTTTAAGAAATTTTTTCTATATAATAATTGTTGTTTAAAAAAGTGTGTATGATGTATGATAACAATTCACTCTTAAAGCACACAAAGCAATTAATATATATAAGACTGAATTGAAATTACCCACTTCTTCCTACCCACCTTTATCAACATCCTGTTCTCGACTAGTTTTATTGGTATGTTCATCTCCTTCTGCTGTTATCTCGAATGTTATATCAGTATGTATACCAACCCTTTTCTTATTCTTGCCCAAATCCGTGATTTCTACACTTTCCTTGGATTCTGAAACCAAACCATTAAACTATTATTTTTTTTTTACTTCTTGCCCCTACTAAATTTACCTTTAGATTTATGTGTATCTCCCGTGTCCACTGTTACTCGAACTCCATGTATTTTCGGTCCTGATTTGCCTCTTTTTTCACCATCACTTTCCTTTTCTCTTTCATCGTCGCGTTCATCGTTTCTACCTTTCTTGACTCCCGGTACAACGGTAACAGTGTTGTTTTTGTTTTCGGCTTCATCGAAGTCCAATTTTGGTGAGACATCCTGTTGTTGACCTAAAAATACAATTTAAAATAGGAAATTTTGAATGTCTACTGCAAATGGATTGTATATGGAAAAGATACAACCGCATAAAGTCATAGACCATGGCAGTAGGAAACTATAAATATATCAGCGTAAATAGAAAATCAGCTGAAATGTATTCAGGTTTGCATATTATCATTTATTAGGGAAAAATTGTGAAACCAAAGTATACCAAGTAGTCCGACTCTTTGACAGCAGTACCTAACTCTATACATGTGTTAGTGAAAAAGTACCTAACTCTAAACATGTGTTAGTAACAAAAATGTATATGTGTTGGTGCCTTTTTAAATTTCACCAGACACACAGAGTTCTATAAAAATGTTTAATATCTACCACAAACAAAATAAAATGTCAAAATTAATAAAAAAATATTTTTTTAGTTTGTGCGAAATGGACGCGCTTCGGTAAAGAAAAAGTGCTAAAAGTGTTTTAAAAAATTATAAAATAATGTGCGTTAGTGAATTTACGTGTAAAAAACTTTATTTATTCGACAATTTATAGTCAAAATTTCGAGACTTTTGATGTATTAAATCAAAGTATAACAAGTAGTCCGACTCTCTACTTTTTAAATTACTCTCTCACATATACGGGATCCGTGTGAATTCAACACCCTTGTGAGAGAATTAAATACATCAAAAGTCTTGAAATTTTGACTATAAATTGTAGAATAAATAAAGTTTTTCACACGTAAATTCACTAACGCACATTATTTTATAATTTTTATACCCTTCACCTTCGTGAGAAGGGTATATATAAATTTTTCATTCCATTTGTAATTTCCACAATATAATTTTCCGACCCTATAAAGTATATATATTCTGGATCCTTATAGATAGCGGAGTCGATTTAGCCATGTCCGTCTGTCTGTCTGTCTGTCTGTCTGTCTGTCTGTCTGTCTGTCTGTCTGTCTGTCTGTCTGTCTGTCTGTCCGTCTGTCTGTCTGTCTGTTGAAATCAATTTTCTGAAGACCCCAGATATCTTCGGGATCCAAATCTTGAATAATTCTGTCAGACATGCTTTCGAGAAGTTTGCTATTTAAAATCAGCAAAATCGGTCCATAAATGGCTGAGATATAAGGAAAAAACCAGGACAACCTCGATTTTTTACCTATTTTTTTACCTATATCTGGATTACTAAGTCATTAATATAGACAATATCGATGTCTAATGATAGATATTTCAAAGACCTTTGCAACGACGTATATAAGACCATAGTAAGTTGGACCTACAATGGGTCAAAATCGGGAAAAAATTTTGAACCCGAATTTTTTTTCACCAAAAGTTTTTTTGGCTAAATATTAAAAAAACAAATTTTAAAATTTAAAAAAAAGTTTTTTAAATTTAAAAAAAATTAAAAAAAAAAAAAATCGAAAAAAAATTTTTTTCAAAAAATTAAAAAAAAAACAACTGGAAAAAAAATAAATTTTGTTTACCTAAAAATATTTAAAATTTTTATTTTGAAGTATGGTTTGGTGAAGGGTATATAAGATTCGGCCCAGCCGAATATATCTCTCTTACTTGTTTTTAAAATATAACCTAAAATACACACTTAGTAGCAAAACTCTATATACGATTAATATCTTCCATATATTACACTTTTTTGTTCTCGCTTTCTCCAAACACTTGCACTTTATTTGTCTGTAAAAATAATCTCTTCACAAAACATAGGATAATTTAAATGGACATCTTTGTACCGAACAGCATAGTCAAAACGTGTATTTTTATTGGTCGAACTAATGAACTGGCCATGAACGATTGAAATACTTTGCAGGGGTTAATTGTATCTGGATCGACATACAGTGCACTCTCGGTAACGTGAACACCGTCTAACGTGAACACCGCCTAACGTGAACAAACTCAGAAAGGTCTATAACGTGAACAATTTATTTCACTGCATTTGTTTTCTAAGCATGTAGACAACACTGAAATACATGCATTAAATTCGATTTTTAAAGTTTAGGGAATCTACTTATATTAAAACTCTTTTTGTATCCTCTAAATTAATATTTTTTGTATGTCAACGAATTAGTAATTTTATTTGCTATGTAATTATATTTCAATGTATATTTTCACGTGATCTCGTTTTGTTTTGTAATGCATTTTAATCAATATTTTTTGTTTTATATTTTAATAATAAAAATAATAAAAGAATTTCACCTTCAAGCGTGTAAAATACATGAAATTCGACAATCGCTAACGTGAACCATTTCAATAACATGAACTCCCTTGGTTTTAATTAGATCACGTTACCGCGAGTGCACTGTATATTGTTTGATATCTTTTCATAATTCTTCTCTACTTAATTTGAAATTCCTAGGACTTCTCTTGCAATTTTACGCCTCAATATTTAATCAAACTTTAATGGACGTCCTGTTCATGGCAAACATTCATATCTTGTAAACCTTTTAAACTCTTTCGCCATTTTCAGATTCGTCGTATTTAAGTTAATAAAAAATTAGCACCTAAACTCAATCACGCAGCTACTATAAAACTAAATCGACTTATTAATTATGACAATGTTATATAGAAGTAAAAGTCGTATGTACACTTTTGCAACGCATCATATATAGCATATTGCAACAATATATTTGTCATTTTTGTTTGTAGCAGCGTTCTCTATAAAATATTATTAAATAATTTCATGGAAATTAATGCAAATCACCAAAACAAGAATACATCTGAATCTCCTATATTTTCTTTTTTCTTAATATGCTACACCATATCTTTATTATTGACAATAAACTGTTCTAGAAACCAAACACGCTGGCTATTGGAGGCGTTCGCTAGACCAATACTATTTTATGGGGTATCTGTATGGTGAGAAGCATTAGACAAGACCTCCTTGAAAGAGTTTCAAAAAGAATGGCAATCCAGATAATAGAAGCCTAAATTCGATTTAATGGCCAGGAAACTAGCATTAAATATATAATTTCTACTTAATCCGATTGCCACATGGAACTATGGAACGTTTAATGCTTATCACATTACTGTACTTTAAGGCCAATCTGCTCGATTTCGCAATCTCTAATGACACAAGATAAGCAGAGGACCTCTCTTCGGATACAATGAGTCTTTCTATTTATACGGACTGCTCTTAAAGGGAAGAGCGAGTTGACGAAGGTTTATATATCCAGGATGTCTACGACTGATCAATATGGCTTAAATGTAATAGGATATCAGTTAGGGGTATTAGTATTTATAGTGACACAACTTCGAGAATAGTTCAAGAATACCTTTAATGGGATGGCGAGACAATAGACAGTTGTAGTTATATGGGTGCTTAAGGTAGGGTCACACATGGCAAATATTTGACGAAAATGACGTAACCACTAAATAAAATATATTTAAATTCTTATATTTATTGTAAAAACTCCTTTTACTTAGGACAATTCAAAGCAAATATTCAGTTTTATTTTATTTGATGCTGTTTGATCTTACAAAACACTTGTTAGAGTTAACAACGTCAAACAAATTTGTACTAAAAAAAGTGGTTACGCTTTTTTGAGTAAATATTTGCCGTGTGTGACCGTACCTTTAGACACATGATATAGATTTCCTATGAGCTCGCTCAGATAAGGTAACGAAGTTAACTTAAATACTTTCACAATCTCAAGGGTAATATGGCTTGGATGAATCAAATTCATACGGCTTATCTCTTGAGACTACGACTGATCAATATGGAGGCGGCTATCGCCGGACACTGTTAACTCGGCACTCATCCTAGAAGGATTGGATTACCTTATAATGACTTCTGTAGGAGTTGTCAGGATCTGTCATTGTCCAGCACTTCGTACTAGATTTCAGGGACATCGTTCTTTCGTTTCTGACTTATGGAATGCCACACAGTGATTTAGAAACATTTTATTTTGAAGATAATTCGGAAGCACTTAAAATGATTTGTGATATCTTTACATATATCTTATTAGCTGGTATTTGAAAATGTCTACAAAAAATACATTTGTGGTTTATCTCTTTTTGATCAAGAGAAATCTTTATTTTTTATTCTTATTTTGCACGTTATCTAAAAGCCAAATGCTGAAAGTTTGAGCAAAATCGTATAACGTTAAGAGGTTGCACATTTAATTTAAAGTTTCGAATTTTGGGTCAAGCAACAATATTTTCAAGAAAATTTCAATAATTAAATGTTGAAAAAAATGTTTACCAATAGATGTTTAAATATGTATTATAAAAATTTACTGGCACCGATTACGCATTGTAAATTAGAAATGTTGTTATTTAAATAAAGACAATTGCAAAAGTTATCAACTTAGAGATTAAAAGATCTTTCTAACCCTATAAGTTAAAAATTTTATGTATTACGATATCTTAATTCGTTCGAATTTTACAATAAATAAAATTTTAAAATTTTCTTAACGAAATCACTTTATCATTAAATTTTAAGTTTTTATGGTAAATGTTATTCTGAGAAATGTTTTCTTTATAATGGCAATATCTATAATATCAAATTCTTGTATAAAATTCTCATATATAGCCTTCAGGAAGCTGACAAACCCTCTCATTTCCTGAAATTTTTGATATCCAGATAATAAATTAATTTTAAAATATTGAACAATTTCAGTTTTGTAATAAAAATAAAAACATTTTTATAAAAAAGACTTTAAGCTCAAATAATTATTATTTGAATGTGTAATAAAAAGGTCAAATAAAATAACTATATAACAAATTATTTTTTAAATTTTGTACACTCGATACGACCAACTTTGGGAGGCCACCCACTAGCTCCCATGCCGACTACGAACCTATGTAAATACAAACAAATCAGAAACACTTATTAAGATATCCATCCTTATTAAGTTTTTAAATTCCTGTGTATCCGGTTGCACAGCATTGACGTCTAAATTAGGGATTGTAACTGGTTCCGGTATTGATACCTTTGATTAGCACCTTATTCTGACCATGAATCTGCTGAATGACCGAAACTTCTGCATTTTTCTAACTCATCTAAAATTTTTTAAGTTATCATGTCATAATGTAGGTACACCGAGGACTCTAGATTACGATTCGTAGATATGATGTTTTACCATTTAAGTATTTTTTAGCACTTATTATCTTAAAGATTATTAAGTTAGATATTTGAAAATCCTCTTGTTAACTCTAATATGAGTTTACACGTTTAAAAAAAAGAATTAAATTTTGACATGTCATGTGACAAAATTTTATATTAGATTATTTATGTAAATTAAATTTATACCGGTTTATCCTTTAAAAAACGAGTTACATATTGCATTTTTATTTTAATTCAAACAAACCTTGGCTATAATGACACAAAATCACAATCAAAATACACAGTCGCAATAAATTAGAAATAATGTTTGTTTGCATTGCCAATAATTTCTAAATAAATTTTAATTAAGAGAATGATAGCGTGTTTCAAATACACAAATCACTATAAAACACTTTTAAATTTAAATTTTTTTTTCTATGAATATATAATTTTTTTATATTTTAAATAAAATATTATATTAATATTTTTTGTATTTTTATTTCTTAATTAAAATCCTAACACTTCAAATGCTATAAAACAACTAATACAAGTTCTAAAGAACAATTCATCTCAGAACTGATGGATTCGTGAAAATAATAAAAAAAAAAACTAAAACAGCAATAACAACAAAATAAAAAACTTCAAAAAAATCTGTTGATTTACGCGTTTTTCTAATGTTTTTATTTGTTATTGTTTTTGTTATTGTTGCTAGATTACCTGCAGTTAATTTCAAATTAAATTGTTAACGTCTGTTAGTGTCTATTGTCGTTTTGGTGTGTGTTGTCGATAACATCTTCATGCTACTTACTACATCTTATACTTTTTTTATTTTATTTTATCTTTTGGGTTTTTTTCTTCAAAATAGTTTTTAGGGTTTCTAGAATTGAGAATTTTAAAGATCACGTTGGCTTGATCTTTTTTAAATCGAATGCTTTAGAAAACTGTTAAAAAATGGAAATTTTTGCACATTTCTACAAGTCACAATTCTTTTCAACACATAATTTGAATATATATTGGGCATTTTACCATTCGCCTAAAAGTTGACAGTAGTATTTTATGTTAAGTATTTCAATTACACTCTTGAACTTTAAATAAATGCACTGTGGGCTGTGAGATATAATTGTGGTATTGATTGAAATTAAGAAGATACTACTCTGGTTGTTAATAAAGAATTTACTTGTACGTTAGTAAAATTACACAGATATGCTTTTTAACAACGATTTTTATATTGTCCATTAAATCTACAATTTTCATTTTTTTAAGCCCTTTAATTTTGGATAAAGTTGGTAATAATCTTATTATTGCGTTCAGTTTTAAAAACTCTTACTAAGGATCTGCGTCGCAAGATTTCAGGGCAATATATATAGGTTTTTTCAAGACCTAGCCAAGCGCTTTCCAAAAATATACAAATCTTTGAAATCGGATAAGAGCCCCAGGAGCATTTGTAGGGTCGATTTTGATAACTTAAACTCGAACACACCTTGATCGATGAATATATATTACAAAAATGAGCACCATTTGACTGATTGATCTGTAATTATTTGATGGAACGAAAACCGACATGTTCGTTGTGGATGTCGTGGGCGAGAGCATCTGCTAGACGTCTGTTGTGTATTCGCAAACAGTTATTTTGAAAAAATAAATTTTAGTATAATTTTTATGCAGTTGAATAAAATGGGACTTATAAATTTGACTACCATTACAACATTTTCTCCACTATCAATGTTTTTGAGCGGACTTATATTTGCAAAAAACATAATAAAGTCAAGGTAAAAATTGAAACTTAAATACACAACTTAACCGATTCAACAGCAGAACTCTCAACTCTTGATTAAATGCTTCGTGAATCGGACGATTGGGAGCTGTCATGCCTAACTCAGATAATACCTTGTTCGACATCATCAAGTACATGTTCTCAATTAATTTCCTCGCTCAGTTGCAAATTTTGATTTGATGTTCTAATACGCATCTGTTGCAAAATATCATCAACAAAACAGTCGGTTTGGATCGGAAGCATGTTGAGATAATTATCGATAGTCCACCTAGATTGAATGGAATCAGTCTTGAGATTAGGGATAATGCTAAGTATCTTGGCATCATTCTAGATAAGAGATTGTCCTGGAATTTGAACATTCAGAAAAGGATTAATAAGGCCTATGTGGCCATCTACTCCTGCAAAAAGGCAATTGGTACCAACTGGGGTATTATGCCGAAAGGTATCAATTGGATTTTCAAAGCAGTCGTTAAACCCATCTTGTTCTATGGAGTATTGGTGTGGTGGCAGGCTCTGGAGAATGCGACTCACCGGAAGGCCGTTGAACGAGTTCTAAGGACTATCGCGATACTGATTACAGGCGCTATAAGGTCTAGTTCCTCTAAGGCACTTTTCAATATTCTAAACTGGTTATCAGTGGATTTGATGGTGATACAAATAGCCCTCAAATCTACTGTGAGACTACATGCTGGTTGTTCATGGTCTGGTAAGGACCTTGGGCACATTCATGGTAATGTCGATTACTGCATCGCAAAACCTTTTTTCGATAGGCATTTTCATATTATGATCCCGAATAGGGATTTATGGTAACGCGGACTCTTTCCCTCTACTGATGTCATACGAATATAAATATATATTGGTGGTGGTTTCTATATTGAAAACTTTGGGATAAAATCCTACTTTAGGCTACCTAACTTCTGAACTGTTCTTCAGGCGGAAATTACTGCCATTAAACGTGCATCCAACTGGCTGAGGTATTATCGAATATCTGGTGATATATGTATATTTACTGATATCAAGGCTGCCGTAAACGGAATAGCGGGTGTCTTTACGAGGAATGCCGGATATCCCTAAATGAGATAGCGAGACATTCTAGGATAACGCTTATATGGGTCCCTGGACACGATGGAAATCAGGGTAATAAGGGGTGCGGTGATGAGTGAGGATGCGATCGATCCCTTTTCTGGTATTTCCCTTGTTAAATGCAAGATAGCTGTTCAGCAGAAACTATATGAGACTGCACAAAACAGATGGACAATTGAACATTCCTGTGCTACAGCGAGGTCGACTTGGCCCGTATATGATGCCAGCAGGACGAGTCTACTTATAGACTATAGTCGTGAGCAAATAAGGCTAATTGTTTCCTTTATTTCAGGACACTGTTTAATCAGGACAGGTGCTAGAAGAATGGGCTTACGGTACAATGATTACTGTAGAAGCTGCCATAATGAAGAAGAGGAAGAGACTGTGTATCACCTTTTCTGTCAATGTCCGGCTCTGACAAACCTGAGGGAACGCATCCTCGGATTTCCATTCCTATCATGTTTGGACGAGCTAGCAAGGATGAATCTGAGACGTATCTAGTTCTTCATCCGGGAATCTGGCTGGTTTAATTTGGAGTCAACGGAAGTACCATAAATACCCTGACGACTTCTCCTTGGATATCACAATGGGATCAGATCTGAATGGACCCAAGTGAGATGCTTGAGGAGCGGCTGCCCATGGAACCTAACCTAACCTATCGAAAACAATGTTCGTATTTGATGAACATTTGACGAAACCTCAGTATCTCCGCAAATCTAAGGATGATATTGGGCCACGAACGTTGACTAATAGCAGACCCAAATAGAAACACTCATCGTTTCTTGGGTGAAGTGTGTAAATGCGACCTAATGCGTCGCTGAAAAATAAATGGGCAAATTCGTCTAATTTCTAATAAAGTACACTCTTTGACCATTTTCAAGATGTACGGCTAAATGAAAAATAGTGAATGGCAAATGAAAAATGCAACCCATTTGAAATTGAGAGACTTTAACGATGGAATTCTTCTCAGTAACTCAGCCATGTCACTGCCTTTGGTTACATATTTGCAGATATATAATAAGTGGTCGTGGACAATTATTCTTTCTGTGGACTATTGCGAACGTTAAAAAAAATTACTCAAATTAATCCAAGCGTTCTTCGATTTTATATATAAGTTAGAATATGGCGAACATTTTCATTCTTAATAAATATTCCAAAAGTTTAACGTCCAGGTTATTTTTAATATTTTTCCCGATGATGAGCTTTGTTGTTTTTGGGAGCTTTAATTGCATTCTTGATTTAAAAAGGGTTGGATTGGCAGTAAGTATGTCACGACTTTCGATGTATTGGAGACGGTGTCTCCAATATATTGTTACGAATTTGCAATAGCGTTCATAATGTTTATAAACACGTCCATCAGTAGAAGCTTCTGCTTATCAACAATGTTGATAGCATGCGGTTATTAGCATTGTTTATAAATATGGCAACACTAAATGTTTAAGCTGCTAACATTGACATCGAAAGCTTTGGAATTTGAACATACTAGTTTTTGCGTTAAGAGCATTGTAGAAGATTCACGAAAGATGGCATGTGTATAAATAGTGGCAGAGATTGCAGTTGTAGGTGAGTTGATCATAGGCGGTGTTAGAGTTAACATCAACAGTCTTGTACATTTAAGTTTGTGCATTATGAACGTGTGTGCGTGTGTATTAAAAACAAATAGCAAAATATTTAAACTGTTGTTGTTGTACATTAAAATAAATAAAGAGTTGTTACAATTTTAAACTACTAAACTGCTTTTATTTGCAATCAAAAGTATCCCGTTTATTTAAAGGAAATAGACGAACGTCTTCTGTGGGACTCCGAGGCTGCCTGGGCTATTTTGTGGTATCAAATCTTTTTTATAGTAGTTTCTGCTTTGTGATTGCAGCAATATTTAACCTGACTATGGCCATAATCAAGTATTGGTCACTGTTGCAGTTGTGTTTATCTCTTGCTAAGGATATCTAACAGAAAGTTACACCAGATGGAGATACACACGTGACTTTATGTACCTTTTAATGAAAGAACTGCGTTCCTCCAGTGACGGGATTGCTTGTCGTATATATCTCTGTAAATAATTCGCCATTTTCAGACATTATTTCATGTGGATGGCGTCCCATGATGCTCTCTCTGATGGTATTGTCTGGGTCCAGTTGCTCATTGAAGTCATCCATTAAGATCTGCTGCAACATAACATCTGGTAGTCATAACTCTATCGCTATGTGGTTTCTAGTCTAGCTTTTCTGGCGTCTTTAGATATCAAAAATGCTGGGGCTGGCTTGAAGGTTTTCCTGAATAGATAAGACTCAATCCATTCGATGTTTTAAATACAGCAGTTTCGGGTTTCGCTTAGTGCCATACAAAGCAGTTTGTAGTTCTCCATCTCTTTTAAAAGATCGGGTAAGCTTCATTGTAAGAATTGACAGGAAATTTTTAAATTCACAAAATTCCAGTAAAAAATTAGACAGTTTATGTTTTGTTTCATTCCATTCAATCCGATATTTTCTTAATCGATTCACTGTGCGATGTAAAATAAAAATGTGTAGCATACTTTTAGGGGAATTGTAAACAATTTGAATTACGTCTAATGAGAATATCACCACAAGTGCTTCTGACTATTATCTTGATTCTTAGCTGTAACTGAATATAAATAATAAATACAATAGGAACTAAATAGGGTTCTATATACTTACTTAATACTCATTTTGTTTAAACGCTGGACTGCCATTAAATTGACAGTAAATGTTCCCCTTTATTTGTATTATTTCGCGAACCCTTTTTTATATAAATTTAGCCAAAGGCGGTATTAATTGTTTTTATATTTTTATTGTTAAAAAAAGACTATACAACAACTACTTATAATAAATAAAATGTTTCTCATTTTAAATGTTTGTAGCATGTTTTAAGATGAAGTTTGGTTTGGGGTGATTTTCTGTTCAGTTTCTGTGGTTGTTGTGATCACCTTCTCTGATACAGAGTTTATACCTGATATAATAATGAATTTGTTGTTGCCGTTTTTGTGGCCGGACAAAGTAATTGTCTTTAATCAGACATGATAATCTACGTTGTTGCTATTTTATTGTTTTTTTTTTCTTTATTTGCGCTTTTTTGTTTTTTCCTCATCACATTTGCGCGCAATTTTTATTTGTACGCTAAATCTGGTATATTATTTAATATGGTAATAGAGCACATTTGCTGGGGGTATAGTTAAAAAATATAATGAATGGCTGAAACGTGCCAACCAATTTCTAGTTCGCTATGTGATCGCTTTTATTGTAGTGAAATTAAAGTTCAAACCAGAAGACTTTCCTAAATGTAAATCGCTATTTTTCAGTGTCACCTCCTGTCGTTTCGGAGATTTTCCAAGCTCTTTTATGAGCTTTCTGATCTCTGACAGTGGTATTCGGGGAATTCATATTTCACTGGCTACAAAACGAATATATATTTTGTACATAGCAAGTGATAAATAGAACACACCGATATATTACAATAACATAGTTTTGGGCGTAACAAATTTTATTCTGAGATCCTTTAAAGAAAGATATGAATGTTAGTAAAATGTTGTAGGGAATAGTGTGATCGTTCTTTGCCGACTTTTAATTGCAAAAACGCCAGTGTGTGTTTAAAACAACAATAATAGCAACGATGTATATCATCAGACTTATTTAACTTAAATTTCTGTTGTTTTTTTAATTTTTGTTCTTTATATTAAATGTTGTTGTAATGTTTGGAAATTTTGCTTTAATTCTCCCATCGTTAATCACCGATGTTGTTTGCTGTATGTCACTATTGTTCTTCGATACTTTAATAATTTTACAATTTTAAATTTCATCGTTTTTGACAGCGATCTGTGTTTTAATTATAGCTACATTACGTTACAAAAAATAAACAACAAAATGCACATGAAATTAATTAAAATCTTTTTAAATATTCATAATTTTATTTTTAACTAAGTTGTTTGTGGGTAATAAAAATCAAACATTTTTTTGCCCACTTTAGTGCCCACAAATGTGAATACCTCTCAAGCTATAAGAGATAATTGATAGCTACCCAAACGAAGAAATAGGATCATTTCAAAAACTGAACATACCCCAGGTGTCCTATTTGTCGATCTCAGGCCGCGCTCCTGGTGAGTCCATGAGATCCAAGTTCAAAACTTGAACTCGACAACACTTTATCTTTGGACATGTGAAATTTCATTCAAACCGAACTATCCGTTTATAAGCTACAAATGTATGTCCTTCTTTTTTTTCTATACCACTGTGTGCAGTTTTGATGTTATTGAATATTCTGACAAAATTAAGAATACGTAGGATTTTATAGATTTTGATGATTATTTTGATTCGAAAAACAGTTTTCCTCCTTTTCTTTTATTTTTTCTCTTTTCCTTTTTATACCCTTCACCTTCGTGAGAAGGGTATATATAAATTTGTCATTCCGTTTGTAATTTCCACAATATAATTTTCCGACCCTATAAAGTATATATATTCTGGATCCTTATAGATAGCGGAGTCGATTAAGCCATGTCCGTCTGTCTGTCTGTCTGTCTGTCTGTCTGTCTGTCTGTCTGTCTGTCTGTTGAAATCAATTTTCTGAAGACCCCAGATATCTTCGGGATCCAAATCTTCAATAATCCTGTCAGACATGCTTTCGAGAATTTTCCTATTTAAAATCAGCAAAATCCGTCCATAAATAACGGAGATATGAGCAAAAATCCGAGACAACCTCTGAAAATTTCATTAAAAAAAGACAATTTATTGCATGCTTTGACAAAAAAACAACAAAACGTATGTGTGTTGGATTGATTGTGTGTTGGCTTCATGCTGTGTGTATTTTGTTTTTGTTTTTTTTTTTTTGTGTTTCACAAAAAAGCAACAAAACGTGTATATGTTTGGATGTTTGTTGGTTTCATTATTTTGTTTTTTTTTTTTGGTGTTTGACACAAAAGCAACAAAACGTACGTATGTATATTTGGATGTGAGTTGGTTTCACTGCCTTGCGTATTTTGTTTTTTTTTTTTGGTGTTTCGTTTCGTTTGGCGTTGTTGTTTTTGAGAAGGGTATATATAAAATTGTTGTTTCATTTGTAACTTCTACAATATAGCAATAGCAATTAAATGTAAAATTTTTAAAAGTTTTCTTGATATATTTAGGATGATATACGTTGAAAATGAGCAAGTAATGCATCCAAAACAAAGGTGAAGGGTATATAAGATTCGGCATAGCCGAATATAGCACTCTTACTTGTTTTGTATTAAACAATTTCCATTTGAAGGATCCGCGCCTGAACCATTTGAATAGAGCTAGTATGACTACCTCCTGAACTAGTATGACTACCTCCCCTCCAATCGAACAAACTTTGTAGAAAATGTTAAAAATAGGTCCATGATTTCTCCTAGCTCCCATACAAATTTCTTTCCGAAATGTGGCGCTATGATATATAAATGCCTATACAATAGCAATATCCAAACGAAATTCAGCAAAAATACGTTTTATGTAAAAATAAATCACAAGA
Source organism: Calliphora vomitoria (assembly GCA_942486065.2). Classification (NCBI taxonomy): domain Eukaryota; kingdom Metazoa; phylum Arthropoda; class Insecta; order Diptera; family Calliphoridae; genus Calliphora; species Calliphora vomitoria. The sequence continues at coordinate 45,731,902 of OW818030.2, read as the reverse complement.
CCATATTTCGGTGGCCCAACAGCCCACTTCCTAAAATCACTTATATACTCATAAATGACTTAAAATAATAGTAAATTTGACTTCAGAAACATAAAAATCGCGGTACCGAATTTTATAAACATGGACCCATACATGGCTCCTATAGGATTACTTCCAAACCTACATAAATATATTTATACAAAAATCATTCTACTGTAAATGAATCATTCATGTTTGAATTAATTCGCGAATCATTCACACAAAAAAATTTAATGAAATTTGAGTCAATTCAAATGAATTTGGTAAGAATGATTTGCAATTCATTTGAATTGATTTTGAATTAATTCAAATGAATTAGAAAAAAAATTTGTGGGTGAGATATAAGGAAATAACCGGGACAACCTCGATTTTTGGCCTATTTTTGATCTATATCTTTATTACTAAGTCATTAACAAGGCAAGGATTTTCATGCACTAAAAAATTAAAAATATGCGCTTATAATATGCACTATAAAGAGAGAAAATATGCAGTAAAAATGACAAAAATATGCAATAAAAACAAGTTTTTTATTTGAAATATATTTATTAATAAAAGACAGATATAAATTTCAGGTCACATTTTCAATATATATGTACATATAAAGGAACATAAAAGGTTTTAAATATATTTTTTCAAAGAAAAAATAAGAAAATGCATGTATGTATGTAAATTATACAATATTTATATTAAAAAAAATCAGTCAGTTATATATTTTCATGTTACAAAATTACTTAATTTTTTTTTAACTTTCAAAAAATAAAAATTTGTCTGTTCGGATGAAAACAGCTTTAATACATTGAAAATGTACGCTCAACGTCAACAGAAGTTAAAGGTGCATATTTAAATGAAGCCAGTTCAATTGGAGAATATTCATTTTCAATTTGATTTTCTTCATTAAAATTGCTATCTAATTGTCAAAAATTTTTTTTATTATATGAAATCCAGTATTTTTCTGTAATATATTCTTTAGTTTTGTTTTAATTTGGTAAGAAATTTCTCCGTTTACATTATTAATTTTATTGGCAGCATCATCAATTAATTTTACTTGTGCATTCAGGGAATTAAATCCCTGTAGTTTAGTAATATTTTCAGAAATAAAGATGTAATTTGAGCACAGAAATGCTAATTGGCTTTAATATTATGTGTCACAAAGAGAACAAAGTCGATATAAAATTTTTTTCGAAAAGTCGACAATTTCAAAAAGCTAAAAAATTCATTATTCATTCATTAATTGAAAAGTTGAAAAGTTGACTTTTTCTTTCAACAATATAATTCTAGTGTCAATATATATACTATTTTTACAACACTAAATAGAGTTGCCAAATATATGTATGTACAGTGTACACTAATATAAAAATATGTCCAAAAGAAAATTAAATATGCTATAAAATGGAAAAATATGCTAAATATATGCATTTAAAAGAAAAATATGCAAAATATGCATTTATAACAAAATATGCAAAAATATGCAACAACAAATCGATGCCATTTTGTTGCAAATTCTTCGATTCGGAAAGATAAATTGTCAAAAGTGATTTTGAGTTACTGACTACAAACATGCATTTGCATAGAAATCCTTGCCCTGGTCATTAATATAGAATATGGATATCTAATGATAGATATTTCAAAGTCCATTGCAACGATGTATTATTATTAGTAAGGCCTTAGATTTTTTATCTTAACAGATTTCTATTTGGAGAGAGATTAATTACGTTCCCCGTGGCCATATTCGCCCTTCCCAGCAATGGGCAGTCGCATAGAATATGTTCAGAGGTTTCGGCATGTAGTTCACAAAACCTGCAGTGTTCATTCTCAACGTTACCTAACATAAATTGGTGATACTTTAAACCACAGTGTCCGGTGAATAATCTAGTAAGTATCCTCAAGTCACACTTTCCGAGGGCAACGACTGTGATCTACGTCTGGATAGGGTAATGAATCGTTTACACTGTCTTAGTCCTGGTAAATTACCCCAAAAACGGGCAAATTCCGATTCAACCCAGGAACGAATACGTTCCATAGTATATCCACGAGTGATGCCAAAGAACGGTTCAGGACCTATAAACGAGCGTCGTGCGCCCCTGTTGGCAAGACAATCAGCGCGTTCATTACCAACATGACCTTCATAGCCAGGTACCCAGCACAATGTAAGTTCATTGTGTACGCCGAGTTCATTCAAGGATGTCCAGCAGTCCATAGCAACACCAAACCTCACTTCATATGATGATAATGCTCGAAGAGCAGCCTGACTGACAGGCATAACAAATATTTTATTATTCCTAGATCTCCTTCTTAAACATTCATTGGAGCATATAAGGATGGCGTAAATCTCCGCCTGAAATATTGATGGGAATGTACCCATTGAGATACCCCTTTTGGATGTATATAAGGCTATAGTAATTTGGACCTACAATGGGTCAAAATCGGGTAAAATATTTTTTAACCCGAATATTTTTTAATGAAAAAAATTAAAAAAAAAATTTGGATAAAAATTTAAAAAAAAAATTGGAAAAAAATTAAAAAAAAAACAATTTTGAAAAAAAAAAATAATTTTTAAAATTTTGAAAAACAATTTAGAAAAGAATTTTAATTTTATTTACCTAAAACTATTTAAAATTTTTATTTTAAAGTATAATTTGGTGAAGGGTATATAAGATTCGGCACAGCCGAATATAGTTCTCTTACTTGTTGCCATATAAAGTTAAGCGGTATCACCAAGTCTGAATTAGCTGTTGGCCAAAAACAGATGACACCATTTTTTGAGGGCCCACTGATTTTCAAAATCTTTGGGGCCCCATAAAAAAAATTGGTCACCAAATTGGACATACTGAATATAGGGTTTTACTACTCTTTGGTAGTAGAGTCAAACCTATATTGTCATGATCGTGTATTTTTTTTCACTGTTGCAATGTAGAATTAGTCATAGCTTCCACAAAAGGACCCGAATATATATCCTATTTTTCACATGCTAAGACCAGAAATGCTGAGATATATGTAGCTAATTTCCATATGCAAAATTGAGTCACAGCAAACACTTAGTCTAATAATATTTGTATATATATATTAAAGAAAAATTAATTTTTTATTTATATAAATTATAAATTTTTTAATAGCACACGTTAGTCTTATTATAAAATAACCAACTTTGTTTAGAATGGTATTAATAGGTGGTCATATCAATTATAAATTGTTAAAATTACATACAATTTTTAACATTTAAAATAAAATAAAATAGCAATATCGAAGAAAACACACTAAATTAAATACGTTGTCTCATTCCGTATAATTAGCCCTAAGTTCGGATAAGAAACACTGAATAAGGATGTTCTAGTTCCATCCATCTATAGTTAGTTGAAGGGTATTTAAGGTCATACTTGTTTTATTTTAAATATAATTTTGCCTAATTAAATGAAAGTAAATATTGGTATCGTTCGATTCATATCTGTACTATACAAACTTGTTGGTACTTTTTTAATATCTTAAATAAATAAATTTACCAAAATAAAAGTTATGGTACCAAAAAGCCAGACTTTTTCGTTCTTCCAATGGTACTTTTTTAATTTTCTATAGTAAAGAATTTATCACTCTAGCATTGAATAGCCTGAATACACATTAACTTAAGATTCAATTTAGTTTTTAGTTAATGTGTCATCATTTAATCCATTTTTGCAATTTTGTCTACATCTTCTCTTAATTATTGTACTATTTTACATAGTTAAGCTTAATAAATATCTTGCACTAAAATAACAATATATTTTATCATTAAGGTAGTAAATACCAACAACTCATATAGTTAGTATATACTTATAAAAAAGCACTTAATGCAAAATATGTTCATTATATGAATATTCTGTGGCATTCTGTATTTATTCTCCTTTAATAATAGAATTTGTTGAGAATAATAATAAATTGTGCAAAATGTGAGGACATAAAGTGCTGTTTTGCGCAATTAATTAACGATTGCAGTCGAGCTGAAAGGAACATGCTGGAGAGGGTGTAACTTCTAGACTATAATTAAGCAGGCATTCTAAGGCAAAATTATATTAAAGGCTAAGAAATATACTTTGGGATTAGAATTGAATTAATGTCGACTCATAAATCTCATTAGGTTTTTCTTTTATTATTGCTGCTGTTGTATTTTTATGTAGTTGGAATAAAATTCTTATTTTAAGCCACATTATTAGAAGAGACAAAAATGAAAAATTGTATGAGAGCTCTTGCAAGGGTGGGTGTAATCTGCAAGTCAAGAACATTTCAAGACAAAATATTGCATTAAAGAATTATGTATTAGAACACAAGTGCTAAAGTTCTATGGGAGTGAGAGGGAAAAGAAGAGAAGAAGGGATGGCAATAACCACAAGCATTTTAGCCAACAAGTAGAGTTTGTAGTTCAATGTTGTTGGCTGTTGTTTGCGTATGGATGTAGTTTGTATGTACGTTTTGTAGCCTTAAAGAAAATGCAGTTTAATCTTAAATCTAATGACTTTGAAATGAGAGCAAAATCACAAAATCATTTACAATAATTCTGCCCTTAACGAAATGACTCATGAGAATGTGTGGATGTGGATGGCTCGTTGGTTTGTTGCTTATTTCATGTAGTTTCTTGTTATTTGTATGCCACCATTATTCTGGTGGCATTGTAGTCTATAACCACGGCGTCAACATTATTGTTGCATTTTATCCCCCTTTCGTAACTTTTCTAGCCTGAGTGGGTGTAGGGTAACTCTAATCTTACACTTGGCGTAGAATAATGGTTTTGGGATGCGTATGCAATATAACATTTTTGGGGTTTCGGCTATTGTTTGGCAATGGGGGGTTCTTACCTTGTAAATATACTCGTCATTTTTATACCTTCTTAGCAATCAGTATATGTACTTGTATCTTAAAGAGGGCTTTTAAGGAATTTAATGATTGTTCGCATTTAAGTAAAGTTATGAAATATTTTACTGGCTTGTTACTTAGATAGACTATTTAGGTGCTCAACCATGTCGGACTCAATAAGTTTATTTTCAAATAATAGAGAGATACAAATACATATTGGACATTGTGCAGTAATCGTTAAAATGATAAGAGACTTCCCGAACTTACAATGCGATACTTACAATAGCGATTATCACAAATTACTCAATATTACACTTGAGGTTGGGTAAGTTTATCAATGGATGCACTGATTCATGGAAAATCCGTTGCATGTGTTGAGTACAAGAAAAAATAGGAATATAACATAAATAATGTTTATTGTCATAATGCAGCACTGTACACTACTTGCAATAAAATGACATGGCGGTTCAAATCTTTATGTCTCAGTCCAAACCCAATTAGCGTTCATTCATTGCATATATTTTAACCTGAATATTAATGACATCTTCAAAGTCCAACCTGTACTTTAAAGTACAATAACAATAACCTATGTATATTATTCAGATTTTAATTAAACGCCATTATATGCTGGAAATCTATCGAAGTTTGGTTCATCTTCTTCATTCTCACTAATTTCAACACGAAATGTTATTAATTAAATGCATTTTTTAAAATTTTTGCTCACAGCGTAATTTAAAAAGACGTAAGCCCAAGAGCTTTAGAAAGTCGAATCAATTTTGCACAAGCTAGTAGGAGTTTGGATTTTAAGCAGGTCTACTTTCCATTTCAATTGAAATGATTGAGACTGAATTGTTTTGTTGATCAGTGAAATTGAAAAAGCCGTTTTCCTTAAATCTATCTTATATCGGAAGCCTTGTCCAGAGCTGCCAGCAAACAGAAACTCCATATATCAGTATACAACTAATTTTACTGGAGTTAGTAGCTTTAGAAAACATAATAAAATACATTTTAAAGGAAGCTTTGTAAAGCAATTATGAATATTATCCTGTATATTTGACTTAATCGGCTTAGTTTGCGTGGAACGTTTAATTGGAAATTACGTTGTTCTCAAGACTTTCCAATATGGCATCGGCATTCTCCAGACATTAGTAGCAACCAGAACCGCCATAAGTATTCCTGGGTTGACGATAGCTTAATGCCTTTTTACTGCTTTGAGCAAATAAAATACAGGAAATATATCCCCGAAAAAGAAAACGAAGGAACTTATCTACCATAATTACACTCATATCTGTCAATAAAACACTTTATTCCCATGGTAAAACAGAACTTACAGTCTACTTTGGTCTTGTAACCCTTGTCAGTGACAGATAATGTGTCCTATAATAGTTGGGAGTGGTGTTGTCATTTCTACTAGTTTTACATCTAGTCCGAATTGAACATAACCCGTAATCATAGCAATGATGACCTTAATACTACTTCTATCGAAGTCTAGTAGAAGGCTGGTACTTGTTCGAATCGCCTATATTCGTACTTTAGAATTGGTCTATGATTTAATAACTCCATCATTGATTAAGAACCTACCAAATGTGGCAATAATTGTGCTTTCTATATTGTTTAATGCGATCTTGAAACTTGGAATTTATCCAAAAAATTGGAAAATTTCTCAAATAATAATGATACCGAAACCGGGTAAAGATTTAACCCTGCCATCTTCTTATAGACCTATTAGCCTACTCCCCTCTTTGTCGAAGCTGTTCGAGAAAATATTCCAGGAAAAGATCATACCTTTTTTGAATGATGGAAATATTATCCCAGTACACCAATTTGGTTTCCGTGAACATCATGGCACCATTGAAAAAGTCAATCGTTTAACTGGAGAGATTAGAAAATCTTTCGAATTAAAGAAATATTGTTCTGCCGTCTTTTTAGATGTTGCCCAAGCTTTTGACAAGGTATGGCATAAAGGTCTAGTACATAAAATAAAATGTTTACTACCACTATGTACTCATAAATTGCTGGAGTCTTATCTATCGAATAGACTTTTCAGAGTTAAGTTCAATGATTATGTGACGAGAGAATACAAGATTAGAGCTGACGTTCCACAGGGAAGTGTACTAGGACCTACGTTATATTTGATTTACACCTCTGACTTGCCTACGTGCGATAAATTAACAATCTCTACATTTGCGGATGATACCGCCATTATTAGTTCACACGAAAACCCACTCATAGCATCTAGTCATGGTTGACATGGTTGAAAAACTGGCGAATAAAGGTGAATGAGCTGAAAAGTAAACATGTTACGTTCGCTCTAAGGAGAGGAAATTGTCCACCTGTCACACTCAACAACGTTAATATACCGCAGTCTGATTATGTCACCTACCTTGGTATTCATCTTGATAGACGGCTTACTTGGCGCCGTCACATAGAAACCAAGAGACTTCACATGAAGCTAAAAGCCTCTAGCTTTCATTGGTTAATCAGTGATCAATCAAAATTAAGCCTTGAATATAAAGTCATCCTGTATAAGACCGTTTTAAAACCAATTTGGACGTATGGAATTCAATTATGGGGAATGGCTAGCAACACCAGTATTGATCTTATACATCTTATCTTATAGGACCATGACGGGAGCACCATGGTATATAAGAAATGAAAACATCCACAGGGACTTTGATGTGACATTGGTAAAGGAAGAGTTCAAGAAAGTCCGTGAGAAATATATTGTTAAGCTGCAAAACCATCCCAATACGCTTGCAAGACAACTTGTGCAGATCCAACCCCGATCCAGGCTCCGTAGAGCTGATCTACCACCCCGCTAAGATGAGTGCCTGTTAACCATGAAGGCTCTCTTGTTGGAGAGCAACTATTTTTAATTTTAGTTATAAGATTTAAATACTTATTGTTAGGCCTATAAAAGGCAGATTCAATAAACTAATAAAAAAACGTATAAAAAAAAAAAAAAAAGAATTGGTCTCACAACTGATACTTAGATCTAGTTTTCTACGTTCAATCTCAGTTCCTAATTTGTAAGTATACAATTCCTTCAGTGTAGTAGCCGTTGATTTGAATTTAACGGTCTGTAACGACTGCCTGCAGCATTCATCATGTTTATAAACACGTCCATCAGTAGAAGCTTCTACTTATCAACAATGTTGATAGCATGTGGTTATTAGCATTGTTTGTAAGTATGGCAACACTAAATGTTTAAGCTGCTAACATTGACATCGAAAGCTCTAGAATTCGAACATACTAGTTTGTCCGTTAAGAGCATTGTAGAAGATTCCCAAAAGATGCAGTGTATGTAAATAGTGGCAGAGGTTGCAGTAGTGAGTTGAGTTTATCATAGTCGCTGTTAGAGTTAACATCAACTGTCTTGTACATTTAAGTGTATTTCTGCGAATTGATAAACGTGTACAAGGACACTGAGAGACTATTTGAACTATTGTTGTTGTACATTTTAAATATATAAAGAGTTGTTACAAATTTTAAACTACTAAACTGCTTTTATTTGCAATCAAAAGTATCCGGTTAACTTAAAGGAAATAAAATGTAACAACATTGTTTGTTGTACAAAATATAATGCATTTAAAAAGTCTTGAATATTAGAACATATATTAATCACGTCGGTCAAGACCAGAATCTCATTACTGCATGTAATTTCATAGTAGAGTTCTTGCTTAATTCATTGCATTCTCTTTCCTACCAAATCGTATTTTTTCAGACGTTTCAAATTTGGTATGACTGCCAATCTGAAGTTTAACACACATATTGAACAAAATAAAACGAAGAGATTTGGATATATCGGTCAGATTGATCTTAGTGCTTTTCAAATACATTGGTCTGAAGTGTGTTCTTATGGACATCCTTGTAAGGATAGATAGCTACATTATATTAGAATCAATAACAAGTTCACATTTAGATTTCCCTTATAATTTTAGCTCTAAAAACATGGATTTTTGAATACATTCTCTTCCATCACTGCGTTTCTTGTCCATTACAAATTATTGTTCCATACGTGTATGAGCAGTTACGAGTAAATTTAATGTTATTGTAGCTACATTACAATTGGGGCAATGGTAGTCGTACTAAACAGATGGAATTCCATGTCATTCATCGATTTAATACATTTCGTAATGTTAACAATCCAAGATAAACAACTGACATGATGAACATAAACTCACATTATTCTCGTAACACATATAAGTAAAGACAAAAACGTACACTCGTACACTTATCAAATACAATAGCCAGTTCCGTCCTACCTATGTACGTATGTATATAGATATACAGGATTACGTGTGACATGGAGTGAGAATGTAAAGTCAATGAAAATATTCCTGCAAGTTGAATTATTGCATTTCCGTAAAGAAAATCACCATCGAAGGCCATCATCGGCCGCTTAAATAAATTTGACAATGACAATACATACGACAATAATGAGGACGATGGCAATAACAATGTCATTCATTCGTTGGTGATGACAGGACAGTGACGATGATGATTCTCTTGAAGTTGACTATGAAAAATGGAATGATGTGATAAACTTTACGAAACTTAAATCCGATACACACAATCTGTCACTATCATTGTATATGTGGCTTCCTTTTCATCGGAGAGGGTGGTTGGTGGCCGGTTTCGCTTTTGTTTTCGTTTTGAAAGACAAACCAACAATCATTTCCTTTTTGGGTGAACCACATACGGTAGTGCGTTTATATACGTAAGTTTTTCCTTTTTTTTTATAAAAAATTACTCCGTGTTCCATTATTTTGACACATTGCTCTTCATTTTATCAACTTCCATTATTTTTCATTCTTTCTTTGGGTATAGTTAATGAGTCATGAACAAATGACTGTAAGGTGAGCAACTACTTACTCACCATCATTTTCGTACAGCGAACATTGAAGAGCTGTTATCAAGTGAAATGGATACATGTAGTTAATACATACAATGGGTTCCAAATGTGTGTCCTTCAAGTATTTCTGGTTATTTTGTAGAGTACTGGGTATTTGTGTCATGCATGTGCTTTTAGTTGAATGATTTTGTCAACTTGATGTTGAATTAAGATATCTAAAGTTTACAAGAAGACAAAACTTAAAGGAATTCAAGGTAAAAGAAATTAAAATATAATCAGTGTTGCTACAGATTCCATTTGGAATATTTGCCTTCAGGAATTATAAAAAAACAAACATTCACTCCTCATTCTCAGATATAAGATCAGATGTCAAAAAAGTGAAACACATAAGTTAAATCTTTAACTTTTTAATGACACAATAACGATAAACAATGCCAAATATAACACTCACATTAGATAAGACCATAAAAAATCGATTGATTTTATCTGATTATGATAACATGGTGACATGAAGTGGATTTTCATGGGATACAATTTAGCACTCATTCTCTCGAAAGACTGGATTACAAAAAGTTGGATGAACAAATTGAGGATTTCAGATTTTAATATCAATATCAATAGCATTAATCTAATCAATAGCAGATCCTGTAGAATATTGTGGATTTTTCATTTAAAGAATACGTTTTTTAGAATTTTGCATTTTGCTCTTTAAACTTAGAAATAGATTTGCTTAAGCTTTGGTTCATACATTTTGATACCCTCCATCACGAAAAATGGTGAATGAGGGTATATATGAGTTTGTCATTCCGTGTGCAACATTGATAAATATTCATCTAAGACCCAGCAAAGTTTGTTCGTCTGTCCGTCTGTGTAAAACACTATCATGTTTTCTCCTAGCCCCCTTACAAATTTCTTCCCAAAATATGGTGCTATAATCTATAAATGCCTACATAATAGCAGTATCCATTCAAAATTCAGTTTCGTGCTAAAAAAAAATCACAATACTAAACTTTTTGTGGATCGGCCCATATTTCACCATAGCCCCAATATAAAGTTCACTTCCGAAAATCACTTAAATAAGCACAAATATCTTATAAATGACTCTATCAAGTTTAAATTCGACACATTAATCCCCACATAGACGATAATCACTTTACCGAATTTTATGAAGATCGGACCTATTATTGGTTATAGCTCCCATATAAGGATCAATACCGAAAAACACATTAACTTGCATAAATATCTAAAGCATATCGATATCAAACCAAAATTATACACAGATCTGTAATTTGTATCCAGCAATCATACTACCACATATTATGAATACCGGTCCATATTCGGCCATAGCTCCCATATATGTTCTATTTCCGACATACATTCATACATTTCTTACAAAAACCGCAGAACTGAATTCTATGAAGATCGGCCAATACAACTCGATCCAAAAGTTAAAAAAACTCTCGTTCGTGTCAATCAGTTTTGTATATTCTTCAACTTTAGGAAACTATAACTAGTGAAGATAGACCTTGGATTTTGAAAATTTGCAATTTATGGTTATGGTTTTTATAGTGCTTTATGTCACTTTGTTCGAACAGGTTGACCATCTCCGTTTAAAATCTACCACACTTTTTGGACACCTTTTTTATGCTCTTCAAATATCTTTTAATAAGATCCCTAATCTCTCCACTGGCCTTAGCTCCAGGCAGTTTGGAGGATTTGCCTCTCTTGGTACAAATATCACATTATTGTTCTTGTATCACTCAAGGACTTGTTTACCATAGTGATAGGATGCCAAGTCAGGCCAAAAATAAGTGGACACATTATGAAGTCTTATGAATGGAAGCAGCCTTTTTTGTAAACATTCCATGATGTAAATTTCGGTATTTATAGAGCCTGTTGTAACAAATGATTGGCTTCTTTTGCCGCAACTGCATATTGCTTGCCATACCAAGAACTTTTTGGGAAAGTTTGTCTGCTTTTGGGTCCTAAACTTTTCTTCAACATTCCCTCCAGCATCTGCAACATAAAAAAATTGAACCAGAAGCTGCATAAAATTTTCCATTCGTACATTTCGTCATCCATTATGCAGCAGGTATATTTTTTGTATAAAATTTGGCTTCAATTTCCGTGCTCTGTCTTTGGCCTCTAAATATTTAGCAGCGTTCCTGTTACGAACTTTTTAAGCCTTGTATGCTTTACAACCTGCATTGGCTTTAACTTTTCGTACCAAATAGTCCGAGTGCTGACCTAACCGGGCTGCTTTCCTACCGGATGTGTTGGGAACTCTTTTGAAAATGATTTCTATTTTTTGGCTTTAGAAACATCATGTGGACCATTTCTTCTACCTCAAACAGGTTTTATAGCAACGGACAAGTTCTCCGGTACTGTTTAATTACATTGGAAACAGTTTGTCGGCAGACCTTTGAATGCTTGGCCAACTTTTTGTAGGACCAAGTTGGGTTTTGTTGAAAATATTTAATCATTTTAGTACGCACTTTTTTCTGGTCACTCAGTTTAATCAGATTAACAACAAATGAACATAATTGACATTAAACATAATAACTGACTTGCTTTACAAAGGTAACTTGATCAAAAAAAAAAATCAAATAATACTTGGGTTAAACGTTTTAATGAAAAAAGTGTGTTAAGGATTTTACGATCTCAGTCCTTACTTAGTATCATTGACACAAACTTATTTGCTATTAGATTGATCCGGTGCGCTTCGCTACCCCTAACGTAGTAAAATAAAAAAAAAAATATGATATGATGTTATATAAGCATATAAATGAATACAATTAATACCGGAATTTATTGTTTGTGTTAAATTGCATACCATTGAAAGTATAAAAAATATCCTTCGGTTTTTAAAATTTTTTATACTTTTCTTATTGGCAAGTTTCGATGCAGACTACTTCTTACAATAATATGAAAATTATTCATAAAAAGTTTAAAGACTCTAGCTATAACAATTCTTTAGATATTCGAAAATAACTATTTACTTTATACATTTCGTTCATTTGGTGCAACAACGTCATAACTCAAAATCCGGGTTTTTTAAACTGAGTAATACAAAACATGCGCCGTTCTTTAGTATTTCAAACTCAATTATTTTTTGTGTGAGAGCGTTTTTTTTTTGTACACATCAAAATTTAAATTCATGTTTTCTGGTATGTTTGACAAGTATAAATTTGGGTTAAAGACAGATTAGAAAGATATTAACATCTACTATTTAAATCAGCTTTTATTTCTGAAATCGCATGATTTGTTGAAAATTTATTTAAGAAATAGTAAAAAGTCAAAAAACATTCAAAGCCGTTTTTCTCGAAACGATTTTTTTGAATTATGACGTTGTTGCAGCATATGATACCACCCATTTGCAATATATACTTAGTTGGTACCAAAATAACACATGCATAGTATTGAGAATTGCACTATTATAATTTTCCAGATATTCGATAATAAATATATACTTTGTATAGGAGGGGCACGTCCCATTCTCCGACCCCGTTGATTTTTAACATAACAAGAAGCAGATAGCTAAATAAATCCAGCACATTTTAGCCAACTACGTACCATGGTAACGAAATAAATCCTTCAAAGCTTTACGGCTTCCTCTTATAGAGTTCACCAGATATGTGACAGATATGTTTTGTATGTGAAGTTCCATGTCCACTATTAATAACCCGCCCATTTTCAGACAAATTACATAAAATTATAAAAAAATTTTTCGGACAAAGTTTGAAAAATCTGTCAATTTTAGTAATCCAGACATTTAAAATTGACTTGTACTTTGTATGAGAGAGTCCACACCCACTGTGCCGACCCGAACAGTGATAAGAAATTAATTTATAAAAAGTTTAAATACTTTTACAATTACAGTTCTCCAGGTATTCGTAATTAATTATTAAATTTATTTGCTACTGGCTGAACCCGGTCCGCGTTGCTGGCCCTTAGAAAACAACTGTTTTATTTATTTCGATTTTAATATATAGTGTCGGACAAAGTTGGTGATCCAACCTTCAATCTTAATACATGTGGTGGCAGACCGGCTGGTTCCAATGAATTAAAAAAATTAAGTAGGATAATCGACGGCTTGTTATTCGTTCATTACTGTGTCAATCGATTTATATTTTATTGTTTCAATTGTATTTGCGTATTGAGCTTGTTAACATCTTAATTTGTTGGTGCCAAAATTGAATGTTCCCACAGTCAATCTGATGTTTTGTAGTTCGTTGTAAGACTTGGGAATACCTTGACAACGGCTTGAGTATTCACTTGCATTTGGCAGAAGTTCGCGAACGAAATCTAATTTGTGGCAGGATCAATTGGAATTTTTCCATTTCCCATGTCTAACAATTGTTTTGAGAATGTTTCGGCAGAAGGGTATTGAAGCATATGCACACGCATGTCCAGTGAAATAAATTTGAAGGAACTTCGCATCATCATTGGGAAACGGGAGCAATGATCCAATTCTGTGGTACATTTGGCCTTGAAGTTTAAAGGTGGGCATGAAGCTGATGTCATTTGAAAGCATGTGTTGCACTTTTGGATATTTCGAAAGAAGTGCTTGGAAATAGGATTGGCGCCGGAAATATAACTCAGAAGCAGCTCAGGCGGCTCAATAACTGGTGGCAGAATAACTTTACCTTTCGAACACCAAATTCCCGGGGATTCCTTAGGGAACTTCATAACACTGCAATGTAAGAAATGTTTGTTTATTTTGCCAATCACTTCGTCCTTGTGATTCTTGGTGTCATCATACTTATTGTCATAAAATGCCGGCAACTTTAAATCGATTATTTCTCTTGATCGAGCCATTCGGGAGCGATTCGCATCTAGTCTTTCGATATGCTGTTGAGGTGAGGATGCACTGTGACGCATTTACAGAAGCCGTGATTCTCGTTCTCTCCCCGTTTCTCGACGTAGATTCCCTATCGGTCGATTTGACCCAAAGGAGATATAAGTTTAATCTCCAAAAGATTTGTTTACTTTAATTTTCATTAATATAAATAAATCTACATATTTCTGTAACATAATAGTAAAATTTCTGTAACACATAGTAAAATTTTGCATATATCTGACCTTTGACCTCGATGCGCGTCCCGAAATCGTTGTCCGATTTGCCTCAAACTTTCAGCACTTAACTTTTACACCTAGTGTCACAATATTCCACCCGGCGCTCTTTTAATTTTTTTACCGAAATATTGAAGAAATAGCTATCTAAACTACTTGGGACACATTTTCCTAAGAACAATAGGTAATAAGTTACATGGATGAGAAAAAACACCTGCTTGGCCAAATGCCTCTAATTCACAAAATTATCGACCGATCTTGTTGAGAAATTGTGTCTGAATTACTATCCAATAGAGCTCACCCAATCCCAATCGGAAGACATCGATTTCAAAAGTTGGTTCACTTAATATGAAATGCCCCATATATAGATTGGAAAATCTAAATGACAAGCCATCCCCAATGTACCCTGAAATTTTGGTTGGATTCGGTCGAGCCGAATTGTCTATTTGTAGTTGGTATCGATTTTTAGACTGAGTATTTGAGTTCAATTAGCTTCCGCCTGGAACACAAATAACTAAGTATATAGCTAGTCACGTAATCAATTAAGTAGCTAGTAAGGTAACCGACTCTATGTACCCGGTATGTGAATCCAATGCGTTAACTACTTTAAACCACTACAATAAAAATAAAATTTAAAGTAATATACCACTAAGTGATATGTTCCAATATATTTACTCCATAAGAAATCTTTTCTTAAATAACCAACAAATTCACAAAAAATCTTTAACATAAATCCGAAAAAAAGAAAACCACCCGCTTAACAAAGTGTTTACTTTAGTTTTTAATTAAATCTCCTTCAGATAAAATCTACATTTATTATTTCCTTGCAGACATGTCCATAATTTCAAATGGAAATCTTATCATTGATTATGACACCTTAGAGAATGCAAACTAGAAAAAGATGTGAAAAAAAAACAAAGCAATGAATAAAAAACGAATTCCAATGAATGCATGAATGAATTGTTTCAATTTATGCACTTTTTCTTATCAACACCTTTGACACAAACATTTACTCAGTTTCCTTTCCATGTGTTTCTCTTTTTTTTAGCCTTCATTCGATGAAGACATAAAAAAGTCGACTTTCCTCCCCAATGTCTATTCAAGGTTTCTATAAAAAAGACTGAAATGTGGGAGAAGAAAACAAGGAAGCAGCTTCCCAGAAACAATAACAATCTTAATCATAAAAAATCTACACTTTATCAATTCCCAATGGATTATTGTCATTTATGAAAGACTATAAATGTTGGGAGTTGAATTTTATTTCAGTTGTGTTTTGGAATACGATTTGATGGTGATCTGTGTGTGCTAAATGGAGGAGGGTTGATTGCAGCTTCTGACAGCAACTGCATTCGTTCATTGTCAGACAGGACACTTGGTACAAAATAATTCTATTGTAATCGAACACACAGAAGAAATGCCGAAGGAATCCTTATCCTGTCGATTGCTTGTAAAATTATTATTATTGAGTTTAGTTGTTGTTATTTGTTGTTTTATTGTTGTAATATTAAGATGTTCTTTAAACAATTGAGGGTGAATAATATCATTATGAGAGTGTGTATTTTTGTTTGCCATAAATACTTAAAACTGCGATAGAATGTTACAAACGAAACAAGAGAACTAAATTGTATTTCAACTACCCCTTGGAGCTAAACACTCATATAAGGTTTTTCGTCCTTTGTCTCCGTTTCCATTGGGGGAGGTGTTGATTGTTTATATTTCCTCATTGTTCCCTCATTGACTATTCACACTTCACAATTTGGTTGTATTCAACATTTTTTTTATCGTTCTATTCGTTGTAGTTGTTGTAAATTTGTACAGCTTCAGATTTTTGGTTTTGGAATTCTTAATATGCCGTGCATTTTTTGGGGTGACCAGGTTTAAAATGTTTCGCTGATTACACTAATAGACACTCAAAAAGGGCTCCTTCTAACTTTGACAGTTGATAGCGGTCATATTGTTGAAGCTAATCTGTCGAATTGGCTGTCATTTATTTAGTTTATTTTGCCAAATCATCATGGACGCATACAGCGTTCAACAACACGTGCTAATTTTAAAATTTACTTATTAAAATAGGTGTTCCGTTAGGGCAGGGTTGGGCGAGATTCCCCCATTTTATGGTGAGGCCAATTTCTGTTTGGTGTAGATTTTGGCCAGGCGGCATAATCGGTCAACGGCGAGCGCTGTAGGTGGATGATTACCAACATCTTTTGGCCTGAATTGGATGATCCAACGACATGGTGGTTTTATCTGGATGATGCTACGTGCCACACAGTTCATGCCATATCTCACGTACAGGTGATGTGAACTGTCCACGGAGATCGTGCGATTTGACCCCGTTATAATTTTTCTTGTGGGGTTTTCTTAAGTCTCAGGTTTATGCGAATAAGCCGCAAACCGCAGCGGCCCTCTGAGCCAACATAACACAAACCATCGGTCAATTTAAGCCTGATTTAAGCGCCAAAATTATGGAAGCAGCGGCGGACATTTGCACTATTATATTGTTACGAATTTGCAAAAACGATTTGAATTTAACGGTCTGTAACGGTCATCATCTTTATAAACACGTACATCAGTAGAAGCTTCTACTTATCAACAATGTTGATAGCATGCGGTTGATTAGCATTGTTTGTAAGTATGGCAATACTGCATGTTTAAGCTGCTAACATTAACATCGAAAGCTCTAGAATTCGAATGTACTAGTATTTCCGTTGAGAGCATTGTAGAAGATTCCCGATAGATGTCGCGTGTATAAATAGTGGCAGAGCTGGCAGTAGTGAGTTGAGTTAGAGTTAACATCAATTGTCTTGTACATTTAAGGTTGTACGTTATAGAGTGTGTGTGCATTTCTGCGAATTGATAAACGTGTATAAAGACACTGAGTGAATATTTGAACTGTTGTTGTTGTAGATTTTAAATAAATAAAGAGTTGTTACAATTTTAAACTACTGAAACTGCTTATTATTTGCAATCAAAAGTATCCAGTTTATTTAAAGGAAATAAACCCCGTTTTTAAAAGGTAAAAACGTAACAATATCTTGGATACATAATTTCGATGATATCTCAAACATACTTTGTTTTATTTAAATTTAAAAATACGAAGCGCTAAATGAATGACCCCTTATAAGTTGTCATTCCGTTTATAACTTTCACATTTTTCATTTGCGACACCATAAATCGACATAGCCATATTCAACTATCTGTCTGTACGTTGAAATCAATTTTCCAAAGCCGCCAAATAACTTTCATACATGAATGATACATCAATATATACGCTTTAGTCCAACTTAGCTTGCTATTTAATATAGACAAAATCAGTCCACAAATAGCTGCATATTTACCGATCGCTAAATTATCGAATCGCCATGTTTCTCCTGTTATTAAGCCTAGGCTGTACAACGTACTATTCTCTGTGAGAGGAGACCTAAGCCAGGGTAATGGCAGCTAAACGTTCTAGTCTAGACATCTCCACCTTGTAGTGCATAGTGTGGAAATTACAAAAAATTGATTTTGGGTTTTCAATGTGGACTTAAAACATCAATGGTGGGGGGTTTGTTGCGTAGCATTTAAGTTGATTAATATGGATAAAAAATCTCAAAATCTTAGCACGAACCAAAGACCGAACGATAACTTTATCCCATATTCCAAAGATAAGACTCCGAAGTCCACGCCTCAGCTCTTCTTAGACCCATAGGTGTATATACTGGTGTAAAATTTCATTGTATGCTCAGAATATTGATTCAGAAAGGCGACTAGCATACACGAGATATTTTCCTGATCATATATTCTGGATTTTCAGGATGCAGTTGCAGCTAGTCTCGCAACTGGGAGCTGAAAAAATTATTATTAATTTAAGGTTGCAGCAGGTTGTGAAACCGGTTGATGATTTTAATTGTATTCCCTTTTTAGCATCCGTGGATATCTATTATGTTTCATTGAGTTCTTGACCGATCTTGTTGAAAAGTTGTGTCTGAATTACTATCTAATAGAACTAACATTTCATACCGATCGGAAGACATCGATTTCTAAAGTTGGTACACTTGACTATCATGTTTCATTGCATTCGGGTCAAGTTTTCCTCTCGCCCTAATATTTATTTGCAGCTCTTTTATATTGAAAGTTTCAAATATATCTTGAATATCACTGTCATTCGCTATCTAATATGACACCCTGTTCGCCTTTTAATGTATTTACTGTACTCGAAATGCGATGGATCATCAGGAATACAGAACAATAGGTCCAGTTGCGATTGTGTTGCCAATAAGTAGCTCTACAAACATCTATTGCTCTTTCTACTATCTTTCCTCAGCAATGAGATAAAGCTTGTGTGAAATTAGTTGTTTACGCGTCGTGAGAGGAATGCCAAGAACCAACGGAACTCATTGATTCTCAAGTGTGTCAGATCTGTAGTTTCCAAGAATGATCTTCTACTCAGAAAACCATATAAGTCGCTATAACCAGAGACACCCGGTATTTTTGAACAATTTTCAATGAGACGAATATATTGTTACGGTTTTACCTTTTAAAAACGGAGTTTATTTCCTTTAAATAAACCGTATACTTTTGATTGCAATAAAAGCAGTTTTAGTAGTTTAAAATTGTAACAACTCTTTATTTATTTAGAATGTACAACAAAAACCGAATTAAATAGTCACTCAGTGTCTTTACACACGTTTATCAATTCGCAGAAATGCACACACACTCTATTACGTACAACCTTAAATGCACAAGACAGTTGATGTTAACTCTAACAGCGCCAATGATGAACTCAACTCACGACTGCCAGCTCTGCCACTGTTTATACACACGCCATATAACGGGAATCTTATACAATGCCCTTAACAGACATACTAGTACATTCGAATTCTAGACCTTTCGATGTCATTGCCAGCAGCCCAAACATTTAGTATTGCCATACTTACAAACAATGCCAATAACCACATGCTACTGATGGACGTGCCTTCAAACTTGATGAATGCTGCAGGCAGTCGTTACAGACCGTTGAATTCAAATCGTCATTGCACATTCGTAACAATATGTATACATTCTCTTGAGATCTAATGATCGCTTTGCTATTAGTAAAGCGATATCCCATTATACTGAATTTGTTCCATGGCTAATTTTATAGCCATAATTTTGCTTTGAATTACCTCACTGTAATCCGGTAGCGAGACAGACTCAAATTTAACCGGTCTGAATAAATAATACATCCGACACTTTCATGTATCATTGATGAATGGATGCCAGTGATGAATATTTGTTTGTCATTCCCAGAATGGAGGTGACCGTTGTCATAGTCTGATTTATCCGAAACATTCGTAATAAAACCTTAATCGAATTGTGTAATCAATAGGAATTTCCACACAATTTTTTCGTGAATTGCTTCATGATTTTTAAAAACCTAATCTAATACACAACAAAGCTGTAAATGAATCATTCTTTTTTAATTTTAATCCATTATGAATTAGCTAAATTATGAATTAATTCATTGAATGAATTGCAATTCATTTTTACCAAATTCATTTGAATTGACTCAAATTTCATTCAATTCTTTTTTTGTGTATTTGATTCACGAATTAATTCAAAAATGAATGATTCATTTACAGCTCTCATACACAATCATGTTCTTTAGAATTTAACCTAAAACATCATCTCTGGTCACTTTAAAAATAAAATTCATACATGATTTGTTTGGTGTTTTCAGCTTAGACGAGTTTGTATTGTGGTTTGATTGCTCTTCATTCGATATTAAATATTGGTGGTGCATTCATCCAGACATCTGCTAAAAGTCTGTACAAAAAAAATACAATTTTTTTTGATTTTCATAATTTCAGCCAAATACCGGAACTAAAGAGGGAGGGTGTTGGAAATAGAAAAATAAATAAATAAATACAGAAAATGTCTTAACAAAATTTACCAACCATTCAACACTCATAAATTCAATTGGAAATTTGATCAGTTTGTAGATGATTGGTTTTCACTTTCGTTATACGACAGCCAACAAAATAAATAATTGTAGTTAAATTGTTAATGATGGCAAAAAATTGTTGTTATTGTTTGGTGCGGTTTAAATTGTTGTTAAGTGTCAGTTCGCATTTACATTTTTGTAGATGGTGTGGCAACACCCACCCTCTCTTACTTTCAATATAGTTGCAACCACCAGTGACACCTTCACTCACATTTTATCATTTTGACACATTTGCAAATTGACCTGCTGCCGTTTTTGTTTGATTTTTATAAATTTTTTGCTAAATTTTCTAAATAAATAATAAATTTAATGAGGAGTTTTATCACAGTTGTGTAGCTTGCCTCTCTTTCTCTGCCAGCCCCTAAAATATTTGATTTAGGTTTTAGTTCATTGTTTAGTTGCTGGTTGGTTTTGTTCCTTCGATAATCCGATTACTATTCCGATAATGAACACATTTCAATAAAATGCAACAAAAGAAGTAAAAGCAAATGTGAATTTTGGAAAAAATCTATATAATTTGTTCATGTTTCTTTTATTTTGTTTTTGGGATACAATTGCAAAATGACCCGTTCGAATGTTCGTACGCACCGTTCCAAGCACACATGTCATCACAATATTTTCCATGCATGCATGCATGCATTCGCGTATCCTGTACAGATCTGGTGCATTACATTCTCTCATACAGTCATATTTTCCGATGGATTAAAGCTACTCACTCGTTGGCTGGCAGACAGACAGACAGAAAGACATACACAGGCTAAATGACGGAATACAATCAGTAGCAAAATTTCTAACCATGACTTATAATTGGATTTCAATGACTGCAATTTGATGATAATTTTTAACGAAAATCGCATGTACGTGATTCGAATATTTGCAGGGTGGTTTGACAGACGGACAAACAGTCAGCTTTCTGTATTTACAAATGTGTGTGTACTATATGTTTGAAATCGTTAAATGAATCGCAAATGAGAAGAAACATTATTTTGAATGATTTTTCTTTTTGCCACATCTACTTTTACATGCAAACAATTGATTGCAATTTTATCTTTAAAACCACCAGTACGAAAACTGAACAAAAGCTTTGGCACACTTGATTAGAGAGGGAACAAATCCAAATCTTCGACACACAAATGTTACAAATCAATGTGCTGAGTTGGGAAACAAAGAACTAATTGTAAAGAAACACATTTAGAAATGAGGGATTAATGGGAATAAGGTCACATAAACCATTTTAAAAATACAATGTTTACTACCACAAAATGTTTAGAAAACTATACAGTTCGACTTTTACCTTTAAGGTATGCATACATTATAGTTTCTTCCACCGCATTTTTTCTTTTCTTCTTAATAACAATATGAATAAATCATCAGACAGTACTGGAGTATTTCAATCAAAAATTATGAGTAACAACACAACTCCTGGACCTAAATATTTGGTTATGTCAAGAATAAAAACTAAATTAAAAATTATGCCAATTAAAAAAAAAAAAAAAAAAAAAAAATTAAATTAAATAAAAAATTTTGAATTTTTTTTTTTTCAAAATCAGAAACTTTTTTGACTTTTCTTTTCAAAATGGGTCCTTTTTGAAATTTTTTTTTTTGCTTAAAATTTTTTGGTATTTTTTGGGGCATTTCACGTCAAGTGAACCAACTTTTGAAATCGATGTCTTCCGATCGGGATGCACCAATGTTAGTTCTATTGGATAGTAATTCGGACACAAATTTTCAACAAGATCGGTCAAGAACTCTCTGAGTTATAGGAGGTCAAAATTTGACATTTTGGCCAAACAGGTGTTTTTTCTTATCCATATAACTTATTACCTATTGTTCTTAGCAAAAAGTGTTCCAAATAGTTTAGATAGCTATTTATGCAATCTTTGGAAAAAAAAAAATTAAAAAAAATAAATAAAATATTTTTGACTTTTTTTAAAAAAATCAAAAACATTTTTGACTTTTTTTTCAAAATGGGCCCTTTTTATTTTTTTTTTTTATTTTTTTTTAAGAAAGCTCAGGTCTTTTCCTAAGCGACCTATATGGTCGCTTAGTGGGATGCGAGTGGGATATCTGTCAAAAAAAATATTTTGTAACTCAAGATATAAAATTTTTGACTTTTTTTGCAAAATCAAAAACTTTGTTGACTTTTTTTAAAATAATGGACCCAGTTTTTATTTTTTTTTTGCTCAGAAGAAAGCTTAGGTCTTTTCCTTTAAAACCTTGTTGGTCGCTTAGTGGGATGCGAGTGGGATATCTATCAAAAAAAATGTTTTGTAACTCAAGACATACAATTTTTTACTTTTTTTTGCAAAATCAAAATCTTTTTTGACTTTTTTTTTCAAACTGGACCCTTTTTTTATTTAATTTTTTTTTTTCAAAAGAAAGCATAGGTCTTTTCCTTTAAAACCTTTTTGGTCGCTTAGTGGGATGCGAGTGGGATATCTATCAAAATAAATGTTTTGTAACTCAAGACAAAGGTTTTTAAATTGATTTTTTTTTCAACCTTAAAAATAAAAGCCACCACAACTGACCGATAATAGCCACTGGAGGGGTGCAATGTGAGGCCGACCACTATTAATTTTCCACCCCCAAAATTTGTCTGAGTTTTGTATCTTGCGTCTTTTTTTGTTAATCCTATAGGTACCCAGCAAAAATTATTCTTGATTTGGAACCAATAAAAATGACTACTGCATCTTTAACAGCTTCCTTTATTGCTTCTTCAATTATTGCCTTACGATACTGATTTTTGGAAGGCATACATTCAGCAAATATTGTATGTGGTGCAGAAATTAGAAAAAGGCAGCACTATTTGTCAAGCAATTACTACTTTTATTGCTGGATTTTTTACAAAATCAGCCTAAAGTATGCACATCGAACGCATGATATTATCAATTCTTCCATGTACTCGTAAATGCACATTCCGGATTTCTTAAGCAGAACTTCTACGCGAGGAATTCCATACAAAAATCATGTAATCTTTCATAACAAGTGGAAGCAGTAGCAACTGCTCTCTGCCTTACATTTCTGCTTCGGAGGAAGCACCATTTTTTGCTGGGTAGTTTTCAGCGCAATAATTTATATTCGTGATTGATTTTTGGAAGTGGGCCTTATATGGGAGCTATGTCAAATTATGGACCGATCACCATGAAATTAGGTGGTGTGATTAATGTCTATATGAAAGTTATTTATGTTGCATTTTATGTGTATACCAACATTTTTAGGAGATTTATGCTCGTTAAAGTGATTATCGGAAGCAGGCATTATATGGGAGCTATGACTAATTATGGACGGATCATAATAAAATTTGGTGACATGAATTCCGTATATATAAAACTTATTTGGAGGAAAACTTGTGTAGATACCTACAGTGGTGGCCATGAGGTTAGCACACTTCATACTTGCTGTTTTCTAAAGCAAATTATTTCATTTCATTGAAATTATAAACTAAAGTTTTTGGTAATTAGTGTTGTTTATGGAGTGATCAATAAGTCCCGTTACTTTTTTTTTGCATTCTATCGCTATTCTCTTTCAAATTTGCATTTTAGTGCAGTAATATGTAAAATAAGCTGGACACAATTTTAGCACATATAAGTATAATTAAATTTTTTAAAAGTTTTTTGAGGATATAAATATTAATTGGTAAGTTTAGGTATTATTTAATCAATGAGGAAGACAAACTGACTTAATAAACATTATTTAGATATGGCTAAAAAAAAGTGGTGTACAGAGGAACAACGAAAGATTATTCAACAAATGAACTCGAGAGTAACAAGTATAAGTGAGTTTGCTTATACTTTGGAATGCTCCAGGAAGATGGTTTATAATGCACTAAGACATATTCAGAAGTATAAAACATCTAAAAATGTTACACAGGCTCCTCGGCCCAGAAAAACTTCACGTAAAGAGGACTCTTTAATATACCGAGCCTCTGTCGAAGATCCTTTTAAGAGCTCCACCGTAATCCATAGAGAAATTTCAGGAAAATATGGTATCAACGTGTCCAGCAGAACGATAAGAAGAAGACTTAATGAAAAAAATTTACGTGGATGCATTTCTCAGCATAAGCCACATGTTTCAAAAAAGAACATACAAGCTCGGTTGTCCTTTGCTCGTGAGCATTTGGAAAAGCCGTTAATTTTTTGGAAAAATGTCCTTTGGAGTGATGAATCTAAATTTTGTAGATTCGGATCGGATGGTAAGAGGTATGTATGGCGTCCTCCGAATATGCAACATAATCCAAAGTACACCAGTAAAACAATAAAACACGGTGGGGGTAATGTGATGGTGTGGGCAGCATTTTCTGGGTATGGTGTTGGCCCTATAAAAAAGATTGATTCTCGTATGGACCAGTATGTATACCAGAATATACTTCTAAATACAATGATACCATATGCAGAGGACAACATGCCACTTAGGTGGCGATTTATGCAAGATAATGATCCAAAACACACCTCACGCTTAGTGAGGTGTTGCTTGGAATCGAACAATATCGACGTGTTAAAATGGCCAGCCCAATCTCCGGATCTCAATCCTATTGAGAACCTTTGGAATGATGTGGAGCAGCATGTAATGAGAGAAAAGCCTAAAAATTTGGCCGATTTATGGAAAGAAGTAGAAAAAGCTTGGAATGATATTTCAGTGGATCGCTGTATGGCCCTTGTAGAAAGTATGCCAAGGAGACTAGCAGCTGTGATCAAAAATAAAGGGTATCCAACTAAGTACTAAGTTTTTAGTGAAATAAGTTTTTTTGTTTTGTTACTTTTTTAATATGAATAAACTTTTTTATTTTGTGCTAAAATACTGTCCAGTGTTTTTTTGAGGTTATTCTATTCTGGATAGAAAAACGCAAAATATATATAAAGGAATAATGGTGGACATGATGGGACGTGATCTTAGAAGGACAAGTAACACGCATGCAAAAGATATCATAAAAAAATTAAGAAATATAGGAAATATTTGCGTTTAAAAATAGCAAGTAGCTAGTGTGCTAACCTCATGGCCACCACTGTATATAAATTGAACATTTGTGACCGATAAAGTCCACTTTCGGGAGGACATTTGTATGGGGGCTAGGTGAAAAAAAGGACCGATTTCAGCCAGTTTCAATATGCTTGGTCCTTGGGCCGAGCCAATTATATGTACCAAATTTTATTGAAATATCTTCAAAATTGCGACCTGTACTCTGCGCACAAGGTTTACATGGACAACTAGCCAGCCAGACGGACGGACGGACATCGTTTAATTGACTCAGAAAATGATTCTGAGTCGATCGGTATACTTTAAGGTGGGTGCTAGACTAATATTTTTGGGCGTTACAAACATCTACACAAATCCAATATACCCTCGCCACTATGGTGGTATAGGGTATAATAAGTGATTTTTATTCCTGAGGTTAACATATTATGGGTATTACAGTATCGAGGCTATGAAATTTTAGTTAGGTATGTTACATACCATCGGAAAGGCTAATGTGTCTAGTTTCTCTGCGTAAATTTAATTTTTAAGGTTTACACACAAATATGAAAAAAATCATAATAGTGCATATGCTAAAAATTTAAAAACCTTTGTTTGAGTTACAAAACATTTATTTTGATAGATATCCCACTCGCATCCCACTAAGCGACCAAAAAGGTTTTAAAGGAAAAGACCTAAGCTTTCTTTTGAGAAAAAAAAAAATAAATAAAAAAGGGTCCATTTTGGAAAAAAAAAGTCAAAAAAGATTTTGATTTTGCAAAAAAAAGTAAAAAATTGTATGTCTTGAGTTACAAAACATTTTTTTGATAGATATCCCACTCGCATCCCACTAAGCGACAAAAAAGGTGTTAAAGGAAAACACATAAGCTTTCTTCTGAGCAAAAAAAAAAAAAAATTAAAAAATGGGTCCATTTTTTTAAAAAAAGTCAACAAAGTTTTTGATTTTGAAAAAAAAGTAAAAAATTTTATATCTTTAGTTTCAAAATATTTTTTTTGACAGATATCTCACTCGCATCCCACTAAGCGACCATATAGGTCACATAGGAAAAGACCTGAGCTTTCTTAAAAAAAATAAAAAAAAAATAAAAAGGGCCCATTTTGAAAAAAAAGTCAAAAATGTTTTTGATTTTTTAAAAAAAAAGTTAAAAATATTTTATTTATTTTTTTTAATTTTTTTTTTCCAAAGATTGCATAAATAGCTATCTAAACTATTTGGGACACTTTTTGCTAAGAACAATAGGTAATAAGTTATATGGATAAGAAAATACACCTGTTTGGCCAAAATGTCAAATTTTGACCTCCTATAACTCAGAGAGTTCTTGACCGATCTTGTTGAAAATTTGTGTCCGAATTACTATCCAATAGAACTAACATCGGTGCAAGACATCGATTTCAAAAGTTGGTTCACTTGACGTGAAATGCCCCATATATCAAAATAAATGTTTTAACTCAAAAATTGTACGTTTTGAGCTACAAAAAAGTCAAAAATTGAGTTACAAAACATTTATTTTGATAGATATCCCACTCGCATCCCATTAAGCGACCAAAAAGCTCTTCAAGGAAAAGATCTAAGCTTTCTTTTGAGAAAAAAAAATAATAAAGGGCCCATTTTGAAAAAAAAGCAAAAAAGTTTTTGATTTTACAAAAACTTTCAAAACTTTTTTATTTTTTAAATTTATTAACTATTTGGGACACATTTTGCTAGGAGAACAAAAAACCTGTTGACCCCCTCTAATAGGACTAACCTTGATCCAAATTTCATCCCGATCGGAAGACATCGATTTCAAGCGTTGGTACATTTGACATACAAACTATTAATTACCCTTCCGCCTTCAAATGTGAACTGTTCGTGAATTTTTATATACCTATAAAGTATATATATTCTGGATCCTTATAGATAGCGGAGTCGATTAAGCCATGCCCGTCTGTCTGTCTGTCTGTCTGTCTGTCTGTCTGTCTGTCTGTCTGTCTGTCTGTCTGTCTGTCTGTCTGTCTGTCTGTCTGTCTGTCTGTCTGTCTGTCTGTCTGTCTGTCTGTCTGTCTGTCTGTCTGTCTGTCTGTCTGTCTGTCTGTCTGTCTGTCTGTCTGTCTGTCTGTCTGTCTGTCTTTAATATCCATATTCAATATTTGTTATTATGAGGATTAAGACAATGTTATCGAAATACTATTAAATAAATATATGAAATAATATAACATTGTAAGAAAGACTAGTTTAAGCAGAATATACTTTAACTGCAGATTCTTACCATTTTGAATAGAGTTTGTCATTTATTCATATTATAACGTATGACATTTAACAATTTATATATGTACCTAATAATTGGTTATCATTATCCGATTGGATCAACATTATCCTTATTCACCACAAGTGAAGAAATATAATATAAAAAAGAGTATACAAATATATTTAGACAACATTAAAAATTTTGCATATGGAAATGAGTTATATCACAAAATTTTAATATATATTCGCGATTAATGAATTTTCCGGATATGTGTCTTATATATAATTATGAACCCATAGTCAAAAATTCCATCAGTATGATTTCTGTCTACTTGTAACTAATTTCTGTTGAATTTTTGATCGATATCAATGTTTATATGCGTTAATGTATTTTTGGGTTGTGGAACTAATTGGAAGCTATGACCTATTATGAGCCAATCATCATAAAATAGTTTAACGTGATTTCTATGTATATTAATTGAATTTCATCTTTACAAGAGTTTTATGGGTATTATAGTTATTACCGAAAGTGGAACATATATGAGGGCTGTTGCCAATTATGGACCGATATTCATAAAATTCAGTAGTATGATTTTTGGATTCAAATTTTGGTTCAACATATTGGAGCTGACCTATTATGGGACTATCGCCATATAATACTGTAACGTGATTTCAAAGTATTTGAGGGCTATTTTTGTAAAATTTATAAATAAAAAAATTAATAAAACTTAATTTAAACAACGCTATTAACAAGTGTGGACCTTATGTGACAGCTATATCGAATTATGGATGAGGTCCTTATATGAGAGCTATAAACAAATATGAACCGATCTTCATAGAATTCGGTGCAGCAACTTTTGTATATATGGAGATTATTTGTGTAGAATTTCAACTCAATAGCGATATTTATAAGGTATTTATGCATGTTTAAGTGATTTTCGGAAGTGAACTTTATATGGGGGCTATGATCAAATATGGGCCGATCCACGAAAAATTCAGTTTTGTGATTTCTCTTAGCACGAAACTTATATTTGCTGAATTTTGTATGGATACTGCAATTCTGTAGGCATTTATATACCATAGCACCATATTTCGGGAAGAAATTTGTATGGGGGCTACGAGAAATTATGAACCGATTCTTTCCATTTTCAACAGAATTTGTCCTTTTATCATATAAATAATGAGTGCAAAATTTCATGGTGTTCTCTGCAATGAATTTACCAAAAGTCACAAAAATCATGTGAAAATTATAAAAATTTTTGGAGGTTGTCTCACATTTTGATCCATAACCCTGGTTCTACCAATTCGATTTTGCTGATTTTCAATACCAAACTGCTTAGAAAAATTATAAACATTTTGGTATACAGTTCATTAATTTCACTTATGTAGTTTGGACGTGAGAGTGTTTTACACAGACAGACAGACAGAGGGACAGACAGACGGACATTGCTCAATCGACTTAGAATTTCATAAGGATCAATAATATATATACTTTGTTGGGTCTCAGATGAATATTTCTCAATGTTACACACGGAATGACAAACTTATATATACCCTCTTTCACCACTTGTGGTGGTGGAGGGTATAAAAATTTGTTAAAATAGTACAAACTGGATTTTGTTCAATTAAACTTTTTTATTTCAATTTAATTAATAGCATTATTTTGATGATTGGAGCAAAATTTTTTAGTTAATATAAGCAATTTCGTAATTGAAATTCA
Source organism: Calliphora vomitoria (assembly GCA_942486065.2). Lineage (NCBI taxonomy): Eukaryota > Metazoa > Arthropoda > Insecta > Diptera > Calliphoridae > Calliphora > Calliphora vomitoria. The sequence continues at coordinate 45,702,255 of OW818030.2, read as the reverse complement.
TTTTTATTTTTTTCTGTGTCACCAACAGTTATTTCACGGAATTTTAAAAGCTTTACAAACTTCGTGGTGATCTGCATCCAACAACATGCTCGTAAGAATTACTGACAACTATATATCCAACTATCCTTTCGTAATTACTAATAATTGATCCGCAAGTCATTTTAGTAAACACACATGTAGATTTAACATTTGACCAATGTTCAATTGGGTGGCCCATATTTTGCACTTTCTCTGTCATCTAAAAACCAAACGCTGAAACACCTCAGCTCCAACCATGTAAAATTTTGTAACAATATCTGTAATATTTCCCGAGATACCGATTTATTTCCAACAAAAAAGTTTCTAAGCCACTGTGCGATAGTTGAACTCAAACAGTATTTTTGGGGATAATATGTTTCAAGAATATAGTTTTTTCATAAAAACGGCCGTTATTTACCGTGTGATATCTTATTAACTTTTACAAAATAACATGATTTTATAAGCGGGGCTTTGCCTTTTTAGACGCTTCTAGATAAATCTGAAATTTGTCTTCAAAATTGGCCGAGTTTAGAATTAAGTTTTGTTTCAGAAACATATATATGGGGGATTTCATGTCAATTTCACCAGCTTTTGAAATCGATGTATTCAGACACAATTTTTCAACAAGATAGGTGGAGAACTCTCTGAATAAGAAAAAAATTGTATCGCATCCCACTAAGCGACCAAAAACCTCATAAAGAAATTGACCTGGGCTTTCTTTTGAAAAAATACAAATAAACTCTGACTATGCGAAATTTCAGTAAGATATTTTAAATCGTTCACGAGCTGCCAAATTATTTCCAAAATAAAAACTTTCAAAGCCACTGTGTTACGGTTAAAATTAATTAATTTTTGTTTTAATAAAACAAATTTAGAATATTATCCATGAGAAATATGGAATTATTGAAATTTGGAAACAGTAACCCATTCACCACATAAGTCAATATAATTATACCCTTCACCTTCGTGAGAAGGGTATATATAAATTTGTCATTCCGTTTGTAATTTCCACAATATAATTTTCCGACCCTATAAAGTATATATATTCTGGATCCTTATAGATAGCGGAGTCGATTTAGCCATGTCCGTCTGTCTGTCCGTCTGTCTGTCTGTTGAAATCAATTTTCTGAAGACCCCAGATATCTTCGGGATCCAAATCTTGAATAATTCTGTCAGACATGCTTTCGAGAAGTTTGCTATTTAAAATCAGCAAAATCGGTCCACAAATGGCTGAGATATAAGGAAAAAAACAGGACAACCTCGATTTTTTACCTATTCTTTTACCTATATCTGGATTACTAAGTCATTAATATAGACAATATGGATATCAAATGATAGATATTTCAAAGACCTTTGCAACGACGTATATAAGACCATAGTAAGTTGGACCTACAATGGGTCAAAATCGGGAAAAAAATTTTAACCCGAATTTTTTTCACCAAAAGTTTTTTTGGCTAAATATTAAAAAAAAAAATTTTTAATTTAAAAAAAAAGTTTTTTAAGTTTAAAAAAAAAAAAAATTTTAAAAAAACGATAAAAAAAATTTTTTTAAAAAAATTAAAAAAAAACAACTGAAAAAAAAATTAATTTTGTTTTTTCAAAAAATTAAAAAAAAACAACTGGACAAAAAAAAATAATTTTGTTTACCTAAAAATATTTAAAATTTTTATTTTGAAGTATAGTTTGGTGAAGGGTATATAAGATTCGGCCCAGCCGAATATATCTCTCTTACTTGTTTTTTTATTATTTGTGATTAAATGTGATTAAACATGATTTTGCTCGAACAGTGGTCGCCTAACTTTTGTGGAAATATTCTTACGATCAATGAGTTATTAAAATCGTTACTTGTTATTCGTTTTACGGCCATTTTCACAATGTACGATTAAAAGTTAACGTGAACTTTAACCGCAAGTTAGGCTAATCTGAATTTCACAATGTACGATTAATTTTAAACTGACACGATTTAACAACAAAGTTGCTGTTAAATATAACCGAACAAACTTCGCCGGTTAGCATCTTAATTGTAAGAAATATATAAAAGAACATGTAGTTATACTTTTGTAATATTTATAATTTTTAAAAAATGTAAAGCGCAGAAAAGGAAATTTTGCTCGGCGTGATCCAGATACCATCCGGATATTGCACTTCAGAAAAAAATACAAACCGAACAACATATGTGCACTTTTCCTTGTTGGTTTTCAATTTTAGTTGTTCAGTTTGTTTCTTGGTATAAATGCGCAATATAGTTAGGTAACTTAATATTTTTGAGTTTTATAAGTTTTTTTTTTTTATTATACTAAACTAATAAAATACAAATTATTATTTTTTGATGCCGCCTTTTTAGACATTTTTTATATTTCTATCTTTCATTACACTATTTTTCGTAAACAAATGTATGCAGTATTACCATACTTTCTACTAAATGCTTTTGTTAAGTAATCAAATGGTGGTGAAACGTAAATCGGCAACCTTTGGTTAAATGGTCCCAGTTAAACAAACCGATAGTTAGTTAATTTTCCGTTAAAAATGAAGTAATCGTACATTGTGAAAATGGCCGTAAAGAGTAGAATATATTCAGCGTTTCTTTTTCATGGAATCATACGTATTTAAGTTGGTTTATTTTATTCGATATTAGTATTTTATATATTGTTAGAAAGACAACGTTAAGCAGAAGACAATTCATTTCAAATATTTACAAATTGTATGTAATTCAGCAATTTACAAATGATAAAACAGTTGATTCTTACCATTTGTAATAAAGTTTGTACATTTATAAGAGGATTGATTGTTTGTCGATTACCCGATTGGATTAAACAAAGGATAAAGAAATGAAGGAAAAGAGTATAAACAAGTAAGAGTCTTATATTCGGCTGTGCCGAATCTTGGATCCTCGCAAAGTCCTCGATCCTCGCAAAAGTTGGAACAGAGATTTAGATTCATATTAAACTTGTTTGCGTTAAATTTCATTACGATATTAATTATTATAAGACAATTTTGAATATTCAAGTCTTTTTTTGAGGGGGACCTTGTATGGGGACTAGGGTCAAATGTTGCCATGCTTTACAATCTTATCAAGATTGCCGAATAATTAACATATTTAAATAGCAATTTTATGGGGGCAAAGTGAAATCATGGACCGATATTGCACATTTTCAATGTCAAACAAATTCTGGAAAATTTTCGGCTGGGACCTATTGTGTTTTCAGCAGACAGACACACGGACGGACATAGCGTCTTAGAACTTCATAAGGATCCAGAATGTATATACTTTTGTGTCTGTGATGAATATTTCGATGTTTTACAATCGGAATGACAAAAGCAATATACCTCCATCTTTTTTGATGGTAGGTATAAAAAGATAAACTTTAAAAGTAATTTTTTGTTCTGACTCAATTTTGCATATGGAAATGAAGTGGACCTTATATGGAGGCTATTGTAAAATATGGACCAATAAGTATTCACAAAATGCAGTAAGATAATTTTTGGATAAAAAATAACTGATTTGTATAAAATTTCGGTTCGATAAGCTGATCTTCATAAGATTAGGTACAGCAATTTTTATAAAAAAGATATTTATAAGAGATTTATGTGTATTCAAGTGATTTTCGGGATTAAATATGTCGACTTCCGACTGACAACGATGTTTATAAGATATTTATGTGTATTCCTGTGTTCTTCCGAAGTGGACTTAATATGGGGCTTGATCATATATGGATCAATCCAAAAACAAGTTTGTCTTGTAATTTATTTTTACACGAAACTTATTTTGCAGTATTTTGTATGGATACTTTGGATGTGGGAGTGTTGTACATACACGGGAAGACATAGGACATAGTTAAATCGACTTAGAATTTCATAAGGATCAATAACATTTTGGGTCTCAGATGAACATTTAATGCTACACACGGAATGACAAACAAAACAAAAGTGTTGATTAAGGGTATATTATTCAATACTTTTGGTGGTGGAGGTTATAATAACTGGTCAATTCACAAGGTCTCTTATCATGTCCTATTGTCATAATATCTAAATATTTCACAATGGTTTTTATTGCTTTTTCATGCAAAAAATGTCCTAAAATAATACTACTTAATTTCTATGCTATGTTTATTGTGTTATCGTAACAAATCAGCAGGGACCAACGCCGAATGCCTAAGAGTCGGTTAAGCGGAGCCACCCAGTCGTGATATATTAGGACATTATGACTATATGACTGATAAGAGACTTTGTGAATTGACAAAATATATTGAGAGTACGTACAATAATGTAGTGCCACCTCAAGTGAGATTTAGTAAAAACATCATAGAAAGCTAATAGCTATATTTATGTAAATTATACCTACTAACAATCCTTTGTCATTCTAGTAATTTACCATATAGTAATTAAATTATACGTTTTCAATTAATTTGTTGAGCTCGAGGCAAAATGCTATTGGTCAGTATCTTTCCGAGTACATAACCATCCACTAGTGTGGTTATATGTGGTTGCTAGAAAACAATCTTTAGAAAAACGCCACAACAGATACATTTTTAATTTTGTAATGCAAAATCATAAGCGAAAATGCTTTTTAATCATTATCATGCCCTAAAAAAAATAATAAATTACAATTTGTGTATTTCATATGTATAAATGTCATTTACATTAACCCAGACTGTGTGGCCGTTTTTGAAATATTTATTAATGTTTTGGTCGACATCTACAGCCTCGCCTTCTTCATCATTATGCGAATTGAAGCATTTCAAATTGATGTGTTACATGCTCCAGAGTGTTGCAAACAGAAAAAAAAAAAATAACTCTAATGCAGTAAATGACACGTACGCCCAGGGGCACAATTTAATAACAACCGCACATCCTGATCACATACCCACCCATAATCAACGTATGTGTCGCATCCTTTCAGCATCAAAGATGACTTCAGACGAAACTGAAACTGAAAGTAAGAAAGTTATAATAAAATGTATGTGAAGGGAGGATTTAATAGTGAGGTGATGGGTAACAACTAAAGTACTCACTCGTTAATGGAAAATAAGGTAAAATACGTAATACTTATTTGCTCTTACATACAAGTTTATTGCAAAATCAGATCAGAAAAGATGCAGTTCTTTAATGCAGTGTTTTCATAAAAAGTTCAATCAATAATAAGTAGTTTTTTGTGCAACAGAATTATACCAAACAAAATATAATAATGAACAATTCATTTAGTTTAATTTTAGGGGATTATTATAATGATTTATAACAAAGGGAATTCATTCCTTTAACTATCTGTGTTAAAGTAATAGATTCAATAGCACTTATTTGCGCATTGTTGAACAACGTATAAATAACCTTTTGTAAGTATGCAGCCAGCAACCACTCACTACACATCCTTTAATATAAAAATACATTGTTGCAAGCATCCTTATTTAATACTTGAATATTTGTTTTTTTCTATTTTTTGTTTCCTCTTTCAGTTCAAAGTACACGACCCTTGACATTGACTTTGCAAAAAAATAAAAATAAAATAAAACCAAGCGAAAACGAAATTGCACATCTGGGAAATAAAATTCTTTAAAATTAAATCCATAAAATTACTACCTCATACACCGAAATTACTTTTACTTTTAACAAACCAATTTAATTATAAGACGTAATTTTTCGACACAAAAAAAAAATAATGCAAGTCATATTTTAATTTAAGCGTATTACAGACTGAAGCAGTCATTAATTTCCAAACGAGTCGGAATGTTTTCGTTTTAAGCTGGGTGGATTTTTTAAATAAACTCCACAATGATGTGCTTTATAGTACTGAGGGGAAGATTATAAAAGTTATTTCTATGACAAGAGAAAGCGAAAAACTTAACTTAAACTGTTTATATTTGAAAAACTAGTGTTCTTTGAGTTTGTACCAATTGTTCAATTCACATTTAAGTCTATTATCAACCTTGTGAATTTGTTGAAATCTTTCTTCTTACATGGAAAGTTTTTGTATGAGAAGTCGTGTAAATCGAAAAAAGTCCCTATACGAAAAAAGTTAAAATTTTGTTTAGAAAAATCATTAAATTAATTTATGTATATACAAAATAATTAAAATCAATACATTTGGTCAATTCACAAGATCTCTTATCATGTCATATTGTCATAATATTTTACAATGGTTTTTATTGATTTTCAAGCAAAAAATGTCCTTAAATAATATTACTCTGTATGCTATGTTTATTGTGTTATCGTAACCAACCATCAGAGACCTGCGCCGAATAGCTAAGAGTCGGTTAAGCCGAGCCGCCGAGTCGTGAGATATTAGAACATTATGACAATATGACTGATAAGAGACCTTGCGAATTGACCAATTGTATTTAAAGCAATTTATAAAACAAAATAAATGGAACTCATAAAAAATATTACATTTCTATTATTTATAATACGTATATTTCAATATGGATATATCCATGTCATATGACATTTAGCAGGAAATGCGTCACATCCTTATCCTACGGTTTGCAACTCAAATACATCTCTATGACTTGCAATAGAAGTTAGAGGAGAGACGAATTCAAAGAGCACAGACCACCATGTGACAGATACGGAGCCACTATGAGATGATATTTGAATGTCCGGTCTTATTATCCACCTGCTATATGCACTTTTATTCCTTCCGAGGTAATTCGGAGAGGTTGCTAAAGGAGCGCTCCCCTAAAAACCTGGCACTCAGATCACCCAGTGCCGGACAATTGCAAAAAAAGTTTAAAATGGTATCTTCCTCCTCCTCATTTTGACAACTCCTACAGAAATCATGGGGAGGCAGCACAAGTCTTGCTGCATGGGTACCAAATATACAATGGCCGGTTATCATCGTCACTGCTAAGTCGTATTCGTTGTAAACCAAGTAGATAGATACGACGTGCATTTACAGTCCAACGAAGACCATATCGTCCTCGTAATAGCACAATTACCCTACATTGTTTGGGCAAGTTCATATTATGCATAATCTGAGCCATTTGGCCGCTCTCCTATTGGCCGATACCTCGACCTGAAGAATACTACATCCATTTGTTAGTCTAATGATCATACTTATCCCAAAGTCTGGAATGTAGACACCTCCGCCCACTCTATCCCTTTTTTTGGACCTATCCGTATAGATGGATAGCCCCATTAAAGAGACCCATAAGACGGGATTGAAAAACCGAAGTTACTCAGGAAAAAGGATTTTGGGGTGCAGTAATTAATATGATCAGAACGATTTTGAATTCTTCCTATTACGCAAGCACATTCATAAGATCTGTAATTCCATGCGTTAAGCCTAAAGGCCATGTTCAGTGACAATTTCTTGGCCATTTGATCTACTGGTAACCAGTTCAGTAGTGTGAAAAGCGACTTTGTCGCAGTAGTAAGCAATGCCCCTATTATCAGGAATGCCATACTTCTCAATACCTGTTCAAAGAGCATACGGTTGGAGGTCATCACCTTGCATTAATGTAACCTGAGTAACGTTCAATGAACAATTCGAATAGTAACACGATTTGCTTTTTGAAAGCAGCATGTAATTACTCGCCTTCTTTTACTACTACGTTACTTTATTTCTGCAAGCAAAGTATCAGTAAATAAGTGGTTATATTTACTGATACAAAGCGGATATTAGAACCCCAGAGAGTGTATACATCATATCGAAAATTGTCCAAGAATGGGGTGTATTTCTAGAGGAGATAGCGAGATATTCATCGGTTACCCACGTATAGGTTCCTGGACACGGGCACATTTTAGGTAAATAACATGTCTGATGTACTTGCGAAAGCCGACAAAACCTGTATATTAAAATGTGATTTAGGTAAAATCTACACCTTCACTAAAGGAACAGGATGGCTAGAAAACGACGGCGGACAAAAAACATAGAACTAATGTTGCGATTCACCCAACGGGACCTACGTTGGGACCCAAGTAAGTGGCTGCCAATTTAACCTAACCTATGATCGTGTTCTGAATGCTAATCCTGCATGTAAATTAGATAATAAAGAGGTTGCAACTCGATCGCAAGAAAAGTAATAGTAAATATGTCTCTTCTAAACTACTGGTCCGATTGCAAAATGATGTACAAAGAAATCGTACAAGAGGATATAAGCTTTCAGATTTGTGACAACCCTATTAGATTACATTTACAAAGCTTTGAGAGCCCGTAACTTGTACAAATACCGACAGATACTTAATTAATTTTTATTATAAAGCAAACAGGATAATAATGAAAATCCTTTTTTCTCTAAGTTATTTCTTATACTTTAGAAGATATTTAAGCTTCAATTTTCGATCTTTACCTTGACCTTATTTTTAAAAAACCTTATATTATATAAGTATAATAAACTTCAAGCTAATATGTAAAAACCTAGTCGTAAAAAATAATCAAATTCAACATTTTGAAATGAGTATGAAAAAAGCATAAATTTTTACTAAATTTTTTATTAGTTATACTTAATATTGATAAGAACTAGCTTCAGGTAATGGTTGAAAATAGTGATTTTTTAAACTAAATTCTAAGTTTGTAATTAAATAAAAAAAATTCCACATTCAGTTTTTCATATTTCTTCACAAATTTTAACTGTGAATATAAATGTTGGTTTGTTTCCTTTAAATAAACCGGATACTTTTGATTGCAAATAAAAAAGCAGTTTTAGTAGTTTAGAATTGTAACAACTCTTTATTTATTTAATATCTACAACAACAACAGTTCAAATAGTCACTCAGTTTCTTTATACACGTTTATCAATTCGCAGAAATGCACACACAATGTACAAACAGCACTTATGATAAACTGTAACCTCTGCCACTATTTATACACACGCCATCTTTCGGGAATCTTCTACAATGCTCTTAACGGACAAACTAGTATGTTCGAATTCTAGAGCTTTCGATGTCAATGTTAGCAGCTTAAACATTTAGTGTTGCCATACTTATAAACAATGCTAATAACCGCATGCTATCAACATTGTTGATAAGTAGAAGCTTCTACTGATGGACATGATTATAAACATGATGAATGCTGCAGGCAGTCATTACATACCGTTAAATTCAATTCGATATTGCAAATTCGTAACAATGTATTTATTGGAATACATCTCTCTTAATGAGGATCAGTATGGTGAAGATGTTATGTTTCAAAAACTCGTTGGATTCACAAAACCCCTTGCATCCTTGTATTGAGTTTATTATTGTATTAAAATACAATAGTGTAAGCTTGTTGTTGGTAATTTTCATAAAAAAATTAAATACACTTTTATTTTATATGTTTTTAAACAGTTGCATTGGTTTCCGTGCCATCAATGAATATGAATGCCAGTTTTATCATCCCTGGCGTCAAGGTTCCAAGACTATTTTCTACTATGTATGTAATTTTAACAATTTTTGCAAAATTTAATTATAATGCCGGTGTGATACCGGTATGAAGGGAAAAGGTATTTGAATACCGGTATTTTACCGAAATAATTATTTCAGTATAGGTACAAAATTTAAAACGGTATTTAATCGGTATCGGTATTAATAACGCTATAGGTTGTCAACCTTAAGATTAACATGTAAATAAATTCGTCTTCCAAAATTTAAATATATATAACTAAAAGCCTTGCAATAGTTGAGGTTGCAGTTTTATCATTGGTTATGGTATTTTCCTTTCTCATCCATTGTTTCCTCTATCGATATATTGGACCATAATCATAGTCAACAATAAAGTATATTTTAAGAGAAATAAAGTCGTCTCTACTTAAGAGTGGACTTTAGGTCTACCATAGACAAGTTAAAATATACTTCTGACGTTAAAGTCGACTGTAAATATAAAACCAGCCGAAGTTGTTTTTAACTCATTTAACAACAGCATCAGCTGTTCTTCGCCATGTAAAGAAGTTCGACAAAAAGTCAAATATGTTTAAGTTACAAGAAATTGGTAGAGATTTTGCAATTATTGAATATTGAATCAATAAAATTAGTACCAATATAGAATAAATTTGTTATTAATCTTTCCTTTTCTATTTTTCCACCACAAACTGGAAACAATTTCTTTAGTTTCCCGGTTACATTTATTGTCTGTCACTTTTTGGTTTTTTTTTTAATTTTCTAAGTCAGCTGTTCAACGATGCCACTTGTATATATTTTGTTGTATATTGTATGAAAACATTTTCTACATTTGAGGTGACACCCAGTTAAAGTCGGTTCAATTTAGAACATACTTTAATTCTGACTATAGTTAGAGAATAATAAAAAGCGGGTTTTTATTTTAAAGTTGTTTTTAAAAAGAACCGATTTTATTGTATGACTATGATTATGGGCCATAGTTTTTTAACGGTTTCTTAATACCTTCGTTACAATTTGTGTATCAAGGTTTTTTTACGCATTTTTTACTACTTATATGTTAAATGTTAATAATTGAGTGTATAATCTTTTATTTAATTCAAACATACGGAAATTAAGCTCCTTTAAGTGAACAAAATTTCAATGAAGATCGATTGATGAAGTCCATTATAGGTACTCTCATTTGTTCCTTAAGTAATTTAGGCCAATTTTCATTGGACCTTAATAAAATATTAAAATATGGAAAAGAAAAATTACAATATTGTATTAAGAAAACAAAATAATAAAAAAGAAAATATGTTACAAAAATATGCAGTTATGAGTTAAATATAATAATACGCTATAAAAAGCAAAATATTCTAAAAAGAGAAAAATATGCACTACCAAATCGATGCCAAAATTCTTCAAATTGTCTGAAACGAATAAATAACTAACACATATATTTATACGACGCACAGTGGTTTAGAACCTTTTTTTTTTTTTTTTTGGAAATAATTCGGTATCTCGGGAACCATTTGAGATATTATTACGAAATTTCACATGCTTTGAGCTTAGGTATTTTCGAGTTGATGAAATGTATGAAAAAATGTACAAATTTTCCAAAGCGGGCAAGGTTTGCAGAACTTCTGAGGAGTAAATAAACGCTTTTTATATAAGTATTTGCTATTGTTGAAAACTAGAGGACCTGAAGATTGATATGTTAGTAAAATTAAATAAATTTATAAACTTTTGGTACGTCATTTACTTTAAAAACTTAAAAAATAATAATTTGGTGATTTTCCATGAAGAAATATATAAAATTTGAATTAATGTAAAATTTTAACGGTTAAAGATAACATAACAACATTTGGAACTAATATAGACTCAATAATTCTTAAATCAACGACATTATAATTTTTTACATTTTTTATTTTAAAAACCGAAATTCCTAAACCGGGGAAAATGTGTTCCAAAAACTGATTATTTTTAGAAAAGTGCCTACTGTGACTTTATTTACCGTGTGATAGTAAAAAGGCGTTTTAGATATTTAAGAAGCATATAGGATTATACAAATATGAAGTTTTTTCGAGGATCGGTGCTTTGCCTTTTTAGAATTTTTTACTCAAATCTGAAATTTTTGTTAAAAATTTGCCAAGTTTGGATAGATCTGGGGGGTGTTGCGTTCGCATAAGTGAACCAGAATTTACTTTACACGCTTTTGCATTAAATTCTCTTTCTGGATCATATAAAAATTGTATATAGTCCAGAAGAAAATTTTTTTCTACAAAAGAAAAAATATATGGGCGTTTTAAAAAATATGGCATTTTACATGTTCCAACTTTAGATGCGTTTAACTTTTTAAAGCGACGAGATAACTGTTAGCAAATCTGTTTTATTTTATTAAGAATTTTATCACCAATATATGTGATATTTTAGAAAAAAAAATTCGACCATCCGTAGTCCCTCCACATCTAAAAAACCATAAAAAGATCGAGCAAAATTAAAAAAAAAAATAAATAAACCTAAATATTCCTTCAACAAATAGAGATAACCTACACGTGTAAGCGTATTTTTTTGTAGATCTTCTCGAGCATATAAATATATAATCTATAAATAGATTTTAGGCGATTTTTTAAAATAAATTGAGACCCGAGTTGACCAACTTTGAGGTGCAACGCACTGGACCCCATTAGCGCTAGGAAGCTGAACAACTGCAAATCAACTCGAAAATACCTCAGCTCCAACCATGTGGAATTTCGTAACAATATCTCAAATAGTTCCCGAGATACCGAATTATTTACAAAAAAAAACTTTTATAAACAACTGTGCATAACATCAGTATTTTCAAATTTTAAAAATTATTACGATACCTTAAATGGACATTATTCTAAGAGTTTTCAAATTCAAAACAAAATGTGTTTGCATGCGGGTATATTAGAGTTTCCAATTCGGTTTTAACCGAAACCGAAACCGCGGTTTTTCAAGGCCTAAAACCAAAACCGACAATTATTCTTCGTTTTTTACTTTTAATCCATTTTCAGTAGAAAAATTCGAAATTTACAAATGAGAAACAAACTTTTTCATCCAATATCTCTAAAAACAGATCGGTAAACATATCTTAAGATTTGTTTAAATTTTTTAAATTGTATTACAATAATAGCTTCAGATGATGTAGCAGCCTACCTTTCGGTGCCTGATCGGTGCGCTTCGCCACCCCAATTGGAAGAAAGAAATAGTACTATTAAGTCTCCCTTTTTGAATTAATAGTAATTCAGGAAAACATGTCTCTAGTTTCATATTTATTGATTCATTGTAATGTGGATTCCAACTCATTCTATACGAATTATTAGAATAAAAACAGTACCATAAAGACCCACAGTTTGTATTCCTATTCAGCATCATGAATGTCTAATTTCATATTTCTGTGTCAATTATTATATAAAATACAAAAGAAAGTTACAACTAATCACCTTTTGTGAATTCTAACTCATTCAGAATCATTTGTGCCTAATTTGCAATTTTAAGGTTTATTATTATAAAATATTCGAATATTATCTTTATAATAAAGAAATAGTAACATTTATTATCCCTTTTGAATTCGCATTCACTAAACCATGAATGCATAATTTAGTATTTCAAGGTCCATCGTTATAAACTATTCAAATATTCAAGTCCCTTTTTTATATTCTAACTCAGTCAGGATCATTTGTGTTTAATTTCCTGCTTATAGGTGCATTATTATAGAAATTTCAATAATAGTTTCTGTTACCTCAATATCATTATACCCTCTATCCTTGATTCTTTCTTTACTCAGAAGCATATCAGCCAACTAAGTATTATGTATACATATAAGTAAAATAATTTTATATACTAAAAAGTACAATTAGAAGATAAACCGAAACCGATCGGTTTCCAATTTTTTAAAACCGAAACCGCTGTTTTGAAATTCTTCGGTTTTTTGGAAACTCTAGGGTATATAAAAACTATAAACTCATTTTTCTTAAAATTGTGACGCATATGTGGGTAACAAAAAATACTTAATCAACTAGTGCTATTATTCAATGAACAAAAAAAATATATATATATTTTTGTAAACTTGTGGTATTAAGATAAAAACTATATTGAATGCGCTTTGTAAACTTGTGTTATTAAGATAAAAATATGTATGTATATTGAATGCGCTGTAGATCGACCGTCGTCTCAATTTGTACTGCGTAGTTTTATGATTCATTCCTAGCAATCTGATAGAATAGAAAACCATATGAGATAAAAAGTTCATTAACATTTTTAGTTCATTAAACTTTTTCCGTTTTAATTAATATGATTTCTGAAAAAGCCATTATTAGCGGCATAAACAACAATTGAATGTTTCTTAGATTCATATGAGTTTTTAAACACTTGTTCTTCTTAATGATAATTTATACTGTCAATGAGAGAAGCCAAAACGGAATAAAATGTTCATAAAACCCATATAAAATCATGATAATGTCAAATATAAATGACTATTTATAGTTTGTGATTTGTTTTTTTTTTTTCTGTCTTGTTTATCTTAAAGACACTTTATATGTCTCGAACAGTATTTCGATAATTTTTTGCAACATACCACACTAATGACAACCAAACTGCCACCATCATTATGTACATACGCGCACATTTATAAGTACATACATACTTTCATACATATTATTACTATTATTAAGTGTTATGGACGTCTATAGAATGTTTGAAATTAAGAATGTATGTTGTATGTGTGGAATGTGTGTTTGACTTTGTCAAAAAGCCAGTTCTAAATTTCAAACTACATATATTCGAACATTCTATACAGAGTTACATAGATGGGCTCAGTCAAAGTTGCTGGGTAATGAACGGTTTTTATTTCCAACATCATACTCAAACACTTACACAGACGACTCTTAAAATATAATGCTGATTTTTGGCAACAGCAAAAAACCACGACAACTACAACAACACTGCAAGCAGGCAGCAACAGCATCAATGACCGAAAAAATAGAAGCAGCAGCAGCAGCAATTTAAAATTGGTGAAAAACACAAACAGGAAGTTCATTATTGTCAATGATTAATGACTAAAATGTATGTTTGTAGTTTGTTTGTTTAAGTAGATACATACGCAAACACACATCTACACACAGAGATACAAATTCTCTCTAGCAGCATTGAAGCTTTGCAGATTTGGTAATAAGAGTACGTTGCAAGGCAGTGGAAGCAGAATAACATGTTGATGTTCAAGCCGCCGCCATTACTTTCAGCCAGGCAGCCATGCCACCATTGTGCTAACGCCATTAAACGGTTCAATTTAGTACTTCCGCATGCCATGTGTCAATGTCGCTGTTATTGTCGTCCTCGTTTTCGTTGTTGTTCTCCATCGTTTTAATGTTTTACACTCGTAGCAAATAATTTGTAAAAAATCAAAAAACTGGATAGTCTTATTCCTTGACCTTGTTCTTTAGAGCTCAGGCACTCGTTTTCACTCGACCAAGTGCAGTCAATCCATGCAATCATGTTTTAAAAGATCATAGTGTCCTGCACATACCGGCTCATAGTTCTTCACAATGTGTTTTCATACACAGGACCAGGAAACATCTCAATAAATGTTGAAATTTTGCCTGAATATGTAACTCATTGAAATTGTTGTTATCATACGATACTGTTACGAATTTGCAATAGCGATTTGAATTTAACAGTCTGTAACGACTGCCTGCAGCATTCATCCTATTTATAAACACGTCCATCAGTAGAAGCTTCTACTTATCAACAATGTTGATAGCATGCGGTTATTAGCATTGTTTATAAGTATGACAACACTAAATGTTTAAGCTGCTAACATTAACATCGAAAGCTCTAGAATTCGAACATACTAGTGTGTCCGTTAAGAGCATTGTAAAAGTGGCAGAGGTTGCAGTACTGAGTTGAGTTGATCATAGTCGCTGTTAGAGGTAACATCAACTGCCTTGTACATTTAAGTTTGTACATTATAAAGTGTGTGTGCATTTCTACAAATTGATGAACGTGTATAAAGACACATTTAATCATAATGAAACCACTAGATCGGCCGAATGCACATTAACTATACGGGAACAGACTAGGAACACTGCAAAATACTGTGCAACCTAGTATGCGATACAAATACCATAGCTTATATTAAAGCTACTGATAGTAAAAGCTTACAGAAATGCAGCAAAGAAGCTGTAATGTAATGGAGACTTTTATGAATTTAATTTTGGAAGCAATAATTATTGCTTTAAAGCGGCTCATCTCAAACAAAAATCATGCATAATGAAAGCGCAACAGAAGCAATGCGAAATTTTTCGGAAGCAGTGAAAAAATAAAATCATTACTGCCGCGCATTTATAAGCATGATTTTTGTTCAAGATGAGCCGCTTAAAAGCAATAATTATTGTTTCCAAAATTCTGCCTTACATCCTTTGCTGCATTTTTGTAAGCATTTACAGCGAGTAGCTATAATAGAAGCTGGTGTTGCTTCCGTACAATTCAATTGCATCCGAATTAGAATTATTTTTAGCTGAGAACTTCTGAATATACTTGAGGCCCTGCTGAACCACTATTTCAGTTTGATAAACAAGGACAAGTGGGAGACATGACAAATTGTAATGCACAAAGAGTTGCGGAGTTCAACAATACAGTATCGTCTTTCACTAATCTAGCAAAGAAGAAGTATTAAGTCTGGAGTCAAGATTGCAGATAATATCGAATTTAAACCACGTTTGGCAAAATTGATCAAACATAAATAGGAAAAGATAAAGCGAATCTTAACGTTCTTCACAAATCACCACGATCTTACGGACACAGATACCCAATTAATTATATTACACGCAGACAAACGATTGTTTGGAAATCGGTTTCCATTATTAATATTTAATTAGGTAATCCAAAATATTATTCTCTTCATCGAAAAACTGTAAACGTAGCATATTGTTATGCTACGTTTAAATTTTGTTTTCTATTGTAACTTGTACTTGAATTCAAATATAACGGTTTTAACGGCTGGTTTAAAGTTGCATAATGCTTCTCATCCTTCCCACATATCTGTGGGTATTATTAACATAGCTGTTGCACATACAACATTGAATAAAAGCTTTGGGATGATCATTGTCGTTAGTGAGTTTATCATAGACGCTGCACAGTGGTTTAGAAACGTTTTTTTTTTTTTTTTTTTAAATAAATCGGTATCTTGAGAACTATTGGAGATATTGTTACGAAATTTCACATGGTTGGAGCTGAGGTATTTTTGTACTGAATATAATTAAATTCGGTGCTTTTAAACGACAATATTGTTACGTTTTAACCTTTTTAAAAAGTTGGTTTATTTCTTTAAATAAACTGGATACTTTTGATTGTAAATAAAAAGCAGTTTCAGTAGTTTAAAATGTACAACAACAACAGTTCAAATAGTCACTCAGTGTCTTTATACACGTTTATCAATTCGCAGAAATGCACACACACTTTATAATGTACAAACTTAAATGTACAAGACAGTTGATGTTAACTCTAACAGCGCCTATGATAAACTCACATACGTCATCTTTCGTGAATCTTCTACAATGCTCTTAACGGACAAGCAAGCATTTTCGAATTCTAGTTGTCATACTTATAAACAATGCTAATAGCCGCATGCTATCAACATTGTTGATAAGTAGAAGCTTCTACTGATTGACGTGTTTATAAGCATGATGAATACTGTAGGCAGTCATTACAGACCGTTAAATACAATCGCTATTGCAAATCCATAACAATATGTATGACAATCATAAAAAACTAATTACACGTAAATACTTATATGGATTAAAATTTACATTTTAAAAACAAGTGACCAATATGAATGCATACTTTCTTTTTCAATATGGTCGAGATTTAATATACTTTAAAAATAGCGATCAATTAAGGATCACATTAATTATGATAAGGTTTAAATAGCAGGTAAACCAGTGTGAATGTCGCAAAGAGTAACATGCCAAGAGACGTTGCCAATTCATTTGCAAAAGTATTAAAATTCGAAAAAAATATGTTAAAGATAATCATAAACATGATTCAAAATATCTACAGTTCTTCGTTAGTGGTAAATTGGAATGCCTCCAACCTGAATGAAAATCAACATAATCCACCTAATATTACTATCCAAATAATAAGTTTAAAAACAACGATAACAAATTACCGATCGTTCATCCATTTGCATGGAATGTCAAACAAGTACAATAGAAAACAAAATATGTGTATAAGTTTCAGACCTACTAATTGAATTATATGAAAGGTATCTGGACTGCAGTTTTTATACATGTGGACATTCATCACATAATCTGGTTGGTTGCGTATGGAAACAACGAGTATTAATTGATGAACCTATTGCTTGTTTCATGGGATCGCAACACAGTGGTTTCCCTTAAATGGACAAGATATTGATTCGTCAAAATTAAAAAAGCTAGGTTCTTTAAAATTTGGCAGCTCATAGCGTGTCCGAAGAACTTAATGTTTGCAAATTTTTTGGAACAAATTTTATTAACTGTAGCCGCAGTAGCCATTTGATCTATGAAGGGATAATTGGCATATAGATTTGTTTTAAGAATAAAGTATTTCAATATGAAAATTCATTTGTTTTAAACAGTTTTTGGAAATTTTTATTCCATTTTAATTCATTTGAAATATACACTGAAAAAAAAAACTAAAATTAAAAAGTTATATAAAGTTATATAATGCAAAATGAGGTATTATTAAGTAATATAAGGTAATAAGGTAAATTAAGATATATCAAATATTAAGCAAGTTTATAAATCCTTGACTTAAACTACTTGTTTTCATTGTTGTAAGTTTCGAAGGAGCCTATCTAAAATATCTGTATTTGTAGCAATGTGCGATATTTTACGTATATGTTGCATTCTAAATTGTTTTATATACTAATTTTTCACTTCAGCTGCTTCCTCTGATAATTCACCTAATGGCACTAATGCATGCTTGATCAACTCCATGGATCAGAATTTTGTGTATCGATGTAGGGAGGTAGTACTAGGGATAATCATCAACAAGTTTTCTGGCTGTTTCTACAGCATATTCCTCAAACTTTTGGGCATCAATTTCAAATTCTAAATTTAATGCTTGGAGAATTGTGGCACATCTTTGCAAAATGTCCTTATCGATTCCTGTGTTGCCATCGTTTGAATTTCTGCAACCACCAGATTTTAGCCTAGCTATCTACCAAGAGACCCATTTCGACCCGAAATCGTTGTTGAATAATTTGTTTTCTCTTTAAAATATGCAAAAACCAGCGGACATAATATATTTTTAATTTAAAGAGGAGTAAAAAATCTACAATTTGATGTATAAGAAATTGTGGGTGGATGAGGGCCAAATAACTAAAAGTCTACGTGAAAAGGTAGTTTTTAAAAAACGTGTGTTTTGAAAAGGTCAAAAAAGTATTTTGCAGCTTTTTTATTTAATTTGTTAACAAGTTGAAAATAAGTTAAAATTTTTGTAGGGTTTTTTGAGACTTCTGCCACAATATCGCGAATAACTTTTTGATAAACTTAAGTTTTTTTATTAAATCCCCCCAAAAAACAACAAAATTTGTTAGATTTATAAAATTTAGAGTGTTATCAACAAATTTAGTGCAATAAATATTAGAAAAAAACATTTTTTTTTTAATTTTTGGCCAATGGGTGAAACCACTGTGCGTAATGGGATTAGTTTTAGATTAACCTATTTTCATTGAGTGAATAGTCTTTCATTTTATCATTCGAGTTTTTAAATTGACACATCAACATTTCTTTAAAATAGCTGATAGGAATGGAAGCTACTGCTACGTATATTTATATATTGAAATATATTGAAAGAGTAAGGATACAAAATTTTATGTATGCTTACTCTAAATTGAAGGCTATATAAAATTTAACAATTATTTCCTATTTTGCTTTTCCGAGTGTATGAAGAATAAACAACCATGGGTAATTGCTATTGGTATGACATTTATAAGTACTAATGGTTGCTGCTTTTTGGACAATAACGATAAGAAATGATTTGGTAGGAGACAATTGGTTTGTTAGATTATAAAGAAACAAGACTGAAAAAAAAAAACAACAATCACAAATAATGCAAAAATGAAAACTGTAAATTAACCAAAAACCAACACACCGAACAACGTTTCAAATGTGTTGAAGTCGACAAAATACTCCAACTCAACCAAATTAACGGCAGCAGCAACACAAGCATCGTTACCAACCATCCTCCCACTAGGTGGTTAGAGTGAGCACAGGGTCATTGTTGCATATGGCAACATTATTTTACAAAACAAAAAAAAAAAAGATATTCAGAGAAACATCATCAAAATGTAACCTTTAACCCCAAAACCAAATAAAAAGAGTACAAAAGTAATCTTTGGAAAACACATACACACTTAAAAAAAGGTGTTTTATTTGTTTACACACGCAAATAAACAACCCTTCACACATCATCCACATCATCATATCATCATCGCAGACAAAAACTCTATCAAGTGTCAGACAAAGTTTATTCCTTGGTTGGTGTTGTACCATTTTATTATTGTTGTCCTGTATGTGTGTCCGTCTGCTGTGTCTATGTTGAGTTGTATTCATAATGACAACAATGACGATGATGATGATGGTCTTATAATGGTCATGTCATTTTCATGAACAAGTCCTACTAGTCCTTCCATTATTGTCTATAGATTGTATGAGTATTATCCATGCGTGTGTTTAATATAGAATCGTTTGCAAAAGGATACACAAGTCTATTGTGATTTTAGCTGTTTTTGTGTACTTTCCAATAAATTATGATGAAGCTGATTTAAAACCCCTTCACAAATGATTGTTGTTTGATTTTTCATTTGTTTTAAATTGAAGTGTAAACTATAAGTACTTTTTAAAGCAGATGGTTTTCCTCAAATTTTTTGTACTAATATATGTACATATGTAATAAAATTTAATATTTTTTTTAAAGATATGTTTCAATAGAATACAGAAATTATTCTTAACAAACTCTGTTCGTGTATTTTATGTTTTTAATTTAGATATTTAACTTTGCTGTTTTAACACAAATTATGTACGTCTTGAGTTACAGAACATTTATTTTGATATATATCACACTCGCATCCCACTAAGAGACAAAAAAGCTATTTAAAGAATAGACCTAAGCTTTCTTTTGAGCAAAAAATAAAAAAGGGATATCCAATAAAACTAACCTTTTCTAGGGCCACCCTAATTCTTTTTTTACATATTAATGATTTAATGGATTTTAAACTTTTGAGAGTATTCAAGGTGATTGAAATGAATATTGAATAGGCTTCTGTGTTGTAAGTCAGACCATACTATTCTTTCAATTTTAATTATAGAAGCGTCTAATAACTTGTATGTGTATCAATAATTTCGGTAATCATAATCGAACCAAGCTATAGTACTTCGAACAAACAAATTCGGTTGTGACAACAAATCTGTTTTGGATATTCACTAAATATGTAATGCCATTCTATTTCTTTATTCGAACCATAAAGGATTTTAAATTTTAGCCATTTCATTTCCGTTTCTATCACATTCGCTTTTAATGGTTGACTTTTGCAGAGAAATAGTGATAATCCTTATTTACTTTTTAAATAAACTATTAACATTATTTAGTTCATGCAATTTTATTAGTTAAATTCCGAAATAAAAAATGTTTCCAAAACTATTTTACATTAAACGCAAACATAAATTTAAACAATTTGTGAGTGAGAATGTTTTATACTATGACAATACATTATGCAAACATGCATACATATCGTCTACGCGACAACAAAAAGATCTAAGTGTTTTTTTAACAAACATTTAAGGAACCGAAAAACGCACTGGCTCTGTGAAAAGTTTTGGAACAAATGGGTAAGTAGCTAGACGATGACTTATATTTTCAGGTAATACTTAGAAAAGAAAATAGTTTTAAATTACTAACCCCCATTAACACGAAGCCTGGTTAAGCGTTAACTAATAGTTATACTGTCGGTTAAAATAAGTAAAAATAAAATAACTCATAACCAGACTTCTTGTAACTGGGGGTAATACGACTTTCTCGGTGCAACGACGATATGTATATTCATAAATTATATCAATGTATTTATGTATATACATTACACACTTACGTAAAAGTGGTTCTGAAAAAGACAATTTCAAACAAAATTCACTAAACAAAGAACTAGTTCAGAACCGTTTCATCAAAGGTGTATTGGTTTCGTAGTAAAAATTTCGAAAATATATCAGAAGTTTTTAAAATAAAAAATATTTTTTAGCTTGAGAAATTCTATTTTAACTTGTAACTTGACAAGCCATAAAAAAACTTGATAATCAAGCTCATTTATGGCCGTATGGCAACCATAGGTGGGATCATGAGATATCCAAGATCCCGTAAATTATGTTAAAGCTCAGAAATCACCTCGGAATTTTTTGAAATCCTCCTTAACTAATGCCCAGAATTTTTGTCTGCCGTTGTTGCCGGTTTCACAAATTTGGATTCCATATGTTCAAATATGACTTAATTTTGATTGAACACTGATTAACCAGTGAGGGTAGAGGCTTTTGGTTTCATTTTTTTTCACTTGAAATTTTGGAAACAGTAATTGTTAATTTGGCATCTTCAAATTGAGCATATTCTAGAACCAGTCTAATAAACCTACATATTTATAAACAAAAATAAATATAAAGAAGTGTATGGTTTTGATTTTTTATGCATTAGTTTGCATAACAAATGTATATAAATTTACATTCAATAACAATTTATAACTTAAATGAATACGACGACTACAATGAAACAAAAAATCTAAAAGTCATAAAATACGATTAAAAATAAATTCCATACATTGGCACAGTACTCGTGCAACATGGATATCAATGGGTTGGGAAGATGTTTTGAACTCGTACTCGAATCCTTGTTTTGTTTATGAACCTACACAAGCACATACTGGAGCATTGGTAAAAATGTAGTAGTAACCCTGTAGTTCTAAAAGTAGCTAAAACAGTTATCAACTTTATACAAATTACTACATAACTTAGTTTACACTCATATTTTATAAAGTATGAACGAATGTGATATTAATTGCGCCATATTAGTATTACATATCTTTTATGAAATCTACAGTAATCACCAGCAACCTCAAAAAACAAGAAAATATATATATTTTTTTTTAAACGCTTTTATTAATTTATTGAATCTGCCTTTATTGGCCTAACAATAAGTATTTAAATCTTATAGCTAAAATTAAAAATAGTTGCTCTCCAACAAGAGAGCCTAAATGGTTAACTGGCACTCATCTTAGCGGGGTGGTAGATCAGCTCTACGGAGCCTGGATCGGGTTTGGATCTGCACAAGTTGCCTTGCAAGCGTATTGGGATGGTTTTGCAGCTTAACAATATATTTCTCAAGGACTTTCTTTTACTCTTCCTTTACCAACTTCACTTCTAAGTCCTTGTGGATGTTTTCATTTCTTATACACCATGGTGCTGCCGTCATGGTCCTAAGAATTTTAGATTAGGCCCTCTGTTTAAGATCAATACTGGTGTTGCTAGCCATTCCCCATAATTGAATTCCATATGTCCAAATTGGTTTTAATACGGTCTTATACAGGATGACTTTATATTCAAGGCTTAATTTTGATTGATCACTGATTAACCAATGAAAGCTAGAGGCTTTTAGCTTCATGTGAAGTCTCTTGGTTTCTATGTGACGGCGCCAAGTAAGCCGTCTATCAAGATGAATACCAAGGTAGGTGACATAATCAGACTGCGGTATATTAACGTTGTTGAGTGTGACAGGTGGACAATTTCCTCTATTTAGAGCGAACGTAACATGTTTACTTTTCAGCTCATTCACCTTTATTCGCCAGTTTTTCAACCATGTCTCCACACGTACGAGATAATTTTGTAGTTGACTAGATTCTATGAGTGGGTTTTCGTGTGAACTAATAGTGGCGGTATCATCCGCAAATGTAGATATTGTTAATTTATCGCACGTAGGCAAGTCAGAGGTGTAAATCAAATATAACGCAGGTCCTAGTACACTTCCTTGTGGAACGCCAGCTCTAATCTTGTATTCTCTCGTCACACAATCATTGAACTTAACTCTGAAAAGTATATTCGATAGATAAGACTCCATCAATTTATGAGTACATAGTGGTAGTAAACATTTGATTTTATGTACTAGACCTTTATGCCATACCTTGTCAAAAGCTTGGGCAACATCTAAAAAGACGGCAGAACAATATTTCTTTAATTCAAAAGATTTTCTAATCTATCCAGTTAAACGATTGACTTGTTCAATGGTGCCATGATGTTCACGGAAACCAAATTGGTGTGCTGGGATAATATTTCCATCATTCAAAAAAGGTATGATCTTTTCCTGGAATATTTGCTCGAATAGCTTCGACAAACAAGGGAGTAGGCTAATAGGTCTATAAGAAGATGGCAGGGTTAAATCTTTACCCGGTTTCGGTATCATTATTATTTGAGAAATTTTCCAATTTTTTGGTTAAATTCCAAGTTTCAAGATCGTATTAAACAATATAGAAAGCACAATTATTGCCACATTTGGTAGGTTCTTAATTAATGATGGAGTTATTAAATCATATCCCGGTGAGTTTTTCAAGTTCAATTTATTTTTAATTGCTCTATTAACAAGGGAATAGATGTTGCTTGCATATAATTCTTTGAAAACGTATCTAGGGCATAGTGTCTCAATCGGTTTCTAATTATGATACCGGTACAAGAAAATATGCACACAAAAATTTGTTTTTTCACGTTTCAAAATAAAATTTTGTAAAATAAAATTTATTATATAAATATAAGGACAAGCAATATTTTCTTTGAAGATATTATAGTCGACGTGCGAAATATGTATTTTGGCAGTGAAAGGTGATAACCCTGTTGTTATCAAGATAACAATAGGGTTTTTCTATAGCGCCCAATTTGACAACTGTTAACTCCATTATAATAGTTTTTAATGGCTCATAATTTAGTTCAAACGTATTGATTTACATGAACTGCAGGGGAATAGCGTTAGTTTTGCTAAACATGGATGTGAGTGTGTAATTTGTAGATGTATAGGTGTATCTGTGTGCTTATAGTGTTTTTGTGCAAATTTGTCACAATATTTATGTTTCGTAAGTGCAATAGTCGTAAATCCTGCAAAGCCAGCCAGCCATCTCTATTTATATCCAAACAGTTTCATACAAGCTGTTGCTCGGAAATAGCCCATATTTTCAACTATTTTTTCCCAAACTCTTTGACAACTCGGCAGACTATTACTACTACTACTAAATGCTGTATGCAGTTGTGCAGAAATTTAAATTATTGTATTCTTTTTTATAACTATTATCTTACCACTTACTTACCACTCATAAGTGTGTACATAAGTTCATAATTTTATTTGTGATTTCTTATATTTGTATTTCCTATTCCCATACAAAAATCCGGAGTGACCAGTAATTACAATCACTAAACTCATTCAACCCCTAGCATAAATTTGGTACTTGGAATGTCTAGCATGAGCCATATCAGCAATTCCATATCATTGTACGCGACATTTGTACGCCTATAGAGTAGAATAGATATTGCAAAAAATAAGAGTATCTGAAAAATAATTTGGTCTTTATGTTCCATTCAGAGGGTGCTATATTTTAAAATAATAAAAAGTTCATTCGAAACATTGTTGTCCAAAATATCGAGCGAAATATGTGTATATCGTACGTGACATAAAACGGATGTAATTTTGAGGTATATGTTAATATATGCGAAAATTTTCGAATCGTACACTAAACCAAATACTTTTCCTTTACAATCCGTCATATTTAAATAAAAATAATCTTTGGATGGTTTTATAATAAATAAAATTTAATAGCGTACGTGACATATCGTACGTGACAGATTTTTCTTATATGACATCATAGTAGCAGTCTCCAGTCGCTCTGCCTATATAATTCCATCCGACCGTGAATTTTACTACATACCCTTCCAACAGTCTATCGTAGGTGCAATATGGAGTTCGTGTTCCCCGGACGGCACAGATTTTGTATAAAAACCTAATATGATCCATCCTCAATAATTTAACTATAGCAGACTCATGTAGGTTTAAAAAGTTCCTATACCTTAATCGGTAGTAGGTAAGGTATGATATCAACAGCCACCTGAATTTTGGTTCTAATGGCACCAGTGATACCAAGTGAAGCACACCACTGAGTCTTCCCTCCAGTCCCTTCCTTCAAGTCAAGAAGATAGTTGGCTTAAAAATCATTTACACGATCACATTTTACGATAACAAAGAGAGTGTTTTACAGCTTTAAGATAGCAAGAGAGCAAAATATTATGTTTATATGAGATACGGATGGCTCTCTTAATTTGTTTAAACTTTTCAAAAAACCATTCTACAAGCGGATTTTGATTTTATTTTTATTATCATTCCTTAAGGATGTCGTAAAATGTGGTAGTTTAAAGCCGCTTTTAGTGCTGCCTGCATAGTTGCTCTGATAGTATGAACAAATTATGTTAACCGGTATCACAACGTCGTCCGCGTAATCTACTATCTTCATAAATTTTTCAGGATAACGTTGATCGTGGTAGCCACATAGTGGTGATAAAACCCCAACTTGTTGTGTTCCTCTGGTCACCTTCCTCCTTAGATTATCTGCTCCTAGACTCGAATTGATATTCTAACTGCTAAGCATGCTAACTATCCAAATGACCAGAAAATCCTGGACTTTATTTACTTCTAACGATTCCCTAATTGCCTCGATTTTAATATTATTGAAAACTCTCTTAATGGCCAAGATCACGACCACCGTATATTCCCTATGCACAAAACCTCATGGTACGCAATCTCAGTAGATTTGCCCTAAGGTATAGATTAAGACTACATTCGCTTGGGGAA
The DNA here is from genome assembly GCA_942486065.2 of Calliphora vomitoria. Taxonomy (NCBI): domain Eukaryota; kingdom Metazoa; phylum Arthropoda; class Insecta; order Diptera; family Calliphoridae; genus Calliphora; species Calliphora vomitoria. The sequence continues at coordinate 45,676,029 of OW818030.2, read as the reverse complement.
TAGTGAGGAATGTTGTCATTTAGGTTGAAGCTACCTCACTGTGGTGTATGTTTATTTTCAAAACTTGCAGCATTATTTTGTCTTACAGTACCAAAATTGCCCAAAATTGGCAACACCCCTGATGTTTCTCGAGTTGATGAAGGATTCCTAATTAGACCTGCCCTTAAGAAATAAATGTGATTTATAGAGGTTTAACTTTGTTCTTCAATACCTAAAACTAAGAGATGAAAGTTGTAAGTAATTGAGTGTTTAATGGCACTTTTTTAATTTCTCAGAATTTGTAGCAATTTTAACAAAATAAGACAATTTCAAAGCATATCAATTTTTTAAGAGCAGTTCTACGCCTGATACATTTCTACTTCTTACAAAACCGAGCCTCCATTGGATTGTAGAGAAATCTGCGTTTTGTTTGGCCAATGACGCCCGGTAGAAACCACACTGGGGAATGGCAATAAGGGGTAATATCGCCGCAATTGTTAACTGTAGCTTCTCGTTACCACAGTTAATAATTACCTTTAAAGACGTAAATTTTCAATGAGCCTTCCTTCAACCAGCCGCCATAGATCCGTACTTATCACCTCATTTACATCATTCCGATCTATGGCAGTAGCTTAAATATGACCATCCAGGATCTTACACTTCTTTACCTTCATCTAAGCTATAGGCTGATCATCTCCAGGTCTAGCTCTTTTAATGACCTTTTTATGAATGCTCTTAAGACATCCAGCTAGAGCTTATCCTGCCCTCTACTTTAAGTCCTTTATAATTCCTAGGACTTGAGCATTTTGAAAGACAAGATACCATCCAGTTTGCTGAATTGCCTGTGGCTGAGGTAACCACCCCACCCCCTCTCTGTTGAGCAGACATTGGGATAGAGATGACGTTCGCTGACGGTTCTTCTGGAGAGTATCTTCCTAGGATAACACTGACAGTGCCCGAAATGTCAATTCACTTCTTTCTTTCACATTAGCCACAGTGAAGAAAGGACATGAATCTTCGCCAGAGTGTAAGGTCATGTCCTCCAGTCTCTTTATCGATAACCCAGAAGATCCTTCAACCCCATTAGATTATCCAATTGAATATCTATCCTTCATCCGGCACTATGTTTGCATGAACACAGTCTGTTCAACCTTTGATCATCAGTTTTCTTCAAAATTGAATTTTGTTTTATAGAGTTGTGATGCTGAAAAAAAATTCAATGTTCTTCGAACAAATTGTATTTTTTATGTTATTCTGATAAAATGAAGAAATCTAAATTAACATGATTTCTAAATAAACTATCAGTATGCAGAATCTGTTAAAACATTGTCATTAGTTAAACTATTTACATTCTTTAAAAACAAAGAACCAAATTTTAAAACAAAAAAATATATAACAAAACAAAAACTACTTTTTGTTCAATTAATATCTATGAACAAATTAATGCTCAACATTAGGTTTTGGAATAAATTTACATACTCAATACATACAGTTTATGTAGAAATACATTCTCGGTGTAGTTGTCACACTATTTAGATTTATCACAAAAGAATGCACAAAACTTTTCCTACCAATTACCGTTGAGTATTCCTTCAGATAGTAGGCATGATGACTACTCGAGAGGCGTGGAGAAGCCGTCAGGTCGAGTATCTTAAAATCGTATACATTGATTCACTAATCAGTTGACTCTTTTAGATACTACAAATGGAAAAAATCATTGAATTCTAACAAAAAAAAACTTCACATAAAAATAAGGATTTTTATAAAAATCTGAATGTGTGTGAAAAAGTTACTTTTTTTTCTTTTTAGAAGCAAAACTACTAAAATCCTATCAATGTGTTTGTTGTATGTATCGTATTGACACCAGTAGCAATTGGGGTTGTCAGATATTTTTTCACCTTCATCGCCAAATAATATGCCCGAAATCGACAAAAGTTTAAAATTTTTAATTTCTTCGAATTTGTGATCTAAAAAAGTCGCCAACTCAAGTTTTGTCGATTACAATACCCAAATATAAAAACTTTTTCTGGCATGTGAGCTAAAAATTTAGTTTTACGTGTTTTATTAGCATGATCTTCTAAATCCCATTCATTTTATTTCATTGAATGAAATCCCATTCATATGGCAAATATTTGACGAAAAGACGTAACCACTTAATAAAATATATTTGAATTCTTTTATTTATTTCCAAAACGATGATTCAAAACAAATATTTAGTTTTATTTTATTTTATTTGATGCTGTCTGATCTTACAAAACACTCGTAAGAGTAAACAATGTCAAACAAATTTGTGCTAAAAAAGTGGTTACGCTTTTTTGAGTAAATATTTACCTTTTGAATTCTATTACTGATATTTCACTAGACGTCGCAGAAGATACAAAATTAATCTGGTATACAAAGTAACCTTCTGTATACTGAAAAATAGAATGATTTTTTTAAAACTTTAATTAATTAATAACTATTTTAAATAAACTATAATTCTTTGAAGAATGAAATCGTAAAATTTAATTTATAGCAAATCTTCCAATTTCAAATAAATTCAGAAAATTTAATTTTCAACATAACTTGTGAACAATTTAAAATAATATATAAAATATATTTAAGTTCTTTAAGAATGGAACATTATTTGAAGAAATTAAAAATTACAACTAGATTTCCTACATTTTCATAAAACTATTAAAAGATTTTAAAAAAATATTAAGCCAATAAATCCAATTATTTATCGCATAAAAATTGGGTTCTCGCCAAACGCAAATGTTTACAAATCGGCACGTTTGACGAAAAATTTACAAATCAAACATTTTTGTTGGCTCATGGAATGAAACTTATATTTTTGAGAAGAGCTAGGGACGCTAGATAATTGACCATTTTTTGTTTCCCACCTATACGTCAAAAAATTTTGAGATATATTTGTTTTTATGTTTCACCTGCCCTGAGTACTACTAATGCATACTGTAGTGTAGCGAATTGTGGTAATTAAGTATTTACATCGTTTTTGGATACTCAACACTCTGGCTAAGCTCTAGATACTTTCAGAGTTGTATTTTTTTGAGAAATTTCAAAAAAAAAATCAATGGGGAAAAAAATAAATACTGTTTAAAAGGACATCTTTCCTGTACATAAACGTTAATAAATCGCTATTAAATACAAAACTCTAAAGAAAAAACTATTTTAAAATGTCTTCTAGAAAGTGTAAAATAAATCCAGACCATTTTTGTTTTATTTGCGGAAATATTATAGTCAAATCGAGGTTTTCCTATAACACAAACACTGCAAAATGCTTATTTACATTATTTTGGATTCCCCGTGTCAAATTAGGATAAAAAATGGGTCCCTCAATCGATTTGCACAAATTGTAGGCTGACACTCAGTTCCTGGTATTCAGGTAAAAAGAGGTCAGTGAAATTTGGCAGACCAATGATGTGGAGAGAACCAACTAACCACAGAAAGGATTGTTACTTTTGCTTAACAAAAACTTTTGGTTTCCATTCCAAATACAATACCCGTTCCTAAACCACCAGACAAAAGTGACGAAAACCTATTCCTTGTGGATGATTTGATCTACATATGGCATATTTTTTACGATTATTCGAAAGCAAGTCTTAAAGCTGTTCTATTGCACAACGGAAATACAAAACCGTCCATTCCAATAGGACATACAGTAAAGTGCAAGAAAACCTATGAAGTAGTGATTAAATTAACTGAACAAATTAAATATAAAGACCACACGTGGTACATATGTGTGATTTAAAAGTAATTGGCATACTTTTAGGTTTACAAAGCGGATACACCAAGCACTGTTGTTTTTTATGTGAGTGGGACTCAAGAACAAGTCAAGTTCACTATAAAAAAAAAAAATTGGCCGGCGCGCTGTGAATATATTCCAGGTAAAATGAACATTAAAAATGTCAATTTGGTTGACCCACATAGTTTTGACGCCATTCCACATTAAATTAGGTTTAATGAAAAATGTCGTAAAAGCTTTAGATAAGACAAAACCAGCATATCAATATTGTTACGTTTTTACCTTTAAAAAACGGGGTTTATTTCCTTTAAATAAACCGGATACTTTTGATTCCAAATAAAAGCAGTTTTAGTGGTTTAAAATTGTAACAACTCTTTATTTATTTAGAATGTACAACAACAACAGAATTAAATAGTCACTCAGTGTTTTTATACACGTTTATAAATTCGAAGAAATACACACACTTAATAATGTACAAGTATACACTGGCAATGCCACAGAGTATACAGAGGTGTCACGAGACAGAAAATAATCTTGTTTTCTATTCGTCTCTTTCTTTATAAACTGCCCTTTTCATTGTTTTGTTTTGGTTATTTGTTTGTTTTGATTACATTACTTTGTCTACCATATTCGCGTTGTATATAGCGTTTTGCTTTAACACATCACTGATATTGTAGTACAAAATATTTGCTATCCCTTTTTAAGAGAACTGCCCTTTCATCTGATTTTGATTTTTTGAAACGTCAAATTTGACACCTCTGTATACTTTGTGGCAATGCAGTCGATGTCTTTACTTAACGATGCTTCAAATCAGACTGATCTGTGGTGTTCTTACGGCCAATTTATATACACTGTATCACCATCTACAAAGCTCTATTTCTTCAGTTATCTTAAAACTAGAATATTCGAATTCTAGAGCATTCAATGTTAGGCATTAATCATTTAGTGTTACCATAATTACAAACAATGCACAACTCAAAGCTTTTATTCAATGTTGTATGTTCTAAAGCAGTGTTAATAATACCCACACATTTGTTAAAGTTTGTGAACCACTGCTGTTGGGAGGCATTATACAACTTTAAACCAGCCGTTAAAACAGATATATTTAAATTCAAGTACAATTTCGTAACAATATTTGAGTGTCTATTAACCGATGTTGAAAAAGCAACATGGAATTCTGTTAAACTTGTTGTTCAAGAATTTTTGGGTAATAAGAAAAGTCAAAATTACAGAGATATTGTTGCGAATTTATTACATAATTTTGAACTGATGGATGTAAATATGTTATACAAAATTCACTTTTTACATTCTCATGTGGATTTTTTCCCGGAAAACCTCGGACACATAAGTGACGAACATGGAGAGCGTTTCCATCAAGATTTGAAGTTTTTCGAGAGGAATTATCAAGGTTTTTGGGATCAGAATATGCTAGGAGAATACTGTTGGAGTGTCTTGAGGGAGACAAATGAAAATAAATATAAAAAGAGGACTAAAACACTTCACTTTTAATTTTTTTGTCCTAATTTAATGTACATTTTTATATGTTCCGTTTTTAATAAATATCTCAAAAGTTTGACGTCCAGGATTTTTTTAAATATTTTTTCCAAAGTTAGAAGACCTCAATACACAATTCCCCATATGTTTCAATTCATGAGCAAAAACCTTGTAAACTATTGTTATTTATCGCCAAACCAAAATGTTTAAAAATCGACATCTGACAGCCCTGTTAGCGAGTACTATTACATACTAGTTTTATTTCTCCCTTTTTTTCTCTCATCTTTTTGTTTGTTTATGTTTTCGGGTACTTTTGTTGGCTTTTAGTTTTGGTTTATTTCTGTAAATGGGGCTTCTTTTTTTTTTTTTGGTCATCAATTGTGGTGCGGAAATATTTGGGATTTTGTGTGATGACGTTGGGACTAGAGTGTCGTTACTCTTTTTGTATGCTTGTTTATACATTTACACACGGTTTTAGTTTTTGCCTGTCAGGTTGCGTGGTACAAATTCCCAGCGAATAATTTGCTTTGTAGTACGTAACCTACCACAATTTGTATTGGCTAACTGATAGAGTATTCTTGTCAAATACATAGGCTTGAAAAACCCGGAATTCCGTGTTAGTTTTAAGAGAAATTTTTATGTTGAGTAGATGTACTATTCGGTTAAATGTCTAAGAGCTAGTTTTTTTGATAAATATAATCTACAATCTCTGTTTAAACCTAGCTTAAATTTATATTTGTGATTATGCTATTATTGTTTATTTAAGGCCTTATTCATAATCAGTTTTTAAATTTATCAAAGATTTGTAAAACGAATTTAGTATGGAAATTTTGTTTTATAAACCTTTTATAAATTTAAAAGTTGATAATGAATATGGGGGTTACTATATAATCTAGGTTTAATTGAGCATCATGAAAAATAAAATAAACAATTCAGCACAGCAGTTCTTTTTTATTTTTATTTACTATATCAGTTTGTTTTTACAAAGTTAAGATTTTTTAGAAAATTTGAAGTATTGCAATAATTATATGAAAAATGATTTTAAATGCACGTGTGATTGTGTGGCAATGCTAATAAAATTGACAGTTTGTTTCATGTTTAACTTAACAGAGTGTTAATCTACGTTTAACTAACAAGTAAAAAACTAACTCTAAAGAGAAGTTAGACAATTGCTTAATTGTCTGGCACAGTTTCAGTCTATTTTAAGAAATTCTTCACTGGTATGGTTCTGGTACTAGTGTACTTATGTAGGCGTATATTGAGTTAGTGTTTGGGTTTAACTTTATGGTTTGCTGTCAACATTTGTTGTTCGTTTTAAAAATTCACTCATTCAGTTTGTTTTTGTTATTTTAATATTTTTTTTGTATTTATTTATTTTCATTTGCCACATTTCAATATTTAAAGGATCAAGGATTTCAACATAAAATCATTTCATTTCGTATTATGGTTCTACTTACGACTATGAATATTGGTTTAACTGCTTCCTGTTAGCTTATTGTTATCGTTGTAGTTGTATTTGTTGTTGTTGTTGGTATTGTTGTTAAATACTATAAATACACTATAAATATTGCATTTTATTTGAATATTGTTGCAAATTTACCATAAAAATTTCCACTACCGCGTACTAATGAATACGCTGCATATGTAGTTATATGAATACATGTATAATTGTATTTAACAAGTAAATTGAAATGAGTCTACAATAGTGGTCACAAAAATAGAGGTATTGGAAGCATTTTAGTCCAAGTAATATGATTTCTTAAATAGAAAACACAAATTTGTTGAGATAGTGTTACACATTGCACAAATTTGTTATACACATGTTTTGTAATATAAAACAGCATCAAATAGAAAAAAGTAAAATAAGTTCTTGAAATAAATAAAAGAATTAAAATATATTGTTACGAATGTGCAATAGCAATTTGAGTTTGGCGGTCCGCAGTGACTGCCTGCAGCATTCATCATGTTTGTTGGCACGTCCATCAGTAGAAGCTTCTACTTATCAACAATGTTGATAGCATGCGGTTATTAGCATTGTTTGTAAGTATGGCAACACTAAATGTTTAAGCTGCTAACATTAACATCGAAAGCTCTAGAATTCGAATGTACTAGTATGTCCGTTGAGAGCATTGTTGAAGATTCCCGATAGATGGCGCGTGTATAAATAGTGGCAGAGGTGGCAGTCGTGAGTTGAGTTGATCATTGTCGCTGTTAGAGTTAACATCAACTGTCGTGTGCATTTGAGCTTGTACGTTGTAAAGTGTGTGTGCATTTCTGCGAACTGATAGACGTGTATAAAGACACTGAGTGACTTTTTTATTCTGTTGTTGTTGTACATTCTAAATAAATAAAGAGTTGTTACAAATTTTAAACTACTAAAACTGCTTTTATTTGCAATCAAAGGTATCTGGTTTATTTAAGGGAAATAAACCCCGTTTTTAAAAGTTAAAACGTAACAATATTTTATTTAGTGGTTACGTCATTTTCATATATATGCATATATATACATCATATATTTGCCATTTTCGTTATATTATGCTGTTACGTATAATTTTGTCATTAAAATATGTGTTTAAAAATGAAAAACGATTTACCAGCAGAAGTCCAAACATGTTGTACTATACTTAATTAATGAAATTGACAAAAAAAAAAACATTTCTTCAGGAGAGAATCAACATATTTAATAAGGCCCAAATTAAAGCACTATTGTTCAGCTAACTCTATGAGTATATTGTTCAGCGTTTTCCTCTTTATTCTCAGATATACTATTACCCAGAAAGCAAATTAAGAAGAACCATGATTCAAATATTCTACAACAGGTATTTTTCACAACTTACATAGGTGTTAAAATGCTCTAATCATTTATAATACGTATCCACTGATTTTGATATATTTTTCTCACCAGAACACCAAAAAAATACAATATTTCATAGCATATTGTAGAATAATTCTAATATACATACAATTCAGCAATTTGTATCACTTTTTTTATGACAACTCCGTGTTAAATTCATTGGTGTTTCAACCAAAAGGTCCGGTAGGAAAGCCGCTCGGTTAGCTCAGTACTCGGACTATTTGTTACGAAAAGTTAAAGCCAATGAAGGTTTAAAAGCATACAAGGAGAGATATTGGGCTCTTGTTAAAAGAAGAGCACAAAAAGGTGCCCAAAAGTGTGGTAGATTTTAAACGGAGATGGACAACCTGTTCGAACAAAGTAACATAAAGCACTATAAAAACCATAAAGAAGGGTTTTCGAAAAAGGTTCAAAATTTCATCATTAGTGATTAGAACTATAAAAATATTTTTTTTTTTTTTTTTGTAAATTGTAACAATAATTTCAATCAAATAAAAAAAGATTCAAAACTGTAAGTTTAGTGGTTTAATTTTTATTAATATATATGTATGATAAACATTTTTCGATCTCAGTCCTTACTTCAGGTTGTATTTCAGCAATGATTTTACAAATTATTGATATGCTCTTTTTTTGCTGGGTACTCTTAAAATTAGATAAAAGAGAAATATATCTCCTGATGTGACCAAAGTTGTCTGGTTATCTTGCAGACATTTCTGGTGACTCCCCTCAGACTGTTCAGCTCTTCACAACTACACCAAAGTCTGAGTTTGGAATATATTATGGATACATTCTTGGTCCAGTGTAGCCCATAACGTAGTGAACATTTTAGCAATGTTATCCACCCAACAATCTTGTACAGCGGGAACTTAATTTTATTATTGAACAGCTCAGCTATTTTGTTGAGATATATGTGGAAGTCAAGTGTTGTGTTTTCCGATACCAGGAATTAAGAGAATATCATCAAATTCCTGAAATGAGCTATGATTTCAGCTAGTACGCAACTTCATTGATTTCAAGTTACAAACCTAGTCGAAAATCCTAGGGTTGACTCAAATTAGAATGAGGATCATGAAATAGACCTGTCAATTATTCGACTTATATTTTAATCGAACAAAAGTTCATAATGTTTCTATTATTCCAGTGATAGATTAATTTTTAAAATTTTCTCGATTATTCGAACGAATAACTAGTTAAAGATATTATTCGCATAGTTTAATAAAATATTGTTACGTTTTTACCTTTTAAAAACGGTGGTTTATTTCCTTCAAATTAACCGGATGCTTTTGATTGCAAATAAGCAGTTTATTAGTTTAGAATTTGTAACAACTTTATTTAACTTTATTTATTTAAATGTATACAAAAATTTAAATAGTCACTATTTTAATGCACACACTTATATTACACACTTTAAAAACACACTTTATAATGCAGTTGATGTTAACTTTAACGCCTATGATCAATTAAAACTGACTGCAACTTGCTGTTCCCATTTTTATACACTGTGCCATATTCTAGAAGCTACATGATTTATCTAATGCACAAAACTAGAAGGTTTCACTTCTAGAGCTTTCGGCAGCATTAATGTTTATGTTAGCAGCTGCCAAGTATCCATTTATGACAATGGAAATAAATAGAAATCACACCAAGGTTTCCAAAGCTCCTTTTCGTTTTCTGATTCCAGCTTTGGGATTTTAGAACATGTGGTCCAAAGTTAAAATTTTGATAAAAAATAGGTCAAATTTCAAAAGGCGTAGGGGCGACATATTCAAAAAATATGACACGTTGTATATACAAAAATGTTCTCCGTAAAGATATCTTACAGAAAAATGTAAAACTTTTATATGTTCTTAGAGAAAGTTTTATTTTAATAAAAAAAAGAGTTAAGTCACCTTTTTGCCCAAAAAACAGCAAAAATCTACTATTTTTTTAATTTTTAAATTGAAAATCGTTTATTTTCGGATCTGTAATTTTTGCATATTATTGGTAATTTAGTTATCTAACTAATGGAAAAATTCGAGTCCATTCGGTTCAAAAGTACGCCCTATATTTTTAAAAAAGCGGACCAAGGTATGGCAAATTTGAACATTTAAATTTTGAAATGCCTATAACTCGGAAATTATAAGAGATAAATAGCACACGCAAGCATGTTTTTTCAAGACCTAGTCGAGCGCTTCCCAAAAATTTAAAAATCTTTGAAATCGGATGGGAAACAAAAAAGTGGCACGTGTTTAAAAATTTTAGATGTCGAAGGTACCCTACTTTGAGCCCCCATAGCGCCTCGCCTGGAGCATCTGTAGGGTCCATTTTAATATCATAAACTCGAATACTCCTTGGCTACGGCCTCGTCAAATTTTATTCCGATCGGATCCGTTTAGAAATGCCAGATTTATTTCCAAAAAATTTTGATACTGCCCCACTGTGTGTTGTAACACCACCCATTGTAAACTGCGACTCCATTTGTTTAAACCAAAGCAATGGGTCTGAACGCGAAAATGGTGGTGCTTTAACAGCTACTCTTCAAATTTCCATATGAGGAGAATTTGATTGTATAGATGAAAAATCGTCTTCTGAAGTTGACATCCTTATAACTTAAAATCTTTAAAATGCGGGGTCACTAATTTGTTGGCAGGTATTTAGATTTTTAATAAAAAAAAACCAACAATATATTTTGTATTTTATAAAAAAGATTCTATATTAATTCAAATTCGAAAAACGATTGAAAAAATATTTTTTCATTTGTCATTATTGTTACAGTTTTTGTGTGACAAGTGAATTTTTGTAAAGTGTTTGTTTTAGAGGCAACACACTACGATGGAGTTGCTTAGGTCACTCCCCTGTGATACTCCAACAGTAATCTGCCATATGTTCCTCCCAGAGACCCTGGTATCTATCTTCTATCACTTTTAAATTTTGAGGGATCCAACATTTTCAGGAAACTTGCCTAAATGATAATGTTCTTTTATGCTTGTAACTATTACATCTAAGGTTATTAAAGCTAATTAAAAAGCCTTCTAATTTCCTATGAACTGTTTCACATCAGCAACAACAGATTTTCAAGGCGCTGCTTCTAAATCATTGATACAAAGTATGAAACGTTGTCTTTCATTAAAAGTCTTATTTATGGGCCAACGGAAATATTCACATACTGCTTCTAAGTACCAATTTGATGTGCAATGAAGGCAAAATGATCATATCTCTGGAAAACAAAGGAGGGTTTAAAACATTTTGTCATTTTTTTTGTCAGAGGCCAGTCTTTCTTGATCTAATGGTCATGTGTTGCTCTGCTGTCCCATAAACATATGAAACATGTACACACTTTGCTGACCTAACAAGAAATTAACCATCTTTAAATCGACGCATATAACAAATTGGAGAGGAGAGTACTTAAGGTAGGGTCACACACGGCAAATATTTACTCAAAAAAGCGTAACCACTTTTTTTAGCACAAATTTATTTTACGTTGTTTACTCTTAAGCTACGTATGCACGGTTGTCAGATTGTCAGAAAATGGTTAACACAACCATGAGAACTTATGTTGAAACATATGTTTGTTAACCATTTATTAAACATTTTCTGACAACTTTGTAAGAATATGACAACCGTGTATACGTAGCTTTACGAGTGTTTTGTAAGAACAAACAGCATCAAATAAAATAAAGCTATCAATGAGATACGTTTTCAGTAACAATTTGTCTGTGTACGAAAGTCTAAATTACACATATTTCTAATTATCTACATGTTTCTTCAATGATTCCAGTTTAAATAAAAATAAAGAAGTACTAACTATACTAGCAATCATAACTGTAATTACAATAGACCATTTAAACGTACGACTGCATATAAGTACGGACTATATAATTTTGTATGAATTGTATTACGATTTTAAAATAAACAAACAATTCAAGCATTCATTCAATTTATCCATTTATTTTAACATTGATAACTATAATGACATGTCATTATTACTTTTTTTTTTTTGCTTTCCTGAATACTATGACCACTCTCTGATACATCCTTAATACACAGAGACACCTACATACATAAATGCCTGCAGTATCACACAATTCTACTCATTTAGTTTTGAATTTTGTGTTATTGTGTCCGAATGTTTGTTAGTTTTCATATTATTTGAATCGTTGCATTTAACAGATTTCATTATTTCACCACTACTACTCTCTACCGAATGTCAGACAGAATAGAGACGGGCAGTCAGCAGGCTTCATTGTCATCATCAACGCTACACTATCGTCATTATCGTCATCATCATATTTTTTTTTATTGTCACCATCAAATGCAAACAATTTCAATCGTAAATTTAACTTTAAGCCAAATTACGACAATATTAAATTAAAAATGTCCTTCAATCACTGTTTTATTACATTTCAATATTATTGGTGATAAAATTAAAGCCCCTGCGATTTATTTACACTGTATTTAAAATATTCGACTATCAAAAGGATACAAAGTATAAAGTATACAAATAAACAAATTAAATTGAATATGGAAATCTTATTGTATTTGCGTTGCGATTTAAGCTGTGTGCACCATGTACTGGGTGTTAAACTACTTAAAGGTGGGTTACGAAACAAATTTTCAGAATGTCTTAATGTTTTACGTCAAGGAATAAAGTCATTAACACGATATTGGTCTTGTAAAATCCGGTCAGCTCCTTTGGTAAAGTACTTAGTACATTTATGTCAATATATACGGCTTTGAGGATTAAGGCAGCGTTCTCATTACAAGCTTTGATTCTCTTCGGCTCATGATTATAATGGTTGTTTTTTTAGAGCCGAAGAACTTTAAATTGGCAGCACTGTTTTCTATGACAACTAATTTGACAGTTCTTGGTTGTTCAAGTTTAATTTGATTTGGCAAATTTTGCATGAAATGTATAAAAAAATGTACAAATTTTCCAAAGCGGGCAAGGTTTGCAGAACTTCTGAGGAGTAAATAAAGGCTTTTTATACAAGTATTTGCTATTGTTGAAAACCAGAGGACCTGAAGATTGATATGATAGTAAAATTAAATAAATTTATAATCTTTTGGTACGTCACTTACATTAAAAACTTAAAAAATTATAATATGGTGATTTTCCATGAAGAAAAATACAAAATTTTAATTACTGTAAAATTTTACCGGTTACAGATAACATAACAAGATTTGGAACTTATGTAGATCCAATTATCCTTAAATCAATGGTGTTATAATTTTTGACATTTTTTATTTTAAAATACCGAAATTCCTAAACCAGGAAAAATGTGTTCCAAAAACTGAGTTTTTTTATAAAAGTGCCTACTGTGACGTCATTTACTGCGTGATAGTAAAAAGAAACTTTGCAAGTGTTTAAGTAACATATAGGGTTATACAAATATGGAACATCTTCGAGGATCGGTGCTTTGCCTTTTTAGAATTTTTTACTCAAACCTAAAATTATTTTTTTAAAATTGGCCAAGTTTGGATAGGTCTGGGGGGTGTTGCGTCCGCTTAAGTGAGCCAAAATTTACTTTACACGCTTTTGCATTAAATTCTCGTTCCGGATCGAGTTAAAATTGTATACAGTGCCGAAGAAATTTTGTTGCTACAAAAGAAAAAATATACAGGCCTTTTTGGGAAAAAGCTTAAAAAGTATGGCACTTTTTACATGTTCCAACTTTGGATGCGTTTAACTTTTTATAGGGACAATATAACTGTTAAAAAGTTTTGTTTTATTTTATTAAGAATTTTATCACCAATATAGGTGGTATTTTAGAAAAAAAAATTCGAACCTCCGTAGGCCACATCTAAAAAACCATAAAAAGATCGAGCAAAATTAAAAAAAAAAATTAATAAACCTAAATGTCTTTTCAACTAATAGAGATAACCTACACGTGTAAGCGTATTTTTTGTAGATCTTCTCAAGCACTATTGAAATTTTAAATTTCAACTCATTCCGATCATAAATAGATTTTTGGCGATTTTAAAAAATTTAGACCCGAGTTGACCAACTTTGAGGGGCAACGCACTGACCCCCATTAGCGCTAGGCAGCTGAACAACTGCAAATCAACTCGAAAATACCTAAGCTCCAACCATGTGAAATTTCGTAACAATATCTCAAATAGTTCCCGAGATACCGAATTATTTCAATGCAGCGCGAGATACAATCAATTTGGCGAACGTACATTTTCAAGAAATGGACCTGTTAACTTCCAACTTTGTTCAATTGATATGAAGCCAGTAGATTATTTTCTCTGGGGATATGTAAAGCTCTAGGTCAAGGCAGATAAATAAATGATCAACACGTTATTGCCGAAATAGAGCCTCATTTTTTTTGAGGGATGTGTAAAAATTTGACCTCCAGGTTACATCACATGCCCAAAATTATATTTAAGTATTTAAGCATTAATGTCATAAAATTGTTTCTGTTTTATTTCAATTTAATTTAAAAAGCTACGCCTCTATAAACGATTTCTGTTACAGAAAAAAATTATACGAAAAATAATTTCTAATTGTTCAAGTCCCTTTCATTAAAGTTTAAATAAATCTCCTGAATAGACTGGACTGATTTGCAATTTTATTTTCGTGAACAATCTTTATTTATTTCGGATAATTTCAATTTACATGTGTATACAATTTTAATTGAAACATCACTTTATCAACGTTCATTAATTTAAATTATCAATTGCAATTTTTGGACATCTTATCACATTGCGTAAATATTTTCATATCACAACTATATAGGTATAAAAGAGTTTGTGTGAGACCACTTATTTTTCAAACGATTATTTAATAATCACCATCAAATTAAATAATAAATATTTGTTGCAGTTTAAACTTTACATGTGTTATAATTAAATTAAAAATATTTTTTAAATAATGGATAAATAATTTAAGATTGGCATAAAACAATTACAAGTTTTGGCCAACAAGTGGATAAATTGAGCTTCTATGCAATTTCTCCAACGTTTCTCCAATTTTGTTATCCCTTCCAAAAAATAAGATTTATAGAGGTCATCAAAATAGGTATTTTTTGTGGGATGATTTCATCGTTGGAGTCAAACCTCTTTGTGAGCAAACGCGACAGCCATCTTGCGGAAAACTTTCTCATAACCAACCGATCATTCAAAATTGAAACTACTGAGCCATGTAAGATGCATATGCTTTCCACAATCTCTCGCACTTTTAATTTTCGATCTATCAACACCATATCGTGATATTTTTCAATTGTTTCAATTTTTTACTATTTATCAAGCTAAGTCTTTATTAGGTGGATTTTTTCCGTAAAAAAGAATGCTTAATGAGCAGACGAAATTCACAATTTTCCAATCGCTGTCAAACACGAACTAAATGACACAACATGTTCAAATTTTGACAGGAGTCAACTGACAGATCCTGTTGATAGGATTGCCCTTTCAGTTAACAGCCGGAAAATAAAAATGTCGCGGACTTACTGACTTATTTTTAAGTATTTTTTTTATTATATTATTAAAATCTGCTATGCTGAAGTTGATAAGTAATAAATCTCATGGTTGCAGGTTCGATTCCCACCAGAGGCTCTGGATGTATCTGCAGATAAGCAAAAAGCTTCACAATTTGTGTTTGTTTAAAGAAATGCTAATAGATATTGCGGATGTGCCTCCACAGTCTTACAAAAATTAGTTTAACCGACAGTACGCCTTGAATTAGAAGAAAAAAAAAAAGCAGCCAAATACATATTGCAAGTTCTTTGCACAAATTAAACGTGTAATAAAAATCTATGTTCTACCAATACATATTCTCTACTATGTACATAAGTATGTATTCGACTGATTTTCTGTCTACTTATTTGTCTATTTAAAATTAACATCAACCAAAACTGACAATAATGAACCTCCCGGTTGACTAACAATAAAAAACGTTTGATGTCGTTACAGCTAAAAGCGTTTTGTTGATGCTGGAGTCAGATGCTCCAGCTACTGATGATGGTGACTGTGAATGTGTTGCATGTGTCGTGATTGTGTTTAACATTTAAATTGAAACTTGTCGTTATAATTTTTTTTATAAAACGTGTTAGAATTTCCGTTCTTTGTGTTTTTCCCATATTTTCCAAATTTTTTGTGTGCCTGTTGTTGTTATTTTCTTCCTGGATGATAATTAAAACTAAAAACTTTTTTACAACATCATAAAACACTTAGGATTCATTTTGATTTTAATGTAATTGTTTTAGTTGTTGTTGCTTTTGCTTTTGCCATTATTATTGTTGTCGTGTCGTATTTTATTGAGTGAAGTTGTAGTTGATGCACAGTGTCATACAATGTCATACATATTGATAAATCATATGTTTTTATTGAGCTAACATTTATGAGATGGAATTATAGAAATCTGAAGTAAAGATTTTTTTCGTAAATATTTTTCAAATTTAAATTTGAAAAGTGACTAGTCACTTTAATTGACACCCTGATGATGGAGTTTAATGGTTGTGGTTGTAACAGCATATCATAATTTCAGTTAGGATTTTGCATCTTTTAGATCAAGGCCATGATGTAACGCCACTTCGACTGGGTGTGTTCAAAGATCTTCAAGATGGAGTGAGGTGTGATTAGCCGAACAGTCAAAAATGTGATGGGTATCATGAAAACCATCACCACAGGCTGGGTATATGTTAGGTAGGACATGGTCTATGCGGGACCAGAAGGCATTAATGCCTCCAAGTACGACATTCATGCGGTAACCTGCAACCGCCATGTTTACTGCACCCGCTTATATCATTTCCGTATATGCGATGGTTTCTCCGACAACATCCCAGAAGGAAACCAAGCTACTGTGTTGATTGACCTGTAAGACATATGTTTCCTAGTGAAATTGGTGTTTCGAATATTATTATTATATATTTTAGTATTATAATCCTCAGCACTCAGCGATCGTTACCACTCTGAAGCCGCATAATTTACTACGGATCGGCCAACAAGCTTTCTTTGTCCACACACCAAGTGCTTCCATCGAGTGCTTTGAATACATTCTTATTTCGTAATTTGTGCGAGATTGCAGTGACATGTTCGGTGGATGTGAATAGGCTGTTGGACGTTATTCAGAAAATTTTGGAATGATTTTCTGTCGGAATTCTGGAATGTTCAGTTCCAGTCTTACTTCCTTCGTCCAGGTGGTAAAAAGTGTAGCTGATATCCTTGGGATAACTGTTCACCGACCCTCCTAATTCATCAATATTGTGTGCTGTCGCCATAATCGTACAGTCGTCCGCGTACGAAATCACTTTCACATCATGTTGACGATGTCAAGAGAGGTAGGAAGGCAGGAAGGATTGAAAATATACTCGAAATGGGTGACATGACTGACTCTATCGAAGGCCTTCGGTAAATTCAGTGACACCAGGACCGTTTTTTTGATACGGTTTTTGCTGAGTAAGACCTTGTGAGACTTGTGGGGCTATGCCGGTTAATGCTGTGCTGCTGCTGTGTATTTTCCGAAACCATTTTGCTGACTGAAGATAACAGGAAGATTCGTACGTATGAAAATCTCTGGCTCGAGTTTTTCCCAAGTTACAGCAAAGCGATCACTCGACCAATTTTCTAGACATCGGTTGTTATTTGCCTCTTGACGGAAAGGTTAAGCATCTTCTTCATAATCTCTACTCCAAGCTCTTCAAAGTCAGCATTAGCATGAAAATTCCATCTGACCAAATGGCTTTGGAAGGCTTAGCATTTTTAATGACTTCTGGAACTTCGTTAGGCAAGAAAAGTTGTGATCCGTCGAAAATGGTGATGTCGGCAAAAAGAATTGCGACCCCGTTATCCTTCTTCGTGGGGATCACAACTTAACTGTGGACCACAACTTGTCAACTCCAGCACTCAAAATGCAGTTCTTCAAATGATCCATCCAAATAACGCGTAATTAAACAGTTGTCCCACAAAAAACGTTATTCTCCTTTCACCACCTTTTCTTCTTCAATCTATCCCCTTTTCAAATAAAGTAACACAATTAGTATATAGGCATTGAGTGTTACTTCTCTTTTAAGCATCTACTGTTATGACAGTTTCACAAAAAAACTGTAGATATTATGAACATCTGAGGGTTCCGGAAGATCATTGAAGATGAGGCTAGTGAACTTCCTCAAACCGATTCAGTCTGCTTTCCTATAGTTTATATACGTGTAGCGATCAGAAATCATAATGCTAGGAACGTTGTCTGATCCGAGTATGTAAAGTTTATCAGATCCGCGATAGCAATTGTGATGTCCGATGAGCTGGCACAATCACCCATATTCCGGCTGGGGGCATCGCCGTTCACTGTGCAAAAGGTGGACTCGTCAATCTATTCGCCGATATTAGAGTGCCAATGCTTGTGAGGTGCGTGGTTGTCGCCGTCTAGAAGTGCCCTTATGTCTCTTGATCTGATGGCAATACCTCGAAACTCAAGAAACTGGTCACTAGAAGAAAGAGGTCTATAATGCACGCTGTTGTCGATGATGAACGCGATGTCATCACCGTTTCCTCTGGTGCGGTGTTTTTATAGGATGTTGAACCCATTGTGACTGTAAAGACTGGAATTGTGGGGTGAATTTCGTTTCCTAGACCGCAGGGACTACGATGTTGTTGTGTCTCATAAATACACTTATCTAGGATATCTTATTCTGAAGGCCGTTGCAATTGAACTGCAGGATGCTGATGACATCAGATCTGCGGAACGAAATCTGTGGTGTCAGCTGTGATGGACGTTGATGATGAATGTTGGCGAGTCGATGACGAAAACGAGCTACGTTGTATCTTATGGCAATATGGTGCTATATTAATTCCGACCATTCTCTCTCGTGGTTAAGACACTAGAAGTTTATTAAATGGCACCAACCCATTCTCCGAATCGATAAAATTCATTGTGGTTGCTGAGTTGGCAGCCCTTGACGGAGTGTACTCTGGTCATTCCTGTGCGTAGAACCGGGAATGAGTTTAATGGTCTGGTGACATGTAGCAAAAGCGAGAGAACAGATAAAACCCGTTAAAGAGTTAGAGAATTGAGGATAATAATTTTAATAAATACATTATTTCAAATTAAACTTTATTTATGCCTATTAATTATATAAGGAGAAAACACTGTGCGTGGTAGTCAACCGTTTTGCATACTACACGTGAGTGTTGTACGTGTGCGTGGTAGTCAACCGTTTTGCATACTACACGTGAGTGTTGTACGTGTGCGTGTTGTCAATGTTGGCTAAAGTGTATTTGTAAAATTTTGATTGTAAATTATGTTGTCGTAGTTGTTGGTAGTAAAAGTACGACACGTATGTATGCGAACAGATAACTAAGTGGTAGTTGTAGTGGAGTATTATTTGTTAATCCGCCATTGTTTGCTTTATTTGTTTTGTTGTAGAGACAAACACATACATACACACACTCAGCAACAAGGACTATATATCTGCCAGTATTTCTGTGTAAAAATCAACATAAAATGTTGTAAATTTTTGCAGTACTTTTTTATTTTCGTCCTAGTACAATATGTTTTATCATAGTGTATAAGTGATAAAACAACACCAACAACAACAACAGGAGCAGCAACGTCAGCAGCATGCAACATCCTCTTTTAGTTCACCATACATTCATACTCGTCCTCAGACAAAAAGGTAGAAATTATTTTACATCTACAACAAACAGACACACATCGGAATGTTTAGTACGAGTTTTATTTATTATTTTTTTAGTTTGTATTATTTGTGAGTGTCAATGTATATAAATAACAACAACAACAATACCAACAACAGCGTCAACAACAACTACAGAATTTTTATGTAGTTTGTACATCAACACGACAAAGTCATAGAATCAGGAATTTAATTTAATTTGTACTCAAGTCGAGTTAAAATTCACTTTTGTTTTATTTTATTTTTTATTAACGCTTCCTTTACATACACAGTGACAGATACACATACAAACAAATTTACCAGTCCACACACACACACAAACACACGTAACCAGACAAATACTCCACCATGCATTTTGTCGTTATAAACATTTAACAGGATGTGTGTTGACTACAGATTTTCCAATTTTACAGTAAAGGTTTTCTGATTGGGACCATAACTGGATGTGAAAGAGCTCTGGCTTAAGCGACGAAAATCTGGCTGAAAAAAATAATTGTAGCAAGTATACTTGTTTAAAGAGAAGTTGTCCTAGTGAATGAATATATCTATTTTCTATGACCTGAGAAATTAAAAAAAAAAAATTGGTACCTTTAGTTTTTAAACAGTTGTTTTCAGCTCACTATAGTCTCAAAACTATATATTTAGCATGTACATTTTTAAAAGTTTACCTTCAAGTAAGTAAAGACGGGTAAAATAGGAATTTTGTGTTTATGTATGTTTAATACTGCTTATTTGTTTGTACGTTATAGGAGGCTAAACCTCCTACATTCCTTTGTATTTGAAAGGACCAATAGGTTAATTATTATTTTGAAATTGAATGTGAGCGTGGCACCACCCATACAAAGTAAATAGTTATTATGGAATAAATGGGCGTGGCACCACCCATACAAAATAAAAAGTTATTTTCAAATATCTGTAGAACTATAATTGTGACAATCTTCAAACTTTATTCAAATCAATTTCTTATCACTGCATGAATTTTAACCGAAAATGAATAGCTCTCTTATAATTATACATAAATTGTCTTCAAACTATGTCCCAAATTTTTTTTATAATTTGTCCGAAAATGGGCGAGTTATTAATAGTGGACATGAAGGATTTATTTCGTTACTATGGTACTTAGTTGGCGGAAAATATGCTGGATTATATTACTTATTTTCGAATATTTGGAGAACAATAATTGTGAAAGTCTTTAAGATTAGTACCACTGTTCCAAGTGTACCCATGAGACGCCCACCTTTACGCCCACCTCCCATACGAAGTGAAAATTAAATTTTGACCTACGACATTGTTTTTTTCATATAGCATTTTTAAACACTCAGAATCATTTGAGTTTTTATGCCCATTTCCCATACAACTTGTATTGAAAAGGTGGCATAATTCCCTTGATTTTTAATGCATCAATTCAATTTTCACAAAAAATAAATATTGTAATTGTAGAATGGGCTCCTGAAAATATATACTTGATCCGCCCACTTTTACACCCATCTCCCATAGAAAAATCAAATAGAAAAAACATGAATAAGTAATTTAAGCATAGTATTTTAATAATTTTTTAACATCATTATCGTACTCCAATTTTATTGTCTGAAGACAATAAAAGATTATGCATTACGTCTTCATTAGTGGCTACACGTCCAATTCATCGCTAATCATGTAATCGGACAGCATACCTGATACAAATAATAATTGAATAAGGGCCTTTACCTAGCGTTTACACATGGGCAATTCCACGAGAATGACTACCACGACTGAAAACCCAAAAACCCTTGAAACTTTTTTTTAAGATGATTTGAGTTGGAGAAAACACTAAAATATTACTATGTGTAAATATTTAGACCTTATTACAATATTGTTACGTTTTTACCTTTTTAAAAACGGGGTTTATTTCCTTTAAATAAACCGGATACTTTTGATTGCAAATAAAAGCAGTTTTAGTAGTTTAAAATTGTAACGACTCTTTATTTATTTAGAATGTACAACAACAACAGAATTAAATAGGCACTCAGTGTCTTTATACACGTATATCAATTCGCAGAAATGCACACACACTCTATTACGTACAACCTTAAATGCACAAGACAGTTGAAGTTAACTCTAACAGCGCCAATGATAAACTCCACTCACGACTGCCAGCTCTGCCACTATTTATACACGCGCCATCTATCGGGAATCTTCTACAATGTTCTTAACGGACATACTAGTACAATCGATTTCTAGAGCTTTTCGATGTCATTGCCAGCAGTGCAAACATTTAGTGTTGCTATACTTACAAACAATGTCAACGATGGACGTGCCTTCAAACATGATGAATGCTGCAGGCAGTCGTTACAGACCGTTAAATTCAAATCGTCATTGCACATTCGTAACAATATTTTATTGGCAAAAATAATAGTTTAAACTGAATATATTTCATTTTTTAATTTAATTGGCGTGTTTTAGGCTAAAATTGCGGTTAAAACTAAGCTCCCAATTAGCATATAGTGTGAAATGAATTTGAACTGATTGTTTATTTAAACCGAATGTATATTTTCTATTCATTTTTTTAGTTTTTGTATAAATATATCCAAATATTGTTTTTATTTAAATATGATGGACTGTAAAGGAAAAATATTTCGTTCAGTGTATGAAATTAAAAGAAAACATAACGCCTCTCACGATTCGAAAATTTTCGCATATTTTTACATATACCTCAAAATTGCTTCCGTTTTATGTCACGTACGATATACACATATTTCGCACAATATTTTGGACAACAATGTTTCGAATGAACTTTTTATTATTTTAAAATATAGTACCCTCTGAATGGAACATAAAGACCAAAGTATTTTTCAGATACTCTTATTTTTGCAATATCTATTCCACTTTATAGGCGTACAAATGTCACGTACGATGATATGGAATTGCACACATGCTAGTAACAGTTGTGTAAATTTATACACTAGGTTAGATAGAGACATACCTATTGGCAGAATAGCTTCTGCTATAATTTTGCTACCATGTTCCAGAATCTTTTGCACAGTTGCTGGTATGTAGTACCAGCCATAGAGATCAACAAACAACTTGGCAGTATCCATGCAATATATATGAAATTTGTTAGTGTCAATCGCTATTATAAAATAATTTTAAATTAATGCAGTTTTGGCTGAATTTTCGAAAAATCTTCTTGTCGTATTGCCATCGTTTTTTGTGCCCATAATTTTCTTCACTGCGTCCACAATTATGCACAGTGTCATCTTTAATCTCTTCTGAATTTCAGCTTTATATGACTCCATTTAAATTTTTGATAACACAGAACACAAATTATAAGCTTTTATATGATTCAAATTAAACTCGAATAAATGATTCTAATCCGTATATTTTCTGCTTATCTCCTGCTGCAAAAAAGAACCTGTAGTCTAGTGTTAGTGTAGTAAAAAGCTGAAAAGATCCCTTCAGTTAGAAGAGGATCTCAGAAATGGAAATATTCATTCAATGTTTGACAAATAACCTGGGCAACCAGCGCTGAGGATAAGGTTAAAATATTTGCAATTTACTTAATTAGAGTCTTTCAACAAAACTGTCCAACACATGATTTTGAACATCCCAGTGCAATATTGAGCTTATTTCCTTTGAACTTTAGAACTAGATGTTGTAATGAATTGTATATGCGATCAATTGAAAGCGAAAAAACAACAGCAATGACTTAAACAGAGCAAAACAAACTCAAAACTTAATTCCAAATCATATATTTTGTAAGGGAGAGGCAAAGCGATGTGGAAGTTGGTGAGCAAATGTAGTGTTCACATTTTGCCTTAGACATGATTTATGTATGGCGAGTTCCATTTGGAAGCAGGTTTTGCGTTTTTTTGGTTCTTTTTAATCAGGCCACAAAATCGATCAACCACCCCTCTAAGATTTGTACACCAAAGCTCTCGTTAAAGAGTAATTAGTTTTAATTTTTTTTATAAGATTTGAGTAAGTATTGATATGATATTTTCTGAACGCCAGAAGTACATTATGACTTAAACTAGGTTTATAAAGTTTTGCTAAATTTATTAATTATGGTCCATCATAATTTTCAAGATTATCCAGTTATTGGAGCAAACACTTTCTCCTTCTCAATCATCGTGCTACTGTTTTTTTGGTGTTAGACTTTAAACAAAAAGTCGAACGTGAATGTTTTTAAAGAAATTTATTTACTTGTATTTATGTTTAACAAATAATGACAGCGAGGAGAACAGATAGAGAACAAACATCCTACAGGAGTAATTATATACAACATAGACATGTAGGATGTTCAGATAAAGTTTCTCAACAATTCCAATAGAGTTTGGGATTTGATGGAATGTTGTGTGTGACAGTGTAAAATCGTTTATAGGTGTATTCAGGATACATACACTCAGACATTGTACTTCAATGGGAGCATAGCATAGAATCAAAAACATTCACATTTATAATTGTCTGTCTATGAATTGTGCTGTGTATTAGAGCAATAATAATAAATACCATTTGACAACTCCAAAATACATAATAAATACAAACACACTAACAAGATTCTTCATACAGATACTCACTCATACAGTCTATAAAGTTGTTCCAATAATAAACAGTCTGGTGTGCTAGAATGTTTTCAACCATGAAATGTGGATGCCTGAATAAATAGTTGAATGGATGGATGCTTGGATGGATGGAGTAGTGTGTTTGGTTGCTTTGGGTGTTCCTGGTTCATGTTGTTCATGTGAAGGTCTGAAACTTTATTCTCAACTATAACTTTAGCTTTAATTTCTAGTTGATAGTTGACAGTTGTATATGAATTTTAAGAATTTTATTATTTGGTTTAGTGTTGCTTTTGTTTTGTTGGTTTTCCCCTTAATCATATTTTAAACACTTTCTAGTTGGTAAGTTTTTGTGGCTTTCTTTCAAGTTATTTTATTTTTTTGGGTGGAAGTTTATTTAAAGTCAAATTGCTGTGGAATCTTGTTGGTTTTTTGTTAAAATAAACATCATAAAAGAACATACAAACATTTTGTCGTATTTCTAATATAATTATTTTGTAACAAGTTGATAATTAAGTACAAACGATGCATTTGTTTCGAAGAGTTTAAGTTTAGTTTTAGAAATTTTTAACAGCTTCATTATATTAAAATGATGTGCAAATCTTTCATAAATATTATATTTAAGGAACTATTAAAGACAAGTAGGAAGCTTTTTCAGATTTCTAAAATATCAATATTTAAGAGTTTGATAAGATAAGATATGTACTTAAACAATATTGAGCTGTTATGAACTGATATCAACTTTATATACAAGAAATATTCTTGTAGAAGTCTTTGTTTTTAACTACGTTAAGACTTCCTCTTTTATTTAAATATAAAGTTTACCCCAAATTCATACGCATTTCTATCAAACCCATTAATATTTATTTAGTTTCGAATTGTATGTAAAACTATTGCCAAAACTAAACACCAATATTGAACACTGTATTAAAATCCAATTAAGACAATACTTAGAACAAACTCATTAGTAATAATCCCAAGTTTAATGAAAACAGAAAAAAAACATTAGTAAATAAATGTGGGGTTTTGCTTAACCTAAATTATAGTGACTCCCAAACGCACGTGCTGTGATAGTTTCCTTTAGATGGGTTGGTTTGTTGGTTACTATGTAAGTACGTATATAGTGGTGGGGGTAACTATAGGGATGTGTGTTATTTAGTAATGGTGGTGTAAAAGAAAAAAGAGTGACAGCTGCAAAGCCCAAGGTTATTGCAACATAACCCACCCATTAAAGAACGCACGATAACATAAATACTTACATTACCACCAGTTAGTAGCTAAAACCGGTAGCAAGAAGTTACAACACTTCAATACAATGTTGACAACAAGTACCGAACAATATACGCAAATACTTTTAGAAATGCTTATATCCCAGTAAAATTTTTCTTATTAGTGGTTGGATAAATGTCGACCAAAGGAAAATAGATATTGATAGATTATTAGGTTATTTATAGATAGGTTATTATACCTATAATTATAAAAAGTTATGAAATAAATTATATCTTCAAGATATTCAATGTTGGTTTGATGGTAATGTGGACTGGAACACTAAGTTCAATTCCTGCTTTGGACATTTATCCTCAGTTTCTCGGCTCAAAGAATAAATGTGCAAGATTTGTCATTAGTGGAAATCGAAGCTGTCTCTCCGAAAATAAATTAAAATCAGTTTATGATGAACTAAAAGTGGAGAATACTTAAGCATGTTAAAACAGTTCGCTTGTTTTGCTTAAGTCAGATTCCAATTTATGTACTCTCGGTACTATCAGCGTATGTTAAAATATGTATTATATTAAATAATTCTAGAAATTAGTAAATTTTTAATTGAAATTTTTGGCACTAATTTATCAATAGCACGATAAAATTTGCTTTAAATTTAAGGTAATAAAAGACGTAATTTTCAATTCCTTGCAGAAAAAATTAAGTAAATATCGTTAAGTTTTTACCTTATAATAACCATTGTTAATTTCCTTTAACTAAAACGTTTTCTTTTAATTGCAAATAAAGGAGACTGTATTCAATACTTTCATATTCGAAATATTTAAGGATATATTTTCAGGTTATAAAATTATATTGTGGTTGATAAAATTGTAAGTTCTTAAAATATTTTAACTCCGTTAGGAATTTAGTATCAAGCTTATACTTGCCACTAATTATTCATACATCGCGGTAGCTATCTGAAAAAATAATAAATGCTTGGACATAAATAGGGACTTTCGAACTTTGACATTTGATAGCGGCCATTTTTTTTAAGCTACATCTCCTATATTGGCTGCAATTTTTTCAGTTTGAAATGATAAAATTGTTTTATCAAAATGTTTTTCTGTTCGGGATCCAAGAGCATCCAAACCAACCCGAAAAAGTCCATATTTCTTTGTGAATGACGTTGGTCAGTCAATATAGGTCGATTATTACCAACTTCTTTTAGATGACATGAACTCCTACGACATGTGGTTTCAACAGGACTGCGCTACAGCCCCACAGCTAATGCCATATTGAACATTCAGCAAGAGCGATTTGAAGGCATGGTCATCTCCAGCCACCAAGCGAAGCCACGGCGGAAATTGCACAATGTTATATACCATACATAATCGCAGAAATAGGCCTTTCAAACGAATAAAAAATGTCGATGATACCTCACACACACACTTTGTTTTATCTCAATTTAAAAATAGGTAGCGCTTAATGAAAGACCCTTTACAAATTTTATCTATCACGATGATTTTTATAGGTATTTTTTTTAAAAAGTGAGGAAAGAAATTTAAATTTTCGCCAAATTTTTTAAAAGTAAATGGGGCTCGCGAAAAACATAAGTTTTCGAAAAATGTACAGCAAAGCTTAAGAAGGTCGTGCTACATTCTTGATGCTCAGCCATCAACAATATATACCTTAAACTCTTGCAAATTACAACATATTTTAAATGCTATTGTCATCTATTTATATAAAAGACACGTTACTGACTGACTGATTCATAATCGCACAGCCCAAACGATGAAATTTTAACTGTGGGTTCCTCACTCCCCAAAACGATCCGATAAGAAGGGATTTTTGGAAATTCGAACGTTTAGGGGGTAAATTCGGTAACCTTATATCTTCAAAACTAATAAAGATACAAAAAAAACTTAAAATTGCATGTTACTCCATTTAAAAAATAAGCTGACAGGTGTTTCGTACTTTTTCGAACCTTTTAGGGGAAACAACGAGAAAAACTCTATTTTGGTACTTTTTTGGCACCCTATGTATCTTTTAAACTAATAAACATAGAAACAAATTTTAAATCGTATTCTTTACTTATCAAAAAATAAAAAATATAAGTTTGGTACTTTTTGAAAATTCAAACACTTAAGGGATAAAAATTGTGTTTATTTTTGGTACTTTTTCATAAAATTTGTTTTTTTTTATAATTTGACATAGATATACGAATATTTTATTATGAGCTCCCACCACGATACAGAAATTTATTTGAATATAATTTTACCACCGTAATGGGGATAAAAAAGGTACCAAAAAGCGGATAAAATCGGGAAAGTAAATTTTAATTTGAAATCATTAAGCCAGGATTCATAGAAAAACAAGTAAGAGGTCTATATTCGGCGGTGCCGAATATTCACCAAATTATACTTTAAAATAAAACTTAAAAAAAAAAATTTATTTTTTAAATAGTTTTTTAAAAGTTTTTTTAAATTTTTTAAAAAAAATTTTTTTAATTTATTTGTGAAAAAAATTTGACAAAAGAATTTTTTGTGAAAAAAAATTCGGGTTAAAAAATATTTTTCCCGACTTTGACCCATTGTAGGTCCAACTTTGTATAGCCTTATATACATCGTTGCAATGGACTTTGAAATATCTATCATTAGATATCCATATTGTCTATATTTATGACTTAGTAATCGAGATATAGATAAAAAAATAGGCCAAAAATAGAGGTTGTCTCGGATTTTCGCTCATATCTCCGTTATTTATGGACGGATTTTGCTGATTTTAAATAGGAATTTTTTCGAAAGCATGTCTGACAGAATTATTATCTGGGGTCTTCAGAAAATTGATTTCAACAGACATACGGACAGACAGACGGACATGGCTAAATCGACTCCGCTATCTATAAGGATTCAGAATATATATACTTTATAGGGTCGGAAAATTATATTGTGGAAATTACAAACGGAATAACAACTTTTTATATACCCTTCTCACGAAGGTGAAGGGTATAATTAACTAACATGTTGTTATTTGGAACTGTGCCAGGGTTCATATTGGGCCAAATCCGGGTAAACAGTTTGGTACTTTTATTAAAACATATTTTTTCTTGGGCACATTAACACAGATTTTAATCGTTTGAGACATGTCTGTAGCATAAACAATTTTGGCAAAATGAAATATTTTTAAATTTCAAACTTGAGGGGTGTTCGAGGAGGAAAATGGGATTTGGTACATTTTTCCTAATGGTACTTTTTTAATATTTTAAATTATTTCACTTAAGCTGATATGTATCTGAGTGAAGTTAGAGCTAGGAGTAAGGGATAATATTGAAGTACCATAACGTGAGAACTGAACTATAGGTACTTTTTTGTTGTTCTAATGGTACTTTTTGAATTTTCTATAACAATGGACTTAGAAACATTAGAAATTAAGCATATATGGTTTTAAGTGAGTTTGAATTCTAGGGGGAGACTTTTTGGTACTTTTTCTTTATTCGAATGGTACTTTTTGTAATGAATTAATACGCATGAAACTAGAGACATATTATCCTGAATTAGTATTAATTCACAAAGGGTGACAAAGATCACCGGGCCAGCTAGTCTATTATAAAAAATATTAAAAATCTTTAAATTTTGGTTTTACTTGTATATAATTTTCCACCAAGAAATATTACCATTACTATTTATAGGCTATACAAATTTCCAAAATCTTGTCACTCTAATTAAGTTAGTACAGATATCAAATTAATGGTAAAATTCTTGTTAGTTTCAAAACATACATGCAACTTTCAAATGACCATAACTTTAAGAGATGAAAGATTAGTAACCTAAGATTTCGGGTTTTTTCTACGGTCTACCGATATGTGGCACTAATTTTTTTCATTTCGAAATACAAGACATCCGAAATCAGTTTCAACGATTCTCCAAAATTTTGTATTTTCTTCACATGGGTTTCTGGATCGTATTAAATGCGTTGAGACATTTGCTAGCTTAAAAATGTAACTGGGATATTTTATTATGCAGACATTGACTAAAAAAAAAATGGCTTGCAATAATCATAAAAGTCATACCAACACGTGCATATAACTTTGGTTGCGGAAATGGAGTCGTCTATAAGTACAAGAAGTGCGTGCCAGCGCTTGGTGTCGCAATGAATAATAAGGAAAATATCTAAACATCTTTGCCCAGCACCATAAGGATAATGAGTTGATTATGAATATTGAAAATAAAAATGAAAGAAAACAGCACTCGGTAATGGAAATAAGTAAAATAAATGTGCTTTCAAACTGAGCGACAAACGCACCACATAAAATATTGAGTGTCTCTATAACATCCGTTGGCATTTAACGACATCCTTGAACAGGAACAGGGAGTCAACATCATCAACCTTTTGCGCCTCATCGAATTCGAAAATCTATGGTCTATTGAATATGAATAGTAGTACTTTTAAATGATCCTTCTTTTTAGACTTTGTTGTTGTGTAGTACCAGCAACTACCGTTACTCATCAACATCATCCCGATGATGAGGACGATTGATGGCAAAAAAAAATACACATACATGGAAATAAAAAAGGAGCAGCCCGTTAGTATAAAAAAAACGAAAATAGCAAACAGCACATTTGTGTCATTTAAGTGCCCCAGTAATCTCTTAAGTGGGGAACTACGCATGCAGAGCGTGTTGCTGCATATAAATTATGAGCATTTTACAACAAACACACCGATACGCACACTTACTTACACACAAACACATACAAGCACAGACACAGCCTTGCTGTAACGTAACATTTTTAAAGGATTTTTCTTGTGTTCAAAATTATGACAACAACTTGTGCATCAATTGTTTTTTGTTGTTTCTAGCCGGCAGTTGGCAATTTTTGTTTATTTGTTTGTTTTTGTTGAATCCTTCGTTTAGTCTATTCCAACTGTATCTTTCTCTCTCTCTCTCTCTCTCTCTATATATGAATCCTAGAGTCTTTATGGCATTAGTTTGTGATTATATTTGTATGTTTTTGAGTGTTTGTTTGTGAGGATTTTCGTTCCATTAAGGGATAAATGTTAATTCAAAATATTGAAAGCATTTTATTTTAATTGTTTTTCAAATTATAATTTAAATGGATAACAATTCGTCTATCACTTTGCCAAAAACAACAAAAGTAACAAGCATTTATATGAAGATTATGTATACATAGTAAATTAAAGGACACCAATGAAATGTAGTTTTGTTGTAAAGCAATTTAAATAAGATCCACAATCCTTGGGGGAATTTTTTACATGAAAACACATAACATTTTCATTTTCAAATACTTGTTATAACCGAAATGCATATGCAAGAATTTTTCATATACATACATACTAGTATATTGTAAACGTGCGAGGGTGGTATAATGAATTTGGTAGAAATTTTGGAGAGAATAGGTTTAATAAAAGTTAGGAAAATAGATCTAATGTAAGTGTCGCAATTAAATTTTTAAATGACCTACAGCGAAAGCGAACATAGATTACAGATAGCAACAACAATAATTTTAGCAATAAAGAGTGTTAGTGACAATAAAATATTTTTCTGATATAGGTATTATATGGGGATAATGACAATTATGAACCGATCCTCACAAAAGTTGGTAGAAAGATTTAAAACTTGTTTATGTCCAATTTCATTAATTAATTATTATAAGACAGTTATGAATGTACAAGCCTTCAAGTTTGTGTAAAATTTTATCAGGATTTCCGCATAATAAACATATTTATGGCTGCTCAAACTGTATTCCGGGGGGATATTTGTATGTGGGCTAGGTGAAATCATGGACCGATGTTGCACAATTTCAATACCAAACAAATCTTATCAACAGACAGCTAGATCGTCTTAGAATCTTATGAGGACCCAGTATATATATACAACTATTTTGCTGCGTTACACACGGAATGGCCCATCCTCCCTTCTTTTTTGATGGTGGATATAAAAACATACAATATAAAATATTTGATTTAAAAATAACCAAAACATTGTTTAATCACCCTCGTATTTTTCATATTATATACTTTGCCTGATAGTTTGTTTCAATTTGTTAAACATCAATGTCTGCCATTTAAGGATTTTCTTTCTTGATTTTCCAATGCCTAGTTTAGTCATTTTGGAAAACTATTTAAGAGCAAGAAGATATATTCTTTCATTTACTTAATCCTAGAAAAATTTTATTTTCATAACTAATACTAATGTAAACAAAAACAATTGCTAACACAATCATATTAACTCTCCCACAGGATTCACAAATGCCGTTATAACCCTGTAACCCTTGGCACAAGTTCAGCGTTGACGAATCGATTTGCTACAAAAACCAAAGCAGGTTACCTACCAAATATTCTTCTTTCAGGTCTTTAGGCCACATTTCAGAAGATTAATTGATTAGTAAAACTAGTAGTTGATCCACTGTTACCTTCCAACGCCCATTTGTCATCAAAGGCGATACTTTCGATACCCATAATAAATAGAAAGGGTGTCGCCTAAGTTCAGCCAATGAAGTAGACAATTCGACCATACGTTGGAGTTGAGGGTCTTGAGGAATGGAATACATGGAACCACTAATAGGAAAACAGAACTATATGCGTTGTTTAGAATGGATAGGTGTGGTTAACTGTACAACACTTTCTCCATCAGGCAAGAGCGCCATGTGTATAATATAAGATTCCCCAGAGTTGACTTACAATTATAAAAGGCTGCTTGGGTTTCTCACTGCATTTCTCAGTGGGTAAGATCACCGCAGTAGTCGAAGGGATTTCTCTGTGTCTGTCGCTATTTGAATGTCTGTGTCGCTATTTAAATGTCTGTTTGGCATCGTCCTCCAGAATAGGAGGAGATTGTCCACTCACAAAAGCATCTTCCAAAAGCAGTCATATTTCCCCATTCATTTTACTCAGCTGTTGATGTCAAACTAGTGATTGTTGCAGTTGCTTATACTCAGATACCTGTGTTTCACCTGACCTTTGTGGCTATCGCGGTCCTGATGTAGTTTCATTGAATGTAAGCGGGCGTACATCAAGATTTTAAAAACTGATGATCATGTTCGTCCAGTGCTATTATGCGGCATACAAATGGTTGTGTTCACATACATGCGCAAAGAGGAAGCGTTGGTTCTATATTAGCTGGTTGATTTTGATACCAGTATAGCTGCGTATTTCTGTATGTGTTAGGTCTATTTACGTCGCAATCGTTTTTCCCTAGCAGTCATGAATGATCGCTTATGTACAAAGTCCTGGCATACCAGAATGTGTGATTGTAGCACGCCAGTCTTTTCCGTTTGTCCTGTTCTGTGTTTTTTCAGTGTTCCCATTTGTAAAGTCATAGGTGTCCGGATTTTATACGAGTTTCTTCGCTTCTCGCGGCTCGGATGTCACCATGAGCAGGTTCTACTCGTAACTCTTTAACCTTTTAACAATCGAG
Source organism: Calliphora vomitoria (assembly GCA_942486065.2). NCBI lineage: Eukaryota > Metazoa > Arthropoda > Insecta > Diptera > Calliphoridae > Calliphora > Calliphora vomitoria. The sequence continues at coordinate 45,643,181 of OW818030.2, read as the reverse complement.
GGTGATATATTCAAACAAATTTCAATAATTAAAGAACTGGAGCCAGAACATTGCCAATGCATGTGTTCCGGTTACAAAGTTGTCGATTTGAAAGAAAAATCATGGGAGAATCTTTTAAAATAAGCGGTACACAGTGGTATATAATAAAAAATAGAGGGAAATAAATCTGTAACTTCTAAACCGTTAGACCGGTTTGAATGAAATTTCACATGCGCAAAGAGGAAGCGTTATCGAGTTTAAGTTTTGACCTCATGGAACTACCAGGGTCCCGGCCAGGGCTCCCCAAAGTAGGACACCTCGGGTCGTTTAAAGAATTTACACTTGTTTAAAGAATTTATACTTTTTGAAAAGCTAACTTTAAACAAAATATTTTAAGTGCAAAAAAAATTTATAATTCAACATTAGTGCAAAAATTCTCAAATCGCATAATCGATATCAAAATATAACCCATTTTAGATGGCCCAATATGTTCTTAATTATTTTTTAAAGGGTTCCGATAAGCCTTACCCTGGTATGGATATTATAGCCAAAAAACTAAAAAAATCTAACTTTTCGGATTTTTCATCACCCTTTTAGGAATTGCAAGATTCCAGATTACAAATTTCAAAATTTGTTTTTATTTTTCCATTTCCAATAGAATTAAATCTATATAACTGTAAAATTTCATTAAAAAATATTCATAAATAAAAATTCAATTTCAATTTGAAAAATTTGTATCTTTGCAAAAGCAGAGAATTTACCTAACATAGAAATTCATAAAAAGGTATTTTTGCCTACCAAACAACATTTTTATGAATGTAAATAAATGTAAAGGTAAATTCTCTGCGAGTTGTTATATCATTTTTCTTTCTAATCAATCGGTATAATTTTTTTATTTCAGAGAATGGTCTATCAATTTATAGAAAATGGGCGATGAAACAAGAATTTGGATTGTGCGCTGCTATCACGCATGAAAACTATTGCTACTGTAGCTGTAAGTTGATCATACAATTTCGGTAAGAGGATTATCTCCTAAAATGGGTATCAGTTAGGGTATTCAATCGATCAACCGTTAATCGGTTAACCGATTAATTTTGCTCGGTTAACTGTTCGAATAATTTAAAATCGCCGATTTTCAAATAACAACTAAACCGAATAAATTGTCTCGATTAACCGAAATTTCTTCTTTTTCTGCATTTTAACAAATTAATTTTTCCGTTTTAATTCAAATACAAATGTCAAAGTAAAACAAGTTCACCAAATTATACTTTAAAATAAAATTAAAATTTTTTTTTTTAATATTTTAAAACAATTGTTTTTTTTCAATTTTCTTTTTTCCAAATTCTTTTCTAACTTTTTTTTAAAGTTTCTTCCAATTTTTTTAAATTTTCTTTAATTTTAATTTTTTTTTAATTTATTAGTGAAAAAAATTTATGACAAACAAATTTTTTTTGTGAAAAAAATTCGGTTTAAAAAATATTTTTCCCATATTTTGACCCATTGTAGGTCCAACTTACTATAGCCTTATATATATCGTTATAATGGACTTTGAAATATCTATCATTAGATATCCATATGGTTTATATTTATGACTTAGTAATCGAGATATAGATCAAAAATAGGCCAAAAATCTAGGTTGTCCCGGTTTTTTATATAAGTTTTTTATATCTCAGCCATTTGTGGGCCGATTTTCTCGATTTTAATTTAAAGATTTAAACCGAGCAGGAATAAAATTATAACAATCCAGAATATTAGAAATTATACCCTTCGCATTAGTGGCGATATTAATTACATATTTTTCGAACATCCAAGTAATATGTTTTGTGTGTATAACAACTGACATATTTAATTTACATGTATTTCTCGGAAGACGAAATGATAACAGACGAAATAATAATTTCAAATAATAAACAAACTGAACGCTGCAGAATTTCCGATACGCTTGGAATTTTGCCAGAAGATCATTCAAATGGTGGCTGAGGATGAAAACATGATGATGTATGTCTGCCGAGGACCATTTTGTGACTCTAGCCAAACAGATACTTAATGAGATGGAATTGTATTCACCTCGAGCAACAGTCTGGTGTGAAGTTTCATCAACCTGTATTGTCGGGCCTTACTTTTTCGAAGAAAACGGTCGTCTTATTACGTTTAATGGACACGGTTACTTAAAGATACTGAAAGAGTTTTTCATTACATAGCTACACTGAAAGAGATACCTTTCAACTCTGTGTGGTTTTAAAAATATGGTGCAACTTGTCACATAGCCAGGCCTGAATTTCAGCTAAAATTCCTCCAATAATCTGATACTTTTTGATTGGGGGGTTATTGCAAACAGGAAGTTTATAAAACACAACCTACAAATTTGGATGATTTAAAGCAATGCATTGGAACAACAATTCTGTCAGTTCCCGCTGCAACACTCAAGGCTGTAATGAATAACTTTTTAACGTAATAAACATATATTATTATTAAATGAATAAAGATAATAATTTATATGAATTGATAAAACAGTTATTTGAGTTTCTTAATGTAGCAACATTCCATGCATTCTACAACTAGTTAAGGATCTAGTACAGCTCATGGATAATTATACTCTATAACACTGTAGTGAGAAGAGAATTATGAATTTGTGCTGATGTTTGTAACGTCCAACAATACCCAGCAGTTCTAGAAGACAGTCCCGAACTAGTGATTTTACCCATCATTTAGGGTGGGAACTAGTTACTTCAACAGCTACGTAACTAGTTATTTTAACACGTGCATGTCCTAAGCAGGGGGCCTTTTTGACTACAATTAGACTGTCTAATAGCTGGTCCAAAGTAGTAAACGTATTTGATTTACATACTGGTTAAATAGCGTCAGTTACCTTACTAGTTACCTAACTGGTAACTTGATCAGCCACATAACTAGTTATTTTAACATGTACGGGTGCAAATTGACCTCAAATAGTCAGCTAAAAAGACATTATAGGCAGTCCAATAAACGATAGCTTGTAAACAAACCTTTCTTCTACAACTCTCCAATGGATTGCTTCTGGTGAGTAAAATAACTACTTTCTAAAGTGCAGTACAAAATAAAAGTTTAATGTAACTTCACTATACGTTATTAAGAGACACTAAAGTGACTATTGACTTCATGCTATGTTACATGGGTTATCAGTATACTCAAGCAAAAATTTAAATTAACTGTATGAGTTTGAACGAATTACTCACAAAACGTTTAAAGTGACTACGCTCCAGATTACTTAGAGACACTTAAGTGACAATTGTCTTCACGTTAGATTACCTGGGATGTATAAAGTAACCAATTGTCTTCCCTCTGCACTAAAAAGAGCACATACGTGTCAAATGAGCAAAATGTATAAATTGGTGTCAGCCAAGTGATAAAACATTTGTGACGATTACTGTCTATAAGGGATATATTGACTACTTGCTTAACTGCAGGGTACTGTTTCAACAGACACTATATCCGTCCGTTTGTACTTGTAAACCATGCAATCAAATTAGAGTTTCAATCGCTTGACATGCCACGGCTCCTATTAAACAAGCATATGTGCTGAAGGAATCACTGCTATAAAGTTCAGACTAAATAAGTTTTCTAATATATCACAATTCCTACAATATATAAGGACAACTCCTATATAAAATTCTACCAAAATAATTTGTGTGTTAATAAAGAGCACATAAAATGCTGAAAGTTGGTCCCATAGAAAAAATCCACTAGCTTTTAATATATTTTATATATCTATTTGTAAGCTAGTCCACACGCCTCTTAATTTATCACTTAAGATTTATAATTTATATAAATATATTTGAACTAATATATTAGTTAAAATTTTGACTAAACACAAAAACAATGTTTTTGTGTACCAAAAATAACATATAACTTTCGAATAAAGTATAGAAAATAGTGAATTATATGGTCTGGAAAGCCCGACTATACTTTCTTATATGTTATACCCTACACCACCATACAACATCAGCACTTATCCAATGTACGCTCCCCACATTGGGTTAGTGGTGATGTTTGTAACGTGCAAAACTATTGTCCTAACACCGATATATGGTATACCTTAAAGTATACCAATCTACTTAGTATCACCTTCTGAGTCTATTAAGTGTTCGGTCCATAATTAGTCATATCTCCTATATACAATTTAAAAGAAAACTAATTATAATAATATACTCGGTGTAGTTTATCATATGGTGGGGCATGACCGACTATACTTTCTTACTAGTTTTTTAGTTGTCCATGGTTTTTGTCACGTTGTGGACCATTTGTTTGTAGCTTTTTTAAAATAATGAAATTTATACTAAATATAAATAAACTTTTAATTGAATTTTCTGTGAGTTTAGTTTGTAAATAAAAAATGCCCATTAATAGACTTAAAAACATAAATAAACAAAAAACAAATACATATTTGTCTATGTCAATTAAAGTAAAATACAAATTTACATTGTAATAGTAAATGAACATCATCTGAACATTTTAATCAATGATATTTTTTTAATTTTTATAAAAATGTTCATCCACTTAGCAGATGTATTTTATCCTACATTTTTGTGTTGAGTACATATTGTAAAACGCCATTCAATGATTATTGAATACTTAAATAAATAAATAAATAATTTATTGACTTTTCAAAGTTTCATGAGTGTTTCAAACTTTTTTATTTGATTTGGAGATGCTACATATGTACCTAATTCAATTACTCAAAAAAAATTAGCAATATGTATGTGCATTAGAGCTGCCCTTAAAAAATATTTGTCTTGTTGGGTCTAGTTTTGTTCTTTAATGCTTAAAATGATCTAGAACCCGTGCATAATTCATTAAAAATGGTACATAATTTATTTCCTCAAAATTGTTTGAAATAAATCATATCATCTTTTAAGAATTATTTTTCTAACATATCATTCGAATTTTACAACTTTTAATAGATTTCCTAGATGGGGTTTCGTTATACGATTTGTCTTAACCCTCTTACCGGTAAGACCGCTTCAAGACGGTCTTCGATTTGTTGGCCCCAGTGCTGTATTAGAGTAACTTCGGGTATTGTGGACTATGTGTCTAATGTGGACCTGTGTCTTTTTTCAGAATCTATTGAAGGTATGATAACACTGCTTTGTCGTACATTTTACAATTTGTTTGAAACGACAATTGCACATATGTTTTCATGAGTAATTAATATGTTGGATTTGTATTCTTGTATTGAAATTAATGCGAGTGGTTAAAATTTTTTTCGGCCCAAGTAAGAAACAAAATTTGGTACAGTTACTTGGTAGAATTTAGAGTTGGTTAGTTCAGTATTTTGTATAATGACTATTTCATTTTGTGAATTGCTTGTAGTGAATTAAATCAAACATTTCTGTTGTTATTTGCAAAAACACATTGTCTTTTGATAATTAGAGATTTATAACTGATAAAAATTAAAATTTTAATATAAAAAACTAAAATTTTATTTTTAAACTCTCCACCTTCGTGAGAAGGGTATATGGGGCATTTCACGTCAAGTGAACCAACTTTTGAAATCGATGTCTTCTATTGGATAGTAATTCAAGAACTCTCTGAGTTATAGGAGGTCAAAATTTGACATTTTGGCCAAACAGGTGCTTTTTCTTATACATATAACTTATTACCTGTTGTTCTTAGCAAAATGTGTCCCAAATAGTTTAGATAGCTATTTATGCAATCTTTGGAAAAAAAATTAAAAAAAATAAATAAAATATTTTTGACTTTTTTTAAAAAAATCAAAAACATTTTTGACTTTTTTTTCAAAATGGGCCCTTTTTTTATTTTTTTAAGAAAGCTTAGGTCTTTTCCTAAGCGACCTATATGGTCGCTTAGTGGGATGCGAGTGGGATATCATCAAAAAAAAATATTTTGTAACTCAAGATATAAAATTTTTGACTTTTTTTGCAAAATCAAAAACTTTGTTAATTTTTTTAAAAAAAATGGACCCATTTTTTATTATTTTTTTTTTTTTTGCTCAGAAGAAAGCTTATGTGTTTTCCATTAACACCTTTTTTGTCGCTTAGTGGGATGCGAGTGGAATATCTATAAAAAAATGTTTTGTAGCTCAAGACATAACATTTTTTACTTTTTTTTTGCAAAATCCAAAACTTTGTCTTGAGTTACAAAACATTTATTTTGATAGATATCCCACTCGCATCCCACTAAGCGACCATATAGGTCGCTTAGGAAAAGAATGTTGAAGAAAAGTTAAGGACCCAAAAGCAGACAAAATTTCCCAAAAATGTCTTAGTATAGCAAGCAATATGAAGTTGCGGCAAAAGAACACAATCATTTGTTACAACGGGCTATATAAATACCGAAATTTACATCATGGAATGTTTATAAAAAAGGATGCTTCCATTCATAAGACATCTGAATGTATCCACTTATTTTTGGCCTGATTTGGCATCCTGTCACTATGGTAAGCAAGGTCTTGAGTGGTACAAGAACAATAATGTGGTATTTGTACCAAGAGTGGCAAATCCTCCAAACTGCCTGGAGCTGAAGCCAGTGGAGAGATATTGGGCTCTTGTTAAAAGAGAATTGAAGAGCACATAAAAGGTGTTCAAAAGTGTGGTAGATTTTAAACGGAGATGGACTACTTGTTCGAGCAAAGTGACAGAAAGCACTATAAAAACCATAATGGAAGGGTTTCCGAAAAAGGTTCAAAAATTCATCACTAGTGATTAGAACTTTATATATATATTTTTTTTGTATATTTTAATAATAATGTCTATTAAATAAAAAAATTAAAACTGTAAGTTTAGTGGTTTAATTTTTATTAACATATATGTATGTCAAGAATTTTTCGATCTCAGTCCTTATATATTATATCAAAATAATTAAAAAACTCTTGCTTATTTTTATATTGTAAAAGGACAATATAAAAATGACCATAAATTTAAGAGGTTTTAGAATGTTTTGTTGAAAATATTCAAACAAATTAAATACAAACAACAATTAGAATATTCTATTGGTTTTAAAAGAATATCACATAATTATATGAGGGTGGGCCAATAAGTCTGCGACTTTTTGAATTTCACGCTTCTTAAGTGAAAGGGCAACAGTGCTCCTGTCAACTGGTATCTGTCAGTAGACTCCTGTCAAAATTTAAGCAGTTGTGTTTGGCACCCATTGATAGTATTGATGATTATCCAAATGTTTCAATTCGTCATCGTGCTCAACAATTAAACTTCTGTTCATCCACTTGATTGTAAATATTGTAGAGTTTCCAATTCGGTTTTAACCGAAACCGAAACCGCGGTTTTTCAAGGCCTAAAACCGAAACCGACAATTATTCTTCGGTTTTCACTTTTAATCTATTTTCACCAGAAAAATTCAAAATTTAGAAATGAGAAAGAAACTATTTCATCAAATTATTCATTCAATATATCTAAACACAGATCGGTAAAAATATCTTAAGATTTGTTTAAATTTTTTAAATTGTATTACAATAATTGCTTCAGATGATGTAGAAGGCTACCTTTCGCAGGCTAAATAATGCAAAATGTTTGTAACAAAGTCTTAGTTATTTTCAAATATCCGATAAAAGTATGGGGTACTAACTGACCGGTGCGCTTCGCCGCCTCAATTGGAATAAAGAAATAGTACTATTAAGTCTCCCTTTGTAAATTAATACTAATTCAGGAAAACATGTTTCTAGTTTCATGTTTATTGATTCATTTTAATGTGGATTGTAGCTCATTCTAGACGTATTATTAGAATAAAAAAAGTACCATAAAGACCCACATTTTGTACCTACTCAGCATCATGAATGTTTAATTTCATAAGGTAAGACTATAATCACATTTCGTGAATTCTAACTCATTCAGAATCATTTGTGCCTAATTTTAAGCTTTATTATTATAAAATATTCAAAAAGTACCTTTACAATAAAGAAATAGTAACATTAATTATCCGTTTTGAATTCGCGATTCTAGGTCCATCGTTATAAAATATTAAAAAAGTACTAATAGTTCGAAAAAGTACTTGCAATTCCCTTTTTTATATTCTAACTCAGTCTGGATCATGTGTGTTTAATACCCTGCTTATAGGTTCATTATTATAGAAATTTCAATAATAGTTTCTGTTACCTCAATATCATTATGTCCTCTATCCTTGATTCTTGCTTTACTCAGAAGCATATCAGCCAACTATTATGTATATACAATAATAAATAATAATTTATTATAATAAAAAGTACCATTAGAAGAAAAAGTAAAAATTTTCCACACTTAAACCACTGTCAATTTCAAAGTAATTTCCTGATTCTAGGTTCAATATTATAGAAAATTCATTTTGAAGAACGGAAAAGTACTCCTTAGTTTGGTTTAGTTCTCCATTTTTGGTATCATAATACACTTGAGGACCCTATTCTTGATTATTTCTTTACTGAGAAGCATACTAGCCAACTTTAACTAATTTAATATATTAAAAAGGTACCATTAAAAGAAAAAGTACAAATTTTCCTTTATCCTCGTAAACACTCGTCAAATTCGAACTAAAAATTTGTTTAGCAGTTCCTATATTATCAACTGATTTAATAGTTAGTAAATTATCACAAAACCGAACCGAACCCGATCGGTTTTCAATTTTTTAAAACCGAAACCGCGGTTTTGAAATTCTTCGGTTTTTTGGAAACTCTAAAATATTGTGTAATGATGTTAGTATTGCAGAAAATGTGGTTTCAGCAAGATGGTGCCACATGTCACACAGCGCGCAATACAAGCAGAGAAACATTTTGCGAACGAATAATTTTAAGAACTGCCCACCTCGTTCATGTGATTTGATAAGATTATTTTGTCGGGGATATGTAAAGTCCCAGATCTATGCAGATAAACCGAAATGATCAAGTATTTGGAACCGAATATTCGACGAGTTATTTCCGAAATACAATCTGATTTACTGCGTAGAGTGTGTGAAAATTGGACCTCCAGGGTACGACAAGTACGCTCTAGCCACAGCGGCCACTTGGCCGAAATCGTTAAACATCAATGCCATAAAGTTATATAATTAATAAATCCAATTAGATGCATATTAAAAATGCTTTTCTCTGTGTTATTTCAATTTGAAGCTCTTTTTACAAAAAAATTAAATCTATGAATTAAAATTAAAAGAGTCACATCTGTAAAACCGTTTTTATATATTCTTGTTTTAACAAAACACTAATGAATGATTGTTGAAAACTATCCCCATGCTTATTTTTATTAATAAATCTACCCAAATATTCTAAGTTTATCGCATTGATAGCTCGGCGTTAAGCCATATTTACAAAAACAAATTGAATTATACTGCATCACTAAAAACAAGAATTCGAATATTTAGTTTCGGCCAAAAATAAATTGTATTGGGACTAGAGATGCCAAACGGGGAATCCCGTTCTTAAATCCCGAAGCCCGGGATTCTTTAATTTTAAATCCCGGGATTTTCGGAATTTTCTAAAATGTAATTTTTGCGTGCATTTTTCATGCATTTTGACATTCTACATGCCCGAATATCGCAAAGTGATGTTCAGCAAAGTTGTTAAGTTCAACACCTGCTGCAACATAGTTAATAAAGAAATGCGATATTTTCTGTTTTCCTTGAGTGGGGCCCTGGAAAATCAATTTTTCATAATTTTTTTCACAAGTTATCTAACACAATGCAATTAAAATCCTGTTCAACAAAATCGTCGAACAAAATGAAAATATTTCAATTGCTCAAAGATATTATTAATATATGTAAAAGCCCCCAAATAACAATAACGAAACCAAAATCAAAATGGCTCTAGCATAGTCGACCATTGAAAGTTATTTAAAAAAAATGGTATTACTACAAAACACGGTAAAGTTTGGAGATATTTGTTTTTTATACAAAAAACGCAAAAGTTTTTTTTATAAATATATCAACCTGGTTCGAATCCATATTTAAAATTTGCGGTAATCGGAAATACTATAATGGGTAATGCGATATACTATAAAAAAATAAAAAAGTAATACAAATTTGAGAAAATTTTGACTTTAAAAAATCGTGTTTGTGTGTGAGGTTTTTATTCCAAAATGACCCGACATTTTTTTAGTAAATAACACATAATTTGCCATCGAATAGTGCTAGGGCCAAAATTTGGTTATAGCCCTAATGTACATTGTACATACTTTAGTGTTATTTCTTCTTATATAATGTACATACTCATGCATGTATTTTATTGCAATCAATTGTGATTTATTTATGAATTATATTTTATTTTGTTTGTAAAGACAAACGTATCTTTCATATAATTTTCGGGATTTAAATTTTCCCGAACCCCGGGATTTTTAAAAATCATTGGGTCCTGTATGCATTGATATCCCTCGTTATTGTTTATATATCCCAAATAAATATAAACGTTCCTAATAACGTAAGATAGTCGAGTCGATCGTATGCTGGTGTGTACTCGATCGGTTTCGGGTTCCTTTCACGGTCTTTTGACAAACCGAGTTTATTAAGGCTGTTAAACGTTTTTAACGAATTATATTTTCTAAAGCTTATTTATACATATTTTTGAAAAACTTTAATTCCAATAATTTATATCTTAAAAGGTATAAAATAATTGCTATTTCAACTACTTAAATATTCAAAAATTTCAAATTTGTGAAGATTTAATATACAATTCTTAACATATATCTTATTAGCGTCCACGAAAATGTACAATTACAGCAAAATAATAACGATTAAATTTTAATACTAGTATTTAAAGGTAAATGTAAACACATTATGTAAATAAGAAAACAAATTAATGCTTTTAATGATAGGAAAAAAAAAAAGGAAACTAAAGCTAAAAAGTTTATTTAATGCTATTATTGTTTACATTTGTCTGAAAAAATAATAAAAAAGTTAATATTGTGTGTAAAAATATATATATTATACCCGTCACCATGACCCAAAAACCCTTGAAACTTTTTTTCAAGATGATTTGAATAGGAGAAAACACTAAAATATTACTATGTGTCAGTATTTAAAGCTTATTACAACATTTTATTGGCAAAAATAATAGTTTAAACTGACTATATTTAATTTTTTAATTTAATTGGCGTGTTTTAGGCTAAAATTGCGGTCAAAACTAAGCTCCCAATTAGCATATAGTGTGAAATGAATTTGACTATGACTGTTTATTTGCTATTATAAAATTGTTTATTGAAACCGAATGTATATTTTCTATTAATTTTTTTAGTTTTTGTACACATATATTTACAGAATATATACTGTTTTGTTATAAGAGAAAAATCTGTCACGTACGGTATGTCACGTACGATATTAAATTTTATTTATTATAAAATCATCCAATGATTGTTTTTATTTAAATATGACGGATTGTAAAGGAAAAATATTTCGTTTAGTGTAAGGAATTAAAAGAAAACATAACGCCTCTCACGATTCGCAAATTTTCGCATATTTCTACATGTACCTCAAAATGACTTCCGTTTTATGTCACGTACGATATACTCTTATTTCGCTCGATATTTTGGATAACAATGTTTCGGAAGAACTTTTTATTTTTTTAAAATATAGCACCCTCTGAATGAAACATACAGACCAACTTATTTTTCAGATACTCTTATTTTTGGAAAATCTATTCCACTCTATAGGCGTACAAATGTCACGTACGATGACATGGAATTGCCCATATGTATGTTGAAATCAATTTTCCGAAGCCTCCAAATAACTTACATACATGATTCATACATCGATATATTATAGTCCCAGATCGGTTGCTATTTTAATGCGGGAAAATTGATTTTTGATCTATATCTGGATTACTATGTTATTAATATAGACAATATAGATATATGTATAATGATAAATATTTCAATGACCTTCCCAACGACGTATGTATATAACGGCATAGTAATTCGGATCTACAATGGGTCAAAATCGGGAAAATTATTTTTTAACCCGAGACGAATATAGCACTCTTACTTGTATTTCTTATGAAACGAGCATTTACACATGTAATTGTTTTTTCTTTAACAGACATGTCTATAAAAGTAATTTTTCTTCATATTGAAGAAACCGTTTTTTTAGAGAGACAAAATCGTTTTTTTTTTTAAATACACTTTTTCGGTTAAACCGAAAACCGGTTATTTGATTTTGCCGGTTTTTTGATACTCTAGTGTGAATGATTAGTAAAGTTTACTAAACATTTTAAAAATATTTCCATAACAATTTTTTAAAAAAAGAAAGAATTTATTTGTAAAGTGTTTCAAAGTTAGGTGACGCCATTTACAAAATAACCTCCTAAGAGAGAGCTGCACGGTTTTATACATAGTAATTACATTAATATAAAATTTTAATAAATTCAATTTCCCCAATTATTTCCCCAATATGCAGCAATTCGACCATAGATAAGTTGCAACTTTCAAATACAGTAATAGTTCATCCCGAAATCGGCTAAATTCATTTAACCCTCTAAACTGTAAGACCACCTCAAGGCGGTCTTTGATTTTTGGGCCCCAGTGCTGTATTAAACATTTTTTCGCTTCAAAATAGTAAAAACTGTCTTTAGACAACACTTTTTTAAATTTTTTTTTTATACCTTCCAATAAAATCTGACAAGTCGTTTGTCAGCTATGATCAATCAAGTGGAAAAAGTCATCAAATTAGCATCAAAAATTATTTCGCAAATTTGATCGAAATCAAAATTTTACGGTAAGTAGTTAACATTTTGTATTTAAGTTTTAAAAGTGAAAAAAAAAATAAAAAGTTTGATTTAAAAATGAAATAGCGAAGACCTCCTCAAGGCGTCTTGCCGGTTTGTGTGTAGAAAAATGTCCTTCTCTCTTACATTGTTGTTTTCACCTTTTGTTCATAAAACTCTATCGTTTGCTCATGGTTCTATTATGTGCATCGTTTTATTTTACTATTGTGTTAAAGATTGTTATTATTAAACGTTCTTATACGAAAAATATCAATTTTGAGGAAATGTCTGATGAACAACTTCTCGTGTTCATCGATTCTGTAGAGTTGTAGAGTAGAGTAGAACCAATCCTGGCGAAAAACAATCAAAGGTTCCTCGGTATGATAGAAATCAACTGTCCTCAAATTATTCGAGAATACAATGATCGCATGGGTGGAGTAATCTCATGGATGGTCTCCAGGGTCGATACCATATTTGAGCTAAGACTCGCAGTATTATAATTAGGTTGTTCTACTATTTTGTGGGTATGATCTTTACAAATGCGTTATTTTTATACAAACGTCTGCAGGCCGATAAACCCAATGCTTCCAACAATGTGTCCGATTAAAAAACTGCTTTTACAGCTTCAAGATTTGTGGGAGGAAATAGCTGTTGGACTTGTTTCCTTAAAAAATATATCGTCTGTTGGATGACCATCTGTTCAAAATCTCGGTGAGCCTTTATCACTACAGCCTGATATATTAGGTGTTGGGAAAAAGAGCTGCTCGTCAAGTAGCGATGTTCAGTTCGATGTTGACGATCTTTTTCTTGTTTGGGTGGAGAGAAAAGCCAAAAAAAGGTGTAACATTGCAAAAAATGTGACACCCAAATCGTTTGTTCTAAATGAGACCTGTCAATTTGATAAAAATGGCTTCATCGGATAACTTTTACGATCTTGCCAGTTAGAGGGTTAAATTAAATGTGGAATGGATACAAGTATTTTTAGAAATAGAAATAGAAAATAGGTTTTAAGAATTTGTTATCATTGTTATCAATTTGTATCAACATTTTAATAAAATGTTTTTTTTTCACCAAGATAAAACTTATATTAATGAATTTCAAGGACAAATAATAATCCTAAGAATTTGCAATGACTCAAATATATTTCAAACGATATTATTTTTGTTTGACATCTTGTTAGTCGAAATGTGATAGGTATTTTAGAATGGCATATTTAATTATATTTTTACTAAAACTGAACAAAATCAAACATCAGAATAAATGCCAGTAGATAAATGAATTTCTTAAAATTGTAAACATATTTGTTTAAGATTGTTAGAATTTAATTCATTTTCACCAAAAAAGTAAAACTAAAACCACTTAACCAGCATAAACTCAGTATGCCATCTAGAATTCCCCTTTAAACAAAGTTATCCACTTAATTCATTCCCCTTTTGGTGGTTAGTTTACTCTTTTTATTACAGTTTCAACATTTGTGGAACTTGTTAACTGTCATACTGAAGCTAAATGTTCAACACAATTCCCCTCCTGAGTATTAATTTCCACCCTTCAAATATAGAGAACACAATATTTTTGTTCATTATTTTTGCACGAGATGGCGCTCACGGCTATACAAAATATTGATTTTATTCTTATAAAGTGTGGATTGCAAGAGAGAAAAATGTGGAGTGTTGAGTTTGGATTTAATTAGAAAGATGTATGAAGTAATTTAGGTATTTTAAACGCCGAACGTAACAAGTGTCTGTTGCTGAAATTGATATTAGAATTTACTCATAACATAGAAAATAAAAAAAGGTTTTTTTTTTTTAAAGCTGGAATTTTTAGGAGCTCAGAACGTTAATTGGAACATACAGATAATTAATTCCTTAATATTTGACACGTACCTATTCATTATTAAAATTTTTCCTTTATCAAATCAATTCCTTATATTCATTAATTTAAATCCATTACAAAATAGTTTAATACAATTTATTTTTCTTCAATGCAAATATTGGCTTGTTCGTTGGTTTGCTAGTTGTTATTACTTTTACTAGCTTCGTAAATTTGCAGAACAAAAATTAAAAAAAAATATTGAAAAATAATAAAACTAGAAAACAAACTAACAAACTGTATATGTATTACAAATAGGCTTTACACAATTTGTTTCTATTCATTTTTAAAAACAAATTGCATGAAGAACAAGTATTTTCATTCAACTTAAATAAACAACATTTTAACCATTTAAAGGTATAATGCATGTAGACGAGACACTTCGTTCCATCAAACAAAAATACAACAAATCATCTGATACAACAACAAATTACATTTACTAACATGTATTTTGTTGTTGCAAGTGTCTCGTCATGTACATGGCCCCCTTTTCGGACTTTATTTACCTTAAAAACTAAAAAATTATAATATGTATAGTGATTTTCCACGAAGAAAAATATAAAATTTGAATTTAAGTAAAATTTTAAAGGTGAAATATGTTATAACAAAATTTGGAACTAATACGGATCTAAATGTCCTTAAATCAATCCCACTACAACTGTTGCCATTCTATTTATTTTTAAACACCAAAATTCATAAAACGGCGAAAATGTGTTCCAAAAATGTTGTAAAAAATTTGCCAGGTTTGAATAGGTTTGCGGGGGGACTATGTCCGCTTAAGTGAGCCAATTTTTACTTGACACGCTTTTGCATTAAGTTATCTTTCCGGATCATATAAAAATCACGAAGAAAAAACAAAAAAAAAAAAGGACGAGCAAAATTAAAAAAATAATAATAATAATAAATAAACCTAAATATCTCTTGAACTGAAAGAGATAACCTACACATGTAAACGTTTTGAAGATCTTCCCAAGGATTTTAAATTTAATTTTCAGGTCATTTGGATCATAAATGGATTCCGACTACGAAGCTGAACAACTGTTAATCAACTTGAAAACACCTCAGGTCCAACCTTGTGATATTTCTTTGTAATATCTCAAAATGTTCCCGAGATACCGAATTATTTCCACCAAAAGTAAAGTTTCAAAATCATTGTGCCATGGTAAAATGAATTAATTCAACAATGCACAGTGGGGCAGAATCAAAATTTTTTGGAAATAAATCTGGCATTTCTAAACGGCTGGTCCCATAGGGAAAAAATTTGACATGAGCGTAGCCAAGGAGTAATCGAGTTTAATTTATTAAAATGGACTCTACAAATGCTCTAGGCGCGGCGCTATGGGGGCTCAAAGTAGGGTACCTTCGACATATAAAATTTTTAAACACGTGCCATTTTTTTGTTTCCCATCCGATTTCAAAGATTTTTAAATTTTTGGGAAGCGCTCGGCTAGATCTTGCAAAAACATGCTAGCATGCGTTATTTATCTCTTATAATTTCCGAGTTATAAACATTTCAAAATTGAAATTTTAAAATTTTGCCATACCATGGTACGCTTTTTTAAAAATATAGGGCGTACTTTTGAACGGAATAATATACAAACAAAAATAAGAGCAATATCAATTACGGATCCGAAAATAAACAATTTTTGTTGTTTTTTGGGCGAAAAGGTGACTTTACTCTTTTTTTATTCAAATAGAACTTTCTTTAAGGACATATAACTTTCGAATATGTTGCTCCTACGCCTTTCGGAATTTGATATATTTTTTATCAAAATTTTAATTTTGGTCCACATGTTCTAAAATCTCAAAGCTGGGATCAGAAAACGGAAAGCAGTTTTGGAAACCTTGATGTTATTCCTATTTATTTTTAAAGCATTTTCCCAGCCCCAAAGGAAATTTAGGACCTGTGGGCAAAATTGTAAAAAATAAAATTTTTGGGATTTTCGCTCCAAATTTTAGGAATTGCGGGATTCCCTTTGACCTTTTGACAAGTTTTTTTACACTTTGTTATTTGGAATGAGAATTTTAAAAAACCCTGCAAATTTCGTTTAGTTTTGTTAATAAATAATGATTTTATTACATATTACATATTTATTGAGCTCTAAAACTAAAATTTTTATCAAAATTTTGATAGGATTGCAAATATTAGAAACAATTTGGTCCACATTTTTTCCGAACTAGCTTTTTTGTTTAGATAAGTTAATTTCCGATATTACAAAAAAATTTCAAGTCAATATCTCAATTATATTCAAAAATATGCCACTTTAAAACTGTGTCCTTCAAAAATATTGCATTTTAATAACTTAAGCTCGAATACTCCTTGGCTACGCCCATATCAAATTTTATACCGTTTAGAAATGCCAGATTTATTTCCAAAAAATTTTGATTCTGACCCATTGTGCAATGTGTGAGTTACATTTAAATAAATCATGCAGATTTTATGAAATATGCTTCAGACGGATTCAAAGTCAGTGCCAATGAAAGAATCTGTTCAATGTACAGGGTAACTGATGAATGCTGCCATCAAAGAGTGGGCGTTTGGGATAATGAAACAAGAATTTGGACAGTCAGAAGACGGTCCTACTTGCTATTGTGGCTGCTGCCATATGAGCGTATCATACAGTTTCGAGCTTATCTGCTCAAATGAGTATCAAGAGAATATTGCATAAGGCATTAAATTTATTTCCTTATAAAATTCAAAAACCAAGCAAACTTAACGATGTAGACATGTCAATTTGCTTGGAATTTTGTTAGAAGATCATTCAAATTATGGCTGAGGACGAAAACATATTCAACTGCATTTGTATGTCTGCCGAGGCCCATTTTGATCTAAACGGCAATGTCAACAAACAAAAATTTTGGACTATGGAGTGACTCTAATTCACGATACTCCATGAGACGGAATTGCATCCAGCTCGGTTAACAATGTAGTGTGCAGTTTAACCGTTTTTTCGAAGAAAACGCTCGCCCAGTTAAAGATGTTGAAAGAGTTCTTCTTTCAACATCTTTACTTTGTGTGGTTTCAACAAGATGGTGCAACTTGTCGCGTAGCCAGCTCTGTTAGGACAAATTTGCAAAGAAAATTCACCAATAAGCCGATATTCAGAAACTCCACATTCCGTTGGCCCCAAGGTCTCCTGGCCTTACTACACTCGATTATTGTAGGGTTATTGCAAACAACATCCTGTTTGCAAAACAAAACTACACATTTTGATGATTTAAAGCAATGCATTAGAACAACATTTGAGGCAATTCACGCTGAAATCGTTCAAGTTATAATGAGCCGAGCGTGGAGGTCATTTAAATTCAATCATTTTTAGAAACCATTACATTTTTTAATAACAAACATGAAGTATGTTTTAAATGAATAGAGATGAAATAATGTATATGAATTGAAAAGAGTTATTTGAGTTTATTAATGTAGCAACATTAATCAGCCAGCCTGTAGTATCATAAGAAATTCTTTGCATCGAATGGATGATCATGTTATCACCAATTTATACCAGTTGTCTATTCTAGTATCTGCTTAAACTCTTTCCCGAAATTTTTACTTCAAAAAGAAAAGATATTTTTTCAGAGATAGATGAAGTATAACAACTTTATTAACATTTATCGTTCACTGATGACAAAAGCCTGGTAACAACTAGAAACGAATATTAAGGATTAAGATAAGAGGAGTAGTTAATGGGGGCGGTCTTTAATATGTGAGACTGACGAAGTTCCATTGTACTGAAATTATTACGTTTTTCACAATAATAATTTTCGGTTGAAAATTTGATTTATAAAAAAAACCTGATACTAACCAAGAAACGGGTAGTGAATTAGTAGTCAGCCCCAACATTTATTTCAATAATTGCCTTCAGCTGCTTGTCTCCAAAACCTAATCGGTTATGCGATTCCTAATTAGAATTATGTTATTATGTAACTCACAAAAAAAACACTTTTTGAAAACGTTGACATGTTTTAATTCACAACCTTTGCACTTCCCTCATAATTCCTATTACAAGCTCAATAAAACGATGGTGTTCCTTTAAATTGTCCTAACACTACTGACACGGGAATAAGCACTATTTATTATAGAAAACACACAAAATAATAACTTTACTCTATAACAGTTAAGAATTTGTATTATATGTTTATTCCTTTTAGCATGAAAAGAAGTTGTATGTGTTACAAAACCAATTTTTGTATTTTACATTAAATTTGGTTTTATTTCCGTTTCTCCTGACAAATCGAAATAAATGACTTTAATTCCTGTACAAATCACAGAGAGGGAAAGAAGGGACAACAAAAGCAACTACAAACAACAAACAAAATCTAGGTCAATCCATTAAAATTAAATACAAAAATTTGTTTTTATCATAAAAAAAAACACGGAAATAACAATATTCGTAACGACAGCAAAAAAAAAACATGAATGAAAAATAAAATGTTTGACTAAATATCTGGAACAATGATACGAAAATCAAAGAAAACAAAAGCAAGAAAAAAGAAATATATGAAATAAAAAAGTTATTAATCAAGCTTATAAAATAGCAGCGGATAACAATGATACACTGCAATATAACATACATCATTTTTAGCAGACATACTACATACCTTTATAACCACATCTATCTCTTCCTTGCTGCTGTTTGGTTGGTTTTCATTCTTTAGTTTAAGGATTCCAGAACATGGATTACTCCACAATAAAAGGAGATACATCACATGGAGATAAATGACTGCATTGTGGGGTGTAAGCAAACGTTTTACCTGGCCATCTGTTTTTGTCTGGTTTTAGTGTCAAAACATCTACCGAAGTATTTTCTCCAGATTTTGGGGTGAGATAAAAATTAACAAAAATAACAAACGATTCGCACAAGTACGCGGGTATGATGGCTTATTGAACAGTCATGTCGAAGAGTTCCTCATGCAGTTATTTGTTTAGGTTATTCTAAAAGGATGTGTTAATTTCAATTACGTATTTTGTAGTATAAAGTAAACATTTTCTATTTCTATTCACAGTTGATAAGTTTTATAGAAATCTAAATTCTAAGTGAGCAAAATTAATTAAATTGTAAGAAAACTGATCTGTTTAATTGTAAGAACTCCTGAATTTTTCTTACATTCGAACTAACCGTATTATAGAATTATCGTAGCCGATTGTAAGAACTCCCGAATTTTTCTAACTTTCGTATTCTAGTAGTAGAAATCAAATTCAAGAACTCCCGAATTCTTCTTGAATTAGTTGTAGTTTAGCCGATCGTAAGAACTTCTGAATTCTTCTTACAATCGTATTTTGCATCCGTAGCCGAATTCAAGAACTCCCGAATTCTTCTTGAATTAGTTGTAGTTTAGCCGATCGTAAGAACTCCCGAGTTCTTCTTACAATCGTATTTTTGCATACGTAGCCGAATTCAAGAACCTCCGAATTCTTCTTGACTTCGTTGTAGTTTAGCCGGTCGTAAGAACTCCCGAATTCTTCTTACAATCGTATTTTTGCATCTGTAGCCGAATTCAAGAACCTCCGAATTCTTATTGACTTCGTTCTAGTTTGGCCGACTGTAAATACTAGACTGCTAAACAACCCGAACTATTTGTAATATTTCACTACAAACTCCCGTTTGTTTTCTTTTTTCACTAAGCCGAGGATCAACCGTTCTTGTGTACCGACCCCGCCGTTTCATCACCGTATAAGTTTCTACCGTCCCGCCGCTGCTACGTTTCATCACTTCAACGCATTTGAATTGCTGAATAACGTCGTAGATTTAAGTATTTAATAAGTAGATTACGGTTTCGTTAATAAAAGCTTTGTTTTGAATATTTTTATATACCACCAAAAAATATTCGTGTTTTATTTAAAAGGAAGCAGACCTCTGAATCGAACCTGGACAGACTGAGTCATACCTCAGCTGGAAAAATAAACTGCATTACACAATAACAAAAACCTAGTACGACTTTTACAAATTTTGATCTCAATAACTGGAGATAATGTTTTTTATATAGTCCCATTTAAGGGAGGTAATATAAATGAAACCAAAACCCAGGTGAATCATGAAAGCGATTTTCCTCTTCAAATCGTCATTAAAGGTATTGGCTCCTGCGTATATCCTAATGAAATAAAGATTTGTTTGGAAAATAGAGGTTTCAAAATAAAGAATATCATGATCATAAGAAACAGATATAATTTTGAACTGAACTGGAACCTGGTGACATTAAACTGAAAAAAGGTGAAGCCCATCATATTTATAATTTAAGTTATTTTTTGCATAGGAAAGTTACTTTGGAGCAACCGCATAAATGATAACGACCCGTCCAACGCTTAAAATTTCAAAAATATGGTCACACCCAGGCACATTGCAAGTTACACTCAGTTTGTGTTGTGTGCAGCTTGCAGGAATCATATCAATCTCATAAATCGAACATATATTCTAAGGTGAAAATATGCAGCAACTGCAGTGTAAACCACACTCCCAATTATAGGGGCTCCATGGTCAAACAATTAACTCAGAAATCTAGAGCTTTTCTTGCACAACCACCTTATCCTTTAGAAATCAATTATCCCCAGATCCCTCATCCTATTCAAGTTAAATCATCGCTAGAATTGTCTTCAGATCACTCACCCACTACTGCTACTTATTGAACCCCCGAGAAATGGTATCACCGACTGGCAATTTAGCGATGACAGGCACAAGAATAAATTGGCTTAAATTTTAAAAATACCTCAGTAGTCATTGCTTGGAAAACATATCGCTAAGAACATCAGAAAATATCGATCACTTTCTTATAAATTTCGTTAAAAATCTCATACTGACTGCTAAAATCCCCCGACTAATCAGATATAATAAGGAAAATATTCAGTAGATTTCGAACTAAGTATTAAATGAAAAATTAAAGTTCGAAAAGTGCGGCAATTTCACAGATCCCCCCAACTCAATCCAAGTTAAAATATTGCATAAAAAAACTTAAAAGGCTCTTGTAACATCGAAACTACCTAAATCCACTGGCCCGCATCATACTGTTACGTTTTTACCTTTTAAAAACGGGGTTTATTTCCTTTAAATAAACCGGATATTTTTGATTGCAAATAAAAGCAGTTTTAGTTTTATAATGTACAAGTATACACTTACAAGACAGTTGATGTTAACTCTAACAGCGCCTATGATCAACTCAACTCACTACTGCAGCCTCTGCCACTATTTATACACGCGCCATCTATCGTGAATCTTCTACAAGGATCTTAACGGACAACTAGAACATTCGAATTCCAGAGATTTCGATGTTAATGTTAGCAGCTTAAACATTTAGTGTTGCCACACTTATAAACAATGCTAGCAACCGCATGCCATCAACATTGTTAATGAGTAGAAGCTTCTACTAATGGACGTGTTCATTAACATGATGAATGTTGCAGGTAGTCGTTACCGTTAAATTCAAATCGATATTGCTCATTCGTAACAATACTTATTTAATAATAGCGGAACAATGCTGAAACAATGATGAAATTGGACATAAACAAGTTTAAATGTCTTTCTACTAACCATTGTGAAGATCGGTCCATATCATGATATTAACATAAATTTGAACAAAAGGTAATAATCACTCTGTTAAATTCTGTACGTTTCGGACAATAACTAATGCAAGTTCCGATAGAAGGCTATACAAGATTCGGCATAGCCGAATATAACACTTTTACCTATTATACCCTTCAGAAGGGTATATATAAGTTTGCCATTCCGTTTGTAATTTCTACATTTTTCATTTGCGACCCCACAAAGTATATATATTCTGGATCGTTATATATAGCGAAGTCTATATAGCCATGTCCGCCTGTATGTTGAAATCAACTTTCAGTAGCCCCCAAATAACTTGCAAACATAATTGTTACATAAATATATCGGGAATTCTTCCGGCTCGGTCGAGAAAATTGGCCCACAAATGGCTGAGATATAAGGAATAAACCGGGATAACCTCCATTTTTGGTCTATTTTTGATCTATATCTGGATTACTAAGTCATTAATATAGACAAAATGGATATCTAATGATAGATATTTCAAAGTCCATTGCAACGATTTACATAAGGTTATAGTAATTTGGAACCACAATGGGTCAAAATCGGGTCATTAATATAGACAAAATGGATATCTAATGACAGATATTTCAAAGTCCATTGCAACGATTTACATAAGGTTATAGTAATTTGGAACCACAATGGGTCAAAATCGGGAACATTATTTTTGAACACGAATATTTTTTTTAGCACAAACATTTTTTTTGTATAATTTAAAAGAAAATAATTTTAAAAAATTGAAAAAAAAATTTTTTTTAAAAAATTGGAAAAAATTAAAAAAAAATAATTTCGAAAAAAAAAATTTAAAACAATTTTGAAAACTAAATTTTTTAAACTTTGAAAAACAATTTTGAAAAAAAACTTTAATTTGTTTACCTCAAAATATTTAACATTTTTATTTTAAAGTATAATTTGGTGAATGGTATATAAGATTCGGCACAGCCGAATATTGCTTTTTTACTTGTTTTTATTTTGTCCAGCCAGTGCCGGACGTAAACAATTTTTATCAATTTTCTGAGGGACTGTATGTGGACTAGGAATAAATGTTTCCCGATTTTCACCATACTTTACAGTAAATCATCTTAGAATTTCATAAGGACCCAGAATATATACTTTTTTGGGTCTGCGATGAGTATTTCGATCTTTTTTAGTGATGGCTATAAAAAAATACAATTCTAAATTTAAAATTAAAAAATATTCAGAATTTGTTCAATGTTATGTTATGTTGGGTATATCAAGACATCATAAAAGATGAATCTACAAGGTATAAAACTTAGAAGAAAATCTTATTGAAACACCCTGTTTTAACACCATACAACAAACAACTGTCAAACGGACAAATGCACAGACTGGCAACCAAGTAGAGGGTGAGCGAGTTGGTGGAGAGAGGAACATACAAAACGCAAAACTACATTTTGATAAATTATCCTGTTCACATGTCATTGTGATGGAAATGTTGCATAAATTTATTGTATTTGTTGTATACGATACATACCAATCACTTTACGTGTTAAAGTTGATGGAAGCACATATATACACACACACAGATCCACACACATACAAACATACTTGCATACTAAAACAGATACTCACATAGTAAATTCATACAAATAGACATTATACCTTCGTGTTAAACAACGTGAAAGATTCCTTTAATTTTTGCAAAAACCATCAAAACCATTATTGAATGATAAATATCGATTGTGTTGTATTCGTTGCCGTAGTTGGAGTTGAGAAACCTGCACAGACATAAAGTACAGATAGACTAGGTGAGTAAGTAAAAATCCTCAAATTTAATGAAATTATAAATACAAACATATTACACTTTACGATTCAATATTAATGTTTAGGGTGGGTAAACTTCACTATTCTGGTTCTATGGGTAAAATTCCATGAAACTTTGCAGAAGAAACCATCGCTCAAAAATTATTTTTTCCAAAACAATCAAGAATCGAGACAAAGATTTTATCGCCTTTTTTGCGGAAAATTTGCGAAATTGTTGTGAATATTGAGGAATATTTGACTTTCTCATAATGAAATCCAGGGGCTCGAAATTCGTCTTTGAGCTATGGTTTCTTCGGCAAAGTTTCTTGGAATGACCCATAGAACAAGAATCGTGACGTGCCTTTGCAAATTTTTAAGCCATTTATTGTAAATCCGACGCACTCCTGAAAGTTGGCAAAGGACTAATTTGCTGTCAACAATGTACCTCTTATGGAAGTCACCCAGTAGAACACCTTTGGAAAATGCTCAAGAGGAAGCTGGAGGATTTCAGTCCGAAAAATAAGAACGAATTTTGGGAAAAAATCCAGGAAGAGTGGTTTTCCATTGACTAGGACGTAGGGTGTCTACCAACAGCTACAAGTTCACATTAATCATTTTTTACTTCTGTATAGTCACAGTGTCTGTCATACTGTCTTCTATATGAGTGTATAGATTTTGTTTGATAAAAAATAAGAAAAAAACGGTCCAAAACAAAATACTTGTAAGTATTCACATCTGGATTTTGCACAATTTGTTATTTGCATTTGTTTATGTATTTTTATTAATCATTTTATTATTCATTCTTTCAATGTTTTGGTGTCTTCGATTTGTAAGGCTATATGTGCATACCTACAGATATATTATTGTTGTTTGCCGTTTTTATCATCAAAAATATATCGACATAAACATAAACAAAATTAATGATCTTAAAGATTTCTTTCATACGTATCCAAGTTCACAGAACCACGCATGTTCCATATGTATGAATGTACAACGATGCCTGACTTTAAACAAGTTTCATACTTTAAGTTTTCTTGCCTTCGTGTGTCTGTTGTGTCTGCTGTTTCGATGAGACTGTGGATAAACTGAGATTGAACTTGTATGGAAATTAATGTTGCATATTTAACTTGTTGCAAAATGTAAATAAATAAAGTTTGTCATCGTAAATATGTATACAATCACACATACTACATACTACATATTTGTAGACTCGCATACTAATCCAAAAATACATATTTATGTTTTTGATATACAGAGTTGTAGGAGGTTAAGAATTCTAAATTGAGAAGAATGAACTCAAAAAGCATAAGTTTAATACGAGGTGTACAAGTAATTTGTTGGGTAGAAAAAAAAAATTCAACATATATGTAGTTAATTTCGATTTATCCAATATACAAACTAAACAAGTAAGAGTGTTATATTCGGCTGTGCCGAACCTTGTATATGTGACAATAAAATATTTTTCTGATATAGGGGTTATATGGGTTGGTAGAATGATTTAGGTTCACATAAATTTTGTTTCATCACGATATTTATTATTATAAGATTTCTGAGGGGGGCCTTGTATGGAGTCTACGAACAAATTTTGGCCGATTTTCGCCATATTTTGTAGTATAATTTCAGGATTGCCGCATAATCATCATATTTATGACTGCTGAAACAGCATTCCGTGGGGACATTTGTATGGGGGCTAGGTGAAATCATGGATTGACATAGCCCATTTTCAATACCTTATCAATAGAGAGTATTTTTGGAAAATTTCGCCAGCTAGCTATCGGGTTTTCAGCAGATAGACGAACAGATTGACAGACGGACGGATATAGCTAGATTGTCTTAACATCTTATAAGGATATTTCGATGTGTTACCAATGGAATGATAAAATCAATATACCCACCATCTCTTCAAATGGTGGGTATAAAAACAAACGTTTTTAACTAAACCTGTGAAAGTTGTATAATTCCACATTGCTCTAGTGTCGACATTTATATTGGATGGAGCAAACATAGATTTTATACTGTATTTGAAAACTGGTTAAGGGGCGAACTTACTGTCCAGGTATATTCAGAAAGTACAAACCAAAACCATCTTGGCAGACCACCAAAATCAGTCAACAACTGTAGCGATAGATCTAAATGGCTGAAACTTTAAAAATCGGATGTAAAAATATATATCATCCAAAAAGTTTTTAACGCTAGTCCAGTGAAAACAAAACGGATTCTAAGTATTAAAAGTATTCCAACGCCAAGCGATGAAAAACAGTTCTCAAATGAAGAAGCATTAGCATTATATTTGGATCTGAAGTTAACAAAACAGCAATATAATCAGCTCGGATTGTGTGCCATTGAAAAAGGCTCAAATCTCTATCCATCATATCATCATATAACTGCTGTTAAGAAGGATTGTTTGCCACCAGTGGACACTCTTACAATCACATCGATTTTGGTAGAGATATCTACTTAATCATACAGCTCAGCGCTTGCTACTGTCATTTAAAGGAAATGATTTGAAGAAATATGGAAACTGCAAGTTAACTCTCTTTTGCAAATGGACAAAAACAATACAAGCAATATGTATATGTATATGAAAATACTTCAGACACAGATATGTTCATGATGTCATTCGTACCATTGCGATTGATAAAAAATTTGGAAGACTTGGAGCCTTCTTCCAGTAGGATCCATACAAAGCATATTTGGAAAAATCAAACACCATCTTCTACAAAATACTGCAGACCAATTAAATTTGAATTTAGAAAGGAAGTTCATGAAGTCATTAAAAAAGAAGTCAGTGATATTAGTCAGTGAAATTGACGGTCAGACAATTGAAGTAAGCTACAAATTAGTGCTAACGATGATAGATGGAAAAGTAGGCCAGGCTTTGACTGACACAAAGGCTTCCTCCAGCTGCATTATATGTCAAACCACCACATCAAGACACTTAAACCAAGTACCGGAAAAATCATTAGATAATACTGATGCATATGAATTTGGATTATCACCGCTACATGCAAGAATATGATTCATGGAACACTTACTAAAAATCAGTTATGATTTGGATTTTGGACCTACAGGATCAATAAGAAACAACGACACCAATAAGGAGTTAAGAAGTTTTAAAAAGAAACATGTTCATGGCGAATTTCTCAAATAGGTAGATCAACCAAAACAAGGATCAGGTAATACGAATGATGGGAACACATCAAGAAGTTTGTTTTCAGATCCTGAAAGAGTATCTAAAATAACAGGTGTTGATATAAATCTTATTTCAAGATTTAAACGAATTATCGATGTAGTTGTGTGTAAGGAACAAATTGATGCTAGAAAAGTTGGTAGTTATGTGAAGGAAACTGCACGAATATATACAACCAAATATATATGTCTGCAACTTTTCACAAAATCCTTTATCAGGAAGAAGATATAATTAAGCATCATTTAGTACCACTTGAGATCTATCAGAGGAAGCCCAGGAAAATAGGAATAAGGATTACAGATTTTTATAGAGAGCACAATACCAGAAAAACATCACGAAATTCTACAAATGAAGATCTATTTAATATAGTACTTGCAACATCAGATCCGCTCATCACTAGTATAAAAGTCAATGGGAAGTAGAACATCGGGACTTAGATGAAGAAGCAAAAGGGCTGCTAAAGGACAGAGATAATTTAGAACAAAATATGGAATATTTGCAGGCTATTTTCCTCAAAAACTGCTGAACCGATTTTAATGAAATTAAAACTGGAGAAAAATTCATGAAGATATCTGTCCATCAAAAAATTTCTAAAATATCTCTATCGGTTCAATAGATACAGAGTTTTGGCTGAGGAAAAACGATACTGTGCCACTGTGCGCCGTACCAGATTTTATGAAGATGGTCACATTATTGGTCATAGCTCCCACATAAACACATTAACATATGTAAATATCTTATAAATATCGGATTTTGTAAATATCGATCTATATTTGTTCATAGCCCCATAATAAGTCCACTTTGGAAAATCACGTAAATTCGACATCAATAATCTCCATGTACAAAATCGCCGTACCTAATTTTATGAAGATCGGACCATAATTGGTTATAGCCTTCATAAAAAATCATTTCCGAAAAACACATTAACCAACATAAATTATTTATACAAATTATAATATCCAACCAAAATTTTACAAACAGATCAGTTGTAGGCAAAGTATAACAAGTAGTCCGACTCTTTGACTGCAGTACCTAACTCTAAGCATGTGTTAGTGAAAAAGTACCTAAGTCTAAAAAGTACCTAAGCGTTCAAAATTAACGCTTTTTGGAAATAAAAATGTACTGCAAAGTGTTAAAAAAATTCGTAAAATATTGTATATAAGTGTAATAACGTGGATCGGCCTTTATTTAATCGGAAAATCGTAGTCAAAATATGAAGTATTTTGATTTGTTTAATTCTCTCACAAGGGTGTTGAATTCACACCGTACCCGTATATGTGAGAGAGTAATTTTAAAAAATAGAGAGTCGGACTACTTGTTATACTTTGGTTGTAGGTATGCAGATATCATACTGTAAGATTTTTTTTTTAGGAAATAAATAGAAATAATCTTTATACTCCAAATTTCCTCTAGACGATGTTAGCTATGAGTGCGTTCGTAAATGCAATAAAACTAAAGTTTAGCGTTCGAAAAAGCGTATTTGCCATAATCTCTTTACGCCAATCGTTTTTCAATGCATATTCATGAAACCGTGGCATCAGTGAGGCAGAAATTTACTGCAATTACAAACGCACCCTATAGTGTGAGCAATTGAACACTTCAAGGCAGCATCTTTAAAATCGATATTCTTATAGTATCTGAAGAGGATAACATACAAATTGCAGTTTTTAAGTTCATATAAAGAAAAGCTATGCAAAAGATAGTTTAAAAATTGCGAAGTAATTTTTGAGAGTAAAACACCAATAAAGAAATGAATTACCTACTCATTAAATTAATTACAGCCCTTTCCTTCCTACGACCATGTTAATCAACTAAATGCTCACAAACAATTTGGGTATTCATAAAGCCGTGATGTTAGAAGAAGGAACACAGTTAAAGTTTTGTATGTTTGAGGACACCACATGCAATTTTAAATTGTGTTGTATAAAATACTGTAATAAAATGACGCCTTCTTGTGTGTGTCATTCATTTGTGAAGCGTATTCTGGATAACACTGCAGGTTATTTGAATGATGGCGTTGATGATGAATGACCTCGTTGCGTTTCTTTGATTCATTATTTGTGAGAGAGTATGTTGTCATTTTGGGTTGTCGCACAACAGGAGTCATCATAATGTTCTTTAAGTTTTTATTTCCAGTTAAAATGTATTTTTTTTTCTTTTTGCTTGAAAATCACAATCCTACTGGTAGCTTTATGAGAGCTGGGCTCGTGTTCATGCCACATGCCCGTTTGTTTTCGTTTAAACTATAGTACGAGTAATAATGTTTTTGTTTTACGATCAGATTCATATTTTTTATTTAAGTGTTCTTTTTATTTCTTGGATTTTATAATTTTGTCAATTGTTGTCTTTTTTTTATGATCCGTTTGCAAAGGCGTCAAATTATTTATTAGTTTCACATTTTGTGTGTTTTGAGCAGTTGTAAAGGGGGCCTGAAAATTCTATTTAAATTTATATTTGTTTTTTTTTACAACAAATTATTAAATTGCTGTCATGCTGTGAGTTTTATTTTCAAATTCCGTTATTATTTATTTTAGGAGTTCTTTATTTAAAGCCAATTTAAAATTTTATGACATTTCATCGGTCTGATTAAATGATCAAAAATAATGTTTCTGACTGCAAGCTAATAAAGTTATTTGTTTTTCTGTTTTAAGAATATGAAAATTATTACTAGAAAAATACAATTAACAACTTAGTTGAAATAATGTTTAGACCAGGGTATTCAGATAATTGCTCAATGTTAATGAATTTTAGCAGACATATTTAATACATTAGTTAAGGTTTTCTACTTTTTAAATTTATTGGAAAAATTTAAATTAATATTTAATACTCACAAGTAATACGATGAACATTTCAAATTGAAATCTTTGACTCTTCTTTCTTGACAAAATTAAACTTTTTAAGTGTCAGACAAGATAGAAAGAAAGAAAGTAGAAAAGACATGCAATACATCATCAATTCCCATTCTTATTGTTTTAATTTGTTAAATTAATGTAAATAAATTTCGTTAAGAATTCATTCATCGTCTTGTTTTCCATTCCGTTTATATACATTGAGCTTAATGTGTTTTAATTAAATTTTAAGAAATCTTTTACAAGCCATTTAGCTCAAAGGACAACAGGACTAAAACGAAATGCAAAGAACACAAACAGAAAAACACAATGGACACATGGAAATGGAAAAAAAACCGGAAAAGAAATTGGTGATGATACTGTGAAAAACTTAAAAAAAAGGAAATACAAACTATTAAAAAAGAAATTATAGTCAGAAATGGACATGAAGTTTTATTTTGCAACAACAAAATTAAAAAAAAAAAAACCTGACAAAAAAAGAAAAATGCATAAAGAAAAGACCAGAAAAAAAACCAAGTGACAAAGTGTGCCAAATTAACGCTTTTCACAATATTTTATAGTTTTTTCTTCCCACAATTTTTTCATCCTTTCATCGTTTTAATACTGCAGTATCAGACATTTAGACATTCACCAAAAATTCCTTTCCAAACGACCATGGTGGCATGTGGGAGTTTTTAAGTGCAGAACTTTGACGACAGATACTAACCATCAGCAACAGATGCACAAAGTTAAAAGTTAAATAGCTGCAGTAAGTAGTTTTTTTTTTGCACTTCTCCTCCCTCTTTTACACTTTTATTCCCATGCAACTATTGCAACAATCGTATCAGGAGTATTTAATGATTCTCCTAATGATGATGAAGGTGGTAAAAGTAAAAAATGATTCATAGAATTGTGGAAAGAAATAAAAAACGTTTTAAATTTGTGAAGAATAAAAACAAAAGAAGCCTGTGTGAATTGTGCACGAAACATAAAAATGGCCACAGTGTTTAAAAAACAAAGGAGTAGGAAATTAATGGCTAATGGATTGTTGCGACACTTTAGGTTTAATATCGTTTTAAATACGTACTTGAGGAATGTTGAAATGGAAGTAGCAGCAGCGTATAATTAAGAAATTAATTTTGTAATTAAGTAATAAAGAGACATGAAAGTAAAAACCAGTGCAATATGAAGCAGACAATTGGATGATAAGATATTTAATCGTATTTTTGCAATGAAATATAAATTCATACATATCCAGTTATTTATGTTTAAATCCTACAGTTCAGATTGTCTTTATCGACATTAACTTATATTATCTTGTATGTTTTTGTCTCCAGTCGGGACTTCTTTTTTAAAAATTCCAGGAGTTTTTACCCCAGCATCTCCCAACGACCATCTGGATTAGAAAAGGTTGCTGAACTAGGTTCAGTAGGTTGAAGACACAATATTAATGAAAGTCATTTGCATCATCCACAATAATGTTCTAAAGTGAAATAGTCAATTTCCAGAATCCCTGTTTACTACTGGGTGATGCAATTTTTGTTTCCATCCAATGTATGCTTTTTTCGTCCAGATTTTTCAAAGGTCAGCTTCCTTTGAAATCTAAGTTAGGTTACGTGGGTTGCCCGCAAGTTAGCGAGTTCACTCGGAGGCCTTTTTGTGATACCCTTAGAATTACCATTCCCTTATTTTGAAAATTTCATACAGAAAGGGAGAATAGTTGCCCACCCTAATTTCGTTGCATATGTACTTCTTGTGATCCCCGTGAGAACCAGCCGGTACTTCTAATAAATCTTATCGTTTTTACTAGTGGCACATCTCTGAGACAGTCCAGATCATGGAAAAGAGCTCTACCTAAGATGTAGTAGTCTATGTTCTTGTAAGGCTGGGCAGTCACATAGAAGGTGTTGTACCGATTCTTCCTCCTACTCATCCAGACAACTTCTACAATAGTTATAACGTAGGTAACCCATATGTTCTGACATGCGTCCAATCATACAGTGCCAGTGATTACACCCGTAAGAAGCCTGATCGAATTCCTACTAAGAGACAAAAGAGTCTTAGTCCTATTCTCTGTCAGAGTGGGCCAGAGCAATCTGGATATTCTACAAGTGATGATATTTGACCACCTGAGTTCCATCTCACTCAAAGCCCATAAATTTATCAATTTCGATACGGTCACCAAGGGAGTGTGAATATCCCTTTGCGCAAGAGATACGTCTAGGGACAACCCGTTCGTTGCGCATTCGTCGGATACTTCATTTCCCCGGATGCCCTCATGTCCTGGGACCCATATCAACTCGACGTGATGTTGTGCCAGTGATTGGATGCAGTTGAGAAAACATTTCGACTTAATAAAGTTGGAGTTAAGAGCCTTGATTGATGCAAGGCTGTCCAAGTAAATATGTATAGTCGAATTTTCGACATTCAGTTCCCGGATTCTTCTCGCGGCTGTATCGATGGCATATATCTCAGCCTGGAAAACCGTGCAGGTATCCGGAAATCGAAGATACAGCAAAAGGTCCAGTTCATTGGAGAAAATTCCCGAGCCCGTGCCTCTTTCTGTCTTTGAACCATCAGTGTAGACTGAGATCACGTCGTCCCTTAGGACAGTGTTCGCGGGCCAGTCATCCCTTGTCGGTATCTTGATCCTAAACGTCCTATCAAAATTCGGTGTAGGTACCAAGTAATTCGTTTCTTGTCCCATGAATGGCCTGCCTATCTTTTGTAGGATAGTGCCGTGACCAATACGATCATGCTTCAGTCCGCTCGACTATTTGAGTCGTATAGCAGACTTACCAGAAATTCATTTGATATATAACTCAAGGGGAGTTATATTTAGCATCGTCTCTAGACTGGCCTGAGGGGTGGAATTTAGAGTAGAAAGGTGAGTCTTGGTGTTCACCGCTCTCCACCAAAGAATAGCCCCATAGGTCAAAATAGGTCTTACGACCGCGGTGTACATCTCATGTACAATAAATGGTTTAAGACTCCATCTCTTCCCAAAGGTTTTCTTATATATATAGAAGGCACATAGTGCCTTCTTCATTCGACTTACAGCTTAGAGTCCTAAATTACGCCAAGATATTTGGCTTCGCTTGAAATCTTTAGAAAAGTACCATCCAGTCGGTGAAAAGAACCAGTTCTGTTTTGGCAGGGTTGACACCTAGACCGTTTTCTCTGGCCCATGATAGTAGAAAGCTGAGAGCTGATTCCATGAGTTCACTTATTGTGGGAAGAGTGGAAGCAATTCTCCACTTACTTATATTTGAGAGGTATGTAATGGAAATGGCAACAAGAAGCTTACTCAAAATTAACGGGTCTACAATACTGAGACCCAGGCACACCAGCCCTTGTACGAATCAGCACATGGATTCTAGGCGATCCTATTTTCTCGGATTACATTATTACGGAAATCAAATTCGATAGGTCATTGCCAATATAGGTATCGGTAGATTGCAAAAGGTTTTTATGAATTAACAGACTGATCGAATTTGTTAAAATACTAGAATTATTTTAGACTTCAAGATTAATGTAATGCCTTTAAGGCAGAAATTCTGGCGATATTTGAAGGTTCTTATTACGTATTGGAAATCTACATGTGGTAATAAGGTGTGAGATCCCTGAACTGGTTGATGGTACACTATTAGGTAAAACTGTGCAGGGTAATAGGAAGCTGGAGTATCGTTGCAACGATATTGCGGATTTGCTTGCAAGGCAATGCTCAAAATATCTGAAACATGCTTGAATATCCATAGGGTCGTTTCAAAGAAAATGCTTCAAATGGATGCTTAGCTTGAATATAGCAGAAACCAGAGTGCTACTGATCCTGGACAGAAGTAGTATTGAGTTAATCATAGTTGGAACATGTAGAGCATATTGTCTGTCATTTGTTGGCCATGAAAGGCCAACAAATTGGGTTGGGTCGAAAATTCCACAATATATTAGAACATATAGGTGGTTGTAAGTCAAAGGATATCTGGCACGAGAGCCGGAGTTTGTGTAGTATATGAGGACATTAAAGTGTCATACAGACTCCCAGATGAATGTATTGTCTTCAAGGCAGAGATCGAAAGATCCTAGCGATCTGGAAAGCCACGGATTTGAAAAGGGAACACGAGGAGTCTGTAATGACAATTTATGTAAATAGTCAGGCAGCACTGAGTCAAAGGATATATGATACGGGAGCCAGAGTTTGTGTAGTAGATAAGGATGTCGAAGTATCACACAGTCTCCCAGATGAATGCAGCGTCTTCCAGGCAGAGATCCTTGCGATCTGGAAAGCCACGGATTTGAAAACGAAACACGTCACAGAGGAGTCTGTAGTGACAATTTATGTATATAGTCAGACAGCACTGAGGGCTTTGAAATTCCATATAGTACACTCATGCATACTTCTGAACAGAAAGAGGGCTCTAGAAGCGTTATTGGAACTATACACAAGCAGATTATGTTGGGTACCAGTATACTGTAACATACGGGGAGATGGACTATATTAGCGGAGACTGGGAGGTTAAACCTATAAATGGTTCACTATTATAAGTTGATATTCGAAATATTCCGGGATTCTACTAAGCAATCCTGCTGTAGTAGGATGGACCTCAGGGTGTCCATGGCTATTCGGAGAAAGTTGGATGCAAATGCAACCAGAATACTAATTGGGTTGGCTAGGCAAAGTCTCAGGTCTTTAGTAGGAGTGATAACCATGCACTGCTCAATTGGAGCCTTCATTGGTAAATAAGATATGGGCGAATAGTACTTCTCTAGAGGGTTTTTCACTTTATTTACCTTTATGTCACCTGACTTATTTATTTTTCTCTCCTATTTTATTTCTTTGTTTCACATCAAGTTCACACCGGGTTATATTTCTAAAGGGTATCACTATGGATCTCCGAGTGGAAGTGTACACACCCCTTCAAATCTATCTATATATCTACGCCAAAGGATATATTCAGCTATAACAGAGGAATAAAGTAGCATACTGATAGAAAATAGGGTACTTATGGAAGGCTAGTTTATTCGATTTAGTATGCTTTAGACATTATCTATAAATTTGAATATTTGCAGAGATTCACGACCATAGGTCTCCCAGAGTGAGTGAACTAAGAACACTACCCTTCTAAACTAGAGAGATAAAGAGAAAATGTTGTGGTTCCCATCTATTAAAACAAAACTTACAGTTGTCTGATAACCAAAACTCCTTATAATTAGAGTTGTAAAATGTGGGTCAATACATTTGTTTGGGTACTCGATACAACTCATTATTAAACATATGCGTAGTTCATAAAAAGAGATGTACTTTTTTTTCCTTATAGACTGTATTGAGTACAGAGTGCCCAAATTCTCAATATTCACAACTCTATTTATAAACAGATTCTTTTTTCGTACGTTTCGAAAAACAAGAACAGATTGAGAAACCTTTGCTGCGTTTATTTCTATATCCCCCTTCTATTAGAGGTCTATTGGTGTCTAGCCAAAGTATGCCAAATGAACACTTAAAATGGGATTTCTAACACATTTTCTGCTGGCAACTTTGATACCGATAGAAGGTAAAATATAACACAGTGAGTCAGTGAACTTACATACCAATCTGTCAGTTCTCCTTCTTACTAAAAACTCTTGACAGGATTTTGATGATCATATTTTAACGTAGATGCGAAGAAGGTTCTTAGTAATAGATTAAATGACGCATGCAGACTTTTATAGGGCGACAAATTTCCTGTGTTTTAAGCATTTGGATTTATATCTAAGATACCGATATTTACGTGTGATATCAAAATATACTTTGGAAGGTGTGTGCGCTTCCACTCGGAGACCGTAAGATCCATTGTGACAGAGTATACTCGGATACTCAGCACTATGTAACAATAATATTGAAACGTTCTGGGTATCAGGTTACAATAATATATCGAATGAAGGAATGAAATAGCCCGAGCTGGGATAGATGTAGTTATGAACACCGTATATAGAAATATAAGGATTAAATTCTATGGAAATTTATACAGGCCAAAATGAAATGAGATTTTTCATTAGGAAAATCCATTTATGCAATGATGTTTTTTCCGTCAATGCGTTGCATAATAACGCCATCATGTTTAATATTTTGAATCTTATTTGATGCACGATCTAGAAGAATGAGTAAATCCACTGAAGATAATTAACAAAAGCTATATGATTTGATACAAAGTTGGAAAACTATACCTAGACAGTAACGACCAATAAATCGAAACTGGAGGCTTACGGCATCGAACAAAATCTCTCTGAGGACTCACTTAAGTTCGCATATATGGTAGTGTTAACGAATTCCTTTCTATCAATATTAAAGGTAGTATAATTTGCATTGGCCTATTGCTGTGTTTACCGCAGATTAAAGCGGGTCTCAGTATTACTCTTTTGACCAGACTGAACAACACGACCCCATATTTGTTATGATCCCATACAATTTTATTTAAAAGATTTTTAAACAAATTGTTTAGAAAGGATGCATTTGCATTCTGGACAATATGTTGTATAAATGTTGTCGAGATTTCTTAATTACTTAGTCTACCCTACAATATTACGCCGCTTATCGACCACTCTACAAATTGGCAACAGTATTGAAGTATGTAAGTATTTTACACAAGTTGTAAAATACTAATATAAAGCTTAGTTTTAAAACTTTAAAATGTTAACAATATTTGCACGGTCATCTTGCAAGTGCCCTGTTATAAAGTTAAGAATTTTTGTGGACACTTGATTGAATGTCTTGGTTTTTTACCATTCCCCATAACAAATGCTTAGCACCCAATGAAGCAAAAAAAACACTATGCAAATTGAAATTTCATCTCTTTGTAGCATCTCGTTTGATGTATTTTTGCCAACAGTTTTCCCGTCATCGCCCAAAAGACAAAAACTTCAGTTTTATTGCACCAACAAAGAAAAAAAAAAAAACAACACGTCAGACTTTTGAACTTGTCTGGTGTGCTTTAGACATGATGCAAAAAAAAAAAAAAAGTAGACGTAGAATGAAGAATATATTGTAACAACTTGAAGCTAATTACACAGCAGGAAGAAAGTACTTAAGCTTCCTTTATTTCTATACCCACGATTTTGTGCCGGCAAAGAAAACGACATTAAACACAACAAAGAACTCTTTAACTTGTTTGTGATGATATTTTTTGTTAAGTGAATTTTAGCCAACAAAGAAAACAAGTAAAAATCTCTAATAAGATGGTGCCGAATCATAGGTACCCTAATCCAAAATACATAAGTTAAACAACTTTAGAAATCTACATATAATGGTCCGATAGAACTTAACTGTCAAGCGAACTGTCATAATGCGCTCACTTTTTGACATTTATGATCACTATACTCTGGCAAATCATCATGAATAGATTGACGCTTGAACAACCAAATTATTCAAATTTAATTTGAAAATTAGTCATAGATTCGCGCAACTTACAGACAACTGTTTTATCGCAAAATTATGTTCAGCGATGAGGCTCATTTTAGGGTTTGGCTAAAAGGGATTGATAGTAAACTAAATTGTCGCATATGGAGTGAGACCAATCCACAACAGACCCTACAGACTCTTTTACATTCAGTAATAAGCGGTTTACATACTTATTTATTTGAAAATTATAACTTTTTGTGTCAAACATTTTTTCGAGGTTCTAGAAGGAGTAGATAAATTCAAATGTATGTCTTTATATTTCGTTTAATTAATATTTATTTTTTAAAACTATTCTGCTAAGCCTATTTAAGACACATATGAATGAAACACACATAAGTTAAAAAAATGCAATCTTACAGAGATTCCCTCCTTGAGAAACAGTAAAACAGTTGCGTTACAAACATAGTGATGGTGAAAATATGCCCTGTATCCCATGATGAAGGGTATGGAAAATGACACTGTGTTTTTCTTAACACTCAGCTTGAATGCACCTTTAACATCAGCCAAAGCAACAATGAAGGGGAACTCAAGTTAAAATGCTTGTAAAAACAACAAATATGCAAATATTACAAAAACAAACAAACAACAGCAACAAAAAACAGATCTACATAAAGAGGAATATACACATATACGCGTGTCATCTCACAAGTCATGACACAGCAATAGAAGAAGGAGTAGCAGTTGCCGCAGTTGCAAGCACCCAAAAACACTTGAATACAAACGACTGAACAACCAACGAAGCAACCACAACAATCATGTTAAAGTTTCTTTTTAGCTGAATAAAATAGAAAACACACATGTGTTTGTACAGAAGCTGCAGCTAAATTTGAAACATTTCGACTGCCATCCCAGTAAAAACATCGTCATCATCATCATCATCATGATGCATGTTTTGTTTGTTTGCCTCAATGTGCAACTTTGTGTGTGTTTATTTTTATTTTTTTATAAATATATGCAGATCGTTTGAAGTTCAAATAATGACACTAAACATGCAACATAAAATCCACTTAAGCCACATAATGTGGGTGTGTGCCCAACTACTCGTACCACATGAATGGGAGGCCAACAATTGCAAATCCCTTATGATTTGTTTTCATCTATTTCTCATTTTTATTATTTCAGTTTCTACAACAAACGAATATTTGGGTTCCCATACAACTTGTGTGTGTAACGCGTTTATTATTTCAAGGTGACAATAATGCTAAAAGGAAATTAAAAATGAAATATTATTAAAAGAATATGTGATTAAGATGGTTTACTCTTGGTTGTATATATATTTTTTTTTTTGTTATTATGATGCACTTACTCAAATTGTAGAAACAGAGTTTTATCAAGAGGAGAATACATTTTTGAACCATTTCATATATGGAGACTAGACTGTCCACAAAAAATCGATTTTGGAATCTTGTTGGTCTTAACCCCACAAAACGATTCCCCTTTCCAGATATTGAGATAGCCGAAATTTGAGCTCGATTAAACGACGTTAACCCGTGCCGCTCGTCGCTCAAAGTTTGAAAAAATCAACATTTTTGGCCAAAAAGCTAACATAAGAAGCTATAACTCCAGAACGGTAAATAATAGAAACACGATTAGTATCAAAACAAAGCTAATATTGTTCTTCAAAATCTATTTTATATACATTATTCTCGTTACTTTAAGCCAAACAGAGTTACAACAGCTTTTGTCTCCAAAAACGTGACCTAGTCGCGGTAGGAGCATACTTCGTATATTTTGATATTATGTGAAAAATTTTGCTAGTAAGTACATATTTTTACATTTTATTGTTATTGAATCATAATGTACATAGATTTAGTATTTCAAAAAGATATAAAACACAAATATTGGTTGAAAAATTTAAAAGTTATTAAAAATTCCCCAGGCCATTAACGTGTCTCGGAGCACTTGATTATGATATGTGGAAAAAAATTTAACTTATTTTGAAAACTATACGAATAAAACTATTTTATTACATAAAATATATCTATGTTTGCACAAATATAAGTTTTTTCCTTAAAATATAACGTCAATCTGTTCTCAGCTATGGTAAAAAAAAAATTTTTTTTTAGACGACAGTTTCAAAACACCATTTTCAGTTTTTTTTTAACTTTTTTAAACAAATTTTTAAATTTTTTAAATATCACCGGGGGGTTTATGGTCTATAGATTAGGGAACAAAACAGTGAAAAAATTAGGTCAATACCTCTTATAGTTCAGGTGTACCTGCGGTTTGAATTCTGCGGATTTCGCGAAAAACTAATTTTTTTGGAATATTTTAGAAAATATGTCATAATTTTTTATTGTTATACATTTTAATCAAAATATCTACAGAATATTATTTCTTAGATATTAAAAAATATGTCTCTGAAGTTATATATAATTCGGGAAATCCTAAGGCGTAAACTTTGGAGGTCAAAGGTCAAATTTCGCAATATTTGGAAATTCACATTGAAACATATGGAAATAATCTTTATTTGTCGACCATATTTACTAAAATTACAGGATTTTATGGTATATGGTCCGATATTTAGAATAACATTAATTATTATTTTTTTTTTTCCTGAATATAAATTATATTCATTTTTTTATTTTTAAATTTATTAAAATTGATTTTATTAACTTTGGGGTCATATTTGACCCAAATGCTTTAAAGGGTTAATTTGATTTTTTTTTATGTTATTCTAAATATCGGACCATATACCATAAAATCCTGTAATTTTAGTAAATATGGTCGACAAATAAAGATTATTTCCATATGTTTCAATGTGAATTTCCAAATATTGCGAAATTTGACCTTTGACCTCCAAAGTTTACGCCTTAGGATTTCCCGAATTATATATAACTTCAGGGACATATTTTTTAATATCTGAGAAATAATATTCTGTAAATATTTTGGTTAAAATGTATAACAATAAAAAATTATGACATATTTTCTAAAATATTCCAAAAAAATGAGTTTTTCGCGAAATCCGCAGAATTCAAACCGCAGGTACACCTGAACTATAAGAGGTATTGACCTAATTTTTTCACTGTTTTGTTCCCTAATCTATAGACCATAAAACCCCCGGTGATATTTAAAAAATTTAAAAATTTGTTTAAAAAAGTTAAAAAAAAACTGAAAATGGTGTTTTGAAACTGTCGTCTAAAAAAAATTTTTTTTTTTACCATAGCTGAGAACAGATTGACGTTATATTTTAAGGAAAAAAACTTATATTTGTGCAAACATAGATATATGTTATGTAATAAAATAGTTTTATTCGTATAGTTTTCAAAATAAGTTAAATTTTTTTCCACATATCATAATCAAGTGCTCCGAGACACGTTAATGGCCTGGGGAATTTTTAATAACTTTTACATTTTTCAACCAATATTTGTGTTTTATATCTTTTTGAAATACTAAATCTATGTACATTATGATTCAATAACAATAAAATGTAAAAATATGTACTTACTAGCAAAATTTTTCACATAATATCAAAATATACGAAGTATGCTCCTACAGCGACTAGGTCACGTTTTTGGAGACAAAAGCTGTTGTAACTCTGTTTGGCTTAAAGTAACAAGAATAATGTATATAAAATAGATTTTGAAGAACAATATTAGCTTTGTTTTGAGATACTAATCGTGTTTCTATTATTTACCGTTCTGGAGTTATAGCTTCTTATGTTAGCTTTTTGGCCAAAAATGTTGATTTTTTCAAACTTTGAGCGACGAGCGGCACGGGTTAACGTCGTTTAATCGAGCTCAAATTTCGGCTATCTCAATATCTGGAAAGGGGAATCTTTTTGTGGGGTTAAGACCAACAAGATTCCGACATTTTTTTTCCCCCATACAAATAGTGGACAGTCTAATGGAGACAAACAAACATGCATCATTGACAAAATGCATTATGTTGGACGAGTGACACCCATTCTGTGTGAAGTTTTTTGACTTTTGTGAAGAGATATACAAAAGCGGTCCATTGATTAAATTTTATTTCATGGAAATTGTTGTAGTTGGCTCGTTTGAAAAACTATATTCATAGTGTGACGCCCCAAAAGGTTATTTTGGTCTTTAATCAAAGAAAATGTGCTTTAAAACGATATTACATCACATAAAAAACTATTTCCTAAACATTTAACAACATTTTCAAATATTTTCAACTAAATTTTGAGTTTGAATTTTGATTAATTTGATAATTGAATAGACAATTTTCGTTATTGGTTGAACGTTAATAAAAAATAGTATTGAAAATGCAGTTTTCGTAATTGAAAATACAAAAATTAACCTAAATATCGCTCATTTCTATTTTTCAGGAGACGCATTTTTAGTTTTAAAATGGATATACAGGGTAAGTGCTTCTAAGTTCGGCATGAACCAGTAGTCGGCATTTCTGAATTCAAAGCTTAATAAATATGAATAACGACAA
Organism: Calliphora vomitoria; assembly: GCA_942486065.2. NCBI lineage: Eukaryota > Metazoa > Arthropoda > Insecta > Diptera > Calliphoridae > Calliphora > Calliphora vomitoria. The sequence goes on along the minus strand of OW818030.2, from coordinate 45,601,498 downwards.
TTTTATACAAAAGTAAGATATAACTTTAATTTAACATATGTATACTCATGTATGTTTATGTAATGTTTAAATTTGGATGAGATAAGTATTTTCATCTAATTTTTACCTTATTCAGTGACCATCTCGCAACAGGTGCGGTAGTGCCCATTTTTTAAGAAATTTTTTAGTAGCAAGGCCAACTAAAACAAGTTAGTAACCACATCAATTTAAGTAATATTTTTACCAAAGAGGTTTTAACAGATAAAAATTTGTTTAAATATTACCTCCAATGTGAAAGTTTTCACAAACAATTTTTTTTTTTGGTTATTTTAATTGATGCCGGCATTAGGAACAAAAAATGTCTATGATTTTCCATAGTCTGCATAGTAATGCCTACTTCAGGTAAATTATATTTTTATATTAAGTTCTAATTCTACAAATCTGTTTATTACTCATCTCACTTGACAATAGATTTGAAGAAAATGAGTTTGAAATGAGTTTACCTAATAGTCGGCACAGTTTTAATTGAGTATTTTAAGAACTGTCGAGTATAGGAGATAAAGCATACTGAATTCGGCAGCAGCATTTTATTTGACTGGAGATCGTAACACAGAGTAATATTTTGAGATTAAGTAGGGATTATTTGTCCCGACATTTAAGGTTTCCAAATATGGACACAGCAGGAAAAATACTCATCCACCAATATCCTAAAAAATCTCTATTCAAAATAATAGAGCATTTTTTAATATCAGTATTAGGTGTCAGTAAAAAATATGGAGTTCCCCGTTCAACTGCCGTGTTCCTGAAGGCCCTATGAGAATGGTTCTACATGTAAGATACTCTAATAAACATCCCTTTTAATACTGACAACGTTGATTACACTAAATCAGTTGGAGTTATAGCAGGTGATCGGCCTGAAAATGAGGAAAGACTTATCACCAGACTGTACTCTCTTACTTGTTAATATTGCTATAACATTGACTATAGCGATCCATACTTTGAATGTTATCTTTACATAGAATAGGAAATAATGGACTTTGAATTGCAGAAGACTGCGTTTCACACATACTCTTCATTTTCTTCCCATCATTGAGGAATATTTAAAAAGCCTAGGAATGTTGTGCGGAATTCAATAATATAATTAACTAGGAAGGCTAGAGGCAAGACGAAGAAATTTACGCAGTACGATTACCTAATAGCCACTGATCCTTACTGTTCCAACTGCATTTCTCATCACGTCATTTGGGTCTACGACCCAATGTATTCTTATGGCTTATTTGATAATCACAGAATTGAATAAATATAATTTTTCTGTCATCTAAATAATATTGTAGATGGATTAGTTGGTATCTGTGGCACTAGGACTTAAATTTAGCAAGAGGAATGTCAGGGAAATGCGCAATCACCTCATAATCCCCGCCTATCCTATTCATCAGATATAAAGTTACATATTACCGTTATCATAGTATATCTCGATATCTCATTCAGAGACACATGACATTTTTAATTAACATTGACGCATAAGAGACACCCACAATTCCCCAATTTAGAGTCTTCAGCATACACCATCATAAAACCTGCAGATTGTAAAGGAGGATTTCATATCAAAGAATAATATTGATATGTAGTTATCCATATTCCTAAGTATTGTTACGTTTTTACCTTTTAAAAAAGGGGGTTTATTTCCTTTAAATATTTAGAATGTGCAACAACAACAGAATTAAATAGTCACTCAGTGTCTTTATACGCGTTTATCAATTCGCAGAAATATACACATACACTTCATAATGTAAAAGTATACACGTACAAGACAGTTGATGTTAACTCTAACAGCGACAATGATCAACTCAACGCACGACTACCACCTCTGCCACTATTTATACACACGCCATCTTTCGTTAATCTTCTACAATAATCTTAACGGACAACTAGAACATTCGAATAGAGCTTTCGATGTTAATATTAGCAGCTCAAACATTTAGTGTTGCCATACTTAATAAACCTGTTCGTAAACATGATGAATGTTAGAGGCAGTCGTTACAGAAAGTTAAATTAAAATCGCTATTGCACATTCGTAACAGTATATTATTCTAAAATCCAGAAGTGTCCAGAGCCTTCAGCCTGTTTATAAAGCATACCGTGATATTCATCACTCGCTAGCGTTTAATCGAGAACCTCACTTCTGCTTTAGAAAATAAAATGAATTCTGAGCGACTATTGACTACTTCTAAACTACTATTAAGCACAATGTTGAATAAATTGCTATTACTACAATCGTATAGAATTACTTTAAATTTGTGAATCATCAACCTTGTCATTCTTCTTTACACTGCATTGGTTTGACTCTGTCGTTGGAAGAGGTATTGTCTTTGTAGCCTCGTTGTTTTTTATTCTTTGTGAAAATTTTCAATGGTTTTATTTAGACTAAGATTTTGTTCTAAGTTGTCGGAAAGAATGGTGACATAAAATGCTAGTAAACCTTCTTTTGGGAATTCCTTCACTGCCCCAACGAACGTCCTCATTTAGGATATTCGTAACTTTCACAATCATCCAGTCATTTGTTGAAACTTGTGGGGTACAGCAATAAAAAATGTCTAATATATTTTCCGTGCTAGAAAAGTGGTGTTACGTGGTTCAGGTATCAACCGGCATCAACGTATTGAAGTGGAGTTCATGGGTTATCTTTGATAACTTTTGTAGAACATCCCATCTGCACCATATTCCAATTCGGACATGGTGTATTTGGCAACCTCACTGAAGGATCTGGTGCTGATTAATTTCTGTACCGGATTAGGGCGTTCGGTAGCAAGTAGCTGGCTCTTAATTACTGCATTCACTTCTGATTACTTACAGAAGCTTAATAAGGTGCATTTTGCAGTTATGGAAGGTGGAAAACCTCGTGGTTGCCGGCCGAAACTTTGGCATAGTTTATTCCGTTATTGTGTGCTAATTTTTACGTGAACTCATACGAAATTGCATGTTGGGACGACTGAGGAGGGTTTAACCCTTAGTTTGGAAGGAGCTTGTGGATGAAATTCAGATACACCTCGCCGCTTCCCGATGCTGAACAACATAACAATTATTTTAGCACAGTGTTGTGTATTGCCAGCTTTAACTCTCAAAAAGGATTAACAAGAGATATGTCCTTTAAAGAATATTGTGTTATACTTTACACACCATATTTCAATGTGTAAAAAATTTAACTAAAACTTGATACACCTGCTTATCTCTTAGATGTTGAATAAAACTTCAGCATACAATTATGAAGTACTTATCGTTTTGCCAGAATACATAAGAACACGAAAGGAAGATCTTCCATCAAAACAAACACTACATAAAAGTTGACACAACTAAAAGAAAAAGTGCATTTTATTTTTATTTTTTCTACATATTTTCCTTACCAAGAAAAGAAAAACATGACTTTAACATGAACCAGGGGGAAACTTTTAAACATCTTTCTTTTATCCAGGGGAAAGCAGAGTAAAAAGTGAAACAAGCTTGCATGTGTGTGTGTGTGTGTTTGCGTATTCAATTGAAACATGATGGGTTTTTAGATTGAAAATCATGCATCTCTATGGAATATGACACATACATGAAAATACATGCATGTTGCAACACACTTATAAGTACATATGTATTAGTATCTGCAACAAGATACATTCAGCCATGCATTGACTTCTGTTCATGCATTCCCTGGCACAAGGCAACAAAGGTTATCATTAAATTTTCAAGAAAATCCAACAACAAATATCAACATCACTTTATAAACCGGGGGTGAAAGAAAGTGAAAGAAACGTTGGCAAAATGAAAAGAAAATGTTTTTGTTTGTAAATATTTTATGTACATTTTGATCTTAATCCCATTTTATTTTATGAAATTATGCAAAAGAAGATTTTCTTAAATCGGATAAATTTCTAAGGTAGTGTTTTGTCTATTCATTTCGTTTATCTTGTACGATTATAATACCTTGAATGTGATTTGATGTACAAGTACCTTAATGCATAATTGAGAAGCAATGAATGTGTGGTTAGGTACAATTATTTAATTTGTACGCTACTTGCATAAAAAGTGCACAGCATTTATAGGCCTTTAAAGTTTTTAAAATTATATTTATTTAAGCTTGAGAGACTGGGGTATGTATAAGTTTATAATTCCGCTTGTAATATTCTGGATCGTTATAGACAGCGGAATCGATATAATAATGATTCATTTCAGGGAATCTGCAGAATAGCCCAGCGGGTAACACTGTAAAGACGGATTTTTGATTTTCGGTCTGTGGGCGGAATGGCGTGGCAAAATAAAACGTTTATACTATACCGCTAATTCCATCTATATATATAAAAAACGGCTGGACCGATTTTGATGAAACTTTCAGGGAATATTCAGAATTTCCCAGCGTGAAATACTATAAAGTCAGATTTTTGATATTCGGTCTGTGGGCGGATAAATTTTTACATTATACCGCTAATGCCATATAGTTATGTATATAAAAACAGATATTTGTATGTATGTTCCGTATGGAATCAAAAACGGCTGGACCGATTTTTATAAAATTTTCACAGAATCTTCATAAATGTACCACATTATTGGATCATTGCTCCCGCTTCCCAATGATGATGCGAAGTTCCTTTAAATTTATTTCACTGGAAATGATGCTACAGAAGCCGAACGCTATGAACGAACATGTGTCTGCATTTGCTGCAATACCCTTCTGCCGAAACCTTCTCAAAACAATTGTTGGACATCGGAAATGGAAAAATACCAATTGATCCCGCCACAAATTAGCTTTCGTTACCGAACTCTGCAAAATGCAAATGAATATTCAAGCCGTTGTCGACAAGGTATTCCCAAGTCTTACAACCAACTACAAAAATTCTGATTGGCTGTGGGAACATGTAATTTTGGCACCAACAAATTATGATGTTAACAAGCTCAATAAGCAAATACAATTGAAACTGCCTGGCGAAACAATAAAATTAAAATCGATTGACACCAGTAATGAACCAAGAACAAGCAGTCGATTATCCTACTAAATTTTTAAATTCATTGGAACCAGCAGGACTGCCATCACATGTATTAAAATTGTAGGTTGGATCACCGACTTTGTCCGACACTGTATATTAAAATCGAGATCGAGATGCAATATAAAACAGATGTTTTCGAAGGGCCAGCAACGCGGACCGGGTTCAGCTAGTCCTTAATATATCCGCTATAGTTGCTATTTTACACTTTCGCAAATGATTTTAAATTCGCAAACTTGAACAGTATTCGTGTTTATTTGATAAATCAGCAGCTTTTGCTTACTTTTAGTTATAAGAAATAAAAATCAATTAAAACAAATATTTTGCATACATGTGAAAATTGTGGTGAGTAAATAAATGAACATATGCTAAGTCTTCCAAACTATGTTAATCATCGCTTGTTCAGATTTCGTCTGCATTAGACATTTTTAGAATTTAAAATTATGCAATTTTGAAACAATTTGTTGAATTTATTTTTATACCCTTCAACGTAGCCCCAAATAACTTACATACATAAATGATTCATACCCGGTTCATTTGTTATTTAAAATTGAGAAAATTGGCCCACAATTGGCTGAGATATAAGAAAATACCATGACAAGCTAGATTTTTTAACCTATTTTTGATCTATACCTGGATTACTGAGTGATTAATATAGACAATATGGATATCTAATGATAGATATTTCAGTCCTTTGCAACGACGTACATAATGCCATAGAAAGTCAGATCTACAATGGGTAAAAATAAAAACAGTAAATTTCTATTTGACAAAATTTAAAAAAGCGGATTCATGAAACATGCTTTAAAGGTAATTCTCTGTGCTCTGGTACCTTATTTATTTGTAACATTTCTAACAAATAACGGCGTTTGTAATTATTTTCTGTTTTTAATACTGATATATTTTCAAAGTTTGAATGGTGATTTTATTTTGAACAATTGGAAGATTATGCAGTTTTTTTGTGAATTAGTATTGTCTGTGTATTTTTGATCAGATTTTTCGTATGTAGGCACACATAAACTTTATTACAATTTTATTTATCATTTCTGGCTAAACCACTGCCCGATTTGCTTGACATTTTTACAGTATGTTCCTGTATGCCTGGAAGGAAGTATAGGCTACTCCTTGTTTTGAAATTTTAAGTGGGCGTGGTACCTTCCATACGAAGATAATTTTAAAAATTAAATATTTAGGAAACTGTAATAAGTAGATATAGTCCTCAAATTTTGCATGAGCAATTGCGCCATTTGTAAGTGGGCAAAAATGGGAGTAGTAGCCACAGAGGGCGTGGGACCTTTCATATGATTTATTAATTAAAAAAATCTAATATATAGGATACAATAAGCTATAGAGTCCATACATTTTGTACAGTTATTCTACAATCAATAGTGAGCGTGACTCCTCCCATCCAAACTAAATACTAAAATGCATATCTATCTGTAGAATTGTGATATGTAAAAGTTTAAACTATGTATTGAATAGTAGGCGTTTCCCATCGATACGACAAATTATATATAGGTAAATAGCAGGTATCGATAATAATATTTCGGACAAAACTACCAACAATGACGCAAATTTGACTTTGATCAATGGTGACGGCGCACAGTACTCTGTTTCATGGACAAAAGTCGAAATAAAATTTTCTTCCAAATTTTAATAAAATATATATAATTTGAAAGCTAAGAAGATAACTAATATATGTATCCAAAAATTATTATAATATGACTATATATGTGATTGAGAGAATACTCAAAATCAGACATTTTTTAGGGAAACAAAAGTGCGTTTGATGATAGATTTACAAAAAATGTTATTAAAATTTAGATTTTTGGAAAAATGTTTTTTGGTTCAATATTTTAAATAACTATGTATACATTCAATAAACCAAAAAAATATTGTTGTGAAATAACACTCTTAGAATATTTTTACATAGCTTTAAAATGTGCATTTAAAAAATTAAAAAATCGCATTTTGGTGGAAAATGTAAGCAAAGTGTGTAAAATGTAGTATTTTACTTTATTGTTTTGTAAAGTTAATACATTTATTTATTAAAAATAAAAGTAAAATTAACTGAATTTTTTGACGCATATTTGAAATAAATTATTTAAAAAAAAATGGTTATTATTGGTCATTTTTAATATTAAGGATATATGGCAGGTAGGCAAGTCCTTCATCCGATTTTGCTGAAAATTTTTATTTTCTTTAAAAATGCAAAAGGGTACTTGTGTACCAAATTTTATAGCGATACAAAAGCTCCTTCTACTTTTGTCCATTCGTTATATGGGGACGCACTGTGCGACGGTCTCACGCACCGGGGGTTTTCAACTGAAGATTTTTCAAAAGGTGTTACTTATTGTTTATGTTTTTTTTTTTTTAATTTATGTGTGCTCACTAAGCAGTTTCGACGTGAACTGCTATGCGGCAGCTACTCGAAATTGCAACAACGGAAAATAAAGTTATTCGAATTTTTCAAAACACCCGGTCTCCTTGAAACATCCGATGATAGTCAATTTGTATACATTAAACATTATTAGAAACTAATTTTAGATAGACTAGATATATTATAAATCAGTACGGTACGAGTAGCGAAGCAGACTGGGTTTTAGTATGTTCCAGTTAAAATTGTTAAAGGAAACTTTATTGTTCACTTTAGCTAAAGTTACTTTTTGCTAGCACGTTCTTTAAAAGAATGTCGTAATAATGGGTCTTAGACTTTATAATAATATGTGGTTATATGTGGAATATCATATCATTGTATGTTATTAAAAGTTTTGTATGAAAATGTGGAACAATTTTTTTTTCTCCTAGTCCATAGCTACAATTATGCCGTAGACAAGAAAACATAATTCTAATTGGTTTCGAAATATAGCCTTGAGAAAATTGCATATTCTTCTTGATTTCGGAAAATCAAGTTTTAGCCAAATTATAATCCAAACATCAGCTAAACAAAACCACATTTGGGTTTTGCTAGCTTGGAAAGTACGGTGTAACAAGATTGGTTAAGTTATTTTATAAACAGTTTTTAAATAGCACAGTGATACAACAAAATAACATACAAGTTATTAAAAATAAAAACCGCGTTCAAAAGTTATGCCATCTATTTTAATTCCCGGATTTTTAAGTAATACACCCAATATTTTAAATGCTGAATATGTGAACTCCGGTTCACATATTCAGCAGTCTGTATCTTCTGAAATTTTTAACCAATTGCAGAATTTTAAAATAGAAATGGAAGCTAGACATCTTGAGATATAAAAAAAAAAATCATTACAGTATTGGTTTCTTAACTAAAGAACTTTTTTTGAGCAATTTATAAAAAAGTAAAAAAATTTACTATTTTAAAGGCACTTTAACTAATTTTAATGAAAAGCAGTTTGTAATGGGTACAACCCCCTTTGTTTTTAATCAAAGAGAATGTATGTAATCCAATGATATTTCATTCCAAGAATCCTTAATGGCCTGAATTAGTGACTGCTTGTCATCAAATTGTCTACCTCCTTAAGAGATAACCAACCCCAGAAATTTTCAATAATGTTTAGATCTAGCGAATAGGGTGGCCAGTCAAGAATATTAACATTTTGGCTTGCAATTAACTCCTTTACTACTCTGGCGGTGTGTATAGGGGCATTATCCTGTTGCAGTATCCAATATATGGATCCAAATAGTTCACTGAAATTCGGAAAAGCTATTTCCAATAACGTTTTATAGCAAATAACGTTTATAGCTTCAAGATCGATGGTGCCATAGTACGTAATAGCACCCCACACCATAACGCCGCCCTCTCGGCTGTGATGTCGGTTCAAAAATCGCGTTTCTTTGCGCAAATCATGGAAATAATAGTTGTAGCCATCAGTCCCTTCCAAATTAAACTTCTTCTCTAGTTCTCTAGTCATTTACATGACCTCATTGCTGCACATCCCATACCATGTAGTCTCTTGCGAATTGAAGCCGATTTTTCTTACGAGAAGCATTAAGATATTCACAGCTCTTAATAACTCTGCGTATTGATGATTTGCACACTTGCACCCAACTTGAGCTCTTATTTTTGACAAGAATAAGGCAGAATTAGAAGCAATTCTGACGATTTATCTTTTCTCATACGAAGATAAAGACAATGAAACCCATCCTTTAAAATTTGTTCCATACCCCTCGGGGTCCTTGATGTAATTGTCGACAACTGTTGGGCTTCGTCCAATTTTTTTAAAGCTTTTGCGCGGTTTGAATGTCCTTCAGAACGGTAAACATCGATTTTAGTTTTTTCCGATAGACTTAAATTTTTTTGTTTTCCATTTTGACTCGTATAATGATTAAGATGTAATAAATTGTAATAAACAAACGCTCGCTACAAAAAATCACTGCTGTCATGATTTTTTTTTATATCTGAAGATGTCTAGCTTCCATTTCTATTTTAAAATTCAGCAATTGGTTAAAAATTGCAGAAGATACAGGCTACGGAATATGGAATTTTTAGTGCCTTTAAATAAGTGAACCGGAGTGTATAATATTTTTAAGTTGTAATTAAATATCGACATTTCACTACGTTTGCTAACAAAAAAAAAAGGACTAAACGAAGTGATCGAATAAAACTCTAAGTATTTTCGAACTCTATGGTCTACAATAAAACATAATTGATATATGAGAACCCCTGTAATTTTTAATATCATCTACACTTGTGTGATTGTACAAGCGAGTTTTAAAATTGTTCATCCTGGGTGGAATAGTAAGGGATTCTCTAGGTTTAGGTAATGTATTTAATGATGGACTTAAAGCCTGATTTCATAAGTGCATTTGTAGAAATCGTGCTTAAAGAAGACATAGATCTCTCAACATTAAGTTTCATTGCGACATCCCGTCCATTTGATCTGTTCAATGCGATGTTTTTTATTTCTTATTATGGGAAGATATTTGGACACAACTGCGTAAATGGTCGACAATTTATGAGCTTAGTTATCTACGAAAATTAGAGATAGTGGATATCTATAGTTGAGAAAGGGTGCCCCTCTACTATTCTACCCAATGTAGGGGATCATTAATGAATACATTGTTAATTTTTTCTCAGTCAATTTGAATCTGCATCTTAAAAGAATTCAAATTAGGTTATTCGGCTAAACCAAGAAAAGGCATATAAAAATTCATTACAGTTACATGCAAATTTAAGACATTCTTCTAGTATCGCCATCTAAATTATTTGCCACCACAAATCTAGATTGTTTCCAACAATTCGCAGTTCTTAATGCATACAAATGCAATCGTATGCAACTGTGTATGTAAATTTAGCAAATTAGTTCATGTTTTATTATAATTTCATTTAAATACAACTACAATATTTAATTCAAATTCAAAACCAAAAGCAATTGGCAAATTAAATCTTATGCTCGTACACGAATATTTAAAATAAAAAAATAAAACTGAAATTAAAATTTTTTCAACTTAAAGTTTTATTTTGTCACACTGCAACATTTTATTTTTTGGATTTTTCTCGTCTTTGCTAAACGAATGAATGTACAAAAAAAAAAAAAAATTATTTGATAAAAAAAATCATTTTGTGCCATTTTTATTCTTGTTTTTCTGACTGTTTTCTAACTGAAACTTATTGAATGCAAATTTTTTATGGTAGTTGTAGTATTTTTGGTTAGTATGTTTGAATCTGTGTGTGTGTGCTTGTAAGAGTATTAGTATTTTGTAGTTGCATACAAAGATTCGTTAGCTGCTACTATTCAGCAGTTCTTTATGACTGTCCCGAACTAGTGATTTTAACTATCAGTTACTAGTTACATAAGAAGTTACGTTATTAGTTATTTTAACATGTGCATGTCCTAAGCAGGGAGTCAAGTTACCATTATTGAATGCAGACTGTCTGATAGCTGGTCCAAAATAGTCAAAATATTGGATTCACATACCGGTTACAGAGATTCAGTTAACTTACTAGCTACCTAATCAGCTACTTAACTAGTTTTTTTTTTAAATATAATTGACCTATATTGTCAGTTAAACAGACATCTCATAGACAGTCCAATAACCGATTGCTTGTAAACAAACCTTCCTCCAACAACTCTAAAATATATTACTTCTGGTGGCTAAAATAACTACTATCTAAATTGCAGTACAAAATAAATATTTAAAGTGTCTGCAGTGTAGGTAACTTAGAGACACTAAAGTGACAATTGACTTCACTTTAAGTTACTGGGGATAATATTATACTTAAGCAAAAAGAAAACAACCTGTATGAGAATTATATCAACACAATTTATATAAAACCAGTTTGTACGAATTACAGACCAAAAAAATACAGTACAAAATAAACGTTTAAAGTGACTACACTTTAGATTACTAAAAGGCACTAAGGTGACAATTGTCTTCACGCTAGATTACATGGGATGTATAAAGTAACCAATTGACTTCTCTATTCACTACAAAGAGCAAATACGTGGTAAATGACCTACAATATATAAATTGGAGTCAGCCATGTGATCAGACACTAGTGATAATTACTTTCTATAAGGAATACTTTGACTACTTGTTTAACTGCTGGGCAGTAACAGTTACATGCATACACTCTTTCACACACACACATTATGTTGCTGCAACAGTAGACAGACACTAAATTCGATGCACGATTCTTGAACATAAAATATGCAAAAATGACAGCAACCCAAAAAAAAAAAAACGTAGAACATTTCGTTTTTAAGCGTAAAGTAAATAAATCCAATACAATTGAGAAAAAAATATTGTATTGCACAGTTGGTGGCCAAATCGTATGGGATAAATAATATAGAAGTAGTTAATAGTGATATCTCTTGGTATCCTCACATGTTGTTCAGTTAGTAATATTTTCGAAACTCGTATTGTTTATTCATCATATTTAACTCCATCATAGCTTTTTCAATATTTGTACCAAAAACTGATTGGTTAGTTGGATAACGTGGTAGTTCAATATGCTCAAAATGTCAAATTGACATGACCACACCACTTTTGTATGTGGGAATTTAATAAATCCTGTAGCCTTGAGATGTCTCAGTACATCATTAAGTCTAGACACATATAGCTCACCAAGGCTGCGAATTCGCAAGTAAGGTGGAAAACCGTTCCCTCCTTCTCTTTGTCTTCCAACTGCGTTAATGGTCGTTGAAGGATGCTTATTTAGCATTCAGAAACTTTGATGTATCCCTGCGGTGGTGGTGTATAACTTGTATAGTGCGTTTTTCATAAAAAAGAGCCAGATTAACTTGGCTCCCTTACAAGTCTCCAAATTACGTAATCTATTTTCAGATTTTAGAAAACTTTAATAGTTCCGCGTTAGAGATATTTGAAGCAGATCCCGCACTAGCTAACTCGTTTGCCTTCACATTACCCAAATAAGGGCTATTATTACAACTTGCCTTTATTACTATTACGAACAATATTAACTGAAAGGAAACCCAGCCTTAAATTGACTGACTAATAGAGACGTTGTAGTATACGAATCGAGTGGCAGAAGTACCGCTCAACGGTCGACAGAAATATCAATATTCCCACGAATGTTGCAGTCAAATAGCAACTTGCAAGCTACCATTAAGTATATTTCAAATTTTTCAGCTTTAAATGCACTACATTCATTCGTCAGAGAATACACCAGATCCAGATCAATTTAGAGCCCTCGCTATATATCCTGGTGTCATAGTGGTCTACGAGTTGACCCCTGTAGCACACACTCCTAGAGGGGATTAAAACTTTAAACAATCTATCAAAGTCCGTTTATTAATATAGTAAGAAACTTAATTTTAAATTGGGGCAATAGGCCCAAAATTCACCAATCGCTATTAAGAATCAGCAATGCATGAAGAAGTGCCCATTATGTGAAAACCACTATACGTACAATAGCTGTATGCAGGTGTCTTGGCTCTGTGTTGAGTATTCAGTTTCCATGATAATTTGTAATCCAGGTTAATACCTTGATATTTCGCATTGTTCTATAAGGGAATTTCTCAGTTCCTTAACTTCGCCTGACTAGACTATGACTAGACTATGACTATGACTAGACTATGACTAGACTATGACTAGACTATGACTAGACTATGAATAGACTATGACTAGACTATGACTAGACTATGACTAGACTATGACTAGACTATGACTAGACTATGACTAGACTATGACTAGACTATGACTAGACTATGACTAGACTATGACTAGACTATGACTAGACTATGACTAGACTATGACTAGACTATGACTAGACTATGACTAGACTATGACTAGACTATGAATAGACTATGACTAGACTATGACTAGACTATGACTAGACTATGACTAGACTATGACTAGACTATGACTAGACTATGACTAGACTATGACTAGACTATGACTAGACTATGACTAGACTATGACTAGACTATGACTAGACTATGACTAGACTATGACTAGACTATGACTAGACTATGACTAGACTATGACTAGACTATGACTAGACTATGACTAGACTATGACTAGACTATGACTAGACTATGACTAGACTATGACTAGACTATGACTAGACTATGACTAGACTATGACTAGACTATGACTAGACTATGACTAGACTATGACTAGACTATGACTAGACTATGACTAGACTATGACTAGACTATGACTAGACTATGACTAGACTATGACTAGACTATGACTAGACTATGACTAGACTATGACTAGACTATGACTAGACTATGACTAGACTATGACTAGACTATGACTAGACTATGACTAGACTATGACTAGACTATGACTAGACTATGACTAGACTATGACTAGACTATGACTAGACTATGACTAGACTATGACTAGACTATGACTAGACTATGACTAGACTATGACTAGACTATGACTAGACTATGACTAGACTATGACTAGACTATGACTAGACTATGACTAGACTATGACTAGACTATGACTAGACTATGACTAGACTATGACTAGACTATGACTAGACTATGACTAGACTATGACTAGACTATGACTAGACTATGACTAGACTATGACTAGACTATGACTAGACTATGACTAGACTATGACTAGACTATGACTAGACTATGACTAGACTATGACTAGACTATGACTAGACTATGACTAGACTATGACTAGACTATGACTAGACTATGACTAGACTATGACTAGACTATGACTAGACTATGACTAGGCTATGACTAGACTATGACTAGACTATGCATTATTTCTTAAATAATGTCAAAGTTCCTCAAAGTCTCTATAACTTTTGTACTGATTCTCCAAAGCGATACACGACGACATCGAAAAAAATGTATACTCATATACCTGGTGTAGGCCATCGTACTTAACTTTCTCAATTTGTTTTAATTTAAATAAAACACTTAAAATAAGTGGATGTCGAAATATTTATTATAAACTGAAAGAATAATGTCTGACATTTTGGTTTTTTCTGATATCACACAATTTAGGTGGCCAGATCCGAAGAGCAGGAAAAAATGTCTTATTAAAGGCTCACTTCCGTAATACAGCTGAATAATTTGACTAAATAGTAGACTTTGTTGTTTGTCTATTCTTAATGAATTGTCAAAGAATATTGAACGAAAATAAGAAGACAGTCACTCGTGATTTGTAAAAAAAAAATCAAATGAAAAAAGCTTTCAAATGAATCAGCCTTTATTATGGATGATCACTACCGAGGTTTTTTATAGTGAGTGTATACTTGAGGATCAACTGACACCTTCAAAACATTAGATTTAGGTTGATACCAGTTTAATTAGGAGCCAGCGTCCATAGAGAACGATGCGGCCTATTATGTTTTCTTTTCCATTTCCCCATCTTCACCCTCAAAATACTGTAATTTTTGTTGTGTTTTCTTACAAGTCTACAACGTATTATCAGGACTTTCTTGATTAAAATTGCCGTACGTTGTATGATATTTTGATCGAAATTAACCTGTTGTAGTTAAATGTATCTTTCCAATACGGTATATTCAAATATATTCTCCCATCCACATTTGCGGCACCACCATCTGTAGCATACATTTAAGTTAAACAACTAAAGCTTTGCCTGCCAGCAGTATTGTAAAATTTGTCGTTTGCATACAAATGCATTTCAATTGCTTTACGCGAACAAGGCGTAGTATATTTGAATCTCTCTGTATGTTTTCCTCGATTTTTTCCAGCAACAAAAAAAAACCTTGTTGATTTTAGTCGAGGCAGGCTGACTAGTTATTTTGGGTGTTGCTGCTGTTGTAACAGCTATGTATGATTGGTTTGTATTTTTTTTTCTGAGGTTTTGTGTTCCTTGCGAAATGTCGTCAAATTTACAACGATCGAAATCAGTGAATGAATGAGTGAAATGTGCTGTTATTCTTAAGAAGCTGCAACATGCGAACACAAAATTTTAAACAGATTTTGCACAAAACCATTTTGACTAAAATATCAATTTTATTTTCAAAACGCGTACTTTTTAGGTTTTTGTAATGTTTTCTTAGATTAGAGTGTAAGTCTGAATTTTAATTGTGTGCAAATAACTGAGA
The DNA here is from genome assembly GCA_942486065.2 of Calliphora vomitoria. Classification (NCBI taxonomy): domain Eukaryota; kingdom Metazoa; phylum Arthropoda; class Insecta; order Diptera; family Calliphoridae; genus Calliphora; species Calliphora vomitoria. The sequence goes on along the minus strand of OW818030.2, from coordinate 45,586,000 downwards.
TGTTATTTTGGAGTTTTTTTTAAGGAAATGTTGTTTTGCGGAATAGCGGTTTATTAAGTTTTATAAAACTGTTGCAATGTTACAATGTTACTCAACTCATTTATGAAGAACTGCACTAAACATCTAGTTGCATATATTTTAAAGTACTAACTCGATATGTTTTTTTAATAGTCACTAATAAAAACATGTGATGTTTGTTGAATGTATCCACTGCTAGAAGTATCGTACGTAAAATTGTTTTAGGATACCCGTAGATTATGATATCGCCCAAGATCATAGGCGACCAGACAAGTAAGCAGGAACATTTTCGTGAGAAAGAAGTGTCTAATATCGTTTAGATCTTAAACAATCTCAAATAAGGAAGTCCCTTGTGGAAGTCCCGTAATATCGTATTTTCAGTTTATAGAAGGTGATTTGATAAGTGACACTATTCATGAAAACAGATCAACAAATTAAAAATTATACTGGGAACATTTCACCATACGATAAGTGAACTTGATGCGTAAATAACTCAATTCGGCCAGGCAAACCAACCCAAAGAAGATCTAATTGATATACTTTATCAAAAGCCAATATGCTAAACTTTTTGAGAAACAATACCATCATGTTTAGGTAACACAGTTGATTTATTTTTGACCTTACACCCAGAAAAATATAATGTTGAAATTCTTGTACCCATACGAAAATGTACGTTGAAATGAGCTCAAAAGTTTTTTCTAAAACTTTTATTAGAAATAATGGTAATATTATTTGCAGCTCCGCATACCAAAAAGAACATTTTCCAAACCGAAGGTCAAATGTTGGCATTTCTTTAGGTATTCGAAAATAACTATTTCTTTTGTATGTTCTAATAGCACAAATTTGCATTTACTTTGTATGGGAGGGGCACGTTCCCTTCACCGAATCCTTGATTTTTTTTGTTCATAACAGGACACTGGTATCAACGTAATTTACCCAAAGTTTAAGAACTCTCAAAATTACAGTTTATGACTGAGATCGAAAAATTTTTAACATACATATATGTTAATAAAAATAAAACCAATAAACTTACTGTTTAGAATCTTTTTTTATTTGATTGAGATTATTGTAACAATTTACATACAAAAAAATATTTTTATAGTTCTAATCACTAATGATGAAATTTTGTACCTTTATCGAAAACCCTTCCATTATGGTGATTTATGTCACTTTGTTCGTCACTTTGTTCGAATAGGTTGTCCATCTCCGTTTAAAACTTCCACACTTTTTTGTGTGACACCTTTTTTGTGCTCTTCAATTCTCTTTTAACAAGAGCCCAATATCTCTCCACTGGCCTTGGCTCCGGGCAGTTTGGAGGATTTGCCTCTCTTGGTACAAATACCACATTATTGTTCTTGTACCACTCAAGGGCTAGTTTACCATAGTGACAGGATGCCAAGTCAGGCCAAAAAGTAGTGGACATATTGTGAAGTCTTATGAATAGAAGCAGGCTTTTTTGTAAACATTCCATGATGTAAATTTCGGTATTTATAGAGGCTGTTGTAACAAATGTTTGGCTTTTTTCCGCAACTTCATATTGCTTGCCATACTTTTCTTCAACATTTCTTCGAGCATCTGCAACATAAAACAAGCAAGAAAGTATGTTCGGTCAAGCCCGACCTTATAATACCCTACACTAAGTAAATGAGCAAAATTATTTTTATTTTCAGAATTGGGCTTTATATGGGAGCTATGACAAATTATGGACCGATCACCATGAAATTTGGTCATGTGATTAATGTCTATATGAAAGTTATTTATGTTGCATTTTATGTGTATACCAACATTTTAAGGAGATTTGTGCTCGTTAAAGTGATTATCGGAATCAGGGCTCATATGGGAGCTATGACTAATTATGGACCGATCATAACAAAATTTTGTGACATAAATTCGGTATATAAAAAATTTATTTGGAGAAAAACTTGTGTAGATACCTATACAAATTAAACATTTATGACCGATAAAGTCCAATTTCGGGAGGACATTTGTATGGGGGCTAGGTGAAATAATGGACCGATTTCAGTCATTTTCAATAGGCTTGGTCCTTGGGCAGAAAAATGATATGTACTAAATTTTATCGAAATATCTTCAAAATTGCGACCTGTACTCTGCGCACAAGGTTTACATGGACAACCAACCAGGCAGCCATTCAACCAGCCAGCCAGACGGACGGACGGACATCGTTTAATCGACTCAGAAAGTGATTCTGTGTCGATCGGTATACTTTAAGGTGGGTTTTTGTACTAATCAATACTATTTGTACTGTAGAGGGTTTTCCAATAGGGACTTCTGAACTTTGACCGTTAATAGCCAATCCACATGAGATCCAATAGCGTCCAATGCATATCGAAAAGGTCACAACTGGGCAGCGCTACGTGCCATCAGCTCATGCCACATTGGACATTCTGCACGAGCGATTTGAGGATATGGTCATCTTACGTGGAGGTGATGTGAACTCATCACCAGATCGTTCGATTTGAGCCCGTTAAGGTAGGATCACACGATTGCCGCAATACACCAATTGTATACAATTTTTATTGTACTGAATTGTTGCCCAATAAAGAAATTGTCCCAATCAAATTCTCTCCAATCACATGATTGCCTCATTTTACATAAATTTTATTGTCGTAAATTGCCGCAGAAAGATTTAGTGGCAATAATTGTCACATTCCAGTCGCACGATTGTTCTAGAATACGTCAAACTGCTGTGGTTTCTCATTATAAACTAGCTGAACCCGGTCCGCGTTGCTGGCCCTTAGAAAACATCTGTTTTATATTGCATCTCGATCTCGATTTTAATATACAGTGTCGGACAAAGTCGGTCCGGCTGGTTCCAATGAATTCAAAAATTCAGTAGAATTATCGACGGCTTGTTCTTCGTTCATTACTGTGTCAATAGATTTGCATTTTATTGTTTCGCCAGGCAGTTTTAATTGTATTTGTTTAGTGACCTTGTTAACATCATAATTTGTTGGTGCCAAAATTGCATGTTCCCGCAGCCAATCCGAATTTTTGTAGTTGGTTGCAAGACTTAGGAATACCTTGTCAACAACGAAATCTCATGTGTGGGGAGATCAATTGAAATTTTTCCATTTCTGATGTCCAACAATTGTTTTGAGAATGTTTCGGCAGAAGGGTATTGCAGCAAATGCACACGTATGTTCGTTGATAGCGTTCGGCTTCTGTAGCTTCATTTCCAGTGAAATAAATTTGAAGGAACTTCGCATCATCATTGGGAAGCGGGAGCAATGATCCAATTCTGTGGTACATTTGGCCTTGAACCTTAAAGGTGGTCATGAAGCCGACGTCATTTAAAATCATGAGTTGCACTTTTGGATATTTTGAAGGAAGTGCTTGGAAATAGGATTGGCGCCGGAAATGCAACTTAGAAGCAGCTTAGGCCGTTCAATAACTGGTGGCAGAATAACTTTACCGTTCGAACAGCACGTTCCCGGGGATGCCTTAGGTAACTTCAAAACGCGGCAATGTAAGCAATGTTTGTCCATTGCGACAATCAGTACGTCCTTGTGATTCCTGTAGTCATTATACTTATTATTATAAAATGCCGGCAACTTTAAATCGATTCTTTCTCTTGATCGAGACATTCGGGAGCGATTGGCTTCTAGTCTTTCGATATGCTGTTGAGGTGTCTCTGCAGCACTCGATGAAAGGGCATCTACTAAAAGTGGAATGCGGAGAGTTATTCAAAATATAATTTTTTTTCATAGATTTCATATGGAAATTTCTTATTCATGCACCTAATATGCAAGTTTAAACAAATTTGTTTATCATCGATTGATAATATAAAAGAACTTTTATAGTACCGGATATGTGTTGAAATGTATTCCTTTCTTCACTTACACCAAATAATTCTCTTCTTCATGTTAAGCAACGAAATAAAAATTGTCATTGTTTGAACGTTGGGAATAAAAAAAAGTATTTATGTATTTCTCCAATTGAAAAAATTTTTTTTTGCAACAATCACTGACTTTGTAAGCCTGTATATAGGAAACTAAATAAACTACCTGTAAGAATTGAAGAAAAGGTCGATCAACAATTATACAATAATCTTTTTATACCCTACACCACCATAGTGGGGAGGGTATATTGGATTTGTGCAGATGTTTGTAACGCCCAAAAATATTAGTCTAACACCCACCTTATAGTATACTGATCGACTCAGAATTACTTTTTGAGTCGATTAAACGATGTCCGTCCGTCCGTCTGGCTGGCTGATTGTCCATGTAAACCTTGAGTGCAGAGTACAGGTCGCAATCTTGAAGATATTTCGATAAAATTTGGTACATATCATTTTTTCTGCCCAAGGACCAAGCCTATTGAAACTGGCTGAAATCGGTTTATTATTTCACCTAGCACCCATACAAATGTCCTCCCGAAATTGGACTTTATCGGTCATAAATGTTTAATTTATATAGGTATCTACACAAGTTTTTCTCCAAATAAGTTTTATATATACGATATTCATGTCACCAAATTTTATTATGATCGGTCCATAATTAGTCATAGCTCCCGTATAAGACCTGCTTCCGATAATCACTTTAACGAGCATAAATCTCCTAAAAATGTTGGTATACACATAAAATTCAACATAAATAACTTTCATACAGACGTTAATCACACCACTTAATTTCATGGTGATCGGTCCATAATTGGTCATAGTTCCCATATAAGGCCCACTTCCGAAAATCGCTTACGAATATAAATTATTGAAATTTTGAAAGAAAAATGTTTTTGCTCATTTACTTAGTGTAGGGTATTATATGATCGGGCTTGACCGACCATACTTTCTTACTTGTTATATATATGGATTACTGCCATTTGCACTTAAATAAAATTAGTGCTAGATGTTAAATTTTGTTTCGATTACATAAATATACAAAATTTTAAGCTATTTGTAAAAAAAAATTATATGTTCTCTAAAAATAGGAAAATTTAAAGCTCCCACTAATGAAAATCTAATTAAAATAAAATAATTAGAAAAGAAGAAATTTTAAAAGAAGTATGTGGGTCAGAGAGTGGCTCACAAAAAGAAGCACTGATGGCGCATATGAAAAAACATTGATGGAGTTTCGTGAAATGGAGAACCAAAACTTGTTGTTTCAAAATTTTATAATTATGGATGATGAAACCTTTACAGAATTGATGAATCTAGTGTCAACACATTTTGTAAAACAGGACATTCGCATGACTCTCCGATTTCTTGCTTCCAGAGATAGTTACAAAAGTCTTTCGGTCTTCTTCCGTATTGCCCCTAATACCATATTACTTTTTTAAATTATAATTATAATAAATGCAACAATTAAAACTTATTTTTCTTTTGAAAATAAATCCAGCTACAAAAAATATGTCATGTAAAATACTTAATATTGGCGCGAATTGTCTTCTTTAATTGCCGCACTAGAACACAATAAATATTGGTGTATTTTTATCGTTTTTATTGGTGCATGGTTGCCTCTCAAGCTATCACATGATTACCGCACCAGGGTTGCATTTGATTGGGCCAAATAAACACAATATTGTTGTGGAATCATACGATTGACGTATAGAATAGAGCAATAATTGGTGCATTGCGGCAATCGTGTGATCCTACCTTTAGACTTTTTCTGGTGGAGCTTTCTTAAGTTGCAGGTCTAGGCAAATAAGCCACAAGCCACAGCGACCCCCAAATGCAACATAACCCATGCCATCGGTCAAATACAGCATGATTTATGTGCCAGAGACATGAAAAATTGGATATTCTATAATTCGATGATATCTTACACACCCTTCGTTTTATTTAAATTTAAAGTTAGGAAGTGCTTAAAGAAATACCCTTTATATACGAAATGTATGTGACCTTATGATTTTGACGGGCACCTTACAATTTAAGACTATTATTTATTGAAAACTATTTAACAAACAAACTAGTAAGATTGTACATATTTATCACAGACACACCTTTGCTTTATTTATTTTTATTAAGCAAATAAGTAAAATGCATTTAAATATTAGCTGACAGTATTTGTTCAACATCTTTTTATTATATTTACTATTTTTATTATTATTATTTTTTATTTTGTACTGTCTATGATTTTTTCCTTATATTTTTATTGATTTTAATATAAAATAATTTTTTTTTTTCTTGTTGTTCTTTCTCTTTTAAGATTTAATCATGTGCGAAATTGTCATACAATATTTACTAAGAATCTGTGTGTGTTGATATTTACTAAATAACATGTCTTAAGGCAATCAATTTCAAATAAAATCCTTGAAAAGTAAACAATCATCATCATCGTCTTCGTAAAAAAAGGACACTCGTTGTAAAGCTTTTAAGGATGTGTGAGAAAGTATGTGTTTAAGTAAATAAAACATTACTCATACACTTATAGATTAGAGTAATAAGGATAAGCTGCAAATAACCATTTTAATACACAATCACACCCACCGATACTGACTCTGGAAATCTTAGACGCTGTTAACAGTAAATAAAACAAAATATACCCAACGGTTACAAAATGCCATAAAGTTTGAAAAATATTAAATGAAATCCTTGGCTTGAAGGCTACAGCCTCAGTTTTCCTTTTTTTTTATGAAAACCACCAGTATTTCATTTTATTTTTATGCCTTTTCTTGGTTATTTTTTGTTTGTTTGTTTTTGTTCCTTCAATAATTTTCCCTGACCACTTGAGTGTGTTTGTGGGTGTAAGTATGAGTGTGTCCGTGTGTGTGTGTTTTTTGCGGTAAGATTGTTGGTCATGTGTGCATGTGTTTGTTTGTATTTGTGCTGCGTACCAAATGCGATTTAAATTGTTCAAGCGAAAAAATAAATACTCGTAAAAGAAAGGACTCACTTTGTACTCGTATTAAGTATGTATATAAAGATCCTTGACTAATGTGTAAAATTGTTCAAGTCAAAAAACATGATTCTTTAAGAGTAAAAAAAAAAAATATTTTTTATAATTGAAGTGAGGAAATATTTACATGGTTGTTTGCGAGATGTGTGCTAAAAGTTACAACATTGTGTAGTTTTGATTATAAATTACTGCCATTTGCACTTAAATGAAATTAGTAAGAAAATTTGTACATAAACTAAATATTTTTAAAATGTTTTCTTTTAAGCAAGGAAATCTTGTAATTTATTACAGGGTAACTCCATTTTATTTCAACCTTGGATGGATTTAATTTAAATTCAAAGTATACATTCCACTCTTAAATGCGGCGCTTATGACGTACATATTAATCATATTTTATAGATCTCTAAAGTTGGACATTTGGATTACTATCCTTACTACTTATGATGATATAAGCTACAATTAATCGAGTTTACGTTACGCGAAATAGTGGAAGTTAAAGGTCACAAAAGTCGATTTATATGATTTGCTGTATACTGCGTGTTTAGAAGTTATCATACTGTTACGTTTTTACCGTTTTAAAACGGGGGTTTATTTACTTTAAATATACCGGATACTTTTGATTGCAAATAAAAAACAGTTTTAGTAGTTTAAAATTTGTAACAACTCTTTATTTATTTAAAATATACAACAATAACAGTTCAAATATTCACTCAGTGTCTTTATACACGTTTATCAATTCACAGAAATAAACACAAACTTTATAATGTACAAACTCAAATATACACGACAGTTGATGTTAACTCTAACAGCGCCAATGATGAACTGACTGACAACTGCCACCTCTGCCACTATTTATACACACGCCATCTTCCGTGAATCTTCTTAACGGACAACTAGTACATTCGAATTCTAGAGCTTTCGATGTTAATGTTAGCTGCTTGAACATTTAGTGTTGCTTACTTACAAACAATGCTAATAACCGCATGCTACTGGACGTGTTTATACACGTGATGAATGCTGCAGGCAGTCCTTAAATTCAAATCGCTATTGGAAATTCGTAACAATACAATTTATATTAAACTACGACATATATATCATTGTATACTATGTGCAGCCTTTTATGATCAAGTTTTATATATTTTTTAGTTTTAATATGAATTTTTTCCAAAACTTTTTTGTCACACAATTTTCTTCTGAGGCCAAGAACGAATCAACCCAATTTCGGATACTCTGTTATTTAGCGTATCCCAGAGAGAGCGTTCAGCACCGATGAAAACAAATGGTAGTCGGACGGTGCAAAAACTATTTTCTTTCATAGCGTTCAAGCATCATGTCCGACATGCACATTCTTTCAAGATCTACCGGCTTCAATTCGTATGGTATCCATTTCCCTGCTTTTGGATGAATCCTGCTGCTCGCAAGCGTTTTGAATTTGCTGCAATATTTGTTTTCCGTGTCAAAATCACCACTTCTGAACCGAACAAACCATCTCTCGCCGATGGAATGCATTCACCATAAGCTTTGGTGAGCAATCGGTGATCTTCAGCGGAACTTTTTTGGAACTAGAAGAATAGGTTATGGGAAGGAGGATAGATGCAGTAGTGTTTGTGAATATTTGATTTGAATTTTCCTACATTGAAATGGACAGGAAATACGGACGGTACGATTAAAAAAACGAATTTTCTCTGTAGTGTGTTGTGCGATCCACTGACCAATCGTCCATGAATGGATGAGCCCCCGATGATGAACGCGTATTTCGTAAGAAACTACGGGTTTCGAGAACGAGTTTCCTAATTTCATCAGAACACATTCCATTGTAGTATCGTTAGAACAATGAAACGCAACCCACATTGCGCCGATGCTCCAGAGAATCAATAGAGCTGGACACCCTACTTTCACCAATAAGGACCTTCGCCCTTTCCTGTACGCGGTCAAGTAACTCCAAAATAGATTTCGAAGCACCGGTCTATACATGAGAGTTGTATTCCATTTTGGGTCGGTATTTCTTACACCGTCTTAGAAAACCGAGGCACTTGAATGCTTCTTTCGACACTTGAAAAATGTGTTTAGACCAGTGAACATCACACTGAGTTCTCATGCCTAGAACATCAAGAGCTTCTGATTCCTTAATATTTACACCACCCATAGAAACAGAGGAAGCAACATGATATGTCGTGCGTTTATGTGTTAACATACAACATTGAGTCTTGCGTGCATTAAAATCGACTCTATTCGCATAACCCCATTCAGATATTGTCTCAAGATCTTGGTTAAATGAATCATTTATGTTTTTTTTGCCTCATTGCCCCAATCTCATTGCCCCATAGTTGAATGGGAAATGTTGCTGTCATCTGCAAAAGAATATATAGGATTGGAAGGTAATTTAGAAAAATAAGGAATAGAGTAGGAGAAAGAACGGAGCCTTGCGGTACCCCTGAATTAATCTTGAACTCATTTGATGAGATCCCATCTACAATAACTCGTATAGTGCGGTCTCTGAGAAAGCTCGATATAAATCGAGAGAAGTCATTACCGACACCAAAGGCAATAAGTTTCGATAAGAGCGCACCATGCCACACCCAATCGAACGCCTTAGAAATATCTAGAGCCACCACTTTACTTTCGCCAAAACGGTGAATGGAACGGCACCATTATTCCGATAAGAAGGCAAGCAAGTCCCCCGTAGAGCGTCCTCTATGAAAGCCGTACTGCCGGTCGCTAAGTAAATTGTTAGACTTTAGATATTTCACAAGATGGTGATTAACCATACTCCCCATAACTTTGGAAAGTGCAGAACAAATTGCTATTGGGCGATAATTTTCTCCCTTTTTGGAATTGGCGTTACATTAGCAACCTTCCAACATATAGGAAATTCTCCGGCACGCTATAATATGCTGAAAAGGTTTGTTAACGGACGGTGCTGGTATACCATCCGGCACAGAAGACTTGTTTGTATTGAGATCCGCTAAAACCTTTGTAACTGCGCGAGCGCGAAAGAATATATTCGGCATAGTTACTGATACTCTTTCAAGCTCGGGTAGTAGTTGATTGCTTTCCTGTAAATTCGAATTATTTGCAAATAATTCAGCCAAAAGGTTAGTTAGCTTTATCAACCGGGTAGGCGAATGATTGGCCATCCTTTAAAAGAGTAGGAATTGAGGAACTAGCATTATCCTTTATTCTTTTAACGAATGACCAAAAGCTTTAGCTGCCACGGGTAGCAGCAAGAACTTTGGCTTGGAGGCGCTGCTCGTCTAGAGATTTTTCAAGTCTCAGCACTTTGGCACACGAAGATTTCGCCCTTTTGCGCAGCAATTTAGTTTTGGCATTTTTGTTACCACGCCAGATTCTGAATGCTTCCTCTCTGGATCAGATTGCAGTTTGGCACTTCTGATTCAACCAGGACTTTTCCATAGATTTAATCGAAATTTGCTTTGTTGTAATGATGGTTTTAATCCCCATCATAATTATATTTTCGACCATTTAAAGTAACGCATACTTTGTGAAATGGTTGCCCCCTTCCACTCATATTTGAAAGAGCAGTGAAGGATGAATATTAGAGTTTCTGTTTGGTTCTTTATGGAAACAACGCGAGTTGATTGAGTGACTTTTACTACAACACGCACATCATAAGGATAGGCGGAACATTTATATCAAATACATATATACACGCAGAAAATAAATATAGCTGTGCATGTTTACTGTAACCATTTGAACATTTTTACAAGTTTTTTAACAATATTATAGTCACAGTAACTATTTATATGATTGTGGTAACTGTAATATGGTTTATTTACGATTCTTATAATTGTAACAACCATATATATGGTTACAGTAAACAAGTATATGTTTGCGACAACCATTTATATGAATAAGGGTTACCCTATTATGTTGCTCTCGGCTTTGGATATCATAATCTGAGAACAATATATTATGATAAAATTATTCATCATAAATATGATTGTCACAAACATATACTTGTTTACTGTGCAAATTTGCACACTAAGCTAATGATACACTTTAAATTGCACAGAGTACGGTTGCCATATTCAAATTTATTGATTAAGCATCGAAACATATCAGACGTAAAATTTGAGTCGTTGGAATTATCCGGAACGTGAGTGTGAATTAGAATTTCTAGAGACAATTATATTAACGTAGTTCATGTACCATTAAAAGAATATTCCGCAAACAACGGGTTTCAGAGTTGGCTCCTATATTTTCAGATACGTTTCTATGATGCAAATCGCAAGATTTGAGAGTTATAAGTGTCAGGAAAAACAGAACTTTAAATTCCAATTATATATCAATTAGGTTTCAAATGGAAGACTTAACTTGTACCACTTAACTCATCGTATCGCTATGAAATAGTTGTCTAGAGTGATGCTATGTTACATCTATATTAGAGTTTCCTAAAAATCGACAAAATTCAAAACCGCGGTTTTGATTTTAAACAATTGTAAACCAATAGATTTTGGTTACTTTCGGTGTTGGACTTGTTTCGTCATAATTATGATAAAGGGTTTTCCAACAAGAGGTGTTATTTTAAATCACTCGGTATTTTGGTCGCTGTCACTTTTGAAGCTTTTATTCTTTGACATTTGAAAAGTAGAAACTACGCCATTACTAATGGAACGATACACGCTTCAACAACGCATTGAAATTATTAAAATTCACTACAAAAATGGTGAAAATCTTGCAGTCTCAGTTCGTAAAACTAAAGAAAAATTCGAGCTGTGGGGACAAGTTGGTGATGTGAAGAATAAAGTCCGTGCACGTCGCTCAAAAACAACTGAGAATATTGCTGCTGTAGCCCAAAGTGTTGAAGAAAAACCAGGTTTGTCCATTCCTCGTCGTTCTTTGAAATTGGGCATTCCAAACGTCATTACACCGTATTATGGTCGTAGTTGGATGATATTGATCTGGACAACGTTTACTTTCAACAAGACGGCGCTACGTGCCACACAAGCAACGAAACCATTGCTCTTTTACGGGAAAAGTTTCCGGACCGTGTTATCTCTCGAAGAGGTGATCACAATTGCCCACCGAGATCTTGTGATTTAACACCTTGCGACTTCTGGCTTTCTGGCCACATGAGATATAAGGTCAGCGTAGATTCAAGACCTCAAAGATAGAATTCGTGAGGCTATCAAGGAAGAAACTTTCAGAGTAAATAACGATAAACTACTAGTTGAAGTTCAAGAAACTTCTAGAATCAACAACGATTAACTTCTTGCCGACTACGAGAAACTTCGTGCTGAGGATAGAGCTGAAGTCAAAGAAACAATTAAACACTTAGCTGAAATGGAAGCGAAACAACAAGCATTACAAGAACCACCTTTAAAAAGAGCTAGCACCGAGGGAGAGTATTTGATATGGGCCCGTGAGGAAGAGGATTGTGTAGACAATGGTTTATTGGTGTTGTAATCAGCAGATGTAAAAGTGGCCGTGTAACGATAGGGGCCCTCGTTGAACAGTGAAATGACGGAATGGTTACAGTTGGAGTGCTTGGTCTGTCCCGCAGTGAAAAGGTCAGCAGGACGGGTTCCGAGATAGGCGAATGTGCTTCAGCAGACGCAGTAAATAATTGTGAGGAAAATACTGCCAATAAATTCGCCAAAGAATTAATTCGGAGACGAATTAAAATGACCAGCGACCAAGTGAAGGCCAAATGTAGCCCTCAACGTGGTAAATGTTTGTTTTCCAAACTACAGAGTTACTGGAAGGGACTACATAGGGTGGTTAAGAGGTTGGATGACATGGACTATAGAATACGGAAATGTGGAAGACCGATATCGGGAATTAAGGTTGAACATCTAAAATGACTAGCTGCCCTCAGGAGAGGTGGGTCTGTGCCTATTCGGGACAAATAGGCTTAAGCGGGGACAGTGTTACGAATTTGCAGTAGCGATTTCAATTTAACAGTCTGTAACGACTGCCTGCAGCATTCATCATGTTTATAAACACGTCCATCAGTAGAAGCTTCTACTTATCAACAGTGTTGACAGCATGCGGTTATTATATTGTTTTAAATAAAGAAGACATCAATTATTATTTTGTAAGACATGTATTTCCTGGTATGTTAAGGACTTAGGACTTGCCAATTTACAACTTCACTTGCTTATTTCAACATAACTGCAATATAATTCTACACCTTGTCTATTGATTAAACTCGTAACAAATAATATATTCCAATAATAATAGTCCAAAGTTCTATTATTAGAACTCTGCTAATGTTTATAACGAAAACTAAAGACATTCCATTCTTCCATTAAGGGAAGAAATTTTATTATAACAAATACACATTTATAACATACATTCGTGCACCAAAGGTCTATAACTAATAGCAAATAGCAGTTTCAATTGCCCCAGGAAAAACTTTCTTTGAATTGCTCACAAAATTGAGCTTTTGTATACACATGTACGTAATACTACTTATAAAAATCAACCTATCAAAATAAATGAAATGTTATGCATTTCAATTTGTCATAATTTATACTACATATTTAGTAGCAGTACCTACTTAACAGTTGATTTAGTTATTTTTAATTACTTGCTTGTTCGTTTCTAGTTCTCATAAGTCTTTGTATGTAGTTGGCTGCCAACTACAAAGGACTCAACTAAAGAGGACAATTATTAAAAGAACGCCAGTGCTTTAAAGAAAAGCCACTGTTATTTAGTTGCTGCTCCGACTTATTTATTTCCGTTTCCTTGAGGCAATTATTCTGGTACCTTTTTTATAATGTAATCTCATTGAGAATGGAAAGAGAGGTTGGTTCTTTCTTTAAACATATTCCACTTAAAATAATGCTATGAAAAGTTGCCAACAAACCAACTTAAAATATGATGGCTGAAACATTTTAATAAGATTGAAATTTAATTTATGCTCCTTTTTTCGCTTTTCGAAACAAACAATTTAAAAGAAAACAAAAAATAAAAAAATAATGAAAATGAAAATTCAACTTTTCGGATTGTTTGACTTTATTTATTGTTTAAAATATCTTAAGGTGGCTAATTACATTAAATAAAGTCATAATTAAGTTAACACAATGTTTTTGTTCCTTTTCTAGTTACTTGCTTTTTAATGTTGCTTTTGTTGCTGTTTTTTTTCTGTCCTTTTGTATTGACGCCGTTCATTTTTTTGTTTGTTTGTTTTCCTATGACTTCAACAATAACAGAAAGTGTAAGGTCTGAAACCCTTAATATGTATGAATTTCTAAGAGAAAAATACAAAGAAATAAATTAAAACAAATCTTTAATTAAGTTGCACCCTTCCATGTAATACATGTGTGAGTGAATGAAAAACACCCAACACTTTTAAAACGTGGCAACTTATGAGATTGTTACAAAACTTACCTACAATTTAAGATACGACTATATTCCTTCTCAATTTAATAATTCACTTACTTATGGAAGCTTCAGAGCCTCCATTACCATCGTTCTCACAACGTGGAAACCACTAGCTATAAAGTTACCATCTAGTCTCATCAGATAAAATAGTTAATTTCTTAAGTACTTTCACAATAGGTCTTGCTTAATCAAAAATTGTTCATGCCCTCTCAATTTCATAATTGCAATGGTATTCATATGTTGTTTCACTTGGCCTTTCCACTGGAGTAGTTGTCCATGCTGGTTCATTCAACCAATATGCTCTATTTGGCATACGCAGATTAATAGTGTATAACATTGTGGAGTGAGGCCTCTATTTGCTATTAGTCCGAAGTAGCATACATTTTCCAGAATGATCCTTGATGGCAGAACCGAGGTAGACTGAAATAGTCCTTCTTTCTTTTGTCGCCACAATTCTCGCTCTATTCTATCGGTGATGTTCTTTGCATATGCCTTATCCTTAGACTTCTGATTTTTCAAGATTTTCTCAATAAGATTTTGCACGATAAGTTGTCACGATAAGTTGTCAGCCAGCATGAGACATCTTGTTGTGAATGAATAGTGAATGTTTGGGATAGGTTGCTTCTTATTTTTAGTGAGGGTTTCAAACTATTTTTCTCCTAATGGAGTATCGAAGGGCGCCTTTAAAATCTGTGCAAGTCTGATATGTATCGACAGTATTGAGGTTTGGTCAAATCACATTGATTGTTTGAATAAGTTCGTAGAGTTTTGAAATCCATCTTTCACACAGTACGCTAGAATAGATGTTATATGTGGTGGATAAAAAAACTATCTAATCTTCAGACTTTAATAAGTTGAGGTCATTTTGTTTTCAGATTCCCATATGATATCTACATGAAGTTATAGTAGAGTTTTTTGTTCGGCTTCATTTCGATTCTCGTAGTTCACAATATCCATACATTTTCGTCTTCCACTTCGTTGATATTTTTTATACTCTTATTTGTAATACAGCCTCTATACGCCTAGTTTCCTTGTTGTTATGTGTCACTTAGACGAGTACGTCTCTTTTCTGCCACAAGCTGGTTCAAGTCGTTAGTTGAAGTTCAGAATGTTCCTATTTTTACCAGACGATCATTACAACTGGTCATCAAACAGTCTTATTCCGTTTGGGATTGAAATTTCCTAGCTATAAAGTGGAAGTATAATTAGACTCGTCTCATGATTGAACCAATGGAGGAAAGAATAGCAAGACAGGCTAGTCACTGATGGTTATCCAGGAATGAGAGGTTTATGATAGTGTCCACCGCTCTTAACCAGACAAGATCATAAGAGGTCAGAATAGATCTTATGACCGGAGTGTATAAAGTTGTATGGCCCTGTTCATTAGCATTTTGCTCTTCCAGTACAATAGAATCTACTAATTCAGTTATGTAGATTTGCAAGGGGTTCGAAACCAGTAAATCCAATTTCATCATCTCTACAACCCGGAAAGTGTGTTCCCACTTTTAGTAAAATGACCATCTTATAAGGTTATTATAAAAAAATATGATAATCCGATGAAATTACTTGCCTTAATTCCTGTAAATATTTAAATTAACTTTCTGTAATTAAAAGTGTGCTGTAATATAGAGGCTGTGATTCTATCCGGGATATTTCTTAATACAATTCGTTTGTATTTGTAGTCATCTTCATAAATGCTTTTAAGTTATTTTGCATCGCCATTTGGAAGATATGTTATTGATTTGGATTTTGATACAGTTTTGTATTTTTTTTTTTATTTGACCAGAACGAAGATAAGAAATTGTATTCTAAGTGTTCACCATTAAATGGCATTGGTGATAAAATAGTAAAATTGTATCAGCAATTTTAATATTTTGTTGGCGTTTTTTATCTAATTATTACATAATCATTTGGAAAATATTCTTTAATTTTACAACATTTCCAAAATTTATTGATTTTGTCATTCCGTTTGTAACACATCAAAATATTTGTAGCAGACAAACATTAGAAAACACTATAGGGCCCAAACGAAAGGAGCTAGCTGAATGAAATACTCTCTGTTGATTAGGTTTGTATGGTGTTGAAGGTGGGCAATATCGGTCCATGAGTTCACCTAACCCCTATACAATTGTCCCCCAGAAATACTGTTTCAGCAGTCATAAATATGTTGATAATGCGACAATCCTGATAAAGTGTTGCACAAATTAGTTATAAGTACGCACCTATCATCATATATAAGCGTTATAAAATATCTTAGTGAAGAAGACATCGTGGTGTATGGACTTCCAAAAATCGTAACTTCCAAAATGTAACGTATTTCAATGAAACTTTTCTTATAATTATTTCTTCTTATCAAAATATTAATATGATTTCTTAGAATGTCCGCAACTTTCTAAAGCCATCTGATGACATAGGAAGCTGAAATTTGGCACACTTTAAGTACTTTCTCTGCCGAAGATCGTAACGAAGCCATTTTCGGTCTATGGGCTGCACCCGCGGCTGGTAAACCTCCATAAACCTCCTTATATAAATACTTATTTTTTGTAGGAATTTTTATATTGTCTAAATTTTTATGAATACCAATGAAGGGAATAACGTATATGCAAGTAGTATTGGTCATATGGATAGTCTTAACGAAGCCACATTTTATGTTTCCTTATATTCACTACAATTTTCTACTCTTCAGTTATATGTATAACTTTTAAGTTCCCAGTAATGACACATAAAAAATATTAGTAGTACCACATGTTAAAGGTGACTATTTGAACTGATTTCAATAGTACGTGGTTTTAGTGACTTGCAATAATCTAAACATCATGTAATGATATAATATTTCAAAATTTCGAGTAAAAAACCCAAAGAAAATATTTCATAACTTAAACACATTTGTCTACTTTGGAGGCAAGGTCTTCCTGCTTGGAGTTAATTTTCGCCAATGTTTGCTTGTAGTGCCACATGCTCACAGAGCTGCTGTTGAACAAACTTCATGGGAGTTCTCTGGTCAAACTTCAAAATTTTAGCACTAAAAACCAACATCCGAGTAGTAGACACGACATACAGAGATTGACTTTTAAAAATGGACAATGGAGAGCTAACATCGGAGTTTGGAGAAGATATTATTATTGAAATTCCAAATGAAATGATGGTTCAAGACTCAATTGTAAAGATAATTTTTAGAGAAAAATTGAATTCTTCTACAGTAGAAAAGTATTCAAAATCTGCCATTCTTTGCCCTAGAAATTATGACGTTTGTTAAATCACCGAGGAGGTATTAAACCTTTTAGAGGGCGAGCGTTCCACATACTTGAGTATTGACACAGTAGAATGTGATAGCATAGCAGAAAGAGAAAATAATTCGGTCGAGTTTTTGAACAGCCTTTCGCCATCTGGTATGTCGCCACATAAATTAAACCTCAAGGTCGGTGCTATTATAATAACAAACCACAAGGTCAGACGTTGGAAAAGCTGGGGATCTATCTGCCTACATCAGTTTTTAGCCATGGCATTTTCTAGAGCAACATCCGTACATGATGACAGTGTAAAAATCATTCATGAAGATGGGAAGCAGGGTATGCTTCGTAAGAGCAGTTCCACAGTATTTTCAAAAAATATTGTCTATAAATAAATTTTTTGATTAAGCAGAGAAAAAATATAGTTGTACATGTTTACAGTAACCATTTCCACATTTTTTAAAGTTTTCTATCAATATTATAGTCACAGTAACTATTTACATGATTGTGGTAACCATCACATATATATATGGTTACAGTAAACATGTATATGTTTGTGACAACCATTGTTATGATGAATCTTTATATCATAATATGTATAACATAATATGGTAAAACCTTAATCATAAAAAATCAATTTAAAAAAATTAAAATACGTTGTTTTGTTAGACCTTATTATCACTTACTTCAAAATGTACATTTTTCGTAT
The DNA here is from genome assembly GCA_942486065.2 of Calliphora vomitoria. Lineage (NCBI taxonomy): Eukaryota > Metazoa > Arthropoda > Insecta > Diptera > Calliphoridae > Calliphora > Calliphora vomitoria. The sequence goes on along the minus strand of OW818030.2, from coordinate 45,567,839 downwards.
TTCGTAGAGAAAATGATTCTTATCTGTTACCCAATAGTACCAATCAATACAATTTGTATTATTAAATAAACAAAACGAAAAATGTTGACGGGTACCTTAGAATAATGCAACACGTATTTTTTGTAGTTTTGGCTGCATTTTTAACCAATTTGTATCAAAAGATATTTTCCACTTCAGTCTGTGCAAAGCCAATTGGTTGGACGCTATATAAGGTTTCATGCTCTAAACTACTTATAGTTGTTGTTCTTTAGATTATTATTGAAACATAGTTTAATTAAGTCACTCGAGGGTTAGATGTATGTAAATATATTGCCTGCCACCAATTTTGAGATTGTTTTCAAACCGTGATAAATCAAAATACAACTTTTTACGCCTTCCGTTTTGCTATTTACCGTATGTAAATACATTCACACATACAACACAAATTAACGCTACAAAAAAAAGGTTTGATAGGCAAGAAACCGCTTTATCCGTTAGCTAGCTATTTTAACCAATACCACCAGTGCCACCGTACCACACCACAACCATCCCTCACCCCTTGTGAACTTTTAAAACTTCTTCACCCCACTACTAGGAATGAATAATTTCTGGCAAAATTCATACTTTAATTTTCATACACACTTTTTCATGACTTCATCATCATCAGCAACTTATTGGTCTTAGGCAATTTTTTTTTACTCGTATGTTCTGCTATTTTCCCAGTTCTTTCTGTTGACAAGGATTTTTTTTGGTTGAACTTGTAGCGAGCGTCTTAAGGACGCTTGTACAAGTAGAAGCATTAATTCATACTCTTACTCCTTTACATTATAATACAACATTGTATGTTCGAGTACTTTTCATTTCATCCGCTTTTTGTGTGCGCTTTTGTTTGGTTGTGCCAGTGTTTACAGTCCTAGATTCTCGCTCCATATGGCCCATAAAAAAGGTTCTATATGACTGATTTCTACTTGAATCAGTGGGTGAGGAAGTAAGTGTTTGTGTGTGCATTTATTTTCATGTTCCAACGACAAGGGGAGTGATAATTTATTCATACACTGAAATCACCCTAAAAAATGTGTGTTTTTGTCTTTACTTCTCTTGTTTTTTTTTTTTTTGTTCCGATTTTTTCCTTTGTTTTTCAGTTTCATTTAGCCCATGTTAAAATTTAATTTTGCAAAAAGTAAATTGTTGTAGCTACAAATTCTGTTTCTTAATAATGTTTGTGCCAGAGTGTGTGTTTGTATGTCTGTAAGTGTTGAACTTAGTTTCAGTGAAAGTTAAATATGAAATTTCATTGTAGCTTTAATGGAAGTGACATCCTTATATTCCCTCTATAAATATGTAAATATTAAATACAGTAAAGTTTAAAGCTATAGCACAAGTCTCTCTATTATAACTTTAGCATAAGTGAGATGTATCAAAGACTTTGCTTGACAATACTTGGCTACAATAGTAATAAGACGCTATAGAAATACAAGTGGAAACACTGCTCTTTAATTCCCCAGCATTAAATATCACTTTTAATTTGATTACATACATTTGCACTCACACACACTCCCATTTTACACACACACACATACATTCAAATTTAACTAAATGACACATGCTTGCTTTCATTTCCGTAGATTTATTTGTTTGAAACTGTTGGAGAATTTCAAATCCCGTACTTGTATACGAACAGTAGGATCAACCTTATTTTGTACTTTTTCGATTTTTGATGCTACCAAGGACTATTGTTTTTGTTTAAATGCTGAACATTCCTGCAAAATCGGATAAAGATTAGAAATATTAAATTTCAGGATTTGACTAAAATTTAAAAAAAAAAAAAATAAAAAAAGTAAATGTTGAAAAAAATTCCAATTAAAAAATCTGTAATCAAATATATGCAAATCAACTGATTTTGTTTCAATATTGTCTTAATTTGTTTTTAAAATATCAAAACCGAAATAAAACAGAAACCGATCGGTCCAAGAATAAAAAGTTATAACTTTACATCAAACATTATAAGTAAAAGCAATTTATGTATTCTATTGAATCGTAACTCCTACGAAAATAATATACTCTTTTACTATTTTTCTTTTTTTTTAGTAATACGTATTAGAATTTATATCGAGTTTTTAAAAAATTAAACCTCTACTGCACAATACTTATACCCACCACCAAAAAGAATTCGTAATTCCGTTTGTAACATTTCGAAATATTGTTCGTAGAGCCAAAAAGTATATATATCCTGGGTTCTCATAAGATTCTAAGATGATTTAGCTAAATATTCAGTCAGAAAAAAACTTATACTTGTATTAAGTTATATAGAACTTAAGTCTTTCAATATAAAAATTCTCAAAAATACGTAAATTTATTTAAGTATTATACAAATTCATTAAACATTAAAATATTGGTACATTACTCGTTATTTATAAATTTATCCACTTTTTCCGGAAATCCTCCCATTAAAGATTTTATAGTTGCTTTCGTGATCTTTTTGGACGAAGTGGTCTACTTACGCTTTACACTTACATTTCCTGTGTTTTTTAATTCCTTTTTTTACAAGAGGCCAATAACTTTCACAAAATTTCACTGAACTCAACTGAACTCCGTAACTTACCTAAAATGGATGTCTAGAATATCACTCATAAACAAATTTAGCAGGCCTTATTTTGAAATGTAATGAAAATTATATTTAGTTTAAATATTGTATTTTACTATTCAAAAAAAATTTAAAAAAAATATCAAATTATTGTATTCAATAATTTTTTTTTAAAGGAGTTTTTTTAATTAAATCCGTGGTACAAAATTTACATTTTCCATAGTGACATGATGCCAAATAGGGCCAGAAACATGAAGGCACTCTGTGCTGTTTTATCATGCCTGATGTCACAAATGATTGGCTTCTTTGTCACAACTGCAAAAGGCTTGCTACTCAAGAAACTTCTAGGGTAACTTTGTTTTTTTTTTTTGGTCCGGTATTGTTCTTAGACATTGCCTCGTCCGTCCATCAGACGCATAAAAATCTTTACCCGGAAGTTGTGAAAAGTCTGCCAGTACATAAATTTCATCATCCATCACACAAAAGGTGTATTTTTTTTTTTATAAAATTTATCTTCAATTTTTTCGCTTCTAAATTCTTTGCCGCATTGCGATCTGGTACTTTCTGAACTTTATACGACTTCAACCCTTTGGATATGAACACAAAAGAATCAGAGCATTTAACTTCACGGGCTGTTTTCGGATTTGGTGCTTTTCGAAAGAGTTGTTCTGTTTGACCTTTTTTCCTGATCCAGATTTTCTTTCAATGCTCAAGTCTTCCTTAAACTGTTTAATGGCTTTTGAAACAGTGTGGCAATGAATATTTGGCTTTTTTTTTTGGAATATGGATTTTTTTTTGGAATATTTTTTTCGTGCCTTAAAGAGTAAAATACTGAAAAAAATTCATATACATAAATGGTTCTTAGTATTCAAACAATAATTTCGGTTGTCAATTTCGTTGTTTAACATTGTTAATGGTCTAATTTAGAGCTCACAAAAAAGCCAAAAAATTCCTAACCGATCGGTTTCGGTTTTGGGCCTGTTTTTATACTCTTCACCTTGAGTGGTAAGGATATATATAAGTTTATCATTCCGTTTGTAATTTCAACATTTTTCATTTGTGATCCCAAAAAGTATATATATTCTGGATTGTTACAGATAGCGAAGTCGATATAGCCATGTCCGTCTATCAGTCTGTATATTGAAATCAACTTTGAGTAACCCCCAAATAACTTACATACATGATTGATACATCAATATATCGGGAATTTTTCCGGCTTAGTCTCTATTTAAAATCGATAAAATCGGAACAACCTAGATTTTTGTTCTATTTTGGATTACTAAGTCATTAATATAAACAATATGGATATATAATGATAGATATTTCAAAATCCATTGCAACGATGTATATAAGGCTATAGTAATTTGGACCTAAAATGGTTCAAAATCGGGAAAAATATTTTTTAAACCGAACATTTTTTTTAAACAAATTTTCTGTCATAAATTTTTTCTCAATAAATTTAAAAAAAAATTTATATTAAAGAAAAATAATTTAGAAAAACTTTTTAAAAAACAATTTTGTTTACCTAAAAATATTTAAAATTTCTATTTTAAAGTATAATTTGGTGAAGGGTATATAAGATTCGGCACAGCCGAATATATAATCCATACAAATATATAAATGTCTTTGTAAGTTTGTTTGTTTGTTTGAGCATCACGCCTAAACGGCTGATTCGATTTTATTGAAATTTGGAACGTAGATAGATCCTTACTTGGAAGCGTCAATAGGCTATAACTTTTTTCAATACTTCAAAATTTAATAGTTATTATGGAATATCTGGTGAACTACCATTGTGAAAGTCACAAAACGTCGCGAGATTTTCTTCGTTACCATTGTGCACTGCTTTTCTCAAAATTGGCGAGATTGTATAAACGGGCGTGGCAACACCTATACAAAGTAAATAGGTATTTACAAATATCTGGAGAGCTATAATTGTGGAAGTTTTCAAGCTTTATCCGAAGAGCACAGTTAGCACTTTTCATGGGCGGTATTGAATTTGTGGGCGTGGCAACTTCCATACAATGTAAATTGTAGATTTCTAATATCTGAAGAACTATAATTGCACTCTGAAATCATTAATTTCTTATCACTATACGGAGTTGGGCTAAAAATGGTCGGGATTGTATTAGTGGGCATGGCACTTATCAAACAATTTAAATCAGGGACCGAAAATAATAATTATTCTTGAAATTTCAAATTAAAAAAGCCATCACAAGAAAATATCGGAGAGTCAAGTCAAGCATACCATTTTGATCGTTTTCAACTATATTTTCATAAATTAACATGCTTTTTAAATTCTTGATTTTTATTTTTTGTCAGGAATATTTGTCAGACTTTGATTTTTTTTTTTTTTTGTCAGAAATAATTGTTATTTTTTTGTCATATCAGACTATAAAAATAAAAATCATAGTGTGACAAATATGTATGACAAAAAAATAACAATTATTTCTGACAAAAAAAAAATAAAAATCAAAAAATAAGTAGAAGGGGAAATATTATCGAATATCTGATGAACTGTATTAGAGAAATTCGTAAAACTTTGAAGCATTTATTTTGTTACCACAGTTACATAGTTGGCTGAAAATGTGCTAAATTGTAGTGTGAACGTTAACAATAATTAGTACTACTATACGAAGTTTAGCAAAAAATGGGCAAGATCGGAACAGAGGGTGTAGTACCTACATTACAAAAAAAAAAATGTTATTTCGAGAGTATTTTAGGTTTGTCTGAATCGCTTTTTGTTGGCTGAAACTTGGTGGGATCGGCTTTTTATATAAAAAAAAAAGTTATAATTGAATATCTGGAGAATTATAATATTTAAAGTGATGCTTCAAGAGACTTGCCCCATATTTACTATCTATTATCTGGAGAACTCTAATAATGCAATTCTCAATACTTTGCATGAGTTATTACGGTACCTTGACGTATTGCAAATGGATGGTATCAGATCATGTTTAGTAAATAGTTCTTTTCGAATATCTAAACAACTGTTATAGGTAGAGTCTTCTAACTTTTTATAAATTGCATTCATATAATTTTTGGAAGTTTGACTTAAAATACGATGGGTCGAAGCCCACTGTAAAAACATAGTAAATTATAGCGAAGCGAAAGTCTTAAGAAAAGTATAAAAATTTTTTAAAATCGAATGATATTTTTTATACATTCAAAGGCATGGTATGCAATTAATCACTAACAAGAAATAATTATATTCATTTATTTTTTTTATAAAATCCTTACATATTTTTTTAACTACGACAGGGGTAGCGAAGTGCACCGGGTCAAGCTAGTTTAGTAATATAAAAAATGCTATAAAATAAGTTGATCATATTGATATTTTCTGGTAGGCATATATTATAATTATATTATTAATTTTATTTTTAGTTAGTTGAGCTTGAGGTCACTTTTTTATAAACAAATATTTATATTTATTTATTATGAAATAAAATATTTTGAAGGCATTGTACCCCTTTAATTATCTGAAATTTTGTAGCATCGAAAGTCCAAATAGTGAAAAATAAGGGCCACCCTAATGTATACATGTGTGTATGTAATAGTATGATTTTTTATGATTATCAATTATTATGAGTTAAATTTCTCTTGATTATAGAGTCCTTGGCTGACATTTGAAATTATTTTCTTTATCCTCATACTCATACCTACATTAGTATATGTGTCTTTGCAGTAAGCAGCATTTAATATCGTACAAACATACATCCGAGAGATAAAGGAAGGCTAAGATGGCATTACACATAAAAGAAGACAATAATGAAGGTCTTTAATTAAATTGTAAGAGTGTTAAATGTGGTTTTCTTTTCAACATTTTCTTCTTTTGAAATATGGATAATAGTATGAATGTTTTTTTTTTTTTCTTGTTTGCTTATATCCTTAAGGAAATTGTTAATTATACGCACATACATGCATATGTATGTATGTATGTATGTGTGTCTATTTATGTGATAGCATTTTTCTTGTTTTTGAAGGGCTAGACAATAAAAAATAAAGGATTTCTATATCTTGCTCTGTACTTTAAAGATTGTAGGCAGCAACATAAAAATAGACTGTAATGAAGTTGTGGGTTAATTTTATGTGTCATAAAATTGTTAAACAAAATTATAAAATGGTTTAAATTTACAGACAATAAACTTGAAAATTTAAGCTTTCAAACAAATAAGAATTTTAGCAAATATTAAAGACTGTATAAATGCCCAACAAAAACTTGGTGATGACTTTAATTTACTTCTCATTGACTAATTCATACTTGCATTACTTGGAAATAGTTTGGTAATGGCGGACATATAATCTAATATATAAGTACTTGTTTGCGAATTAACTTGTTCAGGATTAATGCATAATAAAATCAATTCAACATTTGAATGATTACACTTCTGTTAATTCAAATCTAGTCCCAATTGATTTTAAATCAATTATGTTCTGACCTCGGGTCATACTGATTTATTCTTATTTATTCCTTACTAGCTGACTTGATATATTCGGACAAGTCGTTTGTCAGCTATGATCAATCAAGTGTAAAAAGTCATCAAATTAGCATCAAAAATTATTTCGTAAATTTAACTATTAAAAAGCCACATTTAGAATAAAATCATCGACTTAAAAATTTGACGGTAAGTAGATAACATTTTATATTTAAGTTTTATAACGTATTTGAAGTGAACAAAAATAAAAAGTTTGATTTAAAAACGAATTTTGTTTTGTCATATTTCTTGTTGATCATGATTTGCTTTTGTGTAAACTGTGAAATGAACCAAGAGAATAGAAGACCACATGACCTCAATACATGTAGTCGATGTAAATACTGTATTATGGAAGGATAAAAAATATGTCTTCCCGATTTAGAAGAACCAATCCTGGCGAAGAACAATCAAAGGTTCCTCGGTATGATAGAAAGCAGAAGAAATTCATCGAAATCAACTGTCCTCAAATTAATCGAGAATACAATGATTGCATGGGTGGAGTAGATCTCATGGATGGACTCCAGGGTCGATACCATATTTGAGCTAAGACTCGTAATATTATAATTAGGTTGTTCTACTATTTTGTGGGCATGGTCTTTACAAATGCATTTTTTTATACAAAGGTCTGCAGTCCGATGAGGGCAATGCTTCCAACAAAAACTGCTTTCACAGCTTCCAGATTTGCGGGAGGAAATAGCTGCTGGACTTATTTCCTTAAAAAATATATCGTCTGTAGGATGACCATCTGTTCAAAATTTCGGTGAGCCCTTATCACAACAGCATGACATATCAAGTGTTGGAAAAAGAGCTGCTCATCAAGTAGCTGATGTTCAGTTCGATGCCAAAAATAATTGCAAAAAATGTGACTGACACCCAAGTCGTTTTTTCCAAATGAGGCCTGTGTTTATGCGGTCAATTTGATAAAAATTGTTTCTGGAACTACCACCATCGAAAATAATGCGTATTTTAACTTTGTTTGTTCCCATCTCTCTATAAAATTTGTTTATAAATAAAATTTAACTTTGGTGTCATATTACATGTAAACTGGCAAGACCGCCTACAGGCGGACTTCACAATTTTTTACCTAACGTTCGTTCAGAATGATATTTTTTCCTGAAAATTAAAACTTACGGTTTTATTGACTACATCTACTTGAAAAACAATTATTGGCTTCATTGGATAACTTTTACGGCCTTGCCAGTTAGAGGGTTAAAATAAAGAAATACTTTTTTGGATTGATTTGCGGTGATATAATTTCGTTCATTGCAATGCTCTATGATACACGACATTTTTTGTTTTGTTGTCTGGCGCGTAAACATATAATGCTGATGGTGTTCCGATTCGGGAACAGGCGACATACAAAAGATCATGCGAGAAGCATGGATTTCAAGGTTAATGCCGCAAACATGCAATGACTGCCCTTGAGATTTGCCGTACCGGAAACTGCAAGCGTTTAAAATCGAATGGCCATTTGAATCCGTAGTTTCAAAACGTATTCTTCTTTGTACTTTCCTTTAAGTATTGTTGCTTCGATGACGTTATTCATCAGGTTTTTTACAGCAAGTCGGATGCCATTGCAACGACGTGGTTGGTTTATGTTTCGTAACATTATGATTACCGATCCGACTTTCAGTTGGAGATTGTGAGGCGGTAATCCGGGTAATTCCAGAAAGTTTAAAAGCTCGGTTGGATAGTTGACGACATCATCTTGGGAAATAATTGAATCCACCGATTTGTACGTCATCAATTCGACATCAATGTTTTTCGCAGCCAATATAACACGTTCGCTCAACCAATTGTGATTTTGTGCAATGTTCGGAAACACCTTTCGGCTGAGTTCGGATTTTGATTCGGTGAAGTGGTAGAAAGCGTTGGAAAATTTAATGCAGCCGGTCGAAATCTCAATCGGGATTTTGCCGTTGCCAATGTCTAGCAATTGTTTGGAAAATACTCCAGATTTATCGTTTTGCAGCTTGATTCCTGATGAAGCAAGTGCAACATCATTCTGCGAGCGTATCGTTGCCAACCAGGAGTATCCAAAAAAACCCCTCAATGTCCATCTTTCACAACTTTCATACGCATATTTTTATTGTGGATTCAACAGTGGAACGTCGTGCATCGGATATTACCTTGTTCGGCATCATCAAGCATATGTTCTCAAGCCTCGTTGCTGAAAATTTGGATATGATGTTCTATACACATCTGATGCAATTTGCTCCACAAATCAGTCGGTTTGATGGGAAGCATATTGATATAATTATTGAAAACAATGTTCGTCTTTAATGAGCATTTGACGAAATGTTTTTATCTACATAAAATTCAACATAAATATGTTTCATATAGAAATATACCACACGACATAATTTGATAATAATCAGTCATCATAGTTCCCATATAAGTTCCACTTGAGAAAATTACTTTAACGAGCATAAACTTTGGAATCCAAATAAAATTTAATTTAGTCCCTCTTCCGAAAATACTCAGGAAAAAAATCTATCTTAGTTATAACACATTACGATCAATTAGACAGTTTTTCGCATATTATGATATTATACAAAGCTTTTAACAGGCTCTTAAAATGTTATCCTACTGCTCAACAATTGTCGACTATAACTTATGAGGTGAGTTTCTTTCCTATTCAATTAATATCATCTAGCTTCAACTCAACAGACTACAATTCTTATTATATAGTCCAGCTCTTCTAGGGACGCTTCAAACTCGTTAGAACCTTATTATGACATTAAACATTAAGACACCTATTCTGTCACACATTTTTGTTAAAAATCAAAGTTTTCTTCTACACTAATAATCTGATCTAGGGACAGCTGTAAAATCATGCACCAAAATGGACGCCCATTTCTCTTACAGCTGCAAAAGCTTTATAAACTGTGGTAATTTGGAAACTATTAACTGAAAACTCCCGCTGATGGGCCGATTTTCATGGCAGCTGTGTTCACAAACAAAAGGATGTCAATATATTTATTTATTGTGCATGTTTGTACTTGTAAATATATGAATTTCATCTGACTTTCTTTCCTTCCGTTTTTCAACATTTCAGCACCATTTTTTGTGTCTGAAACCTGGACAAACGCTTCAGTGAATATAAACGGTATTAAAAGAGTAAAAATAAAAAAAAACAAATAAAATCCACAGTAAAAATGAATAAAACAAGAGAAATACTTGTTTTCGAACACATGCAGACAACCAGAAATCAAATTGAAATGAGTTTAAATGCAACCAACCACTAGGAAGACGTGAAATAAATCATCGGTAATGCCGAACAATTGAAAAATTGAAATCAATATGAACAACAATAAAATGCAAACGTTAAAAATTGAATTGATTTTACAAATACAACCAATTCAATCTCATCATCCAGACTTATCCAGTCCACCAACTCAGACAACCAAACCCAGCAGCCAGCATTCAAATTGTCGTCGATTTCTTTTATTTTACGTTTTTTTTTTCTTTTTATTTGTTAAATGCGGCTGAAAAAATATTTTAAGGGGTTTAAAAAAAAAAAAAAAAGTAAATCAAAATAATAAAAGGGAGGGTGTGAGTTTTTGATTTCGATTATATTTTACTTTTTTTTATTGTCTTCTGTGGCATTTGTGAACAGTTGTACGTATTTAAAGCATACGAAAGGATTTACATAAATTTAAAGTTCTTATAATTTGTCAACATCAAATTGTCAAAGTATTTAGTGTAGTTTTCAATAGTACGAGTAGTAAGTACACACATACTTTTTTTGGTATTCCTACTCAAGGTAAAAACACTTTCATTGAATGTGTGTAAAGAAATTGTTAACAAAACTGCGTTTAACGGGGTTGTTTAAGGATTTGCTTACAACTCAAGCGTATGCAGTATATTTCCAACATATTTAACTTAACGTCTTTATTCAAACAGAAAATTTTAAATTCAAATGTTTAGTTTTTGGGCATTTGTTTGTTAATGGAATTAAATCTTAAGAGATTTATTGAATGACTGTAAATTTTTTATTATTTAATTTTTTCTATTGTGGCAGGCAGTACGTTTTTATATTTAAAATTTCTTTTATTTAAAATGATTCTTTAAATCTTAAGGGATTTGAAAAAGATAGACAATTTCCAATGGCAACGTCTTGAGATGTTGCAAATAACTTGTTTGAGCTACGGGAAAAAGTAATTTCGCTAAGAGTATTTTCGCAATAAGAAAAGATTTATGGGAACTAGTCTTATTTAAACCAAATGTCCATCATCTTATAACATTTTTTAGAGATTCAAATGCGATATGGTATTTTTGAAAGATGTTTATATTGGATCAAGTGACAATTGAGTCCAATCCTTACTTAAATTTGTAATGTGTATTCTTGTTTGTAGCACAGTATGTGCTAAATTATTAAACCACTTTGAAGAGATTTTCGAAAGTGCAACCCAAGTGGAATCTAAGGTTAGTAATATATCGATTATGAAATTTTGCATAACGTTTTACTTGTTTGTCATGAACCCACATGCACTATAACCAGATGATATGGCCCCGACTTAATCGTGGGCGAACAACATATCTTCTTGTCACGCTCACAATTGCGTGGCGTAGTGGCGGTCATTACCGGACAGTGCAATTTTGGTAACCACGCGAGGAGACTTGTCATGCCCTACAACGACTTCTGCAGAAGTTGTCAAAACGAGGAGGAGGATGAGACCTCATTTCATCTTCTTTGTCACTGTCCGACATTAGGAGATCTACGCTTACGGTTTCTTGGTCACCGTTCCATAAATAGTCTTTCTGAGCTCTCGAATATGAGGCTTGAGGTCATTAATGCCTGTATAAGGAGTAGTAATTGGTTAAAAAGACCAGACATGGGAATCTATCTAGAGTAACCTAATAACCGCTATCTTATTGATACGCAATTTTTATAAATCTCCTTCTCGCTTTCTTGAACATCTTCTTAACTATTCAATATTCCACTTCTCTCTTTTCATTTCTATCTGCCCCTCTTTCTTTCTAACTTCTAATTTCAGGTAACACAAAGGGATAATTGCTTGGACCCACGTGAGCTGTTATTCTATTCTTCAATTTCGCGGTTGCCTTGTGCTGATTTTTGTATGGCTATATTAAAGACATTTTTGAGAGCAAAAGTACTACTTAGGGAGTATATTGAATCACGTGGAATCAAAGTGAAATAATAGCAGAATATAAGCAGATACATTCTAGACCTGTAAAAATTGTCTGCAATGATAGGCCATATAAATGGAAGTAAGATATGAGAAATTCAGTTTTGGAAAAGAATATGGAGAACATAAACTGAGCTTAGGAAATTCTTTGTAGAACTCCATGTTGGTTTATTTGGGAAGTTACTGGATAAAATTGTCTACATTTATTTTACTAAACTTTGAAGGTTTGTCGAATTATCAGTATTAGCCTTATTAATATTCGTTACAGCATCTGTATATTCTGGAGTCACGACAAGAATAATCTGAAGATATTTATGAACATCAGAGAACTCAATAATGGAGCCGTTCATAATCGGTCCAATAAGTGTTGGTGATGAGATAATCTAACGCTAACACTGGCCATATGTGCAAAACAGCAAGAGTTTTCAAAAAACCGAAGGATTTAAAACCGTGGTTTCAGTTTAAAAAAATTGAAAACCGATAGGCTTCGGTTTTGTGATAATTTGTAAAATATAAGTGTTATAGAAACAAAATCAGTTGATAATATAGGAAATGCTAAACGAATTTAAATTTTTTGAATTTTCTGTAATATTGAACCTAGAATCAGGAAATTACTAGAAATCAAACTTGTGGAAAATTTGTACTTTTTCTTCTAATGGTACTTTTTATTATATTAAAATATTTAACTTATATGTATACATAATAGTTGGCTTAAATGCTTTTGAGTAAAGAAATTAAGTCATTAAGCCATCTATATGACAATGAGGTAACAAAAACTATTAGCAGATGATTCTGAATTAGTTTGAATTCTCAAAATGTGACTTTAATGGTACCTTTCTTCAGCATTTTCTATAATAATGTCCCAGAATCATGATGCTGAGTGGGAATACAAAATGTGGGTCTTTATGGTATTTTTTTTATTCTAATAAAACATGTCCATCAGTAAAAGCTTCTACTTATCAACAATGCTAATAACAAGCATGCTGTTATTAGCATTGGTTATAAGTATGGCAACACTAAATGTTTAAGCTGCTAACATTGACATCGAAATCTCTAGAATTCAAACATACTAGTTTGTCCATTAAGAGCATTGTAGAAGATTAACGAAAGATGGCGTGTGTGTAAATAGTGGCAGAGGTTGCAGTCGTGAGTTGAGTTGATCATTGGTGCTGTTAGAGTTAACATCAACTGTCGTGTATGTACATTTGAATTTGAACATTATAAACTGTGTGCATTTCTGCGAATTGATAAACGTGTATAAAGACACTGAGTGACTATTTGAACTGTTGTTGTACATCTATATACATATATATATATATAAAAATAGATGTTTGTATGTATGTTCCGAATGAACTCACAAACGGTTGGACCGATTTTGATGAAATTTTCAGGGAATCTGCAGAATAGCCTAGCGTGTAACACTGTAAAGTCATCAAAGAAATGAACATTATTGAATAGTTGTTGATCGACCTTTTCTTCAAATCGTATAGATAGTTTATTTAATTTCTTATTTCCAAATAAAAATTAATTTTGTTTGGACAACAACAAAATTGGCTCCCAAAAAAATGTTTTTATTCAATTGGAGAAAGAAATACTTTTTTTTGTTCCCAACGTTCAAACAATGACAATTTTCATTTCGTTGCTTAACATCATTCTAAAAATTTTAATTCAAAGTGGTGTATTCTGAAGTCAATGATTTGGTGTAAGCGAAGAAAGAAATACATTCCAATACATGTCCAGTACTATTAAAGTTCTTTTATACTATCAATCGATGATAAAAAATTTTGTTTACTCTTGCATATTAGGCGCATGAATAAGAAATTTTTATACGAAATCTTAAAAAAAAAATATTTTGAATAACTTTCCTCATTCCACTTTTAATAAAAAATAACGGTTTTATTCAAATAAAATTTATTTTAGAAAAGTCATCTACGTCTAGGGCCGCAGAAACGGGAAGAGAACGAGTGCATCTTCATCGAGTGCTGCAGAGACACCTTCAACAGCATATCGAACGACTCGAAACCAATCACTCCCGAAGAGCAAGAATCGAGTTAAAGTTGTCCGCATTTTATTACAATAAGTATGATGACACTAGGAATCACAAGGACATTGCAACGTTTTGAAGTTCCCTAAGGAATCGCCGGGAATGTGCTGTTCGAACGGTAAAGTTATTCTGCCACCAGTTATTGAGCCGCCTGAGCTGCTTCTAAGTTACATTTTTGGCGCCAATCCTATTTCTAAGCACTTCTTTCAAAATATCCAAAAGTGCGACTAATGCCTTCAAATGACGTCGGCTTCATGCCCACTTTTAAAGTTCAAGGTCAAATGTACCATTGAATTGGATCATTGCTCCCGCTTCCCAAATTTTTTTCTCCCGCTTCTTCAAATTTATTTCACTGTAATAAAGCTACAGAAGCCGAACGCTATGAACGAACATGCGTGTGCATGTTTCTGCCGAAACATTCTCAAAACAATTGTTGGACATCGGAAATGGAAAAATTCCACAAATTAGATTTCGTTCCCGAAGTTCTCCCAAATGCAAATGAATATTCCGATGTCTTACAACCAACTATATAAATTCGGATTGGCTGTAGGAACATACAATTTTGGCACCAAAAAATTATGATGTTAACAAGCAAATACAATTGAAACTGCCCGGCGAAACAATAAAATACAAATTGATTGACACAATAATGAAAGAGAAAAACAAGCCGTTGATTATCCTACTGAATTTGTTAATTCATTGGAACCAGCTGGACTGCACCACATGCATTAACATTGAAGGTTGGATCACCGACTTTGTCCGACACCGTATATTAAAATCGAGATCGAGATGCGCACCGGGTCAGCTAGTACTTTTATCGGATATTAGAAAATAACTAAGCTTTTGTTACAAAAATTTTTCAGTCATGTCATTTGCAGTTTAATTGTTAGAAAATACTCGTTGATCAATATTTTTAAATGAGTTTGTGTCATTCTTTATTAACAGGTTTCCATGCATAGCCGCTACATCATCTGAAGCAATTACTGTAATACAATTTAAAAAATTTAAAGAAATCTTAAGATATTTTTAGCGATCTGTTATAAGCGATATTGGATGAATCATTGGATGAAAAAGTTTGTTTCTCATTTCTAAATTTTGAATTTTTCTACTGAAAATGGATTAAAAGTAAAAACTAACTTTTCGCTATCAATATTCAATTGAATGGTTCAAATCTGGATCAACAATCGGATGTTATTAAGACATGCCACCAGGCCACAGTGGTTCAATCGCCAAAAAAATAGTAATAAATCTGAATCTTCTATACTAGTGGCAAAATGATGTATGCACGAATCCTAGAGGAGGATAACATGTTTTTTTTTTGGCAATATTTCAATTCGCCTAGTCTTGAAAAATAATCAAAATCAAACATTTTAAAAGAGTTTAAAAATGTCAAAAATTTTTTAAGATGTTTAAACAAATTTATCCAATTCAACCATTTAAACCAAGAATGATTTTTTCAATAGAGAATCGCAGCAGGATGTCAATGAAAGGTTCAGCTCAATGAGTTCATTGTGCGCACCGAGTTAATTAAAGAAACATCACAGTACCTGACGGCATCGGACCTCAGCTCATTTTGAAATAAGGCCCTAAGTGCCACATGGATATCCGATACAGCAAAACTCCTAACGCTTCTCAACCTCCTTTTCAAACACGCCATCAATATTGGTTACATAAACACCGGCCACCATTTATCCGTTTGGAACCATCGGTCAACCACACCTGATCGGCATTTACATGCCAGCAAGAAGTCTGATTTTACTACTGATCCCTTTCAGGTATAAGGAATCTAAAATGCCTTTGCAAGACCAAAGTGAGAAACGATACTGCAATAACATTCTTAAATTCTAAATGTGCCCAACCAGATCACAGTGCTTAGCACGGGTTATACTTGGAGGTCTGGATATACACACTGGGCATACGCCACCCAAAGCATAAGTAGAACAGGTCCTCATTGACCCAGTAATAGAAACACAGATGAAGCGATAGACTTTATCAAGTAGAAATACGGTACCCATGTTAATTAATGACACTGTTAAAAAAATGTTCCAACTTTTATGCAGTCATATTTAAACATAAGTATATATGTATAAGTAGCTAAAATATTTAATACTTAATAGTGTTGCTTAAAGTTTTGTATAGCTTAACATAATTTTATTTAACTTGACAACTTAAAAAAATCTAGGGCAGTTGTCATAATCATTACAATCACCTCTTGTCCACACCAGCCATAATTGTGTTCTAAATAAATAAAAAAAATGTACAAAATTCTAAGTAAATATGCGTAAAATTCAATATTTTTGTTATCAAATTGAATTAATAAACTTAAGCATTCTTAAGTGCTTTTTATGATTTCTTCCAGGAAGCAACGAAATTACTTCGTCCTTAATCCAATAATCGCCAACAAGGAATAAAGCTAGAAACGCAGTCTCGTACTATTAAGTTGTAATCATAAATAACTACTTGACACGCAATTTAACAAAATGTTTTTTAGCAGCAACAACCAAATAAGCAAAAGTATAACTCCTCAAGGGAGTCTCACTAAAAACCCAAAAAAAAAAAACTACCCTCTGCTCCATTTTAAACACTAAACAACACAATACTCAACAACAATGAGTGCTTATGTATGAGTGTGAACATGCAACAAACATCAGATCCTTTTCCGGTGGATATGTGTGTGTCTATAGCCGTGTGTATGTGTGTTTAAATAATAAAGACCTGGTTGTTTAATCTTGTTATGATTTTTCATTGGGAGGTGTTGAATATGCAGCCAAATAACAAAAAAAAAACCTACAAAAAGTAAAAGAAAATTATACATCGTGTTATAAAAATTTTACTTTATTATTCCCCTATTGACTATTTACACTTATACGAGCATTTTTTTATTTTATTATTTACCACCAAACAATGACTGTAGTAGTAAGTTCAGAACTTGTTTGCTATTGCTACTTTTAAATAAAACGTAAAGAATTCTTGCAACAAGGGGGAGAAACAATTCTTTGTTCGCTGAAAACCCCAAAAAGATTTACAATTAGAAATTTGATCGTTTGAAAGAGATTATGTTGGAATTTATAGTTGTTTGGTAACTTTCGTTGTGTTATCGAAATACCCCACCTTTAAAATCGAAAGTCTTTTGTTGATTTTTCGACTCTTCAAAATTTGAAATGGCCAACATTAAGAAACACACACATGCAATCTCATAAATCACCACAATTATTTCGTTTACAGTTTTAATGTGAAAATTACTTGAGTCATTGACGATATCAAGTATTAGAATTTTGGTAGATTCCAAAAAGTTTGTAAATTTGAAGCTTGAGTTCCAGATAGAGTTTACAAGACATGGACCAAACTCTTGGGTATACCACTAGTACATTACATTGGCTGTTGATTTCTTGCTAACAAAACTGAAGAATATAGGCCTTACTCATAATTAATTTTAAAATTGAATACAGGTTTGTAAAACAAATTATGTATGAACGTATTCGTATATGTAGTTTTGGCCGTATTATATGGGGACTTGAATCAATTATGGTCAGAACTGTACAGAATTTTATAGAGTTTCTAATTTTTTAAAACTTTAAGTTACTACGATTTGAATTTAAGGGCCTGCAACATTCATCATGTTTATAAACGCGTCCATCAGTAGAAGCTTCTACTTAGCGGTTATTAACATTGTTTGTAAGTATGGCAACAGTAAATGTTTAAGCTGCTAACATTAACATCGAAAGCTGTAGAATTCGAATGTGCTAGTTTATCCGTTAAGATCATTGTAGAAGATTCACGAAAGATGTCGTGTGTATAAATAGTGACAGAGGTGCAGTCGTGAGTGAGTTTATCATAGGTAACTGTCTTGTAAATTTAAGTTTCTACATTATAAAGTGTGTGTGTGCATTTCTGCGAATTGATAAACGCGTATAAATACACTGAGTGACTATTTGAACTGTTGTTGTTGTAAATTTTAAATAAATAAAGAATTGTTACAAATTTTAAACAACTAAAACTATTTTTTATTTGCAATCAAAAGTATCCGGTTTGTTTAAACCTTTTGAAAAAGATTAAATCGTAACAATATCATTATATGTAAATATTCTAATATAGGGGTGGTTGAAAGATTTAGGTTCATATAAAACTTGTTTATGTCCAATTTCCGATACCATACTGCAGTATATTTTAGAGTACTTGGAACTAATTTCAGCAAAATTTAAAAAAAGGATTGCCGCGTAATTAACATATTAATGACCTCTCAAACAGTACTCCGGGGGTACATATGTATGGGGGCTTGGTGAAATCAATACCAAAAAAACCTTATCAACAGAGAACATTTGTGGAAAATTTGAGCCAGTTAGCTCGTTTCAGATAGACAATCGGACGGACAAAGCTAGATCATCTTGGAATTTTACAATATCTATATCTATATAAATATATAAATGTCTTTGTAAGTTTGTTTGTTTATTTGTTTGTTTGTTTGTTTGTTTGTTTGTTTGAGCATCACGCCTAAACGGCTGAACCGATTTTATTGAAATTTGGAACGTAGATAGATCCTTACTTGGAAGCGTCAATAGGCTTCAATACTTGGACCAGAAAGGGATAAAAAGGGGGAAAAACGGGTAAAATTGGTACCTTTAGTTTTTAAACAATAATTACTAAACTGCTGAACCGATTTTTACATCGACAGGGGTAGCGAAGCGCACCGGGTCAATCTAGTAATAATATATATGGGACATTTCAAGTTGACCAACTTTTAAAATCGATAAAAATAAATATTTTGTAACTCAAGTCATACAATTTTTGAGTTTTTTTTTTTTGCAAAATCAAAAATTTTTAAAAAAAGACCCAGCTCTTTGAGCAAAAAAAAAAAAAATTTAAAAAAAGACTCCAATTTTTAAATTTTTTTTTTTTTTTTGCTCAAAGAGCTTTTCCTTTAAGAGCTTTTGGTCTCTTAGTGGAATGAGAATGGATATACAGTGCACTCGCGGTAACGTGAACTAATTAAAACCAAGGGAGTTCATGTTAGTGAAATTGTTCACGTTAGCGATTGTCGAATTTCATGGAAAAAATATAAAATTTTATAATATAAACCTGTGTTTTACACGCTTGAACGTGAAATAAAACAAAATTATTGATTAGAATGCATTACAAAACAAAACGAGATCACGAGAAACTATAAATTGAAACAAAATTACATAGCAAATAAAATTACTCATTCGTTGCCACTAAAAGAAATTAATTTAGACTCTAAATTTTAGAGGATAAAACACATTTTTTAACAAGGGGATTCTCAAAACTTTAAAAATTGAATTTAATGTATGTATTGAAGTGTTGTCTACATAATTAGAAAACAAATGCAGTGAAAAAAAATTGTTCACGTTATAGAGCTTTCTGAGTTTGTTCACGTTACAGAGTAGTCAATGTAAGCAAAAGATTGTTCACGTTAGGCGGTGTTCACGTTAGACGGTGTTCACGTTACCGCGAGTGCTCTGTATATCAAAATAAATGTTTTGTAACTCAAAACATAAAATTTTTGTTTAAAACATCTATTTTGATACATATCCCACTCGCATCCCACTATAGACCAAAGAGCTCTTAAAGGAATAGACCTAAGCTTTTGGGCAAACATTTTTAAAATGGCAAATTTTGGAAAAAAAAGTTCGATTTTACAAAAAAAAAGTAAAAAATTTTATGTCTTGAGTCACAAATTATTTATTTTAATAGATATCCCATTACGCGACCAAAAACCTCTTAAAGGAATGGACCTAAACTTTATTTTGATAAAAAAGGGCCCATTTTGAAAAAAAGTCAAAAAAGTTTTCGATTTTGCAAAAAAAAGTTGTGATTTGAGTTACAAAATATTTATTTTGGTAGATATTCAACTCGCATCCCACTAAGCGACCAAATAGGTCTTCAAAAAAATATCTAAGCTTTCCTTAGCCCTTTCAGACATTTTGTCCAATATATTGGACATTTTGTTTTTTCCTTTTGAAGTCACGTAGCGTCGACGCAAGTAGACAGATTTTTACAGTTAATGGCGTTATCAAAGGAGTGTTTACTAGATTATATACAGTGGTGTTCAAAACATTTGCAACTGAAATCACATTTTGCCCAATTCTTTATTTTTTTAACAAAGACTTTCAGCATAAGTTTTTTTATTTTCTTTTTATAAAATTCAGCTATTGCATATTATTTTACAAAAAAAAAAAAAAAAAAAAAAATTCATAAATTTACAACAATAAAAAAATAAAGTTTTACAAAATTAGTCTAAATACAAGTGTTCAAAACATTTGCAACTCTTAAAGAAAATATTATACAAATCCAAAAATCGATTTCATTATTCAGTATTTTGTAGCATAGCCGTTATTTATTATTATTCCGGAACATCTTTTAGGCATTGAGGCTATTAGCTTTTTAATATAATCTTCGGGAATTTCATTCCACTGCTTTTCCAACTCTGCAAAAAGTTCATCACG
Organism: Calliphora vomitoria; assembly: GCA_942486065.2. Lineage (NCBI taxonomy): Eukaryota > Metazoa > Arthropoda > Insecta > Diptera > Calliphoridae > Calliphora > Calliphora vomitoria. The sequence continues at coordinate 45,547,146 of OW818030.2, read as the reverse complement.
ATTTCGGAATACTTTATTACCAATATTCCGTTTTGCAATCATCCACATGTTCTCAATCGGGTTGAGATCGGGAGATTGTGGCGGCCACGACATGACACTAATATTATTTTCCTCCAACCATACTTTTACAACACCTGCCGTATGTTTAGGTCTCTATATATTGTGGCCGTCATTGTATTAGTAATCCGGAGAACTGGGCCAATCCCATTTCCCTAAAAACACCCCCACACCATAATGTTTCCACCTCCGTATTTCACTGTGGCGGTTGTGTATCTGGGATTAAACTTTTCGCCTCCTGGTCGTCGAATGTAGGCTCTTCCATCTAAACCCCGGAGATTGAATTTGGACTCATCGGACCATAGTATGTTTTTCCATTGTAGTTGAGTCCAATTTAAATGGTTGCGGGCAAATTTAAGCCGAGATTTTCTATTTTTTCCGACACAACGGGTTTTTAGTGCATCTAAAACTTTTTAGACCATATTCTCGGGCTCTGCTTTTAATTGTGGAAAGACTGGCATCTATGGAAAGTTCGGTTTTAACTTCTCTAGGAACTGCTTTAGGATATTTCGTGAAAAAATTCTTAATTTTTCTGTCTTCTCTTACAGTAGTAATACGGTGTCTTCCTCCTTTGTGAGTTGTATGGATGTTACCACTATTAACAATGCGACAAATTTTTGATTTTGGAACGGAATATTTTAAGGAAATGTCTTTTTGAGAAAGTCCACTTTTAAAGTCATTTAAAAATTCAACCTTGAAATCGGAATTGTATTTGTTTCCTGCCATTTTTCACAAAAGTAATTCTTACGATGTTAATACTTCCAATATCTTATTAAAACTCTTATAGTAAAATAATTATGATGAGTTTTTTAATAAAATGCAAAGATCGAAATCACGAATTAATAAAACATATGCGATTACCGTTATTTCCCAGCACTTGTTAGCAGTGTTGCCAGGAGCTGGTAAAAAAAAGCTATATTGACTTCAAAAAAATGCCAGAAAAAGCCAAACTGCTTTAAAAAAAGGCCAAAAAAAAAAGCTAAAATATTATATATTAAGAATTTGGGTTTATATTTATTTTTAAATAAAAAATTTGAAAATATGTTCATAAAATTCATAAAAGTAAATAAAATTATAAAGGTACACTTCAGCAGCAAACAAAAAATAACATTAATCATAATAATTAAATATATGGGGCATTTCAGGTCAAGTGAACCAACTTTTGAAATCGATGTCTTCCGATCGGGATGAAATTTGCACCAATGTTAGTTCTATTAGATAGTAATTCGGACACAATTTTTCAACAAGATCGGTCAAGAACTCTCTGAGTTATAGGAGGTCAAAATTTTACATTTTGGCCAAACAGGTCTTTTTTTTCCCATCCATATAACTTATTACCTATTGTTCTTAGCAAAAAGTGTCCCAAATAGTTTAGATAGCTATTTATGCAATCTTTGGATAAAAAAAATTTAAAAAAATAAATAAAATATTTTTGACTTTTTTTTTAAAAAATCAAAAACATTTTTGACTTTTTTTTCAAAATGGGCCCTTTTTATTTATTTTTTTTATTTTTTTAAGAAAGCTTAGGTCTTTTCCTAAGCGACCTATATGGTCGCTTAGTGGGATGCGAGTGGGATATCTATCAAAAAAAAATATTTTGTAACTCAAGATATAAAATTATTGACTTTTTTTGCAAAATTAAAAACTTTGTTGATTATTTTGTAAAAAATGGACCCATTTTTTAATTTTTTTTTTTTTTTGCTCAGAAGAAAGCTTATGTATTTTCCTGTAACACCTTTTTTGTCACTTAGTGGGATGCGAGTGGGATATCTATCAAAAAAATGTTTTGTATGTTTTCCTTTAAAACCTTTTTGGTCGCTTAGTGAGATGCGAGTGCGATATCTATCAAAATAAATGTTTTGTAACTCAATACAAAGGTTTTTAAATTTTTAGCATATGCACTATTTTTCATATTTGTGTGTAAACCTTAAAAATTAAACTTACGCAGAGAAACTGGACACATTAGCCATTCCGATGGTATGTAACATACCTAACTAAAAATTCATAGCCTCGATACTGTAATACCCATAATATGTTAACCTCAGGAATAAAAATCACTTATTATACCCTACACCACCATAGTGGCGAGGGTATATTGGATTTGTGCAGATGTTTGTAACGCCCAAAAATATTAGTCTATGTCCGTCCGTCCGTCTGGCTGGCTGGTTGTCCATGTAAACCTTGTGCGCAGAGTACAGGTCGCAATTTTGACATAGCTCCCATATAAGGCCCACTTCCAAAAATCAATCACGAATATAAATTATTGCGCTGAAAACTACCTATAGGATTAAAAAAGCCGCAAGATACAAAACTCAGACAAATTTTGGGGGTGGAAAATTAATAGCGGTCGGCCTCACATTGCACCCGTCCAGTGGCTATTATCGGTCAGTTGTGGTGGTTTTTTATTTTTAAGGTTTTAGAAATACTTACACACAAATATGAAAAAAATCAATTTTAAAACCTTTGTCTTGAGTTACAAAACATTTATTTTGATAGATATCCCACTCGCATCCCACTAAGCGACCATATAGGTCGCTTAGGAAAAGACCTAAGCTTTCTTAAAAAAAAGTCAAAAATATTTTATTTATCTTTTTAAATTTTTTTTTCGAAAGATTGCATAAATAGCTATCTAAACTATTTGGGACACATTTTGCTAAGAACAATAGGTAATAAGTTATATGGATAAGAAAAAACACCTGTTTGGCCAAAATGTAAAATTTTGACCTCCTCTAACTCAGAGAGTTCTTGACCGATCTTGTTGATAAATTGTGTCCGAATTATTATCCAATAGAACTAACATTGGTGCAAATTTCATCCCGATCGGAAGACATCGATTTCAAAAGTTGGTTCACTTGACGTGAAATGCCCCATATATATGATTTAAACATCTAATTTTTCATTACTTTTTGTTAAATTAAGTTATTTTCAAAAGTTCGTTAGCGTTGCATAAGTATGCATGAGACATAGTAATATTCGGTGGTTTTTTACAGTGATGATTACATTACATATTTTAAACTCTAAAAAAACCGTGTAAATATTAATTCAGTATTTGTTAGGTATTTGTACAACACTTTCAATTAATTACATTCATTTTTTAAAATTTATTTATAAGAAACATCTCAACTATGAAACTTTGTCAAAAATATTTGACTTCATATTCTTAATTAGCAGCCTCAAATTTACTTACGCTGAAATTTTCAGTTCTCTATCTCAAGTATTTCTCTATAATGTCTGAAAGGGTTAAAGAAAAAAGGGCCCATTTGGAAAAAAAAGTCAAAAAAGTTTTTGATTTCGAAAAAAAAATTTAAAATTTTTTTATTTTTTTTCGAATGATTGTAGAAATAGCTATCTAAACTATTAGGGACACATTTTGCTAAGAAATGGATGAGAAAAAAACACTGCTTGGCCAAAATGTAAAATTTTACCAGCTCTAACTCAGAAAGTTCTTTGCCGATCTTGTTGAAAAATTGTGTCTGAATTCCTATCCAACCATGGTGCAAATCGGAAGACATCGATATCAAGAGTTGATTAACTTGATATGAAATGCTCCACATTCTTTTTGTCATACTACCAATATTTCGATACACATCTTTTTTGATGATGGGTATACAAATTGATTATGAATAAGGGAGTATATATGTAAATATTTATATTTAAGAAGAGCACGAAGGTACTTTGACTTTGATTCTGGTATTTAAGAAGTTTTAAAAAAAACTAAAAATTTTATACCCACCACAAGATGGGGTGTGTATTGTGTTTGTCATTCCGTTTGTAATATATTGAAATATCTCTCGTAGAATCAAAAAGAATATATTATGAATCCTTATAAAAGTTTAAAATGATCTAGCTATGACCGTCCGTCTATTGAATACACGATAGCGAAGGACTTAGGGAAATTAAATTTTCTCAAATATTATATTGATGATCAGGAAAGTTTGGTATTGAAAATTTGCAAAAACTGTAAAGTAAAATCAGGGTTATGGACCAACATGTGGGGCAACCTCCAAAAAATTTATATTTTTCAAAACTAGTTAGAATCGCTTCTATATTTGTAAATAGATTAAATCTTTAAAAAGTTTTGGATCAAAATATATTAAAAATGTTGTTCGAACCATTATATTTTGATTTAAAAAATCCGCTAACATGCTACTTTTCTTTGCATCGCTCCTAAACTATGTATTATGGTGGTCATTCGAATTCAAAATTGTTCGAATAATCGGGGAACAGAATATATGTTTTATTTGAATGGATAACATTTTTCGATATAGAATAAAAAGTAATAGATCAATAATTGTCGATTAATCGAATACTCGAATAAATTTATTTTCATGTTGAAATTGAAAAAAAAAAAAATAGTATTTATAAACCAAAATTTGGACAAAAACATTGAGACTTAATTTCTACATTAGTTTTCCAATAGAATTTGGATTAACACACCAAGATCAGAAAATTATGAAACTTAACTTAAAAACGAAAACCTAAAGACCTAGGAATATTTAATATGTCTGCAGTAGAGTTAAACTGCATGGAAGTCAATGCATTGAATAATCCATTTAATAATATAAAATATTTGTTTATAATTTTTAAAATATTTTACACAAACATCTTAAAAATTTACTGAAAATCTTATAAGAATTTAAAATTACTTTGGAATCTAAACTCTTTCAATCAACAAGTACTCTAATTTATTATTATTTACATCTATATGTTATTAATTTTGTATTTTTGTTCAATGTTAACCAAATTATTAAAAATTGTGTTCGTATAATATTTTTTACTCCTTATTCTTCAAATAATCGAGGAAATTTTAAATATTAACAAAAAAATCTTTCATTCGAATAAGATGAAACTCGAATAATTGACAAACCTAGTACTAACGTGCATGAAACCGCAATAAACGTAGTTTTATACGCACAATTACCGCTTTAAATGAATAAACGAACGAATAAATAAATAAATGAACAAATATAGAAATAAATATGACTTTAGTGTTACGAGTATTAAAAGAGCTATGAAAATATTTTTTGAAAAACTTTTGCCGTTTTGTTTGGCTGCAGTTCTTCTTTTTTTTCTCTTTTTCGTCTGTTTTTCGCAATAAAAATTTACTAAAACCAGTAGAATTTATAGTTGAGTCACAAACTAATGACTCCAGCTAACTTTATGTGTCTGGCAAAATATTTCGATAAATTTTGTTTCTTTTCATACGAAAAATACAAAAACAAAATTGTTGTACATTTGTGCAAACTCTCTAGTAAAAACATTAAATGAAACTTCACAAAATGTAGGAGGGGGGAAAATAAACCGGCATAATAATAATGCTCAGATAGAGAGCAACAAACTTGAAGGGAAAATGGCATTGTAGTACAACGTATTAAAAATACTGTTGGTGTTGTTTGGCAGATATTTGAAGAAATAATATCTTAACATTGCTGGGTGCTTCTATCAATGCATCGATATTATTAGATCCATAAATCATAAATTCAACCATACTGAAAGAATGAACAAGATACTCACGATAATATTTTTTGGAAGTTTTTTTTTTTTTCCTTGTGAGAAATGTGTGACAATTGCTGAATATATGACTTATATGACTTGTGCAAATAACAGTAGGTACTACACATAAATACACGGGAGGGAAATAACTTGTTCGCCAAGGCATCATAACTAACCACTTCCAAATTTATAAGAAGTGGTAATAAGAAATTTGAAGATGGTTTCCAATATTGTATAAGAATAGTGTAAAAATGTGCAGTTTCAATTGTATAAAACTTTTTAACCGTTTATCCAATTTTTACAATATAGGTCTAATAGTCTCATTTCTAAAACTAAATTTCTTTTGAAATGGAAATATCTAACAATCGTGTGAACTTACAATTTTTGTCGTGCAATGTTGTCAGAAAATGTATTGTCTCTATATTGTAAGACAATAATATTGTCAGACATCTGACAATCGTGTGAATACATTACGTTGCCATTGTCAGATTATTGTAAGCTAATTGTCAGACACTTTTTATTGTCAGATGTGCGAAGTTCATGCATCTTAAAATTCCACCAATGTCAGACCATTTAAAAACAAACAAAAGTTCGTATTAATAATATTAAAAAACAAAAGTGAAACGGAAAACAAATTAAATAATAAATGGAAAGCGACATTTCAATTAATGAAATAGGCTGCAGCTATGAGCCAATTGACTTGACGTAGTAAAAATATCATGAACCAAATAAAAATCTTACCATACGAAAATATTATCAAACTTATCAAGGAAGTAGAGGCACGATGAAGTTTATGTTATGTTGGTTGCGCTGAGTCTAAACTTCCAAAAGATATTTTATGGCAAGAGGTCGCAGATGCCATCCAAGTAAGTTTGAACGATTGCAAAGGAATATTGGCAAATTTCCGCAGCTCTTTTAATTGCAATTTGTAAAAATTCAGGCCAGGGCACTGATGAACAATTTCAAATTGTTTGTTTTAAATGATTTGACAGTTCTGGCAATGTCTAACAACGAATCTGTCAGTGTGAACTGACAATTTTTGTTGGCAGATAAATTAATTGTCATTCACTGAAATTGTAAGGTTTTCTTACAATCGTCTGAACTGACAATTTAGTTGTTGCTAATTATTTTTCATTGTTAGTATGTACATTGCCAGCACATTATCATATCTGACAACATTGTAAGATCTCACAACCGTCTACACAATGCTTTACCAGACTTCTCTTTGGCACTTTTGATGACTTTCATTGCAGTTGGTTGACTTTGTTACGTCGGCACGATACCCTAGATATACTCATGAAAACATATTTTCCAGCCTAGCAATTGCACAGTTTTATATTGTTTTGTTACTCAGCATCTGTATTATTTATCTGCAATAATTTCAGGTAATTTTTAATAGTTTCTTATTCTTTCAGCACCAAATAACTACTGTTGAAGTTCCCAGACAGTTCTTCTACTTCAGATTATATGCAAGTTCAATGGGTACATATTTAGCAGTCACTTGGATCTACGGAGGTAAGTTTTCACCAAACCGAAAGTCATTATCCGTGTAGAAGAAGGGTTGGGTCTGTCTTCCACAAATTTACTGAACTTTTAAAATGCGTGTCTAAAGATATGAACAGCACCTGTACTCTGCACAAGGAACAGGTACTTAGTAGGTACTGTTCCTTTAATCTTTTGTTGACTGATACTACATGATTGACAGTGACTACTTCGCTTCAGATTAAAAATGGAAACAGCCAAGGAGAAACTTCTTGCTGAAGTTAAAGCCGATGTTCGGGAATTTTTTAAAGTAAACAACGAGAAGCTTTTAGCTGAAGTTCGGGAAATTTTTAAAGTAAACAACGAGAAGCTGTTAGCTGAAGTTAAAGAAACTTCCAGAGTAAACAACGATAAAATTCTAATTGAAGTTCAGGAGACTTCTAGAGTCAACAACGAGAAACTTCTTGCCGACAACGAGAAACTTCGTGCTGAGGATAGAGCTGAAGTCAAAGAAACAATGAGACACTTAGGTGAAATGGATGCGAATCAACAAGCATTACAAGAACCACCTTTAAAAAGAGCTAGCACTGAGGGAGAGTATTTGGTATGGGCCCGTGAGAAAGAGGAGGATTGTATAGACAATGGTTTGTTGGTGTTGGAATCAGCAGATGTGAAAACTGGCCGTATAACGATGGGGGCCCTCGTTGAACAGAGCAACGACGAAATGGTTCCTGTTGGAGTGCTTGGTATTTCCCAAGGTGAAAAGGTAATCAGGCCGGGTTCCAGGTTGGGTGAATGTGCTCAGCAGAGGCAGTGAAAAATCGTGAGATGGATGCTGCCAATGAATTCTCCAAAGAAACGCATGAGTTCGTTCGGAGAGGAGTTAAAATGACCAGCGACCGGGTGAAGGCCAGATGTAGCCCACACGTGGTAAAGGCTTGTCTTCTAAACTACATAGTCACTGGAAAGGACTACATAGGGTGGTTAAGAGGTAGGATAACATGATCTATAGAATACGGAAATGTGGAATACCGATATCGGGAATTAAGTTTGAACATCTAAAACGACTAGCTGCCCACTGGAGAGGTGAATCTGTGCCTATTCGGGGACAGTGTCACGAATGTGCAATAACGATTAGAATTTAACGGTCTGTAACGACTGCCTGCAACATTTATCATGTTTATAAACACGTGCATTAGTAGCATGCGGTTATTAGCATTGTTTTTTGCAGGTTGAGATCATTGTAGAAGATTCACAATAAATGGCGTGTGTATAAATAGTGGCAGAGGTGGCAGTCGTGAGATTAGTTGATTATTGGCGCTGTTAGAGATAACATTAACTGTCGTGTACATTTGAGCTTGTCATTATAAAGTGTGTGTGCAATTCTGTGAATTAATAAACGTGTAAAAAGATACTGAGTGACTATTTGAATTGTTGTTGGTGTACATTTTAAATAAATAAAGAGTTGTTACAAATTTTTAAACTACTAAAACTGATTTTTATTTGCAATCAAAGGTATCCGGAAATAAACCACGTTTTTAAAAGGTAAAAACGTAACAATATTATAATACTATTGTAAGGGTCATCTATCGATCGTAGTCCTATACTTGGAGATTCGTATAGTCATTTGTGATTTATGTTAAGCACTGCCCGAACATGGAATGAATTGATTTGGAACGCGACGATTTACCCTATGAGCAAATAAATAATAATTTGCCCAGTTTTAAAGATAGTTTGTAAGAATTACCTAAATTACTCGTTTATAATGCATTCATTGAAATCTCTGCTTATACGGAATAGTTAGTTTATGGTTATATCTTGATTCAAAGTAATCGGAGCTGTAAAAGCGGAAGTTCATTATTGTTGGTGATTAATGATGACAATATTCAACTGACTTTGTTCTGTTTTGTATTGGAAAGAAAGTAACAGCACAGTATGTGTGTTCCTGAGTGTTTGTCTATATGTGTTGTGGAGCATGGTCCCATGTGATGCAGTATTGAACAAGAAAACTGAAATTGTAAAGAAACATCCAACCAACAACGTATCCAGTCTTGATGATGTTGCCATCGTCATTGCGCAAAAAAGCGCCATTAAATGGTTCATTAAATTGTTGTGATATTTATTTTTATGAATTTCTGTTGCTCTGCTTTCTTTTGATTCCTTTTTTACGATTTTATTGTAGAAAAATAAAAGAAAGTCAAAGGAAACAAGCATCCAAGAAACTATAAAATGCATTTCTTATTATAGCCAATGAAATTTCCACTTGTTATGCAAGAACAAAACACTGTTTGTAAAAAAAGAAAACTGAACAAGGGAAAAAACAACAAATCTAAGTAATTCTTACGACTACGATTACGAGTATAACAATGAATTTTTATAATCATTCTCAACTAATTCATTGTAATTTTAAAGTGGGTGAGAAAATAACAATAAACTGTATCTGTGGATGCCATCACATAAAATGCCATAATTAGTTCCAATCATTAAAAAAACATGACCCTCTATGGTCTCTGGTATCAAATCGTGCTTAATATTCTATCGCTCATACATATGTACATATTGAGAAATAGGGAAGAAATATTGAAATAAATTTCTTTAGAAAATTTATGATGCTTCACAGCAATGTACGGGTATGTAACTTGGCTTTAAGAATGAAATCAATAAAATATATTTTACTACCACCGAAATGACATAAATTTTCTAAAGCGTAAATTTTCAGCGATTGACAATCGGTCGTAAATAACAAAAAAAATAATATTAAAATAAACTGAAGTCAGAAACTAAATGAAAGGTTTTTATTGGAAATTAAAGAATAAATAGCACACTACAATTTTTGGAACAATATAAAGATGAAACTTTATTATGCGGCTTTCAAATAATACATGAAGGAGTTTTATATTCGCCTGTGACGAATCCTGTTTATCCATCATCAATCTTTGTTTTAGAATTTTTGGCGACCCATAAAAAAAACTGAGTATAGGGTTTTACTACCATTTGGTACTAGAATCGAACCTATATTGTCATAACCGTGTGTTTTTCCCAAAAGTCTTCATTTGTTGCACAGTGTTATAAGACAATTCTGAATGTTCAAGTCATTTTATGAGAGGGACCTTGTATGGGGACTTGAGATAAAAGTGTCGCGATTTTCGCCATATTTTACAGTATAATTTCAGAGTACATAGAACTAATTTGTGCAACATTTTATCAGGATTGCCGCATAATCAACATATTTATGAATGCTCAAACAGTAGAAATACTGAGGTGAAATCATAAACCGATATTAGCTATTTCAATACTAAGCAATACTAACAGAGTATTTGAGTTTCCAAAGACTAACAGACGAGCTAGATCGTCTTAGAATGTCGTAAAAACCCAGAATATATCGCACTTGATCAGCAATAAGGTATTAAATCACTTTTTGCTAGAAATCAACTAACAAAATCAATATCTATCTACTGTAAAAATTTCAACGTATTCCAATTACTCTTTCATCTCGAATACAACATTTGAGACCATTTTCGTTATAGTGTAGTGACTACCTCTATATCAACAAAAAGCTAATGTTTTGAGTTACTACAAAAGTTGAAATAGAAATGCATCGTATGTTTTCATAAAAAAAGGTATTATTTTGATTTGAGGTATTATTTTGATTTATTCAAGTTAAAAATAATCAAATTGTTTTATTTAAATTTCGTAGTACTGTTACGTTTTAATCTTTTTAAAACGGGGTTTATTTCCTTTAAATAAACCGGATACTTTTTATTTCAAATAAAAAGCAGTTTTAGTAGTTTAAAATTTGTAACAACTCTTTATTTATTTTAAATGTACAACAACAACAGTTCAAATAGTCACTTAGTGTCTACACGTTTATCAATTCGCAGAAATGCACACACACTTTATAATGTACAAGACAGTTGATGATAACTCTAACAGCGCCTATGATAAAATCAACTCACTACTGCAATCTCCGCCACTATTTATACACGCGCCATCTATCGTGAATCTTCGACAATGCTGTAGAGCTTTCGATGTCAATGTTAGCAGCTTAAACATTTAGTGTTGCCATACTTACCAACAATGCTAATAACCGCATGCTATCAACATTGTTGATAAGTTGCAGGCAGTCGTTACAGACCTTTAAATTCAAATCATTATTGCATATTCGTAACAGTATTTTGTTGATAAAATAATACAAAAAAAAAAATATCGAGAAATTTTAGAAAAATGGTATTAACGTTATTATTCTTTGGTATTAACTCAAACAATATATTTTTTTTTTTTTCAATAATTGCAAATGATTACTTCGATGTCTTACAAACAGAAGGATAAAATCAATATCTACCTATCTTTTTTGCTGATGGCTATCAAAATGGGAAAACTTTGTCGAAATCCTTCGAACAATCATAGCTATGATTATCCAAATAGTATACAGTCTTTTTAAAAGGAGCCGCACAATCGCATTTGCTGTGAAAAATATTTTTTGTAAAGTTTAGACTCTGAACAAGCTATTTACATTTGTTGAAAAGCGATTAGACTTTTCCATATACGTATAAAAGAATATATGTATATGTCAAATTACTTATTTAATGTTCGTGACATTAAAGGGGTTTCAATAAATCCCTGCATTAATAAGTCTCCCGGTGCAAACATGAAGCAGTGAGTTTTCAATAACTTTATTAATGAAATAATTTTTTTTTAATATACACTTTCTTACAAAAGTTTGCATACCCCTAATATATTTCATCTTTATTAATAAATATTTAGTGAAAAATTCTTTAATTATTTTTTTTATGCTATTTCGGATTTATTGAGATAAAATAAACGGGATAAAAAAAAACTTAAAAAAAATTAAGTAAATATTTTGTGTGGCCTCCTTTGGCTTTAATTTTTTTGTTATTTCTGGAGTAATTTTGCTCCATTCTTCCATCAACGCTTCTTTGAGTGCTGGAACTGATGTTACTTGTCGATCTTTTAGACCTCGTTTTAAAATATCCCATAAATGTTCAATAACATTAAGATCAGGAGGCTGCGGGAGATGTTCCTATTTGTTTTTAACGTTATATAGAAGCCATTCCTTAACTAAGTTTGATGAATGCTTCGGATCGTTGTCCTGGTGAATTACTGCGTTGTCCTCCAGATCTAGAAGTTGTACGCTGGGAAGGTAGCTATCCTTTAAAATATCGATATACATGGCCTTATCCATAGTACCATCGATGAACCAGAGTTTACCGATGCCATTTGCTGCCATACATCAACGGAACATGACTGACCCGCCTCCATGTTTTACGGTGCAATTAACATTTTGTGGTAATAACTCTGCATTAGGCTTTCGCCAAACTTTTGTTCGTCCATTTCCTCCAACAACCATAAATTTAAATTCATCTGTGAATATTACCCTCTCTCAAAATGTAGGGTCATTTACACGAGAATTTTCGTACTTTTGGGCATATTCTAAGCGCTTATGGATATTCACAGATCTAAGTAATTGTTTTTTTCTGGCAACTCTGTTATTGTACCCATTTCTCTTGATACATCGGCGAACAGTCTGATCAGAAACGGTAATTTCTAGATGTGTTCTCATTTTCTGGTTTAGTTCGACGGCACGTAGCTTAGGGTTTTCTTGAATGGAATGTCAAGACTACGAGCTTTGCTTTCATAATTTCCATTTTCTTTGAAATGTTTTATTATTGTTTGGACTGTGGTTTTACTTAGATTTAATAAAATTCTAATTTCATTAAAAGATTTGCCATCATTTCTCAACTTGATGACGGTTTTTCGAATAGGCTCAGAAATTTCTTTGCCTTTGCCCATTTTCTTCCACTAAAAATACTTTTTGATATTATTTTGCGAGCGTGATCAGTTTTAGTGAAAGTAAACTTTCTACCACTGATTTTACACAAAGCATCATAAAAATTGTAGCGGAAATTTTAACGGTACAAAATTTTTTTTAATTTGTAAGACTGTGTATTTTCGTGTATCAAGAGATATTAGTATAAGTGATGATAACCAGGCATCAATTATATAAATAGCGGGTGTCTATTCGATATCCTTGAATTCTAGATGTCTTTGAAAAAGATAGCGAAACATAAAAGGATAACGCTGTTTTGGGCTCTGTTGTGATTGTTATTGCTATGTGGTGATCGATGTAAATTAATAAATGTTAGACCACTTACTTGGCATTTCACTCATAAAATGTGAGGGTATTGCGAAAGAGTTCCCTAATTTCAGCAGAACACATTCCATCGTCATACTCCTATACGACCGCGAGAAGCTCCAACAATGAAGTACCTTTCCATAGATCAGATGGAGTTTAAAAACCCATAACACTTAAAAGCTAATTTCGACTATTGATAATGTTGTTTAGTCCAGCGGACATTACACGATATACACTAGGGTGGCCCTTAATAAACGAAAGTTGGATTTTTGCCATTCTCACCCCAGTTTGGTGAACATTGGTAAAAAAAATGTACAAATTTAACAAAGGGGCGAGGTTTGTGGAACTTCTGAGTAGTAAGTAAAGGCTTTCATATAAGTATTTGCTATTGTTGAAAACCTTAAGACATGAAAAGAAGAAGTCCCGAAGAAAAAAATATATGGGCCTTTTTGGGAAAAAACTTAAAAAATATGGAACTTTTTAAATGTTCCAACTTTGGATGCGTTTAACTGTTTATAGGGACAAGATAACTGTTAGCAAGTTTCTTTTATTTTATTTAGAACTCATCACAAATACAAGTGACATTTTAGAAAAAAAATCAACCGTAGGTCCGACACATCTAAAAAACTATAAAAAGATCGAGCAAAATTAAAAAAAAAATATAAAGAAATAAACCTAAATATCTCTTCAACTGATAACGATAACCTACACATGTAAGCGTATTTTTTGCAGATCTTCTTAAGCACTATTTACATTTTAAATTTCAGCACATTCGGATCATAAATAGATTTTTGGCGATTTATGTTATAAATATTTCCCATGTACTTGTTTAAAATGAAAAGAATAATCTACTGAATACTAGAACTAATTGCCATATATAGGGTACATACAAACATAATAATAAATGTATTTTGTCAAAGTGCTACAAGTTTGTAAGTATAAAACACATATCAAATAGTATTTGTATATGACACATCTAAGGCAATGCCGATACAATGGACTTGTAAACTTTTAACGACACAATTTTTTAGAAACCATAAAAAGAACAAATTTTTATTGACTATTTATGTGTTTAATCTTTAGTTAAAGAGAACATAAAAATCCAGAGGTCTCCTCAACAGTTACTAGCAGCATAAATCAAAAAAGATTTTCATGCACGCACATAAATACTCCTTAAATGAAATCGATGTGCAACTACTGATAAAATCATTTAATCAGTTTGGTTTTTTTTTCAAATTTAAAATATTTATTTAAAAAACACAAACACACATGTTTACAAATATTATTGGTACTTTGTGTTTTTGAATTAAATCAATTGCGGTTGCAAACGTAAATCACTACAAATAGTCATAGGGAGCAAAATATTCATTTATTTTTTTTTTTTGTTAACTTTTTGGCCACAACACATTTAATTATAAAATAATTTAAATCCGTAATTAGTTGATTTTAGTGGCATTTTCTCCCAACCAGATTCACATGGATACAGGTTTTCGTAATAAATGTGTGTGTTTCTGAATGTTTTTGAATGAAGAAATCTCTCTTGAAAAACACTCTGTGAATATTTCACACATTCTGTGCAGCATAATGTTTATTGACAGCCTTACAAGGGCATGTCATGTCATTTCTGTTTTAATTACCAGTGCTTAAAAATGTCATCCTGTTGACAGCTTAGACAAGCAGGCAGCCTGCCAAACAGCAGCACCTAGCTAACGCACACTGGCATCTTCCACTTTCTCTGCTCCAATAATGTCAATGCACTTTGACATATTCGACTAATAAAATATAGTGAAACGAAAGTAAAAAATTAAAAGTGATATTTCTTAGGTAAATAAACTGTTTGGTTTATTTGGGAAAGTTATTCAAAGTGTCAGGAATATAAATAAATAAATTTATTAAGGGAAACAACTTGTTTAAAATTTGATTGCAAGTGATTTAAAATAATATTTACAAATTTGTTAACACTTCAAAATATATTAGGAAAATCACAAATTTTGAAGAATTTTACTAAAAATATTTTTAAAAATTTTTTTACTTATGAAACGAACGCTATGTTGTAGTTATATACGCTGATACCTAATCATGCTAAAACAGTTCGTTTAAAGTTGAAAATTCAAACAAATTCTTAAAAATAAAAATAAAGTTTTTGTTCAAGTGAAATTAAAATGACGCCAATTCATAGAACTCGCTCGGAATATATCAACGTATGTTAAAATATTTCTTACTTAATAAATAATAATCTGCTACAAAATAACACTTTTTGTCGGAACTTGAAAAGCGACTTAATGGCGGTTGTAGGCCTAGGTGAGGACATACTAAAACCGTTTTCAAACATTTTGAAACACCCTCAAAATTTTGAGTAATTTGGAAAAACCTTTTAGGGTAGGTCGTAGTAATTTAATACCTCTAACTAGAGTTTTTAATCCGGGAATTCCCGGTACAAATTTCCCGGGATCAAAATACAGAGAATCCCAGTTGGAACGCTAATTTTCACACAAATAAATTTAATTTACAGTTTTGCGCATTTACTCTTGGCAATAATGAACCGCTTATTATTAGTTATATGGGGTTTTTGGAATGTCAATCAAAACTGGCATACTCACATAGCTCTATCGACTTTGCTAAATAAAAATTGTAGAAATTTCAAAGTGCTATGTCTACACTTACTATTCATGTCTAAGGGTGAAGAAGTCGTACATAAAATTAATAGTTTCATATACAGAAAGCACGATTTTTCCAAAATTTCATAGATATTAGAACTTATTCATGGCCTATTTGTGGTTCATTTAAATTAAATTTTTATACAAAAATGAACTTGATGTCTCCAAATTCTAATTTAGGTCCTACTAGCAAATAAATTTCCTTTAGATACCACAAGGATACACTTAACCATATTAAGACACTTTAGTGATGTTTTGATAATAAAACTGGAAAAATCTGCATTTAAATAGCATTACAAGATGAAATTGTATAAATTTCGAGCAAGTTTCTCACCGCTTGGCAGAAGCCTCTTTTAACAATTGATACATTTTTTTTTTGGTTTCATTGGGTTAATTCAAAAACGTTTGATAAATTAATTTTGTTACAAAAATCTCAAAAAACTGACTTGTATTGGGTCAAAGTTATCATTTTGAACATTTAACGATGAACATGTACTGCTACTGCTTATCCAATAAATATGTTTTGTGGTTTGCAGACATTGTATTATGAAAATTCAAAATCCTCTTGGTTTTCAAACTAAAATTGGTAAATTTTATCTTTGATTTTTACATTATACAAGGTGGCGCAAAAGTAATCCTCCTATCAGAAAATGCTATAAATTTTGCGATTGGCCCCTAATGTCAGTTCTGTTTTGACATTTGTGTAGTAAACACATGCGAAATACACGTTAATAAACAATGTTACGCTACACTGCTCCAGAACGCGGAATATTGCTGACTATTTATTTGACCAATAATCGGTCGGTGACTTTGGCACAACGTGAATTTCGTCGCAGATTTCCTGACCGTCCAACGCATACTGGTGAAACACTCCGACGTTTAGCCGAGATGCTGCCAGGCGTGGCAGACCCGAGGATGTCATGGAAGCGCCGTCGACATCGACCAGACGACGTGCCACGCAAATGGGTATCTGTCGACGGTCTTTACAGCGAATTTTGGTACAAGATTTGAAGATGTTTCCGTACAAAGTCCAGACGGTGCATCAGCTGTTAGCTGCTAACCGCCAATCGCGTCTAACATACGCTCAAGCCATCCTTAATCACCACCAAGAGGAAGATGATTTTTCATCAAAAATAATCATGAGTGATGAGGCCCATTTCCATCTTAGCGGGTACGTAAATAAGCAAAATTTACGCTTCTGGGGCACTGAAAATCCGCGTGTAACCCACGAAGAGCCATTACACCCGCTCAAAGTCACTGTATGGTGTGCTGTTTTCGCTGGAGGAGTCATCGGACCTTTTTTCTTCGAAGACGTCGCAGGCCAAACGGTTACTGTGAATGGTGAGCGCTACAGAGCAATGATCAACGAGTTCTTTTTGCCGCTACATGATGAATTGGGATTGGAAAACATGTGGTTCCAACAGGACGGTGCAACGGCACACACTGCACGTGCCACAACCGATATGCTGAAGGATGCATTTCCCGGGCGCCTAATCTCCCGTTTTGGCGATTTGCACTGGCCAGCAAGATCGCCTGATTTGGCCGCTCCAGACTTCTTTTTGTGGGGCTTTTTGAAGTCGTGGGTTTATGTCAACAAGCCTCAGACTCTTGCAGCTCTGAAAGACAATATCCGTCAAGAATGTGAGGACCTATCGCCGGAAGTTTTGGCCAAAGTTATGTCGCGGCGGCCATTAACATAACATCATATTCTCGACTTGATGTAAAAAAAATTAAAAGACCAAATAAAAATAATCCACAAGAAGAATCAAAGTTTTTAATTTTTTTTTTTTTAATTACAGCCAAAAAACATCGGCAGTTTACTTTTGCGTCACCTTGTATGAAAAGTTATTTGTAAAAAATATGGAAAATTTTATATTAAAAATGTTCAAACTGTATCGTATTTATGGGCTATTTAAACCTTTATAGTGTTACGAATTTGCAATAGCGATAAACACGTCCATCTGTAGAAGCTTCTACTTATCAACAATGTTGATAGCATGCGGTTATTAGCATTGTTTATAAGTATGGCAACACTAAATGTTTAAGCAGCTAACATTGACATTGAAAGTTCTAGAATTCGAACACAATAGTGTGTCCGTTAAGAGAAGAAGAAGATTCACGCAAGATGGCGTGTGTATATATAGTGGCAGAGGTTGCAGTCGTGAGTGAGTTTATCATTGGTGCTGTTAGAGTTAACATCAACTGCCTTGTACTTTTAAGTTTGTACATTATAAAGTGTGTGTGCATTTCTTCGAATTGATAAATATGTATAAAGACACTGAGTGACTATTTGAACTGTTGTTGTTGTAGATTTTAAATAAATAAAGAGTTATTACAATTTTAAACTACTAAACGGCTTTTATTTGGAATCAAAAGTATCCGCTTTATTTAAAGGAAATAAACCAACGTTTTAAAAAGCTTAAAACGTAACAATATTTTGTAAATAATAAGACATTAAATGGAGACTTTATGTAGATGTACATATAACACACAAACATTATAATTATAATACTAAATTTTTATATGAATTTTGGATTTAATATATCGAATTTACATTATAATCATATATTTCGGGAATTCCCGGGTATCAAAAAAGGTCGGGAACTTAAAACCCCTACCTCTAGCTCACACACTTTTAGACTGATTTCAAAATTTTGAACAATATTGAACAGGCAAAGAATTAAGCTTTCATAAGGTCGGGAACTTAAAACCCCTACCTCTAGCTCACACACTTTTAGACTGATTTCAAAATTTTGAACAATATTGAACAGGCAAAGAATTAAGCTTTCATAAAATGTATATTCCCAGAAATTGTGTAAGTTTTTATAAAAAGTTTTTTTTTTTTTCTTAATTTTTCAAATTCAACTATAGTTATTTTAATTTCTTTTTTCACAGTGTTTTAAAGACAATTTTAAATAGACAAAAAGAGACACCATTTGTTAAAATCAGTATATATTTGAAAAGTTATTAAATTTTTTCGTGGTGGATTCATAAGCCTATCTGTTCTGTACAGTCTTACGTAGGTTAATAAGGTCGTGTTATATTTCTGATGATCAGCCATCAACAAAATATACCTTAAACTGTTGCAATGTTCAATATATTTTTAATGCACATGATCTATTAAAAAAATATTAAAAGTCCGTAAATTTTGGTTTCACTTGTAAAAATAAGAGTATAAGAAATCTTAAGATTTCGGTTTCATATGTTTTTTTCTTTGGTCTACCGAAATGTGTTACTGATTTTTTTTTCATTTCGAAACGCAAACGTAATCAGAATTCTCCAAAATATTTCCTCATATAAAAGTTTATTACAAAATGTAATTAAATTGAATATTTATATTGAATTAAGGTCCATACCCTTTAAGATCTCTATCCCGTAATATAATTTCATATTAAACATATTTTATGAAGCTTATGAATTATGCCCAACCTAAAAATCTCACTTTAAAAAATATTTTTGAAAAGTTTATTTCCATTTAGCTTTTAGGTTTAATTTTTTTCCCCTTCTTTGTTCCGTTCTGTATTCTATAAAACATCTGTTTCTTTTATACAGTGTAAGCAATTTGACATCCTTAATGATTTACAACAATTTATACGACCATAAAGTCCACAGTTAGCTGGAATTGAAAATAGAAATTTCTACAAGTACCAGCGATAAATGTATAAAATGAAATAAAGGACACAATGAAAAAATTATAAATAGAGTCATAAAAAGTTTAACATACAAAATACTTGTACAATACAAAAAATGAAAAAAAATCATAAAAGTAATAAATTATTAACATAATAAATTACTCATTAAAAAACAGGAAGTTCTGTATGACTCTTTTTTTTCTAATAAAAAAAAAAAAATACAAAAAGGTACCAGAAGATCCTTTTTCTAACACGTACAAACTATTTAATATTTTTATGTTTTAGCATGTGTCTGTAAGTTGTAAATGTATTTAAGTATGTATATGGGTGAAACACTCGTATGTACTCGTAAATGTCTAACCATTCCTTTGAGTACAAATGCTGTGTTTGCCATCAATAAGCCAACTGCTTGTTGAAGTTCTCTACTTACTTTCTTTCTTTTTTCCTTTTCAGTTTAGTTTTACGGGGTGATTTATGTAGCAACACCTTTAAATAGATTTTCATTTTACCCTTATGAATTTTTATTGCGAATATTCTTGTTCGTTTGGTTAACAGGTAATTAATTAATTTGTTCAGTTTAATTTATAAATGAATGTGCGTTTTCTTCAAAAATTACAAAAAACCGACTTGTTTTAGAAAACCGGTTCTCGGGTTATTCGAAAAATTACATTTTTAAAACAACCGGTTTCGAGTACGGTTTTAGCGGAAAACCCCGGTTTTTCATTATAAATATACAGTCTTATATTTGAAACCTGTCGATTTTTCAAACAGATTTTGGAACTCTCTAGTTTATATAGTATGTTAAAGAACTAAATATTGTTGAAAATTAAGGAACCATTTTGGTTTAAAAGAACATTTCTTTCAAACGAAATTTAAAAAAATTAAACAAAAAAATTATTGATTCAAATAAACGCTAAATGAAGATTAAAATTTTAACGATTGATTAGTTAGGGGCCAATTTGAAATTGGCGGATTTAGAAGAATTTTTGTCCCGAATTTGTTAAAATTATTTCATAAACGAACAATTCGCCGCCTTTTTTTAAAGTTCAGATTATTAGATTTACGTGATCGTAAATTACACTGTGCAACAAATGTGAACGAAAAAATATGCAGGGGTTCTCTGGTAGCAATTCTGTTTTGTTAGCTCAATTCGTTTTATTGAAATAACAGCATTCTTAAACTTACAACTTCAAAACAACATAAATATATTCTTTTGAAACTGATTTTAAAATTCTTTTGTTTGGATATAAGTAATATAAGACATGAGTCTTCCCAATAAGCATTTTTAGGTAAACAAAATTTATTTTTTTCCAGTTGTTTTCTTTTTCATTTTTTGGAAAAAATTTTTTTTCGAATTTTTTTTTTATATTTTTTATGTACAATTTTTTTTAAATTTAAAAATTTTTTTGTTTTTAAATTTAAATTTTTTTTTTTAATATTTAGCGAAAAAAACTTTTGGTGAAAAATATCTGGTTAAAAATATTTTCCCGATTTTGACCCATTGTAGGTCCAACTTACTATGGTCTTATATACGTCGTTGCAAAGGTCTTTGAAATATCTATCATTAGATATCCATATTGTCTATATTAATGACTTAGTAATCCAGATATAGGTCAAAAAGTAGGTAAAAAATCGAGGTTGTCCTAGTTTTTTCCTTATATCTCAGCCATTTGTGAACCGATTTTGCTGATTTTAAATAGCAAACTTCTCGAAAGCATGTCTGACAGAATTATTGAAGATTTGGATCCCGAAGATATCTGGGGTCTTCAGAAAATTGATTTCAACAGACAGACAGACGGACATGGCTTAATCGACTCTGCTATCTATAAGGATCCAGAATATATATACTTTATAGGGTCGGAAAATTATATTGTGGAAATTACAAACGGAATGACAAACTTATATATACCCTTCTCACGAAGGTGAAGGGTATAATTAGCATAACTTATTCACTTTTAATTGATTTTTATTTACTAACGTGTTTTGGAAAGTTACTTCTTTAATATTCTTTAACACTAAAGTAAGAAAAAAATTATATTACTCTCGCACGGTCAACTTAGAGCGTGAAGAAAATTAAAATTTGTTGAAAAAAGTTTTTTTTTTAAGTTGTAACTTTAAGAATGTCGTTATTTCACTACATTTGCTAATAAAAATTTTAAATATTTTCGAACTCTATTGACTCCAAATTAAACAGAAATGCTATTTTTGTTGTAGCACAGTGTTATTAGGACATTGTTAACTCTTTTAAAACAATTATTAAAAATATATTATACACGAAATGTTTTGTTAATAACTGTTGCACAGTGGTTTAGAAACTTTTTTTTTTGGAAATAATTCGGTATCTCGGGAACTATTGGAGATATTATTACAAAATTTCACATGGTTAGAGCTGAGGTGTTTTTGAGTTGAATTATGTTTGTTCAGCTTCCTAGGGGTAATACGGGCCAGTTTGTGCCCCCTCAAAATTGGTCACCTCGGGTCTCAAAATTTTTAAAAAAATCCCCAAAAATTCATTTATGATCCGAATGAGCTGAAATTTAAAATATAAATAGTCCTTGAGAAGATCTACAAAAAATACGCTTACATGTGTAGGTTATCTCCTTCAGTTAAAGAGATATTTAGGTTTATTTATTTTTTTTTTTTTAATTTTGCTCGATTTTTTTTTGTTTTTTAGATATGGCGGCCCTACGGAGGGTCGAATTTTTTTTTCAAAATATCAGCTATATTGGCAATAAAATTCTAAATAAAATAAAAAAAACTTGGTAACAGTTATCTCGTCCGTGTAAAAAGTTACACGCATCCAAAGTAGGAACATGTAAAATGGGCCTAATTTTTTACGATTTTTCCTAAAAAAGTCCCTATATTTTTTCTTTTGTAGAAATAAATTTTCTTTGGGACTATATAAAATTTTTATATGTTCCGGAAAGAAAACTTAATGCAAAAGCATGTAAAGTAAAATTGGGCTCACTTAAGCGGACACAGTATCCCCAGACCTATCCAAACTTGGACAATTTTAAAAAAAATATTTAGGTTTCAGTAAAAAATTCTAAAAAGGCAAAGCACCGATCCTCGAAAAAGTTCCGTATTTCTATAACCCTATATGTTGTTTAAATACTTAGAAAGTTGTTTTACTTTCACACGGTAAATAGCGTCACAGTAGGCACTTTTCTAAAAAAACTCAGTTTTTGGAACACATTTTCCCCGTTTTAGGAATTTCGGTATTTGAAAATAAAAAATGTCAAATATTATAATGTCAATAATTTAAGGACATTTGGATCTAAATTAGTTCCCAATTTTGTTATGATATCTTTAACCGTTAAAATTTTACATTAAATCAAATTTTATATTTTTCTTTATGGAAAATCACCATATTATAATTTTTTAAGTTTTTATGGTAAATGACGTCCCAAGAATGTATAAAATTATTTAATTTTACTAAAATATCAATCCTCAAGTCCTAAGATTTTCAACAATATCAAATACTTATATAAAAAGTCTTTATTTACTCTTCAGAAGTTCCACAAACCTTGCCCCTTTCGAAAAATTTGTACGTTTTTTCATATATAGCGTGCAAAATGTGTTACACCAAACTTTCTGTTAAGTCAGTGTGTGTTGGAATTCAGAATTAACATTTGATATGTTAGTAACATTTTGCATGAAATATATGAAAAAATGTACAAATTTTCCGAAGGGGGTAAGGTTTGTGGAGCTTCTGAGTAGTAGATATATGCTTTTTATATAAGTATTTGATATTGGTAAAAACCTTAGGACTTGTAGATTCATATTTTAATAAAATTAAAGAATTTAATTAATTTTTTTAACGTCATTTACCTTAAAAACTAAAAAAATTATAATATGGTGATTTTCCATGAAGAAAAATATAAAATTTGATTTAATGTAAAATTTTAACGGTTAAAGATATCATAACAAAATTGGGAACTAATTTAGATCCAAATGTCCTTAAATTAATGACATTATAATTTTTGACATTTTTTATTTTCAAATACCGAAATTCCTAAAACCGGGAAAATGTGTTCCAAAAACTGAGTTTTTTTAGAAAAGTGCCTACTGTGACGCTATTTACCGTGTGATAGTAAAACAACTTTCTAAGTATTTAAACAACATATAGGGTTATACAAATACGGAACTTTTTCGACGATCGGTGCTTTGCCTTTTTAGAATTTTTTACTGAAACCTAAATATTTTTTTTTAAATTGTCCAAGTTTGGATAGGTCTGGGGGATACTGTGTCCGCTTAAGTGAGCCCAATTTTACTTTACATGCTTTTGCATTAAGTTTTCTTTCCGGAACATATAAAAATTTTATATAGTCCCAAAGAAAATTTGTTTCTACAAAAGAAAAAATATAGGGACTTTTTTAGGAAAAATCGTAAAAAATTAGGCCCATTTTACATGTTCCTACTTTGGATGCGTGTAACTTTTTACACGGACGAGATAACTGTTACCAAGTTTTTTTTATTTTATTTAGAATTTTATTGCCAATATAGCTGATATTTTGAAAAAAAAATTCGACCCTCCGTAGGGCCGCCATATCTAAAAAACAAAAAAAAATCGAGCAAAATTAAAAAAAAAAAATAAATAAACCTAAATATCTCTTCAACTGAAGGAGATAACCTACACATGTAAGCGTATTTTTTGTAGATCTTCTCAAGGACTATTTATATTTTAAATTTCAGCTCATTCGGATCATAAATGAATTTTTGGGGATTTTTTTAAAAATTTTGAGACCCGAGGTGACCAACTTTGAGGGGGCACAAACTGGCCCGTATTACCCCTAGGAAGCTGAACAAATGTAATTCAACTCAAAAACACCTCAGCTCTAACCATGTGAAATTTTGTAATAATATCTCCAATAGTTCCCGAGATACCGAATTATTTCAAAAAAAAAAAGTTTCTAAACCACTGTGTGTTGCTGTTTTATATTGAACCATAACTAAAGGGTCTTCCAATAGGGGCTTTCGAACTTTTACAGTTGATAGCGGCCATATTTTTGAAGCTACATCTGTCGAATTTGCTGTTATTTATACAGTTTGTTTTGCCAAATTAGCCAATATGTTGTGTCTTATTATTGGATTAATAGGTACGTAAACAAAAAAAGTTTAGGATGATACCAATCCACATGACAATGTGCAACCTAGCGAAGCCGTGGCGGACATTTGCAGGATATTACATTCCATACATAATGGCATTGAAGCCTTTCAAACGTATACAAAATGTCGATAATATCTCACACACAATTTGTTTTATTTAAATTATGAATGGCACCAACACTGAGTATATGAGCAAATCATTATTCGATTGAAATTTCATGGGCCTTATATGGGAGCTATGATCACTAATGGACCGATTGCCATGAAATAAGGTCATGTGATTTATTTCTACATGAAACTTATTTTTGTTGAATTTTATGTTAACACCAACATCGTTTAATGATTTATGTTCGTTAAAGTGATTTTAGGAAGTGGGCCTTATATGGGAGCTATGACGAATTATGGACCGATCGCCATGAAATAAGGTCTTTATTGATGTCTTGATGACTTTATTTGAAATTTTTGCTTTTTGGAAAAATTATTATTGCTTTTTGGAAAGAAGACCTTAGTTCACAATTTATGCTGTCAACTTGGAATGAAAAGTGATAAATTAATGAATAAAAGGGGAGATTAAAGCATACTTTATGTTCTATTAAAAAATGCAAGTAATACATTTATTATATACTAGCTGATCGCAACGGCTTCGCCCGTTATCTATTTACTAATGTTAGTTCTTCAAGTTTCTCCAACAAATTTTTTTTATTATGAAAAAATGAGAAGTGAAAAGGCGACAATATATTAAAAATCTAAATTTCCGAATTTTTACTTTTTTTTCTCTACAAACCATCTCCTGAACATTTCAAATCGAATAAAAAAAAATCATCTAAATCGCTCCAGCCGTTCTCACGTGATGACATGGACCATTTAATTTTTATATACAAGGTGGCGCAAAAGTAATCCTCCTATCAGAAAATGCTATAAATTTTGCCGATTATTGGTCAAATAAATAGTCTGCAATATTCCGCGTTCTGGAGCAGTGTAGCGTAACATTGTTTATTAACGTGTATTTCGCATGTGTTTACTACACAAATGTCAAAACAGAACTGACATTAGAGTTACATATTAATATATGTACGTGAATATCCTTACTTTATTACTTATTTATATATTGTTTTATTATTAGTTTTTAGTATTAGTATTAGTTTTATTTAACTTTATCTTTATTTAATAATCATCAAATATTTTCTTTTACTATTTTTATTATCTTAGTTCTTAGTTTTACTATCGTTATTTCTTACATTCTCTAAAACCTGTCTTTACCGTTAATTTAAGTGATATTATTTTAAGTATATTGAATTTTGTATAAATTAATCATTATATATTTGACTATTGAAAAGAGATGTTCATAAAATAAATAAAATATAAAATCCTAAAAAATCTACACACACAAAATTGTTTTAATCAGATTACTTTAGGGTCCTCGCAAAATTTATAGCATTTTCTGATAGGAGGATTACTTTTGCGCCACCTGTTATTTATTATATAAAAATTATATTTAAAATCCAATTTTTGTTTTTCACAAAATTTTATAAATGTACACATTTTTTTCGAAAAAGTCACATATGAGAATATTATAGTTTTTTAATAACGAATAATCATAAATCCATAAAAACACAGCTTTAAAAAAGAATGGAAGAACAAATTTTTTTAACCTTTAGATGTTCTTGATCCACAATTTTCGCTGTAACTTTCAAATCAAAATAAATTTAAAGAATAAGTTAATAATATGTAATCCCATTTGTATTAATTTGTATCCAGTTTTTGCTTTCACTAAATTCAGTAAATGTAACAATTAATCAAAAAAAAAAAAAAAAAAAAATAAAAAAAATTTAAACTTTATATATTTATATATCTATATAAATATATAAATGTCTTTGTAAGTTTGTCGGCCGATTTTACCGATTTTATTGAAATTTGGAACGTACATAGATAGATCCTTACTTGGAAGCGTCAATAGGCTATAACTTTTTTTCAATACTTGAACCAGAAAGGGATAAACAGGGGGAAAACCGATTTTTTTTAATAAAATCCTTAAATCCTTTTCTTACTATGAGGGGTAGCGAAGCGCACCGGGTGAAGCTAGTAAAAAATATATTGAAACATTTGTAATATTCTGCATTTTCAAATTCATCACAGATATCCCAATTATCATAATATTCTTTATCTTCATTATCTACTTCATCATTATGATCATAACTATCTTCATCGTTGTTATCATCAGCATCTTTATCACCATCTTCATTACCATCATCTTTATCATGGTAAAACTAACTCTAATTCCGAAGTTGATAAATCAGATTTGTTTTTTTGCTCATGTTTCTTGCTCATGCTATATAAAATAGGTCAGAACTTAACAGAAACCTATTGAAAATATATTCCTTGGACTTTTCCCGGCTGCATTTGCGGACAAAGTGTTCTCTATAATTTTTAAAATCTTTGTTTCTAATTCTCCTATTGGTAAAAGTGCTTGCTGTATAGTCTCCGGCCCGTGAATAAAAAATGTATGCAAAGAGTGAGGTATACAAAACCATGCGAGCAAATTTACTAAAATTTTCCAAATGAAAATCAGGACCACAAGAAACAACAATTACTTAGTAAAATTTATTCACTTGAATTTAGCTAAAAGTATTTAAAATATGTTTACTTCCTGTAAATTGTGCGTGATAAAATTTGTTGTACGTGAGCTTAAGTGACCGAAATCACTCACGCATTCATCTCTAAAAACCAAAATTTAATGTATGTCCTTGGTAAATGCAAGTCTGATTAAGCCCGTTCTAGATGATTTGACATTTTTAACTTTTAATACATAGGGAATTAACACTATTATTGAAAATAGTTTAAATAAAATCTAGCCACATTTTGTTGCACACATACCTACCTACATGTATTTACTTTCACACATATTCATATATATATATGTATGTAACGTATTCGTGTTAATGAAATTATTGAAAATCAATTGTAGTTGCATTCAAAGGCATTTTGTTACACATCGATGACTTTCAACAGTTCAATTATTTGAATATGGGAATCGCTTTGTGCCAAACTCAATATGGAACTTATTGTCAATGAGAATTGTTACTGCTGCTCTATTCCCTTAAATGTTGAATTCATTCTGGTTATTTTTTTTTGTCTGTATTTTATTGTTTTTGCAATATGAATATTGTTTAAAAATGTGTTCATATTGTTTGCATTCACATTCGTATATAAATAATTGTTGAATATGAAGCAATTTAATATGCAGCAAACGTTGCCACAACTATAGTTTCCCTACTCCTTTTTCTTTGGCTTAAATTTTTTGTTGTATTTGGTTTTCATTGTGTTTGTAGAGTCGTTAAAATAAATCAAGGATAATTCCATTGGTTTATAATACATTTATATTGTAGAATGTGCGTGTGTGTGTGAGTGTGGCGGAAAGGATTCATTGCTTTTTTTTTTGGCAAATTTAAAAAACTCCACATGATTTCGTTCTTTTTTTTTTGAAATCATAAAACTCTTATTGATTTTTATTTAATGTTTATTTGCTTGAATACAAATTCAAGGGTTTAAATTTTGTTTTTTTTTCTTCTGTTTGTTTCCCATTTTTTTTTTATTATCACACAATGGGCGTAAATTGAATGGCTTTATTTTCTTTTTCAGTTTTTATGCAAGCAGTTGTGCGTTCTGAAAAAAGGATTTAATTTTTAAGATCTAGGAAATTGTTCTCTATTATTAATTTAAAGCTTAAATATGGTGTTGTAAAGTAAAGCAAATACTTAGATTCTCTTTGAATGCAACTAATAAAATAAAACTGAAAAGTATAAATCAAATTTGCTTTTAATATTAAATTGTAATTTTGTTAAAAGATTTTACCATAGCTTCCATTAATGTCTTAAACGGGTAAATTAAGAATTTTGTGTTTATTCATATTTATATCTGTTTATTTGTTTGTACCTTATAGGAGGCTAAACCACTGGTCCTATCCTGTTGAAATTTATCGTATATTCCTGTATATTTGAAACGATCAATAGACTATTTTTTATTTTGAAATTTTAAGTGGGCGTGGCACCTCCTATACAAAGTTAGTAGTTATTATGGAATATCTGGTGAAAGTCACAAAACTTCGTGAGATTTTCTTCGGTATCATTGTGCACTGCTTGTCTCAAAATTGGCGAGATTGTATAAATGGGCGTGGCACCACCCATACAAAGTAAATAGGTATTTTCGAATATCAGCAGAACTATAATTGTGACAATATTAAAACTTTATAGGAATCGATTTCTTATCACTGTATGATGTTTAACTGAAAACGAAACGGATCGGAACAGGGGGTGTGATACCACCCACACAAAGTTAATAATTATTTTAAAAAATCTGGAGAACTATAATTGTGGAAGTCTTCAAGTTTTATCCGAAGAGCATTTTACATGGGCGGTATTGAATAAGTGGGCGTGGCACCTCCCATACAATGTAGGTTGTGTATTTCCAGTATCTGAAGAACTAAAATTGCAATCTGAACTCATTAATTTCTTATCACTATAAGGAGTTTGGCTAAAAATGGGCGGGATTGTATTAGTGAACATGGTACCTATCAAACAATTTAAACAGTTTTTTTCGAATATCTGGAGTACTATAATTGTGATAGTCTTCAAACTAAATACGAATCAATTTCTTATCACTGCATGAAGTTCAACGAAAATTAGGATGGATCGGAACTGGGTATGAGTAATAATTACGATATACTTCAAATTTTGTCCGAATATCTCTATTATAGTTTTACATAGTATGGCTGAAAATTAGTTTAGTGGTCGAAGCGCCTCCCATACAAAGTATTTCCGAATATCTGCAGAACTATAATTGTGAGTCTTCAAACTTTATACGAATCAATATCTTATCACTGCATACGATTTCACCAAACATGAGAGGTATCGGAACAAGCGATGAGTCATCTACCAAACAAAGTAAGTAGTTATTTCTAAACAACTCGAGACCCATAATTATCATCAAACTTTGTCCGAATAGCTCACTTATCATTAATTTAAATAATTAATTTCGTATATTTGGAGAACTGTAACCGTAAAAGTATTTAAACTTTGTATGAATTAATTTCTCATCACTGTACGGAGTTTAACTAAAAATGGCTGGGATAGGAACAGTGGGTTTGGGCCCTTTCATACAAAGTACTTAGTCAATTCCAATATCTGGATAACTAAAATGGCAAGATTCTTCAAACTTTGTCCGAAACTTCTTTTTATAATTTTACGTAATGTTTCTGTGACATAGAACTACACATATTATCGAATATCTGATGAACTGTATTAGATAAATTCGTAGAACTTTGATGCATTTCTTTCGTTACCCCAGTTATTGCAAATGGGTGGTATCAGATAATGTTAAGTAAATAAGTAGTTTTTTTTCGAATATCTAAACAACTGTTATAGGTAGAGTTTTCTAACTTTTTATAAATTGCTTACATATAATTTTTAGGAGTTTGACTTAAAATAGGATGGATTGAAGTCATGGTATGCAATTAATCACAAACAAGAAATTCCAGTATTAATTATATTCATTTATTTTAATTTTGGTAATTATTCGAACTTAAGCCTAATTAAAAATTTACTTTCAAATTATATATTCATTTATTTTTTTTATAAAACCCTTCCATTTTTTTTTATTACTGCGACAGGGGTAGAGAAGCGCACCGGGTCAAGCTAGTATCTTAATAAAATAAGTCATGTCACTTAATTTTATGACGATCGGTTCGTAATAAGACATACCTCCCATATACGGCTCATTTCCGAAAATCAGTCAAGCGAGCATAAATCGAAAAGTTTATTGAAAAGAAACTTTGCAATTGATTATACCTAAATTGTAAAGTTTATTTTCAATATTATTAGCATACATTTTTGTTTTTATACCCTTCACCTTCGTGAGAAGGGTCAAAATCGGGAAAAAATTTTTAACCCGAATTTTTTTTTTCAACAAAGTTTTTTTGGCTAAATATTGAAAAAAAAAATTTTTAAATTTTAAAAAAAAAGTTTTTTAAATTTAAAAAAAAATCGAAAAAATTTTTTTTTCAAAAAATTAATAAAAAACAACTGGAAAAAAAATTAATTTTGTTTACCTAAAAATATTTAAAATTTTTATTTTGAAGTATAGTTTGGTGAAGGGTATATAAGATTCGGCCCAGCCGAATATATCTCTCTTACTTGTTTTTCTATAAATTGTATGCCTTTATTTAGTCCAATTTTAGCTTCAGTCGTAGGTCTTTATATAGTCCACTTTAAGTTTCAATCGTAGGTCTTTGTTTAGTACACTTTTAGCTTCAATCGTATGCCTTTATTTAGTCCACATTTAGTTTCGATCATAGGACTTTATGTTGTCTTCATTTAGTATCAATCGTAGGTTTATGTAGTCCACTTTTAGCTTCAATCGTAGTTGTGTCCGCTTTTAGCCACAATCTTAGGTCTATATATAGCCCGCTTTTAGCTTTAATCGTAAGTCTGTAATTAGTCCATATTTAGCTTCACTCGTAGGTCTTTATGCTTTCCACTTTTAGCTGCAATCGTAGGGGTATGTAGCCCACTTTTATTTTACTTGAAATTCATCGCAACATGTTCTACTTACAAGAAAATTTTACGCCGAATTCATGTCAAAATATTGTTACGAATGTGCAATGACGATTTGAATTTAAAGGTCTGTAAAGACTGCCTGCAACATTCATCATGTTTATAAACACTTCCATCAGTACCATGCGGTTATTAGCATTGTTTGTAAGTATGGCAACACTAAATGTTTATGCTGATAACATTAACATTGAAAGCTCTAGAATTCGAATGTACTAGTATGTTCGTTAAGAGCATTGTAGAAGATTCTCGATAGATGGCGCGTGTATAAATAGTGGCAGAGCTAGCAGGCGTGAGTTGAGTTGATCATTGGCGGTGTTAGAGTTAACATCAAATGTCTTGTACATGTATACTTGTACGTTATAAAGTGTGTGTGTGTATTTCTGCGAATTGATATACGTGTATAAAGACACTGAGTGACTATTTAATTCTGTTGTTGTTGTACATTCTAAATAAATAGTTACAATTTTAAACTACTAAAACTGTTTTTTATTTGCAATCAATAGTATCCGGTTTATTTAAAGGAAATAAACCTCGTTTTTGAAAGGTAAAAATGTAACAATATTCAATAAGAAAACTGTACTCCGAATTCATGGCAAAATTGTCCATGAGGAACTCTATCCAATTTTGGAAAAAATTTCAACATCTTTATACAAATTTACAACAAATTCATTTTAAACAAGTAAGAAAGTATGGTCGGTCAAGCCCGACCATATAATACCATACAATGAGTAAAACATTTTTCTTTAAAAATTTCAATAATTTATATTAGTGAGTGATTTTCGGAAGTAGGCCTTATATGGGAGCTATGGCCAATTATGGACCGATTACCATGAAATTAGGTGGTGTGATTAATGTCTATATGAACGTTTTTATGTTGCATTTTATGTGTATACCAACATTTTTAGGAGATTTATGCTCGTTGATTATCGGAAGCAGACCTTATATAGGAGCTATGACTAATTATGAACCAATCATAATAAAATTTGGTGATATGAATTCCGTATATATGAAACTTATTTGGAGAAAAATTTGTGGAGATACCTATATAAATTAAACATTTATGACCGATAAATTCCAATATCGGGTGGACATTTGTATGGGAGCTAGGTGAAATAATAAACCGATTTCAGGCAGTTTAGATAGCTTTAGTCCTTGGGCAGAAAAAATTATATGTAATTTTATCGAATATCTTCAAGATTGCAACCTGTACTCTGCGCACAAGGTTTACATGGACAGCCAGCCAGCCAGCCAGCCAGATGGACGGACATCGTTTAATCGACTCAGAAAGTGATACTGAGTCAATCGGTAGTGTTAGACTAATATTTTTGGGCGTTAGAAACATCTGCACAAATCCAATATATCCTCCCCACTATGGTAGTGTAGGGTATAAACAGTATTAAATTAGCGCCATTATTTTATAAAAAAAGGCAAATCATAATTTTCTGAAACGTTTTAATAATTTTTAAATTAATTTGGCATATATAAAACACATACATTATTTGTCATATACATCTATTTTATTTTATAAAAAGTACCAAAATTTCATTTATATAAATCAGTTCTTTGACAATATTAATCTTACAGTGACAATTTACCTTTATCTAAAGCTTAAAATTCAATTTTGTCCTTTTAAAAAGCTGAAGAAAAAGACAAAATATACACATAAATAATGAAGAAATATTCATTCAGCTCAGTTTCTTTTGAATATTTCTTGTAAATTTATTCCGTTTAACACTTTTAGGTTTTTTTTTTCAATTTGGTGATGAGTTCGGCTTAAGTTTTTCTTACTTTTTTTGTTGGGTTTGTATGTGCAAGAAGTATAAGAAGTGTTTTCGTTTGGCAGAATAAAGTAAGTATTATTATTTTATTATTATTCAATGAACGTAAATCTTAAAATCTATTTTAGAACGTGAATCCTTTGCGGTTTTATGGCATTTCGTGTTTTCTTTTTTTTGTATATCACCTTAATTGAAATGCAAATCTTTAGTTAAACTTATTTTTCTTTTCACTTTCTGTTTTGGTTTTTTTTTGTATTTTCTTTCTTTTTTGGAAAATTTCATTTAGATTAATACTTTGGTTATTTTGGTTTTTACTTTGTTGGTTGCTTGGCTGGCTGGTTGGCTTGTGAGAATCTTAAGAAAATTCTTCATCTACTTGGTCAACATTTTAATCAAATTAAATGGATGTCAGTATGAAGAAAAATACAATCCTTGGTTTGTCTTTTTTTGCTTTATTTCGAAAATGGAATTAGAAGTGATTACTTTTTTTTTACATTGGATTAAATTATCTTGATGAATATTGCAAAAAAAAAAAAAATTAATATATGTAAATGGAAATTGTTGGGCGATTGATAACTATATGTAACAAAGCAATCCATGTTTTTCGAGTCATATAATACGATGGAATCTTATTAATGGATCGTAATGTATGAACCACTTTTAACTTTTAAAAAACTCAGAGCTTTCGTATTGTCATATTTAAAAAGCACAGTTATCTGAGATTTTAATATATGATTTAAAATATGACCTATTTAGGCATTGTCACATGCCTGGATAGGTTTTCAATTTCCATTTTGGCATGTACTGTTGAGTGACCTTGTCATCAATCGATTGAACTGCAATCCTTATGTAAGTACAATATAATAAAGAATTTAGTTGACACAACTTACTGGCTTTACATTTCCACTCACACAACCACAGAAGGTCTGAAGTGTCCAGGCTTAACGTTAGAACCTGCCGCAATGGCCCAACTCACGGTGCTCTTAACACCGGGCAGAAACAATGCGTCCACCTTTGCCCCCACGCACGACAAATTGCCATACATTAGCACCAATTAGAAGTTAGTATTTGGACATGCACCTGCCCCTTGGTGAGGAGCGGAGCTATATCTTAAAATCCTTCCGTTCTATGGGTCACGGCACCCGATTGCAATGCAACTCCACACCGCGATTTGAGTCTAATCAACAACCACCACGACGCTCCACGAAGAGTCGCACCAACTGTCAGGCTGAAACCGAAGTTCCAGGGGATCCTGACACACGTGGTACCAGAATTAAGCCTCCGGTCAGGCTTCGTAGCCAAAACTACTACCACGTTGAACTCCAAATAGTTCGGGACTGGTCACCCACCCACAAATGTTTTCTGCTGTTAGTATCGACAAAATCTACGGATGTAATCGAACAGTTCGATTGGTAACAAATTAAGGACTGAGATCGTAAAATTCTTAACACACGTTTTTCATTGAAACTTTTAACCCAAGTATTGTTTGATTTTTTTTTCTAATCAAGTAACCTTTGTAAATCATGTCAGTTATTATGTTTAATGTCAATTATGTTCATTTGTTGTTAATCTGATTAAAATGAGTGACTAGAAAAAAGTGCGTACTAAAATTATTAAATATTTTCAACGAAACCCAACATGGTCCTACGAAAAGTTGGTCAAACAATCAAAGGTCTGCCGTCAAACTTTTTCCAATGTTATTCAACAGTACCGGGAGAACTTGATATAAAACCTGGTTCAAGTAGAAGGAATGGTCGACATGATGTTTCTAAAGCCAAAAAATAGAAAGCATTTTCAAAAGAGTTCCCAACACATCCAGTAGGAAAGCAGTCCGGTTAGGTCTGTTCTCGGACTATTTGGTTAGCCAATGCATGTTTAAAAGCATACAAGGCTCGACAAGTTCGTGACAGAAACTCTGCCAAAGATTGAGCACGGAAATTGAAGTCATATTGTAAAAAATACATCTACTGCATAAAGGATGACGAAATGTACGTATGGACAATTGTTTGCAGCTTCTGGGTCAATTTTTTATGTTGCAGATGCTCGAGGGAATGTTAAAGAAAAGTTTAGGACCCAAAAGCAGACAAAATTTCCCAAAAAGTTCTTGGTATGGCAAGCAATATGCAGTTGCGGCAAAAAAGCCAAAGATTTGTTACAAAGGGCTCTATAAATACCGAAATTTACATCAAGGAATGTTTACAAAAAAGGATGTTTCCATTCATAAGACTTCTTAATGTGTCCACTTGTTTTTGGCCTGATTTGGCATTTGTCACTATGGTAAGAAATGCCTTTAGTAGTACAAGAACAATAATGTGGTATTTGTACCAAGAGAGGCAATTCCTCCAAACTGCCTGGAGCTGAGTCCAGTGGAGAGATAATGGGCTCTTGTTAAAAGAGAATTGAAGAGGGCAAAAAAGGTGTCCAAAAGTGTGGTAGATTTTCAACGGAGATGGACAACCTGTTCGAACAAATAAAGCACTATAAAAACCATAATGGAAGGGTTTTCGAAAAAGCTTCAAAATTTCATCATTAGTGATTAGAACTATAAACATAATATTTTTTGTAAATTGTAACAATAATTTCAATCAAATAAAAAAAAATTCAAAACTGTAAGTTCAAAACTGTAAGTTTAGTGGTTTCATTTTTATTAACATATATGTATGTTAAACATTTTTCGATCTCAGTCCTTATAACGAATCTGTTATATCTGTGCATAAATAATATTCTAATTTTAAGAAGATATTCTTGTAATTTTCCCATAAAAATATACCGATTAGGAAGTTTATTGTCAGAGAGTTAAGAATAATGAGAATTCTTTCAAAGGACGGTCAAGGAATTGTACGGTTTATAAGGCTAATATTTTGAAGATGTATTTGGTAGTAATTTAAACTTGCCAGAAAGCAATAGGCTACTTTGAACATGAGCTAGTTATGTATACAATAGACAACTACAATTATTTGTATTTCAACTGTGTAGAGGAAGTACTTACTCTGGGAGATGGCTGTAAATAGCGTATTTCCATTCTCCATTTTGGACCCAGATATATTCACGGCGTTCGATATAAGTAGTATGTCATGATACACTTCTATTTTAACGTATTAGGGTCGGTAAAAATTTCTTGTGTTTTTTGTTTTTTTCTTCTTTCAGGTTCCTGTGAAATTTCATGAAGTTTTCTACCGAGAAAGTCTACATTGAATTAAAATTTAAAAATTTTGTTCTGTGACTGTTCCACATTGCTTAAATTTCTTTATTTATTTAATTTTTTTCCAAAGAACTACAATAAATATACTTTAATGCTCACGCTTATGTAAACAAAAACCCAAAAACAAGTAATTTATAAGTACCCGTAGTAATTTTTGATATAAATTGTAACAAATTTTTGTACTTTGTCCTTGCTAAATTTCCTTCAACAAGTATGAATGTAACTTTTACTATTTTTTCTTCATCTTATAATTTCGTTTAACTTTCCAAATGATATAATAAATATAAAGAAAATTAAGAGAAACTAAGAAAATAACTGAGTTTCAAGTTCATAAACAATAACACTAGAAATATGTCAGAGGTTCTCAAATGGTTTAAAGATTTTCCCTCTTTTTATAGATTAATTAAATTTATTTTAAAACAGCTACACTATTCGTTGTCATTTGGGTTGAGTGTCAAAAAATCAATTTTCAGCAGGGTTCCTAATCGGGAAAAACTTCCCGCGAAAACCCAATTCAGTTGATACATTAAATTTATAATTCATGTAACCGAATATTTTTGAGCAACAACCGAAAAATTAGTTCATTTAGAATGAATCATTTGATTATCAAAAAATCGGTTACCACACTCAAAACAATTTTCTCTGCGTGATAAAAACAGAAAGATTTTAATTTAAAACAGGAAATAACTATGAACGCACCATTGCAATGCCAATCAGAATGCGAAAACGTTCTGTTGCAGTTCTTCTACTTTTCAACTACTTTGCTTACAAAGCTCCTCAATTTTTTTATAATTTTATGACACTCCTCCGCATTATAGTTTGTTTCGTCTATAATATTATTAAATACGTGGCCTTCGACAGCCGACAATTTTTTAGTAGGGACGTTTTCATTGAGTCAAATTAAAAAAAGAGTGCGTTTGGAAACATTCATTGTGACTAAAAAATGCATTAAAAAACAAGTTAGAAAGTAAGGTCGGTCAAGCCCGACCATATAATACCCTACACTAAGTAAATGAGCAAAAAAATGTTTCTTTCAATATTTCAATACTTTATATTCGAGAGTGATTTTCGGAAGTGGGTCTTATATGGGAGCTATGGCAAATTATTGACCGATCACCATGAAATTTGGTCATCTGATTAAAGTCCATATAAAAGTTATTTATGTTGAATTTTATGTGTAATCAACCAGTTTTAAGGAGATTTATGCTTGTTAAAGTGGTTATCGGAAGCAGACCTTATATGGGAGCTATGGCTAATTATGGACCGATCATAACAAAATTTGGTGACATGAATTTTGTATATATAAAACTTATTTGGAGAAAAACTTGTGTATATACCTATGTAAATTAAATATTTATGACCAGTAAGGTTCAATATCGGGAGGACGTTTGTATGGGGGCTACGTGAAATAATGGACCGATTTCAGCCAGTTTCAATAAGCTTGGTCCTTGGGCCGAAATTTTATTGAAATATCTTCAAAATTGCGACCTGTACTTTGCGCACAGCTGCACTCCACGTAACTACAGTAGATAAGATTTCAAATATGTTATAACACATGTTAACTTCTGCAGTGAATTTTTATTAAACTAGATATATACAGGCCATAAATATTTATTTTTTAGTAAACACAAACTTTCCACTTACATCAAAAATTTGAATTACCAAAATTATTAATCATCTGATATAATATTGATTAAACCACGCACTTAGTAATTAGGCACCAAATTCTATCAATGCACTTCCTGCTATGTGCTTACGTGCCAAAAAAGAAAAAAGTACTGGTTCTCATTTCGTCGGAGCATTATAATTCCGCCGTAGACTCATCGAAACCAGCGCAGAAGTCATTTCAAATATTGGATTACAATATGTACAAATCCGGAGTGGACACCATGGATCAGATGGTTGGTGGTTACACTTGCAAATGATCCACAAACCGATGGCCGTTCGCCTTGTTTTTCAATATCTTGGACGTTGCGGGATTGGCTGCATTTGTCATTCATGACAAGTTGGTGCATGTCAAGCGAAACGATAGAAGACGTGTCTTCCTTATGGGACTGGCAGAACAACTGGTGATCTCTCACATGTAACAAAGGGCAACGAATCCAATTGTACGGGTAAAGAAACACGTCAAACTATCAATGGCGTTATTCGGTGTTCATTTATTTATTAAATTTATAAATCAATTTCAATCAGCCCCTGATAGATGATCAACCAGCCCATGCCGCACATTGGTTCAAGAGTGGCCGAAATTAATTTTTTTTCATGTTCGCCGATTTGGATAATTTTTTGGAATTTTGTTGTCAGGAATCATAATACTTTAATATTAGGCTGATATATTTATTATTTGTTTGGACAGACACGCTCGAAGTTCATATATGTTCACTTGTTTAAAACGGCATGCAAATTTATTGTATATTCCATCTTTTGGTACAATCACAGTAAACTTAGTATTTGTCATTGTTGTATATTAAATGATTAAATGACAATTGTGATAGATGAAATTAGCATTAAAAAAAGTTGGAAAAAGTGCCATATAAAAAATTTAGTAGAACAAAATATAAACAACATCAAAATTTCAATGTTCATCAACTTCAGTGGAGCTGTGGAGCGCTGTTTAACGAAAGATGTCAAATTACAGCTTGAAGTCTCAACTAAAAGTTAAAAAACAATTCAGCTGCTCCTACCTGCTCCTTTCCAAAAAAACAGTAAAAACTATAAAGTGATAAAACAATACATGAATTTTCGTTCATGCATGGAGTTGTTGCCATCTTTACTGTTTAAAATTAGTACTTAGTCAAGAAGCTATTCTGCCAATAGTATGTCTGTATATAAGGGCCTTTATTCAATGATTTAATTTTTATTTTTTACATTTAAATTGATTATTTGTATCAGGTGCTGTCCGAGGAAGCGAGGAATAAAGACTATAGATTACATCATTTGCGAAGAATTGGACGGGTAGCCACTAATGAAGACGTAATGCATAATCTTTGATTGTCTTCAGACCCATTTATAAATTGATTTCGCACAAAGCTGCAAATCAAAAATTTGGAGTACGATAATGATGTAAAAAATTATGAAAAGACTTTGCTTAAATTACTTATTCATGTTTTTTCTATGGGAGATGGGCGTAAAAGTGGGCGGATCAGGTAAATATTTTCAGGAGCCCATTCCACAATTATAAAATTTGTTTTTTTGTAAAAATTGAGTTGATGCATTAGAAATCAAGGGAGTTATGCCACTTTTTCAATACAAGTTATATGGGAAGTGGGCGGATATTTTTCAAATTTCACACAAATGATTCTGAGTGATTAAAATTGCTATGTGCCAAAAAACAATGCTGTAGGTCAAAATTTAATTTTCACTTTGTATG
Source organism: Calliphora vomitoria (assembly GCA_942486065.2). Classification (NCBI taxonomy): domain Eukaryota; kingdom Metazoa; phylum Arthropoda; class Insecta; order Diptera; family Calliphoridae; genus Calliphora; species Calliphora vomitoria. Next base: position 45,507,604 of record OW818030.2, on the reverse strand, counting down.
GGAGGTGGGCGTAAAAGTGGGCAGATCATTTTGATTTTTCCATTTTTTCTTAATTCAAATAAAAAATACCTATGTGCCAAGTTTCATTGTTCTTCGACAACTGCTTCTATTGTTAGCCGCTCGTTCTATGAACCTGAACCAATGTGTGCCGTATCCTCTTCAAGTAGACTTTGTTATAAATTGGACAAATAACAGCGAAAAACACGGTTTCATTGCATGTATTGCAAAAAACCAGTTTGTTTACAGCATTCACATGCCAGGTATTCGTGCCTTGAATGCCGTACATAATATTTGTTTTGTTACCTTTAAAATAAAATAGCGTATGTAGCTACCTAAGACAGAACAAATTTACACATACTTTTAGGACAATTGACTATGTATTTCCATACAAATCCCACATAGGTCTACACAGACCTGGTTATACCGTTTAGCGCCAAAAAATTCCTATACCTTCGAGTGTAAACAAAATAGTAAACTATAGAAATGAAAAATTATAAAATTATATGTATTAAGAAAACAAAATAATGAAAAAAGGAAACGCAACATAAATACACTGTTATGAGTTAAATATGTTAAAATATGCTGTAAATAGTAAAATATGCACTAACAAATCGATGCCAAAATTCTTAAACTTGTCTAAAACAGATAAATAACAAACTCATGTGTTTATACGATGCACAGCACCGCTCTTGAGGGGTCATAATTGTCTGATGTGAAAACTTCAACTTCCTGTTGACCTCTTTTGTGAATTCAGGTTATATATTCAATTCGTAGATAACTTACCGTGATTCAAATAAAATACTTCATAGTATTGCCTATTGTTAAGATGTTGATCAATATTATTGATCAACATGTTTCGAACCGCTGTCTAAAACGTTACAGAAGAAATGAAAGAAATGAATTTAAAGAGTTTTGATGGTGTTGTTGACAACACGTAACAGTTAATTAACAACAGCAACAAATAACAAACAACAAATATAATTTAAACAAGGACAAGAATTAAAGGATACAAAATTGAAAGTAACTTTATTGCCAAAGAAAATAAAACAAAAAGCACACAATACTTGTAGAAAAATATTTATAATTAACAACAATAATATGAGCATAGAAACGATAATAACAAATAACAGCAACGGCAAGTAAGTACATTAAATGTGAAGTACAGGAAAGTAATTAAAAAGTTTATAATTGTAAAATAAACAACTCACAACAACCTGTTCAAGTAAATTTATTTTAAACATAAACTAAAACAGGACTGCGCCCTGCAATTTCCCACTCCTCCCATCCTTTCCACCGCAAATTTGTTTAAGAAAACTTGAAAAAAATATTGACATAGAAACATTTATACATCCATTTTCAGTTTTAAGTACGCTGGATTAAAAGTGAAGAGAAAGAGTAATAGTACTTAATCATTTTATCATTCATTAAAGTATTAGAAATACTAGAAGTATTAAGTAAAGGGCTATAAAAGAAATCTACTCGAAATGGATTAAATAGGAATGTACTGGTTTTAAAAAGAAAATTTCATTGGAAAAAATATAGCTCCGCACCTACACTCGCAGAAAATTATAGTTTCCCAGCAGAAACTTGGCAATAACTTGCAATTATTCAATAACTTACTTTTAAAACCCCGGGTCGGGATTTCGGGATTTTTATCAAAATTCCTAACCCCAGGATTTTCAAAAATCAGTCCCCATTATCATCTCTATGTATGTTACTTAAACATTTGAAAATCATCAATTAGAAACCAATTTAGAGATCAATAAAATATTCAATATAAGATGTTTTTAAATTTCTCTACCCTGTTGTAAACTATTCAATTTGTGTCTTCTAATTTAATAAATTATTCAGTATATTTCCTCGTTCTGATTATATCTAATTTGACAGTTTAATGTTTAACTAATACTCTCACATTAAAATATATTTATTTTATTTTGTTCCAAAAATGTTTTTCTACTAACATATCTGCCCTGTCTCTATTTACAAGTTTACAAAATGCATATTAATGAATGTCACAAACTGCTGGCCACTGTCATGTAGACCCTTATCAAAAACATACACTTTATCCTTCATTTAAAGGAGATAAAGAAAAGAAAAATAGAAAACAAACAAATGAGAAAAAAAAAAAATGTAATTAAAAATGACTTACAAATTGTTTAAACAATAAAATCAACATAAGATGAGCATAAAAATGATAGAAGAAAATAAAGAAAAATTATTCTTAAATACTTAATCGCATCATTTCCTACACACACATACATACATACATACATATGTACATTCTAAGGATATAAAACAATCTACTGTTCTTTGCTCCTTATCGCTTTATTTTATTATCTCTCAATCTGAGACGACTGTTTGTGTGTGTATTTATGTGGACGGATAATACTTTAATATATATTCTCATTCTTTATAACATTTGATATTTATGAGGATGTATGAAAGCAGACTAAAAAGTCATTTCTAATTTGGAAACACTAAATAGTCGCCAGATATTAAATCAAGAAAACTTTGTTGAAAATATACAATATGTTAAAACAATGTGTGTGATAGATAGTTTACCACATCCAAGTTAAATACTGAAACCGGTTCTGATAGTGTATAGTGTGAGATATAACCGAAGGTCAAGATTGTCAGAGTTCCGTCATCAATGCGCGTTGCAATGTCATCAATGTGAACCATTAGTGTATATTGAGATCGCATAATCACGAAGGATAGAGTTTGCAGTAAACTTTTCAGTTTGGTATTGTCGATTTCCGTTTCCAGATTGGCAAATGGTAGGATGGTGTCATACGGTCATACTTCCGTTGGACTGTCTCTTTATGGCTTAAGGTACGTTGGCATTTATTAATGGATTGTGTTTACTTATTTCAAAAACACACATGGAAAGTTATAAGTCGAACATTTAAGCTTAAAGAAGGAGACTTTTTAAGTTCACAGCATCCCACTGAAGCTGGAATCCCCAAAGACACTATAAGTTAGGTTAGGTTCCATGGGCAGCCGCTTCTCATGCATCTCACTTGGATCCATTCAAACCTGATCCCATTGTGATACCCAAGGGGTAGACAGCAGGGTATTTACAATACTTCCGTTGCCTCCAGGTTAAACCAGACAGATTCCCAGATAGAGGAGTAGATTCGTCTAAGATTCATGATAGCTCATCCAAAGATGATAGAAATAGAAATCCGAAAATGCGTTCCCTCAGGTATCTTAGAGCCGGGCATTGGCAGAAAAGGTGATACATAGTCTCTTCTTCATTATGGCAGCTTCCACAGTAATCATTGTACCGTAGACCCATTCTTCTAGCATGTGCCCCAATTAAACAGTGTCCTGTAATAAAGGAGACAATTAGCCTTATTTGTTCACGACGCTAATCTATAAGTAGATTCGTCCTGCTCGCATCATATACGGGCCAAGTTGACCTCGCTGTAGCACAGGAAGGTTCATTATTCCACCTGTTTTGTGTAGTCTCATATAGTTTCTGTTGAACAGCTATCTTGCATTTAACAAGGGAAATACCAGAAAAGGGGCGATCGCCTCCTCATTCATCATCGCACCCCTTTTAGCCAATTCATCTGCTATACAATTACCTTGATTTCCATTGTGTCCAGGGACCCATATAAGCGTTATCCTAGCATGTCTCGCTATCTCATTTAGGGATACCCGGCATTCCTCGGTTAATCTAGATGTCGTGAGGACACCCGCTATTCCATTAACGGCAGCCTTGCTGTCAGTAAATATACATATATCTCTAGATATTCGATAATACTTCAGCCAGTTGGATGCACGTTTAATGGCCGTACTGAAGCTAGGTAGCCTAAAGTATGATTTTATCCCAAAGTTTTCAATATAGAAACCTCCACCGACCCTATTTCCCCTATTAGAGCCATCAGTGTATATCTTTATGTCATAGTCAGGGGGAAGAGCCCGCTATGCCATAAATCCATATTCGTGATCATAATATGGAAATACCTATCGAAAAAAGGTTTTGCGATGCAATAATCAAACATTACCATGTATGTGCCCATAGTAATTGAGTATCCTAGAGTGTCCAAGTTCCTTACCAGACCACGAACATCCAGCATTTAGCCTTACAGCAGAGTTGAGAGCCATTTGTATCACCATCAAATCTACTGGTAACCAGTTTAAGATAGTAAAAAGTGCCTTAGAGGAAGTAGACCTTATAGCACCTATAATCAGTATCGCGACAGTCCGTAGTACCCTTTTGACGGCCTTTCGGTTATTAGTATTATCCAAAGCATGCCACCACACCTATACTTCATAGAACAAGATGGGTTTAACAATTGCATAATACCCCAGTTAATACCAATTGCCTTTTTGCAGGAGTAGATGGCCACATAGAATTTATTAATCCTGTTCTGAATGTCTATATTACAGGACAGTCTCTTATTCAGAATGATGCCAAAATACTTTGCTTTATCCCATCGATCTTATACCTCCTAGTGAAGAGAACCAATTCCGTTTTTTGGGCGTTCACACTAAGTCCACTCGATATACTCCACTCACTCAGTTTACTTAATGCCGATTCCATACAATATTGTATCCAGAAATTTACCAGATATTAATACTGCAACATCGTCAGCATACGCGACTGTTTTGATCTTTCTATTGTCCATCCTGATCAACAGGGTATTCAGATTCCACAGAAGTGAGGATAGTTCTTTTTTACTATACTCTTTCCGACTATCCGGCGTACACATAGAACAATCCCAAGTTCATCCATCGCAGATAGGATGGCGTTGGGCCTGACATTGTTAAAAGCTCTTTCAATATCGAGAAAGGCAACAAGTGAATATTCTTTATGTGATATCAATGGAGCCAACTAATGAATGTAGAGCTGTTTCCACAGATCCATTGGAATGATCATTCTCAATTGACGTAATTACCCTTGCTAGGGTTTTCAGCAAAAAGAATGCAAGACTAATTGGTCTGTATTCATTCGGTTTGGTATGAGTCGCCTTACCTCCTTTAGGAATGAAGGCTACTCTACACCACGTTCACCACGTAGGAATATAGGTCCATTTGATACACGCTGTGTATATATTAATGAGCCATGGTACAACTATTTCTTCATTCTTCTGAAGATAAGCAGGAATGATGCCATCCGGCCCAGGGGATTTAAACGGGCCGAAGCTTTTGATTGCCCACTGGATTTTTCCCTGTTCACTGGAAAAGAGTTATCACATGGAGCAACATAATCAGCAACCCCATTAACAGTCTCATCGACTGGGAGGCAGTCTGGGAAGTGAGTGTCCAGTGGGACCTCAAGAGTTTATTTACTATTCAGAGTCGATCTACCACAGGGTCTCAGAATATAGCTTGGTTCGATGGAAACATCTGATAGCAGACCCAAAAGAGTACAGACTCTATCAGACAGAGGGGGAGGGTAGTTCTTAGTATCATGCTGAACATGTGCTCTTCTGGAATGAGAGACCCTGTCAGAGAGAGCCAACTCCTCTTCCCTCCAGCATGACCAACATGAATCATCGCATTTAAGCCTCTACATCGCGTCAAGATGACTACCCATCGTAGAGGCCCAAGGCACTATACTGGGACCCTTTATATATTTGATATATTTGTCTGATATGCCAACTAGCAATCGTACTCATATATCAACATTTGCTGATGATACTGCTATTCTAACCACTCATGAAAACCCTCAGGTGTCTTGTTACTTATAAAATCAAATATTTGAATTAGGCAAATGGTTAAAACAATGGAAAATAAAAGTCAAAGAGCAAAAATATATACTATTCATATCAATAACCAAACAATATTCCAACAATTCGAAGTTAAATACCTCGGAATACATCTCGATCGTCGTCTTACATGGAAAGGTCATATAGATGCAAAGTTGATTCAAATGAAATTGAAATCAATTCAATTGGCTCATGTCAAAACCGCGAATATACAAAAAGATCCATACGACCCCTTTATAAAAACAGAGATTAAGAAACATGTAGACAAATACTTAAAATAAATATGGAAATCCACTGGCCCGCAACATATTAGATAACAGTGGTCACATTCGATTAAGAAGGAGGGACACACCAGACCAAAGACTAGAAGGAAGAATTCCAATTTAACCAGAGCAACAATGGATAAAAAAAATATTTCGTCCGACATTGGCTGAACTAATTAAATAATAGTTACTAGATATAAGATTTGAAATAATTATTGTTAGTTTATTAAGTAATGAAATTACAATAAATAAAGGAAAAAAATCGAAAATTCCAAAATAGTACCATCTAATTGATTGCTGGAATTATGCATTCTTTGTAAGAGTAAGGGATTTATCGGATTGACTCACCATTTTCCTTGGACCATGATATTAAATCTATTCAAAGCCTTTCTTAGTGAGCCTGTACAGGATTATATTTATATTTATTCATATTGTTGAATATAACCACAAATGTATCGTATATTGTCGCTCGTATCCTCAAACGTCATGCAAGTCAATAGAAACCGATTTTCCTTTTAAACAATCGATTTGAGGCTGCTCCTAAATATTTTATATTAGGAATATATGGCTCATATCAAATATTATAGTAACACTGAAGGGCCTGCTTACTTAAAAGTCTTAAAATGTGTCACTGCCCACTCATCATTACTACACCATTTCCAATTGTATTTCAGAAATTTCCAATTGAATTTCAGAAATTTCTAATTATATTTCAGAAAATTCCAATTCAATTTCAGAAATTTCCAATTATATTTCAGAATATTCCAATTATTTTTCAAAAGTTTCCATTTATATTTCAAAACTTTCTAATTGTATTTCAGAATTTTCCATTTGTATTTCAGAAGTTTTAATTTATACTTAAAATGTTTCTAATTGTATATCAGAAATTTCCATTTGTATTTCAGAAAATTCTAATAGCAATTCCAATGGAAATTTCTGAAATACAAATAGAAAATTCTGCAATACAAATTGGAAAATTCTGAAATACAATTAGAACATTCTGAAATATAAATGGAAACTTCTGAAATATAATTGGAATATTCTGAAATATAATTAGAAATTTCTGAAATTCAATTGGAATTTTCTGAAATACAATTGGAAACTTCTGAAATACAATTGGAAATGGTGTAGTTCGCAACGTAATCTACCAGTTCACTTATGTGCATTACGTACTCTCATTTTTTCATACCTACAACGCGGAAAATGTAATTCAAAAGTTGTTTCACAATTTTCCTTAAAGTTAAAATCTTGATTCACCAGGAAATCTGGAGTACCCGGATCTTTAGATAGTACCTTTCGTAGACAGGATGTCTCCGATGTATTTTTCAAAACTCTTCGGATACCTTCCACGCTTCCCTATTCGCACTTTTTGGATTCCAAGACAACAATAATTATTGTCTAGAATATATGGAGGTGTATTGTTTGTGTTTTAGGGTCAGAACAATAATAGGAATTTGTTTGAATTCTGAAATATCTGAAAAGGCTCTTGAAAGGAAGCTTGGGATATTTAAACTACCCTAATATATTATCTGTCTCCCTTTATACAATGTTTTGAATCTTGGGTTGTATTGAAATATCTTTTTCATAGGCAAATGGGTTATTGGATAACAAAGGAGTAGTGCAGCGAATCGCGGTGCTCATCAAAAAGGTTACTTATGCCTTTTTTGGAAACTGAATATGAAAAATTCTCTCGCGTATCTTAATTCATCGATGGTTTTATGTGCGAATTTATTGAGAATATTTTTGCACACAAAACATTATTTGAATCTATATCAGATTGAACAATTGTTGAAAACTGTATTTCCAAAAACAGTTATTTGAGTTTTTACGGACTCTTCTACATTACTCGGACTGGAAGGGTGTAGCAAGAAACAAAATGCTTCTATTTATATAAAAAAAATTTATTGAGTTCGTATGCCAACATGATAACTTGAAACATCGAATTGGTATTCCGATGATATACGAATGAATACATAGAGTACGAATTTAAATCAATTCTGCAAATTTGATGTCTTTCTTGAACCATAGTTGCCATTTCAATGTTGCCGTTGCTGAAGTAATTGTAGAGAAATGGAGAATATTAATTTGTTTCATTTTCAGAAATGTTAAGAGCTTTTGAACGTCCCATTGGTAATCTCATACTGATAGCCTAGCTCACAACCAGTTGGGAATCTGATATGTAAACAGTAAATATACTTAAAGTGAAAATTACTTTATACACTCTCAGAAACATTATTTGTTTTTGTAGGACTTTTTCGATGGCACTCGTAGATATACATACTTATGTATATATTCGAGAGATATAGTTTACTGCATGCCATAAATTCTTAAATGTCTTATAGCTTTATGAATGAAGTATTTTTGTATATTTGTATTCATGTGTATGTGGGCCAGTAATAGTTGTAAGTATATGGAGATGTGTGATTATAGTAGTAAGAGTAATATTTATGATATAAATACGAATTTTAAATGCCAGACATAATTTTTCTACTCGTCCACGTCCTTTTTCTATTTTGTTTTTGGGTACTTTATTTTATTCGTCTGAATATGTTGACAAAATAATAATATTCGCCTACAAATACACACTCACCCATTTATGTAAACACGAAGAATATACATGTTTGTGTATACATTATTATGTATTTGCAAGGATATGTGTGATTTTGCAAACTAAACATCAACATTCAGAGGAGCATGTTGCTAAATATTAAAAACAGTTTGTAGACATTTAACCAAAAAAAATACGCCTTTGGTCGAAAGCGAATTGGAGTTTTCCATATGTTTTTTTTTTGGTTTGTTGTAAATGTGGTTGATAATAAAGATTTCGTTTCGTTTTTTTAATCTTTTTTGATTTTAGCCACAAGTCACTTCCTATTTATTTGGTCTCTTCTTTTACCCACATTTGCCCAAATATAAAACTGATATGATGTGACATTTCGTTTTTTTTTTTTTTTTTTTTTGCTGGTGAGGATATAAGGAAATATGACTTAAAATGTAAATAAAAAAGGATATGTCATGAATATAGAAGGTGGCCAGTTGTGAGAGAGATTGAAAGGAAGAATAATTAATTAAATGTATGCAATTTAAATCAATTAGTTTATATATTGTAAAAATAAATCTGATTAAACTATTTTATGATGGTACACGCAGAAAAAAAATATAGTTGTGCATGTTTACTGTAACCATTTCAACATTTTAAACAATATTATAGTCACAGTAACTATTTATATGATTGTGGTAACAATACTATGGTTAATTTATGATTCGTATGATTGTATCAACCATATATATGGTTACAGTAAACAAATATATGTATGTGACAACCATTTATGTGACGTACACAACGTGCACAAATGTTGAAATGGTTACAGTAAACATGCACAACTATTTCTGCGTGTAGTCAAACAAATTTTAAATATATTGTATGTATTTTCATACCCGTACGACCCATCGAGATTGAGTCGAGATAAAAGCATAATTAAATTAAGAGCAGATTCATTTTATGTATATGTGTCTATATGCCAATATTCAAAGCAAAATACACATTTTTATGGTGCCATACTGAACATTTCATTTCTGCCAGCACTTCGATTGAGAAACAGATTTATGGAATGCGCATACAAAATATTATGAGGATGTGATCACAATTGGCCCTAGTATCCAGGTTCTAAAAAAACAAGAGTCGCTGCAGCCCTACAAAATTGTTAAGTTCTTAGCTCTTAAAAACCGTGGTTTATTTCATAAATATACCGGATACTTTTGAATGCAATAAATAGTAGTTTAAAAAGGTAACAACTATTTATTTATTCAAATTTACACAACAGCCGTTTAGCAACTATGTGTTTTTAATACACACACACTTAATTTACATTTTATAATGTACAATAACAGCGCCTATGATAAACTAACTAACTACTGCAACCGCAGCGACTATTTACACACAGTGTCATCTTCATTCGAGTAGCCTAATGATTGTTCTTAACAGACAAAACTAGAATATTCAAATTCTAGAGCTTTCAATGTTAATGTTAGCAGCTTAAACATTTAGTGTTGTCATACTTACAAACAATGCTAATAACCGCATGCTATCAACATTGCTGATAAGTAGAAGCTTCTACTGATTTACATGTTTATAAACATGATGAATGTTGCAGGCAGTCATTACAGAACGTTAAATTCAAATCGCTAATGCAAATTCAAAACAATATAATACCCTACAATACAACCATTTTACTTTTAAAATTTTAATAATTCATTTTCGTGATTTTCGGATCTACTACCAATAATAGACCTGTAGGTTGTTTGAGCACAAGTTTACATGGACAGCCAGCCAGACGGACGGTCACTGTTAAATCAACATATAAAGTGATTCTGAGTCGATCCGTATAGAAGAGATTATTTTCAAACGCGGCTTTTTCCTTATTAGTATCAATTTGATACATTGCGACTAGTCTCAATTGAAAATGATTGCGACTAACGGAGGCTTAAGAACATATTGTGGTAGCGTGAAATAACTCAATTATCCCAACGCCTTCGAAGTTATTTCATTGGGATTTATGATTATTTTTTTGAGTTATTTCATCTACGCTGAGGGCTCAATGGTTTTCTCCTTTCGGATGTATCAAAAACGGCTTCGATCAGCAAAGAATTCTTGCATTGCAGGTCTTCGGCTTTTCGCTAATGTTTTCTCCTCAGGGGTGTATCAAAAACCGCCTTTGCGTAGTAAAGATTTCTTGCATAACCGGGGGAAAATGTTTTCTGAAGGTACTTCGAAAAATATCAGCACTGAATGAAATTTTTACTTTTTGGTCTCTTAGTGGGATACAAAATATTTATTTTGATAGATATCCCACTCGCATCCCACTAAGCGACCAAAAACCTCTTAAAGGAATGGATTTAAGCTTTCTTTTGAGCAAAAAAATTCAACAAAGTTTTTGATTTTGCAAAAAAAGCCAAAAATCGTATGTTTTGAGTTACAAAACATTTATTTTGATAGATATCCCATTCGCATCCCACTCAGCGACCAAATAGGTCTTCAAGGAAAATAGCTAAGCTTTCTTTTGAGAAAAAAAGGGTCCATTTTGAAAACAAAGTCAAAAAGGATTTTGGAAAAAAAATTACAAAAAAATTTTTTGGATAAAGAACAAAATATACGTCCCGTACTACGTAAATATATTGCAAAGCATAATCTAACATTTGCTGAGAAAGAGATGTCCTTTAGATGGGAGTTTCAGCAGGACAATGATCCGAAGCACTCCTCAAAATTGACAAAGGACTGGTTGGCTGTCAACAAAGTACCTCTTATGGAATAGCCTTCGCAGTCACCGGACCTTAACCCAATAGAACACCTTTGGGCAGTGTTCAAGAGGAAGCTGAAAGGTTTCAGTCTGAAAAATAAGGACGAATTGTTGGAAAAAATCCAGGAAGAGTGGTTTTCCATAGAAAAGGACGTTTGCAAAAAATTGGTTGATTCAAAGGTAGAGCAACAAAATATTAAAATAAAATAATTTTGTAACAAAAAATACAAAGATGTGCCTCTAAAAATTTAATCCTTTCACGCGTTTCTATTATTTTTTCCAGTAAAAATTTTGACTCTTTACATTGTTAATCATATGCTGTATGTCTGATAATATACTTACAAAATTTGAAAAAAAGCTGTCGTTTCTATTATTTTAGCCATATATACAGGAAGTCTTTAAATTGGATCGATAATACAAGTAAGGCTTCAATTTTTATTTTTCATATACACGAGATACACCATTGAGGCTCTGCCCCATCACGTTTGTGTTTAAAGTCCAAATTTAAAACTTACACTTCATTGCACCTCTACTATAGCTTTGGGAATTTATTAATTTAGAAGTCACATATTTATTTCCACATTTTTTTAACTTCCCCCACTGTGCGTCGGTAAAATATTTGATTATTGATCATTTCAGTTTTATACAGGTGCTGTGCTCTTGAATTACTCCACTTAGTCAAATAAAATACATACCAATATATATAAGGAGGAAGAACAATTTTATTGTATAAAATTTAATTAAAGTGTTAATATCTCTTTAATCTGGTCACTTTATCGTCTCGGCTGAAAAAAAATTTCATTATACAAAATGATTTTTTGTGGTCATTTATACGCATCAAGTGTTTATTTTTTGCCAAACTGATATTTAATGTTTTTTATTGTGATGCATACATTTGTGCTATTATTGTGCCAAAAGAAACATGTACATTAGGGTGTCCCTTATGTTGGAATTTTTCGGTGTTACCAAGATACTGAAAATTTGAGCAAAATCGGATAAAGTTTTGAAGTTGCACATTTTATTAGAAGTTTTGGGACAAATTGACATACATATACCATTTGAAATTTAATTTTTTTTAACGAAATTTCAAAACATCTTATAATTTGTCGCAATTCTAATAAACGCTAAGTGAGGATTCAAAATTCAAATTTCATGTATTTTATACATTTTAGTGCATTGGTCTAACTTTAATGTTAAGGACGACTTTGATCACAAATATAATAGGAATAACAATTCAGCTGTGCCGAATTTTGTATAACCACCATCAATATGATACCGACACCGATTGTTGTGCGTTTTGTAATAAAACATTTATTTATGTCAAATTTTGACGTGATTACGTATTTATAAGAGATTTATACATATTCAAGTGTTTTTGGAAAGTGGTCCTTATATGGGAGCTATGATCAATTATGGACCGATCTTCATAAAATGTTGGTACGGCCATTTCTGTTATACATATATTAGAATTATTTGATAACGAAATTTATGCGTATTAAGGTGAACTATATATGGTTATGTTCAAATATGGACCGATCCAAACAAAATTTAGTTTTGTGATATTTTATATATATGTCCTGGAATTTCTACTTTAATGATTTGGCCGATTTTCAATACCAAAGATTTCTGATCAAAAAAACAAGAGAATCGAAATAATGCAAAATTAGGGACCTCCTATTATATATCTATGTATGCAGTACATATGTAAAAGCATATACTATAGTAAATATATGCATGAGTTAAATATTTATTTGGTACGACAATGATGACGTTTATCTTTGTATGTGTGTATTAAGTGTGTATACCCAGCAGTTAAGCAAGTAGTCAATATATCTCTTACCCAGTAGTTCTAGGAGACAGTCTCGAACTAGTGATTTTACCCATCATTAGGGTGGGATCTAGTTACTTCAATAGCTGAGTGACTAGTTTTTTTAACACGTGCATGTCCTAAGCATTGACCCTTTTTGAATACAATGAGACTGTCTAATAGCTGGTCCAAAGTAGTCACCGCATTGGATTCACATACTGGTTAAATAGTGTCAGTTATCTTACTGGTAACTTGATCAGCTACATAACTAGTTACTTTAACATGTACGGGTGATAATTGACCTTAAATAGTCAGCTAAAAAGACATTTCAAATGCAGTCTAATAAATGACAGCTTGTAAACAAATCATTCTTCGACAACTCTCCAATGTATTGCTTCTGGTGGGTATAATAACTACTTCCTAAAGTGCAGTACAAAACAAAAGTTTAAAGTGACTTCACTATAGGTTACTAAGATATCAGTATACTTAAGCAAAAATAAAAATTAACTGTATGATAATTATATCAACACAATTTGTATAAAACCAGTTTGAACGAATTACTCACAAAACGTTTAAAATGACTACTTAGAGTCACTTAAGTGACAATTGTCTTCATGCTAGATTACCTGAGATGTGTAAAGTAACCAATTGTCTTCTCTCTGCACTACAAGAAGCACATACGTGTCAAATGACCAAAATATATAAATTGAAGTCAGCCAAGTGATAAGACTTTTATGACGATTAATTGCTGGGTATAGACAGTAATTGTAACCAATGTCTGACCACTTGATACCAATTTATATATGTTACATACAGAAAAAAGTCAATTGGTTACTTACTAATACATCCCATGTAACCTGGTGTAAAGTCAATTGACACTATAGTGTCTCTAAGTAACCTAGAGTGTAGTGACTTTAAACATTTCTTTTGTGCTGCACTTTAGAAAGTAGTTATTTTGCCCACCTGAAGTAATCTGTTGAAGAGTTGTCGGAGGAAGATTTAAAAGCAATCGCACTGTATATGAGATGTGCTTTTAACTGACTAAATAACTAGTTATGTAGCTTATAAATTAACCAGTTAGGTAGCTAGTAAGGTAACTGACTCTATATAACCGGTATTTGAATTCAATATGTAGACTACTCTGATAGCTGGTCCTATCAGACAGTCTCATTGTTTCTCACAGAACTGCTGGGTACTGTAAGAAATTACATGAATATGTAATCACACAGATAGAAACTTACACAATGAAAGCGTATTTCAACTTGCAGCTTAATAAGTGGAAGGACTTTTGCTTATTTGAGTGCCAGTGGGTTGAAGAAAATTGGAAATAATTGTTGATTGTTCTTTTTGGGTCTGTCCTTTTGCATTTTAAACAGATTCTTTGATATTTTTTTATCAAAAGTATGTGTTTATAGGCTCATTTATATGTTTTTCCTTGAGACCTGCTAGAGATTCATTTGTTTTTTGGACCAACATCAGCAACAACGTTGACTACCAAGATAACAAGAATGGCAACAATCTACGAAAACCCATTACAATTTGCCATTAAAAGGAAACCATGTCTGTCTTCTTTTATGTGACTTTTTTAATTAATTAACTTTATTTATTTTCTGGAAAATTTAATGCATTTTCCTTTTGCCCATTGCCCCCAACCCTTCAAAGATTCCAACTGCTTGCGACGTGTGCTGCACAAAGCTGGCTGTTTTTATATATAGTTACCAACGAAAAGAGGCAAATTGAATTCGAAGGAAAAGTAGAGCCGTTGCAATGTAAAACACAATATAAGGTAGAATTAATTAAACTCGACAAATTTATCTGCCTTATTAAGGAAAATGCATTTAAAAAAATATAAAAAATAAATTAAAACCCCAACCATATATACATAAATGCAAGTGCTGGTGTGTTTGTGCGTCCCATAACGCAAGGATACGCTTACCAAACAACAACTGTTCTGTCTGAAAACAATTCGTCTTCAACTGCTGTTTCCACTGCTCATGCATACAGCTTGCTGTTGTTCTTCATTTTATTTTCATTCATTCATTTCAAACTGACAGGTTGATGGTGCAGAACATTGTTTATATTGTGTTGTGTTGCGGTAAAATCCAGTTGGACTTTTGTTTGGTATTTTTATTATTCTTAACCGAAAATGGTTATAGTTGTTCGTATTTCTCCCGCACTGCACACCTTCTTAGCCACACAATTCACCTACTAAAACTACTCATACACATGTACATGGTACACTCCTCAGCATTTTAATAAGGTCAATCCTATGGATAATACACGGAATATTTTATAAATTTGGTTTGGGTTTAATTCTGGAATTCTTGCTCCAAAAATTCTTTAATTAACTCCTATAGTCCAGATAGACTGTCGAAGGAATGAGTCCTAGAAACCTGAAAAACTGTTTCAGCATCTTCTTCATTATGAAAACCCTTGCAGAAGTCATTATCAGGCAATCCAAGTATCCAGTCACCACCATGTTGATCAATTGTTGTCCAAGTAGATATGATGCAAGCGTTTGGTCCAACCTAGGCCATATCATCTTTGTGATCATATAAGTGGGTTTAATTCCCAATTTAGTTTGAGCGAGCTCGTAGTACATGTCACTAATTTGTTGCTTATATCTGTCATAGAAAGTCTATATCACCGTCGGACATCATACCTCTTTTTTCTGCCAACTCATCAGCAAAAGAGTTGCTTTTATATTCCTGTGTCCACATGCGATTGTAGAATATCTAGTCGTCACATTCAAGAATGCCGTTCTAATTTTAATAACAGGTGGCGCAAAAGTAATCCTCCTATCAGAAAATGCTATAAATTTTGCCGATTATTGGTCAAATAAATAGTCAGCAATATTCCGCGTTCTGGAGCAGTGTAGCGTAACATTGTTTATTAACGTGTATTTCGCATGTGTTTACTACACAAATGTCAAAACAGAACTGACATTAGGGGCCAATCGCAAAATTTATAGCATTTTCTGATAGGAGGATTACTTTTGCGCCACCTTGTATATTGTTGAAAGGTGGATAGGAATTCATGGTCGCAGACATTTAAGTATCAATGATTCTTACAAGATATTCAGCCTGAGGGATGATAAACTCATTCATCCTAAATCATTTGCTTTAGTGACCCATCCCTTTGGAATGAATGTAATCGATTGAAGAAGAATAGTAGATGCCCTACGCTCTAGTGAGAGAAAAGGATGGCAGAAGAAGAATAAAGGGTGACCAGATCTACATTGTTCTGTAGGTCAGTCGGTACTTTGCCATCTTATAGCCCAATTTACTTTGTCTCCGTAATTCGAAGTAATTGTCCGACTATACGGTTTGGTGACCATGAGCACTTCAAGTCTTTCAAGTTACATTTGGGTTCTGGATGCAACTCTAAATGGTATCGTTTGCAAAATATACTGTTTTCGACAGTAATCACTGTATCTGAAGACCACCGTGGAGGCCTTACTTTCCTCTGCAGTTTCCTCATTAACAGAGCATGTGATCTTATCCATAAGGTGTGAGGGAAGTAGTCAATTGTCCTTCCTCCTATTTAGGAAATGTCTTACCTTGTAAGATGTCGCCCATGCTGCAGTAACAGTATCTTCATCACTATAATCAGATATATTGAATATATTAATAGGGTTGATAGCAAAAGTGCAAGATCTTTCCTTACCTGTGCTTTCAATGTATAATAGTTAGAACGCTTTAGCGTTTAGTTCACATATTTTGCCATTGTGAATCCACGGCTCTTGGACCACGCAAACCTACATCTGACTCTACCCAAATTTCCGACAGTGTGCTACATTGCTCATGCAACACACACACACATTCTGTATTTGTATGCGAAAGGTTTGTTGTCCTAGTGCTAGATAAAAGATAACCAATTTATGATTAAGGTTATGCTTAATACTTGTACTAGTACAGCTAGTTGCAACAACTATAACACACACACACATATGCACACGTGTGCCATACCAAATACCTAAAGAATGTTAAGGTGAATTGTGTCCATGCTGCTGCCACGCGCAGTTTTATTTTAATGCATTTTCCTTTTTTTTTGTATTTTAATTTGTTGTTTTTGCTTATGGCACTCATGTGGCATGCTTCAAATATTTTTTGTTTAATTAATTACTATCTGCAACAGCATATTGTTTTGCATGTGTGCATCTATCCATATGTTGAAGGTAGTAGCACTCTAGCGTACTCTCATAGGGAAAGTACTTAGAACTGCTGCTGCTTTAAATGTTTCTGCCACGATGTAATAAAAAAAAAGAAATATCCTTGCATTTAGTTGAGTAAATAAATAGTTTTTTACGAGTATTTGTTTTTTTTTTTATTTATATTTTTATCATATCAGTTTTATGTATATGTTTTCCTTTTTTTCGTCCTTATCTTAATCTACATGGAAAGTTAAAACAAAAACAAACATTAAATGGGCTCTTTAGAAAAAGTTTGATTAATTGTTAATTGGGCCATAAAAAATTAACTATACAATTGATGTGAGGACAGTATTTCCAACTGTTATTGAATTTATAGAAAAAAGTCACGAGAATTACAAGAATTTTAATGTTTAAAGTTGAATCGTAAAAATGTAAACAAATTATATTAAAATTACTGTCATTTTAACTGATTTTGTAGAATGTTTTCATAGGAAAAAAAAAAACATTGTCATAAAAATGACCCTTGCATCGTTAAACAGAAGAGTTAGTAACGATAAATTAATAGGATATTTTTAAGGGACAGTATTAAACAATGTGAAATATTTATTCGGTTCAATTTAAACATTTAACATTGTTTATTTCTGTCCCATAAAAAATATACGCATTTATTATGTTTCTTTTTTACTTTATTTTAATATATCAGCAAAACATGCTGAATAAACACGATTCTGCATCCAAATTACAAACCTTAATTAAATACATAAATACTTCATAACTAATCCCCAAATGACATTATTCGTACTGAGTGTTGATTATCTTTACAGCCCTCGAGATCATTTAAAACCCTTCAGCTCATTGTGATCCATAATTAAACAGCCATTACGCACACGGCAGCCTATTAGTAATAGTAAAAATCTTATTGGTTCTATCTCTGGGAGAGATTAAATTCTGAAATAATCATTATCTTTATAACTAGCTAGTCTCTCATAATCAAAACAACATCTATATCTAAATATTCAATTCTTCTGTTGTGGGGTTGTCGTCGACAAATTAAGAAAAACACAAATATCTCTTGAACTAAAAGAGTTAACCAACACTTCTAATAGTAAATATAATGTTTCTTGACATTCGGATAATTACAAAATTTTTGGTGAATAATTTAAATTTTGTAGGCCCAACGTGAGTAAATTTGGGGGGCCGCTCACTAGCCCGAATTCCAAAATGTAAATGCAAATCAACTCAAAGACACCTATGCACTGACTAAGAGAAATTTCAATTAAGATATCTCCATTCGACCAAATACAAATTCGTTAAGGTCGTCAAAAGATTGTGACAGAAAATATTTAAATAAATCCCGATCATCATGTGACATACAGTTAGGCATTACTTTCTGAAGCATAAATAATATTTCTTTTGGTGGGATGCCAAAGGCGCAGAAGGATGGAATGGATGGTCCCGATTAAAGCAAACGTGTGTGTAGTCGATATGCACTCTGAAACAATTCTATCTGTACAAATGTTTACCTCCTTCGACAGGTAAAATGAGCCATAAATAGGTCAGGATATACTCTTAAATCAACTCTAACGATTAACACAAGTTAGTTCTTGAAGGACCTCGTTGTGATAGAATGGGTTAGGCAGAAAGCAATTCTTCATATCTGACCAATTTCAATACTCAACAAAACCATCCCGTTACATGTCCATCTTCGATATATACGTCAGTAGTTCAGGAAAAAGTCACTTAGAATTTTGGATCTCTGCTTAGCATTGACAGAGGTTGCGGTTTCAGAAGAGGTGCTTCACATGTCGCCCTTGGAATACCTCTTGGACCCATCGTTTTCATTCAGTTAACTTCATTGTCCAAGTGCTATTATGTCCTTTTGGCCAATAAATGCGACTCCAAATTCTCAAGGACATTTTTTGTCCCGGGTTCCGCAAAAGTCCAATGTCTCGCTATCTCGTTCAGAAATGCCCGGCATTTCAGGCCTGATTGATTGTCGAGTAGACACCCACAAGAGATTTTAGGGTACCTATCAGTTTAAATCCAAATATGTACTCCGTATACTAGGAATACGAATGAGATCTTAGCCTGAAGATCATTACACTTGTGCGGTAATATAAAAGCGCCCACCTCAAATGGGTTCACCTGGATGGATTGTATCACAACAATCATTCCATCGTGTCGCTGCTGATTACACGTGCTATTCGAACCACACTATCAAAAGTGCTTTTTGTCATGCTGAATTGGGTTCCTGTTGTCCAAAATGCTGCCATAAGACTTTATTCTACTGGCGTATTAAGTTGTCTAGTTAGTCTTTCGGACAACATGGACAGGGAATTTAATATGTCAATCACAGATGGAAGGATTGTTGTGGATCTGCCAAAAAAACATCCACCAAAAAAAAAACACCATACATTTGTATGGACAAAATAACAATATCGAAAAGCTATTTAGTATTCCTATGAGTAATGAACCAGGACCTCTCTAGTTCTGATTATAATATACCTTGAATATAGAATAACTCCCAGATACATCGCGGTATCGAATAACATTAGTTCCACACCTTTAAGACGGGGTAGTGGAAATATGAGAATATTGTATTTTCTTGAGAAGAGAATAATATCAGTTTTGCACACTAACTCCACTTCTGATGTTCTAATCAGATAGTGTCGGGAGTGCCGATTCCATTCTATGCAAGATATTATCGAAATACTTTCCACACACTGTAAGAGATACATGATCCGCATGTACAACATTCGTATAATCCTATATAATAATTTATTAAGTAGAAATTTATGACCAATTATGGCCAATAGGTTTGGTTATTGAAAATAATAAATAAATAAAAAAATGAGTTCCACGATTAGTGAATTTATTGCAAGATTCCATATTCGAGGGAGTAGCGACGTCGCATCAAATTTGACTTTCATACAGATTGCGCATAATCGGCATTGTTAGCTGAATATATATCAACCTATCCAGAGTTTTCAAGTAATATGTCTTCCCACCCAAAGCCAATGACTGAAGAATACATTGTATTTTGTCCATGATTCCGAAATATAAGATCATTCATGGCAGGAAACAGTATAGATGTATTAATAATTTCGGAGATTCACTTAACAAATATATATAATTTGTATATTCTAGGCAGACAGCTGTACGGAGCTTTAGTTGATCGGGAAACTGATTAGATTTTATATCACCCGGCCAGCCACTTATTAGCCTTCCGATCCTAGAAGAATTCCTGATCTTATAGATTTAGCCATTTCAAGGAATTTAAATAGAAACTCTATATCATACGAATTATCTTCTGATCATTCTCACGTTTTACTTAACTATTACGGCCAACATCCATAGTCTCATACAGAAGCTTCATTGTTCAATATTGATTGGTTGAATATATAAAATTCATAAGTAGCCATATCCACACTGATTTTAACATACAATGTGAGTCTCTATCTTTGGGCCTTCGATCACTGTAAGTGCCAAATTATTCCTAAACCTAAAATATATATTTCAAGTACAGAAATTAATAGACTTCTCCTTGAAAAGAAGCGATGTAGAAGAGATTGGCAACATAAACAATCCCCTGCTACTAAGCAGAGGTTGTACAATGCAAGTCAGAAACTAAAAAGAGCCCTTCATTCTGAATAAGATCGCAGAAATCGATACTATATTGAAAGTTTAACCAGTATTAAGCACACTTAGAAGGCAGCCAAGAACATTAAGCCACAGGTAGAGGGTCAAAGCCCGACAAGAAAATCTGATGGTATATGGGCACGTATTGCAAACGATAAGACCATAATTTTCGCTGAACACTTAAGTAATCAATGTTAGTTTTCAAGATGTTCAGAAAATCATAAAAGATAATCTTAACCTAAAAAATCTCCAGGTTATGATTTAATTACACCCTACATATTTGCAAACATTAACATTCTTAAATAGTCCAAACATTATCCTAGATCATCAACTCGGATTCCGAGAGCATCACGGATCAATTGAGCAAGTTAACTTAAAAAGTATAAAAGTACTGTTCGGCAATATTTGTAGATGTTGCCAAGGGCACAGAAAATAGTAGAGTCTTATCTATCGGATGGATTGTTAAGCATAAAGTGCGCCGATTATGCGATTATTTAACCATTTCCACCTTTGCAGATGACACTGAAATTCTTGGTTCCCATGTGGACTCAAATGTAGCATCTAGAAACCTATATAATTATCTCAGACGTGGTTAAAAACTTGGAGAATACAAGTAAATTAAATCAAAAGTAAGCACATAACGTTTCCACTTAGGAGAGGAAGTTGTTCACCAGTGACACTAAACAGTGTGAACATCTCACAGTCGTTACATTACTTGGTATATAAGGCGTATATCTACGCCTTAATTGGCAAGCGGCTTTACATGAAACTAAAAGCTTCTAATTTACACTGCCATCCTGTAGAAGACAGTCCTAATACCAATTTGAACTTACAGATTACAATTATAGGGAACAGCAAGCAATACCAGTATATATCTCATATAGAGGGCACAATTCAAAATTCTTACGAACATGAAGAGAGCTCCATGATACATAAGAAATGAGAGCATCCACGGAAACTTAGATGTGCCTTTGTCCTTGAATTTAGAAAAACTCGTGATGCTTATTTGTCAAAATTACATCATCATCCGAACCTGCTCGCAAGGCTTCTAATTCAAACCAGATCAAGTCCACGTAAAGCTCATTTACCACTCATATGATTTGAGGTTAATTTGCATGGTAATGATTCTCCACTGAGAGAACAATAATTGTTTTAGTTATAAGATTTAAATCAAGGACCTATGTTGACCATTTTCGATACCAAACTAACCTTATCAACAGTGAGGATTTATAGAAAATTTCTGCCATTTAGATTCTTTCGTGTCTTAAATAGACAGATCGTCATGGAATTTTATAACGAGCCAGAATATATATACACAGTCTTACAAAAGTTTACATACGTTTGAAATTTTTCTATTTTTTTTGGAAAATATATAATTTTATTAAGAGTTGTAACCACATTTTTGTTTAATGCATTTAAAGAATATATTTCCATCATATTTTATAATATTTTGTTGGTATTTTAAATAAATAACAATAAAACACGAGTAATTGATATCCTTTTACTATTACATAAGTTTACATACTCTGCAAAAAATGTTGTACCGATAAAATTTCCGCTACAATTTTTATGATGCTTTGTGTAAAATCAGTGGTAGAAAGTTTACTTTCACTAAAAGTGATCACACCGGCAAAATAAAATCAAAAAGTATTTTTAGTGGAAGAAAATGGGCAAAGGCAAAGAAATCTTTGAGCCAATTCGAAAAACCGTCATCAAGTTGAGAAATGATGGCAAATCTTTTAATGAAATTGGAATTTTATTAACTCTAAGTAAAACCACAGTCCAAACAATAATAAAACATTTAAAAAAAAAAAATGGAAATTATGAAAGCAAAGCTCGTAGTGGGCTTTCCCACATTCTCGACAAATGAACAGAACGGTCTATTATACGTTCCATTCAAGAAAATCCTAAGCTACGTGCCGTCGAACTAAACCGGAAAATGAGAACAAATCTAGAAATTACCGTTTCTGATCTGACTGTTCGCCGATGTATCAAGAGAAATGGGTACAACAGCAGAGTTGCCAGAAAAAAAACCATTACTTAGATCTGTGAACATCCAGAAGCGCTTAGAATATGTCCAAAAGTACGAAAATGCTCATGTAAATGACCCTACATTTTGGGAGAGGGTAATATTCACAGATGAATGTAAATTTATGGTTTTTGGAGATGATGGACGAACAAAAGTTTGGCGAAAGCCTAATGCAGAGTTATTACCACAAAATGTTAATTGCACTGTAAAACATGGAGGCGGGTCAGTCATGGTCTGGGGTGTATGGCGGCAAATGGTGTCGGTAAGCTCAGGTTCATCGATAGTACTATGGATAAGGCCGTGTATATCGATATATTAAAGGATAGCCACCTTCCCAGCGTCCAACTTCTAGATCGGGAGGGAAACGCAATATTTTTCCAGGACAACGATCCGAAGCATTCATCAAAGTTAGTTAAATAATGTCTTCTATATAACGTTAAAAACAAATAGGAACATCCCCCGCAGTCCCCCGATCATAATGTTATTGAACATTTATGGGATATTTTAAAACGAGGTCTAAAAAATCGACAAGTAACATCAGTTCCAGCACTCAAAGAAGCGTTGATGGAAGAATGGAGCAAAATTACTCCAGAAATAACAAGAAAATTGGCTTTGTCCATGCCAAATAGATTATCTGCTGTAATTAAAGCCAAAAGCTTTATGCTTTATGCCAAAAAATGAATTATTTTATGTTTTTTAGTATAATTTAATGAAAATAAATTAGTTTTGTGTTTATTTTATCTCAATAAATCCGAAATTTCACTAAATATTTATTAATAAAGATGAAATATATTAGGGGTATGTAAACTTTTGTAAGACTGTGTACTTTTGTGGGTCTGCGATGAATATTTTGATGTGTTATAAACATACTAATAGGGAGTAAAACAGTCCCAGAGATTGCTTTTGTGCTTAAAAAGTTCAGGAATAATAAAGTAGCTCATATACCTACGCAAACTCTTTAAGCGCATGATTCTATAAATAATATTTTAATCAATTTCATTTCTGTGAGTATCGGAATCCAATTTTCCTTTCCGTAGCTTCAATATAAAGCCAGTCTTAAGAATCACACATAAGTTACGAATCTCTTAAAAGTATTGGTACAAGGATAAACCTAAAATGGTATGTATACATAAAACCTATAACTGTTATTTTTCATATGTTGAAAAGATTGGGAAACACTGTTCCTGCTAAATCATTTTATTCCAAAATATGTAGAACAATAACGTTATTCACTGCTGTAACTATTTTATTAACAGCATTAAGATATTCAAGTACTAGTGTTTAGCGATAGTGATCTTTAAGACAATTGTTCCCCATTTTCCTTTAAAACCATCACTGGCTGCTTACAGTTTCAGCTTGAATCCGATAAATTTAATTATACAATATATATTTAAATAAATTCAACTACTTATACTTAACACAATATTTCCCACATTTTGCCATATTTGTGAATGTATCTCAAGGATCATATGAAAGCTTTGTGAGGGTGCAATGAATCTTATTTATGTAAATCAAATATTGTTTTTATCTCCTCTTTGGTCAACCCCTATTTGCATATTTCCACAAATAACGAAATGTGCAAACACTGATTATTATCAAGGAAATAATTTCTTTAATTTCACTCTTCATCGTCTATGTATGAGTTTATAAGTGAGAATTAATGAGTGTTTGTTTGTGTGCACGAGTGTGCGTGTGTGTGTGGTAAATGTTAAAATCTTGAATCTTTGAATTGAAACATTAACACTGACTAAAACAACAGCAAAATGTTCAACATGATAAACTACTTTTCTGTTTAATAATGCTAAAAAAAAACTAAAAACGAATATTCAAATACAGAATCTGAAGCAATATTCGTTCTACTACTAGTAGAGAACTGATGTTTGTTTATTTATTTGTTTGACCCAGATTTTAGGCAAATGGACACACATTTACACATATAAACAAACATACAAATAATATGTATGTGTGTGTGTGTGTGTATGTAGTTTAAAGCCGAAGGACCACAAATGTAAATACAAATAGAAGAAATTATATAAATGAAAGTGGAAAAAAATAAAGAAATATACGAAAAATACTGAAACATTAAGCATGAAAAGCCTATCAAAAACAAAGCAACATCAACAACGACAGCAATACATAGATATCTCTACAGCAGCAACAACAACTACAACCAGAACAAGAGTACAACATAAAAAACAAAAACTGAAAACTAAATCTTATGAATTAGTGATGTGACAGCAACAGAACAAGTACAACAGGCAGCAGGCAACAAACAGAAATTTATATGAAACATGTACAAGTAGTTGCTGCTGTTGTTCTTATAACAACTTGCTTTATATTTGTTTGCTTGATTATTGTTGCTGCTGCTGCAGCTACTACTGTTGTTGGGATTGCTTTTTCCACAACTGCTGAATACGTACATATGTACATTGACTACTCTCTCACTCTCAATTCAATTGCTGCTGACATAGATTAATGGACCAAAATGAAACTGTAACTTAAGTTACACTTACCACAACCAAACAAATCGTTCCTAGAATATAACATTCCAACCTCAGAGTTTTGAAGTGTGATTTCTTTTTGAGCTTTTAAACATGTTTGTATAGTAATATGTTTTAAGAAACCTGGCTTGGAATGTTCCCTTGTAAAACATCTATGCTCACGAATCCCCAACTATGCCAACAGAGTGTAACTGTGCAAGTTACTAGGTTAATACATATAATGCAATGACCAATCAATTATAGTACAGTGCAAGCTCGGTATTCGAGACTAATTAAAAGCCAAACCTGTCGCGAAAACTGAATTTTCGCGATAACAGAACCCAAAATTTTATTAAAAAATTGTGTGTTTTTAAAGAAATTCGTAATTTTGAGTTGCTTTTTTTCCAAATAATTTTTTAAAATAACAGCTGAATCACGTAGTTTATAAATTGCTGTTGTCGGCTTATCATTTTCCAAAGCCCATTGTATTCATTTGTTTATCGATGTTATACAATCGTCCACTTTAATTATTTCTTCATGACAACTATCGTATAAATCCTCCGATTCTGTGTCTGATAATTCCATTTACTCCTCATTACGTTTCATATGAAATTCTTCTTGAATCCAGTTGTTTATGCCAGCATTCGTGAAAAGATGTTCCGTACCAATTTGAGCTACAAGTGTACCATAGTTGAAAGTTCTTCGTTTTCTTCCTGAATTATATTTTTTTAAATATTTAAGGGCATGTTATCCTCTTCACTTCATTCAGTACCGAATTTGAACAAGGCATTCCAGGATTTGGATATTAGACACAGATATTTTATCTCAGGACGTAGCTAGAATCTGAACTGCATTTTTGAGATTGATGTTTTTTAGTTTTAGCTATGCAAGTGGGTGAGCAGTTGTTTTTTATAATATAATTTTATGAAGTTGATAACGCTTGGATCTATCGTTTGAAAAAGCGCAGTGCAATTGGGTGGTAGATTCATTGCTATAATTAAACCGTCATTCAAAATTTCTTCAACAATCCATCCTTCACTGGCATTAAATTGGTTTGATAAATTTTGGAATACAAATGACTGGCGTTTTTCATAAAATCGCTGCTGATATTGGAACACTTTTTCCCTTTGTTTTACAAACCAATTATAAAGCATTTTTTACATTCTTGGGTACTAAGCTTTCTTTAAGGTGCAACATTTGCAACGTTAATATACCAAAAGACGGTGATTTTCCTTTTTTGGTTATAGACATTGTAATCAAATTTAAAAAAAAAAAACAGATAAAAGTCGCGAAAATTTAACCCGTTCTCGTAAACTGTCGCAATTATAGAACCTGAAATATTAACAATTAAGTCGCGAATACCGAGTTTACACTGTATATCTAAAAATCACACTAACATCAACCCAAACATAATTATTAGTCATACTTTCAAATATTTTATGCAGTTTTTGTTACCATCCTGAGTATACGTAGTCCGTCAAGGATCTACCTACAGATCTGCTTTGTGTCTTCGGGATATGTTTGGTTTTTTTAGAGGGGTCACAGAGGCTATAGGTTTATCAGAATAGCAGCTTATAGTAGCAGTAATATGATTTTAGCTACGGTATTGAAAGTAGGAAAGAAATCACAAAAATACAAGTAAAAGAGAAAATACATCTTATAGGTTATCTACAATGTTATTTATCACCGATTTCAAGGTTGTTTTCCTCTCCACTCACTAACATCACCTCAACACCGATATGAGGTTTTCTAAATATACAGCAGGTATTGAAATCAAATGACAGTATCTCAAGAACTTAGAGACTAGTATACGATTGAAATAAAGAAAATTCATAAAAAATAAAAGAAAATTTAGGAAAATGTAATTGTACAATAGATATTCAAAGCGTCCAAAATAAAAGTAAACTTGTTTGCTTTTCTGTAATTTGGGCGTCTCGAAAATGATTTTTTTCACATGTCGTAGTGGAAATTTTTTTCCTCATGCCAAAAACTTTCGAATAATCAATGGCATCGATCGATATGTTGCCAAAATTAAGCATAAAACAGCCACTGGCATGAGACATTTTGTTGTACTATGAATAGTATTGGATTTATAGACTCTTAACAATACAGTTTGTATTTTTGTCTGTTTATGGTACACGAAATGACCATTTTTCCAAGACTTCAGTGTGGTTCTATTTAACATCTGATTCCGATGTACAGCTACAATTTATTTAACGCCAGACTCTAGTAAAGCTATAGCGATTTTATTTAATTAGTCTAGATCGGATACGTGTTGCAGCCTTGTTGTTGACAACAATTCTGATCATATATAATATAACTCAAATCGCTGCATAAAATTTTAAAAATTATACAAACGGCTGTTAGCTGTTGGATATGAATGGAATAAGGGGTTACTTATATGCAAATGCATGTTATTTCTCGAACGACCAAATACCATGAGACGTAATTATCTGGCCGAATCCCACATTTTGCTGTAAAATGGCATCGATTTGTTATGGCATATTTTTGCATATTTATTGATTAATGCATATTTTTTTATATTTTACTTCAAAATACATATAATAAAACGGTTAACAAATAACTGTAACGATAATTTGGTAACGATATTTTGCCATATTTCTGTAACGGTATTTTAGTTGCTTTTAATTCAGAAACTGTATTTTAATGATTAACATTAATTTCGATATGACTTAATTTTAAAACAAAATGTACATAAATTACAAATATGCTATTATTATATAAAAATTTAAATTAGGAAAATTTTAATCAATTTAATTATTGAAATTAAACAATTGCATTTTCATATTTCAAATCTATTTAGGTACATTGTCATACCTAAAATTATGGTAAACACAAATGTTAATGGGGATTTATTTAAGGAACTATGCAGCTCCGATAACCTTGTCATCAGCGGTACCCTGTTCCCCCAAAAACATACTCATAAGATAACGTGGGTTATCCCTGACGGTCACACTGAAAATCAAGTTTACCATAATATATCAACAAAATGTCGAGAGGACTGGATGTGTGAAATAAGATATTGCACCTGACCTGATGGATCAACATAAATCCCGCACATCACAACGTCTGGTTATTCAAAAGCTCAGGAATCCTAATACAAGGTCTACGTGTAGCTTAAGTCTGCAATCGCATATCTTGAATATAGCAGCAATAAGTACTATTGATTAATAGTGTTATAGGCGATAAAAGAAGCCTACCGGAACATTGGTCGTGAAATTCTAGGACTGGTGCGTAAGGAGAAAAAGGATTGGACGACAAATTCTACATGGGATGCCATAGAAAAACAATGAAGTAAAAGACCTGACTTAAACAGAGCGAGGACCCATGCCGCAAAAGAACTTGCACAAACCGAATACGAAGCTTTTAATAAATTTGTGAGGTGGAAATGTAGATACGATAGACCGGCGTTGATTAACTGTATCGCTGCGGAAGTTGAAACAGAAGCAACCTGTGGCAACTCAAAACCACAATATGAGTGCAGTAAACGTATATTATTCAGGAAAAGGAAATTTTTCAATTAAAGCCATCGATGACAATCTTCTAACCACTGAATCGAATCAGCTAGCTGATTCCACTGAACATTTTCATGTGGCAAATGAGGTGGATAATTACTCAAATATCGAACCTAATGTAGCGATTCCACAAATTAATCGTATCAGCTGTCAATGCTCCACCCACCCACGAAATTGACAAAGCTATAAAAAATATGATATGTGCAAATCTGTTGGTATTGACAAAGTCTATAATGAACTTTTCAAAGTGGACCGAATTCACTTTGAAAAGTCAAACCAAATATTATCTTAAATCTGGGAGACTGTAGTATTTCCCAACGACTGGTTACATGGTCATAATACCCAAAAAAGGGGCCAAAACTTCTACAATAACTGGAGGTAAATAATGATGCTGTGCAGTGCTCTTAATATATTTTGAAAAATCAATATCAATAAATGAAGATTGTTCAGACTGTCCAACGTCAACATTCTGGTTTCCGCAGTAGACAATCGTGCATTGATCACATTACTATACTTTGCATAGTACTAGAGCAAGTTAATGAAATGCAAGAATCTCTGATTTCGATCGAATAAAATTTAAACATATATGGAATGCACTTAGCAGGAAAGGTATCCCCGAAAAGATTTGTATCCTAATCAATTCACAATACTTAAGACTTGAAGGCCGAATTAGGCATTGCAACCAAATCTCTTTCTCGATTCCTATAAAACAAGGTTGCATTTTATCCCCTATACTATTTCTCATTGTCATCAATTTCTTTCGGCAATTGACAACGATGCACAGCGTGGGATAATTTGGCACCAACTTCGAATAGAACGTCTTAATGACCTAGCGTATGCTGATGATATTGTCCTCATATCCAATAGACACAATGATATGCAAAGCTAAATAAATGACGTAGTCAGAAAAGCTACCCAATACGGTCTGAAAATTAATGCTATTAAACACAAGGCCAAGAGTTGTAATGTTCTCAATTCACAGCCTCTCATTTTGTATGATCAATTCATCGAATCGGTAGACGAATTCCGCTACTTGGGCTGCCAAATTTCACCAGATGGTGGTGCACGAATTGATATTTCTCTGGGAATAAGGCAAAAGCTGCGTCGGTGCTACTATATGGATGCGAAACCTGGCTCTCTTTCACTGAAATTGAGAGCAAGTTGCAAACCTTTATCAATAGAACGCTGCGCTACATTTTACGAATTAGGTGAACAAACAACTAGATATCAAATGTCGAATTATACCGAAGGTGTAATACCAATAGTTGATGAGATACGCGAAAGGAAGTGGAAATGGGCTGGACATGTTCTTCGCAATCCTGCCAATGACATCAGCAGAGAAGCTTTTGACTGGAATATTCAAGGAAATAAATGGCATAGACCAGGTAGACCACGAGGTGGCTAAAGACAAAGCCTTGAGGATAACTTAAAATTACATCCAGAAAACTTATCACCTTTCGTTCAAATTGAAATTAATGGAATAACATTGTCTGCACGATGTGCATCTCCATTAGTTCTATTTTTCAAAAGATTAAATACCAGATCAAATTCCTTTTGAACTCTGGTTGGAAAAGAGCATAGAAAACAGTATAGTATCCTTCATTTTACATTTACATTAAAATTAGTAAAATTTACATAGACTTTCAGCCACCTCATATCGTATCTTGTTAAGCCTTATCCAACGCAATCTAAACATTAATGTTGTACAACTGTTTGTAGAAAGAACATACATACACAAAAACAGACAACGTTTGGCTAGAATAGGCATAACTAGTTAGAGGAGAGAAGTTGTATGTGGTACCAAAAGTGTAGGTTGTCATGAATCATGCAACACTTTTTGAACAACCAAGCAACCAGCTAGCCAGCAACAAGAACAACAGCCATGGTACAACTTAATTATTTAAGGCAAGCCGAATGGCATGAGGCATTTTGTTGTTAAATTTTCCTGTTTTTTTG
Organism: Calliphora vomitoria; assembly: GCA_942486065.2. Taxonomy (NCBI): domain Eukaryota; kingdom Metazoa; phylum Arthropoda; class Insecta; order Diptera; family Calliphoridae; genus Calliphora; species Calliphora vomitoria. The sequence continues at coordinate 45,476,724 of OW818030.2, read as the reverse complement.
TTTGAGTTTTCTTGACTGCGTAGCTGGCAAGGATTTTATGGGTCGATCCAGAAAACATTTTTATAGCTATAAAGAAATTAGTATAATCATTCCTTACACACTTACATTATGATTTATTTATTTATTTAAGACATAATTCAGAGATTTAGGCTGAAAAGAAAGTAGAATAACACTTTCCCAAATCAAATCAAAATGTATATCATGTTGGAAATATCGCTGGGATTAGTAAGTAGCTAAAGTCAATAGTTTACTCAACATAACCAAAACTTTTAGTTATAATACACTTACATACTTATATGTATGTTTATTCCGCAGCTGGGTTGGAAGAGTTGCTAGTTTAATTTGGTAATTGGACAAATTGTGTTGCATAAATTTATAATTGCATAATAAGACCGGTGGACGCCAAAACTTCATGAAATTTTTTGTGTATAATCAATGAAATTAAAATTAAATTAGATCGAAAAATGTGCATACGAAAACTATCATTTATTCCTTTTTCCATTCGTTCATAGCCATTTCATTCAAATATGTTTAAAAAAGATGGAAACGAATGAGGTTTCCATTTCATGTGACATTAATTTAATGAAACTTATTTGAAGTGCAGAATTGGAATAATGGAGCATGATTTGAACTTTCATTTCATTGATGTTTAGAAAATGCTTAGAAAACCTTGTCATACATTTGTTGTTGGCACTAGAAAGTTGTCGAATGAAAAGAAAATCCTTTTGTATCATACATATAATGTCAATATGCAGAATTCTTTTTACGTTTTTCATTATTTTATTTTCATCTATATTTTTGCAAAATGACCCTCTAATTTTATAATGTAAAGGAAGGGACCAGTTTTTGTGACATTAATAGTGAAAGTAAATTGAAATGTTATGTTCGTAATGTGTATCTACAATTCTAGATACATTTTAGGATTTTATAATTTAATATTCATATAAGTTACAGCAGGCGCTCTTAACAAGCCGATTTCAGGTTTATTTGGTATTATATATTTGCTAAATTCTATCATGGTTTATTTCTGTAGCATTCTTAATATAGTCGGCAAAAAAGTTAGTTGTTTCACTTTGTTTCATGACATAATTCTTTCAAACCCGACATTAATATTAAGACCTAATTTCATTTGCCACTTATTACTTACTATATGTTTCTCAATATGGTCACCCAATATTGCAGTTCACTAACTGTAACGAATAGAATTAATAATATTTGCAAGTGAAGAAAGTAACCCCCTGCTTTATTACTGCACAATAATAACGAGCAGCATCCTGTGACAGACACCACAGTTGTATGTCCAATAAAGACAAAATTACTTTCCTATGACATGCCATGGCATTATGTTGCGAGTTCATTAAAAATCTAGTTGCATATTATGGGCACTATTTTATTTGAATCATGTTGCATGATACTACTTGTCAAGGTTATTGAAATGGACTTTATTATGCGGCACTGACAATTGTACAATGAATTTGGGTGGAAATTGCTCAAAGTAACTATATACTTGTGTAGATGGGATAGTCACAGTGTGCCAATGAGAATGTAAAAGTTACGAGGGGTGATTGAGAATTTATATGTTTCTTGTTATTGTTTTTTTGAGGAGAATTTCTCTCTGGTTTGATTGTACTATGGATAAAATAATAATTCAATCCCAGTGCTTAACAGAATTATAAAATGCTAGTTAATTCTTAATTGGTTTAATTTTCAGAAGACATAATTCATGAGGGAAAGGCCGAAAAAGTGAGCTATTTATTCCGTGTAAGTTCATAAATCCACCGGAGTGAAATAGAGTTTGCGGAATATGTGTGGGTGGGAAACCTTGAGTACCCTGGCTACAAACTTGATGTAATACCAGTAGGCATTATGTTTGTTGCTCTACCACTATCAACAAGTATATATCCAGCTTTCTGCAGCAGGTTCGGCTCTGCATACAATTTGTGCAATAACATGCGATCACAGAATTAATAGAGCTTTTATGAATCTCCTTCCAAGATGGAGTGCACGGATCTTGCATATATCTTCATGTTCTCTTCTTAAAACCAAGGTATTCCTTACATGTCACGGACGGAATTGAAACTGTACGACATTGTAGTTTATGTGACTCCTGTGATTTCTCACCGGTGTTACTTAACGAAGAAGGCCACTCTGTACCAGTGTAATGAATGACTAACCAGTCAATCATCGTTTAGATAGCTAATATGGTTTTCCCAAGTTTTTCTAGGTAGGATATTGAGAACCTTGTTCCTGATGTCCTGAAGAGGCTGTCATAGATGATTTCAAAATGTTTGGATGATTCACTCGGAATTTGAACACTACGACGCACAGAGGGATTTTGGTGTCAAAAACCCTATTTTTCGACCACTCAATTTCAAAAATCAAATGATGCAGTTTTGTAGAGAAATGATTAAAGATGAAATGTTTATAGTTTAAGAAAAATTGTATTTTATTTTGAAAAAATTGAAGAAAAGTCCATGCAAGGGTGTTAAGGAAAAATTTACTTATATTTTCACGTAATTCAGTGGTTTATATATGTATAATTTTTCTGATAATACCATTTACCTTCAACATATTTTAAAAATATAGCATTTATCAGTGTTGCCAATTCTTGGTGAACAGAAAGGGCTAAATACTTTGAAAAAATGGCTAAAAAAAGGGCTAAAATTTTTAAATTTAAAAACACATACATTTTTTACAAAAAAACAACTTAGAATGTTACATTTGGCTATGCCGAATAGACAAACAAAAATGTATAAATATAACACACGTTTAAATGGAAGAAAATAAGAATATTTATTCCGGTATGTTGATGCTTAACTTTAAAAAGACGTACTTAATATATGGCCACACGTATATCATATGCCGACGTTTTCAAAATCTCGTATTTATCACCTGGCCTGAAAAATGCTCCTAGGTAAATGTTTTATATAAAAGCCAAATTTTAAAGTAATCCTTTGTGATAACTTCGGAATCGATGGGGAATATTTTGATAAATGAATATATGGCTAATCTGGTAAACTTTAATGTACTATATTTACGTAAAATTTAAATTTTAGAGGAACGTAACTTTTAAGGATCAAAAAATATATCACCCAGATAATGTTGAAAATGTCATCTTTTTATAATTTTATAAACGCCCTAACCCGCGCGTACAACATTTTTTAATATTAATAATTTTTATTCAAATAACGCAAATTTTCTCTAAATTTTGTTATGGCATTTTAATTTAAATTTGTACATAAATCTTTGTAGTCGTTTTCATTTTACCTGCTTATATTTATGAGTCTAATAAACGCGAAGCCTCAAGCATACATAGATTTTATGACCATTCAACTATGGGAGTTCAAGAAGTAATCTGTACATTATTAAAATACTAAAATATCTCAATAATTTTAAAAGTTACAGGAAAACAATTCTGAGCAACTATGCGCCCCAGGCAAGAGTGTGACCTTGATGCAAATAATAAAATACTCGAGCAAAAGTTTAAAATTATAATGAAGGATATATGGAAGGTTCAAAAAATTTGTATGTGCTTAAATTGTTTACTAGTTCAACATTTTTAGTTAATTTTTGTGATAATATTCCTGCTAATATGTTTGAACTGATTTTACTTATTTTCAACAGTAAAAATTTCGATCATTGGAGTAAATATATAAATTTTGATTAAGCCATAAATATGGCTAAATGAAAATCAAAATGGCTAAAGGTTAAACTGATTTTTTACAGGCTAAACAAAAATAAAAAGAGCTAAATTTAGCCAGAAAAGTGCTAAATTGGCAACACTGGATATCATAAACCGTTAAGAAGATATGCCCAAATCTATAAAAAATTTTAAATTTTTTGTCGAATGCTAAACGAAACATCAAAAAATGCTTTTCTATGTATGATTTTGTTGAAACTCGGCATGCGTTACTTTTTTATTTCTTAAAATGTACGTACCAATGTTCAAGACTTTTGCTTGGGTAAGAAAACTCTTATGCGAAAAAATCGATTTGGATTGTATGGACAGTGCGGGTTGGGCGTGGACGATTTTGATAGAGTTTTAGTTTTTTCTTAATTTAGTCTATATAATTCTCGGTGCTTAATTTCAATGCTCAACCACCACTCCTTATAATTTTTGCACAAAAATGTATGAAATCATCCCTCTGTGCGACGCACAATGGCTCGGGATCGTTTTTCATCGGCCAAAACTCTGTAACTTTTGAACCGATGGAGATATTTTAGAATTTTTTTTTTTTCTTTTGATGAAGAGATATTTTCTTGAAATTTTTTCCAATTTTAACGTCATAAAAATCGGTTTAGCAGTTGTTGAGAAATTTAAAGCTAAATTTGAACTTTTAATTTTATTTGTTTTTATCATTAATGCATTGACCTCATTGAAGACAGCAGAATACCAACTGCAATCTGTCAAAAATAAAATACACACGTTTTTATGAAGACGATTCTTTTGACGACAGCACAGCTACACGACCACTCGACTACTTTTGCCGCTGCAGCCGAATTAAGCTAATTTCTATTTTTGTCAACCACAAAACAGAAATAGTGCTGCTAATATAATAAAATATGTAAATCAAATTAGTGCTTAAAAATACAATTTTTTTTTTACTTTATTAAAAGAAGTTTCTGATTACCATATTGTAATAAGTAATAACAGGTACATAAATTATTACCCATATATGTTTTTACTCAAAATAATTGTTTAAATCTTAATTAGTTATTTTTTAATAAAGTAAAAACAAACAAAAATAAAGTGACATCACTGAATTTTAATCAGCTGTTTGCTTTGTAGCTGTCGTCTTTAAAATAATTCAGTAGCTACCACACGACTACAACTGCAGCCAGCAGCATTTGTGTTCGTGTAGTCTGATGTTTTCAATGTGTTCAATGCATTAGGATGAAAATGCGGATTTTTTGGTTTTCGAATAAAAAAGTTATAAGCAGATAAAAACAAGTAAGAAAGTATAACAAGTATATATGGGATTAAAGGGGAAACATTGTCCTTTCTTCTTGTAGTAAAATTTGTTTAACCCCTTTTGACCCTAAGGAGTTCTATTCCACTAAAATTATCTAATTTTTTAGCTGGTAGCTAGTTAGTTTCACTATTTTTCCTTTGGAAATCGGTGTTAACCAAAAAATGGACTTTTGGCCGATTAAAATAAGTTCTGAGCCATCGTGCTTCACTTTGAAACAGAGTATCCGATATTGGCTTGATTTGTTCTTGGCCTCAAAAGTTGTTTTGGCTCGGAGTCCATATGTTGCCAGAAAGATTGGAAAAGGTCATGGCTAAAAATAGCCAATACTTTGAATAAATTTATATTGTACAAATGTTTCAAAAAAAAGGCTAAAAATTCGAAAAAATCTCGCATTATTCGTAATGTCTTTTTTATACTATTATATAGGGTGTCCCAAAATTTGCAATATAGCATAGATTTATGTATAATACATCGGGAAATTAGCCTTCTCGTCTTTGCTGTTACATACGAACTTTTTTTTTACCAATTACTGAAAATTTGTCGAGGAATCACATGTGAGTTCTCTGAACTCGACAATTTTGTTGATTAACAAATGTATAAAGACATAGTACAATCATGTTCATGATGAATCATTTCATCATAATGCTTCACTCTAAGATTACTAGGGTTCTCATTCGAATAATCGTGGCGAAAATATAATTTTTATTCGAATGAATGAACATTTTTAGTTTAGAATAAAAAAGTATTCGATCAATTATTGTCGAATAATCGAATACTCGAACAAATTGATTTTCATGCCAAAATTTTAGACATTTTTTTATATAAATATTGAAGAAAAATCTCAAATGAACAAAACCACTAATTTAAACAATTTGTCATATATTTCGGATTATGATCTCAAGATCACAACATTATCAAGCTTAAATAAAACACAAAAGCCTTTTCGCAATATTAAGATAACGTTACGTTATTTCAGTTTTGGCCAATGGCGGAAGCCTATTGAAATCGTTTCATGATTTCACCTGCTCGCATATTTGCGTGGTTTCGGAACATGACATAGCTCGTGGCAAATTTGTTGCCTACATCTCATGATTATATTGTTAAATATGGTTGAAATTGATTCATAAATGACACAATCTCCAAATAAAACATTATCCCCAAATAAGTATCGAGAAAAAATTCAATACGTATAAATTTCACTTAAAAGTATATTACTTCGCCAAATATATTACGATCACTTAAAAGTTTTGCCTAATATCCAGATTTGTTTTTATGGAAATGAAATTATTTGTATGTACACATATATTTTATTAATATCTTTTTTTTGTTCATTGTTAACAAAGAAATTCTTAGAAATTTTCCACAAACATACTTATTTATTACAACCACATATATGATCACAACAGACGTGTAAATATTACAGTAATCATCAATTTATTGAATAACTTGAAATCACGTTCAAAAAATGGATGAGACCAGTTTTATTCTTGGTCCACCGAGACACAGTGGGGGAAATGAAAAAAAAAAGTGGAAATAAATCTGTAACATCTAAACCGATACTCCGACTTTAAATATCTCGTAAACTGTAAGAGATAAAATATAGTTATAGCTATGTTTTTTGTAGCTCTCTTCTTGTAGATTCTACACATATACAAATCTTTCAAATAGGATCGAGAACAAACTTTCATCATTTTTAATTTGTCATATACCACTCCGCCCCACGTTAGTGGTTAAAGTCCTAATTCAAAACATAAACTCAGCTACACTTCCTCTATAGGAATTACAGATTTATTTCCACTTTTTCTCAGTTCCCCCAATGTTGAGTATGGAAAGGACATACATATTAAATAATGCACTCACTCACATGGCCAACTGTGATCATCCCAAATGTTTGATGATTTGGCACAAGAATTTTGTCAATATGTATTAAAACAAAAGCAAGGTAGATTGTGGCTTTAACTTTATACATATTTGAGCGTGTGTTTTTGTGTATATGTGCATATTCATACTCGTACATACATTATGACCTAAAAATTGAAAAACACTGTAATGCAGCTGTTACAATTTTCTTGTAATTTTAGTTTTTTTCTTTTTTTGTTTTACAGTGAATTTTACTTTCTAATACGAAAATCCACCACCACCAATTTTGCAATTTACTATGTAGTATAAACTTGTACATCAGGCATTTCTTTGAACAATATAGAAAAAGGAAAAATTAATGATAAATATTGTAACAAACTACGTAACATACATACGAGTAAATTAATGTATGTATGTGATTGTATGTCTGTTAATAGTAAATGACATTAAAGTTACAATATACTAGATAATTATTTAGAATTGTCTCATTTTTGTTTTAACATCCCGCTCATACTCTTGCTTGTAATCAGCAATTGCAATGAATGTTTAATTTTCTAAAGATTTGAAAACTCAATTAGTGTTCAATCCCAAATGTCCTATTAAATGAGTTCTGTAATAAACAGAAATGTGTAAGTATGAGTGCGTATGAAATGAGTTTAAAAGTGTTTGGGCTCATATGTGGGTGTATGTATGTGTAAAAGTTTAGAGAGGGGGTTTGTTCCTAAATTAAGGCCTGCTTGTTATCAAAAATAATTTATTGAAAATATTTTTACTTAAATTTCCAAAAATGTATTAGAAATTTTGGAATAAGAAGAAGTGTGTTGCAGGTATTAGTAAATTATTTTAACACCTTATAAATATGTCTGCCTCCGAGTGTCTACGATGGTATTTTCCTTTTTTTAATCTTTTTAAATAGGCCTGGAAATTGAAAAATCCCTCCTTCTTCTAACATCTCCACTTTGGCTCTTACAGCCATAAAAAACCGGTTACTTTGGGTTGTAGGAATGTGTGTTTTATAAATTGTCATAAATTATATTCTTAACATTAACAAAAAACAGTGAAGAAGAGAAGAAAAAAAAACAACAAAGTTATGAATTTATTTAACCAAAATCCCACCTAAAGGCAATGAAATTTACTCACTGCCTAGACAGGGGATGAGATGAATGAACATCACACAGAGACACGACGCCTGTAGTTGTTGATACGAGTATAGAGTACAGTAAATCTCATTTACTGCCTCCTGAGGGGGCAAACGCTTCTGCTGCTGTTTCTATTTGATTTTCGTTTTTTAAATCTTCATCATCACCCAACACCCATCACCCTCTATAAAAATGCGTAATTTACAAAATTTTAAAATGTATATTTTTTGGTATTTATGAAACAAGTATCCAATTCAACCACCCCTGTTGGGGGAGGCTTTTCCTTTTCCTGTTATTCATATTTTTATTTTTTTTTTTTTTTTGTTTAATTCTCCAATTTTTAGTGTTTTAATTTTCCAGCAAATCCTTTTATCAAAACAAACACCATGTCTGGTCTTTTTAACGGTCAAAATTTGAGGTTATATCTGTAATGCAACCTGTGTGGCAGATGATTTTGTTGCTGTGGGTTGTGTTGTTGTAAGAGTAAAACAGTCCGTAACCAGAAATTAATTTTCAATTTAAATTTTGCTGATTGTGCTTATTCATGTTTGTGTATTTAGTGCATTATATTGTGGTTTAAATTTAAGTTTAAAGTTGTATTTATAAATAGTAAATTACGTATTTAAATAATTGCAGTCATTTGTACAACTAATTGAACAGAGTTATGTAGCTGTTTGTTTAGAATTTCAACAATAAAAATTTAAATCAGTTCACATTAGACCATTGCTAATAAATACATCAATTACACTGTGCGACAGTCCGAATCGGTCAATAAAATGTTATATAGTCCCGGTGTTTCTCTGGGCCAGGTCTACGAATCGTGATATATCGATTTGAAGTTAGTTAGGGGAAATTGCATTTTTTTTTTTTGCTTATTCATGCATTTTGACCATTTAAATGTCCGAATATCGCAAAGTGATGTTCAGCAAAGTTGTTAATCTCAATGACGCACAGTGGTATGGGTTCATAAATTTTTTTTGGAACCGACTTTCTTTATACTACAAAGTATGAAGAAAATCGGTCCATATTTGAACCTAGTCCACATATAGGTCCTTTTCTTAAAATAGTTTTATAGTTCAAAACTCACATAAAAATAATAGTATCGTAATGAAATTCGACATAAACATGTTTTATATAAACCCAAAGGATAGGAGCATAATTGCTTCTATCCCCCATATAACCCCACTTTCAAAAATCGGTTTTTTCGCAATAAAATTTATAAAAGAATCAGTCAAAAATGGTTGAAATCGATCAGTCCTATCGGATACCCTTCGTACCTCCGTTTGTAATTTCCACAATATAATTTTCCGACCCTATAAAGTATATATATTCTGAATCCTTATAGCTAGCGGAGTCGATTTAGCCATGTCCGATTTTGACCCATTGGACCTACAATGGGTCAAAATCGGAAAAAATATTTTTTAACCCGAATTTTTTTTCACAAAAAACTTTCTTTTGTCATAAATTTTTTTCACTAATAAATTTAAAATTTTTTTTTTTAAAAAATTTAAAAAAATCTTTTAAAATCAATTTTGAAAAAAAAATTTGTAAAAATAAAGTATAATAAAGTATAATTTTATGAAGGGTATATAAGATTCGGCATAGCCGAATATAGCTCTCTTACTTGTTTATACAAAATTTTATTTTGTTCGAAAACAAATCAAGGTTTTCTACTAATGAAACATTTCTCTACAGAATTGCATCATTGGATTTCTGAAAAATAACTGTAAAAAAATAGACTTTTTGCTAAAAAAAATACCACTGGTACCGTCCACAACAAAGTCAATAAAGGGTTTTGGGTTTTCTTGAGTAGGACCCTAGAAAATCGTTTTTTTTCTAAATTATCTTTCAAAATTAAATTAAAATCATCTGATACTAACTATACCCAGAGAAAAAATGTAGTTGTATATGTTTACCATAACCATTTCAACATTTTTAAAAGTCTTTTAACAATATTATGGTTACTGTATTTATGTATATGATTGCTTTAATCATAATATGTTTAAGTTACTCTAAACTAAATTATTTACTTATTAATTTATTAAAGCTATACGATTAACTAAAAAATATTTTGTGTTGGTGCCTTTTTAATTCAAACATTAATTGTATTGAGGAATATGGTTATTAATATGACAGTTGAGTTTTCGTGATTTTTTTCTGTGTACAATGGTAACAAAATAACACACGCATAGTTTATATTATAGTTCTCCAGATATTCGAACATAAATATTTACTTTTTATGGGAGAGGTGACGACCACTGTTCCGATCCACTTTATTTTTAGTATAGTAACAGACACTGTCTATGTTCTTCAAACAAACATACACACATTCATTTTATATAAAAGTATAAAGAAGATATGTAAAAATATTACGATCATGCTGGAAGTGGACTGGAAAAATAACTTGAGATTTAGGATTGCAAATCCAACAATTCCCAAAAAAACATAATTTAAATCCCAAAAATTAAAAAAAGCGGGGAAAAAATAATTCAGAACATATTGGGGCATTAAATATTAAATTTCCATCAGCAACGCAGTAACAATAATTCTTAAATTATTTTCAATATTTCCTATAAAGTTATCTTTCACAGAAATGTAAATAAAATTTAAATTTCTCGTATAACAAATAATTTTTGAAAACATGAGTATAAGTACCGATTTTCAAACAATTATTTTATTAAAAACACACATGTCCAATTCACAATCGGTGTCGTAGCGTTATATTTTGTTACTAATATTTTGTTTTCGTTTCGAAAAATATAGTTTGAAAAATACTTATGACATACAACTTACAACGCCAAGTTGTATGTCATAAGTAGATCACAAAGTGACGGACAATTACAAAAGGAGTGTAGAATAGTTTCTTGCTCTTCCTCATTCTGACAACTTCTACAGAAGACGTTATAAGGTAACCCAATTCATGTAGCATGGGTACCGAAAGTGCAATGTCCGGTGATCATCGCCACCATATTGCTGAGACGTATTCGTTGTAGTCGAAGTATATATGACGTGCGTGTGCAGTCCAGCGCATGCCAAATCATCCTCGTGATAGCACAGGTGTTCGTAATATATGTCATGTATACGTTTTTTGCAAGTTGACAGTCTAGAGGGAGTCTATCTCATCTTCCGACAGCAAGGCTCCTGCCAAGTGATCAGCAATACAATTGCCTTCATTGTCCCTGTGTCCACGTACCCATGTGAGTACAACTGTCGAATGTCTCGCCATCTCATTTAAGGATACCCGGCATTCCTGAACCATATTCGATGTTGTATAAACACCTATCAGGGACTTAATTGCGGCTTTACTGTCAGTATATATACGGATATCCCTACCAGATACACTATAATATCTGAGCCAGTTGGCCGCTCTTTTAATAGCCTGAAGAATGCTACATCCATCTGGAAGTCTAAAAGACATTCTTATTCCAAATTCAGGGATGTATACACCACCGCCCATAGATGGATAGCCTCATCTCATCAGAAGGGAGACCATCGACAGTTTCCATATTGGATGGGATTGAGAAACCGAAGTTCCTCAGGAGGAAGGGTTTGGGAGTGCAGTTATCAATATGATCAGGAAGATTTTGTATACTTCCTATTATGCAAGCATATCCATAGGATCTGTAATTCCATGCATTGCAGGCGTTAAGCCTGAAGGCCGTATTCTTATCGAAATTACATTTTGGAATTGTTACATAATAATGATAATTCAGTTGTCTTTTTTCTATAAGAAAATGAAGAAAAATCTAAGGATAATGAATCTTTTCTCATTATCCAGTTATCCGATCCATAGCATTTTTTACAAAAATTACCATGCCGTATAATATTTTAGCCTGGTTTATACATTTACACAATGCACAGTTAGGGGTCGACAACATGTTCTAAATTTTAACAAAATTTAAGACTATCTTTTTCGACCGACGAAATTTGGAATTACAGAAATTTTATTACAAAAGTTTGCATGTGATCATAGTAAGAGATCAGTGCTGCGAGATTGCATAGCTGAAACTAAATTAAACTAAAAGTCACTGCCCTTAAAAGTGTTGCTTGGATTGTACAATATTATGTAGCAAATGCATCTTCAAAAGAATAAAAACTCATTCTAACTATTATTATTATTTAAGATATATTGTCCACACTTTTAACATGTCTAAGACCACTTCAATAAGAAGCGTTGGAGTACCCACTTTTATGGAACACACCAATTCACTTATACTTATAGTTTCTGTAATGGAGATCAATAAAGTAGTAATCTTGGTGTCGTGGTTAAGTCATGTTGGGGAAATATTAACCCACGATACCATAGTGGGAAGGGTATTATGCGTTTGTGCTGATGTTTGTAACGCCTACAAATATAAGTCGCAAAAATTTGTACATATTGAATTATAATTGATCAAAGCTCCCATACAAGGCCCATTTCCGAAAATCACTTTAACGAGCATAAATATCTTAAAAATGCGGGTATGCTAAACAATTTATCAGAAAGATGTTTCATATAAAAATAATTCACTTGACTTAATTTCACGGCGATTGGTTCATAAATGAACATAGCTTACATAAGTCCACTTCCGAAAATGACTTTCAAACTCTTAAAAATGTTGGTATGCAAATAAAATAAAACACGACATAATTTGATGACAATTGGTCCATAGCTCCCATATAAAGTCCATTTCCACTCACGAAAATAAATTAAATTTAAAAAGTAAAATGTTTTTGTCATTTACTATACTTTCTTCATTTTTTTTTTATATATAAAAAAAATTTATTTTATGTAAAAAAAAAAAAATTAAAGAACCAATTTGAACTGTGCTGTTTTACAGGATGTTAATAAAATATCAAAGAATGTAAAATACTGTACATAAATATGTTGATGTGATGTTAAACATAAAACATTTTTGAAAGAACATTTCAAAGATGAAACATGTTGCTTCAGCTTAATTAGCATATTATTTTTGCTAACGGTTAATGACCTGAATTATGAATGAATCATCCATCCATCCATCCATTCACTCAGTCACTCATCTGTCCAGCCATCTATTAAAATGATTTATATTTATTTCCTAACACAATTTATAAGAAAGTAAATAACACTTGGGTAAATATAAATAATAATCATAATACAACTTACTATATACATATATTTAGTGCTAAATGCCTATTTAAATTTGTCCACTAAAAAAGTATGTTTTTGCGTTGCCACAGTAATACAACAGGATGTTGTAAGACACTTTAGTTTCATCACCCTCACTCACTCACCGGCTGAGTCACTCACTACTCTATGCAAATTATGAGCGTATAATTTGTTAACTATAAATTATGAAAAACAAAAACCAAGAAGTAAGTAATACATACATATTTTGTTGTTTGTGGTTCTGTCAATGTTAATGTTACCAAAGAAATTGTCCTCTGTCTATAAAAGTGACATTCATATTCGTTCGTACATGGGATGTATGAATGAAGCAGATACTTTATGATGGTTTAAAAGACATGATTACCAGCCTGCCTGCCTGCCCGGCTGACTGACTGCCTCCTTTGGAGTTAGAGAGTCTGTCTGTGGAGTTTTGCATAAAATTAGCATCTTGTCATTTTTATAGTCGTTGTATTTCGATGTTGCTGTCATTTTGGTTTGACAATGTGGTTGGTTGGTAGTTTGTTTGTTGTTTGGCGTACCTCCTAAACATGAAAATGACAAAGAAAAAATTGGGGTTTATGTAGTAAGTAGTGAGTGTACCTACGATTTGATTTTTCTTTAATAAATTCACTTAATTTTCTTTGTATGTATTTTTTTTAAATTTTATTTTTGCAACATTAGACACACGTGGGATGCTGTTGTTATTGCTTTTATTATTGTTTTTTTTTTTTTTAATATTGCTCTTGTTGTCGGATAATTCTGATTTCGTTTCGATGACATTAAGTTGTAGTTTTCTTTAAAATATTAACGTCATCATGCGTAGTATGTTTGTGTCTTGTTCAATATTGCCCTTTTTATTTGTTTATGTCTTATATTTTCCATGATCTTGTCACTTCATTTGAATTATTCTTTGTAATAAATTTGTTCTCTGAATTAACCCATTTGGGCGGTGATATGAACTCTGTTTGGAAAAAAGTTAAAGAATTTGACACATTTCAGGCACTATTTGACTGGTCAGGTAAATAAGGACACTGTTCGAGTTTTACGACCAGTTAATAAATTATACTTTTGGGACATCGCGAACAAAACTAATACTTTTTCTAGAAGAATAATAAGTAGTTCTTTCTTCAAGTTCCCATTGTTTTACAGCATACACTTCGGCAGGAATGGCACATTCATTACAAAATAGAGTCCTTATAGTAAACATTTCTCTTCCAAATTGCAGAGAGCATTAGATCCGAACTTAGACTAAGTCGCGTACTCATTTGTATTGGATAAAAGATAGTTTGGAGAGAAGGAAAATGAGGTGTGAAAGAGAGTAGAGAGAAAATTTAATACCATTTGTTTTAAATTCTGCTAAAAAACTTCGTTAACTAAAAAAGGTAAGGTTGTTGCACTGCAAGTTTCAAATGCTCTTCTCATCATTCACCAATTTTTATACCCATCGCCAAGAAGATTGGCGGTATATTGAATGTGCCATTCCATTTGTAACATATCGAAATATTGGACGTAGAACCAAAAAGTATATATTCTGGGTCAATGTAAAATGCTAAGGCAATCTAGCTATGTCCGTCCGTTTGTCTGTTATTGGCTCGATGGGGCTTCGAGGAAAGCACGTAGATATGCAATTTTCCCCAAATAATCTTCGTTTATAAGAAATGTTTGTTCAACCAGAGTTATAAACCAAAATGTGAGACAACCCAACCAATGGAAATTTGAATAATATTTTTCAAAGATATTTTGCTTTTTTCTTCCGATACATTGCAGATAACATCTTTATACGTTCTGGCTAATTCAATTCGACATTTGATTTATTTTTCACAAATCTATATATCGTCGTCGAAAATCCAAAAGTACGTAACATCACTTTTTATAATTTTACAGGAGAAACAAAAATCGTCATAAAATGTAAAATATTTGAGATATAAAAACAAATTATCGAATATGGGCTTATAACACAACAACAAAACTATTTCAGAAGAAGAATATATATTTTACCAAATATTTTTGAAGTTATGTGTGTTACGTTATTTTGGATTTGTGTTTTCTGAAACAAAAGGACGTATCATCATAATTTTTTTTAACAAAAAACATTAAATATTAGATGTATGACTTAAAAATGTGAGATTTTTTGGCTGGTCTGGCCAGATTTCAGCAGCTCATAATAGATAGGACCCATTTGGTCCAACCAAATACAGAGCATTTCCTTAGCGCCAGGGTTATATGGCTTTGGTGTCGATTCGGCTGGTTGACCGGGCTTCACATACGATCTTTTACGCTTCGGGTTATCGTAATGTATCCATTTTTCACCGCAAGTAATAATTCGGTGCAAAAATGATTTTTTTATATCGTTCAAGCAGCATTTCAGACATATAAAATCGTATTTAAATGTATCTCTGCTTCAATGCGTATGGTACCCAATTTTCATTTTTGGATGAATCCTGCTGCTTGCAAAAATTTTGAAATAACTGATTGAGTGAAGTGATTCCAATTATTTTGCAAGCAAACTCTTGCTTGCAAAATCATTGCAATTCTTGGTCTTCAAACTTTTTTGGCTGGCCTGGGCGATTTTTGACTTCCGTATCAAAGTCCCCACTTTTAAACCGAACAAACTATCTCCCGCACATTCACCATAAGCTTTGGTTAGCAATCGCTTTGTTGGCACAAATTCGACATTTTGGAAGCAAAAAAAAAAATTTATTGTTTGCACTATAATGTTCAATAACTAAGCGAGAATAAATGATAGATATGTACCCTTCAAAATGACATATAAAATATTAAAAAAAAACTTCGTTCAAATGTCTGTTTTAAAATAAATGGTTCCCGATGACTCATAAGCCAATGTACGGATCATATTAACTGTCTCCAGATTTTGTATAAGTTATATTTATTTATTTTATAATGCACACTTTACCTTGTCGAATAGATAGTAAACTAAATTCACACTAATAAATTAAAAGAAAAATAAATGCCAAATATTTTGTTTTCAAGTGTGATGATACGTACTTTTGATTTATGAAAATCATGCACATGTTGATACGTAGTTTTGAATTATGGATATAAAATCGTTATTTTTGGACACAGAAGTCTAAAAATTTGTAGACGCATGTAGTTTTACCTTATGAATCAGAATCAATCAAAAACACGATTTTGATTTTTTTGATGATACGTACTTTTGGATTTTCGACGACGATATATAAATATCCTCGACTCTTTCTCCTTCTTTAATGCATATCCTTCACAGAATATTGACCAGTTGGACCAGTTCTCAAATTGATCGAATGCTAGTCCACGGTCTGATATTGCATAACCTTTAGTTCAATCCTACACCTACCCTTGATTTTTCCTTTATGAATTAGGAGAAGCATTGTATATTTTTATTCTCTGATGATGACCTGGAATAGCTGAGTATTTAATTTCAATATTTAATATTTCAATATTTGTTGCAAAATTGATCCATGAGACTTTCCACATTTCGAAACTTTCAAGCTTATTTACTTACATATAAATGTACCAGTTTATGCTTTAACAACTTTCATCCAAGCACATATATCAGGTCAGTTTGGTTATATTCCCAGGCATAGGTCGGCATAAGGGGAACATAATATCCAAGTGAGTCCCATGTGGAACGTTAAATTCTCTCGTTAAAATGGTACTATCATATTACGACCACAATTATTTCCAAAAATAAAATAACAGAACATTTTTTACCAAAGCAAAATTTTAACCTTTCTCCCAAATCTCAACTCATATGAATATTTTCGAACTATTAGTTTTGGTGGCGATCAGTTCATAATTTGCATTAGCTGCCATATAAGATACAAGATATCAGCTCACAAAATGTTATAACAATCGCTATAGCTCCAATATATGGCCCTCATCATCTTACTATTGGTTTTGTGACTATCGATTCATAATTATACATAGCTCACATATAAGGCCCACATCCGGTAAATATATTATTCTCTAGCAATTTGAAATTTACCACTGATATTTAATAGTATTATCCAAATCAGGCTAGTTCCCCTGAAATGTTTTTATACAAAACGCACAACAATCGGTGTCCGTATTATACTGGTGGTGGGTATATAAGATTCAGAATAAAACATTCTTCCTGGTTCATATTATGATTATATCAACACAAACATCAGCATTTCTCAGCATTGACTGGGTTAATTCTATAACATTAAAATGCTGGTAGAATCGTAGGGTGGATTCCAGTTCATATTTAAGATTAACTGATCTGCACATGGTTTCGGGAAATCCGTTTCTTTCGGAAAACAACAGAATAGGTATGTCTCGAATAGGTATGTCTCGAAGAATTTCATTAGATTATACGAAGGTTATGGGGTACTTACCAATGGATGGCAGATTGAAAAAGTCACCGGTTCGGTACCCACACAGTGGATGGGGACAATTTGAAGTCTTTTGGAGTTGCTGATGAAATGGGTATTGTGTTTCAGACCGAAATTCTGTCGATTTCGAAAGCTATTTTGGAAAATGTCAACTGGTTAATAAGGTGACTTACTGTTGATAGTCATTAGACGTTAAAGGGTCTGGAGGGCCACCGGGTAAAACCAAGCTAGTACACGCATATAAAAAATGCGTGAAGTAAGACTCTTGTGTGCGTCAGATATTGAGAGCAACGAGACTGCGGATGAGCCTGCAAGGCAAGGCTTGGAACTATGCTCAGGAGCGCAGTAGTAGTCTGTGAAAGCATCACGCATACAGACTCATTTATAGTGGAGAAAAATCCAGCTTAGGACCAATCTTGTATGGGCAGCTGGTTACAAGTCAGTGGCCAATTCATCATTGAAGGGATTCAGAAAGGACTCTTTGGGGTCTTAGAGTGGAAGTGTACTAAAATCATTATTTCTAAGGTAAGCAGCAATTGCGGAGTTGCTTGTTCTCTTTTTCTGGTATCATATTCAATTTGTTTCTAGATCAAGCTGGCTTAAGTAAACCCGATAGATCTCGATATCCAATGAGTTTTGACCGCCTTCTTCAAACTCCAATTTACTAATAAATTAAGGTTATGAAATGAAAAGAGTCTTAAATACTGGTCAACAAATAAGACCCCGAGTAATAGTATCATTCAAAATTTCCTTAATGGATCTAATATACAATTGAATTGTGGATTTTGCTGTTTCAAATGAATAAATACAATTAGAAGTTATATATAAGAAAATAATGAAGATCAATTAAAATCAGTAATAATATGGATAGCTTTAACATAATGTTTATCATTATATAAAACAAAATGTCATCTCCCAAAAAATTTTAAAAACTATGCTTGTCCCTCTCATAATGGGTTAAGAATAAAATTACAGCCTTTTTGTCATGTTAAAGAGCAGGGAGGTGGAATATACAAATAAACGAATGGATTGTGGAGGCCGCAGGCAGCCAGTCAAGCAGTTGAATGGGAGAATAAGAGAATGAATGGTTGGATATGTAGTCATAAATTGTGTCGACATTAAAATAAATTTGTATGCTTGATGTCAATGTGCGAACAATGTACAAATGATGGAAACGCTGAAAGAAATTTCCTTTTTTTTTCCTCCAACGATTCTTCTTGCTGCTCCCCACACTCAGAATAATTTAAAATAATAGTGGTTGTAGTTGTGTTGCTACACGTATGAGTGGCATCAACAAAAAAAACAAACGAAACATTGGGGTGGAGACCATTATGTCAATGTGATATTTTAATTTTCAACAATTAAAAAATTGGTCTTTTTCCGATTGATTGAATGGCGAACATAGATCATGGGAAGATGTAACATGACAATGGCGTCAATGTGTTACACATGCCTTAAAATTTTTTTTATTTATAAAACGTTTCTTATTTTAACACATTTTTCTTGCTCATAAGAACGAACACACATTAATTATGTATATGAATACTGATGGAAGGTAAGAATACAGGAATGTAAGAAAGCAGAGCCTTAATAAAAAGAAAATATTCATATGAGTTGAGATTAGGTAGAAAGGTTAAATTTTAGCTTTTGGTAAAAAAATTGCTTTAAATTTTGAAAAATATAATATTTCTATAATTTAATTATGGAAATTATTGTGGTCGTAAAATAATAGTACTATTTTAAAGAGAGAATTTAACATTCTACATGAGAGTCACTTGGATTTTATGTTCCCTTTTTGGTGCCCTATGCTTGGGAATATAACCAAACTGACCTGATGTGCTTGGGTGAAAGTATATATAAATAAACTTTAAAGTTTCGAAATGTGGATATACTATATACTACTTCTTTGAGTCACATGGTTCAAATTTAAAACCAATATTGAAATTGAATACTCAACTATTCCAGGTCATCATCAGAGAAGTAAAATATATAATGCTTCTCCTAATTCATCAAGGAAAAATCTAAGGTTAAGTGTAGGATTGAACCAAAGCAGAATGTTCAGATCTTTAACTGGCATTCGAACAATTTGAGAACTCGTCCAACTGGTCAATATACTGTGAAGGATATACATTAAAGAGGGAGAAAGAATAGAGGATGTTTATAGATTTGTGGTAAACAAATCAAATCTCGAATTAAATTAGCCCGAAGATTTAGAAACAGGAAAATGTTATGTAGCAGCGAAATTGACATATAACTTTGGTTCCTGCTATATCCCATGTATTATTGAACCCTTAAAACTGATCTTCTGAATAAGCTTGATAGTTTCGAAATATAGACATACTGCATATATCTTTGAGTCTCATTCACAGATTTTGTAACCAATACTGACATATTAAGATGATTGACTCGGAACGTCTAGTGTAGGTGTTCAAAGTCTGTAAAACTACTAATTTTGGTCCCATCATCAGAGGAGACAGAGTCAAAATTTAGTATACAACACGAATTTTCATCTATGAAGCTTCATATTTTAATTAGTTAATGAAATATTTAAGTTTGAATAAACTTAAAATTAAATCTAGAGTTTGAAACCTAAAAACATAGGGTATTATTAGAGGCGCAACTGAGAGTAAGCTGAGAGTAACAATAATTACTCTCTTCATACGTACTTATGATATGTGAATTCAACATACTTCTGAGAGAATTAAACAATCAAAATACTTGAAATTTTAACTTTGATATTCCAATTAAATATAGACCGAACTACTTTATTGCACTTCTACACAATTTGTGGCAAAATTTGCAGGACCCTTTTATCTCTGAAACACGTTAATTTTGCTCAAATGTAAAAATTTATTTTTTATTAATTTTTGACACTTAATTTTATCTGTGGTAGAATTTTGTTTATAGAACAGAGCATAGACAACAACTAGATAGTTAACTGAGAGCCAAAAAGCTAAGTCTGTTGTCAAAAACCTAATTCATGAGAATGTATTGCATGTATTTTGTTATTGTATCACCCGTATGTGTGAAAAGAGAGTAATTTTTTCTTCTCTCCTTCCGTTCTATGCGTTTATTTTATGGAACAGAGTTTCAATTTTTGGTATTGAAAATAGAAGAAAATTTAAATAAATTTAAATATAAACAATCTTTTAGAACACACAGAGTTCTAAAAGATTGTATATATGGTATAAATTAAAAAGACACCAATACAACCTCAAAACTATGAACTAATACATTCTCAGGACTTAGGTTTTTGACAACAGACTTACAGTGCAATTATACTTGTAATTTTAAAACTAGTTTATGATCATAAGCTACTTTCATAAACCATACCGTCTTTGAAAGTCATAAAGCAGCTGACTTATATCAAAAATTTAATAAAAATATGGCCGTTGTTACTTTTTTAATATGTTATACCAAATACATATTCAAAAGAGCTGTACTCAAATATTAAGCTGTAGATCATAATTCGTTGTCCATATTGTATGAAATACACTTTTTAATAAATTCGTTTAAACCAGCGTTGGCAGAAAAATGTTGAAAAACAGAGTTGCATTAGCAAAAACTGGTTGTTTGTAACTAGTTTATCTCAAAAGCTATTTAGAAAACCTGTTTTTGATTTGCATGGATAAATAAGTTTCTCAAACTAGTTTATCACCATAAACAACTTATAACAAGTTTATGCCGTAGCACAGCGTCAGATTTTGCCATTTTAGGAGGACTAAATTCTGTATTGTGAAAACTAGTAAAGGTAAAGCTACGAATTTTTGAACTAGGTATTATGATGATAATACGCATCTTTTTTCAAATTTTGGACGAAATCGGAGAACTGCTACACCCCCCATATAACAGTAAGGTTAAATATTCATAGGGTGTCCTACCCAAAAATGCAAAGTAGTAGCCAGGAGATTTCTTAGTTCAAAAAAATAAAGTAAAGTTACTCGGACCTTACTACACTAAAAAATGTTAGACCTGGTCAGAAATATATATACATATATATTTTTTTTAATTTTTTAAGATCAATAGTTTGATTTGATCCACTACTAATATTTCTTGAAATAAAATCCAAGACGCACTCATATTTATCATTTGGCACAGCGGACCACCAAACATCGAAAATTTGTTGATGAGACATTTGCGAGTTCATGATGAACTTTTGAGAAAATGTGTATGCAGTATGCAAAAGGTTGCAAAAAGTATTTTGTAATCCCAATAGGTTATATATCAATTTATCATGTGGTGGCAAAATAACCCTGGAATCAAATGGTGTTCTATATTTTTGAGTCCATGAAAGATTTCTTACTTTTCGGATATACTTACAATAAAACGATTTATCTATAACGCCACAGAAAATTTATCGTAAATTATTTATTAAAAATCTTTATTACTATTATTAAAAAGAATAAAAACGTAAGAAACAAAAAAGAAATGGGCAAAAGATATTCAAAAACAAAAAAGTTATAATTGTTTAAACTTAGTGAACATGCAGCGGGTAGAAATTGGATTTTTATTTTCTGTAATAAACACGACATTCTGAGCACCGTTACTTTGTTTTGGATCACATTTCTTCACTTTGATATGCATTTATTTATTATTTGGACAATTGTCTCTAATTCTGATTTGAAACTTAAGGAAAAAAACACAAACAAAATTTTGATTTTAGTCCCCCTAAATTGGCAAAATCTGACACTGTTCTTTGGTGTAAATGCACTATTAGGTTTTTTCCCCTCTCAGTAACGCTTCTATGGATATATTATTTTATGCCTAAAAACATCAGTCAAAAATTAGTATACAGTTGATGGGTAACTCTCTATTTTATATTACCGAAATCCGAAAACAAAAAGTTAATATTTTGTTGGTCCTCCATTCAGCTTAACCCTTTCACGACCATAAGACAAATTTTTGAACAATTTTTGAATACAGTTCCAATAAAACTGTCAATTTTCAATGACAGTAAAAAAATAAAAGCTTTAACCGAACTTGTTTTAATCTAAATATATTAATAAGAGACACGTTTACGAACTAATTTAAATTAAAATGGAACCCAATATTTTTTCGTTATTTAGTTATTTAATATTTTGTATTGGGACACCGGTGCCCCGTGGTCGTCAAAGGGTTAATTATCACGTTTCATAATAATTATATTGGCATGATTGTATAATTTGGTGCAGTCATTTAAGAGTTTATCAATTACAAATAAAGATTTCAATGATGCACCAACACATTAGAGAGAGTGACAAGAATTTGGTAACTTTAATCGTAATTTATCTTTATAAACTGCCTTCCTCTCTCTTAAATCAAAAACTCTATGATACAATCTAATTATTCGATAAGGAACTAATTCGGTTCCCTGTATCGATACTGATTCTCAAGGATCTATGCTAGAAAAAATTGCCTTAAGGAAGTTCTTCCATCTCGATCATTCAATACAGAGAATGTTAGAAGATTAAATACAGAGAAGGTTAGATGTAATCCAGTTTCACATTGTTTATTCTAAAATGTATTTTGTAGAGTATCCCATGTAACCTCTTCAGCGAAATCGATATTTGTACAATATGAAGATAAGCGCCATTCCACTGATTGTTTGTTGTCAACTTAGTGTAGTTGCGATGAGAACTAAAAAAGGCTTGTTCAGGCCGGAGTTCTGATTAAATTAGCCGCACATGAATAATACAAATTCATACATTTTGGAAGATCCCCTTTCATCGGTACTTTTATTGTGCCTGACACTAAATTTTGAAGATGGAGAACGGGAAGTCCAGAAGTCTTCGATTATAATTGCTAATGAACTGTGCTTTTTTAGTAGTTTAAAATTGTAACAACTCTTTATTTATTCAAATGTACTACATCAACAGTTGAAATAGTCACTCAGTGTATTTATACACGTTTATCAATTCGCAGAAATGCACATACACTTTACAATGTACAAACTCAAATGTACAAGGCAGTTGATGTTAACTCTAACAGCGCCTGTGATCAACTCAACTTACGACTGCAAACTCTGCCACTATTTATACACACGCCATCTCTCCGGAATCTTCTACAATGCTCTTAACGGACAATCTAGTACATTCGAATTCTAGAGCTTTCGATGTTAACATTAACAGCAGCTTAAACATGCAGTGTTGCCATACTTACAAACAATGCTAATAA
Organism: Calliphora vomitoria; assembly: GCA_942486065.2. Classification (NCBI taxonomy): domain Eukaryota; kingdom Metazoa; phylum Arthropoda; class Insecta; order Diptera; family Calliphoridae; genus Calliphora; species Calliphora vomitoria. The sequence goes on along the minus strand of OW818030.2, from coordinate 45,453,113 downwards.
CCGCATGCTATCAACATTGTTGATAATTAGAAGCTTCTACTGATGGACGTGTTTATAAACATGATGAATGTAGCAGGCAGTCGTTACAGACCGTTAAATTCAAATCGCTATTGCACATTCGTAACAATATATATATGTATCTTAATCAATCAGATGTAAATTGAAAATGTTGACTTTTTTGAAATTTGATTTGACCATCATCTAATTAATACATTATGAAATGTGTACACAAAATGATAATAAAATCATTTCATAAAAAAAAACATCAGAGATTATAAGAAAGTTCTTCTTAACTGTTCCATCATCCAACTGTCACGCCCTGATGATTATGGTTATTTTCCAACATCCTTTAAATTCCAGACTTTCTAAAGTGACAAAAATGTCCCAATTTGTTTAAATTCAAAATAATTTGTGAGTTTTTGCACATTTTTAAATAGAAGAGTTTTTGTAGATTATTTAAAATAAAAATCGGGAAAAATAAGACCAAATAGGAGCTCAGAGAAGTGAAAACATCGTTATTTTCAACAACTATATATACATTTCTTCATAACGGCCACAAAAGTACATGAATATAATGAATTTTTTGCTGAGATTAAATCAATACAAAGGACCATTTTATAAAGATTTTATATATTATTTGCGTTAACGTTGGAAACAAATATAGCGTTTTCTGTTTTGTTGCAACTTCATTCCACATACGTTATTTGCAAATTATTGCATTACTGTCGATCTACAGACGGTGTAATTCAAATAATGGGTCTTCCTGTGGCTTCTGTCATTCTGTACAGATGTAGCTCTTATCTAGCCTGCCAATGCATTTGATTATGCAGTACATTAAGCTTATTGTTTCTTCAATTCCTTTGAATTGAAGCAAACAAGGGATCTAATATGTACAAACCCATTATGTTCACAAGACCTTAACCGTAAGAACGTTAGCTCGGAACTACTTCGTCATCTATTACAGCTATTTTATTGGTATTTTAAAGTTTTAAAAATATTCTATTCACTCGGAACAGTATTTATGTGGTAAATACTTTCTAAACGTTAAACATTTTTTTGTCATTCTAGTTTCCATTTCATAGAAAAGTTTCAACTAAATTGTTTTTAAGTCTTCTTTTTATACGCTTCACACATTTTAATCTGTGTGTTTTCTTTACTTTTAAATATTCATTGTTGTCTCCTTTGAATAGTTGTATAAATAAATAAACTTTCACTAGAAATTCTTGATTTATTTGAATTTCAATTTCCATTTCTGTTGACATTTTGTTTGTTCTTCCGTCTCTAGTCATGTGTCTCTGTATGGGTTGATGTTTCAGTGTGTGTGTGTAACTTGCACTTACCAAACTCATTAGTTTAACAAGGACATTTTCCTTTTCATGTCATTCTATTCTTCTGTTCTTGTAATGTTTTTGCTGTTTTTTATTTTCTTTTTTTTTTATTCTCTCATTTCCTTTCAACTCTTTGACTGTCATTTGACAGCAAACAAAACAAGTACAATTCTCTTGTTTTTCTTTTTAATATTACAAGTATTTTGTTCTCTATATTTTGCTTTTTATACATTTTATGATTTTTCTTCATTTGCTTGATTTTGGTGTGGCACAGAAAAAACAACTGTTTTATCGTGTTACAACCAGCTCATAAGTAAATATCATGTCATCATCATCATCATCCGCATCCACGTTCACAACCTCATCATCGTCTGCAGTCTCCTCCTGCTCATCTGCATCACAATTGCAATGACATGACAAACAGTATTTGTGCCGGGAAACACTTGAATGTCTTTTGTTAAGTTGGCAAACGAAAAAACTTAAGAAAAAGGAAAAAGGAAAAAAACTCACTGTAGCATGATGCCAAAAGCAGCCAGTTTGTCAGCCAAGTCAGTGCGAGTTCGAGTACATTTTTTTAATCTTATAAAGGTGTTTGTTTGCTATTAACTTGTCTTTGGGATTTTCTTATAGATTCAAGCAAAAGCACTTTATATCCTTTTAATTTTACTTAGAATGGAAATGAAAGTGTCTTTGTTTGCCTTTATTTAATGCGACCAGACATTTTTATTAATTTTTAATAATGTCTAGATTTTATTTATAAATTAAAATAAATTAAATTAAACAGAACTCGTTTTGCTACACAGTCTACTTTCAATATTCAATATTCGATTGTTGGAGGTAAATCTTTTTTGGAATCAAAAACAAAAAGGAATAATTTTGAAGAACATTGAATTTCGGAATTTTAATAGATAAAATTAATTGATATAACTATTAAATTATAGTCCTTCGTTTTGTCAAAATGTATTTTTTGAATCTAAAATCATTTGTATACTTCAACATTATCTGCTTGAAGGGTAATGCAATTCGTCCAATGATTTTCTACTTTTCATTATCTTTGGAAATGTTTGATTTGGAATACGGCTAAGGTTTGTTGAAATCACTTCAAAACTGTTTTAACTTTGAACTAAGCTGCACTCAAATGTGGTTGCCCAAATTGCAACATCTTATTCGTTGAATATATTCAGAAATCTAATTAGAAAATTAAAAAGGGCAGCCAGTAGAGTTGTGGGATCTTTGCTTGATACTCATTTTCAGTAGTCTTTGGGTATCTACACTGGATCGTGAAGCTGACATAACTATACCTCATACAGGTGCCTGTCGCAATTGATTGAGAAAGACTACGATGGGCAATCGATAGTTTTGGTGATCAGGCCTTGATGTTTTAATAATTGTTAACTTTCAGAGAAATGCTAACTTGATTGTTGATAGAAACGGCTGCTTAAGTCCTAGGGTATCAATTGTATTTTTTGGTGCTTTTGGTTATTACAATGGTTCGAGGAATGTAAAACCTTTGAGTAGTTACTCAAGGTCAAAACACTGATCATACTAATAAACTGTCTGTCAGATGATTAAATGGCTATATAATTGGCTTTCAACTTGGCAGTGAGGCAGAACACCGGATGTCCGTGGTCATGATGTAATGGGACGGATAAGCTGGTATTTTGATGATATCGATTATTACATTCGGAGAGAATTTGGTTAAGAATAAAGGTAACACATTGACGGCTAGAAGAGGGTTTAGGTTAGGTTCCATGGGCAGCCGCTCCTCAAGCAGCTCACTTGGGTCCATTCAGATCTGATCCCATTGTGATACCCAAGGGGTAGACATCAGGGTATTTATAGTACTTCCGTTGACTCCAAATTAAACCAGACAGATTCCCGGATGAAGGAATAGATTCGTCTCAGATTCATCCTTGATAGCTCGTCCAAACATGATATGAATGGAAATCCGAGGATGCGTTCCCACAAGATTGTCAGAGCCGGACATTGCCAGAAAAGGTGATACACAGTCTCTTCCTCATTACAACAGCTTCTACAGTTATCATTGAACCGTAAGCCCATTCTTCTAGCATGTGTCCAGATTAAACACTGTCCTGTAATAAAGGAGACAATTAGCCTTATTTGCTACGACTGTAATCTATAAGTAGACTCGTCCTGCTGGCATCATATACGGGCCAAGTCGACCTCGCTGTAGCACAGGAAGGTTCATTAGTCCACCTGTTTTGTGCAGTCTCATATAGTATCTGCTGAACAGCCATCTTGCATTTAACAAGGGAAATACCAGAAAAGGGATCGTAAAGACACCCGCTATTCCGTTTACGGCACCCTTGCTGTCAGTAAATATACATATATCACCAGATATTCGATAATACCTCAGCCAGTTGGATGCACGTTTAATGGCAGTAATTTCCGCCTGGAGAACAGTACAGAAGTTAGGTAGCCTAAAGTAGGATTTTATCCCAAGTTTTCAATATAGAAACCTCCACCAACCCTATTACCCCTGTTAGAGTCATCAGTGTATATCCGTATGACATCAGTAGGGGGAAAGAGTCCGCGTTGCTATAAATCCCTATTCGGGATCATAATATGGAAATACCTATCGAAAAAAGGTTTTGCGATGCAATAATCAACATTACCATGAATGTGCCCATAGTAATTAAGTAGAAGGGGTATTGATAAGGGATTGATTTAGATTGTCTGATAATTGCAGCAAAGATATCTGACCTATTTTCGTTTATCAAGGGATTTTCGGTATATGTGATGATAACAAGACAGCAATTATATACATAGCGGGTGTACATTCGATATCCCTGAATTCCGGATGTCTCTGAATAGGACAGCGAGACATAAGAGGATAACGCTGATTTGGGCTCTGTTGTTATTGTTTTGCTATGTGGTGATCGTAAATGATCGATGTAATTGGGGACCATGTATGCTTGGTGCTGGAACTAGGACAATTTGTTATGGGAGGGAGTAGTGTAGTTATGGTTTTTCGATTTGAACTTTCCTACATTGACAGTGCCAGGAAATACTTTTGCAAGATTTTATATAAATGAATAGTACGGCGAAAGAACAAATTTGTTTGTATTTTTATTGAAAGACATGTATTATGCTCATATGCGAGGGTATCGCGAAAAAGTTTCCTAATTTCAGCAGAACACATTCCATCGTTAAATCGATAGAACACAATTTAGAGGAACTCTAGTGAAATAATAGAGTTGGATTGCCTACTCAACCTCGAGAAGATACAACAATGAAGTACCTTCCCATAGATCAGATGGAGTTTAAAAACCCGCAGCGCTTGAATGTTACTTTCGACTCTTGATAATGTTGTTTAGTCCAGCGGACATTGCACAGTATACACATCCCAGAACATCAACAACAGCTTCTAATAAAGCATTGTTCATCTACATAAAGAAAAATGCGATTTAATAATGTTTAACCATAAATGTAATCTTATTTATTAGCAATTATGAATATGCAAAAAAACTATTTAAATATCTTTATTTCTAATAAAAATTCTAGTTTTTGACTTGATGATACCCATTAACTTTTGCACAACTTTTCGGTCCACCTGTGCTGCATATTTATTCCAAGCAGATAACATTTTTTTATTATCGATAATAGCACTTCCATTTTTCTTTAGTTTAGCTTTGATAATGGCCCAATATTTTTCAATTGCCCGAAGCTGGGGACAATTGGGTGGGTTCATATGTTTTGGTATTACATCGACTTTGTTGCTTCGATACCAATCCATGGCAGCTTTGGAATAGTGGCAGGAGGCAAAACTTTACTGAAGAATGGTGTTGTTTAATAAAGGGTAGCAAACGTTTTTGAAGACACTCTTTGATGTAAATATCCGAAGTCATAGTTGTAGAGGTTACAAGCGGAGCACTCTCAAGACCGCTACTGCAAATTACCCATTTTTGTATATTTATATTTTTGATTTACATTTCCTGGTAGCTGTTGAAGGTCCATTTTCACATACGTTTCATCATCCATGATAAGGCAGTTATTAAATTTTGTCAAAACTTTTTCATAAAGTAAATGAGACCGTTTTACAGCAGTAATATTTTGCTTTTCAGTATGATTTGGATATTTAATGCTACGATATGACCGTAAGCCAGCATCCAGGCGTATTCTTCTTGCTGTACTACGACTGGTTTTATATTTTTTGGCGCGATCATTATCAGATATACCAGGATTTTGTTTAATAGAACGCATTATTTTCCTTGCAAGGTCTTGGTCTCGTCTGCTATCTTGTTTGGTTTCTTTTTTCTTACGATCCATGCTTAAAGTTCCTCTGTAACGTTTTATAACATCATTCACAGTACTTTTTGGAAGCTTTAGTTTTGTTGCTATTATTGAAACTGACCATGTTGGATTTTGAAGAAAATTGTGCACAATTGTTTTTCTATTTTGATTTTCCATTGCTCGCCACTTGTACAAAAATTAATATAATAATTTGAAGTCTTGACAGAATAACGGTTGGTTTGTTTAGAAAGTCATGCCAAAAGAAAACAAAAATGTTGCCACTAGTTTTTTGTAAAAAGCTTCTACAGTGCGACCGGATTTTATGTGAACTATTCTTTATTTACATCACCCTTAAATACAGATGAAACAACGTAGCGCAACTGTAAGAGAAAATACAATATTGACTAGTGCGAGCATTGACATCGGTCATATTCGCAGATCCCGATTAAGAGAATCAGTCATGTTTTGATTCATTGTCCCAATATTCGACAGGATCGGAGCATAATTCAGTGCATATGAATAGAAAATGTTGCTGCTATCAAATTAATTGGTAGAATTGGAAGCATATAATCGAAGAGTAGAACAAATAACGGTGATTGTGGGGGGGAGGGGGTATTTTAATGCAACTACGACTAACTTCTATTGGTAATTTGTTCATTCTAACCATATATCAGGTAGCGATGTATATATTAAAGATATAATCTACTATATTGAAGATACAATATCTTAAAGGTATCCCCTGTAAATAGATATGTCCACTTTAGAGAGAATGAATTTTCTAACATGCACCACTCCAATTTAAAATGTAGTAAATGCAGACATTAATGTTTTTTTCTCTAGGTTAACATTAATATAGTTTGCAATAACTTATTCCAACAAAATATTGTAATATGGGTGGCGCAATAATTGCCTTTCAAATTATCACTTACAAACCTATTTTTAATAACTAAATATCAACCTCAAAGGTATACCGAACAATAGTATTAAATTACTTACTAATTTTATTTTATCACAACAAATTAGTTTTTTCTGACATTTTGAATGATAATCTTGATTTAACAATCAGTAAAACTTTCACTTGTTCAAAGATAAGTAAATAATCGTCATTTATAAATGGAAATAAATGTTAATTACTAAATATTTACTCAAGACATTGGCTGGATTGGTTGAATGCACCTCATGCATATTCATGAGGGTATAAATTATTTAATTTAATGTAGAAAATAGTAAGAATATTAATGGGACCAAATGATACCCTATATTAAAGAGAAATTAACTTAAATAGGTATTTTGGTATGTGACAGTTAATCCAAAATATATGAAAGTTTACATTGCACAATTGGGACCTTCAAAGGCAAATGGGATAACGACACAGGATTTTTGTAGGGTGTGTGGGCATGTAGAGGAGCTAGAGACAGTGGAACATATCATGTGCAACTGCGCTAGGTTACAGAGTCTTAGACTTAAATGGCTAGGAAACAGATTTCTGGACGAACTCAGTAATGTTGCTGGCTGTGAATTAGGGGAATAGGGTGGCTATTTAAGGACGATCTCAGCAATTCCGAACCCGCAATAAAAATCTTACTCTCTTTCTTTCTGTTTATTTTTATCCCACTTTCTTTTTCTCTAGATTTCTGGACGAACTCAGTAATGTTGCTGGCTGTGAACTGTGCAACATACGGCAATTCCGAACCCGCAATAAAAATCTTACTCTCTTTCTTTTTCTCTCTCTAGGCGGTTTTCGGACTCTTCTCTATCAACTATAAAAATCTACTTATTGAAGGGAATAACAATGGACCTCATGGCCTCCGAGTGGAAGTACACAGAGTGTACACCCCTTCCTAACCTAACCTAACCTACACATAAATATATTTGATCTGAGAAAGACAATAATGGATCGATACTTTCTGAAAAACTTGATAATATATCAAATGCTCTGAAAATGGAAGATCATTAAATAAAACTTGATAAGTTAGAATAGCTTACGTCCGTTAACCAGAACTAAAGCAATTCCACACTGTTCATTAGTATCCCTGACCACTGCCCGTTGTAGGGTACCCAAACTGAAAAAATAAACAATATTACCCCACATTAAAATGGAAACAAAATGTTTGTTTGCATTTGAAATTTACATGCGGCTGTAAATTATATTCTTTGAATATTTGGACAGTTAAACAAGATGTGTTTAAATACATTCATAATTATCTACCAAAAATATACACAACTGGATACCAAGTCATACAATATAAATACATGTTAATGCTTCTAGTTATCAACTTTACTGAAATGTTGCACAAGCACCGATACCGATAAGAATTACTACAGAGCAATATTGTGAATATATTTCTCGTGTTTTTTGTTTGTTTGCTTGTGTTCCACCTCCTCCATTCACTGCTTCAGTCACAGAACCTGACAAAGATGATTAAGTGAATTGAAAAAATTGAATAAACTAAAAATGGAAGGAGAAGATGAGGAAGAAAAAAAAAAACTAACGAACCAAAGAAACAATTAACAAACAACTTTAGAAATGAAACATCAATGCCGCACCTCTGGTCGATTATTTGGTGGTTACAACAAAATGATCGATTGCTTTTCATAAGTTAAATGTGTTAAATTTACCACCAACTGTGTAAAGTGAATTAGCCGGATTGTTAAAGTCTTTTGTTTGCTGCTTGTTAGTGAAGGCATTTGGAAATTTCTATAAAAAGAAGAAAATCTTAATATAAACACGCAAACACTATAGGGTTGCCAACACACTGATGAAATTTCACTACTCACTTATTTTATAAACTTATTCTTTTTATTATACTTGAAGATATACATTCTTTATATCATTGTTCATAAGTTGGCATTGGTACCTCTTAACCAAAATTTTGTTTCAAGACGTGATAATGATGCCAAATAATCCCTCCTCGTACAGTTTGAGTATGTATGTGTATTGTCTTGCTTACGAGGTGACCTACTTCGGCTATGTATTTAAAAGAATCTGTCCTAGGAAAGACATGCTTGATGGATGATTGAACCTGAATCATTATTGTTTTCTCCTTATTAGTAGTATGGCACATATGAAGATTATATGTGAGAGTCATGCCAAGAATGATCTCTGATATTTAACCTCTTTAGAGAATTCAGTAGGATCGTTCAATGAATTAATTAGTCATACAGGCTGAATCTAGCCTGATAAGTAATATTATTTATACTAGTAAATGGCACAAGAATAGTATTAGCCAATCCCATCTGGAATCACCTTTTAAATATTCGACGCTGAATCTGATGTAGCCTTTCCGATATCACTACATCAAGTGATAGATATGGTCCAATCATAGGCGTAATCATATGCCAAGTTATTAAGTTATTGTGGCAATCCATCGATGACAGACAGGGGTATGAAGGAAAGGATAGGCTATGTATAGCCAAGGATAATATCCCACAAAGTTTCAAGCTAAGAACTCTCGAAGTCAGCATCGATTAAGTCCAGTTGTATTTTTTAATGATCTTTCAGATTTCAGCCAAACCCTACCTTCCTTGGACATTAGAAGCAACATTAAAGAGTTATATGTAATATTCAAATGCAGTAATCCCGAAAATTGAGTAGATAACAAGTTTTCCCCGGTGAATAAGTATACGTATCGTATGGACATTTCATCCTGCACTGACCGTTTGTGCTGGCCTTTTTGTAACCAAACTTCTTCAGGAAATCTGTCATTTTCGATCTCCATAGCTCTTAATTGTACTCACTGAGAGCAGTATTGTACCCATGAAACTTTTTAGTTGTTCCTGATGAACATAAATCTTTAACTAAAGTCATATTTTTTGTTTTAATAATAAGTTATGGGAGGAATAATAGTGCTAGATTTTTTGGACATTAAACTTAGATTTTCCTACTTTGAAAGTGACAAGAAAGATTTATGCAAGAAGTCACGGCTTAATAACGAAAGACACATACGGAAGTCACGGCTAAATATCGCATTTTTCCTGTAGTGTATTGCGTAGAAAACTAGGAATATCGGGAACAAGATCCTTAATTTCAGCCGAAGACATTTTATTGTAGAATGGATAGAACATTGAAGCACAACTCACAATGCTCCAGTGAATCAATAAGGTGGTATTCCCAACTGTCACCGACAAGCACCTTCGCCTTCTTCTGTACGGCGCTATAACTCCTAAATAGACTTCGAAGCACTGGTCCATACATGAGAGTTGTATTATATTTCCGGTCGGTTATGATTATATATGATATTATTGGGATCAGTTGGAAACTTGATGAGTTTTGTTCATACTGAATTCCTATTCCTAAAAGACCTTCTGATACTATATTAGTATCACCGCTCATAAAAACTGATGAAGCAACATCATTGAGTCTTTTGAAAATTAAATTCGACTATACCCCATTAGAAATTATCACAAGATCTTGATTAAGTATATCTTTCATGTAGAAATCATTTAGAAAAATAAGAAATAAAGTTGGAGAAAGAAAGGAGCCTTGTCTAATGAGATCACAGATCAACTCGTATAGTGATATATCCGATAAAACTCGATGTAAATCGACATAAGGAGTGAGATCGAAAAATTCTTAACTTCATTTTCCGTGTTCTGTTTTTGGCCTCTATATTTTTAGCAGAGTTCCTGTCATGAACTTTTTGAGCCTTGTATGTTTTTAAACCTAAATTAGCTTTAACTTTTCGTACCAAATAGTTCGAGCACTGAGCTAACCGGGCTGCTTTCCTACCGGATATATTGGGAGCTATTTTGAAAATGCTTTCTAATTTGTTGGCTTTAGAAACATCATGTGGATTGTTCTTTCCAGGTTTTCTATCAGCGGACAAGTTCTCCCGGTATTGTTTAATAACATTGGAAACAGCAGACCTTTGGATGCTTGGTCAACTTTTTGATCAAGGTAACTTGAAACGTGTGTTAAGAATTTTACGATCTCACTACTTAAGTTCTCACCAAACACCAAAAGCAATAAGCTTCTATAAAAGTGCATCATGTCAGACTCTATCAAAAGATCTAGAGCCACCAGTTGACTTTCAGCAGAATGAAGAATGCAACGATACCAACTTTGCTATTGGGCAGTAATTTTCCTTCTCACGAATTGAAGTTAATGTTTGCTAATGGACGAGCAATTATAAACGTTGTATTGCAATTATAAAATTATACAACATACATCGACACAACAATACAACACCCGTTGTGAATTGGGCAATTAAGTTAAAATTTGCGTTTTGAAACATTTTTCATAAATTTCTCGAATTTTCGATGTAGAAATCGGCTGGAAAATGTGAAAAAAAACTTTTTCCAGTATGTTTTGAAGAATTGTGAATTATATTATAAGGAATATTTTTTCTGAAGGTTACTTTACTGAATTTGCCACAGTTTGGCAGACATGAGCCAAAAATTATAAAAAAAAATATATAAAAAACAAAATTTTTTTTGACAGTTTTGAGGAACTAGATGCAGTTTTTTCGGCTTAATTTGTTTTACACTTTTTTTCTCCTTGTCTATAAATACAATTGTGCTGAAAGCAGGAAAACAAAAACTTTCCATTTGTTTCGGAGATATAATAGTGAGAAAAATTACATGTTCTTCACAAAAATCAAGTTTTAGCCAAAATATACATGAGGCCACAAAATCCGAACTGCAGCTAAAACTTGTACTCGATAAGTACTTCGAGAAATTCCACACGAGAAGGGATATGTACTCGAAGACTTCAAAAAGTCACTGTGTTATCATTTTAATAATAAACCGTAATGTAAAGATAAATATGCACTTCCAATTAATATACAATAAATTTTGTGTGAAAACTGTCAGTATATCATCACGACAAAAAATTACCAGAGATTTAGACATATAAACGAACATTTTAAAATTAATAGTTTCATGTTTTTCCTGTTGGGTGATATATTGGATATAATTTAGAACAAGTGGTCCGGAGAAAAGGGCGGCTCAGGGAGTAATTCGAATGGAAATTGCACATATGTACACCTCTGCTATCAATGGCTGTCAAACACAAACTAAATGACGCAGCTTGTTAAGGGACGGGAAATTCAAAAGGTCCCGGAATTATTGACCCGTCCTCGTAATTATCCTCTTTCTGATAAAAATAATAAGTTTATAAAAACTGGTCACTTTGTTATATAAATATACACAAAAACGTAAATACATTTTTTTTATATATTGTTACGAATGTGCAATAGCGATTTGAATTTAACGTTTTTTAACGACTGCCTGCAACATTCATCATGTATATAAACACGTCCATCAGTAGAAGCTTCTACTTATCAACAATGTTGATAGCATGCGGTTATTAGAATTGTTTTTAAGTATGGCAGCACTAAATGTTTAAGCTGCTAACATTAACATCGAAAGCTCTAGAATTCGAATGTTCTAGTTTGCCCGCTAAGATCGTTGTAGAAGATTAACGAAAGATGGCGTGTGTATAAATAGTGGCAGAGGTTGCAGTCGTGAGGGAGTTGATCATTGGCGCTGTTAGAGTTAACATCAACTCTCTTGTACATTATAAAGTGTGTGTGCTTTTCTGTGAATTGATAAACGTGTATAAAGACATTGAGTGACTATTTGAATTGTTGTTGTTGTACATTTTAAATAAATAAAGAGTTATTACAAATTTTAAGCTACTAAACGGCTTTCATTTGCAATCAAAAGTATTCGGTTTATTTAAAGGAAATAAACCAACGTTTTAAATAGGTAAAACGTAACAATATGTTTTAAATCGTGAAATTGCTCATATTTGAGGAAACTCTTTGGAAAATAGAAGATATATTTTTTGAGATATCTATTGTTCAAGGACGATTTTCTATGCTATACCCTGTTTTGGTAGGATAGAGATCAAAAATTATAAAAACTGGCTAACAGTTCTAAAATTATCTAAAGTTATTAACAATATATTAATTGACATTTGGTAACCCTCAAGCCCATGTAGATTTTTTATTAATTATTACCTCATTCTAAATACAAATGAGGGAGAGTTTTAACAATTAATTGGGAAAAAAGGAAAGTAACTTGTTTGTTACAAAATTAATAATTCACTCATTAATAAAATAAATACAAAAAAATAGGAGAAAAAGAATCTTCTAAAGATACCGACCATTTATTTACCTTCGTTATACTTGCACGACATAGGGAGTCATTGTTAGAAAATAATGGAAAATAAAAGACAACCAGGCCTTTAACCACTCGCCCAACACAACATGCTTGGCCACCTTGTATTACTTGCATGTGGCACAAAGGCGAGCAACAGTGGCATGCTATGTATCTGCCTTACAACACCAGGCGACCGAGCGAACGTCTTAAAAACTGAGTTACGCGCAGTTGATTATCAAGACAATCAAACGAACAAACAAATATGAATGCATTTATTAAATACGGTATTTAATCAATCGTACAAGCGTAGGTTTCACTTCGCGTATTACATTCTCTAAATAATCTTCTTATCTGAAGTGGATAAATATATGTATTTAAATAATTAACTGTTAAATGACAACGATTGTTTGGTTGTCTGTTTGTTGGTTTTCTTAAGATAGTTTTCAACACAGGTGGTTTATTTTTAATGGCCAAAAAATGTATTTAAATTTAAAAATTATCATATTTTTGAAATAAATTTATAGCGCACAGTTTAAAAATACATTTCAATTTATGATTGTTTGTACAATTATTCATATTTTTAATGTTTATTCGAGATGTCTGTTATAAACTTTTCCGTTGGCTGTCTGTCTATGAGTGAGAGTGTGTATTTTGGTTTTGTTACTTATTTGTATGTGCAATCAAACAAAATGTCTCCTTCAGATATTAATGTTGGAACATTTTGTCATCCTTCCTTTCCAATACTATGTCACATATAAACATATGTATAGAGCTTTTTGATTTTTCTATTAACATACACATATCCTTTCATATTGTACTTAAAGTTTCATTCCCATAATCGTGCATACATTCACACAAGCATACTCGTCTATATATGTACAATATGGTGAACCCGTTGTATGGAGGAAAAATAAAGGGCCGTGGAGAGTATTTCTTAAAATTGTTGTTCCTGTGTAATATTTGGTGAGTGAATCAAGGGATAACAAATGCCAATAAGTGACAATAAAATATTTTTCTGATATAGGGCTTATATGGGGGGTAGGGTCAATTATGGACTGATCCTCACAAAGGTTGGTAGAAAGATTTAGGTTCATATAAAACATGTTTAAAATATCATCACAATATTAATTATAGTTAGACAATTTTGAATGTTCAAGTAATTTTCTAAACGACATTGCAAAATCGACAACGCGTTGTTGCAACGGTTGAATCAAAATGTAAATAATAATTTTATGATAATTATTTTCACATGTTTTTTTTTGTAACTTTGGGCACATTAATTGCTGAGAATACTATGAAATTTTACTCTCACTATTTATATGATAAAAGGACAAATTCTGTTGAAAATGGTAAGAATCGGTCTTTAATTTCTCCTAGCCCCCATACAAATTTCTTCCCGAAATATGATGCTATGGTATATAAATGTCCATAGAATTGCAGTATCCATACAAAATTCATCACAACTAAGTTTCGTGCAAAGAGAAATCGCGAGACCAATTTGGCACTATTTGACCATAGCTCCCATATAAAGTTCACTTCCGAAAATCACTTAAATACAAAAATACAAGTTGAAATTTGACATGCATAATCCCCATTTACATAAAAACCGCTGAAGCGAATTTTATGAAGATCGGCCCATAATTGGTTATAGCTCCCATATAAGGACCACTTTCAAAAAAAAACATATTCTTTCATGAATATCTGAAAAATATTGTTATCGAATTCAAATTTTACAGAGATCGCTAGTATTTATTCAGAAATGATACTACTAGATAGTGTGAATATCGGTCCATATTTTACAATAGCTCCCATATAAGGTCCATTTCCGAAAATCATTTGAATACTCATAAATCTCTTACAAAAGGTTCTATTAGTTTAAAATTTTAAATACATATTTCCACTTCCGAAAAACACATTAGCCTCTATAAATATTTTAAATGTGTATATCGATAAAGAACTAAAACTGTATACGCATCAATATATTGTATACAAAAATCATACTACTGGGTTTTGTGAATATCGGTCCATATTTGACCATAACGCCCATATTTCCGGTAATAACTACGTTATGGAGATAAAATTCAAGCAAAGTAGTAATACATAGAAATCACGTTAAGATATTTAATGACGATCGGCTCATAGTAGGTTATATCTCTCATATATAAACATTAATATCGGTAAAAAATGTAACAGAAATAAGTTTCAAGTAGATTTGGTGACTATGCGTTCATAATTATATATAGCTCCTATATAAGGGTACTATCCGGAAAATTCATTACGCGCGAATATGTATCATATTGTTACGTTTTAACCTTTTTTAAACCTTGGTTTATTTCCTTTAAATAAACCGGATACTTTTGATTGCAAATAAAAGCCGTTTAGTAGTTTAAAATTGTAACAACTCTTTATTTATATAAAATCTGCAACAATAACAGTTCAAATAGTCACTCAGTGTCTTTATACACGTTTATCAATTCGCAGAAATGCACACACACTTTATAATGTACAAACTTAAATGTAAAGGCAGTTGATGTTAACTCTAACAGCGCCTATGATCAACTCACTCACGACTGCAACCTCTGCCACTATTTATACACAAGACATCTTTCGTGAATCTTCTACAATAATCTTAACGAACAAACTAGTACATTCGAATTCTAGACCATTCGATGTTAATGACAGCAGCTTAAACATTTAGTGTTGCCACACTTACAAACAATGCTAATAACCGCATGCGATCAACATGGTTGATAAGTAGAAGCTTCTACTGATGGACGTGTTTATAAACATGATGAATGTTGCAGGGAGTCGTTACCGACTGTTAAATTCAAATCGCTATTGCACATTCGCAACAATATATTTGTGATATAACTCATTTCCATATGCAAAATGAGCTCAGAACAAAAACATACTGTTGAAGTTTGACATATTTGTTTACCCTTTTTTTATACTATGTTTTTTTTATTTGTGGTAAATAAGGAAAATGTTGGGCCAATCGATAATATTAAACAATTGTTAAGCATAAAAATTGTTAAATAGCACATTTTATTACTATTATAAAATTATAGACTCTGTTGGAAATAGTAGGAATATGTAGTTATTTCAATTATAAATTGCTAAATTAGATATTATTTTTATACATTTGAAATAAAATATCTTCTGCATAAAATAGTTTTTCTGACAATATAACAAAATACTTTTACAATAAAATTCTACCAATCTTCATAATCGGGGCTAAGTCTCAATAATAAACACTGAATATGGATACTAGAGTGTTATACGTATGTAATTTCTATAATTTCCATCATATTAAGGTGGAGTGTAGTTAAAATTCGGCATAGCCGAATATAGTACTCTAACTTGTTATAAGTGTGTTTTAATTTTATTTACATAAAAAAGTGAAAACATTTTAATAAATATAATTGATAAAAGTGAAGTAAGTAAATGGTTCAAAAACCAAAATATAATAGAAAGTGTAATTGTATTTGATTGCAAATTTGTGTTGATGCAGATGAAGATCCAGACAGTTCAAGAAATGAGAAGATCACGACTTCATGGATACTTTAGGTAAACATTTTATGTCTTAAATGTGTAGCTAATATACGCTAGTGATTTAATATCCCCCAGCCCAAATGCTGGGACTATTCGTTCCCCTCACCCTATGCAAACGCGTAAAATCGGTAGCCTTAAATCTTCTAAACTAATATAGATGCAAACAGAACTTAAATAATTAGCAGACATGTAGTTTTATGAATTTCGAACCTTTAAGGGGAAAACCGGGTAAAAACTGTAGTTTGGAACTTTTTTGCTACCCTAAGTATCTTTTAAACCCATTACCATAGAAATACATTTCAAATCATATTATTTACTTTTTGGAGATTACAATTTGAAATATTTTATTTATTTTTTGTACTTTTTTATTACATAATCTTTTTCTACAAAGTGACATAGTCATAATCGTATTTAAGTATTTAAATAAAATTTGTAAATTTTCAATTTATGTAAAATTATTAAGCCAATTTTGATAAAATTTTAAACATTGGTTGCTCCAGTCATACAAATTTAACTAACAGGTTATTATTTGGAATTCGAATGCGAATGGTTAGATTCAGCCAAATACGGGTAAGCTGTTAGGCACTTTTTTTAAAACATATTGTTATGAAATTGTACTTGAATTTAAATATAACTGTTTTAACGGCTGGTTTAAAGTTGTATAATGCCTCTCAACAGCAGTGCTTCTCAAACTTTAACATTGCTATAGAACATACAACACTGAATCAAAGCTTTGAGTTGAGCATTGTTTGTAAGTATGGCAACACTAAATGATTAATGCCTAACATCGAAAGCTCTAGAATTCGAATATTCTAGTTTTAAGATCATTGAAGAAACAGAGCTTTCTAGATGGTAATACAGTGTATATAAATTGGCTGTGAGAACACCACAGATCAGTCTGATTTGAAGCATCGTTAAGTAAAGACATCAACTGCATTGCCAGTGTATACTTGTACATTATAAAGTATGTATAAAAACACTGAGTCACTATTTAATTCTGTTGTTGTTTTACATTCTAAATAAATAAAGAGTTGTTACAATTTTAAACTACGAAACTGCTTTTTATTTGCAATCAAAAGTATCCGGTTTATTTAAAGGAAATAAATCCCGTTTTTTTAAAAGGTAAAAACGTAACAATATGTTTTTCTTGAGAAATTAATACAGACTGAATCGTTTGAGACATAGCTGAGTCACAAAAAAATTCGCCTAAATGGAGTATTTTATTATTTAAAACTTGACGGTTGTTTGGAGGGAAAGTACCATTAGTACTTTCTTAGTACTTAATTAATAAAATGGTATTAATGTATCATAAAGAGATTAGAAATGGTTATTTTTCGTTTCTCTAATGGTACTAGAATCCTGAAATTACACACACATAATACCAACAGAATTAGAACCCACAAAGGGGAATTTAATAGTACTTTTGGAACAATGAACTAATCATAAAATATTGGATATCCTAAATGAGAGGCTTTATCTTTCTC
The DNA here is from genome assembly GCA_942486065.2 of Calliphora vomitoria. NCBI lineage: Eukaryota > Metazoa > Arthropoda > Insecta > Diptera > Calliphoridae > Calliphora > Calliphora vomitoria. Next base: position 45,435,391 of record OW818030.2, on the reverse strand, counting down.
CCTTTGTTACCTTTTAAATTTTTTCTTAACTACTTATGCTTCTAGGAACTCAAACACGAATAGGGAACGTAAAACTGTGTACAAAATGACGCATTTTATATTTGTCAGAGGTACCTTTTGAATTTTCTATTATGAGGAACTCATAAACGTGAAATTTGATGCATATGATTCCTAGTAAAGTGGGAACTTTTTCTTATTCTTAATGGCACTTTTTGAATTTTCTATATTTGTGAATCTGGAGACTTGAAATTAGGTACTAATCAGTAAAATTGTAAATATCAAAAGGGCACTTTTTCTTTAGACTTATTGCCACTTTTACATTTCAGTTAATTATTATTTGAGAAATGGATTATTGTCTGTAAATATAAGTGAACACAAATTGTCCTCCTTTTCGCATTTAAACAACTATTTTCCGACTTATAGCCACGTTTGTGTTTCAGTTAATTATCATATACAAAATCGATTTTGGGTCGAAAATAAAAGTTATTGTTGTCCTTTTTCTATATGAACCAATATTTACAGACTTATAGCCTCGTTTATAGTTCACTTAATTTTTTTATGAAAATACATTTTTTGGTTGAACATAAAGTGATCACAGATTATCCTTTTTCCATTTGGACAACTATTTTACTATGATTGGCAGATAAGCTAGCTGGGTTAGCTAGTATATCATATGTTTCTTTTGCAAGAAATATATTTTGATCCAGCTCACCAATTTCTAAACCCAGGACAACAGTTTTGAGAAACGGTATCTTTGAATGATTCTTTGAATTATTATAGTTGGGAACATCCACAATTTATTTTTTGGGCCACCCTAATTTACATGTGAAAGGACCTTCATCTCGATTTATGTGTGTAGTAGTAGAGTGAATGTCAACATTGAACATGAGTGACATTCTTTAAATAAATTCACATATGCTAACTTTCATTTCGTTTTGCATTTTCAAATGTACATACATACACATATTCTATTTCAACTTCAATCATAGTAAAATACATTGAGAGAAAATATTTTGGAAAATTCTGTTATAACGCTTTGGTCAAAAATGTTTGACATAGATGTTTTCGAACATGACTAATATACGTGGGTTCTCACAAAAATATCTCTCGTGAGTGGTGAGGGTATTGACTTTGTATGAACAATATCGGGAGAGGGTCGTATTTATCTAGTTATATTTTTAGCCCATTTGTATCCTCTACACCATTTTTCATTGAAATTGAGAAAATTCCAAATGAAATTGAGAATTTCAAATTAATATGGAGAAAATTCCAAATGAAATTGAGAATTTCCATTTTAAGTTGAGAAAATTTCAAATGATATTAATAATATCAATTCTAAATTGAGAAAAATCCAATTAAAATTGAGAATTTCTATTTTAAGTTGAGAAAATTCCATTTGATATTGAGAATTTCAATATGAAATTGAGAATTTCCATTTGAAATTGAGAATGTTCCAAATGAAATTGAGAAAATTCTAAATAAATTTGAGAAACATTATATAAATTATTTTAAATTAAAAAAACAAAAAGACGTTAACAAAATTTACGATTATATCAGATGTGGAATGCTGCACAGTGGGTGATTTGAAAAAAAAAGTGGAAATAAATCTGTAACTTCTAAACGAATAGCTCGATTTTAATAAAATTTCTCACGGCTATGGAGGAGGTGTTGATAAGTTTAAATTTTGAATTTTTTCCCGATTTTCTTGATGTGTCTTTTTTTGAATTAACAACAAATTTGTTAATAATCTTAAGAAAATATCTACTGAGTCAAAAGTTATGTGCATTCAAACTTTAAAAAAATAAAAAAGTCGTTTTTCCGCCATTTTTTTTTCGAAAAAAGGTACTACATTAATTTTAAATTATACAGAAAATGAGAAAAAGATAAATAATGTGTTTATATTTTTCTGAAAGGTAACATTTCGGGAAATATTATAAAAGCAAAATAATATCAAAATTTGTATTATTGCGTGGTCCAGAGCCTTCCGAAGTAGACCATTTTTTATGAAAATTTCAACTTTAGACAACATACTCTAAAATCGCATAGCTGCTTTCAAAAAATTAAGACCTGTTTTGCATGTTCCAATATGTTCTTCAATATTGTGCAAAGGGATTTCATAGCCCCGAGCTTGGTGCCTTCAATAGATTAAAAAATCAAAAAAATCACAATTTTGGGATTTTTTAAAAGTTTTTTTGGAATTGTGGGATTGTCAAAAACAATTCACTAATTTCTTTTTCACTTTTGTATTTCGATCAAAAGTTTCTATATAAGTCTAAAGTTTCATTAAAAACGATTCATAAACAAAATTTTTATTGCATTTTAAATATTGAAAATTTCCAGAAAAATCAGCTACCATTTTTTATTCCCATATTTTTGAAAAAAGTCTTCTATCATTTTTTTAATTTTTAAAAATTTTTTATATTTTTGAAAATAGGACATAATTTCCTACACGTTGATATATAATATGTATATCTTTTCTTTTCCACTAGCCAAATTTATGGATTCAAATTCAACAACATACAAAAAATTATTAAATCTTGCCGTTTTGTAATATATTTTTTGCACTGCCTTGCCGACTTTTGCATAACCAAACACCGGAGAACACTACAAAATGAAGCTAATTACTGTGAGTTATGGGTTTTGAAGCCATTAATGAGACTAGTGGAAAAGATCTCGTCTACTACATTCCATATATATAAAAATCTTTCAAATCGGATCGCAAACAAAAATTTGGCATCATTTTTAATTTTTGATGTACCCGAGGTGCCCCACTTTGGGGCATTGTGGCTCGGCTCCCTCTTGGTTGTTTAAGCCCAAATTCAAAACTTAAACTTATCAACACCTCCTCTATAGCCATGGGAAATTTTATTAAAATCGAGCTATTCGTTTAGAAGTCACAGATTTATTTCCACTTTTTTTTCAGATCCCCCACTGTGTGCTGGTGGTCCGGATAGAGAGACCAATTTTAGTTTATTTTGTCGTAGAAAACATGGTTTTGGACATACATGGGCACACTGCATTATATTTCTAATGCATTAAGCATTCAGTAAACTTTTACTGGTAATGCAATCTAAATTTCATTACCAGTAAAATTTTACTGATTACTGAAAAACAAATCAGTATTCAGTAAAATTTTACTGATTACTGAAAAGAAAATCACTATTCAGTAAATTTTTACTGAATACTGAAAAAAAATCAGTATCATTAAATTGAAGTTGAATTTTGAAAATCATCACTATCAAGATCTTATAAATCACTCATTTCTTAAAAATAAATTAGTTTTCTTTGAAAATAACCATTTACTGTATCTGTGACCTCAAAATTTCGCTCTATATTGAGAATAATTTAAAGAAAATCTTGGAGCACCGGTTACCGCATACGTGAAAGTGTTTGTAAACAAAAAATTTAAGTAATTGTTATATTTTGTCAATTGACCGGTGTTGTGGCTAGAAAAGTGGACTACAGGATTGACATCGCTGGTTCAAATCCTAGACGTGTTAATTATTATTATTATTTTTTTTTTATTTTTTAAAAAAAAAATTTAAATTTAAAATATTTTATATTCTCAACAAAAACTTCACTTACTATCCTACAATCAGTCATGACAATTTAGCACTTTTTGTAGCAAAAGTAGTAATAAGAGGATTTTCTTACAGTTGCAACTTGAAAAAATAACAAGTTTCGTTTAAGTAATTAATAAAATTTTACCGGTAATTGCATAATGGATTTCAATTTACTGATACTGATTTTTTTCAGTATTCAGTAAAAATTTACTGAATACTGACTTTTTTTTCAGTAATCAGTAAAACTTTACTGAATACTGAAAATTTCTTCAGTAATCAGTAAAAATCAATTTTTCTGGTACTGCAAAGTGCCCATCTATGGTGTTGGATCCCGAACAGTTCTTTCCATACCTCCTTCCCGTGGCCACATCATCCACCGCAGGCATTATTCAAATAGACAATCGAAGAGGTTCGTTCACTACCGAAATCGCAAACGAATGGGTCAAAAGAGTTCTTGATAGATGGCAAGAGTTGGCCAATCAGTTATCTGAAATCAATCTGGTATGTGACAATGCCCATTGCCACATTTTCGACAATTTTCCGGAAACACAGCTTAACCTCATTGAAACAACTTTGTCCAAAATCAAAAGTATTGCGAAATAAAGGATGAATATACCAATCGTAAATCCTCCTAATGTAGGAGATCAGAGGATTTTATATCTTGATGAATTAATTAACGATTCCAAGTCCTGTATAACTACTGGAGATTGCAGTAGAGCTATACAACATACAACATCATTCCAACAAAGTGCTTTGGAATTACAAGATGTGCCTGTTGGTCAATAACATTACACATTTATGTTATTATACCCTTCAGCTTTGTGAGAAGAGTATATATAAGTTTGTCATTCTGTTTGTAATTTAGACAATATAATTTTCCGACCCTATAAAGTATATATATTCTGGATCCTTATAGATAGCGGATTCGATTAAGCCATGTCCATCTGTCTTTCTGTCTATCTGTTGAAATCAACTTTTCGAAGCCCCCAAACAACTTACATACACGATTCATACATCATTATCTTTGGAATTCTTCCGGCTCGGTTGTTATTTAAAATCGAGAAAATCAGTCCACAAATGGCTTAGATATAAAGAAAAAACCAGGACAACCTTGATCTTTGACCTATATCTGGATTTCTAAGTCATTAATATAGACAATATCGATATCTAATTATAGATATTTCAAAGACCTTAGCAACGACGTATATAATACCATAGTAAGTTCGACCTACAATGGGTCAAAATCGGAAAAAAATATTTTTTAACTTGAATTTTTTTTTTTTACAAAAGTTTTTTTCGCTAAATATTAAAAAAAAAAAATTGAAAAAAAACAAAAAAAAATTTTAAAATTAATTTTTTTTTTTTTTTAATTTTTTTCACCAAAAGTTTTTTTCGCTAAATATTAAAAAAAAATTGAAAAATTCGAAAACAATTTTCCAAAAAACTAAAATAACATTTTCTCAATTTCATTTTCTAAATTTCAATTTGAATTTCTCAATTTCTTTTGGAATTTTCTCAATTTTATATTGAAATTCCAAATTTCAATTGGATTCATGTCATAAATCCAATCTACCTTATATGCTGTTTGATTTCGTTTAATTGAATATCCTCAAAAAACATCATTTGGTATCATTTTTAGATTCATTTATCAAACCTCTCAAAAATCGAATTTTTGGTTGTTAGGCTATTTCATATGATAGGGATGTACGCAGACCTAATGGCTGATTTATTTATAGGCTTGACTGTTACCAGTCACAATTTATCATAAAAAGATTCACACCACACCAACGTATCCAAATTATTCAGCTGTATTACGAAAATCAGCGTATGTAAGCAAACGAAAGCCCATATGAGAAAACCAAACATTTTGGAGAGCCGTTGAAACTGAATTCAAACTTAAAACACGAAACTTCAACTAAAATGTGCAAACTCTAAACGTTATCCGATTTTGACAAAAATATTCAGCAACTGGTTTCTAGATGACAAAATTTATACTTAATTTCAATGTTTTTTTTAAGTGTAATCACACATTTTATCAGTTTACCACATTTGTACAGCCATCTTCCCCCGTGTAGTGTATATAGTGGCTGATTGTTCGCTTGAATTTAGTTCCATTAGAGTCTTGAATGTCGCTTGGATGCTGTTGTTCGTCTCTTAAATGCCAGAAGCACAAAATCCATCAAATAATGATGATTATTATAAATTTCATATCTGCGGTTTCGTTAAATAATACTAGTGATTTAGCCGTTGAGTCGCATCAAATATGAAATCATTTTACAAGTATGTCATTTTAGCATTTGCTTGCATAAGAGTATCTTGGATTATTGTAGATGTTTAGCGATATAATAATGTGGAATTTAAATCCCAATGCTAATTTTACAAGTATGTCATTTTAGCATTTGCTTGCATAAGAGTATCTTGGATTATTGTAGATGTTTAGCGATATAATAATGTGGAATTTAAATATTATTTAGAAATTTAAATGTTATAAAATTAATAGAATTTGTTAGTATTTAAGCATTATCAACAAAAGATGCAAATTCGAATCCATTTCTACTACCATTTATCCTTTACTTAAGTTCATTATTCATATAACTAACCAATTGCACTTCTTTGATTACCACAAACCATCTAAATTGAAAGTGAAATTTATTTGTATTTTCAATATTTTGCAGCTTCTCCAATTATTACTGCATTTGGCTATCACATTAATATTTTCTTTTTTAATCGGAAATCGTTTGTACACTAAGACTTGCAACCTTATTTAAAGGACCGTTGTAATAAGAAATGCCTTCGGCAGTCTTCAAATTCTATTCAGAATCACATCACAATTAACCTATGACAGATTTGGCATCCTTTGACAATCATTTGACAGTGGTTAAAGTTCAAAATGCAGGATAATTGCAAAAACATGAATTACTCTTTAATCTTCCTATTCAAACAAACCCAAATTATACTCTCCATCCACCCCTCGTCTTGGGAAACAAGCAAACAAACAAATTCAATATTTGTACTTTTACTTCTTTATTCCATGAACATACTCAAACTTCTAACCTGAGGGGGTGAAAGGAAGACTCTTACTTTTCTCCAACTACATGTTTGTTTGTCATGAACATGAATTACAACTTCACACCCACTCCACCAACCATTCCTCTGCACTGCCAGATGGAAGCGCCAATCTATGAATACGAAAAAAAAGAGAACAATGAGTAAACAAATCATATGAAAATCACAAATATTCATTCAGTTTTTGCGAAATACAAACATGAACAAAATAAAAAATACATACATACAATTCCTCCAGCAAAAGTTAAGACAGATAACAGAAGGAAGACAAGGGAACGCAATTACTTGGGCTTGTTTTTTATTTAATTTTTTTTTTTTCATCTTAAATGTGGTGACAGTCAACACAAAATTGGAATGGAAGGAGTTTGAATTGGGCTTTATTATAATAATGTTTGTAATGGTGGTGCAATCCAGTCAAGCGTATTAACACGTTGCTTCTTTTTCTTCTGTTTACTGTCTTTATTTTATTTTTTCACAAAAGCAAATTTAAAATCAAACAAAAGAGGATAGAAAAATTTGGATGAAAAAAAAGCAAATTTTGATGGCAAATAATTCATTCGATTCTATGCTGCTTGCGCGCACGATTTCATAATTTTTGTCTTCTGCAGAGAAAAGTAGAAACTAGTAAAAGTACAATTGGTAGACATATATTCAGGCAGCTGTAGTTGCCAGATTATTACAAATAATAAAAAACTCTAATATTTATTGAGAGCGGATATGTACAAACAATATACACAAATATGTCTTCTGAGTCCTTTTATAAAAAACAGGTACTTTTTGAGAGTTTTGTTAAAATCTTTGAAATTTTATGAACTTTTATGTTTTAAAATACTTAGGTATATCACAAGACTCAAAAAGCGCTGCTTTTGAACTTTGGTACTTTTTTAGTACCCGGGAATATTTAACAAAATTTTAATTTATAAATTTGGTACTTTTTACTACTCCGGAAATATTTTACCAATTTTTACAAAATTTTATTTCAAATGCTTTAAAACTGCTTTAATGGGTTTTAACGACGAAAATTCAATAAATTAAAGATTTTTAAATTTGGTTCTTTTTTTGGTACCAGGGACATTTTTTTACCCATTTTTTTTAAAACTATTTTTTATATATACCATAAAATTTTACTTAAATTGCTTTAGCACTATGAAATGTAAGCTTAAACTATTATATTTATATGATTTATGATTTTAATCTCTAGAACTTTTTTTTGGTACTTTTTGAGAGTTTTGTTAAAATCTTTGAAATTTTATGAACTTTTATGTTTTAAAATACTTACGTATATCACAAGACTCAAAAAGCGCTGTTTTTGAACTTTGATACTTTTTTAGTATCCGGGAATATGTAACAAAAATTAAATTTATAAATTTGGTACTTTTTAGTACTTGGGAAATATTTTACCAATTTTAACAAAATTTTATTTCAAATGCTTTAAAATTGATTTAATTCGTTTAAAAGATGAAGATTTAACAAATTATGAACTTTATTTTTAATAGTACCTAAGACAATTTTAAATTCATAAATTTCTGTAATTTCTTTGAAACTTGGTATTTGAATTAACTTTTGATTTAATATCTGTACCTTTTAGAGAGTTCAGACAAATTTAAATTTAACGTATTCATGTTATTAAAATACTTACTCTTATCACAAAGTTAGAAATTAGTACTTTTTAGTACCAGGAATAGCTCGTTTGAAATCTTCGACGTTTCCATTGAACGTATTCGTTAATTTGCTCCAACATTTATTGAGAAATATACCAATTTTGGATATATTAGACGATGTTTTTGACTCTGAGTATCATATCAGTAAAGTTCTAGGAATACACTTCAAACTGATATGTAAATATATGATTTTCCTTTGAACGTTGTTGTTAACTTCATCGCACATTCGTTGAAAGGTATGTCAGTTGGCTTGGTTGTCTGATGAATGCAGTGGGATCTTGAGGAATAAAATGATATTAGGGATATTGAGGTGGTAGAGGAACTTTTATTCGGTTTTAGGTATCTACATGGACTTCATGACCTTTAAGGTGTTGCTTGATACTCATTTTTCTGGCAGGTTTTCAGAATCGTGGAATTGATTGGATGGGATTGTAAATACAGCACACCTAAATTAATTTCTGCCCCAATGGATGGCGAGAGACTATGATGAGGGATATTTCTTGATGCTATAATACATGTTGAGCTTTAAAAGAATACTGACGTAATTATAGCTTGGCATTCTGTTATTTTTAGGAAGCGTATAAGATGCCATACATTTATGTTTTCTGGACTAGGTGTAAGTTTCTTTTTATTCCAAAGGGAGGGGAAGAAGAACGATTAAGGACCTACCAGTTCTCCTTAAGACTCTTAAAAGAGTACAAGAACCTGAGAATATTTATTTCCTCAGCTGCAAATCACGCCTACATATAGATCTAACAGTCTAACATCTTCGCAAATTAAGATTACAGAAAGATTCATTGACATACAAAAAAAAAAAATGTATATTCCTTCATGTTTTCTCTCAACAGCACAAGATATGATGGGTACATCTGTCGAAACGGCTGTTTATTCACTAGCATGTTACAAAGATAAATAACTCTTGTAGCCTTCTTAATTATATATAGGGACTTCTATAAGATCGAAACTCATATGTCATATGAGCTATGATTGTTGAATCTAGTGTCTCTAGTGCAGCCAACCAGGGTTCACCTCAAGGCGGAGATATGATGATAAAAACTGTCACAGATGCAGATTACATTGCGGTAGAAATATTTGGTAAACATCTGGATACATTGTCGAATTTCAAAGAGTTAAACACATCAAAATACTTGAAATTTTGACTACGATTATTCGACTAAATAAAGACTGATCCACGTTATTACACTTATATATAATATTTTACGATTTTTTTAACACTTTGCAGCACATTTTTATTTCCAAAAAGCGTTAATTTTGAACAAAAGAAAAATTTTTTATTTTGTTAAGTTTTGGCACTCTGGTTATTGTTCGTGATGGAAAATTGTAGCAAGAGTTTAATATTCAGCCTAAGTGGAGTAAGATTTGTTGTGCACTATAAATTTGACTAGTTAATTAAATCTATACTGTTCTTCAGTGCTATATTATGGTGGAAAGCGATGGAGAGAGAACTATTAATATAACAGGATCTTTACGTTTTATGTCATCCAAGACAACAAGGTGAAGGTTAGGAAGGTTTATTTGTGGAAGGGTATGAGATAAGGGCAGTATTCCTGATAATTACAGTTAACTAAAGGCGAAGTAACAATGTTCGTATATCGGTCAATATTTTTCAATATTTTCTTATAGAAATCTGTCATCAGATTCATAGCGGGTGTCTGCAAACAAGATATCTAGACATTCGAAGGTGACTCTGATATTAGTTTCGATGTATTACAACTGTCCCGTTGTCGCTGACCAAATTTTCCCATGATCAAATTAGATAATATGACAAATATGTATGTACTTTTAAAATACGATTATGTGTTTTAAAGAAATAAGTTAAACAAATTTCTTAAAAATACCTATATTTAATCGAACGCCGCTAATTTCAAATTGATCTTTAGCATGAGGGAACTTATGAATAACCAGAGAAAGTAAGTAAAAGAGTGTAGTCAAACTTCAAAAGTATATTTTTGTTCTGTTCTAATGAATTTTCCGGATGTGAGCCTTATATAGGAACTATATATAATTATGAACCCATAGTCACCAAATCTACTTGAAACTTATTTATGTTAAATTTTTTACCGATATGAGTGTTTATATGCGTTAATGTATTTTTTGGTTGTGGGACTTATTTGGGAGATACTTATAATTAAATATTTTTACGTGAATTCTGTGTATTTGATTAAATAGGGAATTAAAATTCCCTCCTGCGATTTTCATGTACATGGGGATTATGCAACTCGAATTTCAACCTGATACCGAATTTCAACGAATCACCGAATTTCAACGAAGTCACAAACAACATGTCAAAATTAAGAAAATTTTTTGAGGTTGTCTTACATTTTGATTCATAACCCTGGTTCTACCAATTCGATTTTGCTGATTTTCAATACCAAACTGCTTAGAAAAATTATAAACATTTTGATATACATTTCATTAATTTTGCTTATGTATTTTGGACGTGAGAGTGTTTTACACAGACAGACAAACGGACATACCTCAATCGACTTAGAATTTTATAAGGATAAATAATATATACTTTGTTTTATCTCAGATAAAAACTTATCAATGTTACACACGGAATGACAAACTTATATATACCCTCATTCACCACTTATGATAGTGGAGGGTATAAAAAGCGTGCACCAATTCCCTTAAAATCCGACATTGTTAGGTTCAATGATTGCAAAGAAGCTAAAGCTTCCAAAAAGTGCTTTAAAATATATTATAAAACGATAAAATAAACCTTAAACTTAACAAAAAGTATTCAAAAATACTACAATTAAACTAAATCCGGGCTCCTCACTTATGGCTGGTTTGCATACCAATCGTACAATTAAATATCAAAATCGAAGTGAAAATCAGAACGGTGTTGCATGGCTACGCTTTATTTACGACAAAGATTGACATGTAAAAATGGATCCAGACAGCTACCGGGTACAAAACTTTATATTGCAGCAAAACGAGGTGATGCCGAACAAAAATGAAAATACGGCATTAATAAAGAGAAACGTGTGAGATATTATCGAACATTTTTATTCATTTGAAAGGCCTATCGATGCTATTATATATGGAATGTAACATCGTGCAAATGTCCGCCACGGCTTAAGTTTGTTTAAAATTTACCGATTATGTTGTCTGTGAAGTCTGCTGTGGTTTGTCGCTTATTAGCATGAATCTGCGACTTAAGAAAACTCCACAAAAAAGTCTAAGGGGTCAAATCGCACGATTTCGGTGGATAGTTCACATCACATCCACGTGAAATGATCATTCTCTCAAATTGCTTGTGCTTGTTCAATGTGTCGCGTAGCGCCGTCCAGTTGTAAACACATGCCGTTGATGTCAATATCATATCACACCAAGATTGTTGACGTACCCATTCATCCTGAAATAGGCGACGCTCGTAGAACGCTGTCCGAACAGAACGCCTATTTTGATAAAACAGTTTATCATTTGCACGTGTTCTTGAACGCTTTATCCGTCCATGGTGACTTGGTAATACAAATTGAATGACAGCCAATTTTACAGATGTAGCTTTAACAATATATCCGCTATCAACTGTTAAAGTTCAGGGTCCCCATTGAAGACCCTTTTGGAAGTCAATAGGGTAAAAGGAAAGACCCTTAATACATAAATGTAGTGTATAAATTGATAAATTTAAATGTAGTGTATAAATGGATAAGTTCGGTAAAAAAAGCAATGGTTTGGCAAGCAAAATTAAAAAAATTAAATTTATTTGTTGTTTTCAATTTAAAATACGAAAGAAAATGTTCGTTCGCATTTAGAGAAACAGGCAGTTTGTTTATTGTTAACACTTTTAACAGCTAATGTATAACTTAAATGGATTTGTCTGGCAACTTTATAATTCTTATTACCAGACAATCTGCAAGGCAACCAGGACAATTCAAGTTACAGATACAAAAAAAAAATAAGCGGCAAAAAATACATAAAAAGAAATTGAGAAATAAGCAAATTTTTCTAACCATAAAAAAATTAAACGGAAACATTTTGATTTACAACTTGTTTGTTGTACAATTTAAGTGGAGTCTGCTGCAGGAACAAGTTGAAATATAAAAGGAAAAAAAAACGAGCAAAAAGAAAAATGAAGCAAATCGGCTGATTAGCTAAAAGAAAATTTATAACTTTTTTTACTTTGTAGCCATTATTTTTTTTTCTTCAATTCTACTTTGAAATTCATTTATAATTTGTTGACAATAAGCAGTCTTCAGCTAATAAAGTTTTCTATTTTCTTCTCTGTTTTGCACTTTCTTTTATTTTTTGTACTTTTGAAAAACACATGAACAAATTAGCGAATTTTTTAAAGTTTGTTTGTGTTTATTTTCGATATGTTTCTACTTTTAAATTTTTAATCAAATTTTCTCATATAAGTAATATGTAGAAAACTTTTAGCAAATTTGCCACTTTCAATTAGTCCTAATTCCTGCTACTCGTTTACAAATAAGCACACATGTGTTTACTTTAGGCTTTGTGTGAGTGTGAGAGAGTATTTTTAAAATTGAATGCTTCTTTATGTCAAATGAAGTGACAGTAAAACGCGTCGCGGTTTACACTTTGTCAGTTGCAAATTGTTTTTAATTTTGTGTTTTAGTATTTTTTTTATTTAAAAATCTAAACTGACATGACATCGACTTCCTAGACAAACATCTCACAATCTGTTGTGATTTTTTAGCAACGTTTAATGTTTATACATACCTACAACTGAAGTCAGGGACTTTTGTGTGGGTGATAGCCGATTTGGAAGATCGTTATAAATTTAAAGAAAACATATGTTACTACAGAGGGTACCACTGTTTAAATAGTGGGTTTTGTCGACACTGCTTTGGAACCTTGCTAATAATTCTTTGCTCGTGAAACTCGATTGCATGATTTGTAAAACTGTTGCATATGCGGATGATATTGCTGTGACTGTATCTGGAGACTCTCACAAAATAGAGCTTCTACTCTTTTTGAGAAAGTACGAGATAACACCATTTCCAATACTGCACATTAATGAGATGAAACACATGCATTCCGACATTGCGCAATATCTGAGCACCAAACATTCTGAAAGCTAAACCCCTAAATGCGGTCATTAAAGGCAGCTATTGACATATATGCATGTAGAGAGGCTATAGAGAGGATCTGGGTAGTCGATACAAGGAGGACAAAATGCCTTTTCGCCATGGTAATCAAACTCATACTAATGCATGTTGAAATGGTTTTTACGTGCTAATCGAAAATATCCTGATTCTGATGATCACGGCTGTGCTAAGGACCATGCCACCGAGTGCTCTATGTGTCATAATATACTGGCTGTTGGTCACTTCGTGGCAACACAATTGACTCTGAAGTCTGTGGTCTTGCTTAGTATTGTAGGGGCTATATAATCCCTGTGAATGTTTACTATTATGCTCATACTTCTTCTCCCACAGACGATTTGTTATATATATCATGGATGAATCAACTTCGATTGAGATGCATCTTCTTGTGGTGACACGTTTGAGATCTAAACAGGTGAATACAAGTCAGCGTTTGGGGTGGGTGGTGTCTTTTACATTCCTCGCTTTCAGAAGAAGCTGGGTTTCAGGCTACCGGAATAAGTCAGAGATTTATTACAGTAAACTTGCTGTTAAATATCACTATCTGGTGCTTAAACGGCATCTAGATTGGTTCATAAAGTCCGGGTGTCTCTTTATAAATAGCCGTTTAGCTATTATGGGCACTGGGTCATGTTCACGCTGCTGTCAATGACGTTGCTGTCGATTTGGATAAAGCAAGTCTACAAGACCATTAAATTGAATGATTGGTTAGAGTTTCGTTTTCATGCTTAAAGTCGTCGACGTAAATTTTATGGGTCTGTTCAGACTAGATGATCTACTGTCACTATATGCTCGACATGGATGCTTATATGACTCATATCACAGTTCGTAAGCACTTGTAGAGCTTTCACTGCATCGGATGAGGGGTTTGGTTTACTCTTTAGCTCTCTTGTTAGGTCATTGCTTAATGAGTCCTCATTCAAGGAATCTATCTGTTAATGATTTCTATAGAAGTAGTCAGATGAGGTCTAAGAGATATCGGAGGAACACCTCCTCTCCTAAACATGTTCTTGCGGGATAAGGGCCACGACAATGAGCACTCCGTTTTTATATGATCTGATGGATCTATAGCAGTCATGGGCAAACACATACCACCATGTGTATATTTGTGTGCGTAAAGCAGCAGAGAGAAAATCATAAGCATAAAAAAATCCGCAACGTGATCTTGCTTCTACAAAAGCTGAACAGCAACTGATTTGATTTTGATCTCTGAGATCGTAACAAAGCAACAAACAAGTGGTCATTTTAGTAAAACACAGACACACTAATACACACAAGCTTATAGTGTAGGTGTGTCAACAAAGCGTCAGCAGAATTTCTTGGCCTATGCACGCGTGCATTAGAATTTCAGTTTTGCCCATGACTGATCTATAGGGATTGGACATCCAAATTATCTAATTGAGATACCGAAGTGTGGTCCTTTTCGGGTATAAAAGTGTACGGCTGAGGGATTTACAAATTTTCGTGAAGAAGACTAGTGGAAAATGTTGGAACACCTCCGCTGTCTTTGTCATACTCTCTTATTACAGGCTGGCTGTCTATAGATCCCAACAGGGCAACATTTTAGAAACGCAACACCAAATAATTCTATTCAAATCTGATACCACGGTTAAAGCTTCAACCTCCGTGTGAACTTTAAATGAATTCCACAACATTATTTTCAATTTATTTTAGAGATCGTTCAATAAAACGGCATTTAACAAGCAAGCGGAGTGTGTGCATACCTGGTATAGAGTACACTTACAACAATAGCAACAACCAATCTCGGAGTGGGTTAATGTCAGCATTAAAAGTATGTCTTCACTGTCAGACAACATTTTGCTGACATTGAAAAAAGAAGGCTGTGACGCCAAGCACAGGAGTATATAAGTTTGTAGCTCTGTACAACTTGACATTGCAACCAACAATCAGGACAAAAACGTAAAAACTTTGTAGCAGGGTGAGTAAATTGGATAGAAAGGAAGAATGGAGAATCATCGTTCATTAATTTTTACTTCATGGTCAGTCTGTGTAGATTTTTGTCATTTAATACGAGATAAGAAAACTCCTTCCTCTTGAACACTTTAGAATTTAAGTGACTGACTGTGTGTTGGTTGGAGTTTGTGTGAGAAGGAATTTTTTTCCTTTACATTTAACATTTATGAACAAAGAATTGTGTTTTTTTTTCGAGTCTCATTTTCGTCTTTTATTATCTGCATATTGTTGCAAATGCAGTATGATTTTTATCATAATTTGTTTTTTATATTTAAATAAAAGCACTTGTAGTTTGAGATATAAAAAATAATATAATATAAATTTTATGGTCTACTGCAGTATGTTGGTTAGTTATAAAACAATAATTCACAATATGGCTGGTTAAACCGCAATTTCTGTGCTTTTTGTTGCAAATAGAGCAGAGTTTTTTTCA
Organism: Calliphora vomitoria; assembly: GCA_942486065.2. Classification (NCBI taxonomy): domain Eukaryota; kingdom Metazoa; phylum Arthropoda; class Insecta; order Diptera; family Calliphoridae; genus Calliphora; species Calliphora vomitoria. The sequence goes on along the minus strand of OW818030.2, from coordinate 45,419,595 downwards.
GTTGACAATAAAGTTGTTCGTTCGTAGTTTTGTGTCTGTGTGGCAATTTCTAGCTGTTAAGGATTCCGCTAAATTGTGTGCTGTTGAAATAAAGTTTGTGGATAACTTTAATCACGTACAACAAATTAGGAAATTGGTTGAACAAAAGTTTAAAATGCATTGCTGTTTGCGGCTAAAAAGATTTAATTCAGACTTGGATTTGGTTTAATTTAGAAAACAACGTATTACGGGTTGAAGATGTCGCCAATATTGTAGCACTTGAGAAAAGATTTAGAAATAATTGAGTTAAAAGGTACTTAATAGATATGTTTTTAATTCATTATTCATGGGTGCACGAGATTAGGTCACATGTTGCACAGTGGGGTCGATCGAAAACAAAGTGGTAATAAATCTGGTACACATAGCATATTTTCTAATAAATATTTACTCTAGAATGATATATGTAATCAATATGTAAAATATATTATAATATTTTAATTTTGTATAAAACAGATACATATTATTTATTATATGTTATTATAATCTGTATCATGCATTATCATTTTATATTACTTTTTTTAAATTATATCTAAAATATCATCCAATAAGAAAAATTCTTTAAAATTTATTATATCTGCTTAACTTAAAAGTTAATGATAAATATTCCTGTTATCCGTAACAACAAGAGAAAACTAGATTTTAATGTTGTGTTGAAAATTTGCTTAAGTGAAACGTAGTTATGCCGAAGGTTATTTCCATTTTGCTGGAAAATATAAGTAAAAATCTATATATACATTCAATTTATACTTTTATCTTTATTATACCCTCACCTTCGTGAGAAGGGTATATATAAATTTGTCATTCCGTTTGTAATTTCCACAATATAATTTTCCGACCCTATAAAGTATAAGTATTTTTGATCTATGTATATATCGATTACTAAGTCATAAATATAGACAATATGCATATCTAATGATAGATATATCAAAGTCCATTGCAACGATGTATATAAGGCTATAGTAAGTTGGACCTACAATTAAAATCGGGAAAAACTTTTTTTAACCCGAATTTTTTTCACAAAAAACTCTTTTTTCACTAATAAATAAAATAAAAAAATTGGAAAAAACTAAAAAAAAAAATTTCGAAAAATTTTTTTTAAAAATATAAGAATTTTTAAATTTTATTTTAAAGCATAATTTGGTGAAGGGTATATAAGATTCGGCACAGCCGAATATAGGTATCTTAGTTGTTAAAATAAAAATGTGGAAAATTTAAGAATGTGTATTTTAAAATATCCTTGCTTAAAGAATTTTGTTTAAATATTTTACCATCGAAGAAGGGTGATATATTCAGAAAATTGTAGTGCCTAATATTCATATTATATTAAGTTTATAAAAATCGGACATCTAAGTAATTACAAAGACATGGCTAAAAATATATTTATAGTTTGTTGACTATTTTTCCAAATATTATGAAATTTTTACACAAGATCCTCTCATGGTCCCAATCTGAATTTTGTATGTGTTGGCAACCATCCAATGGCTAATAATACAGGGTAACAAAATCGAAAAAATTTTATAGGCTATTTAAACGATTACACAATTTCAGAGTTATAATATCAAATTGAACCAAAAAAAAAATATTTTTTACGAGAAAATACCAAATTTTTTTGTTTTAAAAAACTCTTGAAAAATCGAAAACGGCAGAATTTATGGCATTATCGCAAAGCCACACTTAATAGGAACAAAATAAGATATCGATCATACTAATCGATAGATTCTTTTCGAATTTATTCACAATTAAGTGAATTCGCTCATTTTCACAAAATTTTAGTTTTTTGTTTGATAAACGGACAGACCCTTTTTGAGATATCATTAATTATGTGGAGAAACGTCTAACAAAATTTATATTCTTTGTTCAATATAACAATGTTTTCGTTTAATATCCTGTGTTCAAAAGAAAATGAGTTTGAGGACAATGTATTAAAATTAGTATACATTACTATGGAACCAATATTGTAAAAATTTAAACTGTATCATTTTAGACTCTTCTTATATAAAGTTTGAACTTTGAACCTCGATATAATCCAAACTATAGCTAATTTAAAATTTTTAAGGAATTAAAAATTTCGTATTGCCACAGAGAGAACCTTTGATCGAAATTTCAGTAAATTTGGAAATGTTAAGGTACGATGCCTTTTCGAAAATTTTGTTTTCTCCCACCGATCAAAATACAAGTAAAATATGAAGCAGCCCTAGCTTCAATTAGATTGACATGGCATTAGCGGAAACGAGAAGGAGGACAAGCAATCTAGGATAGATTGATGTATGGATACCATCACCATGGAAAATGTCAAATCATTCTCAAAGATTTTGAACCTAAATAGGTAAACACTCAGAAAACTACTAGTTAATCTATTAAATGTGGGTAGACTAATATGAGCCTCTATATTAGTCTACCCACAAATACGATTTGCAGAGCGTATGATGAAGGAGTTGAAATACTGGAGCATTATCTGTGTCCATGTTCTACATTGAGACGAAAACACTCTAAAACTATATTGAGGGAAATAAGTTTAAGATAGCTGCAGCAAACATTATTAGAGCGTAGATTGTAAGTTTAAAAACATTTGATAACTGTATTACCTTTTTAAAATTCATTCATTCGTACTTGTTAAGTGTCCCCTTCAAAGTCTCAACAATTAAGAGATAAGACTGATGCTATATGCTTCAGGATGATTAAAGGAGTTTTACACAACTTTCAATAATAACTTTGTCATAATTTCTACCGTATTCTAGTGTTGCACGTAGCTGGAGTGATCAAATTCATATCAAGAGGTTATATTAAAGGGTTGCTCACACCTTAAACATAACATTTGTTATGTGTGAGTTCATTAAACCAATATTACTGAATCATAGTGATTTCAGTGTCATATTTCGTTTGTACATCCAAATCCGTCCTTATATTTATTAAGTTGACTATCTGCGTATATTGCGCTATAGCATAAATACATCGATCTTATTATAGTGCAATTTTACAGCCACAGCAAAACTGTCGATCTAGAAGATGTTATACCAATATTTCACTTTTAAATATACTCGAAAAATACACAACTGCCTATATAAATCTGAATACCTTCGATAATACGATTTTCGGCCTCCCATTTATCATTCCTCGTGGTATATAGCCGAATGAATCTAAAACGTCTTATAGTCGGTTTTTACGTTTTTCTCAAGGTATCTCCAATCAGTATCCATTTCCTTAGAATCTTGGTTTCAATTGGTGTTTGGTTCGTTTTCTCCCATAGCCTTTGGTTCGAGATCAATTACGGTAAAACTATTATTAAACATCTACCCAGGCAACGGATTTCAAGGACTTGTACTGTAGTTGTAGTAATAGTTGCTGCGCTCCACTACTATACATTAATTGAATATGTTTCTTAGTATTCAATAATATGAATCATTGAGGGGTGATTGTCAGCATTTACTATATTCTTTAGTTACATAAAACACTGGCGAGGTAACAAAATGACGATAAGTCATTTTGTTACCTAGTGATCATTTGTAGTGTTGGTTTGAATATCTTTTGTTTTGTCAATGTTGATTTAAAGGTCGAAAATAAAGATTAACTTCACCGCGTTTTTTTTCATGTCCGAGCTCCATAGTTGAAATCTTTCATTATCTTATTTAGACCCTAGGTTATATCTCAAGATGTGTATATAGCAAATTGGCGACATATCCGTTCGGTTTCATAATATCGATCATTTTCTCAGGGATTCCCTTGCAGGTTAGTGCGTTCCATATGTATTGTTCGCTATGTTATCAAATGCTTTTTCGAAATCTGTTCGCCGCTAATCCAACCGTAATTTTCTCAGAATCAAAATAACTTTATTTAATACAAGAATCTTCAAGTGGGTGAATAACTCCTTGACTTCTTCATAATCCATTTGCTCACATTTTGGCATCTACCTGATGCTCTAAGATTTCTAGTCTACATCAAGAAGACTATGCCTTGGTTCATGAATAGATCAATCTATGATGTGTGATCATGAAGTAATTTTCTACCGATGTACATTATTTTGCAGCATTTTCTTTAAGTCGTATTTCTAGCGTTTTAAGAAATATAGAAGATATGTCTACCCATATAATATTTTGTCCCCCTTAGTTGTTTTTTACCGACCATTGATATAAATGTTACATTTAGATTGATTGATTGAATTAACCTTAGTCCTAAAATAAAAACTAATTGCTCTCTAACGAGAGACTGGTAAAATGAGTCTTATCTTAGCGCAGTGCTAGATCGGCTCTATAAAGCAGTGATTTCGTTTAGTGGCATTGTAATTTTATAATGTATTTTTCAAGGACATTCAGGAACTCATCCTTTAGTTTCCAAGTCCCTTTATAGTCAAGGCTTAGTTTTAATTGGACACTTCATTAGATGTCTCTTGGAAGTTTAAAGAACGCAATATAAAGTTTCATCAGCATACGTACTATTGAATATAAAGTCTTCTGTAGCACATAGATTAAATATTAGAATACTAAGTTCAGCCTTCTATATTATAGAAGATATGAAGATGAAAATTGTTTGTTGGTTCTTTTAGAATAAAAATAACAATAATTCCAATAATAATTCAGTTGGATTTTAATCTGTTTCGAACCAATATTTTTAGTGTAGATAGTGGTGCTCTTTTAAACTCGGATACTTGGGATAAGTACAACACCTTGTCCCAAGCAGGGTTCTATTACTAAACAAGGTCGGGTTTGAACAAGTGTCTCGGTAAAACTAGCCGACTAACAGGAAACATTTAATCCCATTTGGGTATATCGTAGAGAAGAAAGCCTTGCAGGGAGCTAAATAAGTATAAATGAAATATGGGCAATTCCACGAGAATGACTACCACGACTGAAAACCCAAAAACCCTTGAAACTTTTTTTCAAGATGATTTGAATAGGAGAAAACACTAAAATATTACTATGTGTCAGTATTTAAAGCTTATTACAACATTTTATTGGAAAAAATAATAGTTTAAACTGACTATAAGTCCCGGTCCACACAGTCAAACATTTCCTGCAAAACATTTTTTAATTCTCTTTTGAAACTGCATTCGTGTCTACACAGAGAAGTTTTTGGTTTTCAGTTTTTGACATTTCTGTACAGAACGAATATGAACGAATAAATGTGAATGACATACTCAACAAAAACTTCATGTACATGAAACAGAGTACCCTTTTCCATTCCTCTTTCCCCTTTCATCGACAAACTCAACTGTTTTGCAGCAAATGTTTCACAGTATGGATGGGGACTAATTAATTTTTTAATTTAATTGGCATGTTTTAGGCTAAAATTGTGGTCAAAACTAAGCTCCCAATTAGCCTATAGTGTGAAATGAATTTGACTATTATAAAATGGTTTATTGAAACCGAATGTATATTTTCTATTAATTTTTTTAGTTTTTGTATACATATATTTACAGAATATATATTGTTTTATTATAAGAGAAAAATCTGTCACGTACGATATTAAATTTTATTTATTATAAAATCATCCAATGATTGCTTTTATTTAAATATGACGGATTGTAAAGGAAAAATATTTCGTTTAGTGTAAGAAATTAAAAGAAAACATAACGCCTCTCACGATTCGCAAATTTTCGCATATTTCTACATGTACCTCAAAACTTCCGTTTTATGTCACGTACGATGCCTTTATTTCGCTCGATATTTTGAAAAACAATGTTTCGAAAGAACTTATTATTTTTTTAAAATATAGCACCCTCTGAATGGAACATAAAGACCAAATTATTTTTCAGATACTCTTATTTTTGGAAAATCTATTCCACTCTATAGGCGTACAAATGTCACGTACGATGACATGGAATTGCCCATATGTGATTTTATTTTAAAATCTTAGACACTTGTGATTTTATTGTGAATCATTCATTCAAAATAAGGAACTGCACTACAATTTATTGATTAAAAATTTATCAATACCTGCGTGAACTTTTTAATGCAGTAAATGCTTAATTAATAAACAAAGGATATTTGTTACCCTTACAACAATAAATTTTTGAAATTTCTTAATTTAGTTCTTACGTAATCTTATCGGTATAATGAATCCTAATTGCTATACAAATGATGACTTAATCATTTGAAAACAATTTTCCTAGCACACAGCAATAAAAATATACTAAATTTAGCAATAATGAAAACATTGAACAGGGCAATAAAAATAACGATTTTTTATTAGTTTTCTCCAATTGCAACATTTCCAAGGAATTCATGGTGGCATTATACACTCACTAAACTGTTCGTTTTGCTATTTTTCCAGAAAATTTAATTTAATTCAATACCAGAAGTCTTAAAAATCTTAAGTCCACTACTTCTAAGAAATGCTAAACAATTGACTAAGACATCGAAAAATAAGAACGCAATAAATGAAAGACAACTACAATGAGGATGGTAAAAGAAAAGCAGAAAAACCTTTTGACAATGTCCAAATATTTATGCTCTAGGTGCCAGGCACAGCAGCAACGACAAGGACAACAAGCAATAAAAATCAAACAAACAATGGATTGTGAACAACAACAAAACACACACACATAAGAGGAAAAAACTAAAGTCACTAACGTTAAAGGATAAAGATATTGCTAACCTAAGTTGAAGACTAATACTAAGACGACAATGTTAATAGCAATAGACAACAGCACAACATAACAACATAAAACGAGTATGAGTATGAGTATAAACATGAACAACAGGAAAATTTTATTTGCCAGCCAGGATAACGTACGAGTAAAAATAATGCGGTCGTTACGCCTCTTAAGCAAAAAAATCAAAAATACAAAACAAACCAACGAAGAAAAGGAATTTTTATTTTAACTGATATGAACACACACTATAACACAAGTAGAAAACCGACATCAATTTGTGTATATTATCTAGGTATGTATATTAGGGTGGTCCCATTGTTATGGATAGTTTAGTTTGTTTTATTAAATGCGCTTTATATATATCGAAAATGTTCTTGCAAGTTCAAAAATATAAGTTTTGTAATTTTAAGGTTTTTAAGTTTTAACATAGAATTATTTAAAGTAATTACTTAGTTTAAAATAATATTTTACAAAACTCATATTAATTGACCAAAACGGTTTTTTCCATTCGAATTTTATTTAAATTTTTAAAAACATATTTTCTTCCCGACCTGATGTTAGCTATGTACATGTTCTATGTGTATATGTTCTAAAAAAATGACATAATAGATATGATATATAAGCGTAAATAAGAATAATTTTAATAAGAATAATTTCCTTGTGATGCTTTAAATACAAAGACTATAGAAGGCTACCGACCACAATCTGTCATAATTAAAATACACACGATTATATGAGGACGATTATTTTGATGCCATCACAGCTACACAACTACCGCACAGTGGGGAAAATAAAAATAAAGTGAAAATAAATCTGTAACTTCTAAACGAATAGCCCGATTTTAATAAAAATTCCCATGGCTATATAGGAGGTGTTGATATGTTTAAGTTTCGAAATTGGGCTTATAACACCAAGGGGGGACCGAGCCACAGTGTCCCAAAAAAGGCACCTCGGGTATATTAAAAATTAAAAATGATTCCAAATTTTGCGTTCCGATTTGAAAGATTTTAATATATATGGAATCTATCGACGAGATCTACAAAAAAACATTGCTTTAGCCATATATTATCTTTTAGAGTTTACGAGTTATTCGCATTTGAAAAATAAAATTAAATTTTTTTAACCTACCTTTGTCCGCTTTTTTGCTAATAACCGATTCTATTCTTTCTCGATTTTCTTGAAATATATTTTTTTGAATTAACAATAAATTTATTAATAATAGTGAGGAAAAGTTATTTAAAAACCTTTACTGTGTCAAAAGTTATGTGCATTCAAACTTAAAAAAAAATAAAAAAGTCGGATTTTCGCAATTTTTTCGAAAAAAGTACTTACAATAATTTTAAATTATACAGAATATAAGAAGAATATAGTTAATGTATTTATAGTTTTACGGGAAGTATTATAAATGCAAAATAATATCAAAATTCATATTATTGTGTGTTCCAGAGCCTTCCGAAGTAGACCTATTTTTTATGTAAATTTCAACTTTCGACAACATTTTCTCAAATCGCATAGCTGCTTTCAAAAAACAAAGAACTGTTTTGAATGTTCCAATATTGTGCAAAGGGATTTCATAGCCCGAGCTTGGTGCCTTCAATATATCCAAAAATAAAAAAAATCACAATTTTGGGATTTTTTAAAAGTTTTTTGGGAATTGTGGGATTGTCAATAACAATTTACTAACTTATTTTTCACTTTTGTATTTCGATCAAAAGTTTCTATATAAGTGTAAAATTTCAATAAAAACGATTCATAAACAAAACTTTTATTGAATTTTAAAAATTAAAATTTTCCAGAAAAATTAGCTACCATTTCTTATTCCCATATTTTTGAAAAAAGTCTTCTATAATTTTTTTAATTTTTAAAAATTTTGTACATTTTTGAAAAGAAGACATAATTTCCTACACGTTGATATATAATATGTATAGCTTTTCATTTCCGCTTTTTTTTATTTTATTTAATTAACCTCAACTATGTCGCACAGTGGTTTAGAAACGTTTTTTCTTTTGGAAATAATTCGGTATCTCGAGAACTATTGGATATTTCGTTGGAGCTGAGGTTTTTTTGAGTTGAGTTACAGTTTTCAGCTTCCTTGGTGGAACGGGGGACAATAGATGGCACCTCAAAATTGGTAACTTCGGGTCTCACAACTTTTTAAAAAAAATATCTAGAATCCATTTATGATCCAAATGAACTGAAATATAAAGGATAAATAGTACAAAAATACGTTTACATGTGTAGATTATCTCTTTTATTTAAAGAAATATTTAGGTTTATTTATTTTTTTTTCGTTTTTAAGATAAGGCGGGTCAACGGAGGGTTGAAAATTTTTTATAAATATCAGCTATAATTGCGATGAAATTCTGAATAAAAAACTTGATAACATTTATCTCGTCCATATAAAAAGTTACACTCATCCAAATTTGAAACATGTACTGGCCCCCATTCTGCCTATTAAGCTCTTAGTCAACTCGAAAACACCTCAGCTGCAACCTTGTGAAATCTCGTTACGATATCTCTAATAGCTCTAGATCACCAAATACTGAACTAAAAAACAACAGTATCTTAGAATGAATTAAACTTTTATTTTAATTGGGAACATCCGCAACAGTTTTTGGAGCCACCCTAATGTATATATCTATCTATATATATATCTATGTATGTTGAGGTCCTGTGTGTGTGAGTTTGTGTTATGCTTAGTTAAGCTCTAAATGATATTTAAATGTTTTCCTATTTTGTTATTGTGCATGTTGTTCTTGTTGTAGTTATTGTTCTTTAGCACAATAGGAGGTCCTTTTTTATTTATTTTTTTTCTTAGCTGACTGTGTTGTTGCTGTATGTGTTATGTCCATTTTCTTTAGAATTTTACAATAAAAATTGACCATTTAAATTGTTTTCAAACATTGTCCAAATTACTAAAAATAAAGTGAAGGTTTTTATCTTTTTCACAAACACTTAAGCCTTGTTATACATACATACATATGGGTGTATGTTTGAATTAATGAACAATTTCATTAGAATAATTATTCAATGTAACTATTAAAATATGGACTTTTTCGAATAAAGGATAATTTTAATTTAACATAACTAATAAATTATAATTGTGTTCTTTTGCTTGCTATTCTTTGTATTAAAAATGTTTAAAGGTTATAAATTATTTGTGACTGTGTCACTCGGTTGTAACCCCATTAATGTCTTCATTCGCTAAAGAGATTCATTCGAAATAATTTAGGATGACGTCCTGGATGTTATTGTCAGAACGATCGTAATGTTCTCATCATATACATGATTCACATTCGTCATATTGTTATTAACAGTGGCGTTCGTTTGTAAATCTAGTCCGTTTGTAAATCTCGTCTTTGGATGTCAATTATGCTGCAGCAGCATAATTGAGATTATGTGAAAAATATGCATATTTATTGCTTTGTCCATAACCAGGAGATATTAGCAAGAATTTTTAGATATTTTTTCTCATTCTATAATTAATTAACGTCGTGGATTTCGGAGTAAATAACCTCAGTATTCTTTCTTGTAAAAATAGTTTCATGTTATTGATGTTTACACCTGAAATAAACGTTCACACGTTGTACTTATATGAAATTTGTTTAGAAAAAACAGCACAATCTTGATTTTCATACCATTTGTAAGCAAATTTGCGATATGTTTTTTAGCTGCAATAATTACAAAATGTCCACCAATAATCCGCCAACATTGGAAGGTTTTTGATAACATTGGAAGATTTTTGAAAATGTAAAACTTGAAAATAGTACGGTAAGATAGTATAGCCACGCAGGTTTCTAAAAAGTATTATTATTGGATGTATAGCTCTATTCTTTAGTAATTCTAAGTCCTTTACATGACCATTTAAGCTTGCGTATTCCCACTTTGGGATCGGTAAGATTGTATTAACGCTGAGGACGAGTATCGATACATATTTGAATATACTATGGGTTTTTTAATATTTAAAGAAACACCCTTAACTTTTCCTAATATTTGAATTGCTGGACACAAATAATACTCAGTTACATGATATTTTGATTCGCCGCTGCACAGTGTGGTAGAACGCAAATCTAACTGGACAAAATTAATAAATGGCGTTGGGTTCACTTCTCACTTATGAAGTAAATAAAAAATGAGTTCAAATATATAAAGGATTATAAAAAGTCAACTTTTCCTTTGGGGTTTTTTACCCATTCCTTTAAAAATTTTCTTTCGGTAGAGTGGAGGTCATACTGGAAAAGTGAAAAAAATGAATGGCGGTCGTAAAAATGCGCAAGATGTTTTTGATTTACCTTAAAGTGAACACTTGAAAGATTAACCCAAATATGGTTTTACAACAGAAATATTCGGAATAAATAGCTTTAACTCTACTTGAAAATACGAAATATTTCATTTTTAGCACATTCTTTTTGGAGGTCATACTGGAAAAGAGACACAAAAATATGCTTCTATTTGAAATCTAAATGCACGTGTTGACAACAACTGACTTCAAAGCTTACTTTTTCCTAATCAGAGCTATAAAAAAAAAATTAATTACAGTTACCTATTGTATTGAGAAGCTGATTAAATGATCAGAGGAATGTTGCCAGACATTTTTTTATTTTGTCCAGATAGATTTGTGATATATCACAGTGTGCACTGCTCCAATTTCTCCTATAGCACATATCTTTTATTAGTTTTAATGTTGTCGATATGGAACACCATTGTTTACCAACTTATCACCACACATCAATTGTAACAAAAAATTTCGGGATTATTCCTGCATTTTCAAGACAGTTAAGTATAACTGATTTTTGTAATTTGAACACCTTCATTATTTAGTAATATGATATCGCATGATATCAAGAATTTAGAAAACTTATACAAATAAACGTATCAGCTTGTATTTATTTATCATCAGCAATATTCATCATCGCATACATTTTTACTGAAGACAAGAATAATTTACATGCAACTCCATTAAGTGATATTGTTAGTGCAAGAAGTTTAGCATGAAAATCACTGTGAAACCACTATTTTCATCTAGAGATATTTGGAGTATTGACCTCTGAACTCAACAAAAGCCTATATTCCACTGAAATATAATTCCTGCATTTGACATAGTTGAGATGCGAAAAGTATATAAAATCGTGCTTCTTCTCTATAGTCATATTGATGAAAAAATAGTCTGAGTTAAGAGAAGTTTGTGGTTACTAGTTTGTGAAGCGATATTGTATAACAGAGAAGTCAAATCAATCTAACAGGTCAGTAAAAAGTCCTTTTATCGTTGTACTTGAAGTTGTACTGTGTGTGAATGATTTTGAATTCATTATCTGCGGTATAGCTTCCAGTTATGATGCGTGGGGAGAGGGCCGGAATACATTCCATCAACCTATAGTTGACGTATTACATTATTATAAAAGCTAGTCGTCCACCAAAACTTAATTATTTATACCACCGAACGATGTTATAGTCACTGGATGATGATGTTCAGATGATAATATCTCATTATCCATCAAAATGGACAGCATATAAAATTGTTTTCATTCCTAGAGGACGAACAGCGCGCTGCAGCGCAACCGATTTCAGACCAGTCATATATACTTAAAACTTTGGAAATAATCATTGATAACCAAATTTGATCACCTCTCAAAATTTTTCTCCTGTGTTTAGCATTTAGTGAGCTGGATCAATGGATAAAAAGGTTCTTAAGGTTTTTATGATTTTTTCTATATTTATCTTAAAAAGTTTGCTATCATGTGAAGGGTTTTTGAAAGACGCTGTAAATGTCAGATCAAAATTATCGTGTATAAATAAACCCCACATAAATCCACCGTATCCATTTTTCTAAATTCAATCTAGTTTGAATTTTTAGAAACCTATTTTCTTCCCGATCTGTTCAAGACAGAAAATTTGTTCCTAAAATGTCTATAAATTCGTAAAAAGATAAACTTTATATTAAGTAATAACCACATTTTTTCATTTATCTCTTAAAATAAATAACAATTAAAATTATAATTACAAAGGAAGCATAACAAATACAATATTTTTTTATAGCACATTGAAATTATAAAGTGTTTAAACCAATAGAAAGCTTATGAAATAATGCTCGTTTTGAGACAAAAAAAAAACTGACATTTTTTTTTGTCTGGAACGAGTAGCTAACATCAGTTCAAGGAGAAAATAGGTATCAACAATTTTATTTTATTTATTAGAAAAATGAAGAAAACCGTTTCGGTGAATTTATATGAGGTTTAGAACGTATTAATTTAAACTAATTACTTTAAGTAATTTTATTTCAAAATTAAAAAAAAAAAACTTAATATGTCTGCCAAAAAATACAAAACATCTAATATTTTTGGAATTGCACAAGAATTCGCCATTGAAAACACCTTCAGAGCCCATTCACATGTAACCAATATTATATATGTTTTCATTGTGAGAAATATGATAACAACTGATAAAAACCTTCGCTAACCTTCATAAGGTCTTCAAAGATTTTCGGGTCAAATTTGACCCAAATAGAAAATATATTTATTAATCAGGTTCCAATTTTAGGTGGTGTGACAGACATTTAGTAGTAGTTCATAATCATCAACTAACTTTCTATAAAAAGAATCTAGAAATAAATATTATTCACCGATGGATCAATGACTTTGGTTGGCAACAATTTCAGATATCGTCACGAATCTGTTTTCCCTGTATGGCGAATGAACCCATTCTGGATATAGGCATTTGTAATCAAACCAACTCTATTTTACGTGATGATTTGGTAGAGAGCTAAAACTACCAATTCAAGTATTATGAGAATGGTGACGATTATGATAACAAGTGAACTTATGAGTACTCTCAGATATTTTGGAAACAAATAGTCGCGCTCTCTGCAGTGAGATTAAACTCCACAAAAGTATGGAATCTGGATCTACCTTACTGAACCCATTTTCGTTCCAGGTTTTATGACGAATATATTATCTACCGGCCTTCACCGGGAAATATGATTCGAAATTGCCTCGAAAATTAAACAGTTTTTCGTAAAATTTCATCGATATAGCATTCGAAATAATGTCGAGATTGTGCGTGTTTTCCTATGTAAAGTGCAGAGCGATAGAGAGTCGAAAAGTAGTTATTATTCTGATTCTAATTTGACAATATTATACCCTTTTAATATATGAGACTTTTATATAAACAAAAAAACTAAGAACTAGGTATAGAAAATTATTGTTCATATATAGATACTAGGGTCGATTAACCGTTAATCGGTTAACCGATTAATTTTAGTCGGTTAACTAGTCGAATAATTTAGAATTGCTTATTTTCAAATAACAAATAAACCGATTTATTTGTGTCGATTAACCGAAATTTCTTTTTTTTCATACTTTATATAGAAATGTAGTTTTAAACACACACATTTTATTTCTTAACTCATGAACATTTGCTTCTAGCAATAGTTTTTTGAAGTATAGCTCAAAAACTGAAACTACATGATGAATTTTGTCCTAATGAGTCTGAGAATGACATGACAAGTAATAGACGAAACTAAAGACATTACTGAAACGAGTCTTTTATTAGAACTTAACCAAACTATTAAAAGTATTCAAAAAACAAAAAGGACTCCAATGTTATAATGGAGGATTTTATATGCTTAAAAAATACTGAACAAAGAACTGGAATAGTCTTTCTTTCTCATGCCTTACTTAGGATTCTTCCATCAGAAAAAAAAATGTTTGTGACAACCATTTATATGATGAATAATTTTACCATATGTTGTTCTCAGATTAAGATATAAGAGCAACATAATATGGTAAATCCTTCATCATATAAATGGTTGTCACAAACATATACATGTTTACTGTAACCATATACTATATGGTTGAAATATTCATGTGAATCGTAAATTAACCATATTATTGTTACCACAATCATATATATAGTTACTGTGACTATAATATTGTTAAAAATGTTGAAATGGTTACATTAACAATGCCCAACTATATTTTTTTTCTGCGTGTACAATCAGTGAGAGAGTTTTTTCTAAGTCTAGTTTTATTAAAACTGAAGAAAAATCGTTTAAAAGGAAACCTTTTAAATTATATTATATTCTTAAAAGATTATTTTAGAAAAAAAACTAAATCCTAAAAAAACTGACATGTGTATATAAAAAGGATCTCAAATACCAATTATTTTTGCTATTACAGTGAGACCTCGATTATCCGTAATGGTCGGGACCGGGAGAATTCTGGATAATAAACTTTCCCGGTTAATTGAGTACCAAGTTTTAGTACATTTTTAATGATGAAAGTTTGTCGATAATGACATTTAAAGCTCCATCAGTTGGATTAAAGTCGTCCAATTTGGTGGAAAAAATTTCACAATAGAATGATTTACTATAATCTTTTAGAACGATTTTCTTAAAATTCTCTCTCACTTCTGGTACTAAGTTATTGTTAAACCATTCTCATGGAAATTGTTTAAAGCTATTTCCAATAACTAATGCTTTGCACTTGTGTGTACCAACAGCATTTACGCAAACTAATGAGGTTAGTCTCTCCTTTGATACCTTGTGTTTGTGAATACCATTTCATTTTTTCTTAAATTTTGAGTGGAATATTTTAGACTTTCCTTCACTGTTAATCCAGAAATTGGAGTTCCTTTAAATCGTTCCATCCATATTCATAAACTGCAAAATCTTCTTTTGGTTCTTCAGCAGTTTTTAAAGTTTTTCGGTTTCCAAAGCCAATAACAGAATCACTTTGTTTTTTATAATGTCTAACACTCCTTACGGCAAAAGCTATCGAAAAATCGATGGCACAATATCAAAAAATGTTGGCCTTACAAATCGATCGAGGGAATTCCCCTTTTTCGTTTTATTCACATTGTGTTAGATAGTTCAAAAATAATCGAAAAAAATTATAATCCCGGATAATAGAGGTAATTGCGGTTAATCGATGCAAAAAAATTTAAATCGATCCAAAAACATTTTCTTTTTCTTTCCCGGATAATTGATGTTGCCGAATCACGGATAATCGAGGCTTCACTGTATTTATTTTTTTGTTGAAATGCTTAAATAAGTACACAAAATTCGTGGTTTTATTTGCAATTTAAAATAGATATTTTCGGTTAATCGAATAATTTAAAATAAACCGATTATTAACCGATTAAATCTAAACCCCGATTAATTATTCGCTCGATTAACCGATTAAACCAGAAACCCGATTAATTGAATACTCTACATGAGTCCCTGGACAGATAAATCTGGTCTTATAAAGATTTGCCAATGACGCAACTTGCATTACTAGTCACTGTTACATAAGCCAGCGACTCTCTTTCAATAACTTTTGTATAAGTGATTTGGGTATAATTATTATATTTTTTATTAAAAATAGGATGGTTGAGTGTGACGATAACCAAGAAAGATAGGACGAGAGCTGTGATGAGTACAAAATATCACAAAGGGATCTATGTGACCAAAGTGAGATATTTTTCGGTCGGCTGTATTTACCTATTGGAACATTTTACAGGGGTGTCTGTATGTATATCTGAACATAACATTTAATAGTTTCCTTAGGTGAAAAACCGTTGTTTTTCTTGATTTTTTTTAGACTAGGGTATAGTGTGCGATAAAGGCTATAGAGATAAGGGAAAATTTAAAAAAGTTGACGATTTTCCACAGATATGTTAAAGAAACATTCTGTTTGTTTGACTGGTTGTATTATTTTCTAATAGCTAGTAAAACCTAGCTAGTTAAGGAAAACACTAAATATATTAGGAAATGTTTAGAAAATCCTAAAAGGATTTCATGAATTTGGTTTATATGACCAATTATCCCTACATATTAATCTATACTGCTTATCTTACCTTAAATCTGCAAACAAAGGCTTAAGTGTATATTCATTTAAATCTCAGTATTAAACATCTAGACACCAACAAACTGCTAAGATCCCCACAATACTCTAATGAACTAATTCCAGGTAAACAAACGTCAAAACACAAAAAGAAAACTGTTACCAAAACGAACACACAACGATTCAATAACAAATCGTAGAAGGCGTGCTTTGGAAAAACCATGAACTGAAATTCAAAAAGAAAAGAAGGTAAAAATTAAATTGTTCTGGTTAAAACCCATAAATAGAGCTGTCACAGGAATTTGGTTTAAGAGACACAGGACTTTAGAAAAAAGGAGAATAATAGAAATATAAAACAAAACAATGACTTGTTAAAAATTTATTTTTATTAATGCTCAACCTTGACCACACACACAACAGGCTGATGGACGATTTAATACCAGACCAATGTGCAGCCAAACAAACAAATAACCAAAATGGAAGAAAATAATATAAAGGCAAAATGAAAGGAATAAGACTAAAATCGATAATCACTTCAAAATATTAGCAATAATCCTTAAATGACCAGATACATTTCCATAGTTTCAATAGAGATAATAGTACTTGTACTGTAATCATACAATCATAAATATTTCTTTTTTCAACTATAAAAATAAATATTTTGTGTTGGGTAATGACAAGATGTGGTTTTATTTTTATTATGAGTTTGAATTTTGTTAGTTAATAGTATTTAAGTAGAATAATATTGAATAGATTTCCTTGTATTGAAAACACTCAGAATAAATATGATTTAATTTACTTAGACTTCATAAGTTCCACCGTGAAGAGCTATTCCTGCTCATAAATTTAATTTTTCAAATATTTATTCACATTGACATTTATTTTAAGAAATTTCCCTTTTCCTTCAACTAATTATACCAAGTGTTTCAATAACTTTTTGTCATCTGTTTTTTATTAGTACGATTCCCCAAATATTTACTTAATATTTTGTTGGTAGGCATTAAGCATTATGCCACCCAACAACAGATATAAATGTTTATTGTATAATTGCATGTTTCTCTAATAGAATATTCATATGTTTGTTTCCCAAACTCTCTAAGAGTAAACTAATATTTTATGATGCATGACAGCCAATAAAACATTTTTATAAGATCGTAAACATGTCAAATTTTGTGCATGTGGGAGCATGTCTACATAGTGTACAAGCATGTATTGGATTTCTTTTATTTTGTGTTTTTCATTTTTGGTAATTAAAACCAAAACAAAGCATTCGTTAAAAAAAAAAATTATGCAATAAATAAAGGTTTTCTCTCGTATAGGAAAACAATTTGAAATTCTAAATTAATACCACCTGGATAACGCCCCAAACATGTTGTTTCTTTAAATTAAATTGAATTCAACTGGAAGTTGAACCCGTAAATTGGAAAAGTTTAGTGTGTAATAAAAATCAAAAAATGAAAAATTACAAAAACGATTTTATTGATATTTAGAGCACACCCTTTTTGGGTTAAAACTACAAGTAACAACGAACATTAGACATATTAATAAAAACAAGAGATTTCATTTTTAATTTAAAAACAGACAAATTCCGCGCCATAATAACTGTAAAATTAATGTTGTCATAATATTCGAGTGAAAATATTGGGGAGAAAATTTTAATTTATTCTACTTAAAAGAAGGTAGTTTTTATAAAGACAGATCTCAAAACAGCATTCCACATATTTACCTTCCATCCAGTTACCTGAGACTAATGGTATTTTGCCAAATATGTTGCAAAGAGTCATCGAATATTTACGCTCTGCCTTTCTCTTTTGCATGTTTCGGCCAACTGGAGGAATGTAGAGTCGTTTTTATTTCCAAAATGTATGAAAAAAGTTATGAGAAAGTAAAATACTTTGTAAGAGTAAAAGAAACATCTTGTGAATGTAAATGGCATACGAGTACAATGGCAGCCTTCTTAGACCTTTATTAACCTGGATGTTAATAAAAGTAACCATGTTGAAATCAAGAATAGTAGTGATACTAGTATGAGTTATTTCCGGATTTAACAACCCAGCAAAAATTTTGTAAATTTTTGTAATGGCAACTAATTACCACATGCCTTATTTTGTAATGAGTGGTGGTTATTTTATTTACCAGAATAGGTACTTATTTTTGTACTGGTTGGTAATGAACTTTTGCATTTAGCACAGCTATCTAGTGTGTTTGACTGAAAAACGAGAGGTTAGCGGTTCTACACCAGTCAGCGCCATTCATTTTTTTGTTCAGATTATATTAATTTATATGTTAATGTTAAAAGCATTGTTAACTTACAATAAAATAACTTGTACATGGAGCAGTGGGTTAGCAGCTTGACTAGCAAACACAAGCAAATAATGCGACGGTTCGATACCCACACGAGGCAATATTTTTCTTTTTTTTTTTTAGCTACAATTCTTATTGTGAATGTAATACATATAATTGAGCTGAATGTAAGTATATTTATAAGTAGGACCCCTGAATTTTTAGAAAATCTCGAACAACGGTAAGTAGTGTTTCAGCCAAATAATAAGTAGTTACCAGTTTGCTCCAATATTACTTGCTGGCTTACTAAGTAAGTAAAGTTTTTGCTGGGAAGTGACATCATGTTCAATGCTTTGGGGTTACTCAATAACTGGACAGCGGGAAGTGGTTTAGGGGAAAACAGAACTTGTACCGGCAGCAAAGGAACTGTGAAATTCCTTGGATTCCAAATTATCGTGGAAACTTATTACTTAAAGGAGAGTCAAGAGGTCAATGGTGACCTATTATACCTGTCGTAATGGCTTCGGTTAAAAATGGGGACTTAGTCCTGTATACGGTTACAGTACGTCCAATTCTTACATTTAGATCTCTGTTATGGTGAATTGCGACTGAAAAATATGTCAGAACCAGCTATACAAGGTTCACAGATATGCCTACATTGGAAACACTGCTGCTCTACTAACTAAGGACTGAGATCGTAAAATTCTTAACACACGTTTTTCATTAAAACTTTTAACCCAAGTATTATTTGATTTTTTTTTTTGGCTGATCAAGTTACCTTTGCAAAGCATGTCAGTTATTATGTTTAATGTCAATTATGTTCATTTGTTGTTGATCTGACTAAAATGAGTGACCAGAAAAAAGTGCGTACTAAAATTATTAAATATTTTCAACAAAACCCAACTTGGTTCTACAAAATGTTGGCCAAACAATCAAACTACCGGGAGAACTTGTCCGTTGATATAAAACCTGGTTCAGTTAGAAGGAATGCTTCACATGATGTTTCTAGAGCCAAAAAAATAGATAGCATTTTCACAAGAGCTCCCAACACCTCCGGTAGGAATGTTTACAAAAAAGGATGCTTCCATTCATAAGACTTTTTAGTGTGTCCACTTATTTTTGGCCTGATTTGGCATCTGTCACTTTGGTAAGAAAGGTCTTGAGTGGTAAAAGGATAATGTGGTATTTGTACCAAGAGAGGCAAATTCTCCAAACTGCCTGGAGCTAGGGCCAGTGGAGAAATATTGGGCTCTTGTTAAAAGAGAATTGAAGAGCACAAAAAAGGTGTCCAAAAGTGTGGTAGATTTTAAACGGAGATGGACAACTTGTTCGAAGAAAGTGACAGAAATCTCTATAAAAATCATAATGGTTTTCGTTTTCGAAAAAGGTTCAAAATTTCATCATTAGTGATTAGAACTATAAAAATATTTTATTTTGTAAATTGTTACAATAATTCCAATCAAATAAAAAAAGATTCAAAAAAAGTTTAGTGGTTTCATTTTTATTAACATTTTTATTAATATGTATGTTAAAAATTTTTCGATCTCAGTCCTTAAGTAATCATATATTTATAAGTTATGGTAAGTACTTGTCTCCAATGACACCACCGTGTTAAAATAGTCTGTTGAAATGCTATTGTGTAAGTAGTGCAGTGCCAGAATTAAGCATTTTAACTCATTACTTTGAAATGAAAGTTTATGATGGGTTAATCAATCCTGCCTTAAAAAAATAATTTGTATATATGTTTCAACTCTTTGCTGCTTCTTTGGTATGTGGGTTTAAATTTGTTTCCAGATAATTAAATGGTTTAATTTTCAGCTTAAATTTTCTTGAGAACTTTATTTATCTACTTGTTTTCTCAATTCCATTAATTATGTTCATTCAACAACAAAACCAGCAATTACAGTGATTGTGATTTTATTTTATTTTTTAATCTTGTGCAATGTACGAGTATTTAGATGCAAAAAAAAAACGGAAATGGATTAAAAGTAAGCTGTTTACTAAGTACGAGGGTAGGGCAATCATTTTGTTATATTCTATAACTAAAACTGACAAATTCTAGTTTTCAGTCAGATTCATTTGACTGTAATCTGCTACTATTTGAGTACACATTTTTTAATTATATTTGCATTATATATTTTTTTGTCATATCAACTAAATTGTTGTTACTATATAAATAAATACAATTTGATATTTTCAATTAACTGTTTGTTTACTGATTATTTGATTTGGATACTACATTAATTGTTCCCTTTTACCAGCTTTTACTGTATTCAACAGATGAGTTATTCATTCATTTAATAATAGTTAAGAAAACAACTGTATGTCTAGAATTAATGTACACAATAACCAACAAAATGACAGCAACAAACAAAATAACCACAAAGAAAAGGAGCCAGTAGTTGGAATAAAAATTATGTGTAAACAATTCCATTTCATAGTTAGAAGTTGTTTAATTTAATTGCAACCATGAGCATATGAGAACGTATAGGAAGATGTCTGTCGAAGTACGAAAAAAATTTCCATTTTCAATTAAACATATTTGAACGTTTCAATTTCTTTTGCTTATTTTTTTCCTTATTTTCTATTTACTTCTTCCGTTTTGTATGCTACATGACAGCAGAATAAGATTTAAGTAATATTAGTTTGTAGGACTAGGTGCAACTTTAAAAATAACTTATGGACACTACATCAGATATAATCAATATTGGTAGTAACCCTCATCCTCTAAATCTATAAAGAATAAAACCAAAATATGTATAACCATCTATTTAGGCGAAAATTTTAATATAATTCGAATATAACTTACCTACCAAAGCTACATACTAAAATAGTTTTGGTCCCAAATATGAAGTTTTTAAAATTGATTGCAAAAGCTCTCCCTGTTTACGAAACTTTCTTTTATAAATCTCTATGACATATATATGTCTATATTAAATACTTTACCTTAGCTATGGGAAAAACAAGAAAACAACGGACGGAAATTGAAAGCCTAGGACTGATAAGTCTCTGATGTTTTGAGCATTTGTCGTTTGATCCAACTAACAATATTGATGATCACATGCACTACATCGTCGAAAACTTGATCTAAGGTCTGAGATCGACAAAATCTTAACATACAAATATGTTAATAAAAATGAAATCACAAAACTTACAGTTTTGATCTTTTTTATTTGATGGAAATTATTATTACAATTTACAAAAAATATTTTTATAGTTCTAATAGTGATGAATTAATGAACCTTTTCCGGAAACCCTTTCATTAATGTTTTTATAGTGCTTTCTGTCACTTTGTTCCAGCACGTAGTCTATCTCCGTGGACACCTCTTTTGTGCTCTTCAATTCTCTTTTAACAAGATCCCAATATCTCTTCACTGGCCTAGCTCCAGGCAGTTTGGAAGATTTGCCTCTCTTGGTACAAATACCTCATTACTGTTCTTGTACCACTCAAGACCTTCCTTACCATAGTGTCACGCCAAAAATAAATGGACATATTAAGAAGCCTTACGAATGGAAGCATCCTCTTTTGTAAACATTCCTTGATGTAAATTTCGGTATTTATAGAGCCTTTTGTAACAAATGTTTGGCTTCTTTTGTCGCAACTGCATATTGCTTGCCATGCACAAGAACTTTTTGGGAAAATTTTCTGCTTTTGGGTCCTAAACTTTTCTTCAACATTCCCGAGAGCATCAGCAACATCAAAATATTGACCCGGAAGCTACGAAAAAGTTTCGTCATCCATTATGCAGCAGGTATACTTTTTTTTATAAAATTTTACTTCAATAACCGTGCTCTGTTTTTGGCCTCAAAATTTTTAGCAGAGTTCCTGTCAGAACTTTTTGATTCTTGTATGTTTTTAAACCTGCATTGGGTTTAACTTTTCTTACCAAATAGACCGAATACTGAGCTAACCGGACTGCTTTCCTACCGGATGTGTTGGGAGTTCTTTTGAAAATGCTTTCTATTTTTTTGGCTTAATACACATCATGTGGAGCATTCCTTCTACCTGAACCAGGTTTTCTATCAATAAGGCAAGTTCTCACGATACTATTTAATAACATTGGAATCAGTTGGACGGCAGACCTTTGATTGTTTTGCCAACTTATTGTAGGACCAAGTTGGGTTTTTTTTTAAATATTTAATAACTTTAGTGCCCACTTTTTTCTCGTCACTCATTTTAATCAGATTAACAACAAATGAACATAATTGATATTAAACATAATAACTGACATGCTTTACAAAGTTAACTTGATCAAAAAATATAAAAATCAAATAGTACTTGGGTTAAAAGTTTTAATGAAAATCGTGTGTTAATTTTTTTTCGACCCCAGTCCTTAGTGATGTCCAAGGGCCAACAATGTCATGATAATTAAGATACATCTAAACTCTTTTTATATGATAATCTCACAATGAGGACAAAAATACGATGTTTCTAATCAGAATTACGATGATATACATATTAAGGGAAATATGGACTCCGTTAAGATTTTCGATTGGAGAACTCTGTTTAAATGCTCTTTCTGATCACCATTGCACAGTGGCTTAGAAACTTTTTTTTTTGGAAATAATTCAGTATCTCGGGAAAATGGTTGGACTCAAGGTAATTTTGAGTTGACTTGCATATCCAATGCTTCCTACCGCTTATGGGGGCAAGTGCGTGGCTCCTCAAAGTTGGTCACCTCGAGTACCGAAATTTTTAAAAAAATCGGGAAAAATGTGTTCCAAAAACTGAGTTTTTTTAGAAAAGTGCCTACTGTGATGTTATTTACCGTGTGATAGTAAAAAACTTTGTAAGTGTTTGAGCAACATATAGGGTTATACAAATATGGAACATCTTTGAAGATCGGTACTTTTCCTTTTTTGGATAGCTTTAGTGAGCCAAGTTTTACCTTACACGCTTTAGCATTAAGTTCTCTTTCTGGGTCATATACAAATTTTGTATAGTCCCGAAGAAAAATTTTTTCTACAGAAGAAAAAATATAGGGACTTTTTTGGGAAACGTAAAAGATACGGCCCTTTTTACATCTTCCAAATTTGGATGCGTCTTACTTTTTATAGGTACAATATAATTTCTAACAAGTTATTCCTATTTTATTTAAAAAAAAAATGTCGACAATCTGTTGGCCCGTCATCTCTAAAAAAACCATAATATATCTCTTCAACATATAGAGGTAACCTACATACGTAAGTGTATTTTTTGTAGATCTTCTTAAGGACTGAATTTTTGACGATTTTTTTTTAAATTACCACAGATGCATCCTATGTAAAAAAGGTCTCTGTACCTGATGAAACCCGATGGTAACTTTATGTATGCAAAGCCAAGTTAAGTTAAGAATATTTCCCTCATACACGCAGAAAAAAAATATAGTTGAACATTGTTACTGTAACCATTTCAAATTTGTGCATGGTTACTGTAACAATTTCAAAATTTTTAACAATATTATAGTCACAGTAACAATATATATGATTGTGGTAACAATAATATGGTTAATTTACGATTCACATGAATATTTCAACCATATATATGGTTACAGTAACCATGTATATGTTTGTGACAACCATTTATATGATGAAGGACTTACCATATTATGATGCTCTCATATCATAATCTGAGAACAACATATTATGATAAAATTATTCATCATATAAATGGTTGTCACAAACATATACATGGTTACTGTAACCATATATAAGGTTGAAATATTCATGTGAATCGTAAATTAACCATATTATTGTTACCACAATCATATATATTGTTACTGTGACTATAATATTGTTAAAAATTTTTAAATTGTTACAGTAACCATGCACAAATTTGAAATGGTTACAGTAACAATGTTCAACTATATTTTTTTTCTGCGTGTAAGTATTTTAAAATTTTTCGTTTTTCCCAAATTCGAAGGAGCGTTTTGACTCGTCTTAATTTTCTTTATATTTTTTCCGAAATATTAAACATTGATTTAGTAATGGATCTGTCACTACTAAATCGATCTTATTTTTGGATCACATCATGTAAATATATGAGCTCAAATCAAGTTCTGAATTCTAGAAAAAAACGCATTTTGAATCAATTACAATCTCCACCATACTTGAATTAATCTTACTTTTAATGTCACATCAATCATGGATGCAAAATTAAATCAAGCTGCAAGTTTTAATAACAAGTAAACTGTGTAATGTTGCGCTACATGAATTCGTTCCAGAATCATTTATTTTTTACTTGTTTTAAGAAAAACTCAACTTATCGTAATTATAATATTCTTACACAGAGAAACAACAGTTTTTGATGTTCATATCAGGCATATAATTTGCGATAATAACATTTGCTAAAGGGACCGACAGTATATATGGCCTTGTATGATGTGGTTTCTGCTATCAGGGTGCTTGAATATATACAAAGTACTTGAGGCTCGATGTAGGGGTAGATTATGTTTGTGCCTTTCCTATTGAACTTAGTTTTGAATTAAAATCTATTCACAATTAGTGAAAGTAAAAAAACGCGGATAAGTTGAAAAAAATAGTCTTGATCCTTATCAAGGGATAGTTTCGAGTTAGTTGTTAATTTTTAAATATGTAGAGCTTCCAACCATTCGACTATACCGAACACAATACATTCCCTGCTTATTTATTTTTACTACGTTATGTTTTCTGTTTAAAGCTGGACACCATTTGGTTGAAGTTTTATGCAACAATAGTGTTAAGGACATGTTTGTACTTGTAATTTCATTTAGTTAGTTTTGCAACATGAATAAATAGAGAGAATGAACGTTGTTTTTTAAATTCTTCTTCCATTTTGTTGGTTTTTACACATTGTAAACTTTATGTAAAATTCTAATAGTTTTTATTAACAAGCCATGCCACCATCACCAACACCTATGGTCAACAAACAGCCAGCCAGCCAACCAGCCAGCCATCCGTCCACCCAACGGTCACGGTTAAAATGTAGTGGTAATTGAAAAAAAAAAAACAACAAATGAAATGTTGTTGTCACCATCTGTTTCGCAATTTCGCTTCACACACGCTTCGCCTGACATTCGATTAAGTTTTATGCCAATTATTGAGTGGAAGACAGAAGAAGAAAAAAAGAAAAAAAAACACCGGAACCTAAAACTAAAATGTTGTTTGGTATGTAAAATGTATCCCTACAACAACTATTAAAATTCAGTTAAAGTAACTGTGATTTTTTTTATGTTGTTGATTTAACCACTTTATGTGTGCGACTACATTGTTCCATTGGTC
Source organism: Calliphora vomitoria (assembly GCA_942486065.2). Classification (NCBI taxonomy): domain Eukaryota; kingdom Metazoa; phylum Arthropoda; class Insecta; order Diptera; family Calliphoridae; genus Calliphora; species Calliphora vomitoria. Next base: position 45,393,624 of record OW818030.2, on the reverse strand, counting down.
TCGCCAAGAATTTTTTTTTTTAATTATATTTTGTTTGTCGACATTTATTGTGTTGGTGGTCAAAAGTTTATATACAACACAGCAACAAAAACAACAAGAAAAGTCTGGGCTTTTTTATATCCATTTAATATGATTTGGCTCCAATAACCAAAACTTTCAGCCTACTCTCCACTCATCCATTCATTCATTTAGGTATTTAGATTTATACAATCTAAAATGGAAATTTGTTATTGGTTTAATAGTGGTTTTCTTCAACAAAATTAAAATGTCAAAGTTGTTTTCCTTTGTATCGTGCAAAATGTTTAAACTTGACCGCAGTATTTGTTGAACAACAAAAACTTTGTATTTGGTCGGTTTCTCCCAAACGAATAATGGATACTAGTGAAGCGTGGTAGTCTATGGAGAAGTATTTTAATGTTAAATGGTTCATTAAGTAAAATAAGTTTAAGTTTGGTTGTATAGTCAAGTGGTTAGACAAACATTTTGTTGGTTTGTTTAGAAGATGTTTTTGTGGAACTTTTCCAAGGGTAAGGTTAAGTTAAACCTGAGAGTGAAACGCGTGAATCCGTCATGGGTCCATTTGAGATACAAGGTGTCAGGAAGAAATAATTCCCCATAAGTGACCACTTTGTAAACTCCTGGGAATTAGACGCGTGGATTCTCCTTGGGTCTCGTTGTGATACCTGGGAGGAAGTGAACAGGAACACAGAGAAAAAATATTCGTTGTCACAATCGAATTTGTCCTACTGAAAATTTTTCTGTGTGAATTAATGCATCCAGCCTTCTGACGTCCTCATCCAATAGATTTATGACGTCGTGAAAGAAGAATTCGCACAGTCTTTCAAATATTCGGTCCCAAAGGGTTTAAGTGCTTCACTTCTCCATAATAATAAACCTTACACAGAAGTCATTTTATGGGAGATTAATCTCTTACCGTACACGCTTATTAGGCAGTGAATTGTAATCACTGCAACCACATTTCATAGTTGATCAGGCGGAATTTTTAACAATCATATTTGAACCATATTGTCGCACAAGAGATCTCAAGGGTCCACACTGGACCCATCGTTTACGCGAAGAGAGACATATACCAACCAATCGTCGCACAGTGGGGCAGAATCAAAATTTTTGAAGGAGGGAGTTTTAAAGTGGCATATTTTTGAATATAATTGAGATATTGAGTTGAAATTTTCTTTGTAATATCAGAAATTAACTTATCTAAACCAAAAAATTAGTTTGGAAAAAATGTGGACCAAATTGTTCCTAATATTTGCAATCCTATCAAAATTTTGATAAATATTTTAGTTTTAGAACTCAATAAATATGTAATAAAATCTTTATTTATTAACAAAACTAAACGAAATTTACAGGGTTTTTTAATTTTCTCATTCTAAATAACAAAGTGTAAAAAAACTTGTCAAAAGATCAAGGGGAATCCCGCAATTCCTAAAAATTGGAGCGAAAATCCCAAAAATGGTGTTTTTTACAATTTTGCCCACAGGTTCTACATTTTCTTTGGGGCCGGGAAAATGCTTTAGAAATAAATAGGAATCACATCAAGGTTTCCAAAGCTGCTTTCCGTATTCTGCAGCCAGCCTTAGGATTTTAGAACATGTGGTCCAAAGTTAAAATATTGATCAAAAATAGGTCAAATTCCGAAGGTCGTAGGGGCGACATATTTGAAAAATATGACATGTTTTTTATACCAAAATATTTTCCGTAAAGATATCTTACAGAAAAACATAAATCTGTTATATGTTCTTAAAGAAAGTTTTATTTTAATAAAAAAAGAGTTAAGTCACCTTTTCACCCAAAAAACAGCAAAAATCTAAAAATTTTTGAATTTTTAAGTTTAAAATCGTTTATTTTCGAATCCGTAATAGATATTGCTCTGAAATTTTTTGCATATAATTTAGTTATCTAACTTATAAATTTGAGTCCATTCGGTTTAAAATTACGCCCTATGTTTGTAAAAAAGCGGACTAAGATATGGCAAAATTTGAAAATTTCAATTTTAAAATGCTTATAACTCGGAAATTATAAGAGATATATACCACACGCATGCATGTTTTTTCAAGAGCTAGCCGAGCGCTTTCCAAAAATTTTAAAATCTTTGAAATCGGATGGGAAACAAAAAAATGGCACGTGTTTAAAAATGTTACATGTCGAAGGTACCCTACTTTGAGCCCCCATAGCGCTGCGCCTGGAGCATTTGTAGGATCTATTTTAATAAATTTAACTTGAATACTCCTTGGCTACCCCCGCGTCAAATTTTGTCCCGATCGGACCATCCATTTAGAAATGCCAGATTTATTTTCAAAAAATTTAGATTCTGCCTCACTGTGCGTCGTGAATTGAATCGTAAAATTTTCTTGATTTTTTACAAGAATTAAATCAACAAAAGTGTGCAAATGCCACAGTTCAACTTTTAGTGATGGATACTGCATACGAATCCATCATCTTAATATCCGCCTCCGATAGATTCATTAGGTCGTTCAGAAACGAATTGCCCATAGTCACGGTCTTGATTCCCGAATGAGGAGGGCAAAGACATATCAGATATTATATATTTTCTCCGATTCGATACCGAACTAGTCAGACTTATAATATTTTCGGTGCATAGACGACATAGAGACTGAAAGAGGAACTTCAACCAATCAGTCGATTTTCTGGTCTTGTAGTCGAGAACCGGTTTTGGCCAATTGGACCTCAACTGAAATACAAGATCCAGGTTAGAATGTCGCTTCATATTATTAAGAGATAACCTTTCATAAACTAATCTTGATGTTGTGCAGACACGAAAGATCGATTTACTGTCGGATATTCTGATGCATATTATGTAGTACCTCAGCTAATTTACTGCCCTTTTTATATAGATTTCAGCTTAACCCATTAATGCCCGACCCCCGAATCCGTTGTCCGATTTTGATGAATTTTTATACGGACAATACATAAGACATTTATATTGCCGTGAATATTTTTAATTTTTTATCTGCCATACCTGAGTCTGCAGGGTATGGGTATTTTTCTACCCACTTCGGCATATATGGGTTCTAAAATACATGTTTTTTTTAATTAGCTGCTTAGAAAATAGATGCCCTTAACGCATTTTTTTTCGATGTTTTGATGATTACGTTGTAGATTTATCAATAACTAGCTACAGGCTCAGATCCATAGGGGAGAATAGGAATCCCCCCCAAAAAAACCGAAAATTTTTCATATAAAACAGGAAAAAAAAAGGAAAAATGTAGAACAAATTTTAAATTTAAAATGGTTGACCTGGATCCTGCTTAGCTATCATATAGATGGTGAAAAGTTGAAACCAAATATTTAACAAGTTGTGTTATGTTAACCATTTACCATCAATAGATCTACATAAGTATGGCTTGATAAAAAATCTTGTGACATTTTTTGATAGAGAAAATGAAATTCAATAATAAGTCGGTAAAAATTGACAAAGTTCTAAAAGTAATTTCTTCAACATTTTAAAGTTTTAACACTTGTTGGTTAATAATTATAAATAGATGAGGAAAATAATCACGCAAACCACAGATATTTCACAATAGATAAGGTTGATACTTTTAGAAAATATTATTTATAATGTCGGATGAAATTCAATTAACCAATGAAATCAACTAATGATTTAAAGTTGTATCTTGTATTTTTATACCCAATCCAGAAAATTGTACTTGTAGCTTAGGAAAGTGGGACTAATCACCTGGATTTTTTTTTTACTGATAGAGGACATCCAATAATACTTGATACAAGGAAGGCATTAGGGACTTCCACTCCACCCGTTTTCTAAAGCCACTTATTTTCGAATTTTGTGATTTTGTAAAATTGTTCAACTTTGGCCCACTAGTTCCCCACCAAGGCATGGCCTAATAATACCGAAAAAATTATTTCAGTTAGTTCGATTCTTACTTTATCATTATCCAAAAGAAGATTTTTAATATCACGTTCCTAGAATTTTTCAAAAATTGCTCTATTTTTGGGTATTTTTCTTCCCATTCGGGTTAATAACGCTACATAGATTGGGCAGATTGAAACTCCACCGCCTTAGAAATCACCAAAATGAAAAAACCACTAACATTTCCGCCGCAGAATAGGATTCATATGTGTAGATCTTGCACGTGTCAGTCCAAGAAGGTGAATTACCTAGCGAAGGTGACCTGTGATCCGTGAACGATAAAAACGTTTATTAAGAAAGGGTTTAAGTGTGCAATAGTCAACAATCACAGGCATATTAATGACACATCTCATGGTTAATATTTTCTAGTTTCCATACTCGTGCATTCCTGAGTTCGACCACTCGACAGAGACAACTGTTTAACCATGAGGTTAGCCGGCAATCAGTTTATAATAACAAGTAGAGCGCTTGTTGGCGTATTCTGTAACATACCCATGATCATCAGTGTAGAAGTCTGCAGGATATTTTCAATGATCCCGCAGTATGTAGATTTACCGAGTGCTATCCACTAAACTAGTTTACATTACATACATGTCGAATAGCCTTTTAGCGTTACTTGGATAAAAACCCCAGGTCATCCTTTTTGCAATAGCTGCGTTTAATGCCCACAATTGGATGTTTAAACTCCATCTGAAAGCCTGAGTCGCAGCTCATTAAAGACGGTAGTGGAAAAGTTATTGTCTTGTACTTTTACGAGAAGAGTATGAGTACGTTTTTCAATGATTTAGTGCTCCTGCGACTAAGTCGACATTGTGAAATTCCTAAAAATTGTGAGAAAGTCACCAAGAGTTTCTCAGAAACATCCACTGCAATATCATATGCACACGCATCAGTTTTTCACACAATGCAGTGAAGTTGCATTCACACCATGGAGTCCAGTTACAAAGTTCCAAAGAAGTGACCCAATTCATTCCATGTATTTTGAACAAAATTTGACTGATATGAATTCAAGTACGATACTTTTAACATTATCTAAAAATGAAGTCGTGGGTATTTTAAGCAAACAGATTTATCGAGCCAGACTGTTGAATGTTTAATAATATCTTTAGTAATTTGATGCTGAATTCAGAAAAGGTTTATTGAAAACATTTGATATTAAATTCCTTTAGTACTTAGTATTACATTCTAATATACATTATTATAAGTTTGTAAATTTAACCTACAATAGAAATTCATTACAGGTAGCTGTCATACCTTTATTTGTAACAAAAAAATTTAATATTAGCAGGCAACTTATATTTCAACAAATTTTTAAAAACCTAATAATCTTATCAACATCGATCACAATACAAACTCTTTGTTTCTAAATGAAATAAAATATTTTATACAAAACAAAAGCGACAAACAACTACCAACATTTCTGTAACACCTTAAATTAGAAACGGATATTTAGCAGCAGCAGATGCAACACAAGTTGCATAAACATCCTCTTAGTTCATATACATGTTCTAGTTCTTGAAAACTGTGTGAGGTCTTCGGCTTATACTACACTTTGCCTACAAAAGGAAAAAAATAAGAAAAACACAGCACACTCCATTACCAAGAGCCAAAGACACTGAGTGAGCGAGTGCAAAGAGTTTCAAATTTCCCTTTTTTTATGTTCTGTTGATTTTGCCATTGAAACGCAACGGGTGACCTTCAAAATTTTAATACGAAGAAAACAAGACTGTAAATAAAACTCTTCATTTCTTTTATTATTTTTTAAATCACATTTAAAATAAACAAAAACAAAATTATTCCAAAGTAACACGAAGAACAAAAATCACTCACTCATGGTGACACTTGAACAAAGAACAGAAAAAAGCAACAACCACATCACACACACAATCAGTCAAAAAGGGTAAATTCTAGAAACAAACAAAAAATTGTTTCCAATTTAGAGAAATACGAATAAACATACACACATAATCTTACAAATAAGTATGTATGTGCGTGTAAGGATATTTTGTATCAGGGATGAACAATTTAGTATAATTTGAAAAAGTTCAAATTTAAAATTTTTTTACTTCCACCTAAAATTCGGCCTCTCTGATCTCCATAAGTATGATATTTATTTGAACAAATTTTGGTCAATATGAATAATAATAGACCAAATGTTCTGGATGGAGCCCAAAATGTTAGCCGGGAAAAACTTTCATTGCTAATATCCAATCCAAAACAGTTGTTCAGAATTCAGGAGGTACTTTTGCATAGCCATAAAAACCGATAAAACAAATTCCCGCTTTTGACTTGTTTTAGAAATTTTTATTTTGGAAATAATTCGGCAGCTCGTGAGCGACGGAATGGCAGCAAGCCCCCAAAGTTGCTCACCTCAAAAGCAACTTTGGAGGCCCACGCACCAGCCCACGCAAAGTACGAAGCCATGTAAAGACAAATCAACTCAAAAATACCTCAGCTAAAGATGTTTAAAATTTTATTGAGATATCTCCAATCGTTCACGAGCTACCGATTTATTTCCAATATAAAAAGTTTCTAAGCCACTGTAAATGGTGCCAGGCAGGCAAAGAAAATGATATGAGCAAACATATCATTATCATGCGGCTATATCAGACCTCCCCGATTGGTGCCTGCTGGAAACACTCCGGGTGTGTTTGATTAGAAGATGAGGGTTGATCATTCCATAACTGGAGTGGCTAACTGACAAGGCTTCACGGTGCGAAACCGGGGATCCGCGGTGCACGGACCTCATTCCTGGAAAAAATTTAATTATTTTAAAATCGCAGCTGACTTGAGTCTTATCGAGTACAGCGGGGATCCTTTTGGCCCCCTTTGCAGGATCATTGGTGAGGTCACTTATGTGAACACGCTGGTGGTCGTAGTTGAAACCGAAAGCGTGAAGAATATCGTTGGTTTAAGTACTGATGTCTGTGCTAGTGACAGACTTCGTGACACCAATTGTATCTTACTAAATGTTGTTTGCCGAATCAACAAAGTCATTGAAAGTAGCAGATTGCAATTGGCGGTGTGCTCAGGAAATGTATTACTGTAGTGGCATTCGTGATATACAGGTTTTGGGCTTGGTTCTCTGTCGAGATCGATTGTGTATGCGTCGTAACGCACACGTCGATTTATCGGCTTGTGCTCCAGGTTTGAGATCATATATCGGATTGGATTTCCAGGCCGGATGTCATTGCTTTAGTAATTGTCCTGGGCTTGTTAATTGACTAGCTAGCTATAGATGACAGGGATTAGATAGCTCCAGGTCTCGAGGAATGGGTTTGTGCTTTGATCTATGCAGTCTGTACAAGAATTTTCCAATTGAATGTTCCTTGCAAGTCATTCAATGACGCTGGTTGACGCATTGACTCTATTTGGTGTTTGGATCACTGTGAGATAAGGCCCTCAGGGCAAGTGCTCACATAAATCTAAGACACAATTCTGTGCATGGTGTCAAATCCGTATATGCAATAACTATAGATAAGACTTATTCGCTGGTGTGGCCAACAATATGTTTAAAAACTGATTTGCTTCATTCTGCTTTAAATGTATGTTAATATGGAGCCTACCCTGCTTACCAAATAATCTATAAACCAGTAATCACTCAGTAAATTATACGAAGGTCAACGAAGTTCATACAAATTATCATAAAAGAACCCAAATCACAATCCGATTACAACAGAAAAAGATAATACATAACGTGCTATATAATTCAAGTTCTCTTTATGCCGACCACTGTTGTAAAGTGGTAAGAACTTATTGGAAACACTACTTTCAATTTGACTTTGTTTGATGGATTTGATTTTTGTTCGCGATGTCTCAAAATGAATCCATTATAATTTGTCAGGCAATAAGGTATTTTGTAAGCAATTAATGTACGTACAAGAAACAGCTGTAAGATTGCATCAATCCTAGTAATCTTAAATACAAAACATTATTTGCAAAAATAAAACTATCTGCCTCAATGGAGAGTAGAAGTCTCGAACTTTTGAGTGGATAATTAAAAGTAAAATGAACTTAACGCTTCTAGAGCACCAAACGATAAATCGTAGATATACTATTTACAGAGGTGAACTAAAACAACTAGAAAAGGTAGTCAATGCGGTTCTATAGCTGAGACAAAAAGTCGATTTATAGAACCCTAGAATTTAAAGATTGTCATCCGCAGGAGCATCAGCTAGATATGTATCTTTCTGGACAAATGGGCGATGATGCATAAAAATATGCCGGTCTAACGAATCCCCTGCCTTCTTTGTTAAGGACATTCGATCTCTGTTTCCAAGCAACTCGAGTGTTTCTACGAATTTATCAAAAAGGATGTAGTACTATCTTCATTAATCAGTTCTGAATTCGGTTTTATATTAATCCAACTGCTTTCTAAATTCATTATTGACATAACCAAGAAAGACACAACAAGCTATAGGGGAGAAATTACTTGGGATCTTCAAGACATGTTGGAATGTCTATAGTTGTCTGTTCTCCTACATTGTGTCAATCATTCAATTGTAATTGTCCCTAGTCAATGAAGTGACAACGTACCAAAAGATCGCCAAAATAGACAATGCGAATACCTATAAAGAACATAGAATATAAATATGTTCTTGACCAGCCGCTTGACATAAGTCGTTCTGTTACTTATTTTACCATTACATTACATTAGTTATTATCTCAATTCATGCTCCCGGACTTTACTTGTTCATCAAATAAAACATCTCAGAAGTGATGGTTTTTGGACACTCATATTTCTTTAAACTGTTTGTTTATAATTAAACTCATATAATTTAAAGGTAATTATAAGTAGTAATATTGGTGATAACGAAGCTGATATATGAAGTATCCATACAAATCGGACATAAATCTGCTATTTTTCACTTAGCAGAATGGCTTAAAGAGACTAGCTGATGTTAAAGTAAGCAGATCCGATTGAAAGAAAGTTTACGTGAAAATTGTTGAGTGTGATCCAAGCTTTCGTAATATTAACTCCACCTTGTTTAAATAATAAATGAGTTATATGGTGTAAAATTAGACCACATTGATTGCAAAAATGCTTTAAACAAAACAAATGCTTTAAATTTTCCCTATAGAAAATGGCTTAAACAAAATTCGCTCTGGAACGCGTTGGCATTATACAGCATATTGTATATATAAACGAATAATATTGCTCAATTCCGAAGTGCTTCATCTCTCTTGGACACCTTTGGATTTGCAGATATAACTTTCACACACATCCTGTAACACTTTTTTCAAATATTCTCTCACATTTTTTCATCACAGTTAAAGCTACTACATTGATTCTCGTTAAACTATAATCAACAAATTCTATAATTAGAAAATACTTTTGTAAAGGGCCTTTCTTTAAATTTAAACAACACAAAGTGTGTGTGAGATATCATCGACATTTTTTTGCATTTGAAAGGCCTATCGATGACATTATGTATGGAATATAGCATCATGCAAATGTCCGACTACGCTGGGTGGTGCGCATCCGAAATGTCCAATTTTCCATGACTCTAGCGCATAAATCAGGCTGAATTTGACAGATGCCATGGGTTATGTTGGCTTTGAGAGTCGCTATGGTTAGTGGCTTATTCCCATAAACCTGCGACTTAAGAAAACCCCACAAGAAAATGTTTAGTTGGGTCAAATCGCACGATCTCGGTTCTGCTTCACATCACCACCACAAAAAACATAGACCATCCCAAAATCCACACCAAACACTGACTTTTTCAGCATGCATTGGACGATATTGGATCTCATGTGGATGGTATAGTCACAAATTCGGCAATTGTGTTTGTTGACGTACCCATCCATTCAATCAGAAATGGGTCTCATCGCTGGAGATGATTTTTTGATGACAAACTAACAGAACAAAGCATTCATTTTGATAAATCAATTTTATCTTTTGGACGTGTTTTTATTTATCCATCCAGAAATTTAATAAATTAAAGCCAAGTCGACAGATGTATATTTAACAATATGGGCGCTATTAACTGTCGAAGTTCAGAAGTCTTATCCAAAATGCTAAAACGAATAAAAGATTAATTTGCTTAGGCATTTTCTTAATTGTGAATCAAAGACCAAAAATAACTAATCAGCCAAAATAACGACAAAAATCAAAGAAATGGAAAACTGAAATCGCGAATTGCCCAAATTTGATGTGTATAATCGCTCACAAATGAAAAAAAAAGATTTCCGGAGTTATAACATGTGCGTTTATCAAAGAGCTTCTTTATTTGAAGAAGACTTTCTGTATAGAAAGCTGTGGCAGGTCTTTTACTATGCCACCATACTTCAGTGCTAATCGAAACTTTTAACTGATCGGTAATATTTACTAAGCGATGCCGTTTTTACACATACCTAGAGTATGGATCCCTAGATTCCGGAGGAAGCGTGTACTTAGTTTTAGAATAATAAGTAGCGATGATTAAAATCTTTCAATTGAATTAAAAAACATTTATATAAATGAAAGTTGAGGTTGAAGATGTAATGATTAAATAAATGAAACTAGAAATATTGAAGTATATTTTAACAATTACCAAATTTTATTATATTGTTTAAATGACCCCCAAGAATGGTAGCATAAGAAAGTTATCATGATATACATCATAAAATAATATTTTGAAAATATTATATTTAAAAAAATATTACGCCATGAATAATCATAATATGAATTCTGCGCTGGATCACAATTGAAATAATCATGATAACACGATTTGTTGCTTCGAAAAGGAGTAAAATTTATGTATCCTACACAATGTAATACAGATCAAGAAATAATCAAAACAATATTTCTCAATATGGCATAATTTACATTAATTGTAACCATCATATCAATTAGAAAATTAGTATCAAGCGGCAACTTGCGCAATTTCACTATTAAGGAATTATATTTATTTTCGAATACTTCATACACTCCTATTCAACAATAATTCAACCTCGGAATACATCTCGATAGTCGCCTTACATGGAAAAGTCATATACTTAGATGCAAAGTTGACTAAAATAAAATTGAAATCAATTCAAATAAAGTAGCTTATTGGCAGAAACTTTATGATTAGTTTAGTTTGTAAACTTTTACTTTACTTGATCATGTAACCGATATGTTGTTATGGGATCCAGCTATGGGACACTGCCTCAGTGTCATATATTGCAGAAATAAAAAGACGCCAAAACAAGTTTTTAAGAATGATCACAATTGCCCCCTGGTATATCAAAAACGTGAATATACACAAAGATATGGCTTGAAATCGAGCCAAATCCACTGTCCGCAACATATTAGATAACAGTGGCCACATTCGATTAAGAAGGAGGGACACAGCAAACCAAATCCAAGACAAGAAGGAAGAATGCCAATTTAATTAGAGAAACAATGGATAACAAATTGTTATTGCGGCACAAGCTGCACTGATTAAATTATAGTTATTAGATATAAGAAACAATAAATAAATGAAAATAAAAAAAAATACACTAACTATATTTCCCACTTTTACCCAGTATCAATAAAGTGAAAAGTGTCACTAATAACAGATTTATATCCAATATCAATGTTGAAAAAAGCATATAATGTTTATTTTTTGGAAAGGAAATCGTATCGAATTTAGAGCATACTACTTTGAAAGGACCTTACTTAGAAGCAGACACTCTACAAATGTTTAATACAAATAACGGTACATTCAGCACCAGAAAATGTACAACTTATCTTTTCGACTAAAATAATATATGTCAGAAATATAAATTTTATTTTGCATCTCAGACACAGATTCACCCATCCATATATAAATATGCTGTAATGTACCCTTGATTTGTTTACACAATTTTATGCACGAAATGCGTTTCATAAATTACTTCTATTTCTTCTTAATGTTCAAACCTATTTATTTTTTTTTTTTTCTTTTTCTGTTCTTTTCCCTTTTTGGCTGTAGTTGTTGCTATTGTTGTTACGCTTAATATTCGAAATTGACAGAAGGAGAATAAAAATGTGTCAAAATCCTTAGGGACTCTTGATGTGATATTGTTAGATATCAAGTAAACAACAACTACTACAGCAACTAATACCATTCTCACACTATTACTTTAACACATAGCTACGTACATAAATACTTTTACACATCCTTACAAACACACATGTGTGTGCATTTGTTATTTATTTGTAAACAAATATTGTTTTTGTACGAGAATTTATTTGCATTTGACAGTTTGTTGTAGCTCTTAAAATGTGTTTTACATTTTATTTATAACATGTTTTCGAGGATGTTTTACGGACGGACATGTTGAAAATTACAAAAAAGAAAATACAACAAGAACAATATGAAAACAAATTATAATTTGTTTCGCATCATGTTGTTGACCACTTGTTTACACAACATGAATCCATACAACACTTTTATGTTGTGCAATTAGACTCGTACGTTTTATGTGGAGAGACAGAACGACCATTACAGAGCGGTTTTATTTATAAATTTAACTTGGTTTTTGATCTTTATTTCTTTTGATATTTAAAAAAAACATTCTCTTGTACAAATTTATTCCATATTTTCAAAAAAACACATTCTTTTGTACAAAATTTATTGTCATTTAGACCACACGCAGCTGCATATGAGGCTGGGAAATTCAGATGTAGTAATTGATGAATAACATATTTTTTAATGGTTACTCTCCAAGTTATTTAAAAAATATGATGTGTATTCCACAATTATTCTTTATTTTGGTTATAATGTGGCTTCCATATTTTAAAATAAGTAAAAAGTATTTCTCAATTTTAGGGAAGAAGTAAAAAAATAAAACCACTTACTGCTTCACCGCTTAAAAAAATGCTCATTTTTATAAGCTTTTACTGCGAAAAGGTATAATAATAATGTCTATTGCTTTTGAGGTTCAGGAGATAAACCTAACAATTAATTCCAGTATACATAGATTCGAATGTTCAAAATGGTCGAAATATTGCGGTCAGACCGATGGAAACTTACTTAGACTTTCTCCAGTAATCTGCTATCGAAAAGGTTACGTTCCCTAAACCATATATTTTTGTTGGCGGTACAAATTAATTAATGAATCCACCTTCTGCACCATTAATGGCAATACGCCACATATATTATCAAACTAGACATTTATCTGGACCAAGAACCAGACTAGCTTCATGAAATATGCCGACCAAATCTTCAATGATATTCAGATAACGCCCTAACTACACGAAACGGAGAGGATAGAAGTAGTAGCAGTGGGATTCGCAAACAAGAGTGAATCGCGACATCAGCAGGTCAGTAAATGAGTACAAACGATAACGGATCATTTGAAGAACTGTAACTTGAGTTCAGGTGTTGTCAAGTTAAGTTTAAAAGTTCTTCAACTCGACGAATAAATATGATAGGGTCATTGCTATACCACCATATCCATCACTGAACGAAGGTATCAAGCATTTTGCTAGTTTTTTTTTTTTTGAGAAATGAAGCGTAATTTGCAAACTTTACAACATTCCAGTTTCGAACAAACCTCAGTCAAACCATCCACCGGTATTTCCATGCTGATTTTAAAACGCATTTGAGAATGAAAAGTTGAGTTCTTGGCAACTATTTTTATTTATATAAGTAAGGAGCCTGATTAAAGGTAGAGTCATCCCGATCTTCAAATGATGGGACTAAGGAAATGCACGACTAAGGGATAATCCTACAGACGTTGCGTAACTCTTGATTCTCTTCTCCTCCATAATTTGACATATCACCTACTAACAGCTTATAAGTATCATGTATTCCGTAAAATGTACGGTACACTCACAGCATTAATCGCCATTCAAATCATCAAAGTCTTAATTTTTTCAACACTGCAAGGAAATCCTACTATCCACAATGGCCAACAATATGATGAAATTTATCGTGAATTACCTGAGTAAACGCCAGTCGTTCTTGAAGTTAAGATAGTTCCAATGTTACGCTAAGAGTTCCTCAGCACGGGGTCCTGTCACACTTCCACAAGGCTAGGATGCACAGATAAACTAGCCGATAGTGTGCTGGACTATTAATCTGAGGCTTGCAGGTTCGATTATAACCAGAGGCTGTGGTTTTATATGCAGACAAGCAAAACGCATCGCAGTTTGTTTTGTTAATAAAAAAAATAAGAAAATATTACCTCATATTCGGACGACTGTATCATTATGGCGACAGATTGAATACCTATAAGGAATATACTATATCTTCACTCTGCGTAACCTTCAACTATCCCTAGCAAAGTAACAAACAACAATATTCACTAAAATGTATCAAAACTGAATCCTGGCGTTCCAGTTCATAATTCCAATTGTGAACCTCCCGAAAATTTTGGAGATCACCTTTGGCAGTTTCTAACTTCCTCTGAGAAATATTCAAATCTGTCAAATGTTAACAAACTATCGAGGTATTGAACATAACATAAAGTTATAATGTTAACTCTGTTCCTCCTGGGATGTCATCAGACAGGCATCCTATCTAAAATGTTCATGTATACAAAGAAAACGTACATTGGTACGTGCAGATATATTATACGGCAGTAGGCTTAATGCCTACTGGTCCCGCATAGACCATTCCCGGCTCAGGGTCCTCGTGGCATCCCTAAATATTGAACTGCCAAGTCAACCCTCCAAATCAGTTACTCCTAGTGTGAAATCAGAGGAGTCAATCTACGTAAACGTTAATAGAGACGCTACAAATTTAGAATACCTCATAAATGTCGTGGTTGAAGCTCATTCACTTCGGCAAACAAGCCTAGTAACATATTCTCTTAAATTTTGAAAAGCGCCTAAAAATGACTACTGTGGTAGTTTTTGAGAATGCAAAAGAATATTCCAGATGCCTAACACAATGATTGTACAATACTTTAAATTGAATATTCCTTCTTAGCGATTTAAACTCATCACAAATTAACAATCACTACAATAAAATTTTAAAAATATTTAAGAAAAAATCTGTGTTATAACCAATAAAACATATGTGGGTTAATCCGACCTGCAAGCTTGCTGTTAGTATCCAGAAATAACGCCGATATTGAATCGCTGTGATATCGCCGTGTGCTCCAATGACAAGCGAAAAGCTTCTGTAGGAGCTGCGCATTCTTACTGCTGTTCGGGTACGCAAATGCTTCTGATCATTCGTTAAAAGTGTAAGAGAGTGAATCGTGTTTAATTTAAAAAAAAAAAAATATTCACTGAAACAGCTGCTAAAGCCAACTCATTCGAACTACCCAAACTTACAAACACCATGCCAAAATTTCTGTTTGATTTCTACGTATCTCAAAATTAATACGTCTACTAATACTAGCTCTTGTTTTGAAGCAGCAAATAATAAACGACAATGTGAATTTCGTAAAGGATACTTTACATGATTTCTTACATCGGTAATATTCAGTCGGTCAATACACAACAATATTAACATACATATAAATAGACAATAGGTATGTTACATTTTTAGGTTTATTACCCAGAATTAAATTGCCTTAAGTGAGAACAATACACCAGAAATATTAAAATTTTATTATTCCATTAAAATGTTTTATTTTCATGGCCACATTGTTGAAAATTCTTACAGCAAAGCCATGATTCCTACAAAGTCAAATTTCTCACTTAATTGAGTTGCAACTTTTTCACATCTTGCCACCACTAGCTTCAAAATTCTCACGCAGAGCCAACATCAATGGAATAAGTAAGTAATATGCTACATTTTTATAAACAAAAACTCTGAACACAATGAATTGAACAATTTTCTAAAAATCGTTAATGCATTTTCAGCAATTAAGATCTTTTTCTTAGATTTTTATGTCTTTCATTACAAAACTGCAGTTTTTTTAAACAACAATACCGAAACAAATAATCGTGATGTGTCCCGAAAAAATTGGAAAAAAACAAATTCCGATATAAAAAAAAGAAAAAAAAATAATAATTAGACAATCCCTTGAGCAATGTGTGGGTTGTTTAGGGTGTGATTAATATTTTCTCATCTTGATAATTAAATGAAAAGACAGCAACAGAAATTTCCAACATTCCGCTGCTCTGTGTAGCAATTCACCCCCTCTGTCCGTAGTTGGAGGATTCTCTAGTGTGTGGTTGCAATTAAGTACAATTATGAATCTTATTAAAATGTTTCGAAGCTCATAATGAACACACATAGCTGAGTGTATGAGTTTAATACACAAAATATGAAATTATTATTACAAAAAATAATAAATATATCTACGAGTATATAAGTATGTTTATTGTGTTCTCCCCCGCACACAATGATAATAATTTCGATGGCATCAACTACATTCATTCATACTTAACACTACTATGAGTATTAAATATTATATTAAATACTATCTTAAATATGACAACAGTTATGGCTATAAGAATAGCATTCATGGCTAAATGAAAGAAGTCACAAAAGCCGATATTTCAAATAAAAAACAAGATTAAATTGTATTGTTCCCCTTCATTGACTACAAGTAATCTGTTGTTTCTACAATACCCAAAGTATTGAGGCGTTCAGAGGACTTTAATACATAGATGTTGACGTAGACTATGAAACTCCAATGTTTAGGTTAGTTAGGTTCCATGGGGCATGAGCAGCTCACTTGGGTCCATTCAAATCTGATTCCATTGTTATACCCAAGGGGTTTTTGTACTTCCGTTGACTCCAAATTAAACCAACCAGATTGCCGGATGAAAGAATAGATCCATCTCAGATTCATCCTTGATAGCTCGTCCAAACATGATAGGAATGGAAATCCGAGAATGCGTTCCCTCAGGTTTGACAGAGCCGGACATTGGCACAAAAGGTGATACACAGTCTCTTCCTCATTACGGCAGCTTCTACATTAATCATTATACCATAGGCCCATTGTTCTAGCATGTGTCCCGATTAAATATTGTCCTGTAATAAAGGAGACAATTAGCCTTATTTGCTCACGACGGTACTCTATAAGTAGATTAGTCCTGCTGGCATCATATACGGTCCAAGTCGACCTCGCTGTAGCACAGGAAGGTTCATTAGTACACCTGTTTTGTGCAGTCTCATATAGTTTCTGCTGAACAGCCATCTTGCATTTAACAAGGGAAATACCAGAAAAGGGATCGATCGCCTCCTCACTCATCATCGCACCCTTTTTGGGCAGATCATCTGCTATACAATTACCCTGATTTCCATCGTGTCCAGGGACCCATATAAACGTTATCATAGAATGTCTCGCTATCTCATTTAGGGATATCCGGCATTCCTCGGTTAACTTAGATGTCGTGAAGACACCCGATATTCCGTTAACGGCAGCCTTGCTGTCAGTAAATATACATATATCACCAGATATATGTCAGTTGGATGCACGTTTAATGCATTACAGCCATCAGTATATACCCGTATGACAGCAGCAGGGGGAAGAGTCCGCGTTGCCATAAATCCCTATTTGTTATCATAATATGGAAATGCCTATCGAAAAAATGTTTAGCGATGCAGTAATCGACATTACCATGTATATGTTCATAGTAATTCCGTATCCTAGAGTGTCCAACGTCCTTACCAGACCACGAACAACCAGCATTTAGTCTCACAGCAGAGATGAGAGCCATTTGTATCACCATCAAATTTACGGTAAACAGTTCACATAGCCGAGTATCTTTCCAACTGATTGGCGTACACAAAGATCAATCCCAAGTTCATCCATCGCAGATAGGATGGGGTCAGGCGTGACATTGTGAAAAGCCACATCAATATCAAATAAGGCAACAAGTGAATACTCCTTATGTGATAGCGACTCTTCAATGGATCCAAATAACGAATGAAGAGCTTTTTCCACAGTCTAGGCATGCTGGGATTTAGAGATGAGCTCCATCGGAACGGTCATTCTCAGGTATACGTCAATCACCCTTTCTAGGGTTTGTCAGCAAAATGGAAGCGAGACTAATGTGTCTGTAATCCTTTAGTTTATTATGAGTCGCCTTTCCTTCTTTAGGAATGAAGACTACTCTACTCCTCGTCCACCATTTAGGAATATAGGTCCATCTGATACACGCTGTATATTGTATGTTGATGAGCCAAGGTACAACAATTTCCTCATTCTTCTGAAGATCAGCAGGAATAATGCCATCCGTCCCAGGGGATTTAAATGGGTCGAAGCTCTTGATTGTCCTCTGAATTCTTTCCCTTTTCACCGGAACAGAGTTATCACACGGAGCAACGGAATCAGCAGCCCCATTCACAGTTTCATCATCGACTGGTAGGCAGTCTGACAAGCTTATATTTTCATTACTTTACCCCTCTGTTCTACAATAATTCTAGGTTCCTTAAGATGTTTATGCTACTTAAGCATCCTCAACTGTACTCATATTCATATTCATCGATTGTATATTCTCTATGAAGTTAATGATGATGAAAAATAAATGAAACTAAAGTGACTCAAACATACACACCCTCATCTCCAATTCATACACTACTTACTTATTCCCACTATTTATGTGGAACATTCCTTTTACTTACTTATTTCCCTACCCTAAAATACAATTTAGATACTCTCACTCTAACATACACAAAAACACACTTATGCTTACATTTGTAGATTTATTAAACATTGTAATATTGGTTGATATGAAAAATCCATTATCATGGCAATTCAACTACAATTATAACAAAATTTCACTTGAGGCACAAAAAAAATAAGCTAAAATTATTTGGTAGTCTGTATGTAAATATATGTAATTGTATTTGTATATAAAGTTAGTTTAAATTGGTATATAGTAATCATTTGGTACGATAGATGAATGCAATTGAATTTTTCGACAACTTTATAAAATAAAATGATTCAAGTTTCATCGATTACGATGTGCATATTCAGGAAGAATGGGCATGGTTGTTCCAATTTAGCAAATTAACTTTGTTCTAAATATACAACAGTTTATTAAGAAATATGAATACTTTTCAAAATGTCCTTATTTCGGATAAGTCGCCCTGTTTTAACATATTATATTCACATCCAATTCACACAACTAGATAAAGGGTATTACAAAATATACGCAGGATTTGAACTAAATAGAAAACACAGTTTTTTAATTAAGTATATTGTTATTTTTTTCACTGAATCATAAAATATATAAATGTGGCTAAATTTCGTTGATTCTACGTGAAATTTCCCTCTTTAGTGCTCGAGTGGTTGAGAGCTTGTTGATATAGACCCCATACCCATTAAAATTAGTCCAATGGAAATCTGGTCACCGAAATGGCAGAGTACACGACCAGGAAAGACATGTATCATGCATGTGTTACAAAGAGTATGGTTCCATGATGCTGGCACTTTGTGGATGCATTTGTTTTTCGACATTTTGGTTTTCTGAACCCCAAATTAACATATTCATCGCATGGAATTATCTTGCTCGAACTGTGGCCGCCAATCTTTTATTATTTTTGAAACATTTCTCTCGTGCAAGACACCTATTTTACTAAACACTGTTTTTTTGGTAACACTTCACTGCCCAACTTGCACAAATTGAAAATGAGACGAGGAAAATTTCAACATAAGCTTTTCCCAATTTGCACCATAGTTTATATAAATTATATATTCATGCGATTTAATTCGTAAATTTAAATCATTTTCAACGATGAGTGAGAAAATGAAGGCTTGGAGAAACTTCCGTAGCGGAATAGAAGGCTTTCTGAAAACAACTGATGACGTAATATATTAGCAATCTCTTCGGGTATATCAAATTATATTCATAAATTCTGTGATAGTTGAGTAGTAAACATACCCTTGAGGTCTTACTCGATACTTATTTCCCAGTATACTGTAGGTACTCAATAGTTTTGACATGTTTCAAATGTTAAGTTGCTGTTATCCTTAAATGCCACCAAAATGTGTTTTGGTACTTTTGTTGGTACCTTTTGAATTTGTTGTTCTAAGCCACATTTTCTCAATCTCAGGTTATCGTTTTTCGTAAGGACAAATTAATATAATTTTTGTATGATAAGTGTCAGTATATCGTCACAACAATTTCCCTTAAAGGGTAATAACGGGTAAACGGGTGAATTTTAAATTTCTTTTAAATAAATCACATTCAGTCTTAAAGTTTTAAATATGTAATAATATAATTCACACTCTAAACCAAAGAACTACAGAATCATCTATCCATTTTGTTAAACACTCTGGAAAGGTCTGACTATATGCAGGTCTGCGGAAACATTTCTTAATTCCCAACTGGGCTCTGTACAATGATATCTAGCCCATAACGAGTATACTTTTGTTACCTTGCCTTCAGTTACCTTGGATGAACAACAGGAGGATTCACAACCTTCGCATACCTTGACGAGATTGATATCAATGAGTAGCTTTCCAGCAGTTCCAGGAGTCAGTCCCGAACTAGTGATTTTACCCATCATTTAGGGTGGGAACTAGTTACTTCAATAGCTATAAATAGTCAGCCAAAAAGACATATCATAGGCAGTCCAATAAACGATAGCTTGTAAACAAACCTTTCTTCGACAAATCTCCAATGGATTGCTTCTGGTGGGTTAAATAACTACTTTCTAAAGTACAGTACAAAATAAACGTTTAAAGTGACACTATAGGTTACTAAGAGACACTAAAGTTACTATTGACTTCATGCTATGTTACGTGGGATATCAGCATACTTAAACAAAAATAAAAATTAACTGTATGAGAATTATATCAATAGGATTTGTAAAAAAACCAGTTGGAACCAATTACTCACAAAACGTTTAAAGTGACTACACTCCAGATTACTTAGAGACACTTAAGTGACAATTGTCTTCTCACTAGATTACCTGGGATGTATAATGTAACCAATTGTCTTCTTTCTGCACTACAAAGAGCACATATGTGTCAAATGACCAAAATATATAAATTGGAGTCAGCCAAGTAATACGACATTTGTGACGATTACTGTCTATAAGGGATACATTGACTACTTGCTTAACTGCTGGGTTAGTTATTATCAAATATTTAGTGATATATGTATGTGTATTTAACGGTATAGTAAGGTGGCAGTTAATGTATGTCTTTTCGACATCTAAGTTACTTTCAAGGCTAATCGATGAATTGGCTAAACGGGGACAATGATATTATTGATGATAGATCAATAAGTACTTGAAACGATTTCAAACATGTATCCATTCATTCTTAATCTGTCCAAATCCATCAAATTCAATTGTACTTTACCACAAAGCTGCCTACTCACACATTCCAAATTGTGTAGTAGCCGTTATTTAGTATTAATTCTAGAAGGCCCTTTCGCACTAACATTTCTGGTGTATTTCACAGTATTGTTTATTTAGAAACGTTATTACTACAGATGCGGTAGAATCATCATCACAATCCATTGCGAAGTACATAGTATATGAATTACTAGATCATAGGCTTTAGGAGTATATCGTTGGTCTCATGTAGAAATGCCCCAACTCAAATAATTTGAAGTTTACAGGAGGAAGTAAAAACATAAAAGAAAATGTATTATCAACATTTAACTTTTTAATACAATTGCTTGTGAAAAAGTTTAAAGAAGTTATGTCTCAACAAAGGGTATCATTAGGTCTATAGACAGTGAAACAAAAACAATGGATTGTAAGAGGTGACGATTTCTAGAAAAATCTTAACTATGTTACATTATGACACCCTAACTTTTATATTTTTTTCAAATAGGTGCTTTTACAATTGCTGTTAAGACGCAGTGAATGATCGTAAAAGCTGGAGCAGAACTTTTTCAAATGGTCGTCCTTAACTACTGTTTTGAAGCTAAATTTTCTATCTAGAATTATACCAAAATATATGGATTTGAGGGAAAGATTGATATAAGTGTGGTTCTAAATTATTGCCCGGAAGTCAGGTATCTTGTACTTCCTCGCAAAGAGAGTAATTCACGTTTTGCAAAACGGTATAACGTATCTGTCAGTTAGTATGGAATTTTCTCACTAAATTCAAAGCTGTTGTAACAGCTACAACTATACTATTTATTAATCCTATTAGGTAAAGTAATTGTGATACTTCTACCGGGTTAGTCAATAAATCCCGTGGGCGTAGTGAAGTGAGGTTGACTGGGCAGTTGAATATGTGTGGGACGTGTGGGAATATGTTAGGACCCTGATCTGGACATAAATTGGGAATGGCACTATCTATGCACCAGTATGTATTCAAGCTGTTGCTCGGTCGCGACGTCAGTTGTGTGGAATTCTTGCTATCCGCAGATTCTTGTCTATGTGTGCATGTACGAAATTCATGGGGTATCATGCGACCGCGGAATTGATGAATGTCATTTAAAGATACCGTATAACATGCTTTGGAGAGGATTTAAACTGTAGTTATGATGACTTCTAACTTGAGTATAGGATTTGGAAATTTCCGACAATTATTTTTCGGCATTTCCCGAACCTCAAATTAATCACTAAACATTTTGTAGAAAACCGGTTAATTTAAATTTAACGTAGTTTTAAAATAGTTTGGTAAAAAATCGTTGACTGTTGCTGGCATACATTTGGATTTATATATGTTCGAAAAAAAAAAAAACTTTGTATATCCCCTTGCCTTTCTTTTTTTAAGGGCATAACATGGCACTGTCATTTGGCTACATATAATAAGGGATTCGAGTGAGAGTGAGGTCTGTGGAGACCGTGCATTAGTTTTGTCGATCAAACATTATGATTAGTATAAGTCTACTTTATATCTTTTTATCTAATAAACTATTGTGAAATAGTTTATCGCATTTTACATACAATGAAACTAAACTAACTATTGATTGTATACCATCAAATTCATTAATTATCCAGCAGACAATTTGATGAACTTCAACTGTTAATAGCGGTTGCAGTTGTGGCAAGCACAAATATGTTTAATTTCCTTTCATTCCAACAATTTTCAAAGAAAAAGAACAACACTTGATTTAAATTAATTTGAGAAAATAACACCAACAATTGATTTTGTGTATAAAGAAATAGAAGCCTAACTTTTTGTCTTCCTGCTCTTAATAAACGAAAACACTTGATAAGATCGTCGTCAAAGCTTTGTTTTTATACCGATGAAAAAATATTTAAAAAAAAACTGAAGCCAAGAACAACATCTGCACACAAAAATCAACACATTAAAGTATCTAGACATTTATTCATGCATCTATCTATCGGTCTATTCATGCATCAACCAGCCATCCAATTTGGGTTAATGCGTTTCTAACAATTAAGTTTTGTTTGTAGCACTTAATGGCGCTTCTTTTGTTTCTAAAGTTTTTCTTTAGTTCAAGTATGATAATCATATTGAAAATGACGATGATGAGGTTGTTGATGAATATGACTTTTAAAATTTTGTTAGTTTTTCGACTAAATTGTTTCTTAAATTTAGGTTGAGTACAATTCATGTTGCAAATCAAGAAGTGCTTCTTTGTTAGTTTTTTATCTGCTTCAATATTTACAAGTGTCAAAAAGTAATAAAAATTTGTAATTTTTTTCAACTGACCTTGTTTTAAACATTGGGTTTGAATATCCAAAAACTGAATAAGTAGAGTAGAAGATATGATAATAACTAAAATGGATTATTAGTCACTTCAATTGACACATATTTTAACCTAGTTTTTTATTTTAATTAGGGTTTAACAAAAAAGTAAATGAGTTTAGAAATTTTAATGTTTTAAGTTTTTTTACTTCCAGAAGCTTCTTGTGAAATGACAAGAAAACTATGGTCAAGTCTTTTTAAAATCTTTAAATGTATCAAACTCCATAATTTAAGTTTACTACAAGTAAACGACCTTATTTCCTCCATCTCAAACCTCCCTCAAACCAATAAAGTGTCGTATTTGTATTTAAAACGACTATTTTGTTTGTGCGATTTCAAATGTATGTATAGAAATATATGTTTGGTAAAACGTCAAATAATTGTCAACATTTCATAAATTGCCAAATACTAGCATGTGATGGATTAAATACTGGAACTACTAAACAAACAGCACAAGGTCATTTATAAAACTGTCATGTCTTTTCCCTCACAAAGTGTCAACATGTTAAAGATAAGACAGAACACCAGATGCTGATTAAACTACAACACTTCAAATACTTTATTTATGGAAAAGCAACAAAACTATTATAAGAAATAGTATTTTTGTAATTGGAATTTTGAAAACAACACAACATTTTAATCACTCATAACATTTTTGAACATTCAAATTCAAAATTTCTATTTAAACTTATTTAACATATCAACAGCTAGAGACATTAGATACGGGACTCCATAATTTATATAATTAATGACTAATAACAAGCCTAAAATATGTATTTTTTTTTTTTTAAATTATTTAAAGATTTCATAAAATTCTTGATTAAATTTTGTAAAAAAAAATCAATTTTGAAAAGCTTTTACTGTTAAACCATCGTCATAAACATCTCTCGTACATCAGGGACATTTCAAAATTATCAGTATGAAATTGTTTAATCTAATTGAAAATACTTGTATTTTATGGTATATTTGAATGAGTGACATTGAATTTCATAAATACTTATTCCCATGAATTTAAAAGTTAATTAGATTTAAATATAAACAAATACATAAATTGCTGATATGATTTTGTTAAAACGCTGATTACAGTAAATTACAAAATTAATGTATTGGACTGTGATTTTTCTTATGTTTTTTTCATAAACATAAATAACATTTAGTTTGATAAGTTTGAAAAAAATAATTACAATCTTAATTAAGATTTTTAAAAATGTCTACAAATTTATAGTAATTTTGATACCAAACAATTTCCGAATTATTAAATTACAAGAAAATCAGACAGATCTTGGTAATATTTTGGACCCTAAGAAAATTAATTCTGTCGGATTAAGGAATATTCCCCCAAATTGGGTTTTTTTTCGAAATTGGTGATGAAAATTTCGCTTTGAGGATTTTATGGATTTTGAAGATTTTTAGAGGAATTTCAAAAATACTATATTTTTATATATATATATTTATTATTATTTTTTTTTTGCTATATCAGTATTGAAATATTTTAGTATTGAAATGTTTTAAATGTCCACACTAATAAATTATGAAAATTAAAGTTATAATACTGATCTCAAAAATATGTTTTATATAGATAAATAAAGTCCGATATATACTGAAGGCAGGTTTACATTACATACACATATAGAGATAGAATATAGTTTTTAAACGTTTTTTAATAATATTATGGTCACTCTAATTATTTATATGATTGCTGTAAGAATAATATGTTTATGTTAGCATTCACATGATTGCAACAAACATATATACGATTGTAGTAATAAAGAATATGTTTGTGGCCATAATATTTTTCTCTGGGTGAATATATCACAAGTAATTAGAACAACAATCATTCACAGGCAACTCAATCAGCAAAATAGAGGTGGAATCTGCAATACAATCGCTACGAAATAAAAAAGCATGTGACTCCGATGAAATTCCGTCCGAAATATTGCAACTAATAGATGAGGAAAACATCCAACTTTTTATAAATGTGAAATATTTTTGAAGAACGGAGTTTTAAAGTTGGATATTTTTGAATCTAATTGAGATATTGACTTGACATGTTTTTTGTAAGACGAAAAATTAATTTGTCTAAACAAAAAAAAATTTAACTCAGTAAATATGTAATATGCAATAAAATCTTTATTTATTGACAGAACTCAATGAAATTTTCAACGTTTTTTAAACTTGTCATTCTAAATAAAAAAGTATAAAAAAACTTGTCAAAAGGTCAAAGGGGATCCCGCAATTCCTAAAAATTGGTGCGAAAATCCCAAAAATGTTATTTTTTACAATTTTGCCCATGGGGTCCACATTTCTTATGGGGCTGGGAAAATTCTTTGGGGATAAATAGGAAACACATCATGGTTTATAAAGCTGCTTTCTGTTTTCTAATCCCAGCTTTGGGATTTTAGAACATGTGGCCCAAACTTGAAAATTGGATAAAAAATAGGCCAATTCCGAAAGCCGTATGGCCGACATATTCGAAAAACAAGACATGTCTTTTATACAGAAATGTTCTCCGTAAAGATACCTTACGGACACACATAAAATTGTTATATGTTTTATATTCTGTATAATATTCTGTATAGGTTTTATTTAAAATTCGTAACTGTAAGGAAATTGCTCTCATTCGCCAAATTATGACCAAAAAAAATATTTTTTCCCGAAAATCGCAAAATTTAAATCGTAGGTACGAAAAAATTGTAAAAGGTATTGACATAATTTTTTCATATTTTTATTCTGTATTATGATCTCAATAAATCCCAATGTGATGATCAAAAAATTCTGAAATTTTTTTAACAAAATTTTTAAAAATTCGAAAATGGAGATTTGAAACTGCCGTTGAAAAAAATTTATTTTTTTGGCCATCCCTGCCAATAGGTTAACGGTATTCTAAAAAGACAAAAACTCATAGGAATGTAAATACGGTTATAATTTAAGTTAAAATTAGCTTTTATTTTAATATTTCTAAAAATATCTTAATTTTGTTCCTACATTTCTTGTTCAAGTGGCCTTATGCATTCGATTGCAAAAATAATTATTTAGTAGCAAAATTTTTACAAAAACTGAAAAATTTGCATTTTTTCCGAATTTTAACCATAATACAGTTTGTTGGTCAATTTGACCCAAAGGAGATATAGGTTTAATCTGAAAAATATTTTTTTGATTTTAATTTCCATTAATATAAATAAATATACATATTTCTGTAACATAATGTAGAAAGTTAAGGAGTTTCACAAATTTATTTCATATAAATAGTAAAATTTTTATATATCTGACCTTTGACCACGATGCGCGTCCCGAAATCGTTGTCCGATTTGGCTCAAATTTTCAGTACTTATCTTTTAGACGTAGTGTCACAATATTCTATCCGGCACTATTTGAAATCTAAAAAAAAATCGGCTGTCACCCTAATATACATATATAGTGTACATTCAGAAAGAACAAACTTTGGGGTTTCCCAGAATATTTTTTTCCCGGGAAACGGGAATGAAAAGTTTAATTTTTTCGAGATTCCCCGAAATTTAATTAAACCGGAAAAAATATGTAATAAGTGATAAATTTTTATAAAATTTTTGTTGTTTAAAATTGAATTGTATTAACATAAAACAAATAAAAACTATGTTCGTCAGAAAATTTTTTAAATTAGTTTTTGAAATAAGTTATACATTAGAATTTTTAATGTTTGTGGCAAAGTATACAGTCACAGACTTTATCGCCAGGAAAGCATTATAAAAACCGTCTAAAATGTTTGTCCGATTTGTACTTGCTTCAAATGCAACTAGTATCCTTTAGAAAAGATTTTCAGCTTTTGATTTTGGGTTATCATTTGCAATATTAATAGCATTTTATAACTAGTTGCTTTATTTCTGACTCGGCAAAATTATTATCATAGCTATAAACTGATAAGGTATGAATATGGACAAAGATGCATTCATACATTTGCTTTCCATTGTTACTTAATAGATTTTACTGATAATAGCTTTTCATAAAATGCTTTCATTATAGCATCACCAATCAACAGCTTATACTGTATCTTTAATAGGTTTTAAAAAATCCAATAATATTAAGCTCTTTTTATCTGAGATATCAATGGACAATTTACGAGTTTAAATGTTTAAATTTATTGAATTGTCTATAAATAACTTTAATTAAGATTAGGTAAATATTTTGTGTTGACTGCACTTAAAAAACATGTATAAAAATCTCAAGATGACACTAGTTTGAATGATGTATTGACTTCTCAGTTTAATAATGTTTGTTATTTTAAAAATTATAACAGCTTTTCGGAAAAACATGCACAAACTAAATAATCCCACCAGTTCTAGGAGACAGTCCCGAACTAGAGATTTTACCCATCATTTAAGGTGGGAACTAGTTACTTCAATAGCTACGTGACTAGTTATTTCAATACGTGCATGTCCTAAGCAGGGGGTTAATTGACCCTTTTTGACTACAATGAGACTGTCTAATAGCTGGTCCAAAGTAGTCAACGCATTGGATTCACATACTGGTTAAATAGGGTCAGTTACCTTACTAGCTACCTAACTGGTAACTTGCTTAGCTACATAACGTGTTATTTTAACATGTACGGATGCTAATTGACCTCAAATAGTCAGCTAAACAGACATTTCATAGGCAGTCCAATAAACGATTGCTTATTCACAAACATTTCTTCGACAAATGTCCAATGAATTGCTTCTGGTGGGTAAAATAACTACTTTCTAAAGTGTAGTGAAGTTACTTCACTATAGGTTACTAAGGGACACTTAAGCAAAAATAAAAATTAACTGTATGAGAATTATATTAATACAATTTGTATAAAACCAGTTTGAACGAATTACTCACAAAACGTTTGAAGTGACTTCACTCCAGATTACTTAGAGGCACTTACGTGACAATTGTCTTCACTCTAGATTACCTGGAATGTGTAAAGTAACCAATGGTCTGTCTTCTCATTGCACTACAAAGAGCACATACGTGTCAAATGACCAAAATGTATAAATTGGAGTCAGCCAAGTGATAAGACATTTGTGACGATTACTGTCTATAAGGGATACATTGACTACTTGCTTAACTGCTGGGATGCCTCTGGCTACTAACACTGCAATTTCAAACTCTAATACATGTACATTAGGGTGGTCCATGTATGGGACTTTTTCAATTTTTGGTTCTCCCAAGGTGTAAGGTATTATTCTGTCATTATTTGATGTTTCGAGTTCTGGGTCAAAGTAGAAATATTAAAAAAATTAAATGCTGAAAAAAATGTTTAACATTTTTTTAAGAAAAATCACTTAATATTTCAAAATTTCAAAAAATGAAACAAACTGCTTTAATTTATAAAAGTTATTTACTGACAATAAAATATTTTTCTGATATAGGGCTTATATGGGGGGTAGGGTCAATTATGGACCGATCCTCACAAAAGTTGGTAGAAAGATTAAGGATAATATAAAACTTGTTTATGTCCCATTTCTTCACTTACTTATTCCTGACCTCTTTCTACCTTGCAGTGTAGAGTTCTAGGCTCGATTGTTTGTTCTGTCAGAATATTTTTGATAGTGTACTGCTACGTTATTCATCTTGTTCCTCTGCTTATTGTACCACTCGGTCTTTCTTCTGATACGGCAGGCTGCTCTTTAGTATTTTAGCCACATGTCCAAATCACCTTAGTTTTTTAGCGGTTCTGTATTTAAGCTGGCTCGTATAGTGTCGTTTCGTGTTCTGTCTCGTCTTGTTTTACCGGCCACTAATTCTGCTTTCATTTCTTGTTGTTAGCGCCAGTTTTTTGAGATTTTTGTAACAAATGCAAAATGCTATTCAATTGCAGATTTTTCCAGCTTATTATCGAAACATCACTAAAGTGTCTAATTTGGTTAGATACATCATTGTGGTTTCTAAGGGACATTGTTTGTTAGTATGATCAAATTTAATTGTCCCCGAGTGCAGTAATTAAATTAAAGTGCAGTAATTAAAAAATTAATCTATGAAATTTTAGAAAAAAGAATATTACCGTTCCAACTTGTTTTCTCTGTATTTTCATAAGTTTTGCCGGTATTCCCGACAAAAAAAATTCTG
The DNA here is from genome assembly GCA_942486065.2 of Calliphora vomitoria. Taxonomy (NCBI): domain Eukaryota; kingdom Metazoa; phylum Arthropoda; class Insecta; order Diptera; family Calliphoridae; genus Calliphora; species Calliphora vomitoria. Next base: position 45,364,175 of record OW818030.2, on the reverse strand, counting down.
GGAATTGAGTAGTGAAAAATTTGTGAAATTCGCAGAAAATTTTTGATTGGATTTTTTTTCCACATTTAATTTTTTTTTAAATACTGCAACTGTGACACAGCTCTCGAAACTTCAAATTAAATGTATAAACGTTATCCGATTGTGCATTGGAAAAGTGCAAAATAAGGGCCATCCTAATGTACACATACGCATTTATTCTCACTCACACAAATTAATGTGTAATAATTATATTATTACATGTTCATTTAGGTACTCGTAGTGTCAAAACTTTAAAGCTCTTTCCTACGCACAGTAAGCAGTTCTATGTAAAACACATACACGTTCAGTCCAATAATACATATTACACTGTCATCCATATCAGAAAATTAAGATCATAATTCACAGTTATTTTCCAATTAACACATTTGACATTTGGTTGTTTATTAAAATGTCATACTCACACACACACAGCTATAGACAGATAGAGGCACTCACACATTAACGCAGACATGCACACACATAATTTCATATAGTTATTTCATGCATATGGATATCCTTATCTGATCAGAATAATGATGAGCATTGTACAAAAGTGGTACTTTTTCGACTTATATTGTACCTATATTTTAGTAAGATACAGCAGTATTTTAAACTCAATAATATTGTTTTGCATTGATTTAGTTTCTTTCCGAAAAATTCAATCTTGCGATATGCAGAATATGGTTTGGTACTAAATGATTCTTAAGAAGTACTTTTTAGATTCTCTTACTAGTTAAATAAGAATTGTTTTTATAGAGGCGAAGAACTTTAAATTGAAAACAGAGGAAAATGTTTTTAATATCCATTCAATTGCATTTGTTAATAAGACAATTTAATGGCATTGATGCTTAACTTTTTTATGGTAAATTTGGGCATCTGATTTCAAAAACAACATTTAAAAGTTTGTACAATCAATGGTTTACCTGTCAGGTGGGAAAAATTAAATGAGTGCCTTAAGGTACCCTGTACAAGAGAATGAAAAATCCGTTAATTATATTCGCATTTATTGACATTTTTGCGATGAGTGCCTTGAGGCATGCTTAAGCATTAGAGGGTTAAATATGATTTCGGGCATGTGGCCCCGCGTTTAGCGCGTACATGGCGTAACATCGAGATTCAATTTTCACACGCTCTTCATTTGCGCTATTGCCCAAATACTGCCTGATTTACCGCGAAGGGCCTGATGGACCTCTACGTTGCGCCATTGGATTGGATTTGAAATTCCGAAGATAAGAACTGAAAAACTGTCTTTAATTAACTGTACTAAATATTTACATACGTTTGAAATATTTGGTACTTTACAGGTACCAATTGTAGGAAAAATAGTACAATTGTAACAACATTTTCTTCCCTTGATCAGAACTATTTAAATACGAATGTCTAGTACTTAATTCTGAATGCATGCGTTTGAATATAGACTTTTTTTTGTCGTACCAACAAAATATTGCTGTCAACAACAAAACTTGTTTTATATTTTAGAGTTTGAGTGTTTTTTTTGTTTTACCAATTTTATGTTAGCACTGTTTGTTACCATGATACGCTCGTATAGAAACATGACAATGGTTTTTATTAACAGGAGGAAATTCATATAACACAAATATATATTTACTTACATACTTACTTACATACATTCATTAATACTAGTACACAAGTATACAATTATGTATAGATTTAAAAATCTGCATCGTGTATAGCGTATCCTTATTGAAAGTATGATCTATTGTTAGAGCATCCATAGACAGGCAGACACATAAAGTCTCCAACATATAAAAGGCAATGTGTGTTCGTATGTACACGGACAATACAAAGCATAATGTCGATATGGAGGGAGATGTTTTGTCTAAAATCAACCACAAAATAAATTATTGTAAAATTTCCATAACGACAGAGGTAAAACTGATGGCCACACACTCAGAAAAATTATTCCTTTTTAGTAAAAAATTAAAAACTTTTCGAGGTTTTCTGAACATGTCTTCTTATGAATTCGAATAGTAGGACCAGGATAGCTTGGTAATAATGTCGGACTATTTTTTGTATAAATTAAACTTAAGAAGAGAATATTGAATAACATTTGCCGCCAACATTAATATGACTTACTTAGATCATATTTTTCAAATAACTTCCCAGAATTATCGAATATGACACAACTTAAAATTCAGTGAATAAATAATTCACACTTGTACAATATTGCTGAAGCTGTACAAGATACAAGAAAATATAACATTGTTCTGAGAAAGGAAGTCGTCGATGGAATATTCGCCAGATATTTCGGATTAATTATGATAAAAATAATGCACTATAGAATTATAATACGAGGGTGGGTCAATAAGTCCGTGACTTTTTGAATGAAACACAGATTTTTTGAAAAAAGATTTGTCGAAGTCATCAAAATAGGCATTGGATAACCGATTCACCATGAGATACTCACTGTTTTGACTGCTGTTTGGTCTCTGTGGTTGATCTACGTTTTGTCTAAGGTTACGAAACGGCGCAAAAACTCATCCATATTGCGGTGGAACAACGCCAAACGCTCCTGCAAAGTTGTCACACGATTGTACAAATGCCTTAAATTGTGAGCAAACCTGTCACCCATCTTGAGGAAAGCACTTCAAGTTACTTTCAATCTCCAATCGGCCAACATCATATCGGCAATTTTTTCAATTGTTTCGGGTGAAGAGACCTCAACTGGGCCTTCAGAACGTTCGGCATCTTCCGTGCTTGTACGGCAGGTAAACCATTTTTTTTCCATTGAAATTGATAGTGCAGAGTTCCCATAGTATTTATCAAGCTTAGCATTGGTCGGAGTGGTGGTTTTTTCCGCAAATAATAATGAAAAAATTACTTTTTCCCATTTTCCACTCAAGTCACGTGGAAGTCTGCTGTCAATGGCTGTCAAACACAACATAAATGACGCAGATTGTTCAAATTTTGACAGGAGTCAACTGACAGATGCTTTTCAGTTAAGAAGCGGGAAATTCAAAAATTCGCGGACTTATTGAGGCGCCCTCGTAGTTTTTCCCTTGCATTAAAATTTGGTTGTATAAATTAACTTTGTTATCCATTACAATGTAAAAGTCAATCGGATCTCATACTGCTAACACCAGCCGAGGTCTTGTGAAAAACGATATTTTTGCTAGTCGTCCTATCAAAGACTCTCTTCACACTCTTTCAGGATATTGTGTATTCAAAATTGTCCAATAGTACGAAGAGGTGGATCGTGAATTATTTCAGTGGTCACTAGTCATTCATTGAGTTTGGAAAAACCAGCTAAAACTTCGTATAGTTAAACTACGAATTTTTCAAAACAGATAAAAAGTAGATATCCATTAATATAAAACAGTAACATTTGACGTTACAAGGAAGTCGTTTAAAAATATTGTTATTCTTAATACTAATTTTTAACTTTATAAAAGAGTAAATTCGGTAACTTTAAATCTTCTAAACTAATACAAAATAAACTTAATTACTTAATACATTTTATTCGAAATTATTAAACCAATTTTAGCATTGATTCCTGGAGTCATACAACAATTAACTAACAGAGTGTTATTGGAACTCTAGAGCAGAGATATATATTGAGCCAATTCCGGTTAAATAGTTTGGTACTATTTTTATTTTTTTTTAACATATTAAATTATTTAACTTATCTACATTAAAGTTAGAGGTAGAAATGGGTGATAATATTTAGGTACCAAAGTGTAGGAACTAAAAAGATACTTTTTCGTTCTTGTAATGGTACTTTTAAAGTTTTCTTTAATAATGGACCTAGAAATATGAAAATAAGAATATATGGTCCTGAATAAGAATACAAGAGGGAAACTTTATGGTACTTTTTTTTGCTAATAGTACTTCTTGAATACATTTATAATAATGAACCTGAAATCATGAAATCATGAAATTAGACACATATGAATCTGAATGAGTAAGAATCCACAAAAGGTGTATTTAGTGGTACTTTTTTCCTTCTAATGGTAGTTTTTAAATTTTCTATAACAATGGACCTAGAAATATGAAATTAACCATATATAGTCCTAAGTGAATGAAAATTCAAGGGAGAGAATTTTTGATACTTTTTCTTTACTCGAATAGTACTTTTTGTATTTTGTTCACCAATGAACCTAGAAACATTAAATAATGCTTATATAAACCACATATGAGTGGAAATCTACAAGTGGGGGTTTTTTGGTACTTTTTTCTATATTCTAATGGTACTTTTTGAATTTTTCCAATAATGGACATAGAAATATGAAATTAAGCGTATATGTTCCTATGTGAGCGAAATTTCAACGGGATACTTTATGGTACTTTTTCTTTTTTCAAGTGGTACTTTTTGAATTTTCTATAATAATGGACCTAGAAACATAAAACTAAGTGAGTGAATATTCAAAGCGGAGACTTTATGATATTTTTTTCTTTATTCGAATGATATTTTTCCTATTTTCTTCATCAATGAATCTGAAACATATGAAACATAAGTTTCTATGTTAAGCTTATATGGACCTGAGGGAGAGATTTTATGGTCCTTTTTCTTATTAGAATGATACTTTTTGTATTTTCTTTACCAATGATTCAAATTTAAACGAATATAGCCCTGAATAAATAAGAAACCACAGAGGTGTAACTAATGGTCCTTTTTCCTCTTTTTAATGGTAACTTTTTTAATTTTCTTTAACAATGATCCTAGAAACATGAGTGAGTGAGAATCCACAATTTTGGACATTTTTGTACTTTTTCTTTATTGCAATGGTACGTTTAGAATGTTTTCTAATAATAAACCTAGATTCATGAAAGTAAACGCATTTTATACGGAATAAGTTACAATCCTCAAACGGGGACTAAATGTTAAGTTTTCGACTTTTTCATTGCAATAAATAAATTAACATTAAATTAGAGTCACGTGAAAATTCACAAAAATAGACATAATAGTACTTTATCTTACTTCTAATGGTACTTTATTGATTTTATTTAATAATGAACCTAGAAACATTAAATTAGATACCGTAAACGTTCCTAAATATGTGACAATCCACAAGCGGTGATTTAAAAGTACCTTTTATCTTACTAACGGTACTTTTTGAATTTATGTAGTGGAACTAGACATCATATTAAGTATAAGTATATGAGGAGGTCTATAACAAAACGCAATAATTCAAACATTTTGGTGTTGAATTACAATAAAACTATTGATCTTTGTTATGATTTTACAATGGTTCTAGATTCAGTCCAAAAACTTAAAAAGTGGATATAGTCGTAATTGAGTGAGAATCTACAAAGGGCCCTTTTTTGAGTTTCTGTAATAATGAACATAGAAAAAATGAAATAAATCAAGTGTTTTAGAATGAAGTGTGAACACCTAACCTGGTACTTCTTCGTCCTTATAATTGCTCTTTTTAAATCTGAAACTTGAAATTAGACATCTATGGTCCTGAAAAAGTGAGAAAACTCAAATGGGTACGTTTTCACTTGTACAACCAATGGTTTACCTGCCAGGTGGAAAAAACTAAATGAGTGCCTTAAGGCACCCTTGGGGCTTTAGAGATTGAAACATAGTCGGGTTTTAGTTAGTATAATTTGTCAATTTTTATTGAAAACAACTTTTCTAATTGTTCATCACTAAAATCCGATTTGTTCACTTGATTAACCATTTCTTAAAATTTTATGTACAAAATTAAAGCAAAGAAAACCAAACAACATTTTTATATATGTGAAAAAAACTGAGGCAGCAAAACTAGTCTGCAATGCCCAAGAGTGCCTAAAGGCACTAATCAATAAATCACGTCTGTAAAGAGTAGCTTACCGTTTTTGACATAAGTAAATATTAACTCCAATATATTAAACATAACTATACTTTTTAAGAAAAAAAAATATGATTGCAATCGGAAAACTTTAATCAAAGTTTGATAATACTTCATGGAGTTCCCATATTTTTTGGTAGTTAATGCACTTAGTTTGCAAAAAGTGCAGTAAATAAGAAAGAAGAGAGATTTTAAGAGCTTGCAAGGCTTATTAAAATATTTAAGTACGTTTTTTAGAAACTGTTACAAGAGTTTTTGAAATGAAAAATTAGTTATATTTGCATTTTTGCAATGAGTGCCTTGAGGCATGCTTAAGCGTTAGAGGGTTAAGGGACCTGCAAAAATGAAATTAGACACAAATGATCTTGAATGAGTGAGAATGCAGAAGGAACTTTATTTCTTCTAAGGATTGTCTTGAATTTTCTAAATGAATGAACTTAGACACATAAATTAAAGGAGGAATTAGCGTCATATTTTGTTTATTCTAAAAAAATTAAATGAATGAAGCTAGGAACAAAAAAGTGTACACTTATGAATCTGAATAAAGTAAGAACCGACAAAAGTGAAGTTAATTTTGTGAAGCACCCACTGAAAGCATTTTAAATATGCTACTTAAATATTGTCAAAATCGTGCTTTAGCAAAAAGAACTTAAAATGTTGTCAATTGTAGTTTTTTGCTTTATACTAACAACTCCGCTAACGAAGTAGCGGATGAAATCCTAGTTATATTATATTCTATTTTCTAACAGTGTATTTAATGTACACACTGCCAAAACAAAATCACCTCACTCATACTTAATCAATAGTCTACTAAATTCCCGAAAATAACAAAGCTGCCTGTCATCGAACACTATTGAACAATGAAAACAGATTGTGTCACCTTCGATTCATTATCAAACTCATCCATATATTAAACATTCACATCCATCCATCCACTCGCACTCCCGATCTAGCAGTATTGTTTTCACAAAACAACACATACTCGTAATAACCTTAATGGAGCCGTCTGGTCACTTGACGTCAGCAGCAACAACAAATAAATAAGAAGAAATGAAAAAAAGGGAAAGTACTTTCAATACTCCCGTAACGCAGTGTTTTACTCAGACTTCTGTGCTGATTTTCACCCTTTTCACAACGACTAACATATTGGGTTTAATGATTTCACAGTCAAGGTTATCGATAACATACAATTAATTATAATTCAATGATGACTTTTATATTTTGGATTTTGCCTGTGTTTCTCTGTTCCTGTGTTCTTTAAGTCAAAACAATATATTGAATTTTGAAAAACTGCCATCCTACTCATGTGTTGTTAATCTTTGTAGTGGCATAAAGGATGATAGAGAGGGGTTTCTCTATAAATAACATCGAACGTTAAACATCGGGTGGTAAAATGTTGGATTTGTTTTTTTAACTACTTTCATATGAAGTTTCCTTAAATCCAGGAAAATACATATATTTTAATAGGAGGTTTTATTCTTACATTATTCGTACACTCAAATCTCCTTATAAGAGAGTTTTGTTTATGTTTTTGTTGCTGCAAATACGGGTGAACTATTTACAATAGCACAACATGCAAGAGACCACACGCTGTGTAGTTCAATTCGTCCTTTTTCTCATTTATTTTTTTCTTTGCTTTTTTGTTGCATAAAAATGACTTGTAGTAGTGTAATGATGGTGCAAAAATTACGGGTCCTGTTGCAATTTTTATTTTGTTTTTCCTGTTTTGGGTTGCTTCCTATAGTGTTTTTCTTTCCTCTGAACATACTCGCATGAATTTTTGTTTGGACTTGCTGGTTTTATGTGTGTTTCGTGTAAATTTTTTTTTGCGAGTAGTTTTAACATTTTTAGCAGTTTGTAGTTGCAATAACGTTGTCGCTTCACTCATTGTCAATACATAAAGTAACGCCCAAAATTATAGCACACTTTTGTTATTTATGACCTTTTTGTCTTATAAAGTTATTCTGAACATGTTAATGCAAAATAAAAAAAAAATAGCAAAACACAGTGGGAGATTTTTCAAATTATTTAGTTGTGTTAATGAACTTGTTATATGGAATTTTTATAGAAATCGGAGGATTGAGTTGTGGTGGAGGATGATGAGGAGGACAAAAACTAGCCTGTCTTGCGATCACTGGGACGATAATCTCTAGTCCTCAAACTAGTCTATAGACGATGCTGGACAAAATTGTCCTTAATATGTTCATCAGAAACACTTCTCCTAAGTAGGTCTATCTGGGGCAGGAGTCAGATTTTGTGTTACACGCAAAATTTAGCGCACTGTTATAAATCGAAACATTAAACAAATGTGCTAATTATTTTTAAATGGCTCTAGAACTCCTATACTGACAGGTAAAAGTGCCATATTTTGCAAACATTTTTTTAATAAAATTCAGAAACTTTGTAGTATTTATATCTGCAGGATTGTATTTATGTAAGTATGTTTTAATACCTTTTACCTTCGTGAGAAGGGTATATATAAGTTTGTCATTACGTTTGTAATTTCCACAATATAACTTTCCGACACTTTAAAGTATATATATTCTGGATCCTTATAGATAGCGGAGTCGATTAAGCCATGTCTGTCTGTCTGTCTGTCTGTCTGTCTGTCTGTCTGTCTGTCTGTCTGTCTGTCTGTCTGTCTGTCTGTCTGTCTGTCTGTCTGTCTGTCTGTCTGTCTGTCTGTCTGTCTGTCTGTCTGTCTGTCTGTCTGTCTGTCTGTCTGTCTGTCTGTCTGTCTGTCTGTCTGTCTGTCTGTCTGTCTGTCTGTCTGTCTGTCTGTCTGTCTGTCTGTCTGTCTGCCTGTCTGTCTGTCTGTCCGTCTGTCTGTTGAAATCAATTTTCTGAAGACCCCAGATATCTTCGGGATCCAAATCTTCAATAATTCTGTCAGACATGCTTTCGAGAAGTTTCCTATTTAAAATCAGCAAAATCCGTCCATAAATAACGAATATATGAGCAAAAATCCGAGACAACCTCTGAAAATTTCATAAAATTATTGCATGCTCTGACAAAAAAGCAACAAAACGTATGTTTGTATGTGTTTGTTTCATTGCGTATTTTTTGTGTGTTTCGTCTCGTTTGGTGTTGTTGTTTTTAAACCCTTCACTTTCATGAGAAGGGGATATATAAGATTGCAACTTCTACAATATAGTCCGTTCGTCAGCAATTAAATGTAAAATTTTTAAAAGTTTTCATGATATATTTAGGATGCTATACGCTGAAAGTGGGCAATATACATATATACTAAGAGAAGGGTATTTCTGAGGACATATATTATTATACCCTTCCCAATGAGTGGCAAGGGTATATATAAGTTTGTCATTCCGTTTGTAATTTCTATATTTTTCATTTGCGACCCCACAAAGTATATATATTCTGAATCGTTATAGATTGCGAAGTCGATATATCCATGTCCGTCTGCATGTTGAAATCAACTTCTCGTAGCCCCCAATTAACTTACAAACATGATTGATACGTCAATATATCGGGAATTCTTCCGACCCGGTCGCTATTTAAAATCGAGAAAATCGGCTCACAAATGGCTGAGATATAAGGAAAAAACTTGGACAACCTCCATTTTTGGCTTATTTTTTATCTATATCTGGATAGATATTTCAAAGCCCATTGCAACGATGTATATAAGGCTATAGTAATTTTGACCTACAATTTTTTTCAAAACCGGGAAAAAAATTTTTAACCCAGATTTTTTTTTACCAAAACAATTTTTTTTCTTCAATTATTTATCACCAATAAATTTAAAAAAAATTTTATAAATTAAAAAAAGACTGGAAAAAAATTAAAAAAAAAAAAATTTTGAAAAAATTAAATAATAAATATGCGAATACCAAAATATAATCCGCTTTTAAATATCGCACTCGTTCAACAATATTAGCTCAAAATTTTTAAAATTTCATTTTTTTCAACTAATCAACCAACAACATTATATGTATCTACTGTATTCCGATTACTCTTTCATCTCGAAAACCACATTTGATACCCTTTTCATGATAGTCTAGTGACTACTTTTATATCAATAGAAAGGTATTATTTTAAGTTAATACAAAAGTTTAAATAGAAATACATCGTATATTTTCATAAAAAAGGTATTATTTTGATTTAAGCCTTTATTCAAGTTAAAAATAATCAACATGTTTTATTTAAATTTGGTTGTATTTTGAGTTGATACTGTTTTGTTGATAAAATAATAAAAAAAAATATCGAGAAGTTTCAGAAAAATGGAATTAACTAGGGTGATCGATTCTTCGACATTTTTTAGAAACCGTTTTTCGGTTGAGTTATCTGTGTTATCGCTTTTCAAAAGAAAAAAATTAAAAAATGCTAAAGTTAATTTTTGAGATGATATTAGTTTGATATTTTCTGGCAGTCATAACTCAATTTGGAATTTACTCGTCAGGAGATATGGTACATTTTTAAAACGAATTGGTAACATACAATACTTTATTGGATGGTTTCCAAATATTGATTAGAAGGTTCCTTGCCTTAAACACAAAACAAATACATAGGGCCTGTTTCACGATGTCGAAAGAAAAATGATTCGAAAAAAATTGTATGAAAAACACTCAGTTTTTAAAATTCTTTCGAATAGTTTTCATACAAATTTGTTCGAATCATTTTTCTTTCGACATCGTGAAACAGGCCTATAATTATTATATTATGATATGAAATACACAATTTTTAAGGAATCCTTATTAAATTCCCTGATCAGTGCCTCAGTTACTAGTTATTACTTGTTTCAAAACATGAAAATTTGTCTTCAGAAAATTGTTTTTTAACAGTCAATTAAATGTTAGAGTACAATAAAAAGAATATTGATCTATAATCGTGTTATTCACTGTTAGGTCTGCTTTTTACACCCCAATATATATGTAGATAATAACTTATAAGGTAATAACTAGTTTGTTTTCCAGATCAAAATATTGAATTCAGCTAATAATAGTCGGTTTTCGGTTTAGAGCCATGAAAAAATGCGATTTCGTTTAAAACCGAACACGAAATTCTACTATATACCCTAACCACTCATGGTGAAGGGTAAACAAATATATACGTGATGATAGACTATTGGTCAATTCACAAGGTCTCTTATCATGTCATATTGCCATAATGTTCTAATATTTCACAATGGTAAAATAATACTACTTTCTATGCTATGTTTATTGTGTTATCGTAACGAACCAGCAGAGACCAACGCCGAATGCCTAAGAGTCGGTTAAGCCGAGCTACCGAATCGTTATATATTAGGACATTATGACAATATGACTGATAAGAGACCTTGTGAATTGACCATATGTGTGACTGAGATATCAATTCTAGCATAAAGAAATATGTACCGATGGCAGGGTCAGCCCCAAATATACAAACTGAATAAATCACAGCCAATAGATGTACCTTCAACAATATGGCTGCTATCAACGGTCAAAGTTCGGAAGTCCATATTGCCTTTTCCATAAGATGTTAGTGCCTAAAATATCCGATTCAATGTTATTAAATATTACCAATATTTATATCATTATACCATAACACAATTCGGGAATTATTCGGATTATTATATGTCACGATTCATGCATAAAATGCAAAAGGCCCATGAAAAAACATACAATCTAAATTCGCTCTTTTTCCAAGCTCCACTGTTAATTCGTTGGCTATTATTCTTAAATAACTGTTTAATGTCAGGGGCAATAGTATTTTAAAATGTAACACACAATACCCAAATAGACAGGCAGACAGACTGACAGACGGACGGATAAATATAACATATAACGATTATTTGTATGCATTTGAACATTTTATCATTAATCATGGTTTATAATGTATTTCCTATTTACCAACCCCACCCCCCAAAAAAAAAATTCACAAAATAATAGTTGGATTTGTAAATAAAATTTCATATTGCAATACAAACACGGTAATCATGGAAAACTGATGTTGAGCGTATAAATTTAATAGAGTTAAACACAATGTATGACATATCATGGAAATTATTTGCAAAATTATGAAATAATTTATAAATGTACACATCATTGTACACTTATTAAATTGAAATACATATGAATATGAATAACTACATATGTATTTGTTATAAAATCACAATCATTTACATTTCCGAATTGCAAAATCATCACTAATATATATAAGTGTTAAAATTGATTTTGTTATTGTGCAGCTAAAAATTAATATTATTCAATTGTTTGTTTAGTTTTCACGTCCACAGTGATTTGCATATTCAATCTAAACGATTTAACTCGATTTAAGATTTAATTTTATAGGAAAAATGTAAAGCTGCTTATGTTAAGAATATCATTGTTGCTAAATATGTTTCTATTCGAGAGCATGTAATAGGTTAAGGAATAAAAATTGATTTCAAAAGAATATGAATTTGTGGTCTAAATTGATTTTCTTTTGAAATTAATTTGTATTCCTTAACCTATTATATGGTCTCATGAAATTCATTATTTGTTAACTATAGAATGTCGCCTTGACTGAGGTCCCACTTCTGAAAATCATTTTCGAAATTATTGAAGTTTTAAAAGAAAAATATTTTTGCTCATTAGCTCAGTGTAGGGATCTAACTTGTTTAGTCAAAATGATGAATATTATTTATTTGCAACAACACTTTTATTTCGAAACCTCAAGATTCTCAGTCGATCAAAGTTCAATTTAGTAAGAAGTGTAGCAGCAGAAAATTTGACAACATAAAAACTGTTGGAGCAACACGACTTTTAAAATAAAGAAAAACAAATTATCTCTGGTAGGAAAATTTGAAAACTGCAAGGGTTTCTCGAGGAACTTAAGGCACTCTACTCACAACTACTAAATTGGAAAAATCGAACATCGTCTGCAGAATTAAGGACACAAATTTATTCATGTACTTCTGTGTTGGGATAATATTTTTTTTATTTTTTGAAAATGGTGGTCTTTTTGTGTGAAAATTATATTTAACGGCAGAAGAAGAGCAAGAACTTAACATCGACAAGATCTAAAGTGACAAGTTCATGTTCGGACAAGAAATTTTTTGCTGAGTGAACAAATTGAAGGCAAGGTGCTTTCAATAAATTCCAAAATTAAAGAAAAAATTTCATATAATCCTCATATTTGTGTTGTATATATTTACCAGAGATCATGAGTAGTGAACAAATGAGTAGAGTTGAATCATGACTCAAAATTTATTTTACTTATACGCATTTATATTTATTACAATGTTATCTAGGCTCATATCCACTCGTAAAGTTTGAGTTAATCATCATACTCATACTTAACAACATTTATGAAGTTCTTGATTTCATCTCTACCATACTCAATTTGTATAGACGGTGCAAAATATATATGATTCGAATACGAACATTAAAAAAATTATTATGAGATTGTGTGTAGCGGAATTCTGTATAATTACTAGGGTGATCGACTCGGTTTTAAAACCGGTCGAAAACCCGTTTTTTTTGCCTATACAGCTGTCAGTTTTTTTCGAATGTCGATTTTTCGAATATCGAATAGACCGATTTTTTTGCTTATAAAACCCGGTTTTTTTTAAGTATTAATAATTTTTCAGTTAATGGAACAATTTGTTATATTAAAGTATTTTTTTACAGTGCATTTTTATTTTGTTACATACTTTTCTAATATGGCAACAATGTTTATCGAAACAATATGGAAACAATATAGAAGTAGAATCACAACTCTGCATTAACCATGGAATACATCTATGCGTTGTCAAAACAATTTATACTGAAAAAGATTATGCCATAAATAATTAAAGTTTCAATGAATCAGAGGACGAATATGATCAAGAAGAAACTGAAGATCACTGTTCAACTTAAGTGCTGAAAATGTTTCTTTAACAGGAAATATAAAAACTGTTACAGAACATTTAAGAAAATGTGTCAAAACATTTAATAAATCTGCTGAAAAACAAAAAAAAAAAAAAATACAGTGCTATGTAAGAGATCAGGAATAAACAGAGCTAAAATTAATTCATGACGTGAAACATCGCTGGAACTCTTTAGTTAAAATGATTTCTCAGTATTTGCGAATATATAAGTGTGTTAATCACGTTCTTCTAGATTTCAACTTACCCTACCCCTGTCGTAGTAAACGCCCACTTAAAATTTCAAAATAAAAAATAGTCTATTGATCGTTTCAAACATACAGGAATATACGGTAAATTTCAACAGGATAGGACTAATGTTTAAGGTTTAGCCTCCTATAAGGTATAAACAAATACGAATAAACAGAAAATTCCTAATTTTACCCGTTTTTACCCCCCTTTTGACTTTTAAAAAGGTACTTTCTAAATACGTATTTTTGTGACTATAGTGAGCCAAATTAAACATATTTTCCTTTTAAACAAATATTCAATATTTAAAAACCAATTTTTCCAGTTTTTCCTCTTTTTGTCCCCTTTAAAGTCCAAGTAGTGACAAAGGGTATAGCCATTGATGCTTCTAAATAAAATCGATGCTTCTCAATTAAATCGGTTCAGCCGTTTAGTATTTATTGTTTAAGACCTAAAGGAAAATTTTACTGGTTTTTCTCCTGTTTATCCCTTTCTGGTCCAAGTATTGAAAAAAGTTATAGCCAATTGACGCTTCCAGGTAAGGGTCTATCTACGTTCCGAATTTCAATAAAATCGATTCAGCCGTTTAGGCGTGATGCTCGAACAAACAAACAAACTTACAAAGACATTTATATATTTACTAGCTTGACCCGGTGCGCTTCGCTACCCCTGTCGTTGAGACGTTTAGTAACTATTGTTTAAGAGCTAAAGGTACCAATTTTACCAGTTTTTCCCCCTGTTTATCCCTTTCTGGTAAAAGTATTGAAAAAAGATATAGCCTATTGACGCTTCCCAGTAAGGATCTATATACGTTCCAAATTTCAATAAAATCGGTTCAGCCGTTTAGGCGTGATGCTCAAACAAACAAAAGACATTTATATATTTATATAGATACTAGCTTGACCCGGTGCGCTTCGCTACCCCTGTTCGATGTAAAAATCGGTTCAGCCGTTTTTTTTGTTTAAAACTAAAGGTACCAATTTTACCCGTTTTTCCCCCTTTTTATCCCTTTCTGGTCCAAGTATTGAAAAAATTTATAGCCTATTGACGCTTCCAAGTAAGGATCTATCTACGTTCCAAATTTCAATAAAATCGGTTCAGCCGTTTAGGCGTGATGCTCAAACAAACAAACAAACAAATAAACAAACAAACAAACTTACAAAGACATTTATATATTTATATAGATTAGCTTGACCCGGTGCGCTTCGCTACCCCTGTCGTAGTCTATGTTGGCAATTTCAATAAAATCGTTTCGAACGTTTAGTATTTATTGTTTAAGAACTAAAGGTACCAATTTGACCGGTTTTCCCCCTGGTTACCCCTATCTGGTCCAAGCATTGAAAAAAGTTATAGCCTATTGACGCTTCCAAGTAAGGATCTATCTACGTTCCAAATTTCAATAAAATCGATTCAGCCGTTTAGGCGTGATGCTCAAACAAACAAACAAACAAACAAACTTACAAAGACATTTATATATTTATATAGATACATATATAGATATGGATAACAAAAACAAAAGAATTTGCTTCTCAGCTGTTTCATCGTTTATTTAGTGATGAAGATGTATGCTACATTTTATTGTTATTTTTTTTAATAAAATAAATTATAAATAAATTTTTGGTAAATATTATTTAACAAAAAACCGGTTAACCGGTTTTTTCTGATTTTTTAAAATTCCAACCGGTTTTTTCAAATTGCAACTATTCGAACTATTCGAAAACCGGTTTTTCAAAAATGTCGAATAATCGATCACCCTAATAATTACACAAAAAAACATGCAGGAGTCGAATGAGTTGAATCAATAGTATCATTAGTATTTTCCTAAAATTATAAGTCAATGATGATTATAATGATGTTTATGAATCAAACAGATTCGTATGAGTATGTTGTCGACGTCGCACATTGGTTGAAGAGTATCCGAAATTAATTTTTTTCATGTTCGCCGATTTGGATAATTTTTTGGTATTTTATTGTCAGATATCTGAATATTATGATTCCGTAATATTAGGCTGATATATTTATTATTTGTTTGTAAAAGCACGCTCGAAGTTTATATATGTTCGCTTGTTTAAAATGGCAGCAAATTTATTGTATATTCAATCTTTTGGTACAATCACAGTCAACTTACTATTTGAATTTGTTGTATATTTTCGTAAATAACAATTGTCATAGATGAGATTAGCATTAAAACAAGTTGGAAAAAGTGCCATATAAAAAATTTAGTAGAACAAAATATAAACAACATCAAAATTTCAATGTTCATCAACTTCAGTGGACTGCATCTTTTTAGCGCTATGGAGCGCTGTTTAACGAAAGATGTCAAATTACAGCTTGAAGTCTCAGCCAAAAGTTATAAATAAATTCGGTATGCTGTCCGAGGAAACTCAGGAAAAGAGGAATAAAGACTATAGAGCCTATAGATTACATCATTCGTGAAGAATTGGACGTGTAGCCACTAATGAAGACGTAATGCATAATCTTTTATTGTTTTCAGACCCATTTATAAATAGATTTCGCTCAAAGCTGCAAATCAAAAAATTGGAGTACAATAATGATGTTAAAAGATTATTAAAACCCATTCTACAGCTATTATATTTATTTTTTGTGAAAATTGAGTTGATGCATTAAAAATCAAGGGAGTTATGCCACTTTTTCAATACAAGTTGTATGGAAAGTGGGCGTAAAAGTGGGCGGATATTTTTCAAATGTCACACAAATAATTCTGAGTATTTAAAAATGCTATGTGCTAAAAAACAATGCCGAAGGTCAAAATTAAATTTTCACTTTGTATGGGAGGTGGGCGTAAAAGTGGGCGAATCATTTTAATTTTTCCATTTTTTTCTTAATTCAAATAAAAAATGCCTATGTGCCAAGTTTCATTGTCCTTCGACAACTTTTTCTATCTTTAGCCGCTGGTTCTATGAACCTCAACCAATGTGCGTCGGATTCATATTCATAGAACTCTCTGAGTTAGAAAGTTCTTGACCGATCTTGTTGAAAAATTGTGTCTGAATAACTATCCAAAGGACTAACCATGGTGCAAATTTCATCATTGAATTTTGTTCAAAGTTTTTTTTAATTTCATTTATAATAATGTTTATAAGATATGAATTCACAAGTAGTTTTTAACAATGCTTTAGAAACTCTTATTATACACAACTGTTTCTAAAGTATTGAAAAGAAAATATTGAAAGAGACTTATCTTTTTCAATACATTCTCAAGTCTTGTTGTACCGTTACATTTTTTTGAGTAAAATTGTTTTACATGTAAGATTCAGCGAGTGGACTTGAAAATAATTGGAAATAATATTGTTACGAATGTGCAATAGCGAATTGATAGACATGTATAAAGACACTGAGTGACTATTTAATTCTGTTGTTTTTGTACATTTTAAACTACTACAATTGTTACAATTTGAAACTACTAAAACTGCTTTTATTTGCAATCAAAAGTATCCGGTTTATTTAAAGGAAATAAACCCCCGTTTTTAAAAGGTAAAAACGTAACAATATAATAAATAAAACGATAATAAAAATGCCTAGTAAATATAAAAAAAGTGTTCGAAGACAAACTAAAGAACTATTTGATCTTCTTTTAAATAATAAAAACCAAAATAAAAAGTGAATTGTAAGATGATTTTGCCGCTGGCGATCCTTTTAGCGAAAACTTTGCTCCTTCTGTAAGTTCGATTTGCAGTCTATAAATTATGTACATGAAAACAATTTTTGTATATCTTAATTCAGGAAAAGGAACTGACAGTGGTTTCCAAGGCACCAAGTTTTATAAAAACTTATTGGAGGAGAGTTTTAACGAACGAATTAGGTGAACAACTATGCTGGAAAGGTACTGACACCAAGAAAAGTGTTCGAAATCTAAGCACAACAAAAGCAATAAAAGAAGTAAGTTAAATAAAACATTTTAACTAAAAGAAAATTATCATATAATTTCTACATTTCATAGATGCAGCTTTGTCAGTGGGTCTCACATTTATTAAAGTCACCCGAACGTTCTTCCAGTTCGCTAAAAATAGCATTAAGCTACGAAAAAACTATAAGAATAATAAGACTACATAATTAATAATTAATGAATAATATAATATTAATAGTAAAATAAAATTAAGAGAAAAAAATTAAGATGTTTATTTTTTAACACCAATTAATACATTATTTGGGAAGCTTATTCTACAATTATATAAAAAAGCAAGGATAAGCTTATAGTAATCATGCATATATAATATTTTCAAGAGGGTTGCGTTTTGATTTTTCTACAATTGTTACGATAGCCTTTTTCAATATATTCTAAAGTCTTTTTAAAGCTTAAGGCTTGTGTTGGTAAGCTTATTTTAATATTTTTCACAAGCCATTTGCTTTGTTGGGGTGGTTTGAAGAAGCATTAGAGACTTGTTTTCTTTTTTATACCCTTCACCTTCGTTAGAAGGGTATATATAAGTTTGTCATTCCGTTTGTAATTTCCACAATATAATTTTCCGACCCTATAAAGTATATATATTCTGGATCCTTATAGATAGCGGAGTCGATTTAGCCATGTCTGTCTGTCCGTCTGTCTGTTGAAATCAATTTTCTGAAGACCCCAGATATCTTCGGGATCCAAATCTTCAATAATTCTGTCAGACATGCTTTCGAGAAGTTTTCTATTTAAAATCAGCAAAATCCGTCCTTAAATAACGGAGATATGAGCAAAAATCCTAGACAACCTCAATTTTTGGCCTATTTTTTATCTATATCTCGATTACTATTGATAGATATTTCAAAGTCCATTGCAACGATGTATATAAGGCTATAGTCAGTTGTTTTTTCACAAAAAACGTTTTTCCTAATAAATTAAAAAAAATAAATTTTTAAATTAAAAAAATTTAAAAAAAAAAATGGAAAAAACCCGAATTTTTTTCTCAAATAACTTTTTTTTTTATCATAAATTTTTTTTCCTAATAAATTAAAAAAAAAATTAAATTAAAAATTTTTTTTTTTTTTTAAATTGAAATAACTTTTAAAAAACAATTTCGAAAAAAAAAATTTTAAAGATTTTTTGGTGAAGAGTATATAAGATTCGGCATAGCTCTGTTACTTGTTCTTATGTATAATAGCTCTTGACCATTTTCCTATGCATATTGACAAGGTCTGCCACCAGATTTGTTTCGTTATTATTTTCAAACCATTTTATCAAGATATTGATGCTTTCACAGCTTTCGAGAAGCTCACTTTTGGTTGTTCAATATCTTGCTCGATAATTGATCATCGTTATCTTCCATAATTTGATCCTTGTTCCAATTATCAATGTCATCAATGCTGATGTCAATCAGCATCAACATCAACTTCTCGAAGAGTGTCGTCATCCGCTCAGAAAAGTTAACTGCTTAGAGCGGCAGGTGGACGTTGAAATTTGGTTAACTTAGCCGACCGATTAACTTTTATGTAAGTTACCTTTTTCGGGATTCTACTGTATATTGATTTACATAAATTGTTTTCCTATGACCAACATATATAAGATAAATACAAAGATACAAAGAACATAATTCACTATAAATTACATTTTTCGTATTATTATTTCCATATATTAAGTGTCTAGAATATTTTACATTACTTAACATGTTACAATATTTTGTAATTCCTAAGATTTGTCTTCTTACTAGTGTATCTGCACATGTTTAGATACACATCAAACACAAATTTAATCTCAACAAAATCATTTTATAACCCACCATCGTACAGAATCTAGTAAATCTGTTAGTATATAAAAAAACGAGATCATGTCACTAGATTTACTTTAAATATTTACAAGTTTACATAAATATTGTACGACTAACAAGTTTAACTATTCAAACATTAACTTACAACCCAAGACAGGTGTAAGAGTAACGGATTATTTCTGGTTTTCATTTGACAGACGACTGACCATTAAGATTCGCAACAGGTACATTAAAATGGCAAGAGATTTTAATGGATTTTGACAGGACCTGTCATATAAAACGGGGAAACAACACATTATTAATGTTTTACTTGACAGGTATTTCTGACTTAAGCCCAGTAACATTTGACAAAACTAAAACTAATGATCACAACGAGAGTCCGATATACAAGCACCATACAACAGCAGAGATTAGTGATCTTAACTAGAGGTTGTAAAATAACAAAAAAAAATATGATCTCGTGCGATTAATCATGTTGTACTATATATGTATGTAGTGTGTGTGTGCAAATACTCGTATGACAGGTAGAAAGATTGTTTGTAGCATAAAAATAAAAGATTTAATATACTTATGACTTAATAACAGTACATGACTTATTTCACACTAAACGAAAAACATTTCCTTTTATTAAATAGATTTATAATAAATGTTTTAAAAGGAATTCCTAATGTTGATTTACAGCTAGTAAATACTTAGAATAGGTTTGTTTTATTTAGACACTTCCTGCTGCTTTAAACGAATTCGAACTATAACATAAACCCTTGATTCAGAAAAAACGTACGGCAAAGGATTTTTAAATTTTTGTATGAAAAACTTAAATTAAATTTAAAAACTGAGAAAAAAGTATGAAATGAAATATTGATAAAAAAAACAAATTTAGAGGATACAAAATACTGAATGTAATGTAATGCTGAAATGTATATTTTGTTGCCTTATAACATATGTAAGTACTGAGATCGAAAAATTCTTAACATACATATATGTTAATAAAAATTAAACCACTATACTTACAGTTCTGATTTTTTTTATTTGATTGAAATTATTATTACAATTTACAAAAAAAAAAAAAATATTTTTATAGTTTGAATCACTAGTGATGAAATTTTAAACCTTTTTCGGAAACCTTTCCATTAACGTTTTTATAGTGCTTTCTGTCACTTTGCTCAAACAGGTAGTCCATCTCCGTTTAAAATCTACCACACTTTTGGACACTTTTTTATGCTCTTCAATTCTCTTTGAACAAGAGCCCAATATCTCTCCACTGGCCTTAGCTCCAGGCAGTTTGGAGGAATTGCCTCTCTTGGTACAAATACCACATTATTGTTCTTTTACCACTCAAGACCTTTCTTACCATAGTGACAGATGCCAAATCAGGCCAAAAATAAGTGGACACACTAAGAAGTCTTATGAATGGAAGCATCCTTTTTTGTAAACATTCCTTTTTGGCAAATTTTGTCTGCTTTTGGGTCCTAAACTTTTCTTCAACATTTCCTCGAGCATGTTGCTGATGCTTGATTTTGACTCGGAAGCTACGAAAAATCTGCAGCAGGAATATTTTTTTATAAAATATGACTTCAATTTCCGTGCTCTGTTTTTGGCATCTAAATTTTTAGGAGAGTTCCTGTCAAGAACTTTTTGAGTCTGCATTGGCTTTAACTTTTCGTACCAAATAGTCCGAGCACTGAGCTAACCGGGCTGCTTTCCTACCGGGTGTGTTGGGAGCTCTCTTGAAAATGCTTTCTATTTTTTTGGCTTAATAAACATTATGTGAACCATTCCTTCTACCTGAACCAGGTTTTATATCAACGGAGGATTTCTCCCGGTACTGTTGAATACCATTGAAACAGTTTGACGGCAGACCTTTGATTGTTTGGACAACTTTCTGTAGAACCAAGTTGGATTTTGTTGAAAATATTTAATAATTTTAGTACGCACTTTTTTCTGGTCTCTCATTTTAATCAGATTAACAACAAATGAATATAATTGACATTAAACATAATAACTGACATGTTTAAAAAGGTAACTTGATCCAAAAAAATCAAATCGATCTCAGTCCTTATGTAGATGATTTGGTCCTTTTTTGAAATTCAAACAATTTTTTTCCTACGTTCTGCATTGGATCTACCTTCATTTTTCAATATTGGCTGTCATAAGTAAATTCGAGTGCGCACATTTCTATAAGTAAATTGATTTTAACATTATGTCCTCATCCTGAAAAAGTTCGCAATGACCGATATGTGTTTTGTTACATTTGTGGTCAAAAAGTTTTGAAAACCTCTAACAGATTTAGTCAGAGACACATACATATTTCAATTACTTTAAGTTGGAGATTAAGTCCCTGAATAAGCCATGTTTCCTTACATTGTTTGTAAACATAGTACTTTAAAGTTTGGTGTACCGAAAAACCACATTGATGACTGCTAGTTTTGTGTTTTTAATTACTTGGTATGAATAAAAGGAACATGACATATCACATTTACTGTACTCTGAAGACGTAGCATCTCCTACGAAGCAACATCTACTTATTAGATTTGTGGGACACAGAGATGATGGAATTTTTTTAGGATGAAAATGACACCGTTTTGGAAGTATTTAAGACGCCTTCACTTTTTTCACAAGATGCCTTAAATGCATGGTAAGAGACCTTGACCTTTCGAAAAAACGATCCGATCTGCTAGCATCTAGACTCAAAGAAAGAAATCTTTTAACTCAAGGTACGAAAGTCTCATTCACGGTAGCGAAAATTAACTTATTCCAGTCACATTGGAATAAGTTCTTTTAACGAAAACTCTCAAGCTACAAAGCGGATGAATGGAGATTGTTAATGGACATCTTAAAGCGAAGATTAAAATGTGTTTCTTCAAAATGAAAGGAGCAGTATTAACACGTACATCTTGTTTTAAAAAAAACTTAAGTACTCGGATTAAGTATTAATGGGTTAAATGCGTCGATTTCAAGATGGTTAATTTCTTCTTAGGCCAACAGAGCTAAACATGACCATTTGATCAAGAAAAAGTGGCTTCTTAGAGGTTGAAAAACAAAATGTAATAAACCTGCCTTTGATTTCCAGTGATAAGATCATTTCGCATCCATTACACATACAATTGGGATTTATGAAGCAGTATGTGAATGTATAAGATAAAACTGACCAGCAAGTAGTCAATGTATCCCTTATAGACAGTAATTGTCACTAATGTCTTATCACTTGGCAGAGTCCAATTAATAAATTTTGGTTCATTTGATGTATGTTCTCTTTGTAGTGCAGAAAGAAGTCAATTGGTTACTTTATACATCCCAGGTAATCTAGCGTGAAGACAATTGTCACTTAAGTGCCTCTAAGTAATCTAGAGTGTAGTCACTTTAAACGTTTTGTGAGTAATTCGTACGAACTGGTTTTATACAAATTGTGGTTATACAATTCTCATAATGTTTCGTTTTTTTCTTACACCTGGAATTTCTCGAAAGCTACACGTAGCATTGACAAAATAAGTTAGAATCAGGGTATGTAATATAATTAATAAAAATCTGTGATATCATAGCTTATATCCGAGGAATACCTAATCCAGAACTAATGTTCCCTCAAAAGGATTTTTCTGTTCAAGATGTTTTGGAAATAATTCAGTATCTCTAAATGTAATTATACAGACTCAAAATTTGGAGTGTTTCAGAGTTGATTTTTATTTTCGTGGTTGGTAGTTAGAATGGGGCTAGTGGCTAGTGGGCATCCCTAAAGTTGATCACCCCAAAAAAATCACCAAAAATTCAATTATGTCAAGAAATTTTACATATACAGTATTGGCCATAACTAAAGCACCCTCTCAATGGATTTTTCATATCATAATTTTTTGGATAAAAAAGGTTTTTTTTGGGATGTATTCTGTATATATTTTATTAACTTATATTGTTAATATTCATATTGTGTTGATTTAGGAAAGGATAATTTTATGAACAACTAATTTAAAATGATAAAACATACAAAAACACAAAATGCGATTGACAAAACAAAAGCACCCCCTTATAAGATTTTTAAAAGTTTGACTATGCTACTGCATATTTGCAATGTCAGTTAACGGGACTCGGATGCGTTTAAAAATTCCAGAAGATAAAAATAAAGGAAGGCGTAGTCTGTATAATTTAAGTTCTATACAGTTTATTGTGAAAAAACAATGGATGGCAAGGAACTAGTACTCCAGTGAATTTAAAATTAAATTTATTGAAAACTGAAAGCCGGGCTTATCACGGCATGAATTGAGTAAACAATATTCAATTATCAGATCAGTTATTTCCTTGCTGATTCCAAAGTTTTTGCAAAATGGTCGTATATCAACGGGGCATTCTGAAGGACTTCCGCGTAAAACCACACGATATGATGATTCCTTGATCAAAGGAGCAATGCAAAACGATCCTACAACATCAGCTAGTCTAGTAAGAACAAGTTTAAGATAATGGGTTAGAGAAATAACAATCCGTAGAAGAGCAGTAGAAGCAGAATTATTCAACCGACGACCAGAAAAAAACCGTTTATATTAGCTAAGAACATGAAAGCTAGACTAGAGTTTGCCAAAGCTCACATCGACTGGAGTGTCCAAAAATGGAAGACAGTACTATTCTCTGATGAATCCAAATACAAATTAAAAAGTTCCTATGGACGCAGACAAAAAGTAGAAAGACTGAATCCTAAGTATTGCAAAGGAACAATTAAACATGGAGGAGGCAATATAATGGTCTGGGGTTGCTTTTTTGGTCAATGAATTGGGCCAATTCATAAAGCCGACGGTTCATGTACCGTGATATATGGAAAGATGTAATGTTGCCTTATGACAGTGAAGAGATGCCACTTGACTACAGAGCAATAAGATTCAAGGTCTTCATTGGCCTGCTAATCTCCCGATCTCATTCCTATTGAGAACTTGTGGGAGATTAATAATATGAAAATAAATCGAGAAAATTGCAGAAATAAGATCGGCAATATTCACGATTAATTTCAAGGCGTTATTATATCCTGGGAAGGAATATCGCTAGACACCATAAAAAATTTAATATCTTCTATGCCTAAGAGATGTGCTTGTGTCATCCAAAACAAAGGATTTGCAACAAAATATAAATTAAAAAAAATTTTATATTATATCCATGAAGGGGTGCTTTAGTTTTGTCCTTTTTATTTTCCAGCTTAAAATATCTTTTGATTTAATGTTACCTCTTATAGAAAGATTAACTTTAAAGTATTTGTTTATCAATAGTAAATATATTAACAATTGAAAATAATACATAATAGAAATTTAAAACTTAGTTTTTATACAAAAAAATTTAATATGAAAAAAATTCACTGAGGTGCTTTAGTTATGGCCAATGCTGTAGGTACTGATAGTAAAATATGGAATTTAAAAAATAGCCACCATGTAATGTTGCAGTTCACATATGTAAATGCTCTCTAATTAAGACAATTAAATTATTTATATCTAAAATTGGTGGACCCTTAAAAAAGTATCTGTTTGTTTCAGATGAGACCGAATATGAGTTTCGATTCTGTTTCAGCATAAATAAAACGGTTTCGATCGAATTCGATAAAGTTGTGAAACTGTTATATTGCGGAGTATTAAAACTAAAATAGGGGATACCTAAATGGATAATATATAATACTGATCATTCACAAAAAATAGATTCCACATATAAGCATTTCCCCTACTTTTGAAACAGGGCTCTTTACAAGGTAAAATGTAAAAATAAAATACACTGTAATGAAATAGGAGATTTTGTAGACTATTAAAACTATTTACATAACTGATATTTCTTTTCTTATTGTAAAAAAATACACTCCACTTTTAGCAGTTTCCCCTATTACTAAAACAAATTAAAATCCACACTTTAAATGTTAAATACACACTAATGAAATTGCCCCTATCACTAAAATAACAAATACAGCTCTCTTAAGTAAACAATCTCTCTCTCTTTTAATATATGTTCTCCCTAATTCTCCTTTTCAGATTTGTTTATTATGTTAGCCTACTTATACTAAAGTAAGAGGGCGCTGCTAAAAAAAAAAGTATACAAACATATAATGCCTTAAACTTGGCAGCACTGTAAAACATTGCTAGATGTCAGAATTGTTAAACGAGTTTGGCAGTTTTTAGTTGACAGCTATAATTCAAGAGTGCAGGGTGTTTAATACTGCGCTTGTTCATAACAATAATATTCATTTTACATATATAAATTTTCATTACACCAGAATTTTTTGACATTTCGGGAAAAATACGGAAAATTATCGTGCATTTTTTTACATAATTTATACAATAATAAAGTGAATTTTTATATTAAAGTTTTAATAAGTGAAAACGTGCTATTTATATACAAAATTTTAATGATTTTATTTGCATTTTATGGATTTTTTGTTTACATTTGTGTTTGTTCACATTCTGCCTGATTTTAGTTTTTGTTTTTTTTTTTTTTTTGTATACATATTGTGAAAGAAAAATATACAAAAATTGAAGAAGCATATATAAAAAAAAGAGCAAGCAGAGAGTGAGAGTAACAAAAATAATAAAAATACAACAAAAATTTATATAAAAAAAATATTTATAAAGATAAATAAAAACCAAAAAATAATATCGTAAATAAAACTGTGATGGTTTTTCTTAAATGAAATTAATTTTAATAATAATAATAAAAAAAAACAAGTGCCAATTATTTTTGTATTAATAGAGAATAAACAAAATTAATATATATTAGTTGCCAATTTAATAATAATAAGCTGAAAAAAATACGAAGAACAATTTATTAAAAGGCAACCTCACAAAATGGCGTGTTTACACTTACGGTCAAAGACAAGAGGAAACAACAAAATACAGCTGCATTGGCGGCTGTCATTAACAATGTTAATAATGCTCTCAACATTGGGCGGCTGCTGGGGCCATCTGAATTTGTATCTTAATTCTCAGGAAGTAATGCGTTTATTAGGTAAGTTCTTTTTAAATATTTAAACTACTTAAACAAATATTTAAATGCTAAAATAAATGTTAAAAATTTATTATGTTTGTTGTTAGTATTTAACAAGAATTAACAGATCAATATTATTGTTTTGTTTAACTCTTTATGTTCCTGTTGTGTTGTTTTTGTTTTTATTCTTGTTGTTGATACAGCAAACACAAGTAATTCCCAGAATTGTTGTTGTTGTTTTTAACTCTTTTGTTATTATTTGTTTTTGTATTCTCTCCCCCTTTTTATAACACGTTTATTTTGCTGGATTTTATTTGCTCTCTCTCTATCTCTCCGTCTGTCTCTCTATTTATGTTTTTGTTTAGTGTAAAAGTAAATATTTTTCATAAAATTTTTTAAGAATTTTTACTGCATGTTTTTAAGTCAATATTTTAATTTTCTTTATTTGTTTTCTTAAAAATCATTGTTGTTGTTATTGTAACATTTTATTATGGCTCAAAGATTCCCTTCAATTGTGTTTTTTATTGTTTGCTTATGTTTCTTCTTCTGCTTCTTCTTGTTCATCTGTCTGACAATTAGAATATTTTCACGAATTGCTGTTATATTCAAACAGTTACAAATAATAACAATGACAAACATTTTAAATTACAAAAACAAATAAATAATGAATTTCAACTTAATTTAAGACTATGTATTTAGTAGAAAAGAAATTACCATAAATTTTAAATCAAATACAATAGAAAATACATCAGAATATTTTAAATTAAACATGAATTGCTTAATTTTTAGTTTTGTTTTTTTTGTCATCAGGCAGACAATCAGACAGACATTGTATTAACAAGCCAAGCCATCCATGTAATCTTTATGTCATAATTATGGTATGTTGGGTGCGCGGAGAAAATCGTGGAGACTTGTGGTCATTTAGTTACTTGGATTAAAATGTCAATTATGCTGTTATTGGAAGTTTGAATTAATTTAAGGTTTATAAAACAAAAATTCCGTGCAAAATTAGTTTTCCTTTGAGGAATTTATATAGTTTTTAATATATTATACAATTTTGAGTTTTAAAGGAATTTGAAAACTATTATGCTTTCTTACTTATTATCGAAAATGTTGAGTAGTGTTGCAATGTTCATGAGTTGTATACATTTTTTGATGCGTTTTTGTGAAATTCTCGAAACTATTTATATATTCCGAACAAGAATCAAAACTCGTTGACTTTGTAATTAATTTTTCATGTGTTAAATTCTGTGAGCTAAATCAGAGCTCTACCAAAACTGACTATTTGACTGACCGAACTGTGAGAGCTGACAATTGCAATGTTTAACGATTTTCTTCCGTTATTTCACCAAAGCGCTGGATTACCTTTTAAAATTGCGCTTTTGCAATTTCTGGTCTGATTTTATGAATTAACAGGGGACGATTTGTATTTAGATCATATAGAAACATCCACACAGATGACGAGTGCTTACTTTCAAACTCGTATGCATCCACGATTTACCCCCTGTCTCCATATTCGTTTCCATCATTAATTTGAATCTAGTTTCAGGCTTAACCTGAAACTGGTTCTTTTACATTTGTTTTGAGAACGAGCTACTAACAACCTCTACAGGAAACAACCCCAGGAAATTGCATATCTCATTTCACGACTGTTGTAGTAGTGAAGAGAATGAGGAGTAGTCGATTAAGCATCTTCTCTGCCTCTGTTCAGCTCTAGTGAATTTAGGATTCTGAACGTTATGATTCCGCAGACGAATTGACTCTTTCTTTGTAGGTATCACAACAGAAGGCACCAAGTGTGTCACTATTTCATATGACAGCCTCTTTACCACATCATAATTTGAATCTAGTTTCAGGCTTAACCTAAAACTGTTTTTTGCCTTTGTTTTGAGAACGAGCTACCAACAACCTCTCAATATGTATGTGTTGCAAACTCTTATGCTAGTATATACCCAGAATATTTCCTCTCTTAATCAAAATATTATAAACTTTGAATCATTCACCCATGACACAATAAAACGCTGTTAATCGAGCTTAAACTAAATTATAGAAATATTATTAACAAGAAAATGGCTGATTTGAATTTTGCTGGAATCCAAACGTTTTAAACCATCAGGAGTGCATATAATTGTGATCGATCGATAGTTATGTCCAAAATTCTGGAATCTGGAGGAAGTGGATTTCACCCCAGGAATTTGCATATCTCATCTGCATATCTCATCTGCCTCTGTTCAGCTCTATTGAATTTAAGATTCTGAACGTTATGATTCCGATGACGAATCGACTCTTTCGTTGCAGGTATCACAACAGGCCCGTTTTTGAAGGGGCCAAGTGTGTCACTATTTCATATGACAGCGTTTTTACCACATCATAATGCTGAATATAAGCATCGACGGGATGTTGTATTTGGAAGCTGGCTTTAGAAACACTAGATATAAGTTTTATATTTCAGGTTATTCATTCCACTGAACTGATCAGCTGGTATTTTCATAAATCTATTAAGAACTTATGCTCTAGATAAATTCTCAAGAGATATGCTGGCAACATCCATTCATCTTGAATGTTTTGCTGGAGATTTAAATCTACATTCATTATATTGCCCACCACAAGGTCGTTTTCTGACATGTGTTGATCACAATGCCAATCACATATATACTCTTTACCCAAACAGTTTTATTAAATACCAGTTGATAGTAAAAACAACCTGGTTATTTTGTTCCCCAGACAATCAACATATTGGACTTCTCATCCAACAAAATGCGCCAATTTATATACCCTTCACCTTCGTGAGAAGGGTATATATAAATTTGTCATTTTAAAGTATATATATTCTGGATCCTTATAGATAGCGGAGTCGATTAAGCCGAATTTTCAGAAGACCCCAGATATCTTCGGGATCCAAATCTTCTATAATTTTGTCAGACATGCTTTCGAAAAGTTTTCTATTTAAAATCAGCAAAATCCGTCCATAAATAACGGAGATATGAGCAAAAATCCGAGACAACCTCTGAAAATTTCATCTAAAAAAGACAATTTAATGCATGCTTTGACAAAAAAGCAACAAAACGTACATATGTTTGGATGTGTGTTGGCGTCATTGCTTTGAGTATTTTGTTTTTTTTTTTTTTGTTGTTGTTTATATAGCACTCTTACTTGTTTCATTTTCAATTGAGATTCTAACTAAACAATTTCATATCGAACAGAGAAACTTAAGAAGATAGTAAAGCAGGAAAATATTTTACCTGCTGTAAATCAAAAGCTCCCCGACTGATGAACCCAAAAGGTAGACAGTTTTAATAAATACCAGTTGATAATGAAAATTTCTTGAATTTCTGATCCTGCAAAATGCGATAAGATTTTCCTAAAGCTTATACGCTCATTTCAAATTCAAATATTGAACGACTTCTTATCGAAAAAAGAAGATACATAATGGCATCAAAATATATCACCTGAAACACTTTGAAGAGGATCGCAGAAATAGAAATTTTTAAATGAGAAATATCAAGTCATCGCTAGAGTCCATGTCTCCTACAACTATCTTTCCCCTCAACATATTTTCTTCATACATGCTGTAGTGTATGAAATTCCCCATTTACATGCTTTTAGTATGAATGCACTACTTAAAATGCATTAAGTTCTTCTTAGCCAAACATAATGACATACTTACAACCAACAAATTTTCTAATGACTTGTTCTCAAGCAGAATAGGCAGCCAAGCAACGTCACATGCCCCATACGTTCAGAAACCAAAGTCTTCGTCCCCCTTTACAGACATACATACCACAGCACACTTGAGACATGTTTACATTTACTCAACTGCTACGAATCTAAGTAGAATCTGAAAAACAATCCACAACTAAAAGTATTAAAAGAAATAAATAAATATATAGATACATACTTACAAATCTAAGGCTAGAAAATGAAAAAAGAACGTTAAATACCTCTCGAAGAATTAAAATAATATAAAAATCTCATTTACAAAGAACATGATGTAAAGAAATATATAAATGTACAAGTATTTACCTGCTTGTAATTTATGACTTGTAATAATTAAATAAATATTGTTTGTTTATTTTTTTTATATACTGGAAATTTACATAAATATAAAGTAAAACATTTTTTTTTAATTAAAACAAAAAAAAATATTAAAGAAGTAAGAGTAACAGCTATTAATGCTACAAGTTGTAGGAAACCTCTATATAACTAGAGTTACAAGTCTGCTGACTTCAGTGTAGAAAAAAACTCATTAATTTTTAACATGTTTCTTGAAAAATTGTAAGATTTTTTTGTTGTTGTTGTTAATTTCTGCTGCTAGTGGTTGGTTGTTTCCCTCCATTCGTTGTCTTGAATCTGTTAATGATGTTTTGATGTATTACTTGCAGCTTTTTTTTTCATACATGTGTCCGTCTGTCTAGTAGTTTGTCTGTGTTGTATTGATTGTTGCCTGTTAAAGAAACTGGCCATAACTAATTTATGGTTGTCCATAGTTGTAGTTTTTATTTGTTTTCTTACAAAAAAAAAAAAAAAAAAAAAAAAAAAAATTACATAAATTGATTTTTTTTTGGGATTTTTTTTACTCTACTAAAACTGAGATTTTTCTTTATGGTCACACTTTTTAAAAAAATTTAATTGGTTTAAACATTTAACGTAAAGTTTTTTCCCCTTAATACTTACTTGTAAATGATGTTGGTGAAATGAGTATTACAAAATCATTAATCATGTTTAAGCTAGAAATTCATCATTATTTCTTTGTAGCCTTAAGCTTAACTATTTAAGAAAACAAAATATTCCATATATCGATTAACTAAATTTCTGACGAAATCTTTAATTTATTCTGATTTGCTAGGAAATTAAGCAAAAACTATCAATAGAGAGTTAATGGTTTTCATATGAAATCCCTTGGAGAAATTTGCATAGCCCCATGTGGTCAATTACGTGTTTGTTAAGCTCAGCTTCTTTTCCCAGCTTCATAAAATTTAATTTTATGTTTTCAATACCAAAATTTATCATTTAACAATTAAA
This sequence comes from Calliphora vomitoria, assembly GCA_942486065.2. NCBI lineage: Eukaryota > Metazoa > Arthropoda > Insecta > Diptera > Calliphoridae > Calliphora > Calliphora vomitoria. The sequence goes on along the minus strand of OW818030.2, from coordinate 45,332,628 downwards.
TGAAAATGTCAAACTGTTTAATATTTTGCTATTAAAGTATTTTAATGCTAAAACGATCAGTTGAAACTGCTATAAAGACGCATGGGAATTTTTAGTTTGAAATATGCTCCACCTCTCTGGAATAATTTACTTATTTACATACAGGATCATACAGATTAATCTGTTCTCATATTCAGAATTCTACAAGTCTTTTTTTATTTTGCAAGAAACTCTGTACTGTAACCACACAATTTCTTAGGATACAAATTTACCTTCTCGGTCTCACAGACATATAGGTCACCATTGGCGGGTTAATGACGAGATTTGGTCCTACCAAAACTATCTGACCAAGTTTTTGGCAAAACTGAATATGTTCCATTTAAAGGAAGATTTGGCAATGTTATAGTTCCAACTGATAAGTCGTATCGTGAAGTCATTGTTTGTTTCAATAAAGTCCTCCCCAGCATTTCGTTTTTCAAACCTCATTTTTTTAAAATTACAATCAAATGTTTAATTTAAACTGTCGTCTACCAAACATTAGCGATGGTTTAGATCATTTATGATCGATTGCTTTAAATATTTAGAAGTAAATCTTTTTGAATGGCCCTAATTTTGCAAGACAAAACTCTTAGTAAACTCTGAATACAAAAATATAAGTCATAGCTGTCAATTCGCAGAAATGCACACACACTTTATAATGTACAAACTCAAATGTATGTACAAGACAGTTGATGTTAACTCTAACAGCGCCTATGATCAATTCAACTCACGACTGCAACCTCTGCCACCATTTATACACACGCCATCTCTCGGGAATCTTCTACAATGCTCTTAACGGACAATCTAGTACATTCGAATTCTAGAGCCTTCGATGTTAATGTTAGCAGATTAAACATTTAGTGCTATCAACATTGTTGATAAGTAGAAGCTTCTAGTGATGGACGTGTTATGCAGTCGTTACAGACCGTTAAATTCAAATCGCTATTGCACATTCGTAACAATATATATATGGATTTTAATCAATCAAATGTAAATTGAAAATGTTGACTTTTTTGAAATTTGATCATCAATTCTAATTAATATATGTATTATAAAATGTGTACACAACATTATAATAAAATCATTTCATAAAAAGAAAGCTGTTAAAACTTTCGGTGGTCGAATGAGGATCCTTAGAACGAAAATGTAGCATGAAATGAATGGAAGTTTTTTTTTTGCCAATGAGCGATCAGCCATGGATCAGATCCCAAGACGAGCTATATCAACAGCTAATATACCTGCAGAACCCTCACAACCAAAAGATAATAGTAATGAAATGATTCAATTGAAATGATTGTGGACATCCTGATAGAAAAGACGTGTGAAGTTGTACTAAAGTTTCGCGTCAATCATCCTACAAGTCTAGCAAGGCGATGTCAAGGGAGTTCATGATCAGTATAATATTGATCAACATGTTGTGCGACGAGATTGCTTGTTCAGTTGGTTAAAGGGAGACCCAAACCAACAGTTAATATACCTGTAGAACCCTCACAACCGGAAGGTAATAGAAATGAAATGATTCAATTGAAATGCTTGTTCAGTTGGTTAAAGGGAGACCCAATCCCATTCTGAATTCGTGAGTCAATTCTTTAAACAAATGGACGAAGCAGTTATCGAGGACACAACAACAGAGATAGTGCCTAATGGGTATTGGTCACAAGGAGCTCACCCTTGGTTGGCCCAACTGTGAAATCGTAGAGAAGAGATAGCTCGTACCTGCTCTCGATTTCTGAATTCAATTGTAATCTTCATTCGCTTTCCAAAATTTGTTTTTAATTTTGTCCAAAAACACTGATGCAGTGCTTGAAGTGATATTGCGAGATCGTCATGTGAAATTTAGGGATGGTTGTTTATCATGATATAGCATGAAAATTAAACTAAAATGAGAGAAACAACCTCTTTTGTGCTTGAGTAGAAGGCGTCGCTTAAAAATAGGTATTTATGAACGTTGAATATGAGCCCGAAAATAAACTGCAATTGGTTTTTCAAAACAAACAAAACTTGTTCGCACACGAAGTTATTTGGAACCGATTATATATGGTTTTTTTTAGAAAATTTAAGCTCTAAAGAAACTTTATGGTTTAACGAAAGTCTGAATATATAAGTGAAAGCAACCACCAAACACGAATCAATCACACATCAGCTTATATACTCGACTTTCGAAGCATTTAAAAGGATTGGTCAACTATATAACAGCCGGTTTGTCACCCAATGAAATGTTATGTTGCTGCACATGAAAAGTACATTGCAAGTTTATTGAAAACACCTGAAAAATCGGTTAATATTTCTAAAATTAAATTTTTGATGGAATATGTTTCAGTTTGGAAAAATAGCTTTTAAAGTAGATTCAAAGACATGCAAAATTATATTGTAATTTATGAAGAGTATTAATACACACAATAAATCCCTTTTTATTAAAAAATATTTATGGGATCCCTACTACTTTCTGAATCTTAATTGAGCTCGCATTGAGCAACTTTATATCCCCATTTAAAAATTTACATATAACAGGTCTCTAATTAAAACATTTTCTCAAACATTCTAACAATAAAATGTCTATGTTGGTTGTAAATTCAACATTGGAAATTCTTGTACAAAACTGTAAATATAATAAAATAGATCTAACTGAAGTAGATGTAAAGGCTAGCCGACAAATTGAAACGTTTAACTTGGTGATCTGTTAATTACATTTTATGTTTTTCCAAAAAATTAAATGAAATGAAAATGTCATTAAAAATATATTTAAATTTCTTTATTTGCTGCTTACAGTTTATTTAATTTGAATTTAAAATTTAATTCTGTTATTATTTGTTTCTTTTTATTTTTGTTTTGTATTAAACTCAATTTATTTATTTAGACATTTTGTTGTTTGTACACACACACACACACACAATGTTTAATTAAAAACACATTTTGTATGTTTTTCTGCATTTTTTATTTAATCGTTTTATTGAATTACCAAATTTAAAATTAAATAAAAATAAAATGTTTAAAAAAATCGAATTTCATATGTATTTAAATTACATAAAAAAAACTAGTAAAATTTTTTCCGAAAAAAGCCACAAACTCTGGTGCATACATGTGTTTCATGAATAAATTGCAGTTATACGGGCACGTTAACAACATTAAACAAAAAATGAGTAATAAAAAAAAGAAGTAACAGCCAACAAATTCCAAATCACAAAAATTTAAATGAAAACTCATCATATTTATAGTTTGTTGTCTGTTAATAAGGTTTTAAAGTCAATTGCAGCAATAATAATTAAAAAATGTTTGTTAGAATAAAGTAATTAGAATTTTGTAGTTAGAATTTCAATTACATTTAGGTAACTTTTGAGAGGCAATAAACTGTAAGAAGACTCGAAAAGTTGAGTTGTCGGCCACTAGAGGCCGAACATGATCGCTTATTTAGCTGTAACCAATACGAATGGCAACGAAGTTCATAGAAATGATTAAATTAGATACAATATTGGGTTGTGCTGAATCGTATATACCCTTCATCAAATTATACTTTAAAATTAAATTAAAATTTTTTTTTTAAAATTTTTTTTTTCGAAATTGTTTTTTAAAATTTTTTTTTAATTTTTTTTTTTTAATTTTTTAGTAAAAAAAATTTATGACAAAAAATTGTTTTTTTGTGAAAAAAAATTCGGGTTAAAAAATACTTTCCCCGATTTTGACCCATTGTAGGTCCAACTTACTATAGCCTTATATACATCGTTGCAATGGACTTTGAAATATCCATCATTAGATATTCATATTGTCTATATTTATGGCTTAGTAATCGAGATATAGATCAAAAATAGGCCAATATAGCGGTTGTCTCGGTTTTTTGCTCATATCTCCGTTATTTATGGACCAATTTTGCTGATTTTAAATAGGAAACTTCTCGTAAACATGTCTGACTGAATTATTAAAAATTTGGATCCCGAAGATATCTGGGGTCTTCAGAAAATCGATTTCAACAGACAGACAGACGGACATGGCTAAATCAACTTCGCTATCTATAAGGATCCAGAATATATATACTTTATAGGGTCGGAAAATTATATTATGGAAATTACAAACGGTATAACAAACTTATATATACCCTTCTCGCGAAGGTGAAGGGTATAAAAATCACCATCAATGGCTGTTTGGATTACAATAGAGAAATAATGTGCACAAATTTTATGTTCCCTTTATGACGACCACTGCAGTTTCTTGACTGAAATTCTATCTGCCTTATTCATAACAAAATATTAACTAAGAACAACGAGTGCAAAATTTGTGCTTAATTGAAATTATATACAAAAAAGTTAGACACTTGTTGTTCAAAGTTCAATTTTTATTTGGAATAAGGCTGGGGTTTTTAAACAAATTTCGCATTCGTAATAATAATAGCACAGACATTTCAGTATAATTCGCCTTATCATTATCATGGTAAAACCAAAGTAATGCCTGGTAAACGATTCAGCCTACACAATCTCTACAAAAACTGGACCAGAAGACTAGAGAAATCAGTGAACGATTTCAGTGATAGAAGTGCCGCCAGCTTCTCGATACGAATACGAACGTGTTCACTAATATTTGCGCCATATAATATATTGCATACCTTCCAGTTTCTCCGCCTGAAATACACTGGCATCATAAGGAAGCCAGAAAGAAAAGTGGACCTATAACTCTCAATAGTTTTAATTTTGAATTAATAATTCCATTGCTATAAAAATAGCAGTGTTTCTGCATGCCCTCCAATATCATTGACTTAAACACAAGTATCCAGAGTTTACCGCATCTAAGACCCCGCAAACCATTTATAGCTTTTATTTTGAAAGTAGGAGGGAAGGAGTTAATTATGAGTTTGAACTCAGCATCTGTCGTCTAATTGAGCTTCGTTTTACACGCATACATTTAATAATGCATGAACATTTGACTATAAAGACATTTTTTTAACAATTCGCACACACACTTTATAATGTACAAACTCAAATGTACATGACAGTTGATGTTAACTCTAACAGCGCCTATGATCAATTCAACTCACGACTGCATCCTCTGCCACTATTTATACACACGTCATCTCTCGGGAATCTCCTACAATGCTCTTAACGGACAATCTAGTACATTCGAATTCTAGAGCCTTCGATGTTAATGTTAGCAGCTTAAACATGCAGTATTCCCATACTTACAAACAATGCTAATAACCGCATGCTATCAACATTGTTGATAAGTAGAAGCTTCTACTGATGGACGTGTTTATAAACATGATGAATGTTGCAGGCAGTCGTTACAGACCATTAAATTCAAATCGCTATTGCACATCCAATTTTATTTCATCCATCCTTTAAATTCCAGACTTTCTAAAGTGAAAAATGTCCCAATTTTTTTAAATTAAAAATAATTTGCGAGTTTTTGGACCTTTTTAAATAGAAGAGTTTTTGTAGATTATTCAAAATAAAAATCGAGAAAAATAGGACCACGAAACTCAAATAGGAGCTCAGAAAAGTGCAAACATCGGTATTTTCAACACCTGTATATAAATTTCTTCATAACTGCCGCAAAAGTACACGAATACGATAAATTGTTTGCTTACATTAAATCAATACAATGGACTATTTTAGAAAGGTTTTATATGTTATTTGTTTTAACTTTGGACAAAAATATAGCATTTTCCGCATACGTTATTTGAATACCCCTAGTATCATAAATTCCTTATTTTATGTCATGTGAGATTACATTCCAAACCACTTTCTCCCGAAGTATAAATATTTATAAATTTCCACTAAAAAGAAATTAAAGTCAAAACCCCTCCCCCGTCCAAAAATTCCTTATAAGCATTAAATTTAAAGAATATATAGAGAACAGCAACATAACAACGTTTAAAATCACAATTAAAGATCATTTAAATAAAACATGAGGTGGGCAAATAAACCAAAAATGAAAATTATAAAAGAAATCAAGGCCATAAACGCATAATTAGTTGCTGCATAACTTTATGTGAAGCACGATGTGTTGCGGCAGCATAGTGTTGCCTATTTTAAGTGTAAAACAGACAACAACAAAAAGTCAAAGCATACACAACAGCAGCAAAGGCATCAAATCAAAATTGTGATTTTTCTCCATTCTAGCCGCAAATAAACACAAAGGTTGTTGCTGATGTTGAATTCATTGATGGTTGGGGGAGATGTCATCAATTTAATTACGAGTTCATCATCATCGTCATCATCATCATCATGTTTGCTGTTTGTGCTGTTGACGGACATTTTACAAAAAAGTATCAATATCCCAGCTAATGAAAAAAAAGTGAACGCAACTAAACTGAAAATGTTTATATACAAAAAAGCAAAAAAGAAATACCAATTTTTTTGTTGCTGTCTGTCCTCTACTTTATAGAATAAATTTAGTGCATTTATGTTGATTTTTTTTTTCGCTGTTGGCTGAACTGCTGTTGCCGTTAACATCTCGTGTGTGTCGTATGTCTCTGTTTCGAACACACACTACATTTTTAGTAGAGTCATAAAATCATAAAAAATGTGAAAAAATGTCACATCACAGCTTTTTAAATTGTGTGGATATTTTTATTTATTTTTTTTTTCTATTTTGTTGGTGTTGTGTATCTCTGCGAAAAAAATAGAACTTTAACATATGAGCATCAACAAGCATAAAAACTAAAGTATCACATATCTTGTTTAACCAAAAAAACAAAAAAAAAAAAAAAAAAAAAAAAAAATATTTAAATTTAAAATTCTTGATTATTTTTATACCCTACCCTACTCTCAATGGGTAGCTTGGATACATGGTGGGTAGATGAAAGATCTACGATTTTAATTGCTTAAAATTTGCTTTTGAATCAACCCGAAACCCCTTGATTCCTTTCTTATGAAGTCTATACAACCGTTTAAGACTAACTAAAGTTGTAATCTAGATTTTCAAGCAGGAGTTCGACAGTTTTCGAAAGAAAACTATTCCAGTCGAGGTTACGTTCCGTGCGCAGACACTCTTCTAACTCAGAAATCTCTCAATCTATACTCGTTGTTTCCATAGTGAAACAAACACATTTTGTGACGTAGAAATGGATGTATTTGGGATTCATACAAGACAACTCCTCTAAATCGTAATATACATAATTAATTATCTCATTTTCTACTTAACCAAACAAGACGGTACTGAAAAATGCTTGGAAGAATATTGTGGCACCTTACTATTCGCGCAAGTAATCAAATGGAGTAACTAAGATACCTTTTTGATAAGATCACACCACTCGTCAGAGATTATATTCTCAGATTAAGCTCGGTTACTAGTGGAGATACAAACAGGTGCAGTTCCTGATAGATCACTTAGCTCCAGTGTATGTTTGCCCAAAAGTCTATGACTGATAACATTTTGATGAGCCGTACATTCACAGAGAAGATGGAAAACTGTTTTCTCTTTCAAATGATCTCGGCAACTTAGCCAATAGTCATTGAAAGTGAGTCCGTGTTGACTCACATATTTACCAATCGTGACATAATCAGACTGCGGTATATTAACGTTGTTGAGTGTGACAGGTGGGCAATTTCCTCTCCTTAGAGCGAACGTAAAAACAAAACTCAAATACACCTCTCCTAAAAAATTCAGTTTCCTATGTTGAGGAATAACAGATTTATAGTAATTAAAAAAATCCTAACTCATTTCAATAATAGTTTAAAAGAAAAAGCGCTAACTCATTTAATGTTGAATTCATATTTTTTGGTTTATATGAAAACAAACAACTTTTCTAAAAGTATATATGGTGCCAGAGCTAGGGATATCTGAGGAATGTAAATACCCTCCACCTCAAACTATAATTACTCAAATTACACTCTTTAAAATGTCACCCATTCTTACTTACACGATCATAATTCGATTTTGATAAAATTTAATACCAAACTGCGTAGGAAAATGATAAAACTTTTTTGTGTGATTCTCACATTGTGTATTTTAGACGCGAGAGACGGATAAACAGAAACCAAGTTAGAATTTCATAAAGTATCCAGGAATGCCGGGCATCCTTAAACAGGATGGCGAGACATTCAACAGTCGTACTCAGGTGGGTACGTGGACACGGAGATACTATAGGCAACTGTGTTGCTGATGAATTGGCGAAAAAGAGCACCATGCTGCATGACGGACACATAGACTTCCTATGTGGGATTCCGTTATCCAAATGATAACGAGCTTGCTCAGGCAAGATGGGGTTGTGAACCCACATGTACTATTACCAGAATGATATGGCCCCGACTAAATCGTTGACGAACAATATATCTTCTTGGCTTGACTCGCTCACAATTGAGCGGTATGGTGGCGGCGGTCATTACCGGTCACTGCACTTTTGGCAACCACGCGAGGAGACTTGGCTTGCCCTACAACGACTTCTGCAGATGTTGTCAAAACGAGGAGGAGACAAATTTTCATCTTCTTTGTCACTGTCCGGCATTGGAAAAACTACGCTTAAGGTTTCTGGGACATTGTTCCCTAACTAGTCTCTCTGAGCTCTAGAATTTGAGGTTTGAGTGCATTTATGCCTTTGCAAGGAACAGTAATTGGCTAACCAGACCTAATATGCGGATAATCTACTCTCCTTTCTCTTTCTCTGTCGTATCTCTTGTCTCACTCTTCAATCCTAACCAAATACTGACTGTCCCCTACTCTCTTTTCATATCTACTCTGTTCTTCTCTTTTTGCCTCTATACTTTAAGGTAACACAAAGGGACCTATGTCTGGACTCACGTGATCTGCACTTCTTCTTCATTTCGCGTCTGCCTGAAAACCTAACCTAACCTAACTTCATAAAGTATCAAGATTATAGGATATAAAAAATCTCTAAATTAGATATTATTTTACTTTTTGACAAATTAATCAAGTAACCATCTTGAGGGAATATAATATTCCTTGATTTCGAATCAATCCGTAAACAAAGTGTATGAATTCTAAGTATTTAATTCGCTTAAAATGTCTTAAACGCTTAAGAGAGAATTAATACAACATGTTATAGAATATCTTCCTAAATATGTAGAGCATCTCTTTAAAGCCGCCTATGACCTACAAGAGTTTGGTCCATAATTTCATCCTTTGACACAGTTGTGTTTGTCCGCAGTGGTAAATTTATTTGCTACAATTTCTATACTGTTTGCTGGATATTTTTTTGTTTTACATTTTTATGGTCGCTTTGAATAATAGGTTATTCGTTTGCTTGGTGTCCAAAAAAAAAAAAAAAAAATTAATTTAAAATTTTTTATTTCTTTCAAATTTAAAACGTTTGCTGATTTTATGACATTTTACTCAAACTGTTGAAGGATAAAAAAAAAATACATAACAGCGTTACTGAGAGGCAAAAATTTGAAGTCTGCGGTGAAAAACCTAAGATTTGTAACTAGAAAATACATGTAAATCAATGTATTTTGTTGTTGTGACGGCCATAAAATTTGGCAGACAAATATTTTAAATATTTTGACTTTCAGTTGCGCCATCATATGGTTTAATCCTAGACGAGACGCAATTGTTTAAAACCCAAGTCTGTTGTCAAAAACCTAACTCATGCTACAACAAAATACATGTACATAATGTATTTTGTTGTTATGACGGCCATAAAATTTGGCAGACAATAAATATTTTGACTCTCAGTTGCGCCTCCTATGGTCTATCATATGGTTTAATCCATAGATGACAACTAGATAGCTAACTGAGAGCAAAAAACCTAAGTCTGTTGTCAAAAATGAGAATTTATTGCATGTATTTTGTTATTGAATCACCCGTATGTGTGAAAAGAGAGTAATTTTTCCATTTATATTACACTCTCCTTGTTTAAAACCCAAGTCTGTTGTCAAAAACCTAACTCATTCTACAACAAAATACAGGTTAGGCAATGTATTCTGTTGTTGTATCTGTCTTTTATTTTGTGGTTGTTTTTTTTTTTTTTTTTTTTTTTTTTTTTGTTTGACAAATTGGAGAGTCTCCTCTCTATGTATAATTCTCTATGGTTTAACCCTTGTAAATTATTAAGTTATGGCATTTTTTTTTTTTAATAATTATTAAAGAATCTTCAAAAAATTTGAGGTTTCCGTTGTTAGTGGGTGTTTTATTTCTTATGCACATGTCATTGATGATTTCCAAATTCTTTTTTCTTTTATTTTCGTTTATTCATACAATAATTTTTATTTTTATTGCTTTTATTATTATATTTTGTTTGCTGTTGATTGCTGTGAGTTGGTTTTTTTTTGTTCATGCAGTTATCAAAGTTGTTAATTTATGACATGCTGCATGCACATTTTTGTTAAGTTGCTGTTTTTATGCTGCCCATGCAGCAAGCAGACCAGACCCTGCATTTGTTGTCTTCGGTGCTGTTTGTTTTTTGGAAGACACTGGGTCTCCGCAGGCATTTTTATGTTGCTGAAACTGGAATACAAATTTCTTTGTGTATTCTCTATATGTATACAGACATATATCTGTTTATCATCTTCTCAATGTGATCATAAATATTAATTTTGATTTGTGTGCTTTTTTTTCGTTGTGGTCGTTATATTGGAGTTTCATGATGTCTCGCTTTTTTGTTACTTTCTCGGTTTAATTTTTATGTTCAATATTTGTTTTTTTTTTTTTTATTTGTGTACATATTTCCTTAACTTCACACCACATTTGAATAAGAGTTGTATAAATATTTCAGTGGCTGGCCTTTTTATATTTACAATTTATTACGGTAAACCTCCCCCTCCTGTTTTCTTATATTCTTTGCCATAATAAAAAAAACTAAATGAGTTGAATTTCCAATATTCTGTAAATTGTCTTTTTATTTTGCATGACTAATAAATAAAATTGTCTGTATTATTATAATTGGTCAATTGATAATAGAAATTCGTTTCTTTAACGAAATTCTACTAGATTGAAATTAATGGCTTTTTGATATTTTTCAATTTTAACAAATTAATTTGTTAGGACAACAATACAAACAAACCAAACAACACAAATAAATTAAGTATTTAAACGCATTTTTGTTGAAATTTTATTAAATTTTAAGTGGATATAAATTTCCTTAATATTTTTGTTTTGTAAAATAATTTAATCAACGCTTTAAAATAAACTCGCAAAAAAAAATCGATTATTTGCCTTGACAACACACTTTGCTTGATTTATTTGATGGTGTTAATTTGACTTGCTATTTTCACGCATTCCCCTACCATTATTTACAACTGATGATTAAGTTGCTGCAGCAGTGTTGCTGTGTTTTGGGTTTTTGTGGCGTTGTTAAGTTTGCTTTGCCATTTTAACGCATTCACATGGCTGTTTAACCACACTTTTAAAGATTTAAATAAATAATGGGCAAAATTACAAGCAAATTGAAAACTCAATACTTAAATTCAAACTGCTAGCTCATTTATATCAGTATTTTGAGTTGTATTACAACAAGTATTTGATGTTTTTTTTTTCCATTATACAGCAGCTCATTCACCTTAAATGATTAACCACAGTTGTTTTGTACTCGTACTGATGTGTATTGAAAGTAATCATTAAAATTAACAAACCACAAATCGGTTTTCACATATGTACGTCTAGCTAGAACTTTAATCTTATAGTCTTCTTCATCTTCTTTATTGTCTCTATAAATCCTGATTAAATAATTTCATTGAGCAGTTCGTTCCTCTTTATATTTATTCATAAATATGTAAATAAATTTGAATATATATTTTGCTTTAAACTTTTGTAACAATGTTTTTTTTTGTAATCTCAATTATTAGTTTAATAATAATGTTTTAGTTTTTGTATTGTTTCAATTCAATCGATAATAACAATAATAAAGTATAATAACAGAAGTACATAAACAGAATCGTACAAAAACCATACTAAAATTATAACAATCAGATTGTTATTGTTGTTATTATTCCTTGATTGAGCTTTAGCAATTGGCAACGCAACTGATAACCCTTAATTTAAATTCAGTAAAAACAAATAATAATAATAAATAAGTATGGAAAATAATACAATATAATATGAAAGAAATAAATAATGGAAATTATATTGTTCTGAATAGTAAGCAAAGAGTTGCCATTAAATCTTGAATAAACATTTCTAAAGCATATTTATATTCGCATTTTTTCAATACTAATTTACAATAAACCGGATACTTTTGATTGCAAATAAAAGCAGTTTTAGTAGTTTAAAATTGTAACAACTCTTCATTTATTTAGAATGTACAACAACAACAGAATTAAATAGTCACTCAATGTCTTTATACACGTTTATCAAATTTGCAGAAATGCACACAAACTTTATAATGTAGTAACACACGACAATGATCAACTCAACTCACGACTGCAGCCGCTGCCACTATTTATACACGCACTGCCATCTTCATTCGAGTAGTCGAGTTTGTTCTTAACGTTCAACTAGTGTGTTCGATTTCTAGAGCTTTCGATGTCATTGCCAGCAGCCCAAACATTTAGTGTTGCCATACTTACAAACAATGTCAATGATGGACGGACGTGCCTTCAAACATGATGAATGCTGCAGGCAGTCGTTACAGACCGTTGAATTCAAATCGTCATTGCACATTCGTAACAATATATTTCGATATTAGTGTTCTAAAAAATTCATCACAGAAGCAAGTGGAACTAGTTTAACACTCTTCGTTTTGGAAACCTTCATCTCAATGTTAATAATATTCCTTGTATGTGTCTGGAAGACACGATCCTGGTTGACTTATTAAACATTTGGCATTTGTATTTTGATTTGTATAACAGCAAAAATGTCAAGGATTAATAATTTATCTTTCTTCAGCCTAACGTTGAATTTCGTATGTTAAATTTATTTCAAAATTGTTCATGATAAAAGCTGCTGCAATCTATAGACGCTGAAAATTTAACAAATTTATTAAAGAAGAAGTTCGAATAAATCAAATATACCTTGTTGTGCGATCATGCATTGAAATGATGGGAGGAAGAACCCTTCCAAAGTTTTTGATCCTATAAATGCTGATGAAAGGAAGAGTATGTAGGAGTGAGATCGTAAAATTCTTAACACACGTTTTTCATTAAATTTTTTTTATCAAGTTACCTTTGTAAAACATGTCAGTTATTATGTTTATTGTCAATTATATTCATTTGTTGTTAATCTGATTAAAATGAGTGACCGGAAAAAAGTCCGTATTCAAATTATTAAATATTTTCAACAAAACTCAACTTGGTCCTACAAAAAGTTGGCCAAACAATCAAAGGTCAGCCGTCAAACTGTTTTCAATGTTATTAAACAGTACTGGGAAAACTTGTCCGCTGATAGAAATCCTGCTCAGGTAGAAAGAATGGTCCACATGATGTTTCAAAAGCCAAATAAATAGGAACCATTTTCAAAAGAGCTCCCAACACATCCGGTAGGAAATCAGCCCGGTTAGCTCAGTGCTCGAACTATTTGGTACGAAAAGTTAAAGCTAATGCAGGTTTAAAAACATACAAGGCTCAAAAAGTTCCTGGCACTAACGCTGCTAAAAATTTAGAGGCCAAAAACAGATCACGGAAATTGAAGTCAAGTTTTATAAAAAAAATATTCTTGCTGCATAATGGATGACAAAACGTATGTTCTGGCAGATTTTTCGCAACTTCCTGGACAAACATTTTATATTGCTGAGGCACGAGGGAATGTTGAAGAAAAGTTTAGGACCCAAAAGCAGACAAAATTTCCCAAAAAGTTCTTGGTATGGCTTATATGAAAGAAATGACTCCAATAAATCCAACATTCTTCGTTCTAGGTTCGTACATTAATGAAGGATATCTTATGTAAGGTGACAAAGCGAACTAGTTTAACTAGTTTTACGATCTTTTATCTTTTTTATCAAAGACACTACTCAAAGAAATTCAATATTCCTCGTTCCTGCTTAACTTATTGAATACTTTCCATGTTCCATTAACTGAAGTATAATAAAAGGATTACTTATTGTTCAATCTCATTTTTGATTATTTCAAGTTACATACAGTGAGTCCTCGACTATCTGTGATTCGATTAACCGGCAACATCAATTATCGGGGAAAGAAAAAGAAAATGTTTTTGGATCGATTTTAATTTTTTTGCATCGATTAACCGCAATTACCTCTATTATCCGGGGTTATAATTTTTTTCGATTATTTTAGAACAATCTAACACAATGTGAATAAAACGAAAAAGGTCAACAATTTTTTTATATTGTGCCATCGATTTTTCGATAGCTTTTGGCGTAAGGAGTGTTAGACATTATAAAAATCAAAGTGATTCTGTTATTGGCTTTGAAAACCGAAAAACTTAAAAAACTGCTGTTTAAGAATGGTTCCGGAAGGAACGATTTAAAGGAACTCCAATTTCTGGATTAACAGTGTAGGAAAGTATTCACAGGATAAAAATATTCAGCTGATTAGCTGCCACAATTTTTGTGGAAAACTTTAATGAATTCAAATCAATGAAAAACTCACCAATGAGATAATGGAAAGTGTTTACTTGAGAGAAGTTTTGCTTGCCAAAAGGAAAATTTCATAGAATGACACAAGGTCTCAAAGGAGAGACTAACCTTAAAAGTTTGCGTTAATGCTGCTGGTACACACAAGTGCAAAGCATTAGTTATTGGAAAGAGCTTTTTAAAAATTTCCATGAGAATGGCTTAACAATAACTTAGTACCAGAAGTGAGAGAGAATTTTAAGAAAATCGTTCTAAAAGATGATAGTAAAATCATTCTGCCATTAGACAACATCCAGACGTGCAGGATTTCAATGCTGAAAACGTAATTGTGAAATTTTTTCCACCAAAATTGGACGACTTTGATCCAACCGATGGAGCTTTAAATTTCATTATCAAAAAACTGTCACTATTAAAAAACTACTTAAAATTGGTACTTAGTTAACCGGGAATATTGATTATCGAGGTCTCACTGTACTTGAAATTTCCTCAATTTCAACTATTAAACAGTTTTAAAATGTGTACGTCAGCAGCTATGTTAAAAATAAATCTAATTTAATTAATAACTCAAAAGATGACAACATTCCTTGTTTTGGCGGGCTTTAAATTCTTTCTTAATTTTCAAGTTCCCAGAGAAAACTTTTTAATCGTGAAGTTTAATGAAGTTTATCCTCTGTATTACATTCCGAATATTCACTCATGATATAATGATTCTTCTGCTTCATTTGTTGCTTGTTTCAGTCAACCTGAATTGGATTGTGTGGTAGATTATGATTCATGTATGACATTTTCTTTTTCTTATTTCTCCTAATACTAACACAATCTCTGGATAGTACTCGTAGAATAACCCAAATTGAAGGAAAAACTATATAACCAATGTTTCTTAAGATTTTAGGAGTCATTTAAAAGAGAAGAATTAAATTTGCCATATTTTATTTAAAGACAAGTGTTTATAACAAAAAGACAAATTACATACAGTTTATGACTATTTTTATTTTAACTAATATTACTTTCCTAATAGGTTCTCTACTTATAACAAATTGATATAGATTTTTAAACCCTAAAAACATAAAATTTTAAATCTGGTAACCTCTCTCAACTCCTACAATTACAAAAATCCCTTACAATATTTCCAATTTAGCATAATGATGATCCCTGCCATCAGGCCAAACAACAACTATCATTAAAAAGGAAATTACACAGCAATTGCCCCAAGGCATGCCACACAAACTATTTAGAATGCCTGCAGCCAGGACAATAACAATAAACAAAATATGTAATGACAATAACAAATAATCATAAAATTATAAATGAATGCAATTTCCAAATTGGGAAATGCAACCAACAAAATACATTGCTAGATAGATAGATGAATTATTAGAGAAAATTGTTATTGATTTGTAAAATATCAAGAAAAAAAGAGGTCACAACTACAATCTATCTTCCAAAAATAAAAACTAAACCAAAACCCATAAAAAATAGTACAATATTCATTTTGAAAACAAATTATAATTTGTTGTTAGTAGTTCTTGTTGTGGTTTTACAATTTCTTCCTTCATTTAGTACTCGCCTTGTCTTCTTCGCGTTCTTAAACATTTATTTATTATCTCTTAACCCCCCCTCTCCCTCTCTCTTACAAAATAACTGACTGCCTTTCTTAGTATTTTACAACAAGGCACGTATTATATCAGTATTTACGCAACACTGATTTTGTTATTGAACTGTTTGTTGTTGCTGCTGTTGTAGTTGTTATTGGTATGTATTTGTTTGCCTGCCATGTAACTGTAGCTGCTGGTGTTTGTTGTATGTAGGTTCTGATGATTGTACTCGAATTGTGTTGCTGTTATTTTGTGTGCTTCTTCTTTTATGTTTTGTCTTCGTCTTGTTGTTGTTGTTGTTATTTTATTATTATGCCTTCGACAAGATTTTTATCAGTTGTATGCTGCTGTTATTTGGTGCTTGGTTTTTGGTGTTTTTTTTTTTTTAATTTTTGTTTCTTAAGAAATTCTCCTATAAGCCAAAAAGAGGTCTTATCTTTAATTATGCCCTACCACCAATCGAACATGTCATTATTATCCATTTTACATTCATATCGTAAGATAAGAACGAACCAAACTGCTTTTTTAAACAAAGTTACACTTAAAGAAATAATAGGGCTGAAGTTAAGGATTTAAGGAGACACTTGGAAAGAGAATTTAAACCTCAAAGGCAGGGTAACAAGAGCTTTAAATGCAACAAACAATTATACGAGTCCCAAAAATACAATGGCCTAGACTTTCAGTGTTCTTTGGCCTATAATGGTATTGATTTCTTCAAAATATATAAAAGAATACAAAAACTCTTGCTGGTATTCAGTTATCTTATATTGTATTACAGAATATTTCATTTATTTCATTATATTCAAATCTAAATTCCTTTAGTGTAATTTTACCCCATCAATTTCTTTCTCTGTTGTACACAATTTATCTTCAATTATTTCCAACTACACTTTTAATCACCCTCGATTAAAACCGTTACAAATTACCCAGCGTTACCAATTTAAAACATTTTCAATTACCAGCTCTTTAAACTCTACTTTAAGAGCAATTTACTTAGTTTGTAAATATTTTATATGTTTCTTGTTTCCCTCTACATTTAATGTTGTTTAAAAAAAAATGTGTTAAATAGTTTTTAACACTTATAAAACTAAATAATACGAAAGTAATAATAATTTACAACATGCATGCACGAAATATACTTGTGGTATTTTTAGTTTTCACAAACAACAAATTAACTTCAAGCTTCAAATGCAATTTGCTACAAAAATAAAAATCTAAAAGTAAATATATTTTGTATTTTTATTTTGAAAATAAATAAGAAAAATAATACTTCCTCCTATAAGGTTGGTGTGAGATTGTACATAGGAAGATGTACACTCGTGGGTGAAGTAATAATGACATATTGTAGTTTTCATTAATTTGATTTTAAACTTTTTTGCAAGCTAAACATTGAAATTACTTGTTTCATTTCACCTCAGATAATGGTCAGTATCTAACGGCAACTCTTCTTTATTTCTACAGAAACTCTTGGTAAACAATCTCATTCCACATTGCCCACCTGTTTAGTTTTTCTAGGAAATGCCATGCTTAAACCCGAGATTTGTAATTCTTCCCCTACCGCGTCTCATAGAAATGTTTGAAGGAATACCATTGAATAGAGAGATAAGCTAGGAGCCATTCTCAAATTATGAACCCAGAGAAGCCTTTTTGACAGGCAAATGCTTAAGCCCGCCCTTTTTTTTGAATATTACTTGGAATAGAGAGATAAGCTAGGAGCCATTGTCAAATTATGAACCCAGAGAAGCCTTTTTGACAGGCAAATGCTTAAGCCTGACTTAATATCAAGATAAGACACAATCTTATAACACACATATGACCTGAAATACATTTGTTGAAGAAGCCTGATTTTATTTATTATTAATTTAGACTAATTCTGATAGATTTGTTTAATATTTATTTGGAATAATGTTGGTGGAATAGTGCAGTATCCAAATGCCCAATAGTGTTCAGATTTTAAGATAAAACGCAATCTTATAATATTAATTCTCACACAGTAGACATTTGTGAACGCAGGATTACATATCTTCTCAAATCTGGAATATAGGTTCCAGTACACCCAGCAGTCTAGGTCTTCACTTTATAGGCCTTCTAAAAGACCTGTTTACACATTCTAAAAGATGCGATACTCATTCTACTCTGCCTGCTCGCAGAAGACGTTCTAGAAGGGCTATGCTTCTCCTTCTACACAATCAAAATTGAATTGGTCTAGTAAACCCTTATTTAATATTCATAGATGATTGGTTTTGCAATTATTGTCTCTCTATAATACTATTTATTTTGCTCTCTTTATTATAAACTGTTACATTAAACCAGAAGAAGGTGGAAAATCTTCTAAATAATTTAGTATTTTATAATATTCGAAGATGTGAAGTTCGCGTGAAGGAGTTTTTTTTTAATATAAAACCACACACGTGATATTTTAAAGTCCATTATTTAGGTTTTATGCCGAATTTATTTAAAATATTTTCTTACTTCAGCAGACTTTCAATTGAGATTTAATTTTCAGGGTTTTTAATAGATATGAAGACATTCTGTGAGGCATTACGCGGCAGGTCTCCTTGCAGGCCTTTAACTAATATGCCTTCTTAAGTAGGCCTTCTCTCAGCCCTCTAACAGCAGCGTGTAAAATTGAAACGATTTTCCAATGCGGCTGGGTGTCTTTGTGTCTACAAAATAAGGCATTTAGGAAGGCCTCTTTACTGTATCTTTTTCCCGCTGGGCAACATCGAAATTTAGCGTTTACACATGCAAGTAACAGTTCGAAAAACTCAACACATTCATAGTTTTGCACTAACACAATCACACGTGCATTTGTAAATTTACACACGCATGTGTAATTGTGTTAGTGCAAACGTATGAATGTGTTGAGTTTTTTGAAATGTTACTTTTATGTGTAGACGCTAGGTTAACGAAACTCATTCTGCATCGAGAGAGAAGATCACGATTGCATTTAAAAACCAGAAAAATTCTGTGACTCAGAAAGATACTAAATCACCAAAAAATACAAAGTAACTAACTCCGAATCATCGCTCAAGTACACAATAATTATACATTTTCTGGCACTTGAAGAGATTTCCAAAAACCATTAACAAAATTTCTGAAAATAAAATTGCACGATTCACGGTTGCACGAAATGGTGCTTCACCTCGCATTATATTTGGAACTATATTTACAACTCAAATTCTAAATGTAAATCTGATATGTACGATTGTGGAAACATTTACTAAATATAAAAATGTAATTCTGAGGGGAGGAGAGTGGCCACTTCGAAGTGTTTTCGTTGATTTTTCCTTCTGTAGACAATAAACAAATCTCATGAAAACTGTTTAAATTGTTCAAATATTGGTGCAGTTCAAAGATCGCTGAGTTATAAATCAACCAGTCATGTCTGGCACACTTACACTCTATGACACTTTCACTTCTAATAAAATTTTATTAAATATCCTTTAATAAATCGCAAATAATATTGAGGTATGCAGATCCTCATAAGGTTCTCTATTGTCTGGATGAGGTTTCTCCCCAATAAGGACAAATCGATTTTAAAATTATATTGAGCTATTCACAACACCTGTATATGGAATATGACATCGTTAATATGTCCGAAGGCTTTACATAGTATCAGGCATCCGAGAGGTTAAATATTCAATGACTCTGAAACATATTTCCAGCTAAATTTGAGTGGTTAAATATTCATTGACTCTGAAACATATTTCCAGCTAAATTTGAGCTATGAACTATGTTATGATTACTTGGAGCACATCGGTCGATTGCAGAATATTGACATAAAACAGCGACTTCAGAAAACTCCACAAGAAAAAGTCTTGCGGTCTCAAGTCACACGATCTTGGTGGTCAATACACGTCACCTTCACGAGAGATAACCATACCCTCAAATCGTTCATACAGAATGTCCATTGTAGCGTTTCCCATGTGGTACCGCCCTAAGGATCATTGATCTGTAGCACATCCTGTTGACGGTGATGGTCTATTATATAGTTTGCTTAAGTTTTCCTAAAGGTGTATCTATTTTTATATTCCCGACTGTATTTGTATATATAAATTATTTTTTATTCACAGTCATAAGTAGACCGAAAAAACCGACCACTCATGCATATTGACTGAAAACTAATTCGTTGGCATACAGGCCCACAGACTCTAGCACAGAATTTCTATACGTCTGTCCATATTTCCGTCCGTCCGTCTGTCCGTCCCTACAGCTTACTGCTGCCATACATCAGTCTTGTAATAATATTTTGCTTTTATTCATAATTTATTTTTTCCTAAAAAATAAACTAAAGAACAACAACTACAACTAATAAGATAATGAAAACTAAAAGATTATTATTTAAATAAATACCAGCTAGCATGCTAGCTGCTGCAACAACTGAAACTATGTTGTGTTGGAAAAGAAATAGAAGTATGTATGTATGTATTTTGTTTGTGTATGTTTATAGAATAAATAAGGAAGAAGGTTTTTAAAGTTGGCATAAGTGGAACGAGAAATGATGCTACATAAAATTATGAACAGAGTTAAAGTTTCCAATTTTGAGCACTTGAGATCATTCAAGAGAAGCTTCCCGAAACACATCGCCATACAACATAGGGCGATCACAAAGTTTAAGCTTAGAGCATGCATCAAGTTTACTTAACACATTTCTAAAAATACTGGAATCTTCTCTGTATATATTAATATATTTTCAAGTTCTTTAACTTCCATCAAAACAATCATTAGAAAATGTTAATAGCCGGTTGTCAGCTATGTCATGGCTTATATGAAAAGAGTTCAGACCGTCTCCAATAACTGTTTATTTCTAGTTTGACTAAAACCAACACAAATACTGCAGATTCTCTTTAAAGTCATCACGTATGTATGTCAGTCTCATAATTTCTCGGTTCTCAGATCTCCCTTGACTTATGGTCCAAACTAGAGTACTGTTTGCCGCTTTATTGTAGGGTACTTTATAAAAAATGTAATGAATGAAATTATGTATGGTATTTTTCTGCTTATTTTGTATATTTATTTTGGGGGTAAGAAGATGAAGAAAAAATTAAATAAATAAATAAATGCGATATAATAAAACACTTAAGTACTTAAATAATGTATTTTTGAGATATGTACGTACCACCAACACTACACATTTATTCATACATATAACACTTATTACTCTATATATTTATTGTATGAGTGTACTCTGCATAAACCACTTGAGTTTTGTAACTGGCCCCATGTGTCTGTGATTTGTGTGAGAAAAAAACAAAGAAAACAAGAAATACAAATTTGTATTTTTAATACCACACACAAATAAGTAATTACCACTCATAATAACAACAAAAAGATTTAAACAAATTTGTTAAGAAAATATCCAGTATCCTGCTAACAACATTTCCTTTTTTACAGTTCAAAACGTTTAGTAGGAAAATTTGTTTATAATTAAAAAAAAAAAAAACTTGCCCCCTTAGACCTGTTTCCGCTGGTTTCTAGAAATTTCCTTATATTATTCCAAAAAAAAACATGTGCAATTCGTTACTTACAAGTGTTTTTTTGGTTTCTGTGTAACCCATAAATTTATTTTGTTAGATTTTTATTTTTATAATGAAAAATTTACATATGTGAAAGAAGAAGTCTTGAAAAAATTTGTTTAACTGGAAATTGCACTTTAATACGAATAATACACTTATGCAGCATCTACACTTTTGTATATCATTGGTTGTGTTTATTTCTACAGTTGTAAAGTGTTTGAATAAAAGTGACAAACGATCTGTCAAAACATGCGCGCACAATGTGTCTGTTAATAAGCGCAACATATTTAAGCATATCATGATTGTACTTAGAGAAATTTTTAGGCAATAAAATCGTAACAGTAAACAATACAGCTGGGACAGTGTCTCGGAGTATTCTCTCAACATTGTAGAAAGATCATTGAAGAAGCGGTTGGTGATACATAAATTTATTTGGTCGATCCGGGAACGTGAGAGATCCAAGAGCTCCGGATCGACAGGATAAATAGTTGATCAGAACTGTGCTAGAGATTCTTATATTTGGCGAGATGGCTTAGTCATTTTTAATCAGGTTAGTGTCATTGTGGTTCACAACGAAGAAGATAGACTTGTCAATCTGCTTCGCCAATGTATACCTGTCTGGCCTTTCCCAATGTTAAGTACCAGAGGTTATGGCGCGGGTCCTTAAGTTAAGCCACTATAGCCGGATGGACAACTGTGAAATAAAAACATTATAGAGTTCTAATTAGGTTTCTCCTCATCTGATGGAAATACTATTGGAACACAAGATATATCACTATTTGTATCAATGATGAACTCGATGCTACCACCTTTACATCTAGCTCGGACGGGAATTCCAGTAAAATTTCGTCTTAACCGGAATTCCAACAATCACTATATAACTAGTTGTGTCTAATAAATCTCAGGTATCTTGCTCTGATCAAGCTCAGACATGAAAGCAAGATTAAGGTTGCTGAGTTGACCCTCTTTACTTAGTGAACTCGTTTCATTCCGGAGGTTTCCATAGATTTCCATTTATGCAAAAATAAAAAAAACTCTTCCAGTGTATTGTACCAGAACCACTAATTCAATATGACACTGCAGCTGTGCAGAAGCAGTGCTATGAACACTTGAAAAAATATTTGTGTCAATTAATTTAACAACATTTCTTTGAGTTTAATTATTTATTCGTAGAATTCTTAAATATTTCATTTAAAAACTCTAATTGTATTAATTCTCTTTTA
This sequence comes from Calliphora vomitoria, assembly GCA_942486065.2. Taxonomy (NCBI): domain Eukaryota; kingdom Metazoa; phylum Arthropoda; class Insecta; order Diptera; family Calliphoridae; genus Calliphora; species Calliphora vomitoria. Next base: position 45,309,863 of record OW818030.2, on the reverse strand, counting down.
ATTTTTTTGTATTTTTTTCTTCTTTTTTCATTTTAGGTAAGACAAATATTTTGCTGGCAACGCCAACTTAAAAAACCAACAAAACTACTATGTATTTACTGGAAAACTAAAATGTAGAGTAAGTTTTTCTTTAGCAAAAAGACATAAAATAATTAAAATTAGTTTAACAAAAATATACGCTAAAAGCAAAAAATATTAAAAAAAAAAAAAAAAAAAAATTGCAACAACTGAAACCATTTTGAATATTTTTAATTTGATTTGGTCTTGAAGTAAAAATTTGTTATGCAAATTTTTTTTATATCTTGGTTTATTTGTAAAAAATTTAATTTTACTTACATATATTACAAAACTTGGTTGGCTTGGCTGTCTTTGGGGTTTGTTTTATGTTAAAATCTTTTGGTATTAGAATTGCAATAATATACAATTTTATCACACAAGAAAACTGAAATGAAGGAATGAATGAATGGCAACACAGAGAACGAACTGTTTGGTTTATGGATTGCCTTGACTTGTGTTGTGTCTTGACATAACAGCCAGAGCCTGCTTGATGCTGCCTGCCATTTCATGCAGCTTTATGCATAATGCATTGTATATGAAATTTCAGTTGTTGCTGCTGCAACCTAGAAGAATGAATCTCAAATTTAAGATTTTAATGGAATATTGTTTTTGCAAGATATTTCTTCTTGTTATGATGGCATTATTTCTTTATCTTATTTGTGCAAAATAAAAAAACAAATTGTAAGTTAGTAGTTGAAAATGTGAAAAAATTAAGCAAAAAAAAAAAAAAAAAAAACCTAAAGAAAAGGAAATCTTAAAAGGGTCATATGCAGGGATGGAAAATAAATTCTGTAATGGAATACACAAAATTCTCTATAGAAAAATTAGTTAGACACAAAATTTTATTTGGAAATACTAATACACACAAGGATTTCTATAGAAAATACAAGTTATACACAATATTTTCTATAGAAAACACTAATATAAATACAATTTTCTGTAGAAGAAACTGTTATACACACAATTTTCTATAGAAGATACATTTTTCTATACTGATACAACTTTTTTTTTTGGAAAATACTTTGCATAATGTTGTTCTACACACAACATTTTCTTTGGAAAATACTTTTTGACAAAAAATATTCTATAGAAAATATCGTTATACAATTTGAGATAGAAAACACTGATATAAAAACAATTTTCTGTAGAAGAAACTGTTATACACACAATTTTCTATAGAAGATACTGTTATACACACAACATTTTCTTTGGAAAATACTGTTAGACACAAAATGTTTCTTCTGTAGAAGAAACTGTTATACACACAATTTTATATAGAAGATTTCTTTGGAAAATACTTTTTGACAAAAAATGTTCTATAGAAAATATGGTTGTACAAACATTTCTACCTTAAATACTGATATACATGCAATTTGAGATAGAAAACACTGATATAAAAACAATTTTCTGTAGAAGAAACTGTTACACACATAATTTTCTATAGAAGATACAATCTTCTATACTGATACAACATTTTCTTTGGAAAATGTCTTTATACACACAACATTTTCTTTGGAAAATACTGTTAGACACAAAATGTTTCTTCTGTAGAAGAAACTGTTATACACACAATTTTCTATAGAAGATTTCTTTGAAAAATACTCTAAAACACTAAATGTGCTATAGAAAATATCGTTGTACAAACACTTCTACAGAAAATACTGATATACATGCAATTTGAGATAGAAAACACTGATATAAATACAATTTTCTGTAGAAGAAACTGTTACACACATAATTTTCTATAGAAGATACTATTAGACACAAAATGTTTCTTCTGTAGAAGAAACTGTTATACACACAATTTTATGTAGAAGATTTCTTTGGAAAATACTGTTAGACACAATATGTTCTATAAAAAATACCGTTGTACAAACATTTCTACAGAAAATAGAATAGAAAACACTAATATAAATACAATTTTCTGTAGAAGAAATTGTTATACACACAATTTTATATAGAAGATTTATTTATAGATATCGCTGTACAAACATTTATACAGAAAATACTGATATACATACAATTTACGATAGAAAATACCATTGTAATCAAAATTGTCTATAGAAACACTGTTATACACACAATTTTTCTATAGAACAGACAGTTATACATACATATTTCTGTAGAATAAACTGTTATACACAAGTTTCTGTATTAGAAACTGTTATACACAAAATTGTGCTTAAAAATACTTTATTAAATAAATTTTTAACATAAAAAATATGATCCTGCCAACTTTACCATGCCTGGTCATATGAAAAATCTATTCAAATTCAAATAACAGAGTGTAAATATAGTTTATTTAACACAATTTCGAAGACACTATAAACGAATTGAAAAAGAAAAGACTCAATCAAGTATTATCAATTTTGTGATAGGAAATACAATTTTCAAAACACAATACGATCGTTTGGATTAGTCTAGTGATTTATCCCATAGAGCCTAAATGGTATAAACTTACACTTTAAAAGACCAATGACCAAAAGTGAGTACACACCAGTGAATTGTTTGATTTGTTTAAGATGTTGAAAACCAAAAAATCCATTTATCGATTCAAATTTAGAAGTTTCGGTTTGTTGCAGATTACACCGAATATTAGGTTCGTTTATAAAATAAAGTTTTTTTAAGTAATGTTTTTCATTATCTTAAAAAATTAATATAATTCACTCATGTTTACTCAGCTTTGATGCCCATCTGTTGCCCGAATATAAAGGAATTTAGAAATTCCATTCTTAATCCTATATGCTAAAAGCAATATATATAAGATAGAGAGATCATCACGTTCAAATTTGAGTATTTTCCCAATATCTTCTCCATTTCCATATTTTATTTTTATGCGCGGAATGTGAACTATTCTTGTTTCAGAATAACCGGCCACATAACTAAATCTGTATCTGTTACGAGAATATATCAAGGACTTAGAAATGTCTTTCTTAATTCTTTAAAAGCGATATATTATTTAAGTTCAAGAGATCACCATATTCTTATTTGAATACATATTGTTACGTTTTTACCTTTTAAAAACGTGGGTTTATTTCCTTTAAATAAACCGGATACTTTTGATTGCAAATAAAAAGCAGTTTTAATAGTTTAAAATTGTAACAACTCTTTATTTAATTAGAATGTACAACAACAACAGAATTAAATAGTTACTCAGTGTCTTTATACACGTTTATCAATTCGCAGAAATGCACACAAACTTTATAATGTACACGACACACATGTACACGACAGTTGATGTTAACTCTAACAGCGCCAATGATAAACTCAACTCACGACTGCCAGCTCTGCCACTATTTATACACTGCACTGCCATCTTCATCCGAGTAGTCGAGATTGTTCTTAACGGTCAACTAGTATGTTCGATTTCTAGAGCTTTCGATGTCATTGCCAGCAGCCCAAACATTTAGTGTTGCCATACTTACAAACAATGTCAATGATGGACGGACGTGCCTTCAGACATGATGAATGCTGCAGGCAGTCGTTACAGACCGTTGTATTCAAATCGTCATTGCACATTCGTAACAATATTTTCATAAAATATACACTTTTCCAGGTATTTTATTATTTAACCGGGTTGTAACCAGTCCTAACCTTATTCCTTTCCTGCATGGTGTCTTCAATTTTCATTGTATTTTACATGCATAACGTCCACACTACATTGTACTACATTAAGAAACCACATGAAAAGAAATTTAAATAAATTCTGATTTAATTCAAATGATGAGTGAGGCCACATCATGATGAGGAAAACTGATAAACATAATCAACATGATTTGATGATGACAATGTCTGTTCTGTATTTGATTTAAGTTGGTTGCCATGGCTAAGACTTGGCTGTTTTTTTTTATAACTTTTTCGTAGAGATTTATTTTAGGCAGCCTACACACACATCACCAGCCCAACTATGTGCAGTAAATAAATGCATTGTATTGAAATTTTTGACAAGAGTTGCTGGAAATTGTCTAGAAATGTAAAAAAAGCCTTCATCAACTAGTCATCATTTTTGTTTTTGAGGCAACTTCATCTACAGCCAGTCGTCAGTTAGTCAGCCAGCCAAACAATTGCTATGGCAAGCAGGCAAGCAGGCAAGCAGGCAGCCATGTAAGTAACCATGCAACATGTTTATGTTGCTTACAGCAAACTTTTGTTTTCATATGTTAATGTCGCCTAATCAATCTGGGAAAGAAGTTTTGTTATTTTTGCTGCTTTGCCAGATAGACAGACACCCATGCATTGTAACCACACATTCTTTCTTTACAATACATACAATATATGTATGTTGTATAAATAAAAAATCATAAAATTAACATTTTATTTGAAATTCATAGATATATGTATGTTGGCATAAACCAAAAAAGAATCAAGCAACATTTTATAATCATTGAGGCAACCAGGCAACCATTCATTTCCAGGCATTTGTTCCTTCTTCTTTCTAGATGGTAACAGTTTATTCTTTAGCAATTTATTCCTCCCTGCTAAAAATATTTTTCCTTTCCCATGTTGTTACTTTTTTTATGTGAAATATGTGTAGGATCTTGTCAAGAATTCATATTTAGAATTTTTTCTTATAAAATTCTTTATAAATATTTCTTGCACACAACCAACCCCTTTTTAAATTGTATTGTATGTGATTGTTTGTATATTTTTATAAATGATTTTAAATTACAGCATGATTTTCTGGCAAATATTTAAAATTTTCCAATATAAATGTTGTAGCTGTTGCTGTTATTTGTGTGTTCCGGTGTTATAAGCTTGTTAAGATATAAAAAAATATATATTTCATATTAAAAACTAAAAAAAAAAAGAAATAAACTAATGCTGGCTGCTTTCAACACTTACTATCATCGTCAGCAGCATCATCTTTTTAACAGCAACACAACCTCAGCAAATGAAAATTGTTGGCCTTAGGGTTGTATTAAACAATACTGGAAACATGTATTACACACTCGCAATTTTTCTCTAACGATGGAATAGTATTCTATGAACACCATGAATATCAGCCGGATATGTGTGTAAAGAATATATTGGCTGTTGTTGCTGGTGCTGCTGATGCTTGTTGAGTCTATATTGTTTGTGTGTCTGCAACTGTTAACAAAATTCCCAAATCCAACAAAAAATTGCATGTGTTTTCTTGCTTTTTTTTTTTTTTTTTAAATAGTTTTTGCGTTCATAGCTTTAGTTCAACAGAATTGTTAGAAAATTTTGTTGCTAAAATGTTTTCTCCATCATCAACTGTGGGTGCTGTTGCTGTTGCTGCTGTTGTTGAATATTGTTATTGGCTACATGTCGTCAACAGCAATCTACCAGCCACCAGTATTTATATGTATATACAGCATTACCATTGCTGTCGTCATCATCAGCATCATCATGATTTTCTTTAAATATGTCTGTTTGAAAAAAAAAAATATCATCATGTATAAAAGTCATGTTCATATACTTGGTTTATTTTTTTTTTCTTTCTTCTGTCCTCAGTTCCTTTTCAATTCCAGCCAAATCTTATTTTAAAAATCTTTAGACATTCATCGTTATTTTTATTTTTATTAGTTTTCAGTTTTAGTATGCTTTTTTATTTTTATTTTTAATTCAATATTTGTTTTTGCGTTAGTTTGTGCTGTTATCGGAGTTTAGAAATTAAACCTTAAACGGAATTTTCGTACATATGTGTACATATTTTAGAAAATGCTAACATGACATCTTTATGTATACCCAACTTGGGAAATACTATTACGATCTGCACCAAGCTTGGAATAAGAATCTCTCTATCTAATCGAGCTATCGTTAGATAAAAATATATACTTTCTGATTTTTGTTGTTACAATAGTTCAGTACTTACAGCCCTATTCAGGGATAAACAATTTAATATTCATATTTTCTATACAAAAAAATGTTATACAAAAATTTTCTATAGCAAACATTTGTCAATACACAAAATTTTCTATTGTGTTTTTGATCTAGAGAAAACCAAAACCCAAAATCGTCTATAGAAAAAAACTGATATACACAAAAATTTTCTATACAAAAATCTTTTATTCAAAAAACTTTCTCTAAAAAGAAGTTTTGTACACCACATTTTCTATAAGAAGAACAGTTTTAATTAATTTTTTCTTTAAAAGAAACTGTTATACACAAAATGATCTAGAGAACTGTTATACACAAAATCGTCTTAAGAAAAAAACTGTTGTTCAATAGATTTTCTATACAAAAAGCTGTTATTCAAAAAACTTTCTCTAGAAAGAACTGTTGCACACAACGTTTTCTATAGGAAAAACTGTTATACTTAAATTTTTCTATAGAAAAAACTGTTATACACAAACGTTTCTATAGAAAAACTGTTATACACAAAATGTTCTGTAGGACAAACTGTTATACACAAAATTTTTTATAGAAAACTGTTATACACATAATTTTCTAAAGAAAAAACTGATGTACAATAGATTTTCTATACAAAAAGCTGTTATTCAAAAAAACTTTCTCTAGAAAGAACTGTTGTATACAACATTTTCTATAGGCAAAACTGTTATACTGTTTTTCTATAGAAAAAACTGTTATACACAAAATTTTCTATAGAAAAAACTGTTATACACAAACATGTCTATAGAAAAAACTCTAGAAAGAACTGTTGTACACAACATTTTCTATAGGAAAAACTGTTATACTTAATTTTTTCTATAGAAAAAACAGTTATACACAAACTTTTCTATAGAAAAACTGTTATACACAAAATGTTCTATAGAAAAAAGCTGTTATTCAAAAAACTTTCTCTAGAAAGAACTGTTGTACACAAGATTTTCTATAGGAAAAACTGTTATACTTACATTTGTCTGTAGAAAAAACTGTTATACGCAAACTTTTCTATAGAAAAAACTGTAATACACAAAATGATTTAGAAAACTGTTATACACAAAATCGTCTAAAGAAAAAAACTGACGTACAATAGATTTTCTATACAAAAAGCTGTTATTAAAAAAACTTTCTCTAGAAAGAACTGTTGTACACAAGATTTTCTATAGGAAAAACTGTTATACTTAAATTTTGCTATAGAAAAAACTGTTATACACCAACTTTTCTGTAGAAAAACTGTTATACACAAAATGTTCTATAGAAAAATATGTTATACACAAACATGTCTATAGAAAAAACTGTTATACACAAACATGTCTATAGAAAAAAAACTGTTATACACCGAATATTCTATAGAAAAAAATTTTATAAATCAAATATTCTACCCATTGTTTTATACACATAATTTCCTATGAAAATACACAAACTTTTTTATAGAAAAAACTGTTATACGTCAAATCTTTTTTAGAAATACTGTTATACACACAATTTTCTATAGGAAAAACAAAACCTTTTATACAAAAACCTGTTATACAAAAAAAAATTGTCTATAGAAAATAACTGTAGAATTCTGTTCTGTTCAGAAAGTAAAAATTGTTTCGAGAATATCAAATTAATACTATTTCATTAAAACATGAAATAGTATCAAAAAGAGTACGATCATATTAACTTGTTCATGCCTTTTCCTACTGTATAACAATCAATACCTAAATACCCACACCACGGAAGGTAACGGTGGTGCCATAGTATATTTTTAGTACAATTCGAACCTAAAAAGTACAGAGCAGAAACAGTAAAATTTTTAATTAAAGTTGGCACAATTTTGTAAATATCTTTTGCCATCCCTGGCTGCAAATGAGTAACAACAATTACATTACAATAGTAGAGTTCTAAAATGTCAGTACTTTTGACTACTTAATAAATTTTTTTGGGTGCTCGGGCATTTAAACACTTATATTTCAAAAATAGACAAATAAACTTCTAATTATCTAAAAACAATGTACGTCTTGGTAATATATTTTCGTATTTTACCTAAAAATATGGAACCAAGAGCTGATATATAACTTTAAAAGACACAGAGCTAGTTTCTTACTTGTCAGTTAAACGTAGCTTAACACGCTGTTATATTAACCAATGATTGTGTTTCTCACTAATGGATTAATTTTGTTAGCATTGCCATACTTTTCAATCAAATCACATGTGCATTCCTCAAAATTGTTCATATAAATATGGCAATACTTTAAATTTTATAAGAAAACGCAACGGCGTACATAACTTTTTTTTTTTTTTAAATTTTAACTTTGTAAAAGAAAAAGTGACATTAAAGTATATAAAATGTATTTTAAAAATTATATTGATGTTAATAAAGCAAATCAAAATAAAGAGCTGCTGTGCTGAATTATTAATTTTATTTTTCAGCTGTTTGTGGTTTGGCATTTTATACTTAGGTTTAACTCATCAATGATGCTCAGTTAAACCTAGTTTATATAGATTTTAGTTTAATCTTGATTTAAACGAAGAATGTAGATTATCTTTATCCCAGAAACTAGCTAACAGTGGCTTATTTTTTATATTTAAACTTGACAAATTTGTAAAAGAAAATCTAAAAAATTTCTCTAGAATGGTCGCCTTATAAAAATTTGTAATTATTTCTAATGAACTTGGTAACAGAATTTTAATAATTATTAACACATGTGGGCATTTACTTCCATTTAAACCATTTAAAGGTTAAATACATTAAAAACAACTAAATACATATTTGTTTTGTTGTGGCTCAATCTGACTGTGGATGACTGGGTAGTGGCTGCATGACTGCTGCTGCTCCTGCCTCAATGTATATTTGTTTCATGGCTTGCTTAAATTTACAAAAGAAAAAATTTAAAAAAAAAAAAACTAAGAAAAAAACAGGCAAAATTAAAATCTTATCAACTCGTGAAAATCTTATAAAGTTCTTAGAGACGTTGTTTACATTTTATGCTTTTGTATAAAGTTTTGTGTAAATAAATATCGTAAGCAGTATTTTTTTTTTTAAATAGTTTCGTCTCCTTTTCCTTTTCATTTCACTTCTGGTATCACACACACTCACACACACGTTCTGTACACTCAAAGAAACTTAGCCTTAAGGTGCAATGGAGTAAAAACCACTAGTCCTGAAAACTATACGAGTACTTGTACAACACTTAAATAGTTATTGATAAAATGTGTATGTATTTCTTTTTTTTTTTAATATTTTTTTTCAAAGATTTTTTTTAATAAAATAAAAACCTTTAAGGCTTTATTAGTTTTTGCAATATTTTGTTCCTTGTTTTTTTTTTTTAGTTTTGTTAGCCAACAACGTGGTTTTTTTATTTCGATAACCATCTAACTTTAACAAAAATCATACAAATACGGCAACATGTCGTGCAGTGTAGCCAACCATACACAACACATATTTTGTTCCTTGTTATTGTTGTTGTTGCTGCTGTGTTGTGGGGTGTTTTGTATGGTGACCTTTTTATCATTAAATTCCCTGTACTACTCGTATGCCGTTAGTCAGTCAAAGTTCGTTAAATGTTTAAGCTTTCACTGGTATTACAAAAGCCAAGTATAGTTCCCCATACTTTGTTAGTTTAGATTATTATTTGTAATTATTTTTTATGCTAGTACTTATGGTCGTATAATAAATAGTCTAGCTAACCTTTCTTTATGTAAAATGTTGTTAGTTTTCCTTTCATTCTTGTTTGTTTTTTTTTCTAAATTAGGGAAATAAATTTAAGCATTATATTTTATGTTAGGGAGGTTTTTTTAAATAAATTGAAATATTTCCGGTTTAAGATATCAGCAAATTGTTTTGAAAAATCTGATGCTAAAACAAAGTGGGCAACACTTATAGTTAGGATTGTAGAAAATGAGCAGTGGTTGGCAATTTGTTCTATCGTAATATATAAATATGAGACTGTTTTAAAACATGGGATTTAAAAGCTAAAGAAAAAGCTAAAATTTCTCCAAATATACAAAATTTCCATTTTGTTTTCAATTTAAAAATTTTGTTTGACATTAAAACTGATTCATTTCTAAAAGATACTTGAACCTTATAGGTTCTTTATCTCGCATGTTGTAATACATAGTTTCATAATTAGTTTATATATTGTTACATTCAATGACATGCAACTTAATAATAGTTACAAAACCTTGCACTAAATTTAACAAATTTATGTAAAACAATAAAACGTTTAAATAATACACGTACTACATTGAGCCCACATTAATTTAATAATTTTCTTGTCAATAAATTAACTTTATATATAAAATCAAATTTATATTATTTTATATTAAAAATGTATGCACAATTTTTGTTTTTTTTTTATTACTCTACTTTTATTATTGTAAATTTGCAATACATGTTTTTCTACTACGGTTTGTTTATTTAATTGCATTTTTATTTCATAAACTGCAGCACTAACTTTTTAAATTGGCACACAAACACACAGACAGACAAAAAAAAATAACAATAATTATACAACAAATAAGGCAGCGAACCAAAAAAAAAAAAAACAATAAAAAAAAAATAAACTTAATAAATTAAAAAAAGAAAACAATGACAAGAAACTCAATGTTTGGTCTCAAATCGAAAGAAATCTATATGACAATTTATCATAAATAATAATTAACAAAACAAACCATGTAAAAATGTGTAAAAAAAAAAAATAAAGTGTCTGGCTCTTCTTACAAATATGGCAACATTAAAAGAAAACAAAAACAATTAATGTTACAACACATACACTAAAAGAAATGAATGTTATAGTAATTATGTTTTAATATAAATTAAAGAAAACACTACTACCATATAACAACAAACACATACACTACATGTATAGTTTAACTATGCAAATGAGTGCCAACAACAATTACATTACAATAGTAGAGACAACAGTAACATTATTCTCTTCATAACAGAGAATAACAAACGTAAACAAACGTTATAGAGCGTCGCGTCGTTGCCAACTTGTTTACTTAAAAAGCTCATGCGACCATACTTTAAAAAAATCTTTATTTTATTAGGGTTCTATAGTTGAAACAAAAAGTCGACTTTTCGAACTTTCGACTTTTTTCGATTTTTAAAAAGTCGACTTTTCGAACTTTCGACTTTTGGTAATTTATGAAAAGTCGACTTTTCGAACTTTCGACTTTTTAGTTAAATCGACTTTTTTCGACTTTTCGACTTTTTTCGACTATTTTCGACTTTCCGACTTTTTTCCACTTTTTACCATTTTTTGTAAAAAATACATGGTTTCTGCATTTATTGATGCGCCTTGTGTTAATTTTAGCAATAAAAATTAAATGTATTAAGGCGATAATATATAATATGTAGAAAGAGCATTTTTTTTATGAACATTTACTTATTATTTATTTTTGCATACACTAGAAAAAATGTAAGTGTACCAAATTGCAATAACATAAAATTATTATGTTATTCTTTGCATATTTTGTTTTAGTATAATGTTGCAATTAAAAATTTTTTTAACAATCTTAAAAGTCGACTTTTATCGACTATTCGACTTTTATCGACTTTTTTCGACTATTCGACTTTTATCGAACCCTATATTTTATGTAATTTTGTTAATGTAGTCTTAAAAACATAATAAAATATAAAAGATTTGCGAAAATGTTGTTTAATTTGCTAGATATTCAATATATTTTTGTATATAAATTCGTAATTATGTGAAAAACACGAAGCCTGGTTAAGCGTTAACTAATAGTTATACTGTGGGTTAAAATTATTTTTGCATGAAAACTGTCAGACTTTGTAAAGTTTCTAAAGTTTTAAGAAATTGTGATATTTTTCTACCCATTTATGGATTGCTGATATCTTGAGTTCAGTTAATTAATGGAAAATTAAACAATATGGCCCATAATCATAGTCAAACAATAAAGTCGGTTCTTTTTAAAAACGACTTTAAAATAAAAACCCGCTTTTTATTATTTTCTAACTATAGTCAAAATTAAAGTATGTTTTAAATTGAACCGACTTTAACTGGGTGTCACCTCTAATGTACAGCTGACTTAGAAAATTAAAAAAAAAAAAAAAAAACAAAAAGTGACAAATAATAAATGTAACCGGGAAGCTTAAGAAAAAAACAGTTTGTGGTGGAAAAATAGAAAAGGAAGGTTAATATCAAACGTATTCTATTTTGGTACTAATTTTATTGATTCAATATTCAATAATTGCAAAATCTCTGCCAATATCTTGCAACGTAAACATTTTTGACTTTTTGTCGAACTTTTTTACATGGCGAAGAACAGCTGATGCTGTTGTTAAATGAGTTAAAAACAACTTCAGCTAGTTTTATATTTACAGTCGACCTCTGATTGCTTTCAAATGTCTACCATATGCTAAAAGAAGATACCATTATCCATAGTAATTCCTCTGAGGTTAAAATGCTTTCACAAGTATAGTTTTGACATACTTCGATTGTTTCAAATGACTGTGAATGAAAAATAGATTGTCTGTTAGTGAAGTTTATTGTAAATACCTCAATTTACATTCGGTATTATCATCAGTGGATTCCAAGTTATCTTTCGGCCATATTATTGGTGGGTTTGCAGTTGAAGTAAACACATTTTGTTATTTTCGGAAGATGGCATGTAGATGGTATGTAGCTATTATTCGAGAGGCGATACTAAAGTCAAGGAGGGTTGAGTTCAAAACACATACTGATTAACAAATACTATACATCTAAAACAAAAACATATTTCTGGCATAAAGTGATTAGCAAGATAAGCCAGGTCCACCAACGCAATCAGGTGACAACAAACGAAATGATATTTGGAGAAGTTTAATCGTACTTAATACGTTGCAGTGTACAAAAGAAGATAACAAAAAAGCAGTGGAATCATCATCTCCTATGATTTTTTCTGGAATCTTCCATATTTTGCCTTTTTTTGTTCATACCCTTCACCTTCGTGAGATGGGTATATATAAGTTTGTCATTCCGTTTGTAATTTCCACAATATAATTTTCTGACCCTATAAAGTATATATATTCTGGATCCTTATAGATAGCGGAGTCGATTAAGCCATGTCCGTCTGTCTGTTGAAATCAAATTTCTAAAGACCCCAGATATCTTTGGGATCCAAATCTTCAATAATTCTGTCAGACATGCTTTCGAGAAGTTTGCTATTTAAAATCAGCAAAATGCGTCCATAAATAACGGAGATATGAGCAAAAATCCGAGACAACCTCTATTTTTGGCCTATTTTTGATCTATATTTCGATTACTAAATCATAAATATACACAGTATGGATATCTAATGATAAATATTTCAAAGTCCATTGCAATGATGTATATAAAGCTTTAGTAAGTTGGACCTGCAATGGGTCAAAATCGGGAAAAATATTTTTTAACCGGAATTTTTTTTTACCAAAAAAAAATTTTTTCTCATAAATTTATTTCATTAATAAATTAAAAAAAAAAAATTTATTTAAAAAAATATTTAAAAAAAAATTGGAAAAAACTTTTTAAAAATAATTTCGAAAAAAAAAAATTTTTTTAAATTAAAAAAAATTTTTTTTTTAATTTTATTTTAAAGTACATTTTGGTGAAGGGTATATAAGATTCGGTAGAGCTGAATATAGCACTCTTACTTGTTTATTTTATTCTAATTTAAAAAGGATCGTTTCGAAATTATTCAGACCAAAAATTACTGCACTGGGTCAAAAAGTAACATTTTATGCTGAAATTCATTATTTCCAGTTTTTAGATGTGGATTTCTACATTTTTCCAAAATCTATCTAAGCTTGAAGTAATGTTTTATCATTAAAAATTTGTCTGCAATTATGAAGTCATTGTTGTAACAGAAAGTTTAGCAAACTTAAAATTTGGCTTTTAAATGAAGAATCTGAGTTTTTTTTTTGTAGAAAATGTTAATATTAAGAAATTTTAAAGTTAATCAATATAAACGTTGCCAACTTCATTAAAGCAATGCTTGTTTTAAACAACAAGAAAAATCATATTTACACTTTCTACTTATTAAAACTAGTAAATTCAAAACTTTTGGCAAAATTTTCTCCTTCATTTTTCTTAAGCATAAATTGTAAATACAGTTAGTTATTAATTTAAATACAAAGTGTTTGTAAATCATCTGACATGAAGTTGTCCACCCCTACACATGTTAAACAAAAAATTTTTCTATGCGTGTAGTGAACAACGAAGCTTCTTAACAAACAAACAAAACTCTTAAAGTTGCCACTTTTCACCCAAGTGTAGGTGCAATGACATTTGTAATTTTTGTAGCCATTCATGTTGTTATTGCTGTAATATATTACGGCAAAAAGGAAATAAGCCAACCAACCAACCAACCTTTTTCACAAAAAAAAAAAAAAGATATAAATGCGCGTGTTTAAAATGCAAAAAAAAAGTAACAAAAAATGGGTAAAAGCAACTCATAAAATATTCTCTAGTAATTGAATAACTTGAGCTGCCGTTTAAAATTTTAGCTCATACATTTTACATGTGTGTGAGTTGGGTGCGCACAAAACAAAAACATTAAAATATTGAAGAGATTCTTCAGATGCTCCTGCTGTTATAACTGGAGGCTGTTTTACGGAAAGTCTTTAAAACACTACACTCCATGGCGTACATGATGAGGCAGCAACAAAAACGTGCCAATATTACAAAAAAAAGAAAACACAACGCACTTGCCTGATTGCTAAAGATTTTTTTGTTGCTGTTTCGGATGCTTCTACGTTATTGCAACAACACAGTTTCAAGTCAAAATGCACCAGCATCTCAAGTGTCTCCTGTGTTTTTGTTTTTTTTTTTTTTGCAAATTTTTTCACAAAGAGTTGCTCTTCGGTGCATGTGTGTAATGTGTTGTATTTTATTTAACAAGTCTTGTAATAAATTAACAAGCGTTTGCAAATTTTTGACATATGTATTTGCATCACAAAACTCTATGGGCGCACAAGCAGCAACAAAAATGGAAAGATATGTATGTAGAATGTATGCCCGGGCATCATAACAATTTTTTTTTTAGTTTTTTTTGCCAAGTCAGCGTGCACCCAGGCAGGGGGAATACCAAAAATTAAGCAAGTTAAAGCAACAATCGTGTTACAGTCATGGACACAGCAGCATCAGCATATATGAATGTATGTGCAGCGCCATCTTAAAGTAATAGTGGCAGCATCACCCTGGTGAATGAATGTATGCCTGCCACGACATGCCATGGTATGGCATGGCATGGCAGTGATAGTTAAAATGTATTTGCAACGCTTATTTTCTGCTTATACGCCTCGTCATCATCTTGTTGGAATAAATAATATTTCATATTGCTCCTCGCTCTGTTACAACAAACTCGCAAATTTGTTCATTGTTTCTGCCACAACATACAGCAGCCAACAGCCAGCTTCGTTAGGCCCCCATGAGCAGAGTGTTGCACTTACTTAGTTATGATGTAGTTTTTTTATTTTTTTTTTTATTTAGGAGTTTTTTACGACTTATTTTGCTTGTGTGTTGCATGTGTTGGCATGGCGTTACCGCCTATTTGCCTACTTACTTAACTGGGCTTTAACCGAAAACATTTTGGCCTTTTCTTTCTCTACTCTTCATATTTCCTCGTTCATTTTGTAGTTAAAACTTACACTCCAACATAAATTGTGGCTGCTGTTGCTTTTATGGCGTTTTTCTTAAGTTTTTCGAGTGATTATTTTAACATTGTTAATTTTTAGTAGTTTTTGTTGTTGTTGTACGAGGGAAGACGGAAAAGTGTTGTATGTAAAACAATTTTTGTTTGTTAAACTGTTTACAATTTCTTCGAAATGTAGAAGTCGTACTCTTGTAACTCTTTAAAAATGTATATTTGTTTAAGCAATGACGTCATCGTTGAATCCAATGCTTGAATCCCATTCCGCTAATATCGTATCTTCATCGATTTTATCAGATAGAATTAAGATATTGTCTATTATACATTATATATTCTTATCTGAACCTTTTATGTTTAGTAGTTCGCCAACCCTTGGAAAATCCACAGCTCTTGGTCTAGTGCAAGCTCCTTCCAATCATCCGAAGGAGCAGGAATGACAAAGCAGCTTTGGAGTAGTGAATGTTAATTTGTGTCTCCTTCACTATCTCCGATATGGCGGAGGATGGTGGTGTTCTCGTCAACTATCTCGTTCAATTGCCGCAAAAAATCACCCAAAATCCAACCATCCGGAGGAGCAGGAATGACGAAGCAGCTTTGGAGTGGTGGAGGTTAATTTGTGTCTCCTTCACCATCTCCGATATGGCGGAGGATGGTGGTGTTCTCGTCAACTATCTCGTTCATCCGGAGGAGCAGGAATGACGAAGCAGCTTTGGAGTGGTGAATGTTAATTTGTGTCTTCTTCACCATCTCCGATATGGCGGAGGATGGTGGTGTTCTTGTCAACTATCTCGTTTTATTGTCATCTTGAACAGATTTGTCTTCTTCATCCCCTCGCTAAACACAAAGAAAGAATTTCCTATATGGGATTATTGTCATACTGAAGAGGCGCCAGCGACGTCTGATTTATTATGATCATGATCCTTTCGAAATGTCATGTGTTGGAATGTAAGGAATTCCGATGCGGAAATATATCCTTTGATCTGATTGATTCGTCCAGAGACTACATCCAGTCTATCTCCATCCATGGCAGATCGGTCGTTTGAGCAGGCCATAAGTTCTGTACGGCCACGGTTCCATCCGCTATCATCACATTGAGGGAGTACCGGCTTTTCATTAAGTACTCTCTAGGACACTCTTATAATCTTCCTTTCTTCATATCTCTTATGAGACGCTCCGATTTCCGATGCGGAAATATATCCATTGGTTTGATTGATTCGTCCGGTACTAAATCAAT
Organism: Calliphora vomitoria; assembly: GCA_942486065.2. NCBI lineage: Eukaryota > Metazoa > Arthropoda > Insecta > Diptera > Calliphoridae > Calliphora > Calliphora vomitoria. The sequence continues at coordinate 45,293,107 of OW818030.2, read as the reverse complement.
AGACCTAGACCAGTATTGTATTCCGTCTACAGAGACTACATCCAGTCTAGCTCCATCCATGACAAATCGGTCGTTTAAACAGGCCATAAGTTCTGTACAGCCACGGTTCCATCCGCTATCATCACATTGAGGGAGTACCGGGTTTTCATTAAGTACTCTCTAGGACACTCTTGTCATCTTCCTTTCTTCATATCCCATATGTAGCAGTCTGAGTCGCTCCGATCGATGACAGTAGATGACCTGTCGCAAGGGTAGGTGGAATTTGAAGTGAGGAAATTGCAAAAAAGGATATTGACAATATTGAAGATTATAAATCATATAAATCAATCTGGCCGTTTTGTATCGCCTTAAGTATTGAACACAGCTTGGGAACTTGAAAACATGTTCCCAGTTCATTCACTGGCGTGCACTGGGTTTGCTGCAGCATAAAATTTCAGAAAAATGCTTGCAACACTGTTATTACTACTCTTTGTTGGTACGGCATGGGCATTTGAAGACCTTGGTTTGAAGTGCGACACTTCCTTGTATTTGGTTTTGCATCCTTTAGTTGTGGTTGTTTTTTGAAGATTCCGACGTTTTGGGGTCTACGGAATCTGTTACTGATTGAACGCTAGTCACTCTCAGATTAGTTTGGGCCAGTGTCTCCACCAAACTAACCTGGATCTCTGTAGCTTTCGACTCTAGAATAGGCTCTCCGGATACCAGTTTTTCTGTTTAGTGGTCTTTGATTAAGCCCAGTCTTTTTCGTAGAATTTATTTTTCATCCAAGTAATTTCTGATTAGAAAACAGAGAAAAAATTGTGCTTTATAGGTAAGACTCTTTCCAATTCTAAGGAATTATCCTTAGAATTAAACGCCTTTCCATCGATTCATTTCTTTTGATTTAGATACTGGAAACAGTCACGATGAGAAACATCGTTTGATACAAGTAATTTTGCTAAAGTGGAGTCTAAATTTAGTTTTTTCTACAATACTTTGTTTCTAAACGGCTCAAAAACTTGACAGGGTATCGATTTAAGTCGAAAAACAAGTCAATGTCACATGATTGTGGTCCAAAAAGTGATAATACATATAATATGATGTTGAAAATTTTTCTTTCGTCAAAGATATCGATGTAAATATTCCAAAAACACATTAACTTGTTTGGAAATAAACCAATTTGATTGTCTTCGGTGATAAAAAAAATAATGAAGATCTTTTCAGCGGTTCCTTTTCCCTGGTATGACATTTTTGATACCTGTTTCGGGGTACAACTTATTTCGGAGAACATTTGGGTCCCATTAATTATGATTTAAATCAAACTGATTACAATAATCCAATTCCATACAAATACTATTTGACAGATACCAAAAACTTGAAGCACCATATTTTAAATGTTTAAAGTACTTTTCATACTGCCTTCTTAAATGGTTAAACAACCCATACATCACTCACACTTCCTTCTATTACATTTCAAAGGTGGCTTAGTGGGTATTCCATGAAAGGATAGATGTGGTAGTGTCACTTTATTTAAGTAGTTGTGGCGGTAGTAACGAATATGTCTGCTACTAGTTCAAAAGTAAATTAAAGAGGCTTTAAGCTTAAGGTGTTGGTGAGTAAAACTGTTGCCAAGTTAACAAATTGAAAACTGTTTCAATTAAATTAAATAGTTTATACAGAAAACTTAACTTCTTTAATATTACTAACATTGAACTATTTTCTTTATATCCTCAGTTGGCAACTCTTTAATTTAATGTTTGTTGTTTTGCTTACATTTTTCTATTTGCCAGACTGTCATGTTACACTCACACATCAAGCGTCAAGCCTTTATGTCACTTTACTTGACATTAATCGCAAACATGTCACAAACGTATTTGTAACCTCTAAAATGTGCTTATTTTTTTTTTAGCTTTATTTGTTTCTGGTTGCTGCTACATTTTTAGCCTTAAGCCTCTTTAACAAAAAGGGGGAATAAGAATTTTTTCCAAAATAAATTTTATTTTATTTTTTTTTTCAAATTTATAGTATATTTATATGATTTACTGTAAATTACAAAATAATAAAACCAACAATTACAAAAAAAACTAATTTGATTTTTTATAGTGTTCTTGTATATAAACATGCTTTCCAAATCAAAACTCATAATTTATGTTTTTAAATAGAGGGAAAAAAAATCATATAAAACTTATTTGTCATTTTCATAAGAAAATCGCATGTATCAAACCCCCATGCTGAGTTACCAAAAAAAAAACAAAATCTGAAAAAAAAGTATTCAAGACAGGCATACGAAAAAAACCAATAAGTGAAACCCACAGAATTTCGCATGAAATATGTTTGAAAAGCAACAACAAATTCTAAATAAATATTAAAACAAGATGAGCAAAAAAACCAAAACCAACAATATTTATATTTTATTGGTTTTGTGCGAAAAAAAGGAGAAATAAAATGAAATAAACAAAAACCATAAGATGTTGTATAGAGCCACAAAAACAAAATATATAAAATGTATATTAAATTATTTTTGTGTGGCATATAATCTAAGCATACAAAACACTACTACTTCAACTGCCTTAGCATGCAACGCTGAAAGAATTAATTCTTGAAATTAAGTTGGCAATTCAGTTTCCCAGAAGAAAACTATTAACATATTTTCCATTTTCAGTTCATGGACAGTTTTTCAAACTATTTTATATAAAAAGCTTAAAATAATTATACCCTTCACCTTCGTGAGAAGGGTATATATAGGTGTGTCATACCGTTTGTAATTTCCACAATATAATTTTCCGACCCTATAAAGTATATATATTCTGGCTCCTTATAGATAGCGGAGTCGATTAAACCATGTCCGTCCGTCTGTCTGTTGAAATCAATTTTCTAAAGACTCCAGATATCTTCGGGATCCAAATCTTCAATAATACTGTCACACATGCTTTCGAGAAGTTTCCCATTAAAAATCAGCAAAATCCGTCCATAAATAAAGGAGATATGAGCAAAAATCCGAGACAACCTCTATTTTTGGCCTATTTTTTTAATCTATATCTCGATTACTAAGTCATAAATATAGACAATATGGATATCTAATGATAGATATTTCAAAGTCCATTGCAACGATGTATATAAGGCTATACAAAGTTGGACCTACAATGGGTCAAAATCGGGAAAATATTTTTTAACCCGAATTTTTTTTTCACAAAAAACATTCTTTTGTCATAAATTTTTTTCACTAATAAATTAAAAAAAAAAAAAAAAATTAAAAGTTGGAAAAAACTTAAAAAAAAAAAATTTAAAAAAATTAAAAAAAATTTTTTTTTTTTTTCATTTTATTTTAAAGTATAATTTGGTGAAGGGTATATAAGATTCGGCATAACCGAATATAGCACTCTTAATTGTTTTATTTTTTCCTAATTCCTGTTCCAGAATTGCTTCAGTCGAGATCTAATATTGTTGATTCAGTAGAAGTTCTAAGAACCGGAAATCTTTTCCAGGATAGAACTCTTACCAACAGCGGAACAGTTACAAATATCCATCAAAATTAGTTCTAGATTTAGCTTTGCATAAAGATAACGACTAAATTATTTATAAACCAAAAGGTTTTCTATTATTTTCGTCGATAGTTGAACTTTGGCTCTGAAATGTCGCCAGTCGTACACGACTAAGCGTATCATAAGAATGAATGAGGACGATCCTGATCGAGCATGCAAACACAGGAATTATGGCTATGCTCCAATTATTTATAGGTTTAATCAGTACATACCTGAGGACTACTTATGCAGTACCCGAATTGCTCAGGGATCGGGAATATGGACATGCTCCTAGTATTGATATATTGAATCCGGATAATTTTGAGAACTTTTCAATACCCGAACTGTTCTGCGGACAAGATTTTTTGACAATTACGAATGGATCAATCACATACAGATTGCTGAGAATGCAATGTAAAACGTTAACTATGGCTCGTGATCAAGGGGTAGATGTTGATTGGAGACTGTCATTTGGACTGCCGGATCAATGTATTATAGTTCATGCCGACATCTTCTTTATCAAGATGCATCAGGCATAAATATCCTCATCTATATTGGTTGGAAATTAGATCCCTAGTGAAAATCGTCTACGGATATAGGGGTGTCTCTTGAGAATATTCATAGCTAGAAATTCATCGGTTACCCTCGTTTGGGTACCTTGATAGGGAGACAAAGGATGGTACATAACAGGATCTCATTGAGAATAATTGCTACATAGGATTACATTTCTAATAGGATAAACAGCTAATGGCATGGGGGAAATAAAGAATTGAAGAAAGAACCTACATGTATGGAAACCTTAAAAATCTGGCGCTTTATGAATACACAGAGAACCCGAATTTGCTGTTCATCTGGCGAGATTTCATTTACGGAGCTTAATAGACTACAATCTCAGTATAAGGACTTTTGCATATGTTGCAACAACGAATAGGAGAATATTCGATCACCAAACGCTCACTGATAAGACATGCCTGTTCATTTAGAAATGATCCACTCCTTCATTAACTCGACTGGTTGGTTACACAAGATGAATGAAGTCTCTTGAATTTAGATATATGTGATGTATTTTAAGCACTTACGCTAACGCAATGGGATATGGCAATGAAACCAAGTGAGCTTTTGTTCGAGCGTCAGCCAAATCAACCTAGAGTACATGACTAAAGATTGTCAGCACAACGACAATTGTATCGAAGAAGTTTTGACAAATCAGTCAGGAAGTTTTTTCCCGGGAAAGAACTTTGCACAATAGCAAAACTGCTTTATTATTGTCCTTGAATTCAGTTTAGCTAAGAGATAGAGCCATAATTAATCACAAACATTGAGCACAGATTTTATAAATTCAGTTGTTAAAGCGTTAATATGAAATTTTTTAAGTTTTAAAATACAATTTTTGAAAGAACTCTGTACAATGTCGAAACTGTTACAAAAACTTTAAGTAATGAGTGTCAAATTAAAGTTTCGCAAATCGAGTTTCGCAAATTGGGAAAAATTAAAGAAGAGGGTTTGTAATAAAGTAGTTGGCCACGCCGTACATTTAATTGACATCCTCATGGTTTAAACGGGAGGTGTTTAGTTGTTATTGTCCACTGATAATTCGATTTTTGCTCTAAAACCATCTGAATCTCTATTGGTCAAACTCAATAGCACCTGCAGACGTTTTTCCCTGGAAATATGTTTTAAAACAGGGGTGCCCAAAAGTTCCTTATGGAAGAGCAAACACCAATACATTTTAAGAAAAACAAATTTTTATTCAATATTTTTTGTTGTAAAAACAAAAGAACAATGAAAAAAATGCACACTTTTTAAACGATACCATACGAAAAACAAAAACAATATCTACATTGATGATCGCTGTCGACAATGTTTACCAGCAAAGCATACGAAAGTGTTGTTGCTTTGCACTTGCGTGTATACAGGAAAGAACGACAAAAAAACTAACAAGACAAAGTTGTTTGTGTATTTCATATTGCTAGTTCTGAGTGCTGTATTGAGTATAGAAACACACAGCCTATAGCTAAGAGCATTTACAAAAACAAATGAGCACCAAGAGTAGAGGGCTTGTGCACCCTTGTTTTAACACTTTGCTATAAAGTTTGTTAGAATTTTGAATATAGAATACTTCCATTTAAAGCTCTGTTTTCGAGTTATACTAATATATTACTTAATAACAACAAAACAAATGTTTAAAGAATTTCGCTAAAGCACCAACCGTCTGTGGCGTGCTTGCATGAAATGAAGCAGTAGTGCTAGTAACTTTACTGAAAGACACTAAAGTTCAGACTTGTCTTGTCCGTCCGTCCGTCCGTCCGTCTGTCTTACTGTCTGCCAATATGAGAATTTGTTTGTTTTGTCTGTCTGACACTCGTGTTTGGGTTTTTTTTTCTCCTTGTTAATATGTGTCTGTGCTTTTCAGATATTTTGTTTTGGGTGAAGTCGTCTTCTCAGTTGGTGGCAGTGGCAACCAAAATATAAAAAAAAAACGAAAAACTCATACCTAAATGATTTGCAGCTAAGGCGGCATATATTTATTTCGTTGGTGTATTTTTTTTGTTTTTGTTTCATACTCAGTCAACTTCGACAAGTTAACAAGACAAAAAAGTCAAGTTGTTTGAATTATGTTCTTCCAGCAACACCATCTCCACCACCACCAAAGGCATCATCCTCATCATCATCATCATCAGCAACAGCAACATCATGTGTAGTTTAAGGAGTCTTAGTAAAAGTTAGCATATTTGTATGTTTATAGGGGAATTTTGAGGATTTAAATGCTTTAGTAATGCTTTAGAGGATGATATGGAAAAACATAAATACAACAAATATAAAATATTTAACAGCAACACTTTGTTAAATAATTATAAAACAAAACTCAAAAAATTTAAATTAAAAAGAAAAAAATTTTTAAAAATATTTAAATTCTAAAGCTTTTGGTTACATTAATCTAAAATTTTCGGTTATAACTCTACTTATAATTATTTCCTTAGTGTAACATTTACCATGTCTATATGTTGTCTTAGTGATGGCTTAGTGTATAAATATGTAATAAAACACCATCATTTACTAAAAACGTTTCTTATTTAGTTTTTTTTTTTTTTTTTTGAGGTTTTGCCTCATATTTAAAGACACAACGTAAAAATAACACCAGAAGGAAGTTGAGAGCAAAAAAAAAAAAAAAAAAAAAAAAAAAAACCAACAACATGCCAAAAAGTTTAACAAGCTAAAAAGATGTGGAAAAAAGTCACGAAAATATGGTGTTAAATGAAAAATTATAAATGATTTAAAAGGAAGTTTTTATTTTTTCAACTGCTGCTGAATTTTTTTTTTTCGCTGTTGCAACTAACTAACTTTATGCTTAAGAATGAACAGCGTGTTTTTTTTTTGTTCTTTGCTTCCTCTATTTGTTGATGTCTTTTAGTCTTCTTTAAAAAAAAAGTTTTGAATTTTTTTTTTTTGCTGTTGTTGATGTCGTTGTTGTTGGTGGCGAGGTTGTCAGTTTGGTTTTTCATTTTGCTAATATTTTTTTGCGAAAAAAAGAGAAATAAAATCCATAAAGAAAATTATGAACCACACATAATTAAGCCAAACACCTGTTGATTTTGTTAAATGGCATTTAAACACGATAAAATTGTGTTTTTTTTTGTGGCGGTTTGTTGTATTTATCATAAATTATGCTTCACATTGCTTTTTAAAGAGGAGGGTCAATATTTTTTTTTTTATTAAATAAACATTATTAATATTGAATTACTGAGAAATTTCCAAATAAGATCTTAAATGAGGTGAAAATTTATTCATTTTTGAGGAAATTTTTTAAAATTATGAGCTATAATTCACTCACAGAGAAGCATGAGTCTTCCTCTATAATTTCCATGTGCATTTTCATGTTCATCTCAACTGATTCGGAATTTAACTGAAAGGATCTTGTGAAAAATAAATTATTTCTTGTCTCTCCTGAAAATTTGTTATAATCAAATTCACTGTATGTCAGTGCACTGCTACTGCTTATTTCTCTCATTGTGTAGATATTCTGACATTAGCATTGTAAAGTTTTACCTTTTTAATGTTACACGCGAAAAGAACATTTTGTGATCTGAGAGCTAAACAGCTTTTTAAAGTCTAAAATTAATACAACCGGAACATTTTCATACCCTGATTTGTATGTGATTTTCAAAAGCCCTGTATATTGGCTGAGATTTTACCGAATATATGCAGAGTGCAGAAACCAAACACCAGTAGCCAGTCGGCCAGAACAAACAGATTCGTTATGGCAACCGAAGTTGTTTCAATCGTAACGTATCTTTATAAACTGGCAAACTGAGTGTCTGCATGACATGTAATCCTGTCCTGAAATATCGGTCATCTTTGAAGAATATACAATAAACTTGATGGTAGTTCGAACTGGCTAAGGTGTTAGCAAATCACATAGAGAAAACTGATTCGTTAGGGCAACCGAAATTGTTTCTTTATTAATTGGTATTCAGTTGATAGAAACCAAAAAATCAAGGTTGCGCAAAAGTAAACTTCCGATGTTTTTTGGCTGTAATTAAAAAAAAATTGAAAAAACTTTGATTCTTCTTGTGGATTATTTTTATTTGGTCTTTTAGCTTTTTTTTTACATCAAGTCGAGAATATGATGACATGTAAATGGCCGCCGCCACAGTTGATTGTCATTTGAGCCCTTTTTATGGCATTTTCCATCACTTTGGCCAAAACTTCCGGCGATAGGTCCTCACATTCACTTGACGGATATTGTCTTTAAGTGCTGCAAGAGTCTGAGGCTTGTTGACATAAACCCGCGACTTCAAAAAGCCCCACAAAAAGAAGTCTGGAGCGGTCAAATCAGGCGATATTGCTGGCCAGTGCAAATCGCCAAAACGGGAGATTAGGCTCCCGGGAAATGCATCCTTCAGCATATCGGTTGTGGCATGTGCAGTGTGTGCCGTTGCACCGTCCTGTTGGAACCACATGTTTTCCAATCCCAATTCATCAAGTTGCGGTAAAAAGAACTCGTTGATCATTGCTCTGTAGCGCTCACCATTCACAGTAACCGTTTGGCCCGCGACGTCTTCGAAGAAAAAGGGTCCGATGACTCCTCCAGTGAAAACAGCACACCATACAGTGACTTTGAGCGGGTGTAATTGCTCTTCGTGGGTTACACGCAGATTTTCAGTGCCCCAGAAGCGTAAATTTTGCTTATTTACGTACCCGCTAAGATGGAAATGGGCCTCATCACTCATGATTATTTTTGATGAAAAATCATCTTCCTCTTGGTGGTGATTAAGGATGGCTTGAGCGTATGTTAGACGCGATTGGCGGTCAGCAGATAACAGCTGATGCACCGTCTGGACTTTGTACGGAAACATCTTCAAATCTTGTACCAAAATTCGCTGTAAAGACCGTCGACTGATACCCATTTGCGTGGCACGTCGTCTGGTCGATGTCGACGGCGCTTCCATGACATCCTCGGCTACAGCAGCAATATTCTCTGCAGAACGGCTACTCCGAGGTCTGCCACGCCTGGCAGCATCTCGTGTTGTGCCAGTCTCTTCGAGGCGAGCGGCTAAACGTCGCAGTGTTTCACCAGTGGGCGTTGGACGGCCAGGAAATCTGCGACGAAATTCACGTTGTGCCAAAGTCACCGACCGATTATTGGTCAAATAAATAGTCAGCAATATTCCGCGTTCTGGAGCAGTGTAGCGTAACATTGTTTATTAACGTGTATTTCGCATGTGTTTACTACACAAATGTCAAAACAGAACTGACATTACGGGCCAATCGCAAAATTTATAGCATTTTCTCATAGGAGGATTACTTTTGCGCCACCTTGTATAAGCATATAATCGAATCATTTGATTGGCAACAAATTCGGCTGCCACAACGAATAAGTTTTTCTGTTCAGCCTTATAATCTCTTATGAATGTCTCCAAGACATCTAACTAGCCTAACTTTTATGGTCGTCGATCAGTTATACTGATAAATATTCCGTGTGATCGACTACAGTATGTGGCGTTAGTGATCACTGGTCAATGTCTGTTCGGTTTTGTTCTGCAGAAGTTGCATAAGATAGTAGAGGAGTATACTGTGTGATTCTCCCTCTGCTTCAGCTTAGCTGTGCAACTATTTCTGATATGACCCACAACAGGGCCCAAGGAGAATCCAAATCGTTCACTCTTTATATTTCACGTCATTTGGGTCATGATCATGGAAGTATCATTGTTTAAGGATAACGTTGTATGAAGCAAGTAGATTCCGAAGGCTTTGCGAAGGCTTAGCCTTCGGAATCTACTTGCTTCATACAACCGATCCACCACCTCTTCCATTTGCCCATTAAGGCCTTAATTGGAGGGCAATTATGTTTAATTTGAATTATATAATTTGAATACTTATTGTTAAGTTTAAAGCTGATTTAATAAATAATGCTAATCGTGGAAAAATTATTGTTGGTTGGTTTTTGATCCACCACGATATCGATGATGAGATATTTCAAATTAAATGTCGACAGTTTTGTCTATTCTTTCCCTAGATGGAAGAAACTGAAACTAGTCACGTGTTCCGGTAGATATTGGTTTGATGTATGACTTTTTTAATGAAGTTCTCCTGTCCAATAATATAATATATTGTTACGAATGTGCAATGACGATTTGAATTCAACGGTCTGTAACGACTGCCTGCAGCATTCATCATGTTTAAAGGCACATCCATCAGTAGCATGCGGTTATTGGCATTGTTTGTAAGTATGGCAGCACTAGGTGCTTGGGCTGCTGGCAATGACATCGAAGGCTCTGGAATTCGAATGTACTAGTATGTCCGTTAAGAGCATTGTAGAAGATTCCCGATAGATGGCACGTGTATAAATAGTGGCAGAGCTGGCAGTCGTGAGTTGAGTTTATCATTGGCGCTGTTAGAGTTAACATCAACTGTATACTTGTACATTATAAAGTGTGTGTCTGAATTTCGGCGAATTGATATACGTGTATAAAGACACTGAGTGCCTATTTAGTTCTGTTGTTGTTGTACATTCTAAACAAATAAAGAGTTGTTACAAATTTTAAACTACTAAAACTGCTTTTTATTTGCAATCAAAAGTATCCGGTTTATTTAAAGAAAATATACCACGTTTTTAAAAGGTAAAAACGTAACAATATTAATTCGATATAATTTCGCCCTGGATTTCTGTCTGAAAAAATAAGGAAATTCAACCAAATGCCCAACACGATTTATTATACATTGTCCCTATGAATGTCATAGTTCGTCTCAAACAAAGTATCGAATTAGTAAGTCTTTCTAATATGGTGTTATTGAGTAACTGGAAAAATAGTTAACATTTGCTATCTTACTTAGTTCTAACAACAAAAACATTCTCTCAGTAGCAAAGCTCACATGAATCCTGTATTATGCTCCATTGTTATACCATATAGAGCATTCGTCCGTATTTAAGTGTTTTCCAATCATAAGTTGCAAAAATCTGCACAAATGCTGAGAAGATGTGCTTTGGCTAAAGTCAAATCCTCCGTACCTGCAGACCAGCAATGAAATTGATGCCTTAAATTTTATATATTTTCTAACCTTAAACTATTTTCCAACTCTGGCTGGATGGGTTTTTTTATATCTGTTTTTCTGTTTGGAATTGAACCTTGTATTTGTATTTTATTTTGACTTATATTGACGGTAGACCGCGGGGCGTATATTCTGTTCTAGCGACATTATCCATAAAAATGTCAAACTTTTTTGTACGTGTTCGAATTTCGTTCAAAAACACAAACATAAATACATACACTCAACTCAAATCTCTGGCTGCATGTACTGGTACATACATACATAGATGTTTTCTCAATTTGTTTTTCTCTGTCAGGAAATTGGATTTGAATAGACATACATGAAAAAAAGGGCTGAAGATTTACAGGCAAATAAAACATAATTTCTGTGTTTTCCTTGTTTTGTTTTTCATCTAAAATATTTTCAAATGTAAATTGAGCTCCTGTTGTTATTGAAAGATGTGACAAAAACATACAAAACAAAAAAAATTCCCTAAAATACAAAGATAGAAAAGGTTGATACGTTCGAACAATAAGCATAAATTGACACAGCGGGTTATATTTTGGTAACTACACATGAATTCAGGTGAAAATGTCCCAGACCCAAATGTTACCTAGAGACAGAATAAAACACAAGTAACTAGTTTATAGACCAACAATCTTTGTCTAACACTATAGCTGGTCATGTGTTAATTGCCTGAATGATTTTAAAGGGAAATGGAACATTTTAAAATGTTTTCAAACAAAAAAAAAAAAAAAAAACATTTGAAACCGTTAACATTACAGTGATCTAAACAATAAATTAATGTGTTTGAGCAAGATATTGGTTTTCATTCTTATTTTAAAACTCCACTACAGTTACAGGTAATTTAAACAAGAAATTGTTAACATTTTCAAGGGATTTGGTGGAACTTCTCAGAAATTGATTTCATATTAAGCTAGTAATCTGATTTAAATCACAATAGATATTGGTTATTTTCTTCCAAAAAAAAGTTTAAGACGTGATCAATGTGGTTTGTTGTTGTTAGGTTTATTGTTATGATACAATAAATTGTATTTTGATTCTTATTCTTTAGGTGTTGTGGCTTTTTTTCTTTTCTTAAATATTTTAATGTTTTATTTAGAAATGTTTATAGGATTTGTATTGGCTTATGATTTCGTAGAATCTGTGGGAAATTCGTTGGAAATAAACCAATACAACCCACACACTCATGCTCTCTCTCCAACATTTGATTAACATGTAACAAATTCTATTAACACATTTCAGTTTAATCTGGTAAAATGTTTTATGACCATGTTGCCACATGTAGTTTATTTGATTACAGTTTATTTTACAATAGTTTTTTTTTCTGATTCTTAGTTTTTGTCGCTGTTGTTGTTACAATAATTTGCAGCCTTTCATCGATGTCATTAATAGTGCGGCCGTCCATATATTTTGCTGCATGTTTTTTTTTTTTTTTGTTTCATTCGTTCTGGCGTTTCTAACAAAATTTATATTTATTATTTTGTGGATTTATAACAATGTGTTTTTTTTACACATTCACATTATAAAAAAAAAAAAAATATAATTAAAATTTTTATGTAGGTTGGTGTTAACAAACCGCGACAAATTTAAAAACAAATGTCACATATTAATATTGTCATTGACACTTCTCGTAAGGGGTTTTCGTTATTAGGTTGGCTTTAAACTGTCAAAATAAGACAATTGACGAATTCACAAGGTCTCTTATCAGTCTTATTGTCATAATGTCCTAATATATAACGATTCGGCGGCTCGGCTTAACCGACTCTTAGGCATTCGGCGTTGGTCTTTGCTGGTTGGTTACGATAACAAACATAGAATGTAGTATTATTTTAGGACATTTTTTGCTTGAAAAGCAATAAAAGCCATTCTGAAATATTAGGACATTATGACAAGAGATAAGAGACCTTGTGAATTGACCAAATGTTTTTTAAGAGAATATGATGAAATCACCTATGACTATTTGATATTTTGAAGCCTGATATCTGGCAAACCATTCAGCCAAATTTATATTGCCAAATAAAAAATTATACATACTAAGGAGATACTCAATTTTGAATTATACATACTGAGGAGATACTCAATTTTGACAAACAAAAATTGAATAAATCATATATCTGAAACAACAACAAATTCAAGATATCGACCAACATGTATTTAAGTAGTTGTTGCAAGAGTTAGGTTTTTGACAAGAGGTGAGACGTTCTCTATGTAACCCCATGATGCCAATATTTATAAGGACAGCATCAATTCTCGACAAACCTTTTCCTCTCCGACAAAGGAACACGTTTTTTATACACTTTAGACAAACGCCTGAAGTATATCTTAAACTAATGATCTATTATTCTTATATTTGAGATTCAGAACTAAAATAAAGTTATTTGGTACCATAATCGAGCTCTTAGATGGATGATCCATATGTTAGTGAGAGCTCTCATTGTCATGTTGGATAATCATCCATGTTTGGGGTGGGTTTTCATTAGTTCCCCAATGATTTCTAGCCAAACAATGTGGTACAAACAGGTCGTTGTTCTAATAGGACGCTCGTCACCTCTATAAGTTTTATGGCCGGAAATTGATGTATTGAGACTTGTGTGACTACGGAAATTTCGAGGGAAGATCGCAAGTATTTGGTTATCTAAATATCTTAATTTGAGATTTTTCGAAGTCACAGGTATATTCCTAACAAGCCACAGACTCTTAAAGTACTTAAAGATAATGTTATCTCCAGACTTAAAATGCATTGAAAGTAGACCATATAAGCATGAACCTGACCTGAGCTTGGTTCGAATAGCGGTTTTATATGTTTACGGTTATGGCACGTATAATTAAACCTTTAGAGATCTAAATAAAATTGTTGAACAAAATTAAGACGATTCATTTAAATGATATTGTGAGTATATCTTGTTGGATATCTATGAATTTTAAACATTTCATGGGAGCAAAGGTGCGAAATAATTTATTTTCAATTCACTTAACTATTCCATTAATGCATTCAGCAAAAATTAATTTGTTTCTTAATTCCTTAGTACTTCAATCGTATTGAATTCTATAAAGAATTCATTCTTAATAGAATTAATTCCTTATTGAATCATTAAACCCTCTAATGCTTAAGCATGCCTCAAGGCACTCATCGCAAAAATGCCAATAAATAGAAATATAATGTTACAGTTTCTAATGAAAGCTCTCTTCTTTCTTATTTACTGCACTTTTTACAAACTAAGTGCATTAACAACCAAAAATATGGGAAGTCCATGTTGTGCTATCAAACGTTGACTAAAGTGTTTTAAAGTTTACCGATTGCAATCATGTTTTTTTTTCTTAAAAAGTATACTTATATTTTATGTAGTGGAGTCAAGGTTTATGTAAAAAAGGGTAAGATACTCTTTAGAGACGTGATTAATTGATGAGTGCCTTCAGGCACTCTTGGGCATTGCAGACTACTTGTGCTGTCTTAGTTTTTCCCTCATATAGCAAAATGTTGTTTGGTTTTCTTTGCTTTGATTTGCAACTTTTAACATCAAATTTTAATGGCTGATCGAGTGAACAAATGTTTCAGATTATCTGATTTGAGTGTTGAACAATTAGAAAAGTTGTTTTAAATAAAAATTAAGAAACAATACTAACTAATACCGGACTATGTTTCAATCTCTAAAGCCCCAAGGGTGCCTTAAGGCACTCATTTAGTTTTTCCCAAATCAGATGGCCAAATTTATTATATATTATGTATATATTTTTTAAAAATTATAGAATTAAATGATTTTTTAAATGATTAAAAGCTAAATAAAATCAAATTGAATGAAAAAAAATACATTAATTCAAATTGGATTAGATTTGAATTAACAAAAATTTAGCCATTCAAATGTTGAATGAATTCTGTTATGAATTAATTCCATTATAAATGAATTCTATAAATACAAGACTAAAGAATTAAATTTTTGCAATGGATTTATGGAATCAATGGCTGACATTCATGAATTTCGAATTAAGATTTTAGTGAATTAATTAATTTGGAGAGATTGTCATCATTTGAGACATCCAATGCAAATATATCTTTCTAACAGATCTCAATTTCCAGACAAGCTACAGCACGATCTTGCAATATTAGTTTCCGCAATGCATTGAGGTTTTCTGCCATAACCAGAGATTTTGGAAAACCTTTCGCATTAGAGCCAACAATGATTGATTGATTTTGAAAAGTCAATAAAATGCTTTGGCAGAGAATGGTTCTAAACGAAACGAGTTCCTTAGTTAATACTTATTAGGCCATTCAATTAATCGGATTTCTGATTTAATCGGTTAATCGAGCAAATAATTAATCGTGGCTTAGATTTAATCGGTTAATAAACGGTTAATTTTAAATTATTCGATTAACCGAATAATCTCACTGATTGTAGATATTGGAGAAATCAAAAGTAAGGCATGGTAAAGAATACCCAATTTCTCATATAAAATCCTCAATTATATCATTGGAGTTCTTTTGGGAGTTTTTTAGAATCGTTTCAGTTATGTGTTTAGTTTCATCTATTATCATATCGTCCTCCGACTCATTAGGACAAAGTTAATCATAGTACATTCTAGAAAAAAGTTAATTTTCAAATTCCTTAGTTTCAATTCTAAAAAACTGTTACTAGAAGTTAATGTTATATAATGAGTTAAAAATTAAGATTTGTGTGCTTAAAACTATATTTCTATATAAAGTGCCAAAAAAAAAAAAAATTTCGGTTAATCGACACAAATGAATCGGTTTATTTGTTATTTGAAAATCGGCAATTTTAAATTATTCGAACAGTTAATCGACAAAAATTAATCGGTTAACCGATTAACGGTTAATCGATTGAATACCTTAATACTTATATGTTGAAAATCAAAACATTTTTAAGTACGAAAATTTTCACAATTTGATTTCAAGTTTACATGGGATGAAAAATAACAAATACAAATGATGGAAGCTAATGTCGCTCGATAGGAACGATCTGACAAATACTATTAGCGGACATTGTGGTTATAAATATCATCAATTTGTGTTGTGCACTGCTGAAATACTTGATAAGAGTATGAGCATGAACCTCTGTGAATCGCTCACAGCGAAGCGGCTCGGAAAATGTTTTTGATCTCACTAGAGGTCTGGGCCTATTGCGTTAAAGTTAGTCATTAAAATTTTACATCACTAATGTCAAATTTGATCAGTGTTGGCATATCTCAAAACAATACTTGCTCTCGTATTTCATCCAAATAACACCCATAAATGTTAAAAATAATGTTGAAAACCCCATAATATTTTTGAAAAAACATACAATTTTACCATAAATACATGTCTATACACTCATAAAGATTTAAAATTTAACAAAACCAGCACTATAAACCAGGCAGCCAGTATCCGTTACATTGTCAATCCATCTTAGAGTTAAACAAATTCATATGTAGCTAAATAATAAAACTTAACAAATACAGCAATTCTTAGTGGAAAAAAGAGGTACACAATAGCATGTTTTTCCTATTTGATGTTTAAGTTTTTATTTATTTTTATTTTTAATTAATGTCAACCATACCATGTCACACATTTACACCGTTGACATTGTCACTAAATAACACGCCCTCTCTTTTTGGCTGAATGTAGCCATACAAACAGGAAAGAGCATCATCATCACTCAGTCATTTGGCTGGCATCAGCATCATCATTGAATACTGTTTTGGGGATGCAGTATTATTTGGTATTGAATAGTAGTGGCAGTTTATCATTTGAAATGCTATTTTTTTTTTTGGGGAAATTCATTACTTTTAGGTGGTTTCTTTTAATTTTTTTTTTTAAAAAAATGTGTTTTTTAAACATTTGTTTTTATTTTTGTTAAAATACTACATGACATAGGCGGGTTAAAGTATAACCATGTGTCTTATTTGGTTGCTTTTCTTTATTTATTTTAAAAACACACAAGATAACAATACGTAACAAAATATTTATATTCATTTTTCCCATTCTCCATAAAAAATGGTTTAAAACAGCAAATAAATAATTTGTGTTTTTTCCCCTTTTTTTTTTGTTTTCTTAAAAAGATTTAGTAATAAAAATTATTAGGTAATATTTCTAATTGGTTTATAGACAGATACGTTTTACTTGTTTCACCCAAAAAAAAAAAAGAATATTGTGTTAAATCTAACACATGGATATAATGAAATTTGAAACTGATTTATGGGGAAATTTTAATTAAGGAAGATATTGTAAAATAAAATGAACAACAGGCATTTAAAAAAAGAGAAACCATTTATACAATTATTATAAAAATAAATTTTAGAAAAAGATTTTAACACTTCCTACAACATGATTTTAAAGTATTGGAAGCTTTTTAAACAAGACAACATTTATTACGCTTTTATTTTAATAAAAGTTCAAGAAATATCTAGAAAACTCTCTTAGCCAAAAAGCCAATAATAAATTGTTTTCATTTTTGAAAATCTTTTTTTTAGAAAGTCTTAAGCAAATCTTTTTTTTTTTAAATCCTCTGCAAAATCATTTTATTTCCAAAGTTTTCTTTTTATTTTACAACAAACTTAAACCCACGGTGTTCATTTGACCTTAAAATTAAGTGGCGAAACCACCACCAATTTTCCTCAAAATGCCTGCACTACCTTTAGCCACATTGTCCAAAAACTTGCAAAGGAAAATAAAAAAAAATGTTTTAACAAAATAATCCTTGAACACAGAAATAAAAAAAACAAAATAATTTTTATTTCATATTTAAACATTATTTTTTTTTTTGTTCCTAAAGGCTGTTATTTTCTGGCCAAAAGGATTTGGTAGTTGTTGTTCCTTTTTATGTAATAATAAACTCAGTTTGAGCAAAATTATTCGTGTAGTAGTGTAACACAAAAATCATTGTGTGTGTTTTCATTTCCTCTGTTGTGTGAGTGTGAGTTTGGGTATGTGTGTGTGAATGAGAGTTTTTCCATTCTTTTCGTTTCGTTTTGTTTTCATTATTTTTTATTGTAAATTTTTAAGGCGTTAAATGCAGCATAAAACTTAATTAGATACGCTCGCATTAAATGAAAGAATGTAGTAATAATGCCAACAAAATGTTTGCTATACAACAGTGGGACAAAGTGCAGGAATTATATTGCTACGATTTTGCAATAGCGGTCTGTAACGACTGCCAGCAACATTCATTATGTTTATAAACACGTCCATCAGTAGAAGCTTTTACTTATCAACAATGTTGATAGCATGCGGTCGATTAGCATTGTTTGTAAGTATAACAACACTAAGTGTTTAAGCTGCTAACATTGACATCGAAAGCTCTAGAATTCGAATATTCGAGTTTGTCCGTTAAGAGCATTGTAGAAGATTCCCGAAAGATGTCGTGTGTATAAATAGTGGCAGAGGTTGCAGTAGTGAGTTGAGTTTATCATAAGCGCTGTTAGAGTTAAACTCAACTCTCTTGTACATTTAAGTTTGTGTGTGTGTATTTCTGCGAATTGATAAACGCGTAAAAGGACACTGAGTGACTATTTAGATTGTTGTTGTTGTACATTTGAATAAATAAAGAGTTGTCACAAATTTGAAACTACTAAAACTGTTTTTATTTGCAATCAAACGTATTCGGTTTATTTAAATGAAATAAACCAACGTTTTAAAAAAGTTAAAACGTAACAATATTAACAAATTGTGTTAAATCTCAGAATGAAGTTGGAGTGCTGGTCATGAGGGCCATGTTAGGTAAGGACTAGCTGACTGTTTGACTAAAAGTGGCCTTGACTGCTTCTTCATCATCCCTGGACAGTAACTAAGGAAATGATTTAATCTTAGGTTCAATCAGTCTTAGTCGAACAATTGACCAGTAAATCCAGAAAAAATGAAGATAATTCTAGAATTAGTTTCATTTAAACAACCTTCAAGCCCACCGTTTTAACTTAATCTTTTTAAGGAGCAACAGCAGCAACAACAACAAAATAAAAAAAACATCACTTAGTGTTGCCTGCTTTTTTTCTATGAAATTGGGCCAAAAGTATTAAAATTATTTAAATCCTACTAAAAGAACAAAAAAGAGCTAAAAGAAAAACAGCCATTGTATGCCAAGAAAAATATTGTATGTATGTACATTGTACAAGTTTTTATTTTAAACAAAATTAACAAAATAAATTTGCATAAAATACTTACTTACAACACATATAGCCAACAACAATAAAAACAAATATTATTTAATTTACATAAAAAAAACACAAAAAGAAATTTGAGCCAGACTTAAACATGTCCAAAAAAGGAAAACATATGGATGACCCAAAATATATAACATTTAACACGTAATTTTATTTATTTGTTGGAAACCATAAAGAAGATTGAAAATGAAATTTAAGTTCCTTTGAATGTCTAAACTAAATTTTTTCTTAAATTCTTAAACAAAAGTTGTTGCCTAGAGCTATAAAACAATTTAAATCCTAAAGAAGATTTAAATAGTAAACCCAAATACATCTTTTTAACATAGATTGACTTTCAAGCGTACGTATAAAAGAAGCCAAACACTAAATCGTATCCTTATGTGTCGTCTTAATGTCACTTCATTGTATTAAAATTCTCTTCATTGTCTACCCAACAATTGTAAAGATTTTTTAAAAGAAATATGACTAGTATTTACATGTTTATTGTGCTAAATGATTAAATGTCATGGTTGTTTTTTACGAATTCAAAATTATACTCTATTTTCAAATTCAGTGTTTAGTGTCTTAATAAAGAAAAATTGTAGTAGACTGAAGAATACACAACAAAACTTCTTCATAATCGTATTTCCGGTCATAATAAAGAGAAACTAAAACCAAGTTAAGTTGTTTATTTGGTTATTATTTGATTTTTTGTTTTGTTTTTTGGGACTCTATGAATAAGGATTGTTGTATTGTTTATGTTAGGGATTCTCAAACGGGTGACAATAAAAACCAAGGAGAGACTTGTCAAATTTATTAGTTTGTTTTCCTGAGATTTTTTTTACGATTCATTTGAGACTTTCAAACTTACTTGTACATATTTGGTCAATTCACAAGGTCTCCTATCATGTCATAATGTCCTAATATTTCACAATTGTTTGAAAATGTTGTTATTGCCTTTCAAGCAAAAAATGTCCTAAAATAATACTACTCTGTATGCTATGTTTATTGTGTTATCGTAACCAACCAGCAGAGACCTTGCCGAACGAATAGAGCCGAGCCGCCGAGTTGTGAAATATTAGGACATTATGAACTTTGTGAATTGACCAATTATTTAGCAGAAATTACAACACTTATGTTCATATGTACATGATGAAATATTTTTGTAGAGCCACTGTAGCGCCCCTAGATTTAGGCTTTACCTTTTTTAAAATATGAGAAAGGAAAGCTAGACAAAAAATGATGTGTTCTTTTCACAAATATATAAATAAAGTTAGCATTTTAGTTCAATTAAACTTTTGCTATTTCACTTCTGATATTTTCGTACCAGTTTATTGCGTAAGGAATTCAGAAATGTATTTAAGTATTTATTGAAAAATTAAATTTTACAATTGAATAATTTAAAGTTTAACAAGTAAGAGAGCTATATTCGGCTGTGTCGAATCTTATATACCCTTCACCAACTTATACTTTAAAATAAAATTTAAATTTTTTAAAAAAAAATTTTTTTTTTGAAATTTTTTTTTTTTAAGTTTTTTCCAATTTTTTTTAATTTAAAAATTTATCTTTTTTAATTTATTAGTGAAAAAAGAGTTTTTTGTGAAAAAAAATTCGGGCTAAAAAATATTTTCCCGATTTTGACCCATTGTAGATCCAACTTACTATATATAGCCTTATATACATCGTTGCAATAGACTTTGAAATATCTATCATTAGATATCCATATTGTTTATATTTATGACTTAGTAATCGAGATATAGATCAAAAATAGAGGTAGTCTCGGATTTTTGCTCATATCTCCGTTATTTATGGACGGATTTTGCTGATTTTAAATAGAAAACTTCTCGAAAGCATGTCTGACAGAATTATTGAAGATTTGGATCCCGTAGATATCTGGGGTCTTCAGAAAATTGATTTCAACAGACAGACGGACATGGCTAAATCGACTCCGCTATCTATAAGGATCCAGAATATATATACTTTATAGGGTCGAAAAATTATATTGTAGAAATTACAAACGGAATGACAAACTTATATATACCCTTCTCACGAAGGACCTTACTTATGTATCCATTAACTGTATATTATCAGAAAGGAAATTGTCTGAATTTTTCAGAAATTTAAAAATAACTTTAATATTTTAGTTCTTAATTTAACTATTGTGGCAGACTTTTGTAAAAATAAGCAAAAAAAATTAAATCTTCTTTTCATAATTTTGTCTGAAAGTGCCACTATGAGATATTATAGTAATTAGTAAAACAGTTATGGATTATTGTGTGTAATTTAAAAACCATTTGACAATTAAAAATATTTAAGGTAACAACTCTTGAAACAACAAAATACATGCTAGTCAATGTATTTTGTTGTTATTGTATTAAACATAAGATTTGATGTATTTTTGTTTAATAAATCAGAGTATCTCGTCTCTATGTGAATGCGCTATGTTTTTAAGTTTAAAAATGGGTCAGGGAAAAATGTTGGTATTCTGACAAAATCGTTCCAATTGTCCATATTTTGGAGTAAGGATAGAAGAGTTGGTTTTAAAATTTCAAAAAATTAGATAAAAATAGGATTAATACAATTACTTTCTATTTCTAGAAGTTTTTTTTAACTAAAACTTTTTCATAGTGCCGGTTTTAACTTTTGGCAAATTGTTTCTTACTTTATACATAAACAGGGCGCTTGGAAATATTATTTTGTGAAAGGTCATGTCCTGCTCTATGATTTTTGTATACATTTGTTTGCCATTTCCTTGAGTAGTTTAAAATCTATACAACCGGCAGGATATAATTTCAATATTTATTACTTTTTATTTTAATATCTCCCTCTACGGCTGTTTCGTATATTACTTTCTTTCTTTATTACATGTTTTTAGTTTTGTACTGCTCTAAGCTATATTTCCACAAAATTTAGATTTAATTGGTTAATAATTATTGAAATTATAAGCCATTTTCTAAAGTAACCTTTATATTTTCAGTTGTATTTAGTGGATTTTCAAGCTTATTAGAGTTATGGGAAAAAGTAAAGCATGATTTTAGGCGGCCTAAATAAAAATATATCAGCCAGAGTTGGGAGTATTTACATATATAATTTAAAATTAGTAGATTTTTATAAGGTTAAACAGAAAATGTTAAAAACAGCTGATAAAATAAAACAAAACAAATATAAAAACGAAGAAAGCCGTTGACAAAGTGTAAAAATTAAATAATATATAACAATACAAAATACAAGAGAATAAGAAGCTTTTGAACAGAACATAACGAAAATGTTTTATTGAAATGTGAGAGAAAAAATAGAGTTTGTCCAATAAATGTTAAAACCAGATTTATAAAAACTTATAGTGTGAACGCAAAATCTGCTGATTAAGGTTTTAACGTTAAAACCAGGTTTTAACTTTAGGTGTGAGAACACTATAAGAATAAAAGGGATAATATAAACTTCCTATGGCTAATAATGTTATTAAATATTCTTGTTTATTTGTATTATATATTTTATAGTTTGTGTCTCTCTGACCCGTCTCATTTAATAGTTTTTGTATTTCATATTATTCAGCTCCAGTCTTTTTCTACAATAGTTTCTATTTTTGGTTAAATTGTCTATTTTTATTTTTATATTTAGCACGTTCCTACATAATTCTATTTTATGCACTTTTTATTCTTTTTGGTTTAGAATTTTAAATTTGATTTTCATTTAAAGTGAATAAAATAAGGAGTAGTAGAAGAAAAAAAAAAACATTTAAATGATTTCTGGTACTCTATGAAATAAAATTTTATTTACATTTCAATGCCATTTAGACAAAGAAAAAATTCATTCATTCATTCAACTGACAAAGTATTTTCTACACAACGTACTTATGACAAACGTTCCTAGCAATAATTCAGTTCCTTGATTTTTTGTCTTGGAAAAAGACATCAGCATCAGCTTCTTATGCTTAAGGAATCAAATAGTATTATTATTTATAAAAACATTCAGCAAAAAAAAAAAAGAAAAAAACAATAAAAAATGTTATAAAAAATCATTTTTGAAAATAAAATGCCTTTGGAAATCCTGAAGGAAGAGAGTAGAATAGTATTGAAATAAAAGGATGTTTGACACTTTTTTTTATGAAGGTCTATTGTAATGTTGACTATAACAAAACGTTTTTTATCTAGAAGAAGAAATACGATAAAGTAGTTGTATTGTGATGATGATGATGATGACGACGAAAGCAACAACAATATATGTATGTATATTGTCTACAATATTATCAACTACGATGATTATGATGATGTGTATTGTTTTCCTTATATTCTTGTTTTAAAGCTTTTCTCTCTATCTCTCTCCCTCTCTTTTGTATGTTGTTGTTATTTTGTCATTCTTGTTGTTGTTGTTGGTGTAGTAGTAGCAATAGTGTTGTTAACAGTAAATGCTGCTGCTTCCTTTTCTTATGCCTGAATCTTTGTATGTGTGTATTAAAACTTTTGAACTTTGTTCTCCTGCTATTTATATGTATGTATTGGTGTTTGTATGTGCCCTACAATTTAAGTGTATTTAGTTCCTTTTTTATCCGTATTTTTTTACATTTTATTCTCATTGGCTTTTTAAAACGTTTTATTTTTATTTTTTTTATTTTTTTTTGTTCTGTTCTTTGTTGTATTTATAAAATTTTATTTCTTTTTGTAAAACATTTACTTTCTTGAGTGCTTCCGCATTTATTGTTATTCTCAAATATTGTTGTTTTTTCAGCTTTCTTTTTATTTCGCAAAATTGTATTCACTAAACTGAGTAGAAAGTATTTGCTTTGAACTATTGTTTATAGAGTTTTTATTATAACACTCGAGAAAAAGATTTTGTTATTAAATTTTGCAAGAAATTAAAGAAGAGATCTTAATTGGGAGAAAATCAGATCAAATCAGACAGATTTTATTCAAATGAAATGCTTCTTCCCGCCAGTACAATTTTGTTCTTTTTTTACTAAAATTTTTTCTGGGTGTATTCCTTAAAGCAACTTCAAATTGCTGGTATGCCTTTGTGTGTCTGTCTCTAACTTCATTTGCTTGCCAGCTACTTAAATCGTTCTTAAACTTTATGACATTTCAATTGTTTTATTGTTATTGTTAATTTTAATTTATTATAACTGACATTCAGTCTAGTTTTTATTTAATCCTGTTAATACATTTTTAGTCTTTTGTTTTTACCCGCTTTATTAACAGTAAATTAAATTATTTCCCCAGTTATTGTCATTTTTTTTTTAAATTTAATTATAACATTTAAGTATGACAAGAAATGTTTGCTATTAAAATTTATCCTATTACAGTGTTTCTCATTTCAACATTTAGTTTTTTGTTATTTAAGAAAATCCTCTTAAGTTTTTCTGTCATTGAGTAGTTCTTTTTTTTTTTCATCCTACTATTACCTCTTCTTGTCATCATGTCACTGCTCCTGAATGATGAAGGTGTGTTGCTGTCATCCAAACTGTCACTGTCCTAGACTAAAGGTGCGAGTGAGAACATTTTTTTTTCTTCTTTTGAACTCATTTATACAAAGAGATGCGAAGGTGCAAATTGTCTTTTTGTGCATTATTTTAATCTTTTACATGTGTGAAAGTGTCTGCTGTTAATTTTTTTTTTTTTTGTTGCTTCATTCTCTAAATGTCATTTATTACTATAATAACATTTTTCATTACTGTTTTTTTCTTTCTTTTTTGTTCAACTACCATTTCTATTTGCTGTCTCTAATGTCTCTTTCATCTGTCATAATATGAATACAGTCGAGTGGGTACTTTTGTTAATTTCATTTCATTTTAAAAATAATCTCTTTAAATGTACTTTGTGCTCGCATGTGAAATTGTGAAAAACTATTAAAAATAGTAGACATGACAATGAGATTATTAAATTTTTGACATGCAGTTTCATTTAAATGGTAGATTGAAAACATAAATTATATGGAGAGTGTTCATGAAATGGAAGGAATTAAGTATAGAAAATGTCATTCATTTGGAAATTTTGAGGTGTTAATGGGATTTTATTCTTTGGTAATAAGTTTAAGGCTTGGAGTTCAAAACTGCATAATATCTATTATTTGCTTTTCGCCTGATGAATCTGTTATAATTGTTAAAAATAGATATCGGATCCCAACAATCATATATGAGAGCGTTTCATTGCTTCAAGCTTTTAGTTTTTGTAATTCTGGTAACAGCCAACATTTTCTTATTAATTGTTTGCCAACCATGTTCCACTGATATGTGAAAATGAGCCCATCTGGTCCCTTAATCCATAATAACGCACAGGAGATGATCTATGGTCTCTATAATTAATGATCTATTTGATTTAATTTAAATGCTGGTGATATGACCTGCTAAGGCCACACCAAGTTATCCTCTGTCATGTTTGGACACCATCATTTAGTCTTATCTAAATCTTCGAAATACATGATTTATTTTAACCTAAAACCGTCAACGCTGGAAGAGGATCTTCAGAATTTATACCTGACATATGGACAGGACTTCTTTTCTGACATTAAGAATATTAAACAGACATCAGACAGAACACCAAGCGGAAAACATATGCTAATGGTTTTCGGACAGACTAAGTAGGAGAAAGTTCTTATAGTCAGTTCCCCGATCTCGCAAGAAAACCAAAGCGAACGAAAGTTATTCACTCGAGGTTGATTGAAAAGGAATTTCTCTATATCAAAAACTTTCGTTTAACTGAAAAAGAATTGAAAATAGAGAAACAGAGCATGGGCATGACTTATTCTTTGATATAAAGAACAATTCATAGTCATCGTACAGAACTATGATGGAAAACAGAACGCTAGTGATTTTCAGTGAGATATTGGTAAAAGTAGTTCTTGTATCCTGATCCTCGATATCGATTGAAAATATATTCTTCTATATCAAAAGCCTTTATTCATCTGAGAAATTGTTGAAGATCGATAAATCGATTTTGTATTTTCGTTTGACTTGTATTACGAGTAATCCTTTGCGTAGAAGTGAAGGTAGTGAAACCCAGTTTAGTTAGCGAACGAAAACGTGCACATGAATTCCTCAGCTATATTCAAATCTAACAGAGCGGAAATGTCACTTTCAGCGGAAAAAGAGAGTCTTCATAATACATTAAAGTGCTAAATTCTGGCATATGAAAATATACTCGGAGAAAAACTAATCCCAAATGTTGCAACGCCTAGTTCCACTTCTTTTATTTTCACCTGTCGTTAAACTTACCATGAACCTCTCGGGGCCATTATTTACCATTAACACAAGTTTATTAAAGAGGAGGTACAGGGTTTTCCAACAAGAGGTGTTATTTTGGTATTCAAAGAAAAATCAAATTTTTTGAGATAAATGATCGGGTGTAAGAGGAAGGTATGCCGTTAATAAAGAAAAACAACATCAGTCAAATGACCACCACGACCACGCTTACAGGACCATATCCTTTTCATGAAATTTTCCATAACCAAATCGCAAAGTGGCTGACCTCGATAGCCTCACGAATTCTTTTTTTGAAGTCTTGATTCGACGCTGGGCTGTTGGCGTATACCTTAACTTTCACGTGGCCCCTAAGGAAGAAGTCGCAAGGTGTTAAATAACAAGATCCCGGTGGCCAATTGTGATCAGCTCTTCGAGAGATAACACGGTCCAGAAACTTTTCCCGTAAAAGAGCAATGGTTTCGTTGCTTGTGTGGTACAAAGCGCCGTCTTGTTGAAAGTAAACGTTGTCCAGATCAATATCATCTAACTCCGACCATAAAAAATCATTAATCATCTCTCGATAGCGAAATCCTGTGTTCTTCAACACGTTGGGCTACAGCAGCAATATTCTCAGATGTTCTTCTGCACATCATTAACTTGTCTCAACAGCTCGAATTTTTCCACCAATTTCTCTATTGCGGTCCGACAAGATGCTTCACGACGACTCAAAAATGCTTTAGTTTTGCGAACTGTGACTGCAAGATTTTCACCATATTTGTAGTGAATTTTAATAATTTCAATGCGTTGTTGAAGCGTGTAACGTTCCATTTTTAGTAATGGCGTAGTTTCTACTTGTCAAATGTCAAAGAAAAAAAGCTTCAAAAGTGACAGCTACCGAAATGCCGGTGATTCAAAATAACACCACTTGTTGAAAACCCTTTAGATAACAGTCTAGTTATCTCATTCGCAATTTCATTCTTTTTTTTTAAAAAAAAAAAAAAAATACAAACTGCGAAGCGTTTTGCTTGTCTACAGATACACCCAGAGTCTTTGTCGGGAATCGAACCCGCAACCCCCAGGTTGATAGTCCAGCACACTATCGTGTAGTCTATCTAAGGACCAGTGTCCTTAGTTATGTTCTGAAGAGAGTATTTTGTTTTGTTACACGAGCATAGATCTATAAACCCAAAAGATTATGGAATACACCGTTTGGAACTCAACTAATATCACTAAAATTACCTATGCTACGAGGATTACTTCAGAGCTGAACTAATAGCACTAATATTGAGAGAATAGTAACAAATATTACCATTATGAGTCTTAAATGTATCCATATTTCTTATTTTCCTTAATTTTTTTTTTTTTTTTGATAACATTGAAGTGTTGCAAATGAAGTGTTATGGTCTAGTTTAATATTCAATCATGTCCTTTAACAATCAATTAAATCACAAATTTAGCTTCTTAAAATCTCAACCACAATTTAAAAACATACCGGAAAAAGAACTACTGCTTCCAACTCAAAATACAATACAAATATTGACCTCAATTAAATTATAAACCCTGTGGACATAAAATCCTTATTATTTAACTTTAATTTTTTTTTTCTTGTTTAGCAACCAATTATCCTATTATAACCTCAAAAAAAAAAAAAAAAAAAAAAAAGAGACAGGATATGCACAATGGTCTTTGCACACAAAAACCAAACATTTATACACAAAACAGCAAATAATAACAAAATCATGTCACTTGTAGCAAAAAATAAAAATAAAAATGAAATAAAATCACACACAAGTTGAATTATACTACAGAGTATTATAATTAGTTTGCAACAGTCGAATGACCACTATATAAAATATGTATGTATGTACAATGTGGCATGCAACCAGCTCAGCACATTCAAGCATAAATATTGCAGAAAAAGCCACAATAACCACAAAAGCATTTTAGTAGGCCAAAAATAAATTTTGTGACTTTTCTCGGTTTGGAAAATTTAATTGTTCAAGATATAAATCTTGTAATACTTTCATATAAATTTCGAAAATACATTTTATTTAAACAGGATGAGAGAGAGAAACCCTAGCAAAAAATATTAATGTTATATGGAGTATAATCAAAGCAGTAGCCAAATATAAGTTTTGTGGCCATACCACATCCCTTGTTTTTGATGTTGTTGCAAATACTACAACAAGTAGCACAAAAACCAGATACTCACTCTTATACACTCTAGCAATGATTTTGGAATCAGTAAATTTGAAGTTTATTTTAGTTTTTGTACGTTGGTCTTCTGTTGCAACTTGATTATGTGCAAATTTATTGGCAAAACCACAGACATCAACTAACTCCCTCTCTCTCTCTCTCTCTCTCGCTCCCTTTTTTTTCAATTTTAGTCCTGCTTTAAGTGTTGATCTGTTGAGAGGAGGCAAATAAAAAGAATTTTACACATGTGGCAATACATAAACACATTTACACATCTTATATGATGATACTAATGAAGTGTGCGTGACTTGATTTAATATGAGGTTTTCTACCAGGGACCGGGATGCTTTTTTGTTTTTTAGTTTTAGCTTTTCTCTTGTTCTTTTGCTTCGTTTTCGTTGTGTGTGTTTTTTTGTGGTACTGACTGTCAGTCAACTGGTGTGTATTTTTATTTGGTAGCACACCATAAACCCCAGCTCATTACTAATGCATTCTCTGTGGTT
This sequence comes from Calliphora vomitoria, assembly GCA_942486065.2. Taxonomy (NCBI): domain Eukaryota; kingdom Metazoa; phylum Arthropoda; class Insecta; order Diptera; family Calliphoridae; genus Calliphora; species Calliphora vomitoria. Next base: position 45,264,056 of record OW818030.2, on the reverse strand, counting down.
TTAGGGCGACCATGTGAAGATGTTGTTAAAGTATGTCAGTGGTAAGAAATCAGTTTCCCAATACACAAGTTTCGTTGGAAAGTTGTTGAAAAAATATAAATTTTCAATATTTTTTCAAAAGTGTATGTTTAAATCATGTTCGTATATCTAAAATAAAGAAATCTTTGAGAAAAGTAATGGTATTGTTCTGAATAAGCTCTACGAGTCCTAAATCAGAAACGTTTAATATTAAAACACTATAAGGAATGATGAATGTTTCGAGGAAGCAAACTCGATCAATTATTTACTTAGCGACCGGCAGTACGGCTTTCGTAGAGGACGCTCTACGGCCTTCCTATTCACCGTTTTGGCGAAAGTAAAGTGATGGCTCTAGATATTTCTAAGGCGTTCGATAGGGTGTGGCATGGTGCGTTCTTATCGAAACTTATTGCTTTTGGTGTCGGTAATGACTTCTCTCGATTTATATCGAGCTTTCTCAGAGATCGCACTATACGAGTTGTTGTAGATGGGAATTCATCAAATGAGTTCAAGATTAATTCAGGGGTACCGCAAGGGTCCTTTCTTTCTCCTACTTTATTCCTTAATTTTCTAAATGACCTTCTAAGTCAAACTTCCAAACCTATCTATTCTTTTGCAAATGACAGCAACATTTGTAGATTGGCCTGTTGGAGATTGGGGCAATGAGGCAAAACATGAATGATACACTTAACCAAGATCTTGTGACAATCTCTGAATGGGGTTATGTGAACAGAGTCGATTTTAATGCACGTAAGACTCAATGTTGTATGTTAACACATAAACGCACGAGAGATCATGTTGCTTCATCTGTTTCTATGGGTGGTGTAAGTATTAAGGAATCATAAGCTCTCGATGTTGTAGACATGAGAATTCAGTGTGATGTTCGCTGGACAAAACACATTTTTCAATTGTCGAAAGAAGCATTCAAGTGCCTCGGTTTTCTAAGACGGTGTAAGAAATGCTTCACTTCATCTGATCTCCTTACTATTTACACCACTTATATTCGACCCAAAATGGAATATAACTGTCATGTATAGGCCGGTGCTTCGAAGTCTATTTTTGAGTTACTTGACCGCGTACAGGAGAGGGCGAAGGTCCTTATCGGTGACAATAGGGTGTCCAGCTCTATTGATTCTCTGGAGCATCATCGCAATTTGGGTTGTGTTTCACTTTCCCGAAACCCGTAGTTTCTTACGAAATACGCGATCATCATCGGGGGCTCATCCATTCGTGGTCGATTGGTCAGTGGATCGCACAACACACTACAGAGAAAATTCGTTTTTTAGCCGTACCGTCCGTATGTGGAATAAGCTTCCTGTCGAAGTATTTCCTGTCCATTTCAATGAAGGAAAATTCAAATCAAATTTCCACAAACACTACTCCCTCTATCCTCCTTCCCATAACCTATTTTCTTAGTTCCAACACAATGCATTGCATGAGTAGGGGTCATTCCCTGAGTGCTGGTCCAAGGAAAAAAAAAAAAAAATGGTTGATCATGGAATTTGTAAGTAATCCTCATCTATTATAGATGCAGTTGATATGGTTAAACGTTCTATAAATTGTCCTTAGTATTCTCTCTTGATTCCAATTTGAGAAATTACTTAAATGGTTTCTTGTATAGATAATACAATCAACTATCTTCCAGTCCTTCAAGAATCTTATAAAATTCAACTAAAAACGTTACAATTGAAGGATTTCCAGCAAGTTTCTTCTAGGCTTTCCAAATCGTATTCGGTCAATCATTCTTGCCATAAATAAAGTTCCATTTCTATCGTCAATGAAGTCCCAACATTGAACAGATGACATCACTTCTCTATCGTTCGTTGAACAATGTGAAGATATGTATCCCCAAAATAAGGAGTTATTTGTAGGTTATCTTTCTTTCTTTAGGACTTTTAAAATCTCGAAAGTAAATATTCCAATGATACTCCATCTCCATGAATAAATAGTATATACGTCTCCCTTTTCGACGCGCCGTTCATTGTCCCTGAGTTTTAATTGTTGTAAAATGCATCTAAAAACGTTACAATTGAAGGATTTCCAGCAATGCGCGCAAGTTCCTTCTAGGTTTTCCAAATCGTATTCGGCCAATCATTCTTGCCATAAATAAAGTTCCATTTCTATCGTAAATGAAGTCCCAACATTGAATAGATGACATCACTTCTTTATCGTTTGTGAAGATATGCATCCTCAAAATAGGGAGTTATTTGTATATTATCTTTCTTTCTTTAGGACTTTTAAAATCTCGAAAGTAAATATTCCAATGATACTCCATCTCGATGAATAAATAGTATATACGTCTCCTCTTTTTCGACGCGCCGATCATTGTCCTTGATTTTTGATGGTTGCTGGTCTTCAATTAAGTGTACTATATCCATATTTGGCTAATTATTTGATTGTAGTAAAAGCCCAACCATTAAATTTTCTTCTTACAGAACTCTTTTTTACACAAAATTGTATCCAGTGGGAATCTTGGTGGACTAACTCTTTATAGGAGGACTGGGAATGTAACTTAACTGCTGCGAGCTTGCACTTTTGGCCAAGAGAAATAGGGTTTTCGGAAGTTGATCCAATCAAAGTGGCACACTTTCTAAGAATCTTGTAGTCATGTAACCTACTACAGACCTCCTTTGTCTGTTTTTCGCATAATGTACGTGCCACCTCGGTGCTCAAGGCTTGCTCCACGAAAATTTTACTCCGTTTTCGTACAGCCCCACAGAGATTTGGTTTATGTAATATAGGCGATGCTTTTTTTTTTGTTGCTGGAGCCGCTCTGCTGTCATCAAAGGGTGTCGCTTTGGTCAAGTGAGACTTGGATACCTTTTTTTCATTGGTATTAAGTAGTTTAGGTGTTTGGTTCCAGACTCCAATATCATGGCATGTTCATTCTTTGAAACAACTATCTTTCTTAATTTAGGAAACAAATTATCCAACATTATCGCATATTTAAATAGGAGTAAAAGGATCTAGATATCTTATGTCAGTTTACTTGAGAGGACCATCTCCGCTTAATAGTGGATAACACTTGTGGCACCCGTCGTTGAACTTTTTATAGGAGTTTTCAAACTCTTCTCTTTCATTTGGTGATTGTATTCATTGCTTTTCTATAACAAAGAGGCGTTAAATCTCGAGACATCCGACATGATTTGAGAAAAAGAAAATAAAGCTCATTAAACACTCCGTGCTATCTATTGTTCATCTTCTCTTACCAGTTTACAACTAAACCTTAAAACTGGCCACCTGAATTGAAGCTAAATGAATACATATGCGACATTATGACCCATAGAATAAATACACAAACATAATTCTTCAAAACCAACCGACTTTCTCTCTCAGTCTCCACTGACAGCTAAGGCCACACTTCTAAAAAAAGAAAAAACAAAAAGCAAAACATAAAGCCATCACTCAGCAAAAAAGTAAAATTCTGTACATCAAATAGATGCTGACATAAAGCAGCATTCTTGCTACCACATAAAATTCCAGTTATTTTCGCACAAAAAGGATGTTGTCATGACATGATTTTTGTGAATTTAACACGAACATGGTACAATTAGTAGTTTTTTGCATTAAAAAATCATGAGATTTTAACATAAAATTCCAAAAGAATGTTTTGCTTTTACATTTTACTATTTTTGTTCAGTTTGGCTAAAACAAATTTGTGTTAAGGCCAAAATGTATTAACTTTTTTTTTGGTGCGTGTTGCTTGGCAAATGTAGCTGTGATTTATTATGGAGTGATGAGAGGTTAATAGAAGAAAAAAAAAGAAGCTTCAGGAAATTAGCTACAAAGTTTTTGGTTTCTATATTATTTTTCTTTTTTTTTGAGATCTAAATTACTAAAATTTTTCTTTTTGTTATTGTTTCAGGTGTTTCCGCTGAAGTTTATTACGTACGTGATGGCCACATTAATAACTATGCCTTAAATTTTATTGTGCCTGTGCCGGCCAATGTGCGTGACATTAGTTTCACTTGGCAAAGTCAAGCCGGCCGACCTCTGCCCTACAGCATTAATGTGGTGACTTCGGATCAGGCGGTGTTGCCGCGTCCCACCATGAATATTTCCCAAATAGGCGAAATACCAATTAAAGTGCAGACTTTCTCCATAGGTCTTAAGTGTTCGGGTATACGGGCTGCAGAAGTGGATATCACCATCTCCATAGAAGTGATATTGAATAGAGCCTTAAATAATGTAACACATTTGGTGTTTAGAAGAAAAAAGATATGTTTGTTGGCTGAAGAAGATGAAGCGGATTTGGATGATCCTTTGCTGTTGGAAACGGTAGTGCCACCACCTACTGGTTTTATAACCTTGGTAGTAGGCTGTGTTTTGGCTTTAGCTTTGGTGTTAATACTGCTCTTGGCGGCCTATTGTGTGCGTGGCTCGACCAAGCGTCAAAATCATGGCGGCCAACCCATGAGAACTTCCAGTTTCCAAAGACTCAATACCAATCCTCCCTGCCAAACGGCCTCCTATATAACACCCTCCATTATAGCACCCATACACACCACTCTACCACGTAAAATCGAACCGCAACATCCCGAGGAGTTACATCGCCGCATTTCAGAATTGACGGTGGAACGTTGCCGGGTCCGTTTGTCGAGTTTGTTGCAAGAAGGCACTTTCGGTCGTGTTTATCGTGGCAGCTACAATGACAGTCAAGATGTTTTAGTTAAAACTGTAGCCCAACATGCTAGCCAAATGCAAGTGTCTTTATTACTTCAAGAAGGCATGTCCTTGTATGGAGCTTCTCATCCTGGTATTTTGTCTGTGTTGGGTGTTTCAATTGAGGATCATACCACACCGTTTGTTCTGTATCCTGCCATGAATAATACAAGAAATCTGAAACAGTTCTTATTGGATCCCTCGTGTGCACGCACCATCACCACCATCCAAATCGTTATGATGTCTTCCCATTTGTCCACTGCCTTAAGTCATCTGCACAGTCATGGGGTGGTGCACAAGGATATAGCGACAAGAAATTGTGTGTAAGTATTCAAAGCTAAATTAAAATTATTATACAAATAAGTTGAGAAACAAAGGAGTCAACATCTCAGAAAATAATTCAGTGGAAAGTATGAAAAGACTCTGTTCTCAAAACATAGATTTACTGAGAATCATCATACAAAACCCAAACATACATTCAGTTTAAAAGAACAAATAAAAAATCCTTATAAATATAAAAGTTAATTTAGTTCATTTTAATTAACCAAACTCAACATGTTTGCTGAGTATTATGCTGGATTATTTGTAAATAACTTTTTAGTTCAATTTACTTATCGCTTTTCTCTTTTTCATTTCCTCTTTCCAGTATTGACGATCAACTGCGCGTTAAATTATCCGACAGTTCTCTATCGCGAGATTTATTCCCGGGCGACTACAATTGTTTGGGTGATAGTGAAAATCGTCCAGTTAAATGGATGTCATTAGAAGCACTACAGCATAAGCAATTTGCAGAAGCCAGTGATTCCTGGGCTTTTGGTGTGCTAATGTGGGAATTATGCACCTCAGCCAAGCAGCCGTATGCCGAAGTGGATCCCTTCGAAATGGAACATTATCTCAGAGATGGCTATAGACTGGCGCAGCCATTCAATTGTCCCGATGAGCTGTAAGTATCAGTTTTCAATTCCTTCAAAATAAACTTAATAATTCCCTAGCAGAGGAAACAAATCATTTTGTTTTCTGTAATTTCTCCATATTTCTCTTTACTAATTTCATATATTTTTCTCTCTTCTTGCTCTCTTTTTAGATTCACCATTATGGCTTACTGTTGGGCCCTCTTACCAGCCGAACGTCCTTCATTTTTACAATTACACGCCTGCCTCTCTGAATTTTATGCTCAAATTACACGTTATGTGTAGTTCCATCATCCTATCATTACATTACACCCCCTCCTAACCCCATCCAATTGACAAGTAAACTTTCCATTCTCGCATCTATTAATTAAGTTAAGTGAAAAAACATTCTCCTATAAATATAAAAATCATTGTTGTTGTTTTAATATTACAAATATAGTATATTGTATAAAAATTATAAATATATGAATATTATTTAATAAAAAAAAAAATTAAGTAATACCTAGTAATAATATTAATAATCAGTTGTTTATATTGCCAAAATTATATTTTAAGTTTTAAAATCAAGTACCACTTAAAAAACATAAAACAAACCAACAAATAATAAATAAATAATATACAATTGTAATATAGTAATAAGAGGAAATAAAACAATTTTTCGACAAAATATGCAAATTTTAATTGTGTTGTGTTATTATTCTTTACAATTTTAATGTCAAACTAATCGTGAGTATTGTGTGTGACAAGTAAGTATTTATTAATTGTTTGTTTAAACTGTATTTTGTGTACTCGGATATTCGATACATTGTTCATATATTCTAATAATTTCTATATTGCAAATCACCCAGTAATGAATGAGATATAAGAAAAACACCTCGACAAAATATATTTTTACCAAAAATTTATACTCCAAACTTTTGGCAGCTTCCAGATTAATTATTGAGCTGAAAAAGCTTAGATCTTTCAGAAATTCTCACTGAATTGTCTACATGAGCAGTATTGTCAGATTAGGGGATTTTCCTCCAAATTAAAGATTTTTCTGAACATTTGGCTTTGGGGATATGCGGATGTAAACTGAATATCGACATTCTTCATTTTATGGAATGGTTCAAGTCTCATTACATAAGGCATTTATTTTTAGAATTTAAAAAAAAAAAATTTTTTTCGAAATTATTTCTGAATTTTTTTCCATTTTTTTTTTTAATAATTTCTGAAAAAAAATTTTGGTGAACAGGGTTAAAAAATTTTTTTCCCGATATTATTCCATCGAAGGTCCAACTTACTATAGCATTATATACATCTTTGCAATGGACTTCGAAATATCTATCATTAGATATCTATATTGTCGATGTTTGTAAGTTATTTAGGAAAGTTGATTTAAATATACATACGGACATGGCTATATTTATAACGATCCAGAATATATATACTTTGTGGGGTCCCAACTGAAAAATGTAGAAATTACACACGGAATGACAATATTATATATAGATGGCTTAATATAGAAAGGTCGTATCCCAACTTTTAGTTACTTTACAGGAGAAGGAAAAAACTGAATAAAATTTGAAAGTGAAAAATAAGCAACTAAAAATTTGTAATACATATATCGAAATGTACTTTTACAGAAGAAGTTGTTTGTTTTAATATATACCAAAAAATATGCATTCAATATTAAATGAGTTAGCGCTTTTTCTTTCAAACTATTATTGAAATGAGTTTGGGTTTTATTTTTAATTACTGTAAATCTGTTATTCGTCAACATATGAAACTGAATTTTTTTGGAGAGAATATGTGAAAACCCCGATTATGAAAAAACAAGTAAGAGAGATATATTCGGCTGGGCCGAATCTTATATACCCTTCACCAAACTATACTTCAAAATAAAAATTTTAAATATTTTTAGGTAAACAAAAATTTTTTTTTTAATTTTTTATGTAAAATTTTTTTTTATTATTTAGCGAAAAAAACTTTTGGTGAAAAAAAAAAAAATTTGGTTAAAATTTTTTTCCCGATTTTGACCCATTGTAGGTCCAACTTACTATGGTCTTATATAAGTCGTTGCAAAGGTCTTTGAAATATCTATCATTAGATATCCATATTGTCTATATTAATGACTTAGTAATCCAGATATAGGTAAAAAAATAGGTAAAAAATCGAGGTTGCCCTGGTTTTTTCCTTATATCTCAGCCATTTATGGACCGATTTTGCTGATTTTAAATAGCAAACTTCTCGAAAGCATGTCTGACAGAATTACTGAAGATTTGGATTCCGAAGAAATCTGGGGTCTTCAGAAAATTGATTTCAACAGACAGACAGACGGACATGGCTTAATCGACTCCGCTATCTATAAGGAATATATATACTTTATATATATATATACTTTATAGGGTCGGAAAATTATATTGTGGAAATTACAAACGGAATGACAAATTTATATATACCCTTCTCACGAAGGTGAAGGGTATAAAAACGAGATACGACCTTTCTATATTAAGCCATCGATATACTCTTGCCATTCATGGTGAAGAGTATAATAAAAGTTAAAATCATTCTAAGATACCGTTTCTCAAAATGTTTCTCCTGAGTGCTGTATTTGATGAGCTGGATCAAAGGATAAAATCTCCTTTTTTAAGGTTTTTGAGAGTTTTTACATATAACTCGGAATGAACACTGATGAAATATTAATATCATGTGAAAGACCTTTAAAAGCGTTTTCAATACCGTATCTGGAATTACGGTGTAAGTCCAAAAATACTGTAATTTTTTGCAAAAAAAAAAAAAAAAAAAATACGTTTTTTAATTTTTTACATATATATATGTAAGTATTTAAAATAATAAGTTTAAATTAACATATTATAATCCTCATATGGACAATTCCACGAGAATGACTACCACGACTCAAAAAACAAAAACCCTTGAAACTTTTTTTCAAGACGATTTGAATAGGAGCAAATAATAAAATGTTACTATGTGAAAGTATTTAGAGCATATTACAACATTTTAAGAGCAAAACTATTAGTTTAAACTCAGTATATTTTTTTTTAAAAACTAAGCTCCCAATTAGCATGTAGTATGAAATGAATGTGACTCTGATTGTTTTTTTTTGCTATTATCAAATGGTTTATTGAAACCGAAAACATATTTTCTATTATTTTTTTTTTAGTTTTTGTATACATATATTTACAGAATATATATTGTTTTACTAGAAGAAAAAAATCTGTCACGTAAGATATTAAATGTTATTTATTATAAAATCATTCAAAGATAATTTGTATTTAAATATGACGGATTGTGAAGGAAAAATATTTGGTTTAGTGTAAGAAATTAAAAGAAAACATAACGCCTCTCACGATTCGCAAATTTTCGCATATTTTTACATGTACCTCAAAATTACTTCCGTTTTATTTCACGTACGAAATGCCCTTATTTCGCTCTATATTTTGGACGACAATGTTTCGAAAGAACTTATTATTTTTTTAAAATATGGTACACTCTAAATGGAACATAAAGACCAAATTATTTCTCAGATACACTTATTTTTGCAAAATCGATTCCACTCTATATGCGTACAAATGTCAAGTACGATGATATGGTCCGAATTTTATTTGAACTTGAATTACGTAATAACACAATTTTTTCATTTATCGCATAAATAAACAAAAACATTCAAGATCGCCAAATATTAATGCCACGGTAAAAAATGTGAGATTGTCTGATTGAAATGGTGCCCTAACACAAACTAAACTTTCATTTTAGTAGAGAACATCGATTTGAATGACATTTTTAAATTCGCATTCATAATTTACTAAAATTGACTACCGTTATCGCTAAGCTACCGTTAACCTAAAATTTCATATACTCATCATCCGTTTACTGTAAAATCAGCCCTACTGTTAGATTTTGAATATGATTAGGTATGAAAAACTAGCTTTAGAGCAATGAGAACCAATCACAGCCCTGGGTCACGAACAATAATCGCTTTTTTAAACGGACGCTAACAGAACTCAAGAAATAGTTTAAAACAAACATTTCATTCAATAACACTCTAACTATCAACAAAACTTTCTACCAATAGATTTGATCTTCGAATTATTGAAAGTAAAATTGATTAGCAATTGAAGTACTTAATTGTATTTTTTAAAAGTTATGGGAAATTATGTATGTGTACATTTTTTGCAAATAACAAAATAGTTGAATAGACCATCGAAAGTTATTTTAAAAAAAAAGGTTTTTTTTTTATGCGGTTGGTAAAAAAGCTCATCTACAAAACGCGGTAAAGTTTGGAGATTAGTTTTTTTTTTTTTTTTTTATCCAAAAAACGCAAATATGGTATTTTTTTTATAAATATATCAACTTGGCTCGAATCTATATTTTAAATTTGCGATAAAGGGAAAGAATTCGGCTATGCCGAATCTTATATACCCTTCACATTTGTTGTGGATGCATTAATTGCCCACTTTCAGCGAATAGCCTCCTAAATATATTAAGAAAACTTTTAAAATTTTTACATTTAATTGCTGAAGAACAGATTATATTGTAGAAGTTACAAACGAAATGACAATCTTATTTATACCCTTCTCACGAAGGTGTAGGGTATAAAAACAACAACGCCAAACGAAACACCAAAAAAACAAAAATAAAATACGCAATGCAAAGAAACCACACACATCCAAACATACGTTTTGTTGCTTTTTTGTCAAAGCATGCAATAAATTTACTTTTTTTGATGAAATTTTCAGAGGTTGTCTCGAATTTTTGCTCATATCTCCGTTATTTATAGACGGATTTTGCTGATTTTACATAGCAAACTTCTCGAAAGCATGTCTGACAAAATTATTGAAGATCTGGATCCCGATGATATCTGGGTCTTCAGAAAATTGATTTCAACGGACAGACAGACAGACGGACATGGCTTAATCGACTCAGCTATCTATAAGGATCCAGAATATATATATTTTATAGGGTCGGAAAATTATATTGTGGAAATTACAAACGGAATGACAAACTTATATATACCCTTCTCACAAAGTTGAGGGTATAAAAAATAAAAGTAATACAAATTTGAGAAAATTTAAACTTTAAAAATTCGTTTTTGTGGGTGAGGTTTTTATTTTAAAATGACCCAAAAAAAAATGTAATCGTAAATAACACAACATTTGCCACCGAGTGGCGCTAGGGCCCAAATTTGATTATAACCCTAATGTATATGTTTTTTCCAATGCTCAAGACATAGCATTAAGGACACATTGAATATATAACATCTGTGTCAAATTTCATTGAAATGGCGAATGTTTCATCTAAATTATAATATGTATGTATATTGTTTAATTGGTATTACGATTTCCAAAAACCACTTAAATTTCTCTTGTTGTATTTTGTTAAAATTCAAATCATGCATTCTACTCCTAAATGAGCATTTTATGGCGTATAAAGCAATGTTCAGGATTTAGTAACATTTTCATAGGACAATCGAAAATATCCTTCGAACTTCTACCCTGATAATGATGGGTTCAATATAGATCACTCCATCAAGAATTGTTTGATGTGATGGATGGCTGCCGGCTAAGCTAAATGTTGATCACTGCCCATCCCTACCCTTCTTAAACATATCGCACTGGTTCCTCTAAAGATTTTTAGTAGAGGCAAAAAACTGTTTTTTTTTAATACATTAAAATGAAAGTTGAAGACGGATATAACTGTATTTTTTTTTTTTTGGGCGAAAGAGTAGTGAAATTGATGTTAGATTTTTACAGTGGATATATATGACCACTGTACATCGATTTCCTCTCTTTAGAGGAACCAGTGCGATATGATTTTCTGTATCGATAACTTACTGATCATCATATAAATTTTGAAAAAATCGGTCAGTAATTGACATTTAACAGCACAAAAATTGTCTTATAAATAGTAGTATGAAAGATATATTGTATGTCAAAAATCACACACTGAACAACTTAAAATAATTGTATTTTAATCATAGATTTAATTTGCTACCTTAACTTATTTTACTGGGTGTTTACAATGAAACTCTTACTTCGAAATGACATGAATCCCATAGACATGTCTGTATCGAGATTCAGCACAAGTACTGTCAATAGATAGGATTGCTTTAGAAATGTTAGTCAATAAATAAAAATCAGCTCCGAAAGGAAAACTATTATCTTAATATAAAAGCAAAAATCAATTTGAATAATAAACAACTCTAGCTGCTGTTTTTCTAGCCATGTCCATTAATAATTACTTTCTGTATGTAAATAATATTGTAAAGTTAATTCATGTTATTAAGTCATTTATTAAAAAAAAAATCAAAAAAGTTAAATCTGCAACCAAATAATATAATCCAGCAACATTTAATGTGCGAATGCATGTATGTGATTGTCTATGTATGTGTAAATAATAATTGACATTAACTTCCTGCAAATGCCATTTATATTTTATATTTTAATTTTGTTAACAATTAAAATAATTTAACAATACGAATTGTGTATTAAATACAAACTCACATTCATAAATTCCCATAAGCATCCCAGCAGTTAAGCAGGGATACATTGATTAATCCCTTGTATACAGTAATTGTCCTAATGTTTGATCACTTCGCTGACACCAATATACATATATTGGGTCATTTGACATCTATATGCTCTTTGTAGTGCAGACAGAAGTCACTTGGTTACTTTATACATCCCAGGTAAACTAGCATGAAGACAATTGCCACTTAAGTGCCTCTTAGTAATCTAGAGTGCATTTGAAACATTTATTTGTAATGCACAAGTTGTAATTCTCATACAGTTTATTTTCTGTTTACTTAACTATACTGACATTCCATGTAACCTATTCTGAAGTCAATGGTCACTTCAGTGTCTCTAAATAACCTAGAGAGTGTAGCCACTTTAAACATTTATTTTGTACTTCACTTTAGAAAGAAGTTATTTTATCCCCCAGGAGTAATCTATTGGAGAGTTGTTAAGGAAGCTTTGTTTACAAGCAATCGGTTATTTTTTTTAACTAACAAACACAAACTGCGAAGCGTTTTGCTTGTCTGTAGATACACCCAGAGTCTCTGGCGGGAATTGAACCCGCAACCATCAGATTGATAAACCAGCACATTATTGTCTAGTCTATCATGGCACCCTATGGGTTAACTTTTTAAACTAACTATTAGCACCCGTACATGCTAAAATAACTAGTTATGTAGCTGATCCAGTAAACAGTTATGTAACTAGTAAGTTAACTGACTCTATGTAACCACTATAAGGCAGTATCTTTGTAATCTAAAAGGGTCAATCGTTTAACTAGTCACGCAACTACTTATGTAACTAGTTGTCAACCTAAGTGATAGGTAAAAATAATAGTTCGGGACAGTCGCTGCAGGGATTAAACGTATGCTTATAAAAATATATTTGTTTGTCTGGAAAGTGATCATTTTAAATTTCAAGAATGTATAGAGTATTAAGAAAAAAACACAACCCGTCAGACCAAACGATCGAAAACCATGGAGAAGCGAATAATTCGTCAAATTATCGATATTTTTTTAAAATTTGAATGTTTAATATTTCAAAGGTAATTGTGCAGATAAAATAAAATAACGAATCTTTGTAAAACAATAAACTTTTATGATATCAATATCGAGCTTGACCTTTCTAGAATGCAGATTTTGCTACCCCAAATTAAGCGACAGATTATCATTTTTCTAATCGTTAGCTATAGTCGTTCTCGATTGTTTGTAAGAGAATGATTTGCATAAAGTTCGATGGTTGCAAAATTTTTGGATTGCTTTGGTCAGTTGGGAAATTTTACTAAAAATATTACTCATATATAAACAAAAAAAAAAAAAATGGAAATTATAGCCTAGGGACGAATTGTACAATAGTATTGTTATAAAATATTGTTTTACATTATTATTATAACTATTTTTAATTAAATTCATACACAGTGATAATTATTAAGTAAATCTTGTATGTATGTGCCGGTAGGAAGGTGTAATGTTAATGTGTGCACTATTTATTGTTTGCAAAATTATAAACTAAAGAAGTAAAAAAATCAAAATTCAATAAATATGGAAACAAATTGTAATTATTTGTAATTAAAAAACAAAACACTTTTATTGTTTAATAAAAGTTGAATCATATAAAGGGTTTTTCATATACAGGTCACATTTTCAGATAGAGAATATGATATGATAGAACAGTTTCTCTTGGTTTTTTAGAAAGAATAATCCCTTGCTGACGGTTTGTGGCTCTATCTCACACAATTTTTGTTATATAGTCGTCTTAATGATCTTCATATTTTTTAATTTATACGCAAAACATCAATATTTATCGATCCCACAAAAGACTGTCCACAATCAATGAAGTAAGTGGTCAGGATCGGTTTTTGACAGAAAATCCTGCTTATTAAATAATGGAAGTTTTGATATTCGTAATGAAGCCACAAGAATTTGAATATCTATCTATCTTCTATATAAGTAAAAGTAACGTTACTGGACGTGCCTTCAAACATGATGAATGCTGCAGGCAGTCGTTACAGACCTTTAAATTCAAATCGTCATTGCACATTTGTAACAGTATGTATAATATGAAGATTTAAAATCGTAAGATATTATTAAAATAGCCCTGACAAAACCATATAATGACACATTATATTTGCTTAAAAACTATTTCAGATTTCCGTTTTTAAACTATTTTAACTTGTTTTTGGACAACCCGTTACCTACATTTGCACTCCCGACTCAGTTATTTATAAATTGTTTAAATAAAATCCATAAATGATATTCACATTATTTTGTGAAGTAAATAATGATAATTATAAATCGAACACAAACAAAAAATTGGTGTTTAATTTTTTATTCTCCCTTTTGTCTTTATTTTTATTTTTTTATTCACGTATTATGCGGTTTTTAATATGAAATAATGTATATAACCATATCATTCATACATTTATTCATTAAATCAAACATTGCTGATGAATTTTGAATATGGAGTGCTTTTAAAATGATGTGGTTTAATATGAATGATTACATTCAAGTGCATTTTTGTTTTCAATATTGTTTTCTTCTCATCATTAGTGTACCGGTAAGGTGGGTCATTTGATAAGTTACTACTACAAAACTGTATCGTTTACTGTAAAGTATACATTTATGTCTTCACTTTTAATTAAATATTTTATATAAAGCGGAAACAATCTATATGATTTTTATATGTTTTTTCAATGTAATCTACGAATGAATCAATAAATTTAATTATTTCATATTTCGAAAAATAGAATTTAGTTTTTTTAAGTAACTGTCGAAACAAGCTTCTTACAAATATTCGTAATTGATTGGTGAATAAAATATACATAAATTCGTACATATTTAAACATTAAATACGAATGTGTGTCCGATTTACATAAATATTTATGTGAATACATTTGTTTATTAATATATTACAATTAATTTTCTGGGGTCAACATTTTTTTAATTTTTCTTTTTTTTTAATTTTACAGACCGCTTAAAGTTGTTACGATATCATGAGTAACTAAGTAGAATAGTTAATAAAATTACATATTTAAATTCCCAGACAAATTGCTGATTGGTTTGTTTACAAAATTCTTATAGCGCTTTAATATAAATTAAAAATTTGCATGACGACAGATCTATACTCAGAAAAACATATTTTTAAAGAGATAATTGTTTTGCTATACATACTTCTTTTGTTGATAAATAAAAAAATGTAAAAATAAATTTGCTCTTAAATCTTAAATGCACATGTTGAAGTTTGGAGTGTAGATGTAAATTTGTTCATTTGTTTATATACCCTAAATATTCTGCATTTTCATTATAACCCATTCCAACTCATTCAGGTTGTATACGATCAATGTCCACTTGATGTCATGCTGCTTGAGGGTTACAGCTGCTTGCCCTTAGACACAAGCGGATCATTATTGGTTTACTGGACCTGTAACTATCGGTAAACCTCGTGTTGAGGAAATCAGAGACAGTAGTATCTTTTCGTCGTCTACTATCGGCAGTGAGCGACCTCCAACTACCTCATTCATATCGTATCCTGTTACCACAGAATTTATGGTTTCTCTATGAATGTCCTTCTAAACTGATACAAGGTGGCGCAAAAGTAAGCTTCCGATGTTTTTTGGATGTAATTAAAAAAAAAATTTAAAAACTTTGATTCTTCTTGTGGATTATTTTTATTTGGTCTTTTAATTTTTTTTACATCAAGTCGAGAATATGATGTCATGTAAATGGCCGCCGCCACAGTTGATTGTCATTTGAGCCCTTTTTATGGCATTTTCCATCACTTTGGCCAAAACTTCCGGCGATAGGTCCTCACATTCTTGACGGATATTGTGTTTAAGAGCTGCAAGAGTCTGAGGCTTGTTGACATAAACCCGCTACTTCAAAAAGCCCCACAAAAAGAAGTCTGGAGCGGTCAAATCAGGCGATATTGCTGGCCAGTGCAAATCGCCAAAACGGGAGATTAGGCGCCCGGGAAATGCATCCTTCAGCATATCGGTTGTAGCTCGTGCAGTGTGTGCCGTTGCACCGTCCTGTTGGAACCACATGTTTTCCAATCCCAATTCATCAAGTTGCGGCAAAAAGAACTCGTTGATCATTGCTCTGTAGCGCTCACCATTCACAGTAACCGTTTGGCCCGCGACGTCTTCGAAGAAAAAAGGTCCGATGACTCCTCCAGCGAAAACAGCACACCATGGCTTGAGCGTTTGTTAGACGCGATTTGCGGTCAGCAGCTAACAGCTGATGCACCGTCTGGACTTTGTACGGAAACATCTTCAAATCTTGTACCAAAATTCGCTGTAAAGACCGTCGACTGATACCCATTTGCGTGGCAAGTCGTCTGACATCCTCGGCTACAGCAGCAATATTCTCTGCAGAACGGCTACTCTGTGGTCTGCCACGCCTGGCAGCATCTCGTGTTGTGCCAGTCTCTTCGAGGCGAGCGGCTAAACGTCGCAGTGTTTCACCAGTAGGCGTTGGGCGGCCAGGAAATCTGCGACGAAATTCACGTTGTGCCAAAGTCACCGACCGATTATTGGTCAAATAAATAGTCAGCAATATTCCGCGTTCTGGAGCAATGTAGCGTAACATTGTTTATTAACGTGTATTTCGCATGTGTTTACTACACAAATGTCAAAACAGAACTGACATTAGGGGCCAATCGCAAAATTTATAGCATTTTCTGATAGGAGATTAATTTTGCGCCACCTTGTATATACGAGCTGGGAACGAATGGATGCAGCATATGTTTCTGTATGCTCTCCTCGTATATACGTAGCTCCTGTCTCTCATGCCTTGGCAGAGCCTCCAATTGACTCCTCCTGTGACATCTCAGGAGGAATTGCTGCATTGACTTGCCGTTATATTTCTTGATCAGTAGTACCTTATCGAAGTTGGTATGCGCAGGTTTTTAGAAGACGTCCTATGACCTTCCTTAAAGCTCCATTTTTACAGTATTGAATATTGCTGCTCTTGGTATCACACAACGAAGGTAACCACATTGGAGCCGCATAGATGTCCACTGGCCGTCCAATCGTTTGTAGTAAAGTCTTTTTCATCGACAACCCAAGTGCTGTCGTCTTTGCCTGATGACCTCGTTGCTATTTCGCAATTTTTCGTGATTGCGGTGACATCAAGTCTTTCTCGTCGATCTCATAAAGGTTTAACCCTTTTATATCGGAGAGGGTGTCATTAGAGTCATAGTGCGAGTTTACTTTATCCTGTCTAGTCCGAAACTTGTCAGATCTGTCAACCCCGGTCAAATGATTGACTAACAAACCCATGATGTAAGTCTTGGCCACAGTCACACGATTGGTATTCAAATCTGTGCCGTATGAATACTTAGGTTATACTTGTAGATTTAGATTTCATTATCGTAATTTCAAATGTGGGTTGGCTATTTATACCTCTGTCATTGGTATGAAAATATACTGGTGATGCTTAGGAGTCAGACGCAGACCAGGATGCTGTTTAATATGAGTCGGACCCATCCTGGATTTGGAAAAACACTACCTACTTCGGAAAACCAGAAACAGATGTAAAGCCTATGATTTCAATACCATGTTCCAGAACAGACACAAAAGTTCAGACTAAGCCTTTAAGGTGCGGCATGGCAACCGAATATGGGGACATGAACGCACACAGAAAGTAATTATTTTTAATATTTTATGCTCTCAACTTCGCATCTAGTTCTTTCCTATGCACTACATTATAAACCGAATATAAATGCTGTCGGTCGGCTAACTACTGGTTTTAGCTGGAATAAATACGAGGACGCTTTGCTGTCCTCTTTATCGGATCCATCTCTGTCTCGGTATCTATTTTTGATAAAATGTTAGAACCTGAGTATAATGATTAAAAGTAAATTTGTAGATTACGGCCGAAATATTTAGTGTAAAATATATTTCTACATTCGTTACACTATTTATGTAGGTGTATGTAATTTAAACAAAAAAATTCTTCTGATTCCATTATAAAAATTCTCAATGTCTGACTTTATCTTACTCTCTTATTGGAGCTTGTCTACCATGTAGTTATGTACATATATGACAAAAAAAGCTCTTGAATATTAATTTCACATACGAAATACAATATAAATTTATTACAGACATTCACATAAAATGTACTCGTATGAATGTTTGGATGTGTAAAAATAAATTGACTTTAAAAACAAGTATGAAAGTATGGTCGGTCAAGCCCGACCAGATAATACCCTACACTAAGTAAATGAGCAAAAACATTTTTCTTTCAAAATTTCAATAATTATGTTCGTGAGCGATTTTCGGAAATGGGTCTTATATGGGAGCTATGACAAATTATGGACCGATCGCCACGAAATTTGGTCACGTGATTAATGTTTATATGAATGTTATTTATGTTGAATTTTATGTGTATACCAACATTTGTAGGAGATTTAAAGTGATTATCGGATGAAGGCCTTATATGGGAGCTATGACTAATTATGGACCGATCATCACAAAATTTGGTGACATGAATTCCCTATATATAACACTTATTTTTGAGAAAAACTTGTGTAGATACATACATAAATTAAACATTTGTGACGGATAAAATCTACTTTCGGGAGGACATTTGTATGGGGGCTAGGTCAAATAATGGTCCGATTTCAGCCAGTTTCAATAGGGATCGTCCTTGGGCAGAAAGAATGATATGTACCAAATTTTATCGAAATATCTTTAAAATTGCGACCTGTACTCTGCGCACAAGCTTTACATGGACAGCCAGCCAACCAGCCAGACGGACGGACGGACGGACGGACGGACATCGTTTAATCGACTCAGAAAGTGATTCTGAGTCGATCGGTATACTTTAAGGTGGGTGTTAGACTAATATTTTTGGGCGTTACAAACATCTGCACAAATCCATTATACCCTCCCCACTATGGTGGTGTAGGGTATAATAATATAAAAAAAAAAATATATATATACATATTTATGTATGTGTACGAATGAGAAAGTTTGTTACGAGTCTGAAGACAAGAAAAAGTAAAACAAACAAACAAACATTTCGAAAGAATCGAATGTAAGCAAACAACTATTAAATTCATTCATTTAATATTTTTCCTCTTTTTTTTTTTTTTTTTGTTTGTGGCAAATAGCAACATCAACAAGAACATCCTTCTCTGTTACTGCTGTGGCATCATTTAAAATCTTTAATTTATCATGGCAATTACAATAAATTTGTTTAATAAAATAAAAAGACAAAAGATACTGTTTTTAAGGATCATTAAAAATGTAAAACAAAAAGGAAAATGTGGTTTTAACGTTAAATACACGTATAATATTGTTGCATACATATATACACACACACACGCTTACGCATTTATGTGTTGGTGCATATGTATGTAGTTCATTCGTTTGTGCATACAGTAGGGGACAAAAGTTGACATATAGCGCGATTTTGGCGTTACTATAAAGTGATTTGAATAATGGACATGATATTTTATATCTTATATATAAATAGGTCGCGCATTTTTTATGGTACACTTTTAAGTATGTCATTGTCCTCTAATATTGATGAAATATATATGGTTTAAAAGGCTCTTTTCTCTTCATATGCCCAATATAAAAAGTTTTTTTAAAAATTCTTTCTTTAAATTCAAAACCGACTCAAAAGTAAAAAAAAAATGCAGCAATTGTGGCGGAAATCACACAACAAATTACAGAGGATGTCCAGTATATTCCATAGTTAAAAGAACATTAACACAGAAACCTAGTATTTATCCTGTGCAATCAAAGAACCTAGTTCATACCCATTACCCCCAAATCTCGCAAACCATGAATAATAAAGGTTCATACGCTAGTGTTCTAAGAACGAATCAAACTTTTGCTCAAAACCCACCATTAGGAAATGAAAATAACCCTAATATCAATGTGGAATTTGCAGACCAACATCCCACTTCTAATTTTAGTCGACTGGAACCTACAATAGAGGCCCTAGTGAAATCGGTTAACAATTTTAGCAACTCTATGAGTAATATGATGCAGGAAATGCTTAAAATGCAATCAATGTTATTACAAGCTATCCTAAATAAGCCATGAACTGTTTTAAAATATGTTTCTGGAATGCATACGCCAACACTAAAACGAACTCGAATATTTTTTAAGAAACCAACAAATTGATGTAATGCTGGTATCTGAAACCCATTTGACGTCCAGAAGTTCATTTCGAATAAATGGATATGTAATATATGATACCACAGATCCCAGAGGATAACACTACTTAATGTGTGATCTTTGCGAAGATTATCTTTAAGCTACTACTATCTGCCTTGAAGATTTTCATCGAAACTTAGTGATTTCATCGATATACTCACCCCCTAGATTTTCAATTACAGAATGTCAATATAATCGATTTATTAAATCACTAGGCCCCCGTTTCCAGGCTGCTGGCGATTATAATCCTAAGCACGCATTCTGGGGATCACGACTGATTACCCCTAAAGGTCGTGTTTTGTTTGATACATTTTCTAAAATGGGTTTGAATGTGATTTCGAGGGGCCAACTTACTTACTGGCCTACTGACCCGCGAAAAATACCGGATGTTATTGATTTTAGCATTATGAAAAAGATCCTTGGAGAAATAATTCAAGTTGAATCCTCGCTGGAACTATCTTCAGATCACTCACCCACTATTGTTACTTAATGAGCCTCCGAGAAATTGTATCCCCGACTGGTAATTTAGCGATGACAGGCACAAGAATTAATTGGCTCAAATATAAAAAATACCTCAGTACACATACCACTATGAACACCAGAAAACATCGATCACTCTCTTATCAATTTTGATAAAAATCTCAAACTGGCTTCTCAACATGCTACCCAAACCCCCCGACAAATTAGATATAATAGAATTTATTCTGCAGAGGTCAAACAGCTCTTAAATGAAAAAAGAAGAGTTCGAAGAGAGTTGCAATTGCACAGATCCTCCCAACTCAAATCGAAGCTTAAAGATTGTATAAAATGACTTAAAAAGCTCTTGGAATTACGAAAAATGGACGCAACCCCGCAATCGGATTACTCATTATGGCGAGCCACAAAAAGTCTTAAAAGACCTGTAATATGTAAGCCCCCCTTGCGAAATTCAAGAGGCGGTTGGGCAAGAAATGATACAGAAAAAGGGAAAATGTTTGTTGATCATTTGAAGCAAATGAAACTATTGAATTTGCGATTCGAGAGATCGAAAAGGCTATTGTTGATTTAAACTCCACGAAAGCACCTGGTATTGACAAAATCAGTAACAAGATGCTTATGGAGCTACCCCGGATAGCATTAGAAATAATTATTGTTATTTTTAATGCTATATTACGCCTTGAATATTATCCTCCAGAATGGAAGGTTTCACTGGTTACCATGATACCTAAGCCGGGAAAAGATCACACAAAAGTAGAATCATATAGACCAATCAGCCTATTGTCTAATATATCAAAGCTTTTTGAGAAGATACTCATGAACAAGTTGTACCCGATGTTAATTGAAAAATGGATTTAGAAGAAAACACAGTATTATCGTACAAACCCATAGACTTGTAAATATTTTAAGAAAAGCGTTTGAGAAAAGAAATATTGTTTGATAAAGTTTGGCATGATGGTATAATATACAAACTGAGTCAAAATTTACCCACAAACACACATAAGCTATTTAACTGGTCGAACATTTAAGTTTAAAGAAGGAGACTTTTTAAGTAGTCCCAAACCCATTGAAGCTGAAGTACACCCTTTTTATATTTAATATATTCGTCTGATATGCCAACTAACAATCGCACTCATACATCAACATTAGCTGATGATACTGCTATTCTAAGCATTCATGAAAACCCTCAAGAAGCGTCTCTTTACTTACAAAAGCACATATTTGAATTAGAAAAATGGTTAAAACAATGGAAAATTAAAGGCAACGAGCAAAAATGTACACATATAACACTTACATTGCGTAGAGAGATATGGCGGTTCAGAAGTGATGGTGATTTTCACATGAAAGACAAGAATCGCCCAGTCCAGCCAAACAAGTTTGAAGACCTAGAATGGTAGCCATTACTCCATGAAAATTGTTATCATACTCAACAAAAGCTTTGCAAAATCATTGGGCGCTACTCAAGCAGCAATTTCAAAACGTTTGCGAGCAGCAAGATTCATTCAAAAGCAGGGATTATGGTATCATACGTATTGAAGCCGAGAGACCTTGAAAGACGATTTTGCATGTCTGAAATGCAGCTTGAACGCTATTAAAGAAAATAATTTTTGCACCGAATCATTACTTGCGATGAAAAATGGATCCATTACGACAGGTGCGGATCCAGAGGTGTAATAGGAAATTTTGCATATAAAAATGAAAAAAATTTAGAAAAATGTAGAACAAATTTTAATTTACTCCTCAAATGGTTGACCAGTAGAGACCTGTAAGAGATAGTACGTGAAGCCCGAATCGACACCAAAGCCATTTCTATGGAACTAAGGTAATTCTATGTAGTTCTATGAGCTGCTGAAATCTGGACAGACCGAAGGCAACAGGTTCATTTGAAGTGAGCATTCTCCAAAAAATGGCAGACATCAAACCGTATTATTCCCCAAAGACAACTTTCGGCCACATGGTGCAATACCTGTTTAAAACTATTTAGAAGGAAGTGGTTGGGAAGTTTTGCCTCACCAGATTTATAGTCCAGATCATGGCCCATCCGACTACTATTTGTTTCGAACGATGCAGAACGCTGTCTGTGGGATACGGCTCAGTTCTTAACAGAGTATTCGAAATTGGCTTCGTTCGTGGCCTCAAAAGATGAGCAGTTCTTTTGGCGCGGATCCATATGTTGCCAAAAACATGGGAAAAGGTCATAGCTAACAATGGTTAATAGTTTGAATAAATTTATACTGTACAAATGTTTCAAAATAAAAGCTATAAATTTAAAGGATTCCCGCATTATCAAGTTATACACAATCCGCCAACAAATGTCTGAGATAAAAGAAGAAAACCAGGACAATATCGACTTTTTACCTATTGTTGATCTATATCTGGATTACTAAGTCATTAATATACGCAATACGGACATCCAATAATAGATAATTCAAATACATTTGCAATGGCGTATACAAGTCCAAAGTAAGTCACACCTACAATTGGTAAAAATTGGGAAAAATAAATTTTATCCCGAATTTTTTCACCAAAAAAATTTTTTTTGTTATAAAATTTTTTTCACAAATAAATTGAAATTTTTTTTTTTTTAAATATTAAAAAATTTAAACGTTTTAAAATTGTAAAACGTTTTAAAATTTATTTGTATTAGCATCACACCTTTCGGCTTGTAGTGTAAACACATGTAGAACACATTTTAAAATTGTAAAAGATTTTAAAATTTATTAGTTTTAGCATCACATCTTTCGGCTGATAGTGTAAACACATGTAGAATTATACAAAAGTACCTACATAGACATTTAATAAAATGATACTGTAGAATCCAACCTCAGCATGCTGCCAATGAAATTGGCATGATGCTGATGACATAAAAAGAGCACAACGGCAACAACTATAGCAAACATACACACATGAACATGCCTCACATATTATGCAACATTTTGTGTACCTTGAAATACAATCATATTTGCAAATGTACATAAAATACATGAATGTACATGGTAAACAACATACATACATATGTATACTCTACATACATATGTACGTACTGGTATTATGTTCTCAAATACATATTTTGTATATGTACAATGTACAAATTGTATATATTTACAAACCCAAAGTATGCCTGCATAAGATTTGTACATAAAATGTAGCATGGATGGATATTGGCCAAAATGTTATTAATTTGGCCAATTTTATTAAAGCCTTTTTTACACTGTGTAAACTACTCCACACGGTAATACAATTTAATATCATTGCACACAATTACTCATACTCATTGCTAGAAACTACAAACATTGTAAAACACAAGAATTCGTTCGAGAAAACCAATGAACAGTTAGGCAGACTAATTCAGTGATGTCACAAACTGGGGACCAACGCTGTAAGAACAAATGAATCATGCCAATAGTGTTACTTTAAGGCAATAAGGCAATACATAAAATTAAATGTTTTGTAGACAATTTTTGTTCAGTGTAATTTGTAAATAAAAAAATATGTATTGCCTTCATGTTAAAGGCATTTCTCTGTGATTTAATTTTTATCAAATCAATCAATGTAAAAATTTATTCATAGGTAAATAGCCAAAAAAAAACTCGTATTTACTCGCACTATTTACCCTTAATAAATATATAAGAAATTTCTGTTTTCTGCTTTTTTATAAAAGGCTGGTAAATTCTGATCTCTGTCAAGTTATTCATATCATCCTCGTTTTCCCATTAGTTATTGTGATATGAAAGAACTTCCAAGATATTTATCAGCAGATTTATCTTGGATCGCTTAAAACGAAATTCCTCTTAAATAGTAAAAAATATCATAGAAATTTTATCTGCCGAAGGCCTATCTCCTCAGCTAATGGTACTCCAAGTTTGAAACAAATCAGATAAATAGTAAATGTTCTATATTTATAACAAAAATTCGAATTTCCGCTACTGCGCCATGACCACAAGCTTTTGAGATATTAATCAAACCATCGTATAAGATAAATCAAATTTGAAATTAGTATTGTAAAATTTTACGTTTTAATACTTAATGTTCACATTACGGTATAAAATGTGAATTGACATTTTTGTAATTCATTTAACTTCAAAAATTATATTGGGTGTATGACTTAAAGATGAGTGATTTTTAAATATTTTTACCCTTTATTTTGATACATTTGTACAATATAAATTTATTCAAAGTATTGGCCATTGTAAGCCGAAAAAATTGCTCATATTTTGAGGCCAAGAACAAATCAAGCTTATATCGGATACTCTGTTCCAAAGTGAAGCGCATCCTAGGGCGACCGTTCTGCATCGATCGATACAAATAAGAAGTGAGATCGAAAAACTCTTAACTTCAATTTCCGTGCTCTGTTTTTGCCCTCTAAATGTTTAGCAGCGTTCCTGTCAGGAACTTTTTAAGCCTTTTGGCTTTAGAAACATCATGTGGACCATTCCTTCTACCTGAACCAGGTTTTCTATCAACGGACAAGTTCTCCCGGCACTGTTTAATAACATTGGAAACAGTTTAATGGCTGACCATTGAATGCTTGGGTTTTGTTGAAAATATTTAATAATTTTAGTACGCACTTTTTTCCGGTCACTCATTTTAATCAGATTAACGACATAATTGACATTAAATATAATAACTGACATATTTTACAAAGGTAACTTGATCAACAAAAAAAAAAAAAAATCGAATAATACTTGGGTTAAAAGTTTTAATGAAAAAAGTGTGTTAAGAATTTTACAATCTCACTCCTTATCAGTCGGACGGGGCAAGGTCTGGACTATAAGGCGGGTGAGACAAAACTTTCCAACCGCTTTTTACTAAATAGTTAACAAGTTTTGCAACATGTGGGTTATCGTTGTCATGATGGAATATTACGGTTTCATGTCTGGCCAATGCTTGCTTCAAACAAATCGATTTCAATCGCTTCGGGTTATCGCAAGTAATTCGGTGCATTTCGGTGCAATTCAGACATACAAAATCGCATTTCAAGGTCTCTCAACTTCAATTTCCATGGTACCTAATTTCCTTGCCTTTGAATGAATCCTGCTGCTTGCAAACATTTTGAAATTGCTGATAGAGTAGCTCCTATCTAAAGATAAAGATATCTTACAGAAAAACATAAAATTGTTATATATGGGCAAATCCCTCGTAAAGAACGTTTCATTCGCACAACTTTTCATATTTAAATATGCATATTTTTTGGTTTTTCAAATAATATACCTGCAATGTATACTATACGCTATAGTGAGATTTAAGTGCAATTCCAAACGGCATAAGATATTACCTTTTAATTGACATTTGTTGCAATGTTTTGTGACGCAAGTTACAAAAAATGGAAGTAACTTTAAAAGTTGAAGTGTTTTTTTTTCGCAATTTTAACGAATTTTGAATAACAAAGCACATAAAATCTTATTTCTAAAAGAAAGATGAAGGAAAGAGAATTATAATATAACTTATTGGCATGAAGAAAAATTTTCTATTTTCATAAAAAGCCAAGAACATTTTGTGACGCACGTTACGTGACGCTCATTACAAATTTTCCAATAGCTTGAAAATTATCACAATTTTATTAATCTACTGCAACTTTTCCGTGAGAGGTTATGTAAAATTCCATTCAAAGTGAAACTACTCAAAATTAATTTATTTTTAAATTGAATGTTCAAAAATATAGCTGTCGATCGAACTATCTTGTTAACACTTAAATAATGATATGAACACATTAAAAAATTCAAATTTTGTTTGTATAATATTAAAATATCTGAGCTAGTGTTGGATTTGGTAATCATTTTTGTATGAATGACCATCGAAATACATTTTGTTTATATATAAAATATAATATACATATCTAGTCTAATATTACAATTAAAAAATTTCAAGTTTGATCAATTTAAAATTTTTTTGTTGGTTGACTGTTTCTGGGACTTGCCCATATCCTTAAAGAAAGTTTTTTTTTTTTAATAGAAAAAGAGTTAAGTCACCTTTTCGCCCAAAAAACAGCACAAATCTACTATTTTTAAATTGAAAATCGTTTATTTTTGGATCTGTAATTGAAACACGTTGAAATATCAAGACCTCCTCTATAGGCATGGGAAATTTTATTAAAATCGAGCTATTTGTTTAGAAGTTACAGATTTATTCCACTTTTTTTTCATTTCCCCCACTGTGTGACGCTTTTTTGGAACAAACCTCGAAATTTTCGATGCAAGAAAAAACCGTATTCAAAGATATGCCATCTATTGTATATCCAGGATTTTTAGTCACACACCCAATATTTCTGAATGCAAATCCCTCTATATTTTTGAATTAAGATTACTTTTTAATTCTTTCAGCTTAAAGTATATATGACAAAACAATAAACATAGTTCAAAAAATCTTATTAGTTTAGAACTTTCTTGGTTGAAACACAACAAAAATTTGTTTAATAGTTTAAATATATTAGGACATTATGACAATATGACATAATAGCAGACCGTTTGAATCCCCCAATTATAATTAAACTGTTTTTTTTTTGTCTTCCTGAAAACTTGTGTACTCAAAGAAAGAGGAGTTTGAATATAAGTAGTCCCTCGATATATTTGTTATGATTATTTTACGTGGATTTATCTATCAACAAGTTCTGAACAAATGCTTTGAAAATACTCCCAACTTCAAAGCATATCAATTCTTTCACTGGTGACAATAAACCTTGCAAACTATTAGGAAGATTGCCCAACGTCAAATCGTCCCATAAATAATAAATCTCCCAAAAGAAATTAAAAGTTATGGCATCCTTTCTTCATTATAAAAAACAACATGAAATATTTACAGTTGACGATCTATGTTAATAGAGTAAGTATCCTTAGAACTGGTTCAAGTTTTTTCTACTGAACTTTCTATAAGTTTTTTTTTTTTTTTAATTTTTAAGACGTCATATTTTTGAACCGGAAAGTGTCGTGTCAAAAAGTCTATGATTTGATAAACACTTGCAATACTACTGTTTTCCGCTTTGGGATGGATCATCTCAAAAGGAAGAAAGATATAATTGTTTTCACAACATTAAAGAATGTTTGAGATTTCTGGGCCATTACAAGAGTCCGATTACTGTATTTCTGTACAATATTTGTCAATTCCTCAGCCTTTGCATAGCGAAAACTTAAGCATGAGATCTAAGTCCAGAATTTATTAGCGCATATATATCCTCCATATCGATGGCAAAAACAAAAACTTGGTGTCTTGATCTGGTAGCAGTTGAAACTTATTTAATACGAATAATACATAAATATCACATAAATTGAGGAATTTATGATTTTTTTTTTTTAAATATGTACGCTCTTATCACACAATCTGGCCCAGACCCCCATCCCACGTTCAACTTAAAAATTAAATGAGCCTATTTACAATTTGTACTCTATTATTATCCATAAATAGTTCCCACTCCAATTCATTGTCGTAGATTTACAGTTGTGTGCAAGCAACACTATTAAGGATGGCCTTGCCAACTGGCAATGATCCATTAATTCATTCATTCATTTGTTTTCATTCGCTCATTCATTTGTTCAGCTTGCATTTGAATTCGTACAAAATAAAAATAAAATGGTGCTCCATTTCCGTTGTTGCCGCCATTATTGTCGCCATTGCAACTGTAATTTTTCTGTTATTGTTTATTTTATACGTTTAAAAACACACACACAGACAGACGCACACACACACACACACACACATATGTACACGGTTGATGTTATTGTGGCTGCTATTGTTTTTGTTGTTGTTGTTGTTGCTGCTGTTATTATTGTAGGCAAGCATAAGTTATTAACTGTAAATTAAATTTAAAACATGAATGAATGAGTTTGCCAGCAACACACATCCGCTGTTTTTTCTCGTTTCGCTTTATTTTTCTGTTCTGTTTAACATTCATCACGGATGCATTCATTCATTCATACATACATACATACATACATATGCACTCATACAAATTCACTTTTAAACTCAACGGATTTATTTTTCATTGTTTGTGTGTATATGCACGCTTATAGGTGTATGAATGTGTCTGTGTGTTGTTTTTAATTATTACTTTCCTTTTAACAATAAGATAATTAGCTGAATTTTGCCAGCAAAAAATTTACATTTACAACAAAAATCTGCAAAAAAAAAAATATATTAAATTTTGTGCGAAACATCAATTTTTAGTTGCAGCAGCCATTTTAACTCATATTTTTCATATTAAGTGCAAGTTGCAAGCAGAATTGCATGTGTGAATGACCCAAAATTGTTTACTGAATATGTAGGTAGTTGTGTGTGTGTGTAAGTAAATAAATTAAGTTGCTGTAATTTAAAAATTCTGGGAAAAAAGTGTTTGCGTTGTTGCCGTTGCTGTCATATTGTTTTATTATTATGACAGGCATTATCGATAAAATATTTAAACAAGTGTCCGCATGGATTAACACACAAATTTACACACATACACACATTTAATAATGAGCAACGACCAGCAGCCTGCATCACTCACAACAACGATATGCTGAGTTGCATTTAAGCGCAGCAATTTGAATGATTTTTAATTTAAATATTAATAAGTGCTAATTATAAACAAAATATTTTGAAACATTTTTAATGAGATAATTGCGGAGTTACCTGCTGCTTGATATGTAATAAAAATATTTATTCTAATACAGTACTGAATTTTTGAATCTTTACTCTGCAGAATTCGATTATGTTTGGTATACATGTTTCCCAATACAGCCATAAAGTTCTCCAGAAATTCGCAAAATTCATATTTTTTAAAATATGTATAATGCGTTCAAAATACCTAAAGTCAAACTGTTAATAACTTTAGAACTTTTAGTCGGATTTTATAATTTTTTAAAGTCAACCAACCAAATCGACACCAAAACAAAATATCCATGGCGCTAAGGTATTTGGTGGGATAAGCTTCACTTTGGAACAGAATATCCGATATTGGCTTGATTCGTTCATCGTCTCAAAAGATGAGCAATTCTTTTGGCAAGGAATCCATATATTGCCGCATTTTTAAATCAGACATCCAATAATAAAATAAAGAAACCACTACTATCACAGTATTATGGAAAGGTATTATCACTCTTTAGTTATAAAAGTGTCCTCGTGGTTATTTAGCAAATTCCTTATTATTTCATATGTAGACGTTCAGCATATTTTCATTAAATGACAGAGTCAGTTCTCTTGCATATTAAATAAACATTTGGTCAATTCACAAGGTCTCTTATCATGTCATATTGCCATAATATCCTACTATTTTACAATGGTTTTTATTGCTTTGTTTATTTTATGCTATGTTTATTGTTTTATCGTAACAAAACAGCAGAGACCAACGCAGAATGCCTAAGAGTCGGTTAAGCCGAGCCGCCGAGTCGTGATATATTAGGACATTATGACAATATGACATGATAAGAGACCTTGTGAATTGAACAACTATATGGTTAAAGTCAATATGCAGTAAATCAGTAGAATATCTGTGGTAAATAGTGGTTTAGAAAGGTTTTTTTTGAAAATACTTAAGTATCTCGGGAACTATAAGAGATATTGCTCGAAATTTCACTGTTGATTCACTGTTGTTCAGCTTCCTAGGAATAATGGGGGCAAGTGCATGGCCCCTCAAAATTGGTCACCTTGGGTGTCAAATTTAAACAAAAAACAGCCAAAAATCGTTATTTATGATCGAAATGAGCCGAAATTTGAAATATAAATAGTCCTTGAGAAGATCTTGATTAGTTGAATAGATATTTAGGTTTATTGATTTATTTGTGTACTCTTCCCCATGAATGACAAGAGTATATATAAGTTTGTCATTCCGTTTGTAATTTCTACATTTTTCATATGCGACCCCATAAATGAAATTGCAACAATAATTTGACACTGGCCAAAGAAAAAGTACATAAGCTATTAGTGTTTTAGGACTTATTTTGAATTACGTTATATTTTGTCTTAATACTTTAAAACCCCATTTGAAAATCTGGCTTTTAGTTATTTCAAAATGTTAAAAAATAAAGAACTACTTTGAAAAAACTTTTGTAATTTTTTCTATATTTTATCTATTTTCATCGGGAACAATTTGTTATATTTTACATCAAGTGGCAGAGAAAGACAGAGAAGTGGACTTTTTTGGAAGTAAATAAACCTATTATTCATAAGATGTGCAAAAGAGAACATAATCTATTTTCTAAAAAAATATATGTGGATCTTAATCAATCAGATGTAAATTGAAAATTTTGACTTTTTTGGAATTTGATTTGACCATCAATTCTAATTAATATTTTATGAAATGTGTACACAAAATTAATCATTTCATAAAAAGAAACATTAGAGATAATTTTTTTTAAATAAAGTTCTTTTTAACTGTTCCATCATCCAACTGTCACGCCCAGATGATTATGGTGTTTTTTAATACCTTCAAATTCTAGACTTTCTAAAGTGAAAAAATATCCCAATTTTTTTAATTAAAATTAATTTGAGAGTTTTTGGTCCTTTTTAAATAGAAGAGTTTTTGTAGATTGTTTAAAATAAAAATCGAGAAAAATAAGACCATGAAACTCAAATAAGAGCTCAGAAAAGTCCAAACATCGCAATTTCCAACACCTGTATATAAATTTCTTCATAATTGCCACAAAATTACATGAATGTGATCAATTTTTTGGTTGCATTAAATTATTTTATAAAGGTTTCATATATTGTTTGGTTTACTGTTGGAAACAAATACACCTATCCCTCGATTTACACGATACTTTTTTTACACGATTTTTTTTGCTTTTCGTTTAAATCGAGGGATGTGGAAATTAACTCAATTTACACGATTTTTTTTTTTAATATTTTAGCAAAAATTAATTTTTTTTCAGTAATTATATCCTGCACAATTCTCAGAAATAGTTACCTATAAAAATTGAAAACATAATAGGGAAAAGCGTAGCAGCTGGAACCAAAATGAGCCTGAGTACAACTTCATGCGTTCGGGACATTACAATTGAAAATGGAAAAGCTACTAATGATCTAAATTGAAAATCTAACTCAAAAGCGAATCCCAATTGATACTATTGCTATTACAAATAAAGCTTTGAGGATTTATGAAAAACTTAATGATCAGCTACCATCCACGTCATCAACTGCAAAAAAATATCATTTTCGTCAAGTCATGGTTGGTTTGAAATATTTAAGCAAAGACATTCCTTACATAATCGATAATTAAAAGTTAAGCAAGCTTCTGCTGATATAGATATGTCTAAAGAATATCTCGTAAAATTTACTGAAATTATTGCTGCCGAATCTTACACTCCTGATAAATTCTTCAATACAGACGAATCGGGATAGTTTTGGAAAATAATGCCACAGTGGACTTTTCTATCAAAAGCTAATACAATTTTTAAATTTAAACAACGTTTTAAAATCAATTTTTTTATGAAAATTTTGCTTTAAAACCATGGCAGAACCAACAAGGTACAATTACTAGAAAGTATGTTCTCAATTATACATTCCCTATAACGTCAAACAAAAGAAAATTCCAAAAAAACAAAACGAAATGTCTAAGACAAAAAAATTTATTTGAGGTTTTATTAGAAAATATCTATGTATTTGCTTTTTTTCGTGAAATATTTAATAGAAATTAAAATTTTTACAAATAAATATGTGTTGGTTTTAATATAACGTGCAAAACATTGAGAAAACAAAATAAAAAGTGACGAGAGTAAATGCGTTATTTGACGTTGTAGGGGTAAATATTGATAACTCTCCGTAATAATTGTACCTGGTTGGTTCTACCATGCTTTAAAACATTGTTTAATTTTTTATGAATATGGAGGAATGTATTTATATTATTTTAAAATAAATGAATTTTCTAAACAAAATTTTAAATTTATTCGTATTTGGGTCTTTTTTTGATTTATAGGATTTCTCATACAAACATTTTTCATTTCTATTTACACGATTTTTTCAGGAACGAATCCGTTTTGTTGCAATTTTATTCCGCACACGTTAGATAGCGGAGAACCGTCTGTCGGTTGAAATCAACTTTTCAAATCTCCTAAACAACTTACAAACATGATTAGTACATTAATATATCGGGAATTCTTCCATTTCGGTTACTATTTGAAATCGAGAAAATCGGCCTACAAATGGCTGAGATATAAGGAAAAACCCGGGACAACCTCGATTTGTACATAAGGTTATAGTAATTTCACTAAAAAATTAAAAAAAAATTTAGAAAAATTTAAAAAAAAATTGAAAAAATTAAAAAAAATCAATTGAAATTTTAAACATTTTTTTTTTTTTAATTTTGAAAAACAATTTTGATTTTTTTTTTAATTTTGCTTACCTTAAAATATTTAAAATTTGTATTTTAAAATATAATTTTGTGAAGGGTGTATAAGATTCGGCACAAACGAATATAGCTCTCTTACTTGGTTTTAATTTTGCTCGATATTTTTATGGTTTTTTAGATATGGCGAGTGGAGGTTCTAAATTTATTTTTAAAATATCAGCTATATTGGTGATAAAATGCTATCTCGTCCCTATAAAAAGTTACACGCATCCAAATTTGGACCATGTAAAAAGGGCCATATTTTTTACATATCTTCCCAAAAAAGTTCGTTATATTTTTGCTTTTGGAGAAACATTTTTTTTCCGGGACTACATACAGAAGAGAACATAATGTAAAAGCATATAAAGTAAAATTTGGCTAACTTAAGCAAACATAGTAACCTCCAGATCTATCCAAACTTGGCGAATATTAAAAAAAAATTTTGAGTAAAAAATTCTAAAAGCGCATAGCACCGATTCTCGAAAAAGCTCCATATTTGTATAACCTTATATGTTGTTTAAATATATACAACGTTTTTTTATATTATCGCACTGTAAATGACGTCACAGTAGGCACTTTTCTAAAAAAAACTCAGTTTTTGGAACACATTTTCCCCGTTTTAGGAATTTCGGTATTTAAAAATTGAAAATGTCAAAAACAATAATGCCATTGCTTTAAGGACATTTGGATCTACATTAGTTCTAAATTTTGTTATGATGTCTTTAACTGTTAAAATTTTACATTAATTCAAATTTTATATTTTTCTTCATGGAAAATCACAATATTATAATTTTTGTTAGTTTTTTTTTAAACAAACCAACCGTCATTCTGTCAGGATTTCAAATAATTATATTAATTTTTGTACAAGTGGAGAGCAATGGAAAATCAAAATAGAAAAAAAAACTGAAGCTTCCAAAAAGTACTGTGAATGATGTTATAAAACGTTACAGAGGAACTTTAAGCACGGATCGTAAGAAAAAAGAAACCAAAAATGTTAGCAGACGAGACCAATAACTTGCAACGAAAATAGTGCATTCTATTTAACAAAATCCTGGTTTATCTGATATTGATAGCGCCAAAAAATATAAAAACCAGTCGTAGTACTGCAAGAAGAATACGCCTGGATGTTGGCTTACGGTCATATCGTTAATAACTACCTTATCATGGATGATGAAACGTGTGTGAAAATGTAAATAAAAAATATAAATATTCAAAAATGGATAAATTTGGTAAGAAGGTAATGGTGTGGCAAGCTATTTGCAGTTGCGGTCTTAAGAGTGCTCCGTTTGTAACCTCTGCAACTATGACTTCGGATATTTACATCAAAGAATGTCTTCAAAAACGTTTCCTACCCTTTATTAGACAACACCATTCTTCAGGAAAGTTTTGTCCTGATTTGGCCTCCTGCCACTATTCCAAACCTGCAATGGATTGTTATCGAAGCAACAAAGTCGATGTAATACCAAATCATATGAATACACCCAATTGTCCCCAGCTTCGGCCAATTGAAAAATATTGGGCTATTGTCAAAGCTAAATTAAAGAAAAATGGAAGTGCTATTATCGACAATAAAAAAATGTTATCTGCTTGGAAGAAATATGCAGTACAGGTGGACCAAAAAGTTGTGCAAAAGTTAATGAGTACCATCAAGTCAAAAACTAGAATTTTTATTAGAAATAAAGATATTTAAAAAGTTTTTTTGCATATTCATAATTGCTAATTTATGGTTGAACATTATTAAATCGCATTTTTCTTTATGTAGATATTAAAGCTTAAGTGCGACCGGATTTTAAGTGAACAATGCTTTTTTATTTTCACGAATACTTTATCCAATAGGCTTAAAATGCTGATTGGTGTATAGCTGGACGGTAATTAAGGATCCTTTCCTGGCTTATAAATTGGGATTATTTTAGCCTTCTTAAGAATTGTTAGAAAATATTCTTCTACAAAACAAGAATTGAAAAGCTTACTTAATATTTCCAAAAAGTTTTTAACATATTCTTAAGGATAATGCTATTAATGCCATCTAACCTCGCAGCTTTATTATTTTTCAATTAAAATATTCCATGTTTATTCTGTCACATGAAATTAAAGCCAAACACTTTACTTAAATCTATTAGTTTTTTCATTATTATGAAATAATAGGAAAAAAGAGAAAATTGTATGTTAAAATCTATTAAATTTTCATATGAAACATGTAATTGTGTTTTTAACAAAAATGTCTATAAATATAAATTTAAGACCTTTTTCATATTGAATAAAAATTTAATATAAAACCGGTTAACCGGTATTTCAAAAACACACTTTTTCGGTTAAACCGCAAATCGGTTTTTTTGGTCACATTAATATGGATATTATAGTTTTTTTACCTATATAGTTATTCTCATCTTATTTACGTGGAGGGTATTTAAGATTCTGCACAGCCAAATATAGCTATCTAACTTGTTTTTATATATAAAGAAGATTACTTATATATGCATTGAGCAGAATAGCTCCAATAGTTTAGAAAATTCAGATTTATTAGCACTGACTGTACGTCTGTTTAATTTACATACGACTGCCCTACACAATTTTTTAGATAATATTCAATGTGTTCTCAGAGAGTAGACGAACTGAATTAAAAATTCGGATCATTAGTTTTCACAGCTCTTGATGATTCAGACCATGGGATTTTGAGAAGTTTTTTAGAATCCAAACTTGTAAAGGTTAAAAGATAATTTTGTAGTGTAGGAGGAAGAAAAGCTTTGAATATCTTTGCGGCAAAGACAGAGAGATCGTTCTCTATACATGTCTCTGGCTCGTGTTTTCTTAAGTTTTAAGCTTGGGATTACTTGATTTATTTTATTAACTCAAAATTTTATCTTATACTTTATAAAATCAACATCTGGTGATTTTTTATCTGAATTTAGGTACGTCAATTGCAATGTTAATCTTAATCTTAATATATTCGTAAAGTCTGTTGCCACTTAAAAAGATTCTTGATAATATTAATTCCATATCTACTTAATTCAGTTTATAGATTATCTTTCTTTTTTCTTTATTACATTATCAACTAATTCAATATCATTTTCAAATCATAAATGAAATTATAATAAAAGCTTTTGAATACTACTGTATTTTCAATAGCGACATAATAGACTGCTCATTAACAACTCCATAGATTATTCCCATTTTGATTTTTACAAATTTACATTTTTATTATGCTGTGGAGGAGGAACAAACAAATGTCTTTCGCTTTTGCTACAACAATTACATTTAACTTGGTGCTGAAAATTAGACTTACATAAATTATGATTAGACACAGATACACCACAAAGATACAGCTACACTTGTTCATTTCTAAGGAACTTGGTAACACTCCCTCAAAACAAATACTTACAACCAAATAAATATACAGCCACATACAAACATTTATATGGACTTGATGGAATAATAGTCGCAATAATACTTAATAATAAAATATCGTTTTACAACACACTCGCGAACACTTAGGATTTTTCCCACGCACCAATTAGACTCGATTAGTGAGCTATAAAAGTATAAAATAAAAGAAATAATGTAAAAACGTACCACAATCACAAACTTCTACAGGGAATGGCTGGATGAATGATGGGGGCGGGATTGAAAATTGATTTCAATTCAAATAAAAGCAAGTGAAATTGAATACTCACTCATAAACTCAATGACTGACACACTGACATTGCACATTCATTCATTCATCCAGCCAACCCATCTTAGTATGGATGTGTATTTGCGAATAATGAAAATCTTTCAACATTTCAAAATATTGAGGATGAGAATGATGAAGACAATAATAATTGTGATGGTAACAACAACTAAAACATGAATTATAATACCAAAGTTAATAATGAAGTGTAGATAGATGATGGCGATGAAAAGATGTTTTATTTCCTAAAACGTGGGTAAACAAAATTCAATTTGTTTGCATTTTATTTATTTTTGAAAAACATTCGTAAGTAATAAAAGTAAAGCCAAAGAATAAAGAAACTTTATCATCGTTGTGATACTGAATGAAGAGATGAGAGATACATGGATGGTTAGATAGATGACTGAATGGATGATGAGGCTAGATATTGGCTAATGGCATTGCAAAAGGCTTATTATGTTTCACAACTGGAACAACAAGAAAAGTATTGTGTAGAAATTAAACAAACTAAAGTATCTGTTTCAGAGGTTCTCAATCGCATATTTGACCGGGCCATGAGGAATTGTGGTATGAAATAATTGAGATTATAATATGCAATTTAATATTGTTACGTTTTTAACCTTTTAAAAACGAGGTTTATTTCCTTTAAATAAACCGGATACTTTTGAGAGCCTTCGATGTCATTGCCAGCAACCCAAACATTTAGTGTTGCCATACTTACAAACAATGCCAATAACCGCATGCTACTGATGGACGTGCCTTCAAACATGATGAATGCTGCAGGCAGTCGTTACAGACCGTTAAATTCAAATCGTCATTGCACATTCGTAACAATATATTAGATTCCTATTTATGTAGATATTTGCATCACTTTATGCTGAAAACCAACAGAAGGATGAATGTAACTGTGGGTATTTTCAGTGATATTCGGAAATATATATCAATGGAAAATATTTTTTCAATTTATTAGAAAGTTATTTGTCGGTTATAATCATAATTACCTACTGCACCACTAAAACATATTACAAATTTAGAACTAAAATACTTTCTTTCCGTAATGTTATTCTCCTCATTTTCGTCACCACATTTCCTGCAGAAATAATTGAATAGCCTTAATAGTATGCAGATATTTCCGTAAGATACTCTAGTGAACTGCCACTTCACGATATTGTTACGAATTTGCAAAAACGATTTGAATTTAACGGTCTGTAACGACTCTCTGCCGTCGTAACACGTCCATTAGTAGAAGCTTCTACTTATCAACAATGTTGATAGCATGCAGTTATTTGCATTGTTTATAAGTATGGCAACACTAAATGTTGAAGCTGCTAAGCTGCGAAAGCTCTAGAATTCGAACCTACTAGTTTGTCCTTTAAGATCATTGTAGAAGATTCCCGAAAGATGGAGTGTGTATAAATAGTGGCAGAGGTGGACAGTCGTCAGTCAGTTCATCATTGGCGCTGTTAGAGTTAACATTAACTGTCGTGTACATTTGAGTTTGTACATTAGTGTGCATTTCTACGCATTGATAAACGTGCATTTTAAATAAATAAAGCATTGTTACAAATTTTAAACTACTAAACGGGTTTTATTTGCAATCAAAAGTTTCCAGTTTATTTAAAGAAACTAAACCAACGTTTTCAAAAGGTTGAAAGTAACAATATAGTTTCCTTTGTAAATGCTTTCAAGGGAACGCGAATCACGGCTTCAGCATATAAGTCGCAGTGCATCTTCATCAAGAGCTGCGGATACACCTCAATAGCATATTGAAAGAATTGGAGCTAATCGATCCCGAATGGCTCGATCAAAAGAAAGAATCGATTTAAAGTTGGCGACATTTCATTACAATAAGGATTGCTGCAATGTACAAACTTTGTTTACATTGCGGCGTTTTGAAGTTCCCTAAGAAATCCCCGGGAATGTGCTGTTCGAAGACGCCTGAGCCGCTTTTAAGATATATTTCAAGCACTTCCATCAACTCATGCTTTCAAATGAGGTCCTTCGGGGCAACTAATATCGTAAACAACATCGGCATCATGCCCACCTTTAAAGTTCAAGGCCTAATGTACTATAGAATTGGATTATTGCTTGCGCTTCCCAACGATGCTGCGAAGTTCCTTCAAATTTATTTCACTGGAAATAAAGCTACATAGCAAGACCCTTCTGCCGAAATATTTTAAAACAATAGCTGGGCATCGGAAATGGATCCCGTCACAAATGAGATTTCGTTCCCGCTGAACTTTTGCCAATTGAAAATTAATATTCAATCCGTTGTAGACAAGGTGTTCCCAAGTCAACTACAAAAATTCAGATTGGTTGTGGGAACGTGCAATTTTGGCATAAAAAAATTATGATGTCAACAAGCTCAATGAGAAAATTCAATTGAAACTGCCTGGAGAAACAATGAAATACAAATTGATTGACACATTAATGAATGAAGAAAAAGCTGAATTGTTGAATTCATTGGAACCAGATGGATTGGCACCACGTCTATTAACATTGAAGGTTGGATCATGCGCCAAAATTATGCAACGAAATAAGATTAACCATCATAAAATGTTCACCAAATTTAATTGAGGCAACAATCATCGGTTGCAGATTCAAAGGCGAAGACGTAGTGATTTCACGCATACCAATCATTTCCAACGACTTACCATTTGAATTCAAGCGGCTCCAGCTCCCGTTTCATCTTGCCTTTGCTATAACCAAATTCATGTTTTCCACCCTGGCCTTAACATGAATTCATAAATATAATATTTGCCTTAATTACATTAGTTTCTTTTAAGGGCATTACATAGTGCACAGTACTGTCTATTTTACCCGGTACTCTATACCAAAAAGTAACTACCCGATGCTTTCAGAGTTGTTTTTTTTTCAGTACAATATGACCAAAACTGAAATCCATAGATGACAACTAGATAGGTAACGGAGAGCTAAAAACCTATGTCTGTTGTCAAAAACCTAATTCATGAGAATTTGTTGCATGTATTTTGTTATTGTATCACCCGTATGTGTGAAAAGAGAGTAATTTTTTCCATTTGATTGCTCTTCCGTTCTATGCGTTTATTCTATGCTGAAATCTTTTTCAATAATCTGCTTGTGAACTATGAATTTAAAAACACAATAAATGTACAATTGAGGTTTTAGTTAATAATAATATAAGTGAATTCAACAAATAGTTAATGTATAAAAACTACCCATTTAAAAAAAAAAAAAAATTATCATTAATTTTTTTAAATAATAAATTAAAAAAAAAATTAAATTCAAGAAACATTTTTTAAAAAAAATATAAAAAAAGTAAGAGAGCTATATTCTGCTGTGCCGAATCTTATATACCCTTTACCAAATTATACTATAAAATAAAAATTTATAGAATTTTTAGGTAAACAAAATTAAAATTTTTTTTTTTTTCAAAATTTAAAAAAAAAATATTTTTTTTTTTTCAAAATTGTTTTCAATTTTTTTTTAAATTTTTTCCTATCAAAATTACTTTTTCTTTTATAATTTTTTAAAATTTTTTTTTTTAAATTTTTTTTCCAAATTTATTAGTGGAAAAAAATTATAGAAAAGAAATTTTTGTGGTAAAAAAAAATATTCGGGTTAAAAAATAATTTTCCCGATTTTGACCCATTGTAGGTCCAAATTACTATAGCCTTATATAAATCGTTGCAATGGACTTTGAAATATTTATCATTAGATATCCATATTGTCTATATCCAGATATAGATCAAAAATAGGCCAAAAATCGAGGTTGTCTCGGTTTTTTCCTTATATCTCAGCCATTTGTGGGCCGATTTTATGTAGAATTCCCGATATATTGTTTGAAAGTTATTTGGGCTACGGAAAGTTGATTTCAACATACAGACGGACATGGCTATATTGACTTCGCTATATATAACGATCCAGACTTTGTGGGGTCGTAAATGAAAAATGTAGAAATTACAAACGGAATAACAAACTTATATGTACCCTTGCCAATCATGGTGAAGGGTATACAAATTTGGAATAAACTTTAAATTTTTTTTTTTAAATTAAAAAAAAATTTAAAAAAAAAAATTATTTTTAAATTATATTTTAAAGTATAATTTGGTGAATGCACAGCCGAATACAGCTCTCTTACTTGTTTTATATAGCTTAATATAGACCCAAAACTCGAAACAACAAATAGAATGTGCAACCACTTATTATTATTCGATTTTGCCCAATATTACCAATATATGGGCCACCCTAATGGGAACATTGTTTCTGCCGTAACTTTTCAATAAATTAACAATTGTATAGAATTCCCTGTATTGAAATGCTTAAAAATACTACAGCGGACGTTTATTAGGACTTGTAAAATAAAGATTTTTTAAAAGAAAAAGAGGCTTCTCAAGCACATTGATCTAGTTTATTGATAAATTGTAACAGATATTTAGATTTGATGACATCTCAGTACGGGTCTCACATTTTTTAAAAAAAATCGTCAAAAATAGATTATAATTAGTCCTTGAGAAGTCATAATATAGCAAACGTCCTGTAGCTCGATTTGTTTTTCGCCCATAAAAATTTGGAGCACTCTAGTCTACACTCACTCAACGTTGCTGACCACAATGGAATAGAGATGTTGGTATGATTAAACCAAAAGGGTTGTAAATAACATTTTTGTATTTTTCATATTGATTAATAAAATAAAACATTTCGTAATATGAAACCATTTGAGACTCCCTGCTTTTATACGAAGCAGTGTAAACTACAGGATTTGAAACGTTTTATAATGGTCGTAGAAGAGTGAGATCTAAGCTGGGGAAACAATACAGATGATTTTGTTAGTTTAGTGACATCTAGAAATTGAGTGCTACTAAAGTTACTGTCAACATTTATTTTACAATAGTGACAGTTGGTTTGTTTACATTATGAAAAGCATTTTTAATGGCGTTACTCACACTCACACTCTTATAATGTCAACTTAATTCACAAAATTAATGTAGCGATATATTTGAAGAAGGGATTATTCATCAGCAGTGTCATTATTGATAATAGCAACGTAATTATTATCATCAGTGGCTGGAAATCAAAGATTATAATTGATGTTGAAATGAAAAGGAAAAAAATCTTTTAATTTTATAATTGTGCGATAAGATAATGGAGGAGAACTTAAGAAAATAATACTTATAATAAAAGTATGGATGATTGATATTAAAATAAATATTTTATTTGCATAAAATTAAAAGAAAAAATTAACAATTATAAGCAATTAATTACACCAAAGCTGTTGCGATATAAGATGGAACTTTACTTCGATCGTTTAAGTGTGTTATCTTTAAGAGGATTTCAATGAAAACTATCTGAAGTGGTCAATTTTGTTACCTTGCAGTTTACTTGCTAAAAGCAAATATTTTAAACCAATTCTTTGATTAAAAATCTAATTCAATTATTTTTCGCTACTAAATTGCAACACTTTATAAAAGTCCTCGGTTTGTCAAAAAAAAAAAAAAACTACCCAAAACAAATTTAAAATAAAGATGTTGAAAGCAATTCAAATAAACTACTTTTACACTCATACTTGTACTCGAGCAGGTTTTAATAATACTTTTTAATCTTTTTAGTTTTTTATGGCTACATAAATATTTTTTTTCTTTTTTATTTATTTTAGTTGTTTATTTTCTACAAAAATATATTTTTATATGTAAAACAATTTTGAGAAAAAATCTAATGCAAAAACTGTGTTTAGTTTCAGTATTAAATGACATTGCGACAAAAGTGCACTGACAAACTGCACTGAAAATTGTATGTTTGAGTGTGTATATGTAGGAATAGTGCCACACTTAGTTGAAGTACTTGGGAAAAAAAAAACAAACGTTGAGAGAAAATAAACTTAACCACACAATTTGCAAATGGTTTTGAATAGACGCAATTTTTAGAATTCTACAGCACGAACTCTTTTAATACACAGTTTATAATATAAACTGTCAGTGCATGACACATACATACATACATAGACAGATAGATACAGGCATAAAAATATACTAATAGTTACAGTTATGAAAATAGGGGTTTTCGTGGCGGCGGGATCATTTTAAAAAAGATCTCAAATATCTGCGTTATTTGAAACTTAATCCAATGGCGAAGACATTTGACTTCAAATAAGTCCATAAAAATAAATCCAATGGTGGCAAATTCATGATTTAGTTAAAGGATGCCCAAAGCAGATGTATTGATGAGCGATAGAGAACTGTACTGAAAGAAAAGTTTAGTGAAAGTTGTCAGTTATTTATAAAGTTCATTTTTTTACAAGAATAAATTCCTCAATTTTAATAAAGTTGTCTAAGACATATTATCATAGTTATGTAATCCATAGAAGTAAATTAAGCAACACTTCAAAGTTTCTTTCAAATATTTCTTTTAGTGGACATGAATTAAATATCAATACACCCCACGGTTGGCAAACATGGTACAATTGTACTTTTTTTTGGAACATTTTAGAATCAGTTGGTACCGTGGTACTACCACGCGTCATTTGGTACAATTTCAAAATAGTCCATTTTGTACTTATAATGCCTCAGCAACAGCGTAAATGTTCTTCTTATCCTTCACCTTCGTGAGAAGGGTATATATAAGTTTGTCATTCCGTTTGTAATTTTCACAATATAATTTTCCGACCCTATAAAGTATATATATTCTGGATCCTTACAGATAGCGGAGTCGATTAAGCCATGTCCGTCTGTCTGTCTGTTGAAATCAATTTTCTGAAGACCCCAGATATCTTCGGGATTCAAATCCCGAAGATCGGGATTTGAAAATCAGCGAAATCGGTGCACAAATGGCTGAGATATAAGGAAAAAACCAGGAAAACCTCGATTTTTTACCTATATCTGGATTACTAAGTCATTAATATTGACAAAATGGATATCTAATGATAGATATTTCAAAGACATTTGCAACGACGTATGTAAGACCATAGTAAGTTGGACCTACAATGGGACAAAATCGGGAAAAAATAAATATTAAAAAAAAACAAAAATTTTAAATATGAAAAAAAAAAGTTTTTTTTTTAAATTTAAAAAAATAAAAAAATTTTACATAAAATATTTAAAAAAAAAATTCGAAAAAATGTTTTTTCCAAAAAATGAAAAAAACAACTGGAAAAAAAATAAATTTTGTTTACCTAAAAATATTTAAAATTTTTATTTTGAAGTATAGTTTGGTGAAGGGTATATAAGATTCGACCCAGCCGAATATATCTCTCTTACTTGTTTTTTATTTATTTATTCATTCAGTTAATAAATCTTAGCCAATTGGCAATAATCAGTTCCAATTAAGTATACTACTCACAATACATAAAAACTAATACTAATAACAGTTTTATTCAAAATACAATGAGTCGAAAATGATTCGAGGCAATAAAATAGTATTTATCTTTCCGAGATGATAGCAAGCGCATCAAGAAAGGGGAACCTGGTTACGATTCATTGTTTCGAAAGCGAACTTTGGCCAACGGATTCAATAAGCGATTAGATTCCGTGCCAAAACATGCTCGACTCTGTATCGACGAGCAAATACGACATCATCTTCGACAGTACATGCCAAACAAGCCACACAAATGGGGAATCGTCTTATGCGATTCTTTTGGCTTTGCTTATCGCTTTGAAGTGTACAATGGTGCAGGCGATAACGTAGTATTACCCGGAGCCCTCGATCTTGGAGCAAATTCAAATGTTGTTGTGCGCTTGACACAAACACTTACCAACTTTGTACACCACATTGTTTATTTCGACAATTTCTACACATTGCTTTCATTGTTGGTTTATTTGAGTGCAAAGGGAATATACGGTCTGGGTACGGTCTGAGTCAATCGTATTCAAAACTGTAAATTTCAAACGGATAATGCCGTCAAAAATGAACCAAGAGGTTTCTCGTTAGCATGTTCGAGCAAAGACTTGGTACGATGATCCGCCTTTTTTTTATCATTTTATCGACATGGTAACATATTGAATCGACGCATTCACTCTGAAAAATGTAACG
This sequence comes from Calliphora vomitoria, assembly GCA_942486065.2. Lineage (NCBI taxonomy): Eukaryota > Metazoa > Arthropoda > Insecta > Diptera > Calliphoridae > Calliphora > Calliphora vomitoria. Next base: position 45,219,340 of record OW818030.2, on the reverse strand, counting down.
ATTCCAGCAATGTTTCTGCTGAAGACAAGCAGCTTCTTCAATTGCCTAAATTTCGAGAAGAAATTGCTGCTGGTCTTGTGTTATACACAAGAAAACGTGCGGCTGATCGTCCAGGAAGTGAGCCAAGAACACCACGTACAGACACTCCACAAGAAGATCCACAGCCAGTAAGTTCAAAAGTTGGCCAAAGGGAGAAACATCCAGTTGATGACGTCCGTTATGACAATATCGACCACTTTCCAATCTGGTTAGGCAAAAAAGGTGGATAAAGATGTTACAAACTATGCAAAAAGTGAAAATGTGATCTTCATTTATGATGCTCAAATTCCAAAAATTGTTTTTATGAGTATCATCGTAGAAAAAACTATTTACCATCCCTGATACACCCGCTAAGCATTTGCATTCGTCGCTCTCTCATTGACGATTTAACTAACAATTGAGCCAGCTAGAAATGTATGTTTCTAGCTGCCTCAATTGTGCTATGAAATGGACATTATTAATCTTGGAGCTCAATTATGATCCCCAAATCGAGAGAGTACACAACCATGAATATGAATAATCATTTAATTTAGGCAGAAAGAACACACGATATCGAGCACAAGTAAAAGTCACTGCTTGACCAGTCCCATTTCCGAAGAACTATGGTATAATGAGTTATCTGAATAGTGCCAAATTTAAAACATGCATGAATTTTGGAACACCATTGACAACCATAAATGCCTATTGATCTAGAAAGACCATGTCTAAAAGAACTGTCAGTCAAAATATTTAATAGAACATCACCAAGAATTATATAGTAATCGATTAAAATTAAAATATAGCAAACAAAATCAAATAATCGGCCAAGAAAATAGGTGTATGCAACTCAAGGGAATTTGTGTAATATCATGAAAACTATGAATCTTTACTTGTTTTCTTAAACTAGAGTGTATTTTACTTAGTCACAGCCTAGAAAGCCCTAAATGGGGAAATAAAAGAAGTAATTGAATACCTGCCTTGAACAGATATGATAAGCACTAGAAGGTACCACACGGGGCTTTAGGCAGCTGCAATGTACTCACATTCGTTGATTGATACCTAGTGGATAAATATTCACTTAAGAACTGTAACCGGATGCATTTTAATTATGTAGGTACACCATCTACACGGGAAATGAAGGTTATGTCATGCAACAGCCATATTGACAGAGAACTTTGGAATCCAACTGTCAATATCATACAGTTGGAAATTTTACCACAATTTATCCAAAATTCAATATTTAAAATTTTTAAAATGCTTGTTTTTTGCATTAATAAAGGGGTTTCCAACAAGAGGTGTTATTTTGAATCACCCGGTATTTCGGTAGCTGTCACTTCTGAAGCTTTTATTCTTTGACATTTGACAAGTAGAAACTACGCCATTAAATTATTAAAATTCTCTACAAAAACAAGCAACGAAACCATTGCTCTTTTGCGAGAAAAGTTTCCGGACCGAATTGGCCATCGAGATCTTGTGATTTTACACCTTGATTTTACACCTACCTTTGGGGCCACGTGAAAGATCTACGCCAACCGCCCAGCGTCGACTCAAGACCTCAAAGATAGAATTCGTGAGGCTATCGAGGACATAGGGCAGCCACTTTGTTATTTGTTTATGGAAAATTTTATGAAAAGGATATGGTTCTGTAAGCGTATTCGTGGTGGCCATTTGGCTGATGTTGTTTTTCATTATTAACGGCATACCTTCCTTTTTATTATGAAATAAACATCCGATCATTTATCTCAAAAAATTCAATTTTTCTTTGTATACCAAAATAACACCTCTTGTTGGAAAACCCGTATAGCAAAAACGTAAATAGCTAAATATGTTAATATTGTTCGATAAGATTATAACTGTAATTTATAGGTATCTAAAGTAGTTATCAAAAGGCGATTGAGTGCAGTAAGTTACACAGTTATAAAAAATAATGAATTAGAATTTCCTGAGAAATGATAATATTTTTCTGGTAGGTGCTACCATCAAGTGGCCATGCCCATAGAAACGTGATATAAAGGCAAAAGGCTGGACTAGCTGGTGGCTGAAATTTGTGGTGGTTGCAAAAGTTCCCGACAATGGAGATGAAGAAAATACAATGGGAGTTTCCTCCTTGAGTATGTCACAAAACTTAAGTTAACTGACGAATTAAAAACAATTGATTTTTTTCCATATGAAGACATATCCGACTGACTCCAAACAATAAGGCGCACCATCACGCAAGAAAGTAAAGACAGCACACAAAAATACAATTTTCCCTATAAGAAACTTAATAACTTTTTCCAGTAAGCACAACCACAGTGTAATACAAACCTATTCAAAATGTGTTATGTGTATACTATTACCCTAGATTGGGTCTCCGTACACATGGCGAATTATGTACAGATGAGTTAATCAGAGCTGGGTCTGCACCTTGGAGATAGTATTTTTGTTTTATCCAAATATTTTGTATCCTTATTAAAGCAAATATCTCCGCTGCATGATAAAATATCCCTACTAAGAAACCCTATTACATATAGGCTTCTACCCTGTCAGTTGAATGGTTTGGTTGGCTGAATGGCTCAATGGCTGGTTGTTTAAGGTTCCTGTTGTAGGAGATTTTTTTTTTTTGTGTTTAGCCTCTAGTGTAATTTTTACCTGCAATAAAAATTTTATTTAAATGACATTTTCTATATGCAACAGCCACTATTATTGTAGGAACTGGTAAGTGCAACCTGTTTGGTTTCGCTGCAAAGACTTGTGGTGTGGAAATAACAATATTCTATATATTTTTTTATGGATACTACTAATCTATAGTCATTTATGTACAATAGAGCCATATTCCGGGAAAAAACTTGTATGGGTACTGGGATAATTTTTAACAGAGCTTGTTATTTTATTATAGGAATAACGTTTGCAAAATTTCAATGCATTATCTGCAATATATATAAAGAATTGTGCATAAAAGTTTGGAGGTTGTCCCTCATTTTATTCCATAACTCTAGTACTACTATATCAATTTTACTCATTTTCAATACCCAATATTGCTGGTTGTTACGGGTGATTTCAATGATCTCCTATTGGTTTCGCCACACGACTACAGAAGGCCAATATGTTGAGCTATTCGGATAATCACCTTGCGCAATTATTGAATGAACCTACACATATTTAATTCGTTGAAGAGCACCAACATAACACTCTTGACCATTTTCTCACCTCACACCCAGTAATTTGGACCATTGCACCATTTCCGCCTCCTTTTCGCTCTTGGAACTTTGCAATGTTTCACAAACAGGTACGAATCGTTCAATTTTTATCTACGAAAAGGCTCGTTGGGCTGAGCTCAACGATTTCTTTCGGCATTTTAATTGGAAACTTTGTTTCCTAGACAATAACTTCAGTGCCATGGCGACAATGGTTGAGAAAATAATCATGTTGGAAATGAAGAATTTCATTCCATCAAAGAAATCTTTGATTAGACCTAGACAAAAATCTTGGTTTAATCAGACGATCAATATAGCAATCATATCCAGAGAGGAACTATACAGAATTTGGTGCAATAGCCAAAACGCAGAAACTGATTCGCTACGCAAAAAGGCAAGATCGTCGTGTGAAAAAGTACTAACGCGCGAAAACTCTATACGAGCAACGCCTTCATACTAAAGTTCTTACTGCTCCCCGGGGTAGTAAAAACTTTTGGTGATTCGTTAGAAGAGTAAAAGATAATACTAGTTCTTCAATTCCAACACTTTTAAAGGATGACCAAACATTCAATAACCCGGTCGATAAAGCTAAGCTTTTAGCTGAATTATTCGCAAGTAATTCTCACTTGCCGAAAAGTGATCAACCATCGAAAGAGTATTAGTGACTATGCCAAATAAGTATATTCTTTCGGGCTTGTGCTGAAAAAAGAGTTTTATCGGATCTCAACGTAAGACTCCTGGGCCAGATGGCATACCAGCACTGGTCTTGAAGCAGTACTCTTCGACGTTAGCTCGTCCTCGTTAGCTAACCTTTTCAGCATTTCATACCGTGCCGGCGTATTTCCTGTATATAGGACGGTTGCTAATGTCACACCAATTCCTAAAAAGGGATAGACTAATAACTTTGAAAATGATCGTCCAATAGCAATTTGTTCTGCGCTTTCCAAAGTTGTGCAAAGTATGGTAAACTAACATCTGCTTAAATATTTGGAGTCCAACAATTTATTTAAAGACCGCCAGTATGGCTTCCGTAGAGGAGGCTCTACAGGAGAATTGCCAGCCTTCCTATCGGAAAAAAGGTGTCGTTCCATTCACCGTTTTGGCGAAAGTAAAGTGGTGGCTATAGATGTTTCCAAGGCGTTCGATAGAGTGTGGTATGGTGCACTTTTATCAAAACTTATTGCTTTTGGTGTCGGTATTAACTTCTATCGATTTACGTACGAGTTGTTATAGATGTGATCTCATCGAGCGAGTTCAAGATAAATTGAGGGGCAAGACACCGTTCTTTCTCCTATTCTATTCTTTATTTTTCTGAACGACCTTCTACGTCAAACTTCCAACTTTATCTATTATTTTGCAGATGACAGCAAAATTTGCCATTCATGTACATTCAATTACAGACCAAGCCGGAGATTGGGGTAATGAGCCAAAACATGAATGATTCCCTTAATAGGGACTTTCTGACAATCTCTGAATAGGGTCGTGCGATTAGGGTCGCTTCCAATGCTCGCAAGACTCAGTGATGCATGTTGACACAAAAACGAACGACAGACCATTTCGCTTCATCTATATTTATGGGTGTTGTAAATATTGCATAATCAGACGCTCTTGATGTTGTGGCATGAGAATCCGCTAGTCTAAACACATTTTTCAAGTGTCGAAAGAAGCATCTACCTCACTATTTACACCACCTATATCCGACCGAAAATGTGTGAGTCGGTGCTTCAAAGTCTGTTTTGGAGCTTCTCGACCGCATACAGGAGAATGTGATTGATTATTGGTGACAGTTGGGTATCCATCTCTATTGATTCGCTGGATCACCGTCGCAATGTAGGCTGTGTTCCACTGTTCTATTGGAACTAAAATGGAATGTGTTCTGTTGAATTTAGGGAACTTGTTGCTGATACCCGCAGATTTATACATAATACATGTTTTACAACAAGAACACATCCTTTGTGTTCGATTGGCCAGTGGGAAAAGTTAAAACCGAATGTCCACAAACACTACCCCTCTTTCCTCTCTTCCATAACATATTTTCCTAGTTTCAACACAATGCTTTGCAAGAGTAGGGGTCATCCCCTGAGTGCTGGTCCAAGAAGAAAAAAACAACAGTGCCTCAACAGATAGACTGTCGGACATAGCTATACAGTCTTAGTATGTTATAAGGTCCCATGATAAATATTTCGATGTGCTTTTTGGTGTTGGGTAAAAATTACGTATAAAGTAACATCAATACCACAATTTTTTCGGAATTTTTTAACTTAAAATATGGATTTAAAAATGATGGAGTATCTCAAAACAATTTGCATTGGGTAGTCAAAAGTTGCCAAATATTCTACTAGAATTCTTGAGACAAATTAGAAATACAACTCCTCTCTCAGAAACCGCTCCTTTTATTATTACAAAAAAATATTGGATCAAGATGTAGTAGGATCATATATTTTTTTTAAGAATATTTTATTCGGTGGTATCGATAGGGATCGTCATAAATAGCGTATAAAATATGCTGTAAAAATCGAATAATATTCCCCTAAAATGAAAAAAATATGCTACAAAAATCCAAAAGCGAATTTTATTAATTTTAGCTTTGATGTAGATTACAAATACTTATTCAAATACTTTTTGCTCTTTTGCTAAAGTACTAAAAGCTTAACCAGTATATTATCCAAAGCAATGCATTGTTATTGGTAAAATCGATACACAATTGGTCAATTCACAAGGTCTCTTATCAGTCATATTATCATAATGTCCTAATACATCACGACTCGTCGGCTCGGCTTAACCGACTCTTAGGTATTCGGCGTTGGTCTCTGCTGGTTCGTTTCGATAACACAATAAACATAGCATAGAAAGTAGTATTATTTTAGGATATTTTTTGCTTGAAAAGCAATGAAAACCATTGTGAAATATTTGGAAAATATGACATGATAAGAGACATTGTGAATTGACCAAATATTTTTAAAGAACTGTCAAATTGTCTTTAAATTTTGGAGTGATTAGCTGGATTTCAAATTCAAACAATAAAATTTCCCTTATTGGTGAATGATTTTCGGAAGTTATCCTTAAACGGGAAATAGGACTATTTATGGACCGATCAGCATACAATTACTTGACATGACTTCCGTATATATGAAACTTATTTGCAGCGAAATTTCTGTAGATACCTATATGGGTAGCCAGCTAAATGGAGGTTGTAATCAGCACACACATTACTGTTAGTTTAATACTACAACTAGAAAAACTAGTTTAATACTACATCTTGGTTCATAACTATTAAACTGATTTTAAAATTATTATACACCTTGAAATTCTGTTTAAATATCTGATTAACAGACAGCTTATTCTAATTTTACAGTCGTCTGTGGATTTGTCCTTTAACCTAACAAGATAGTTAGTTGTAATGTCTATGTAGAAGTATAAATTGACGGATTCGTTTCAAAGAAAATTAAAATTAATCTTAGTTCCTATAAGTATCCCGTAGGAAAGTATTGGTACTTGACACTTAGAATCGTTTATCTGATCCATTCTACAATCGTTTGTTTCAATTATTCCGTTGTACCATATTTAGGAAACTTTAATTGGGAATGGTTTAGAAGTGGTTTATTTAGTGAATTTTTTTAAATTTTTCTCATATTGACAAATAGTCGATCAGTATTGAATTATTCTCTAGCAATATATTTATGAAATGATCCAGTGAAACTAATGATACAATAATCTACCGTATAATTGGGAAATAGATAGAAAGTATTAGCAAGATGTTCCATTTTGGGTGAAAAAAATATATAATAATTGATTTTAACCAAGAAGTTATTTGATAGGTTATGTACAAGTAAGTTTGTTTAGCAAAGTTTTGAAGCTATCGAATATTTTAACTGCTTATATTTATACAAGATAATACAGACAATAGCCAGTAAATTTTCAAAGTAAAGCATACAGAAAGCCATTGCGGTTAAAATGGGAACTTATATTGCAATTTAAAGTTTGGACACCTCAGAATGGCTAGGTTAAAAAAAAAAAACAGTTATTGAGGATAAGATAAGGAAGGTAGGTACAATGCACAGAAAATAAAGTTGTTTTAAATTCATTCATATAAAATTACAAAATTTTCATATCCGCACACCTAAACGTACAACACACTCCCAGTCATATTCATATACATATAAGTATTTTTTGTTCAAAGGCTTTTATCCAACTACAGCAAATGGGAAAGACAGATAGATACAAACCCACAAAATGTTTTAAAATGTGTGAGTAGGTTTTAAAATTTTAATGAATAGAATATTTTATATTTATAATTCAACTAAATAAACTCTAATATGTACGAATGAACACATCAATTAATTGTAAATGATTTTCTAAATAAAAGTTCATATTCTATTCGTATGTGTGAAATTTAAGCTGTTAAATTGTTTTATTTATTTATTTTTCATATTAAAAACCATCATTATGTTGTTTGCGCATATGTATGTCTGAGAGGCTGAATACAGAAATTGTACTCGTTGATTATAATGATGTCAAATTTAAATGAAATCTCAAGATCAATTCAACCATTACCCCCCTCCGGTTTGCTGAGCGACTTCAGGGCTGATGCACTCTTGAACAAATGAACTTTAAGTAACCGCATAATTAAAAAAGATACGCTTCATCTCATTTTGACATCAGCAGCTACAATATTCTATTAATGATTTTTATGTTGACAATGTTGATGTTGGAACGTTAGCGATGAGATGATGATGTGCTTTTGTGGCGGCTCATGCCAAATGATCTTTTACCCACATATGAACATTAAGTTTTTAAGATTTATTTATTTTACAATTTGTAATTTAAGATCATTTTTAATTTGATGTTATAATAATAATTTAGGAGGAAACGAAAAAACAATAATTAAACTGGCACAATAAAGCATAATGTAATTTAAACGGTTATGAATGTACATAGTATGCTGTTCTATGGTAGTGGTCCGATCTGTACAAATCGAAGAATATGAAGAGATTTAAACATTGTTTCTTCGAACTGGAAAATGTCTTTCAAATTCATATCTTCATTACATTATACTGATTGTACTTATTCTTCCTCTACCATATATTTTACTTAAGAAGAGAGTTTCACTTAGTTCAGTTATACTCGGAAACCATTTTTATTCCTTTTAATGATGAACAAATGTATGCCCTAAGCATAAAGAAAAGAAAGTACTACCCTTCCATAAGCAATCTAGTAAAATTAAAAGATACCCTCAGACTTATAAAACCCATATTATCTTATCCATCGTGGTATTCTAGCTGGGTACTTAATTCTGAGACGTTGCATTCACGGGAATTTACAGATAATATGAAATATAGTTTCAAACTGCCCTTTGTCTCTGCCCATCCTAAAGTAGTCCGGAGTGCTGTAATCCCATCTGCTAGTCGTAGATCTAATTAAGCAATGACTCGTAACCATCTGAGGGGTCCATGAGCAATCTGGTATTTTTCATGTTCAAACTGGGACACAAAGTCCTTGTGAAGTTCATTCTATCCATCCAGGATTGGTTTGTTCTAAGCAGAATTTGCTCCACTAGGACCTTATGATAATGGCTGAGTGGTGTTTTCACGCAGTATTAATAAATAGTATTCTATCAACCCATTCTGGGTTCTTATACAGTGACATAACCGATTTGAATTAATCTTGTAACCCTTCAGAGCCTTTAACGCCGCCTGTTTTTCAACACATAAAAACACCTCATTGCCCCAGATGTACGTCTTCACTATGGAGACACCTTCGAACCTGCTGTAAAAATAGCATAATCTTCGTCTAATACGCAATTCTTGCAGACATATCTATAAAGGAATGAAAATTAAATAAGATCTGAAACAAAAATTAAATATGGTGCGTTTTGTTTTGCCTAAGCAGAACATACTCGTAATGTCTGAGTTATACTACCCATTAATAATACATACTTATGACGTTTTTTCGTCAAATATTTGCCATGTGTGACCCTATCTTCAGTTCTCATTGCATTATACTGCTAATGCCACTATATATATAATGGATGTTTGTATGTATGTTCCGAAGGATCTCAAAAACGGCCGGACTTATTTTCATGAAATTTTCAGAGAATCTTCAGAAAAGTCTAGCGGGTAACACTGTAAAGTCAGATTTAAAGTTGCCGGCATTATATTACAAAAAGAATGATGACTACAGGAATCACAAGGACGTACTGATTGACGCAATGAACAAACTTTGCAGCGTCTTGAAGTTCCCTAAGGAATCTCCGAGAATGTGCTGTTCGAACGGTAAAGTTGTTCAGCCAGCAATTATTGAGCCACCTGATCCGCTTCTAGGTTATATTTCCAGCGCCACTCCGATTACCAAGCACTTCCTTCTAAATATCCGAAAGTACAACACATGAAATGAAATGACGTCCGTCTGGGCATCGTATCGTAAACAACGTCGGTTTCATGCCTACCTTTAAAGTTCAAGGCCAAATGCATCACAGAATTGGATCATTGCTCATGCTTCCCAATGATTATACGAAGTTCCTTCAAATTTATTTCACTGGAAATAAAGCTACAGAAGCCGAACGCTATTGTTAAAACAATTGTTGGACATCGGAAATGGAAAAAATTCCAATTGATCTCAAATGAGATTTCGTTTCCGCCGAACTTCTGCCAAATGCAAATGAATATTCAAGTCCTTGTCGACAAGGTAATCCCAAGTCTTACAACAAACTGCAAAAATTCGCACAAATAAATTATGATGTCAATGAGCAAATTCGATTGAAATTGCCTGGCGAAACAAAGTGTCAAATTGATTGACACAGTAATGAATGAAGAACAAGCCGTCAATTATTCTACTGAATTTTTGAATTCATTGGAACCAGCCGGAGTGTCACCACATGTATTAACATTGTAGGTTGGATCACCGATAATGCTTTTCCGCAACTTAAACGCGCCAAAATTATGCAACGGGACAAGATTGACCATCAAAAAATGTTCACCAAATATAAATGAGGCAACAATCATCGGTGGCAAATTCAAAGGCGAAGACGTACTGAGTCCACGCATACCGATGATTTCCAACGACTTACCATTTGAATTCAAGCGGCTTCATTTCCCGTTCCGCCTTCCCATTGCTATAACCATTAAAAAGCACAAGGCCAATCATTGACTATTGCTGGCTTACATTTGGAAAATTCATGTTTTTCACACAGTCAATTGTATGTGGCTTGCTCCAAATAAAAAAACAGGAAACATTGTGTATCCGCTGGAAAATATCCCATTTGCCTTAAATACATTCGTTTCTTTTTTTAAGGGCATAGCATAGCACGGTACTTAAAGATATTTGCTACAACTTTGTCATAACCACCTCATCCGCCGTCATCTGTGAAGTCAGGTCGGGGAAGTCCGTGCTTTAGTTTTGTCCGACACTGTATATTAAAATGTAATCACAGTGATCGAGATCCGGACTGGCTTCAGTTAGTTAACTATATAAATTCTGCAGGCGTAGTAGGCATTGAATGATTTGTTAATATGTCTTGTCTATTGTTTTTCCAGTATAATTTACAGTCTGAGAAAATCTCTAAATAGTAAGTGTTTACTTGATTATTCCGAGTTTCGATGGTGTAAAACGATCCACTTTATATTTATATTGTTATGTTTTTACCTTTTAAAAACGGTTGTTTATTTCCTTTAAATAAACCTGATATGTTTGATTGCAAATAAACTACTGAAAGCAGTTCAGTAGTTAAAAATTGTAACAACTCTTTATTTATTTAAATTTACACAAAAATTTGAAAAGTCACTCTATTTTAATACACACACTTATATAACACACTTGAAAAACACACACATTACAAATATACACTGGTAATATAGTTGATGTAACTTCTAACAGCGTCTATCATAAACTAATTAACTGCAAGCTTTGCCACTATTTATACACAACGCCATCTTCCTTCGAGTAGCTTCATGAATGCTCTTAACCAAGATGCATTTAATAAGGTGCCATCGGGAGCACAGCTGATTACAGACCTAGCACGCGATAATGTCAAACTACATATATAAAAAATATTCGCCGGAACGCCATTATGTCAAACTCCATATATAAAAAAATAAGTGAATTCGCTTGTATTTGTTTCAATTCGCCACTGCTGTCACCTTGTTAAATACGCCTTGGCTCTTAACGGACAAAACTAGAATAGTCAAATTCTAGAGCTTTTAGCAGCTTCAATGTTAATGATAGCAGCTTAAACATTTAGTGTTCTCATCCTTACAAACAATACTAATAACTGTGTGCTATCAACATTGTTGGACATGTTTATAAACATGATGAATTTTGCAGGCAGTCGTTACAGACCATTAAATTCAAATCACTGATGCAAATTCGTAACAATATTCTGATAAAGATAACAAGTTCTATGTTTCGGGGTTGACCCTCAGTCCCTTGTTTTCTGCGAACAGAGATCACTAAGTGTCGTTTGCATGCTATCGCATGGTTATCCCGAGATCGGAATCATTATATCAGCAACGTAAGCAACTATCTTCCAGCCATATTACTCCCCTTGTGGTGACTCTCTAGTAACAACATCGTACTTAATACGCATAGGTTGCAATTATAGTGATGAGTATCGTTACTATCCATTCTACCAAAAAAATTTTGGAGGACGTTATGTCCTTTGAGTCCCCTTCTATAAATAAGAATTCCAACAAAAACCTTGATTTTTACACTTTTAATTCCACTTCTATTCCCTTAAAATAATTTCAATGTGAAGAAAATTCCTAAACTTTAAAATTATTCTTTTAGTCTAGCAAAAACACTGCCCAGCATACAATAACCTAATACCTTTTGTTCTCCAACAAGAGTGACTGAGTTTCATTTCAGCTTCAACTTCTTCGCACACAAACATGTACATTTAGCACCTTGTCACGTAATTTGGCATTCGTGGCGGAATGAGTGAAATGTAAAATATACTTACTGTACATTCATTCATCCATTCATACATTCGATTTGTGTGTAACAAAACATCATAATTGAAACATCAACACTGGTGGCCAATAATGGAAACGTGTGTAACAATGGCTGCCATGTTTGTAAGTCTGTAGTATGTGTGACTGTCAGTTCTTTTCATTTTGAATTTGAGCCGTGAACAATGAAAAATAATTCCAAAGAATTTCCACTAGTAAATTGAAATGTTTCAGTGTTGAAAGTTATTACGTGTATGGGATGATTGAAGAACAATTCGTTCCACCAAATAGACACATTGTGTAGTGAGAGAAGTATTGTGTTTTCCATTTGGCTTTGTTGGGATTTGAATATGTTTTCTTTTTTGTCAAGGTCACGATTGCTTTTTTCGAAAATTACATTATTTTACATTGTTTTACATGGCTACGAAATATGTTTTAAGACTTAAAACTTAATATGTAATATTTTAATATAAACAGGATGGGAATTCTATTATTTGTTCTTATGCGTCTGATAAATTATGAAAAATCTATAATGAAGACCTTCATGAACATTTAGATTATATGCATGTATATTGCTTACACCCTGCTGTTTTAAAGGTAACAATAGTGAACTTTACTCTAGCTAAATCCATCTAAATAAATTCAAAACTACTAGGTTTTTGTATTTGAGTTGCAGATGGTCAGAATCACATTCTGAGTCGATTAAACGATGTCCGTCCGTCCGTCTGGCTGGCTGGCCATATAAACCTTGTGCGCAGAGTACAGGTCGCAATTTTGAAGATATTTCGATAAAATTTGGTACGTATAAATTTTTCTATTCAAAACTGGCTGAAATCGGTCCATTATTTCACCTAGCCCCCATACAAATGACCTCCCGAAATTGGACTTTAGCGGTCATAAATGTTTAATTTATAAAGGTATCTACACAAGTTTTTCTCCAAATAAGTTTTATGTATACGAAGTTCATGTTTTATTATGATCGGTCCATAATTAGTCATAGCTCCCATAAAGTGCAATATTTTTGAAGGACGGAGTTTTAAAGTTGCATATTTTTGAGTATAATTAAGATATTGACTTGAATTTTTTTTTGTAATATCAGAAATTAACTTATCTAAACAAAAAAAATTAGTTCGGAAAAATTGTGGAGCAAATTGTTCCTAATATTTGCCATCCTATCAAAATTTTTATAAAAATTTTAGTTTTAGAGCTCAATAAATATGTAATATGTAATAAAACCTTTGTTTATTAACAAAACTAAACGAAATTTGGAGGATTTTTTAAACGTCTCATTCTAAATAACAAAGTGTAAAAAAACTTGTCAAAAAGTCAAAGGGAATCCTGCAATTCCTAAAAATTGAAGCGAATATCCCAAAAATGGTATTTTTTACAATTTTGCCCACAGGTTCTACATTTCCTCTGGGGCTGGGAAAGTGCTTTAAAAATAAATAGGAATCACATCAAGGTTTCCAAAGCGGCTTTCCGTTTTCTGATCCCAGCTTTGGGATTTTAGAACATGTGGTCTAAAGTCAAAATTTTGATAAAAAATAGGTCAAATTCCAAAGGGCGTAGGAGCGACATATTCGAAAAATATGACATGTCTTTTATACCAAAATATTATCCGTAAAGATATCTTACAGAAAAACATAAAACTGTTATATGTTCTTAAACAAAGTTTTATTTTAATAAAGAAAAGTGTTACAGTGACTCTCATTAATATTCGGTTTTTTTATTCGAGTTATTAAAAGTCAACAAAATTAATAGAAAATAATAAAAAACCGGTGATATTATTATTTTTTATTCATAAGACATATTAAGAGATCAAAAAAATCTTATTTCAGAATTCTGAATATTGAATAAACAACAGAAATAAAAACAAAAAAACTTAAATAATTCACACTTCATTAATATTCGGTTTTTTTTTAGCACACATAACATTATTGTTTAAATACAAATTTAAAAAAATAATTTAATATCTGGTTGGATAGCCCTTATTTTTCATAACCTCAGAAAGACTATTTGGCAAGTTATAAAAATTTGTTTGCAAGTAATCAAGACTGATTTTATCCCATTCTTCCTGTAGCCTTTTTTGAGTTCGTTTTTCGAAGAAACTGGATTTCCGCTGATTCGGCGATCTAAATAGTCCCATAGATTTTCTATGGGATTCATGTCTGGGCACTGAGTAGGCGTATTAATCACTCACGAACAACGTGGGCTTTATGCTTATGGTCGTTGTCCTGATAGAATTCAAAAGTTCTTGCAATTTCCACTCGAAAATTATAAGAGATAAATAGAGCACGCAAGCATGTTTTTTCAAGACCTAGCCGAGCGCTTTCCAAAAATTTAAAAATCTTTGAAATCGAATGGGAAACAAAAGAATGGCACGTGTTTAAAAATTTTACATGTTGAAGGTACCCTACTTTGAGCATCCATAGCGACGCGCCTGGAACATATGTAGAGTCCATTTTAATAACTTAAACTCGAATACTCCTTGGCTACCACCACGTCAAATTTCATCCCGATCGGGCCATCCGTTTAGAAATTCAAGATGTATTTCCAAAAACTGTTGATTCTGCCCCACAGTGGATCTGGGGTTTGTGGCGGCCACTTCAAAACTTGCACATCATCGTTGCTTAAAAATTTGCTTGCTAAGCGACTTGTGTGCTTAATGTCATGGGATAACATGTGTTGTTGCAGTATTTAATGGAATTCATATTTCTTAATTTTTTTGTTATAGGACCAACACCATCACTGGAGAAAGCTCTTAATTAAAATATAAGTGAGATAAGTTCAATCTTATATGAATATCCTCCGCCATGTTAGACAGTTGGTAATTGCCATCGAGGAGAATATCAATGTTTTGGTGGCCTGCATATTTTTTTCCATCTGAGCCAAATAACAATATTGGTCCTTTGACCAATCAGTATAACGTCTCGCAAAGTACAGGCGTTTCTTTTTATTGACTTTACTTATGAGTGAATTCTTCGCGGGTCGTCTGGCGAACAAATTTAATACAGACGTCTATCAGTGTGAGTTCTAATAGGGTCTCCTAGGTGTTCATTTGACTTAATTAGCAACATCTACTGCCGTCTTTCGTGAATAAATTTTCATCACTTTTGTCATCTGACGGTCTTGGCGAGCGGTAGTTTTTCGATTCTGAAATTTCTGAAAGATTGAAGAAATAGCTATCTAAACTATTTGAGACACATTTTGCTAAGAACAATAGGTAATAAATTACATGGATGAGAAAAAACAGCTGCTTCGCCAAAATGTAAAATTTTGACCCCCTCTAACTCAGAAAGTTCTCTACCGGTCTTATTGAAAAATTGTGTCTGAATTACTATTCAATACAACTAACCATGGTGCAAATTTCATTCATTTCAATAGTTGGTTCACTTGACATGAAATGCCCGATATATATAAAGAAGATTAAGTTTTGCAAAGATTCATATCTACTTATTACTAGACATAGGAAAAACTAGTTTCTCGTTTGGTCAGACACAATTTAATAGACATGGTTGATATAATTAGATGTTGGAGTATTTCTTCTTCCCAAATAATTATTATCTTTTGCTACTCAATGTTGCCCAAAACGAGACTATTAATCATTATAAAAATGCGACAATATAAAATGTATTTGTACACAAAAATAATGTTTATATTATTTCCTTGTGCACATATTTACTAGCATAATTAAAATATAACGAGCCTTCTTTAAATTGAAAACTAGATAAGACACACAACACAGTAAATGTAAGGATGTACGATGTACGACGTACGCTCTCATTCTGTTTTTATCAATAAAATATGAAAACATTATAATAAACACTTTTAATATCTTACTACGAGCATTATAGCGATACCATTACAATATTATGACCAAGTATTTAAGATGTATAGTATGTAGGTATGTATGTACTCAAACAACGACCATCTTATAAGCACTTTGAATATATAGGACCTTTCTTAAATACGACTAACTGCCTGACTGGCTTGCAAGAAACAAACAGAGACAAAATGGTAACACAAACAATGGCTACAACCTCAAATACAAGCAAGTTACAATGAGAACTGAATAATGAATACGGCAGTTTTGGCTACTTGCAGCAGCATTACAATCTGCACGACTATAAATTTATTTATTTATTGTGTTTGTTTTCCGCACACGATACTTACGATACGATACGCTCCTTTGAAACATCTCAACTCGTTATCCTACTACACTCATTATTGTTTACACTATGAATAGTAAACATACATACTAGTCATGGCCATTGTCGCCATTTCCCCCTCCTTAACCAGCTATTGTAATAGCAGTAGTTATTCATAGTCGCAACCACATTCATAGCGGTGGCGTTGATGGTGGTGTTGGTGGAGCTACAGAGCTTATTAATATCGCAGTCAAACCAAGAAACAGACCCGTAAATGAGTTCAAGTATGCAGATGAATTTGTTCATGATGATGATGTTTATCATCATTATGAAAAGCATTCTAGTTAAAACTAAATGTGGTCGTTTCGTTGGTTGACTGGCTGGCTGGCTGACTCAACTTGGTTGGCTTGGAGAGGAATGACGATAATAATGATGATTTCAGAAATGTGAGCACGCTTTTGCTAAGCGAAATTTGCCACCTATTCAAATATTTACAACCACCGCAGTGGCGATAGCAAACAGTGTCAGGTTACCTGTGCTTTGTTGAACGGCTGTGTCTGTATGTTTTGTTGCAAGAACACTCGATTTTACTTGGAATGCCTGCTGGTTATTTCAATGTTGCTCATTTTTATCGCTTATCAAGATGACTAAATTACAAAAGCACACAAATAATAAGACAACTATTGAATATGGATGTAAGGATGTGTGTTTGCCTGTATTTTACTAAGAAACTTCTCAATAGAGCATTTACCGCAATCAACACTGCAGGCGTAATGTGATTATTAAAGGTTTGTTGCTGCTTTTCTTGTTCTTTTCGTATCAGAATGTATTCAAGGTATCTCCAATAAACGATGTAATAAAAGGGGACACAATCTTACGAGGGTCAATTTATAATTATCCGCTTTTAAAATGCAGTTTGGGCCTTTCAAATAAAAAAATAAATTCATTGATATCAAACACATAGCTTTTTCATTCCATTCGGTCCGTCATTATTGGAAAATCCTTTACCACTGATACAAGTTCATAATACCTGGTAAAGGCATTTACAGATGACAACACTGTGTATCATTCGGTATGTCAAGAAATTGTTTTGAAAAATAGATATCCGTTTACACGATACTATTACAAATAGTATCGTGTTTTTTCTGCACTGTTTATTTTTATTTTATATATGGGGCATTTCACGTCAAGTGAACCAACTTTTGAAATCGATGTCTTCCGATCGGGATGAAATTTGCACCAATGTTAGTTCTATTGGATAGTAATTCGGACACAATTTTTCAACAAGATCGGTCAAGAACTCTCTGAGTTATAGGAGGTCAAAATTTGACATTTTGGCCAAACAGGTGTTTTTTCTTATCCATATAACTTATTACCTATTGTTCTTAGCAAAATGTGTCCCAAATAGTTTAGATAGCTATTTATGCAATCTTTGGAAAAAAAAAATTAAAAAAAATTAATAAAATATTTTTGACTTTTTTTTTAAAAAATCAAAAACATTTTTGACTTTTTTTTCAAAATGGGCCCTTTCTATTTTTTTTTTTTATTTTTTTTAAGAAAGCTTAGGTCTTTTCCTAAACGACCTATATGGTCGCTTAGTGGGATGCGAGTGGGATATCTATCAAAAAAAATATTTTGTAACTCAAGATATGAAATTTTTTGACTTTTTTTGCAAAATCAAAAACTTTGTTGACTTTTTTTAAAAAAATGGACCCATTTTTTAATTTTTTTTTTTTGCTCAGAAGAAAGCTTATGTGTTTTGCTTTAACACCTTTTTTGTCGCTTAGTGGGATGCGAGTGGGATATCTATCAAAAAAATGTTTTGTAACTCAAGACATAAAATTTTTAACTTTTTTTTTGCAAAATCAAAAACTTTTTTGACTTTTTTTTCCAAAATGGACCCTTTTTTTAATTATTTTTTTTTTCTCAAAAGAAAGCTTAGGTCTTTTCCTTTAAAACCCTTTTGGTCGCTTAGTGGGATGCGAGTGGGATATCTATCAAAATAAATATTTTGTAACTCAAGACAAAGGTTTTTAAATTTTTAGGATATGCACTATTTTGATTTTTTTCATATTTATGTGTAAACCTTAAAAATTAAACTCACGCGGAGAAACTAGACACATTAGCCTTTCCGATGGTATGTAACAACCTAACTAAAATTTCATAGCCTCGATACTGTAATACCCATAATATGTTAACCTCAGGAATAAAAATCACTTTTTATACCCTACACCACCATAGTGGCGAGGGTATATTAAATTTTTGCAGATGTTTGTAATACCCAAAAATATTAGTCTAGCCTACCTTAAAGTATACCGATCGACTCAGAATCACTTTCTGAGTCGACTAAACGATGTCCGTCCGTCCGTCTGGCTGGCTGGTTGTCCATGTAAACCTTGTGCGCAGAGTACAGGTCGCAATTTTGAAGATATTTCGATAAAATTTGGTACATATAATTTGTTCGGCCCAAGGACCAAGCCTATTGAAACTGGCTGAAATCGGTCCATTATTTCACCTAGCCCCCATACAAATGTCCTCCTGAAAGTGGACTTTATCGGTCACAAATGTTTAATTTATATAGGTATCTACACAAGTTTTTCTCCAAATAAGTTTTATATATACGGAATTCATGTCACCAAATTTTATTATGATCCGTCCATAATTAGTCATAGCTCCCATATAAGGCCTGCTTCCGATAATCACTTTAACGAGCATAAATCTCCTAAAAATGTTGGTATACACATAAAATGCAACATAAATAACTTTCATATAGACATTAATAACACCACCTAATTTCATGATGATCGGTCCATAATTTGACATAGCTCCCATATAAGGTCCACTTCCAAAAATCGCTCACGAATATAAATTATTGCGCTGAAAACTACCTACAGGATTGAATAAAAAAGCCGCAAGATGCAAAACTCAGACAAATTTTGGGGGCGGAAAATTAATAGCGGTCGGCCTCACATTGCACCCCTCCAGTGGCTATTATCGGTCAGTTGTAGTGGTTTTTTTGTAAGGATTGAAATATGAAAATATGAAAAAAATCAATTTAAAAACCTTTGTCTTGAGTTACAAAACATTTATTTTTATAGTTATCCCACTCGCATCCCAGTAAGCGACCATAAAGGTTTTAAAGGAAAAGACCTAAGCTTTCTTTTGAGAAAAAAATAAAGAAATAAAAAAGGGTCCATTTTGGAAAAAAAGTCAAAAAAGTTTTTGATTTTGCAAAAAAAAAAGTAAAAAATTTTTTGTCTTGAGTTACAAAACATTTTTTTGATAGATATCCCACTCGCATCCCACTAAGCGACAAAAAAGGTGTTAAAGGAAAACACATAAGCTTTCTTCTGAGCAAAAAAAAAAAATAAAAAATGGGTCCATTTTTTTAAAAAAAGTCAACAAAGTTTTTGATTTTGCAAAAAAAGTCAAAAAATTTCATATCTTGAGTTACAAAATATTTTTTTTGATAGATATCCCACTCGCATCCCACTAAGCGACCATATAGGTCGCTTAGGAAAAGACCTAAGCTTTCTTAAAAAAAAATAAAAAAAAAAATAAAAAGGGCCCATTTTGAAAAAAAAGTCAAAAATGTTTTTGATTTTTTAAAAAAAAAGTCAAAAATATTTTATTTAATTTTTTTAATTTTTTTTTCCAAAGATCGCATAAATAGCTATCTAAACTATTTGGGACACATTTTGCTAAGAACAATAGGTAATAAGTTATATGGATAAGAAAAAACACCTGTTTGGCCAAAATGTCAAATTTTGACCTCCTATAACTCAGAGAGTTCTTGACCGATCTTGTTGAAAAATTGTGTCCGAATTACTATCCAATAGAACTAACATTGGTGCAAATTTCATCCCGATCGGAAGACATCGATTTCAAAAGTTGGTTCACTTGACGTGAAATGCCCCATATTCTTCACGTTTTTGTTTGTCTTATTTGAATTTGTAAAATTTTAGTTCGATATCGATATTTTGGAAACAGTAGAAATTTGTTTGTAAGAGATTTATAGGTATTTTAGTGATCGAACTTATATTTGAACAACACAAAATTTTCTTTCAAAATTGGAATAACGTGTGAAAAATTTCAGTGTATTGTCTGCAATATATTTAAAGAAAATTCAAAAAGGTTTTGAAAAATATCAAGTTTTTTTAAGGTTGTTTCCCATTTTGATTCAAAAATCTGGTTCTAAGGACTGAGATTGAAAAATTCTTAACACACGTTTTTTATTACAACTTTTAACACAAGTATTATTTGATTTCTTTTTTCTTAAGTTACCTTTGTAAAGCATGCCAGTCATTATGATAAACGTCAATTATGTTCATTTGTCTGATTAAAATGAGTGACCAGAAAAAAGTGCGTACTAAAATTATTAAATATTTTCAATAAACCCCAACTTGGTCCTACAAAAAGTTGGCTAAACAATCAAAGGTCTGCCGTCAAACTGTTTCGAATGTTATTAAACAGTACCGGGAGAACTTGTCCGTTGATAGAAAATCTGGTTCAGGTAGAAGGAATGGTTCACATGATGTTTCGAAAGATAATAAATAGAAAGCATTTTCAAAAGAGCTCCCAACACATCCGGTAGGAAAGCAGCCCGGTTAGCTCAGTGCTCGAACTATTTGGTACGAAAATTTAAAGCCACAGCAGGTTCAAAAACATACAAGGCTCAACAAGTGCCTGACAGGAACGCTGCTAAAAATTTAGAGACCAAAAACAGAGCACGGAAATTAAAGTCAAATTTTATAAAAAAAAAAATATTCCTGCTGCATAATGGATAACGAAACGTATGTTCTGACAGATTTTTCGCAGCTTCCGGGTCAAAATTTTGATGTTGCTGATGTTCGAGGGAATGCTGAAGAAAAGTTTACGACCCAAAAGCAGACAAAATTTTCCAAAAAGTTCAATATGCAGTTGCGGCAAAAGAAGCCGCAACTGCATAAATAACGAAATTTACATTAAGGAATGTTTATAAAAAAGGATGCTTTCATTTCATTCATAAGACTTCTTAGTGTGTTCACATATTTTTGGTCTGATTTGGCATTCTGTCCTTATGGTAAGAAAGGTCTTGAGTGGTAAAAGAACAATAATGTGGTATTTGTACCAAGAGATGCAAATTCTCCAAACTGCCTGGAGCTATGGTCAGTGGAGAGATATTGGCTCTTGTTAAAAGAGAATTGAAGATCACAAAAAAGGTGTCCAAAAGTGTGTTAGATTTTAAACGGAGATGGACAACCTGTTCGAACAAAGTGACAGAAATCACTATAAAAAACATAATGGAAGGGTTTCCGAAAAAGGTTCAAAATTTAATCTCTAGTGATTAGAACAATAAAAATATTTTTTATTGTAAATTGTAATAATAATTAAATAAGTTTAGTGGTTTCGTTTTTATTAACATACATGTATGTTAAGAATTTTTCGATCTCAGTCCTTACTTAACCGATTTTGCCCATTTTCAATGCAAAACATTTCTGACCTACAAAGAATATTTGAGAAAATTTTTATCCACTATCAAACAAACGGATATAGCTTATAATTTTATTAGGACCCAGAATTATATTTTGTGGGTTTGCACATTAGGTCAAACGGCACCTTTTTCTGTGCAAAAGTGATAAAATCAAAGTGCCATTTTACATTTGTTTTTGTTGTTTTTTAATTGGAAACACTTCAAATAAAAGACGCCTGTTTTTTGTTTGAGTTAAATTTCAAGCACCGTTACACAGCTATGCGTCAAAGTCAATAGATGTAATTTTTTCTATGAATGTGCTTGCAATTTCAGTAGTGCTTGCTCAACTTTAAGTGCGTGTTTCTCGAATTGTGTTCGTAATTATTCATTGGTATAAAATGGAAAATAAAGATACAAGTAATTATAAATGTGTTTAATTAAAGCTGCTTTATATTCATGTCGCTATACCTCAAAATAACTCATTTTCCTACATAACCTCAAAGCGGTAAAATTTATTCAAAACTTTTACATTTCGTAACCCATAAAAAATTTTGACTCCATTTGACCTCTTTCAAATTTTAATAATAGATTAAATAATAATTAATGAGTTATTAGCACTATATCTCAAACTGCGATTTTTTGCGTTTTAGGAGTAATGCCTCTTTTTTTTAGGTAACCTCTGTATAAAAAAATCGATCTATTTGAAATATGGCGAAAATAATGTACAAAAAAGGAAAAATTGTATGCCGTTTTTTTAAATTCAGAATTAAATGTTGTGGTAAATAGCATTTCTAAAAAAGCAACTCCTATCGGACGTCCACGTTTGCCATTCAGTGGAAAATCAGAATTTGAAAAAAAAAGAAGCCGCAGACCTTGCAACTGAGAAATCTGATACTAATCTTCTCGATCGCGCAGCAGCAACATCAGCTCGTAAAAAAGGTGATGCCGATTTGGCTGCATTTCTGAAAAAAAAGTATGGAAATCCCAACAAGGCCATACAAAATTCAGAAAATTTGTAATCAAGGTCCCCAAAAGCCAATTCCCCTCTCTGCAGATGAGGTTTTAGCTTTCCTTCTAGAACACAATTTTTCAAAAGAGCAGTAAAATGCAATACGCCATGAAAACAAACCCGACCTCAGGGTATAAAAGCAAATGAGACCAAAGTTTCGTGGCAATCTATTTTAATGCATACGACTGAAAGAATTGTTGAGTTGCGGAGAATATGAATTTTTTAAGCTCGGAATTAATATTAAGCTGGATTTGATAGTAGCACTGGTCAAGCTCAATTTAAGCAAACATTTAAAGAGCCAAGTTCGTCAAATAGCTCTGATGCCTGATCTGTTTATCCTGTCAGTTCAAAATCAATTCCAGTAAATTTGAAATATATTGCTTTGAAACAGCAATATATAATAGAACAAATAATAGAAAATACTGCGCTTCCAATGGGTTTTATTGGAGAACAAGCAGCTGAATCGATAGATTGCATGACGCCCGCAGAAAAAACCGCACCAATAACCTGCTAGACATATTTAATAGAGCTGTCGATACTTCAGATCCATTAATTTCCACAACATTTTTAAATAGGCGCTTACAAAAACGGAAACGGAGCCGTCTTGGTGAAATTAATGAAAGTGAAGAGGACCTTTTTGATTTAAATTTACAAAATGAATTAGATTTAAGCAATTACTAAATGTTTAAGTATAATTAAAATAAATGAATGAATACACAGTATTGTGTTTGAATTAATGGTTGCAAAAGGGTTAATTTTTGGTCGTTAGTGGGTTAAATTAATTTTTTTAATAGATTTATTCTTACTTATGAAATTCTTACAGGTTTTGGTTTGAATAACATGATTTTGTAGTCGTTATTAATTTAGCACAGAAAAAGTGGTCATTTGACCTATAGTGGTTTGTGATGAATATTTCGATGTGTTATATATGGAATGACAATCTCTATGAAACGAAAAAAAAGTTTAAAAAAGGTCTCGGTCATTTATGACTATTTCAGCACAGACATTTCAAAATTAATTTCTGATAGGTTCGAGTTATTACTTCTAAATGTTATCTAGTCAGTTCCCAAAGTTAATTTGTCTGTATAAACATCGAAGCAAAACATCGAAGTAGTTTTTTATACCAATATTCAATGACAATATCTGTACTATTGATTGATATCACATGTGTGTCCGTAAGCAATAAAACTGAATATGCTTGGTAAACAAATTTTGATCACTGAATTTATCAATAACATTTAAATTGGATATAATAAAAAAATTACACTGTCCCACATCATTTTTGGAACAGAATATCGACCCTATAAATCTGAAAGGTCATGTTGAGTAGATCATTTTTGTGGAATAAACTTATAGTCAGTAGTGCGCGTTCACATATTGTTCAAGTTACAATAGAGCGTAAAAATACATTCAATTGCTTGATTTTGTTGGTGATATTTTATTTTTTACCCATACATGCACACAAATAAAATTTTTCTATTTGCCTACCAACGCTTATAGTCCAGCTGGTCTAAGCTTTTTTTACAGTGGGCGAAAATTTAAATTTTTTGAAATGAAAAAAAAATTGTAAATTAATGTCTGACAGAAATCTTATTGTCAGAGGAATTTTTTTGATTTTTTCGAAAAAGGGTCAAATTTACCCCTAAAGAGAAGAGCTGGAGGATTAAGATCTTCCACATAAATTATCACTATAAACATCCACAATGTAACTCTGAAAATAAGAATTCTCTCAGACACTAACTTACAAAATTTGTTTTATTTATGTTGCTCTCTTCGATCAAAAAATTAAAAAATTTAACCCACTGTAAAAAAAACTCTGACCAGCTGGACTATAAGTTTATTCTACAAAAATAATATACTGAACATGCCCTTGTAGAATTATATGGTCGCACAGTGGTCCAAATGCTCAATCTAGCCGGAAAAAAGTAATTTTTTTAAATGCTTCAAAAAAAATTTTTTTGTATGTATAATAGTACATAACGGCATATTTTGTTTTCTTTAAATAGCTACTCTAGTATTAATACATTGCTTCAAAAACAAGTAATTGCTTCTTTATTAAAAAATTAATATCTCAAGTGACATTTAACAGTGCAAGGGAAATTGTCGTCAAAAAATAAGAACAATTAAAAAAACATTTGTTGGTGTACTTAATATAACAAAGGTAGTAGTAAAAATTACTGGTTAAATTTTTCAGAAAATATGTTTTGTTTAGAAAAAAATGCAATTATATACATGTGTGTTTTAAATGTGAAATTTTTGTTCAATGTCCAAATACTATTAGAATTTCAAATGGTAATTTAACAGAGTTAAGCTTAAGTTTTTCTATTGTGGTCATCTATATAGACTTAGCTTTCTAATCTTTAAAAAATTAGCAGCCACTTTTTCCCTCAACGATTTTTATTTAATTTAGAGTTTAACATGTCCATTACAAGGTAAGAGCAGTATTTTTAAAGTTGGCGTGGCATTTCGCCCACTTCAAATTTTTTAATGAAAGGTAGTGTTCCTTCCACACATGCAGAAAGACGGTGTTAAAATTTCAGGAAAATCTGTCCAGCCGTTCCGCCGTCTATAGGTTTCAAACAAACCCACAAAGAAAAAATTTACATGCAAAAACACACATTCATGTTTTTTTTTTAGATTGTTTATATTGATGAAATCTATAAACGTATCAAGTTTCATGGCTTTTCAAGAGCGAGTTATGACTTTTTTCCGGCTAGATTGAACATATGGCCCACTGTGGGTCGCTAATCTTTTCCAATCAAAAATTCTCAATTTGTTGGACAGTGTTATTGAATCAAAGTTTAGGTTGTTGTAAACAATTCGGATTTTGGTTAAAAAAACATTTTTTTGGTGAACATTTTTTTTTTACCAGGACTACGGAAATTTATGAACTATTTGGTTTATTTATTTTTTTAGATATATTCTACGAATTATCATGCATCTACAATTTACTTTTATGTTATTTCAATTATTTAAGGACCAATTTTTCCCAATTTCAATATCAACCTAATCCGAAGCGATATGTTAAAGTATCAATGTATCATTCATGTTCGTAAGTATTTGGGGCTTCTCGAAAAGTTTACTTCATTTTATATCAACCTCGATATATATTATTTGCAACTTTATGAAATTGCCAAAGCACAGTGGGGCAGAATCAAAATTTTTTTAAATAAATCTGGCATTTCGGGATAAAATTTGACGTGGGCATGGCCAAGGAGTATTACAGTTTAAGTTATTAAAATGGGCCCTCCACATACCCCAGGGGCGGCGCTATGGGGGCTCAAATTAGGGTACCTTCGACATGTAAAATTTTTAAAATATATATGTTTGTTATTACACTCTTAAGGCCATATTCATAATCAGTTTTTTATACCCTTCACCTTCGTGAGAAGGGTATATATAAGTAAGTTTGTCATTCCGTTTGTAATTTCCACAATATAATTTGCCGACCATATAAAGTATATATATTCCGGATCCTTATAGATAGCGGAGTCGATTAAGCCATGTCCGTCTGTCTGTCTGTTGAAATCAATTTTTTGAAGACCCCAGATATCTTTGGGATCCAAATCTTCAATAATTCTGTCAGAACATGCTTTCGAGAAGTTTGCTATTTAAAATCAGCAAAAAACCAGGACAACCTCTATTTTTTACCTATTTTTTTACCTATATCTGGATTACTAAGTCGTTAATATAGACAATATGGATATCTAATGATAGATATTTCAAAGATCTTTGCAACGACGTATATAAGACCATAGTAAGTTGGACCTACAATGGGTCAAAATCGGGAAATTTTTAACCAGACTTTTTTTTCACCAAAAGTTTTTTCGCTAAATATTAAAAAAAAAATGTTTAAAAAATAAAAAAAATTTTACATAAAAAATTAAAAAATTCGAAAAAATGTTTTTTCCAAAAATTGAAAAATACAACTGGCAAAAAATAAATTTTGTTTACCTAAAAATATTTAAAATTTTTATTTTGAAGTATAGTTGGGTGAAGGGTATATAAGATTCGGCCTAGCCGAATATATCTCTCTTGTTTAATTTATCACAGGTTTATAAAACAGATTTTGTATGGAAATTTTGTTTTATAAACCTTTTATAAATTTAAAAATTGATTATGAATATTGGGGTTAAAGAGTATAAAAATTGGTGATTTATAATTTACTAATTTAATAATTTCAAACATTTTTATTAACTTCTTCTACCACCCCACGTTTAATAAAGTTTATTAAAACATCGCCACAAACGATAAGAAAACACTTTGTGTGTTTATTGTTAAGCATTTCTGGTACTCGTATCTCTTACCCGAAAAATTAACAAGACCCGTTAACTTTGTCTACCTACTCCTCTACTACTGGCTCTTTCACAAAAGTTTATGACACATTTTGTAGCCGCCTTATGAACGCCAATATTACACCAACAGCGACAACAACAGACAACTAAAAGGAATAATCGATTCTTTATTATCGTGATTGTTTTGTTGTTTTGGCAATAAAAAGACATTAAAAATTTCAAACATAAAGAAAAAGTTCAAGGTACCTACAATACTTATGCCCCACCAGAAAGGAGTGGGTTTACAAATGAGGCAGTGAGTGAACACAAATTATAAGAAACGCTTAAATGATTATAAAAAGTTTGATTATTATAATGGGTCAATAGGTTAATAAGAGGAATATTAAGTTAGGGGTTAAATTTGTTTAACCGAAAGAAGTTTTGTGTTGTACAAGTTGAATGAAAGTTTTTTTTTTTTTCATTTCACTTAACGGTTTTCCAATAATTAGCATTATTAATGCAATAATTCATGAATGCACTGAAAAAACTATAAGCTCGCAAAAAAAAAAAAAAAAAACTTATTAATACTCATAATTATGAAAACTAATGCACAAGTAGAGTAGATCAAAATGGTACTTAATATTGGCTTTGTATAATGAAATCATTATCGAGGAATGGAGCAAGGTTGGTTACGAGTGTTTTAGTTAATGCTTCACTTGATTGATGCCACTACATTTATAATTAATATCTGCAATAACTTGCATTCAAACTTGCAACATTTAATGGTGTTAATCTATCGATTATGGGATGAATATACTGCAATAACTTATAGAGGATGTACTTAGTTGTACAAAGTGGAAAATTAATTAGAAATTATGTTGGTATTAAATGCAAATATGGTCAGTAATGCAAATAAACGGGTTATAGTTGATCAAGCTCATAATTGATATAGTTTTGAAAATAAACAAGTAATATGTATTTAAAAAAACAAGTGAGAATGTGTAGTACCCTACACTGAGTATATGAGCAATTCTATTAAAATTTCAATAATTTTTTTCGTGAGTGATTTTCAGAAGTTGGCCTTATATAGGAGCTATGACTAATTATGAACCAATCGTTCTGATATTATGTAGCGTGATATCCTTCTATATGAAAATTATTTTTGTTAAATTTTAATTGGATGCCAACATTTTTATTATAATTAATGCTCGTTAAAGAGATTTTCGGAAGTGGTCGTTATATGGAAACAATGACCAATTATGAACACATCGCCATCTTATATGTCGTGTGATTTATGTCCATATGAAACTTATTTCTGTTTAATTTTAAGTGGATACCAACATTTTTAAGAGATTTAAGTATGCTCGTTAAAGTGATTTTCGGAAGTGGGCATTATAAGGAAGTTCGGTTGTCGTATGACCCTGAATGAGCTTTATTGTCAAGTTATTTTAACCCTCTAATGAATAAGCATGCCTCAAGGCATTCATCGCAAAAACACGGTATTGCTGATACTGTTGCATTAAATTTTTGTGACGAGGTGAGATCAACGATATAAAACCTTTATAGAATAATAAAATACATTCCATTGATTTAATGTAAACCAAAAAATGATAAACAAATAATACACAATAGCATTCCTAGCAGTTAGTACATTTTAAATTAAACCAGGAATTAATTCATAATAACTTAAAACAGCTTCATAAGTCATAAATACGAAAAAATTCCAAAAAAAAAAAAATATTCTTAAACGTTTAATAGTGTTATAAGTTCGTTATAAACCATTCATAAATTTGAAATATTCATTGTAGCTTCAACACTACTTTAAACCTACTTTAAGGTATTCTTTTTACATTTTATCTTGAAAAAGGGAATTTACTATTGCAATTGATAAACGTAACTTTAACTCCGCTGGGGAATATGTTCCACCAACTATAATAATATATGATTTTGTTTTGTGAGCTACATGAGGTTGACAATTGAGTTTGATTGCGATTTTTGAAATTTTCTTTTAACCTGTAACGCCATGTAATAATAAAATGTGTAAACATTGTGGAAGAAGATCCACACAATCGAATATACCCATTCCGGAATTTTAATTATGTGTTTTCTTATAAAAATTCATTTAATTTTGTTAAAAATTAACAAAATGACAATCAAAATAAATTAATAAAATAAATCATAAAACAGTGATGTTTATTTTATCACAGAATATTCGTCATTCGAATACTTTTAATTATAATTGAAATAAAATATATAAAAACGTTTGTATATTAATACATTTTAGCTTAATATAAATTTACTAGAATCAGATATACGTTTTTATACCCTTCACCATCGTGAGAAGGGTGTATATAAGTTTGTCATTCCGTTTGTAATTTCCACAGTTTAGTTTTCCGACCCTACAAAGTATATATATTCTGGATCCTTATAGATAGCGGAGTCGATTTAGCCATGTCCGTCTGTCTGTTGAAATCAATTTTCTGAAGACCCCAGATATGGTCGGGATCCAAATCTTCAATAATTCTGTCAGACATGCTTTCGAAAAGTTTCCTATTTCAAATCAGCAAAATCCGTCCATAAATAACTGAGATATGAGCAAAAACCCGAGACAACCTTTATTTTTGGCCTATTTTTGCTCTATATCTCGGTTACTAAGTTAAAAATATAAACAATATGGATATCTAACGATAGATATTTCAAGGTATATAAGGCTATATATAGTAAGTTGGACCTACAATGGGTCAAAATCGGGAAAAATATTTTTTAACCCTAATTTTTTTTTACTAAAAACATTTTTTGTCATCAATTTTTTTTACTAATAAACTAAAAAAAATAAATTTTTATATTAGAAAAGTTTTTTTTTTTTAAATTGGAAAAAACTTTTAAAAAATAATTTTGAAAAAAAAAAAAAATTAATTTTATTTGGTGTAAGATTCGGCACAGCCGAATATAGCTCTTTTACTTGTTTCTCTAAAAATTAGTTTTTATCTTCAAAAATATATTATGTATTACTAAAAACAAACAATGAAAAAAGAGAATTAACGTATAGTTTATCCAACTGCAAGCAACATTAACAACGAAAAAGGGGAAATAACTGAGAAGCATTGCCAGCTTATGCTATGTTCACACACTTTTCAAACGCGTTTAAGCAAAATTTTGATTAAGTTAATCAAAGCCGTTCACATTACATTTGAGATGATAACATTAAAAATGGAAATTAATGCTTTAATAAAGTTATCGGCAGATTATTTAAACTTATTAATGATGGAATTGTGAACATTGATGTATTTTTTAAAGTTGTTTATGAAAAATATTATTTTAAAAACGATGCAAAGAAACATACTTCGCACACCCAGAAAATATTTTGTTGGCTATGCTACAAGATGATGCGTCAAAAATAAGGGAATTGGCTCTTCGAAGAGCGTTAGAAGCAAGAAAAAGAACTACCACAACGAAAGTTCGCGAGTTCTGTCTTGCAGAGCTTCAAGTAAATTCTACAAATTATCGATGATTATGAAATATACTAATGCAGAAATTTCAATGTTTATCGGTGCGAGAAACAATTTTCTTGAATTTGAAAACTTCTTGTCATTCTTAAGCAGTAGTAAGGTGTGTCAAGCTCGTCACTGAAGTTTTAATTTCTGTCTGTTGGTCAGAAGCAAGATATGGTTTCATTTGCTCCAGAATAAAAGCTAGCGAGATAAACCATTGTATGAGACCAAATCTCAGGTTTTGTTAACAAAACTAATTATTTTTTTTAATAACACTTATTTATATTAAATGTATTTTATGTGAACAAATAAAAGACAGAAACAATTTGAATTAACTTTATATTAAACTATTTTATTCCAAATTACTTTTATTTTAATGAATGGTCTAAAGAGTTCAAAAAATTAAAGTCCTTTGCGCCACTTCAAGAACTTGTCATAGGAAACTAAAATATTTTTTCAGTATGTTTAAGGCTATAGAGCATCGATTTATAGTATAGGAGAAACAAAAAATATTTCGCTCTACCCTATCAAATATATATAAAATAAAATACACTTTTTGGTAATTTGTTACTATTATCGATCACAAAATCAGATGCGATAAAACGAATTCTGAAGTTGTGTTTTTACTCGAACTAAAAACGGAAATAGATTAAAATCAAATTCGATTTTAAAACTAGCGAAAGAATATCGTTAGTTTTCCTTTTAAAATATTATATTTTCTTCCCAAATATCGAAACAAACTTAGAATTGTAAGGAATAAAGAGACTCTTATGATATCGTATATATTTTTAGTTTGTCAAGTTATTTTTTCAAAATCAAACTTTCCCGAATGTCAAGATAGATCACAAATAGAATCTGACACACCTATATGGGAGCTATGGTCAATTTTAGATTGTTCCTCAAGAAGGAGGAATTAATATGGATGCCGATATAAATACGACATTTATAACAAACAAATCATATTTTGACAGGTCATTTGTATGAGGACTAGGTGAAATAATAGATCGATTTCTGCCAGTTTCAATCTCTTCATCCTTCAGCCGTTAGCTATACTTTAAGGTGGGTTTTGGATTAATATTTTTGGCGTTACATACATCAGCACAAACGCAATATACCATCCTAACTATGGTAGTGTATGTTGTAATAACTTTAATAGGTGAACTGGAAGATGCTCTTAGTGAAAATATTATTAGCAACATGTATTATGTTTAGACCTATATTTTAATCCCATGTTTGGCACAACTATAATATGATTATCAAAAATGGACCTTCGAATTGATTCAAATCGGATACAATTTTATTGGTTAGTATATACACAAACTATTGTCATGTCAATCATTTACAGTTTCACTTCACTTTTCGTATGTTATTTCTATAATTTTGATTTGCAAGCCTTATAAAGTATATGTGTATTTTAAAGTTAACTTTTCAAAGGTCCTAAATAACGTATGAGCTTAAATGTTACATCAATACATCGGGTTAGATCCTTATCAAAAAAAAAACAAAATCAAGTTTTTTAATCCAAAAAAATAAACGTGAAGCTGATATTGTTCCGAAATGAGTGATAAAATGAAGAGTCTTTCAATAGGACTGCCGAACTTTGTCCATTGATAGCGGTCATACTGTTGAAGCTACATCTGTCGAATTGGCTTTCATTTAGTTAGTTTGTTTTGTCAAACCACCATGGCCAGATCTAGCGTCAAACAACACATGCAAATGATAAAATTGTTTTGTCTTTTCGGACAATGTTCCGCTCGCTTATTTTACGGTGAGCTCCATTTTGGGAGAATCTAATCCACATGAGATTCAAGAGTGGCCAATGCATCCCGAAAAAGTCACTGCTTGGAGTTGATTTTTGGCCGGAGGCGTCATCGGTCCATATTTCTTGGAGAACGACATTGGCAAAGCATTCACCGTCAACGGCGTGCGCTATATGATCACCAACTTCTTTTGGCATGAATTGGATGATATGGATACCAAAGACATGTGATTTCAACCTGACGTTGCTACGTGCCACACAGTTCATGCCACATTGGACATTATGCACGAGCGGTATGTGGGCCCTCAAAGCCAACATAATCTATTTTATCGGTCAAACTAAGTCTGATCTATGCGTCAGAGTCATTATAAATGAGACATTTCGAATGCGATACTGGGGCGGACATTTACACAATGTTTTATTATGCATACATATTGACAATGATAGTAATTTCAAACAAGTACAAATTTTCGATGTTATACCGCACTCACTTAGTTTTATTTAAATTAAAATATAGGAAGCGCTATTCAGGCTATTCTCTTTAGGTTTACTCCAACAACACAGTGGTTTAGAAACTTTTTTTTTTGGAAATAATTCGGTATCTCGGGAACTATTGGAGATATTATTACAAAATTTCACATGGTTAGAGCTGAGGTGTTTTTGAGTTGAATTACATTTGTTCAGCTTCCTAGGGGTAATACGGGCTAGTTTGTGCCCCCTCAAAGTTGGTCACCTCGGGTCTCAAAATTTTTAAAAAAATCCCCAAAAATACGCTTACATGTGTAGGTTATCTCCTTCAGTTGAAGAGATATTTAGGTTTGTTTATTTTTTTTTTTTAATTTTGATCGATTTTTTTTTTGTTTTTTAGATATGGCGGCCCTACGGAGGGTCGAATTTTTTTTTCAAAATATTAGCTATATTGGCAATAAAATTCTAAATAAAATAAAAAAAAACTTGGTAACAGTTATCTCGTCCATGTAAAAAGTTACACGCATCCAAAGTTGGAACATGTAAAATGGGCCTAATTTTTTACGATTTTTCCTAAAAAAGTCCCTATATTTTTTCTTTTGTAGAAACAAATTTTCTTTGGGACTATATACAATTTTTATATGTTCCGGAAAGAAAACTTAATGCAAAAGCATACAAAGTAAAATTGGGCTCACTTAAGCGGACACAGTATCCCCCAGACCTATCCAAACTTGGACAATTTAAAAAAAAATATTTAGGTTTCAGTAAAAAATTCTAAAAAGGCAAAGCACCGATCCTCGAAAAAGTTCCGTATTTGTATAACCCTATATGTTGTTTAAATACTTAGAAAGTTGTTTTACTATCACACGGTAAATAGCGTCACAGTAGGCACTTTTCTAAAAAAACTCAGTTTTTGGAACACATTTTCCCCGTTTTAGGAATTTCGGTATTTGAAAATAAAAAATGTCAAAAATTATAATGTCATTAATTTAAGGACATTTGGATCTAAATTAGTTCCCAATTTTGTTATGATATCTTTAACCGTTAAAATTTTACATTAAATCAAATTTTATATTTTTCTTTATGGAAAATCACCATATTATAATTTTTTAAGTTTTTATGCTAAATGACGTCCCAAGAATGTATAAAATTATTTAATTTTACTAAAATATCAATCCTCAAGTCCTAAGGTTTTTACCAATATCAAATACTTATATAAAAAGTCTTTATTTACTCTTCAGAAGTTCCACAAACCTTGCCCCTTTCGAAAAATTTGTACGTTTTTTCATATATAGCGTGCAAAATGTGTTACACCAAACTTTCTGTTAAGTCAGTGTGTGTTGGAATTCAGAATTAACATTTGATATGTTAGTAACATTTTGCATGAAATATATGAAAAAATGTAAAAATTTTCCGAAGGGGGTAAGGTTTGTGGAGCTTCTGAGTAGTAGATATATGCTTTTTATATAAGTATTTGATATTGGTAGAAACCTTAGGACTTGAGGATTGATATTTTAGTAAAATTAAATAATTTTATACATTCTTGGGACGTCATTTAGCATAAAAACTTAAAAAATTATAATATGGTGATTTTCCATAAAGAAAAATATAAAATTTGATTTAATGTAAAATTTTAACGGTTAAAGATATCATAACAAAATTGGGAACTAATTTAGATCCAAATGTCCTTAAATTAATGACATTATAATTTTTGACATTTTTTATTTTCAAATACCAAAATTCCTAAAACGGGGAGAATGTGTTCCAAAAACTGAGTTTTTTTAGAAAAGTGCCTACTGTGACGCTATTTACCGTGTGATAGTAAAACAACTTTCTAAGTATTTAAACAACATATAGGGTTATACAAATACGGAACTTTTTCGAGGATAGGTGCTTTGCCTTTTTAGAATTTTTTACTGAAACCTAAATATTTTTTTTTAAATTGTCCAAGTTTGGATAGGTCTGGGGGATACTGTGTCCGCTTAAGTGAGCCCAATTTTACTTTGCATGCTTTTGCATTAAGTTTTCTTTCCGGAACATATAAAAATTGTATATAGTCCCAAAGAAAATTTGTTTCTACAAAAGAAAAAATATAGGGACTTTTTTAGGAAAAATCGTAAAAAAATTAGGCCCATTTTACATGTTCCAACTTTGGATGCGTGTAACTTTTTACATGGACGAGATAACTGTTACCAAGTTTTTTTTATTTTATTTAGAATTTTATTGCCAATATAGCTAATATTTTGAAAAAAAAATTCGACCCTCCGTAGGGCCGCCATATCTAAAAAACAAAAAAAAAATCGATCAAAATTAAAAAAAAAAAAATAAACAAACCTAAATATCTCTTCAACTGAAGGAGATAACCTACACATGTAAGCGTATTTTTTGTAGATCTTCTCAAGGACTATTTATATTTTAAATTTCAGCTCATTCGGATCATAAATGAATTTTTGGGGATTTTTTTAAAAATTTTGAGACCCGAGGTGACCAACTTTGAGGGGGCACAAACTAGTCCGTATTACCCCTAGGAAGCTGAACAAATGTAATTCAACTCAAAAACACCTCAGCTCTAACCATGTGAAATTTTGTAATAATATCTCCAATAGTTCCCGAGATACCGAATTATTTCCAAAAAAAAAAGTTTCTAAACCACTGTGCAACAGTATGCAGCCAATGAAATTTCATAGGAGAATATTTTATTTTCATTACTGCAACAATGACAACATTACAAAAAAATTTTAAAAAATGTTTTTTTTATAATTCTTTTGATTGGAATTTCAAGCGTTATTTTTCAACACAATTAAATTGTGTTTCCTTTTCCTCAACTTTCGCTCCATATGAGAAAGCTTTGTATTGGTTTATTACTAAGGAACTATTTGCTATTTGACGTTGAAACATCTTACAATTTACCCATTAAATCATTTGTACTCGTATTTGATGCTCCAATTACAACTCATTACTATTTTACTGAAATTCATCATACATTCATCCATACATCATATTACTTATATACACACATCCGCACCTTTATGCACACTTTAATTAGACATTTCGAAAAGCACTACAGGAAGAAACAAAATAATTGTGGCTGCAACAATTCGTGAGGAATTGTACGTACAAGAGAGGTTGTTTCTTTGATTGGTATAATGTTGGTTGGTTTTATACCTTTTTACAGAATCCTACCACAATTGAGATTAAACAAAATAAGAGTGCGAGTGAAAATAAAAGAAAGTTAAGGGAATCAGAGCGGAAAATAATCACAATAAGAGCATGTAGTTACAGGAGCGTTGCCAATATAGAGATTTTTTAAAAACCAAAAGTTGTATTTAGGTTAATTTGTGCTTTTGTTAAAAAAGCGCCAGATTTGAGGATTTCATTTGAACAGTCTCCTAGGTTTGATGGAATTTATGCGACAATGATGCAATGAACATTGAACTTAATTAACTGCATATAATTCTACCATTAAATCTCTATACAGTTAGCATTGGGCATTCAGATTTAAAAGCAAATTGGCTCAGGATTGAGAAAATTCAATACATCGACCGATTAGTCTACCTTCCTTTTACACTAGATGGAATAACTGATGACTATTTCAGAAACTTAAAAAAGTGATGTCTACTCCTAATCAACATGACCACATCGAAGACAAATTGGTGGAGACAGCACTTGATGCATCATGAAGAATATTCACTGCCACGTTTCAAGGCTAACAACATTAAGCCTTAAGCAATTGAAAAATCACTGAGTAGTTCTAGTAGTTATCAAATACCGAACGAATGGATTATAAAATTATTATTACAAGGACAATGTTATGCTTAAATGTGTCATTGACGGAATTGGAACTAGGGGATAGAAGGAGGCGTAATATCGCAAATGAAATCTACTTGGATATAAACACGCTAGAATGGGAGTTGTATTATATGTGATGATTTCTACCGAATGAGCTCTCAAACCATTAACTAGCTGGATCATTAGATCTGGCCTTGGTGTAAATCTTCAGAAACGGAGGAAGGAACGAATGGAGAACTTCAGGATCCAAAACTTTGCAAAGTCTTTAATGCTGTAAAAACGAGAAAAGTTCCTAGATTAAGATTGTAAACATCATGCGGTCACGTATTCCTGTCTGGCATTAATTGGTACAACGTGGAGATTTAAACCACAAATAACTTATTGGATATGTGTGGATAAAAGTAATAAGGGACTAGTGAATAGATTAGGTGAGTTGAGTATTAAACCGCCGAGACAAAATGCAAATGGACAATATGCTTTTTTACATCAAAGAATATGTATGTCGATATCAAAATATTAATAGATAGTGAGACTGACATAAAGGTACTTGGTAATAGAAATTTCAGTTAGCCGATGTTGCAGAGAGGGACGATTATTAAACGAACATCAGGTATTTAAACTGTACTGGTTACCAGAATACAACAACATTATAGTTAATGAAACTGCTACTAAATTCTGCAGACTAAGTTGCGAGGATATATCAAACTTGACTTTATATAAGTACAAGACGATAACGGATAAATTCAGATTCGATACAGAAAGATTGTGGAATAATTCTTCGAGATGTAAACATACAAAATCTTTGTGAGAATCTGTGGACAAGAGAATATTGATGACAATACTAGGCTATATTTTATATATATATATATTTTAAAGCTAGCCAAAATATATGTACCTATGAAAACATTCATTGTATTTTCCTCTTTTAACTAAACCTAACCCAACTAAAATATTCAGCCGAATTCAGCTCGTTGGGTGGCTATCTCGGTACGTTTTGTTAATAAAGAGTTGGCATCACTCAGTTTCAGTATGATTTGCTGAGAAAGTGTGTGTTTGTGTTTGTAAGTATATGTTACAAAAGTTTCATTAAAAGGAAAAGCTAATTTGTGGGATACGCAAGAAATCATTTTTACTTGTAAAAGGTCTTTATTAAAAGATTAAATTTATAGGTGAATGACTACAAATTGTTTCGGGGGTAATTAAGTTGTGGGTGGGTGTTTACTACAGAACAATTATTTGAATCAACTACCCTAGAAACTGAAATTGGTTAAATGGAATTATACATTGCAAAAACTATTATTCTTAGGAAAAATTATATTATCCTTAAAACAGTAAACTGTTGCTATATTAAAATAAGTGTGTTATGTACAAAACAAATTTCACATTGCTAGAGGATAATGTATATTTCGGATGAGGGTCTAGTATAGGATCTATGTATAATTATGGATCGATAGTCGCAAAACCTCCACTTTCTATAGTGCAGTACAAAATAAACGTTTAAAGTGATTACACAATAGGTTACTTAGAGAATCTAAATTGCCAATTGACTTATATAAACTGTATGAGAATTATATCAACTCAATTTGTACAAAACCAGTTTTGTACGCATAACTCACAAAACGCCTAAAGTAGCTATATTACTTAGAAACACTTAAGTTACTATTGACTTCATGCTAGATGACCTAAAATTAAGTCCGGCGATGCTTGTGTACATGAGAGTTGTTGATGTTGAATTTAAAACTGATTATGATATTTATAAGAGATTTATGTATATTTAAGTGATTTCTGGAATTCGAATTAATATGGAGGCTATAATCATTATTATGGAGGTCATTAATATGGAGGCTATAGTCACAAAATCCAGCAGTGTAAAATTTTCCTTCGAAATCCAAATTAATAAGATATTTATGTAGGTTATTGTGTTTTTCGGAAGTGGTCATTATATGGGAGGTACGGAAGTGGTTTTTTTTAACCTCAACCTAACAATATTTGTAAGAGATTTATGTGTATCGAAGGGATTGTAGGATGTTGACTATATATGGGGGCTAGGGTCAAATCGGCCCATGATCCAAACAAAACAGAACTTATGTTTCCTGAATTTTGTATGGATAGGCATTTATGTACCATAGAGCATTAAAAATTTGTATGGGGACTGGGACAAATAATAAACTGATTCTTGCCATTTTCAACACAGATTGTATTTTTATTAAAAGAACGATGTATATACAATTTCATGATACTATCTGCAATATATTAAAGAAAAAAGCAAAATATTTTTGAAAAATATCAGCTGTCTTACATTTTGGCCCATAATTACAACCTGACCGATTTTTCACATTTTCAACACCAAACAATATCGAGGAAAATTTCATCTCCATATGTCCTTTCCTCAAGGCCATATTGTGGAAAAAACAGGCAGAAGAACGGACATAACTGGATCGTCTTAGAATTTTACGAGGACCCAGGATCATATTTGGCCCTAGGGCTTGATTCTGAATAAATAAAATGAAAATATACGATTCTCCGACCAATATTTCGTTATGTTACAAACGGAATGACAATATAATCAATATAACCTCCATCTGTTTGATGATGGTATAAAGATTATTAGTATTTTCTTACTCAATGAACTCCAACAAAAAAAAAATTTCAACATGAGATCCCCTGCATATTTTGTTTGTTTACTTTTGTTTCATTGTGTTATGGATCGATCGTCATAAAATTTGGTAGCATGACTTCCGTTTGAGATTTCAGAGATTTATGCTCATTAATGAAATTTTCAAGAGTGGTAAATTATAGAAATTTGGTAGCTTATATAAAACGTATTTGTGATGAATTTTTTTTTTTTGATATCTATATAGTTATAATATTTATAAGAGCTTAAGTATTTTCAGATAGGGTAGTTGTATAGGGGCTAATAGAAATAATGGACCGATTCTAACCATATTAAATACGCTTTATACTTGAGGCAATACAAATTTTGTCGAATTATTTTTGAAATTCAGACCAATTGTTTGATTACAAGGTTTATATGGACGGACATCGCCCATTGGTTGAGATTCATAGAACGAGCGGCTAAAAATAGAAAAAGTTGTCGAAGGACAACAAAACATGGCACATAGTCATTTTTTGTTTGAGTTAAGAAAAAAATGGAAAAATCAAAATGATCCGCCCACTTTTACGCCCACCTCCCATACAAAGTGAAAATAAAATTTTGACCTTCTTCATTGTTTTTTCGTACATAGCTTTTTGAAACACTCAGAATCGTTTGTTTGGATCTTGAAAAATATCCGCCCACTTCCCATACAACTTGTATTGAAAAAGTGGCATAACTCCCTTGATTTTTAATGTATCAACTAAATTTACACAAAAAATAAATATTATAATTGTAGAATGGGCTCCTGAAAATATATACCTAATTCGCCCATCTCCCATAGAAAAAACAAATAAAAAATAGATGAATATGTAGTTGAAGTATAGTCTTTTAATAATTTTTTAACATTATTATCGTACTCCAATTTTTTGATTTGCAGCTTTGAGCGAAATCTGCATTACTTCTCTATCTTTGCTAATGATGTAATCTATACGCTCTATAGTCTTTATTCCTCGCTTGCTGAGCTTCTTCGTACAGCATACCTGATACAAAAAATCAATTAAAATGTAAAAAAATTAAATCATTGAATAAGGGCCTTTTGATAGAGACATACCCATTGGCAGAATAGCTTAGAGATCAAAAAACAATATGAAATATTTATGAAATTTGTTAGTGTTGATCGCTACATTACAATTTATTGCTACAAAAATAATTTTAAATCTATGTATTAATTCTTCTTTTATGCCAATTACGTCTGCAGTTTTGGCTGGATTTTCGAAAAACATTCTTGCCGCATTGCCATCGTTTGTTGTGCCCATACCTTGCTTCATTGCGTCCACATTTATTTATCTCTTCTGAATTTCAGTTTTTTTTTTTTTGATAACACAGAATGACTAGTATGTATATTACATTATGTAATTATTTTAAACAGTAAAGAATTATGGCAACAACAATATGCATGAACGAAAATTCATGTTTTGTTACTTTATCAATTTATAGTTTTAACTCAGCTTTTAGCAGAGACTTCAAGCTGTAATTTGACATCTTTCGTTAAACAGCGCTCCACAGCGCTAAAAAGGTGCAGTCAACTGAAGTTGATGAACATTGAAATTTAGACGTTGTTTATATTTTGTTCTACGAAATTTTTTATATGCCACTTTTATCAACTTTTCTTAATGCAAATCTCATCTATGACAATTGTCATTTACGAAAATATACAACAAAGTCAAATGGTAAGTTTACTGTGATTGTACCAAATGGTTGAATATACAGTAAACTTGCATGCCTTTTTAAACAAGCGAATATATATGAATTTCGAGCGTGTCTGTCCAAACAAATAATAAATATATCAGCCTATTATTACGGAATCATAATATTCAGATATCTGACAGCAAAATACCAAAAAATTATCAAAATCGGCGAACATGAAACAAATTTATTTCGGACACTCTTCAACCTATTTGCATTGCTTTATCGACTCAGAAGGTGGTGCTGAAGACATTGGTATACTTTAAGGTTGGTTGTTGGGACAATTTTTTTGCACGTTACAAACATCAGCCCTAACCCAATATACCCTCTCTACTCTGGTGGTGTAGGGTATAATCATTGGTTATCTTTGGTTTAAAACATATCTTGTTTAAATAATTCGTTTTTGGTTTCTTCTAAGATTTTTTTAATTGGTTGGAGCCAGTAGCTGTAAAGTATTCAGATCAGATCATTAATGACTATTATACCCTCCACCACCACAAGTGGTGAAAGAGGGTATATATACGTTTGTCATTCCGTGTGTAACATTGAGAAATATTCAACTGAGACCCAACAAAGTATATATATTATTGATCCTTATGAAATTCTAAGTCGATTGAGCAATGTCCGTCTGTCTGTCCGTCTGTCCGTCTGTCTGTCTGTCTGTGTAAAACACTCTCACGCCCAAAATACATAACCAAAATTAATGAAATATATACCAAAATGTTTATAATTTTTCTAAGCAGTTTGGTATTGAAAATCAGCAAAATCGAGTTGGTAGAACCAGGGTTATGGATTAAAATGTAAGACAACCTCCAAAAATTTAGATCATTTTCACATGCTTTTTTCTGATTTTTGGTAAATCCATTCCAGAGAATACCATGAAATTTTGCACATATTATTTAAATGATAAAAGGACAAATTCTTTTGAAAATGGAAAGAATCGGTCCATAGTTTCGCGCAGCCCCCATACAAATTTCTTCCCGAAATATGGTGCTATGGTATGTAAATGCCCATAGAATTGCAGTATCCATACAAAATTAAGCACAACTAAGTTTCGTGAAAACAGAAATTGCGACACCAATTTTTTTTTGGATCGGGCACTATTTGACCCTAGCTCCCATATAAAGTTTACTTCCGAAAATCATTTAAATACACTTAAATATCTTATATATATCGGTATCAGGTTGAAATTCAACTTGAATAATTCCCATGCACATGAAAATCGCTGTAGGGAATTTCATGAAGATCGGCTCATAATTGGTTATAGCTCCCATATAAGGACCACTTCTAAAAACCACATTAATTTTCATAAATATCTGAAAAATATCGTTATCGAAATAAAATTTTACACAGATCGGTAGTATTAATTCACAAATGATACTACTAGATTGTGTGAATATCGGTTCATATTTGACCATAGCTCCCATATAAGGTCCATTTCCGAAAATTACTTAAATACTAATAACTCTTTTATAAAAGCTTCTATCTAGTTTAAATTTCAAACAAATATTTCCATTATATACGAAAATCGATGTGTTGAAATTTATGAAGATCGGCCGCTAATTGGTCATAGCTCCCATATAAGGACCACTTCCGAAAAACACGTTAACCGCTGTAAATATTTTAAATATATGGATATCGAACTAAAATTGTATACCGATCAATATATTGTATCCAAAAATTATACTACTGGGTTTTGTGAATATCGGTCCATATTTGACCATAGCACCCAT
The DNA here is from genome assembly GCA_942486065.2 of Calliphora vomitoria. NCBI lineage: Eukaryota > Metazoa > Arthropoda > Insecta > Diptera > Calliphoridae > Calliphora > Calliphora vomitoria. The sequence goes on along the minus strand of OW818030.2, from coordinate 45,176,739 downwards.
ATTAGCTCCATTTCCGATAATCACAATAATACCCATAAAATTCTTATAAATAATGTTATGGACAAAACTATCAAGCAAAATAGGCATCAAATACATAGAAATCGCTTTAAAAAATTTAATTATATCTTCCAAATAAGTCGCACATCCGAAAAATACATTAACGCATATATACACTCATATCGGTAAAAAATGTAACAGATATAAGTTTCAAGTTGATTTGGTGACTATGGGTTCTTGATTATATTTAGAAGGCTCACATCCGGAAAATTCATTAGAACAGAACAAAAATATACTTTTGAAGTTTTACTAAATATATTTGTTTACCCTTTTTTAAACTCTTTTAATTCACTTGTGGTGAATAATAAAAATGTTCAGCCAATCGGTAATGTTAACCAATTATTAAGTATATAAATTGTTAAATAGTACATTTTATTCCTATTATAAAAGTATAGACTCTGATGGAAACGGTAGGAATATGTAGTTATTTCAATTATAAATTGCTGAAGTAGATAACATTTTTATACATTTGAAATAAAATATCTTCTGCGTAAACTAGTTTTTCTAACAATATATAAAATACTACTATACAACTATGTTTTAAATAAACTTTTATTTTGTTTAAAAAAAGTGTTTTTATTGAATAAAGTACATAATTTGTATATAGTCCAAAATGTGTATTATATCATGATTCATATATAATCCATAAAGTGGCTTAAAAAGAAATTCGGTTATAGTCCTAATTCGCTCATAGTCCACAAAAATTGTGCAACTGTATTTGTAGACTATAAGCGAAAACTACTGTATTACATTACCATTCTACCATTCTTCATAATCGGAGCTAAGTCCCAATAACAAACACTGAATATGGATATTAGAGTGTTTATAGCAATGTAATTTCTATAATTTTCATCTAATTTAGGTGGAGGGTATTTAAGATTCGGCATAGCCGAATATAGCACTCTAACTTGTTTTTTTCTTTAATTAATGATCAAAGAATAAGTTTAAAATTTTACATGTCACAAGTATTATGGATGAGTATAGTTCTTTATCAAACTAAACTAAGATCTATATAGTAAGATAATTTCAAATTCAAGTGCTTAATTACATTTACTTCTATTTATTCTGTTTAATTTCCATCATTTGTAATCTCAAACATTCCCAAGCAGTTGCAAGTTCATTAATTTAATTTTTTCTTTGTCTAGCAAAACATATTTATAATTTCACCATAGCCATAAAGGTGGCGTCTTTCGAATATACTCGTATGTATCGTCGTGAACCATTATTGAAAAGTTTGTCTCTCGCCTAATGTGCGACGAATACGAATATGAAAATTATTCAAAACAAATATTTGATTTATTGCCAGCCCCAGGTATTTACAAATTTATAAAATGTTGCAGACAACCTGTGGCTACACACTCGTGCAAACAATCATTCATTCATTAATACACTAAACTAACGAGTGATCAGCAAATAACAAATGATCATTATTCTACCTTTTTTTTTCTTCTTATTTTCTACGTACATACAAAATATTTATCGTTGTGTCTATGGAAAGATTCAAATACGATTATAAGTATGTAAATACTGATAGTAGTGCTAGTAAAAGATACATTTATCACAGTTACCTGTGGCGTTCAACATAATTCTTTAGGCTAAAATAAAAAAATAATCAACAAAAAAAATCTAGGAAAACACAAGCAAAACTAGTTACATAATTCAAAACGGAGTAACTTGTGTGTTCATAAATTAGAAAAAATCATAAATTCCGTTAAACAGTTAGAAAATGTTGGGTCTTTTTTAAATTATTGATAAATTGTTAATGATTTTTGTTCATTACACTAGTATTTCTAATATGAGTTATAGGTACATACATTTTGTCTTATACTAGGAAATGCATATATGTATCAGTGATGCCGTTTGGTTACATTTGTTACATTTTTCGTAACTTTTCGACCCTCTACGTAACATGTATAATTTTCCTTTTTTGGACCTTATTTTCGTAACTTTTCAGCCCTGAAAAAGTAGAGTACAAATTTTTAGTACTTTAAATGCATATCATGCCACGAATGTTTCTATTAAAAAATAGTGTGACTTATTTGTAATTTATTACCACCTAAGTCTATATCATTTTGAGACAAACTCTGGAAAGATCTAAGTAATCCAATATTGTGCATTTGGAATATATCGTCAGATAAAAAAATTGTATTGCTGGATCACATAACTCTGTTTTTAGACACTTGAAGAAGTCTGTTGAAAATATCGTATGTCATTAATGTAGCTGACATTTCATACACCTAGTAGTCATGCTAAAATTTAGAAAAATTCAATTGAGGACATGATGGGAAATAGCGCGGTATATTTTTGTTGAATCTCCAAAAGCTTATATAAATTTCAAAATACCAAGTCCAACAACACACAGCTTTATAGGAATCTAGAGCAACACACAGCTTTATACCAACATTTTCGGTCAGAAATGTTTGAAACCCCTACTAATGTCCCGGAGAATTGATATAATAGATTTATTAAATCAATTTCCTAATTTAAATAATATTATGCTCTACCTGATTTATGTGCTGGAGAATATCGGGATTAAGTTTACAATTTAATGAATGTTGTGTAGATAATATTTACCCAACTAAAACTTATAAAAAGCTCGGGCCGAATTACCGCATTCGTGATCGAATGAGCTATTGTATCGAAAAAAGTTTTCTATATCGAAATTATAATAAAATTTACTATATTTCTTGCTCGGTATCGAATGCCATAATCTCAAATAAGATAATTACGATCAGTTTCACTCGATATCGAATGCTGTAATTCGGACTCTGATTATAGTAACCGGTTTAATACGGACAAAATTATTGTTGTTAGTTATATGTTATTAAACCTTATTATATATAATATTTATTTGGGAAGAATTCGTAAATGTAACTTTTTGTGAAAAAATGTAACTTTCAATTAGAAAAGTTGTAACTTTTTCCAAGCTACCCCTGGCAACACTGATATGTATGTACATTATATTTAAATACATAATTTTATTTTTCATGTAATTGTCTACGAAAATAATTCTAAAGGTAATTTGAGATTGATCGAATATTTGATGAAGTAAGCATGATCATTATAAATATTGATAAATACACTTAGATCGGAAACTCTGCTTTCAAATGCCTAACTCTGTTGTAAAAATCCGAAGAGGTGAGAATGTATTAGTAAACAAAAACTACCCAGCAGTTAAACATGTAGTCATTTGAAACGTATGTGCTCTTTGTAGGGCAGAGATAATAAAATTGGTTACTTTATACATCCCATGTAATCTAGCGTGAATACAATTGTCACTTAAGTGTCTCTAAGTAATCTTCGTTCAAACTAGTTTTATACAAATTGTGTTAATATAATTCTCATACAGTTAATTTTTATTTTTGCTTAAGTATACTGATATCCCATGTAACATAGCATGAAGTCAATAGTCACTTTAGTGTCACTTAGTAACCTATAGTGAAGTCACTTTAAAAGTTTATTTTGTACTGCACTTTAGAAATTAGTTATTTTACCCACCAGAAGCAATCCATTGGAGAGTTGTCTAAGAAAGGTTTGTTTACAAGCTATCGTTTATTGGACTGCCTGTAATATGTTAAATGCGTTGATTACTTTGGACCAGCTATTAGACAGTCTCATTGTAGCCAATAAGGGTCAATTGACTCCCTGCTTAGGACAAGCACGTGTTAAAATATTGAAGTAACTTGTTCCCTAAATGATGGGTATAATCACTAGTTCGGGACTGTCACCTAGAACTGCTGGGTATGAGTAATTTTGTAGTTTGAGTTTTTTCCGCTCCATGTGTATTTCTCTATAATTATAAATTGTATGTTTTCCTCCTTGTAAAAAACAAATTTCAAGATCAAATACATAAATATTTACTGACAATAGTGGTTGTTCAGAAACTGATATGAGCTTTGGTTCAGAATCTTAGGCTGACCAATACCACAACAATTCGAGAATGTCATTTCGAAACGTCGACCACTTTTAATTGCGTGGATGGGACATGAAAGCATCTAAGATAATTAAATGACTTATGAATAGGGACATTCAAATCTATTTGGTTTTTATATCGAATATGGTAAATGATGGGGATACTGTGAGATGGAACTCAAGTTGACTACAACTGAAATGGCTGATTTATTTCCAAAATATCTTCCCAACAAAACTTGGCAATAACTTGCAATTACCCAATAACTTATTTTCTAATGATTTCTACATACCGTTTACATTATTTAGAAGAAGTCATAAGATGACTTGTTTAATATCTGTAATATAACTGCTAATTTTCTAGTCATTTGCATAGTCCTGTCTAGTCCTGGAAGACCTAACTATCAATGAGTTATTTAAGTCATTACTTGTAACTAGTGTTATAATATTAAAGTAATGACATATTTACAAGCAGTTGTATTTAATACTTGCCTCCAATGACATCACCGTGCTAAAATAATGAGTTAAAATACTATTTTGTAAGTAGTGAAGTGCCAGAATTTAGCATTTTAACTCATTAATTTGTAATGAATGTATTTGCTGGGTTTATTTTATCCATTATTGTGTCCTGGAAGCTACTTAGCACATATTCAATAAGTGTTTTTCATTGAGAATTTGTTGCATTTTGCGACAATGACTGTCATCCGTATTTCAACCAGAGTATCTTCTATATATATCGTTGGCTAAACGTTGAAAGAAGGTATCTCGATTTTTCAATTTGAGAAAGTACGTATGACAAATTTCTTTGGACCTTTTTTTCAAATGACTATACCCAAAAGACACAGAAATCAATCAAAATATATAAACCTCTGAGTTTAAATAAGTAAGACTGCTATATTCTGCTGTACCAAATCTTATATACCCTTCATCAAAGTATACTTCAAAATATAGATTGAAAAAAAATGTTGATGAAAAAAAGTTTTGTTGAAAAAGTTAGAGTACTATATTCAGCTATGCCGAATCTTAAATACCCTCCATCTAAAAATGATGCAAATTATAGAAATTACATTAGTATAACACTCTAATATCCACATTCAGTGTTTGTTATTGGGACTACATATTCCTACTATTTCCAACAGAGTTGGAAATAATTGGAATAAAATGTGCCCTTTAAAAGTTTTTATACTTAATAATTGGATAATATTATCGATTGGCTCAACATTTTTCTTATTTACCACAAGTAAAGAAAAAGAGTATTGAAAAAAGGGTAAACAAATATTTAGTCAAACTTTAAAAGTATGGTTTTGCATATGGAAATGAGTAATAACACAAATATATGATATATATAGGAGCTATATATAATTATGAACGCATAGTCACCAAATCTACTTGAAACGTATTTCTGTTACATTTTTTTACCGATATTAATGTTTGTATGCGTTAATGTATTTTTCGGATGTGAGACTTATTAGAGATGCAACCTATTATGGGCCGATCGTCATTAAATATTTTAACGTCTAAATATTTGAAGCCTATTTTGCTTGAATTTTATATCAATAACGTTATTTACAAGAGTTTTATGGGCATTATAGTGATAATCGGAAAAGTACCTAATATGGGTGCTATGGTAAAATATGGACCGTTATTCACAAAACCCAGTAGTATGATTTTTGGATACAATATATTGATATGCATAAAATTTAAGTGCGATATAATTATATTTAAAATATTTATTGAGGCTAATGTGTTTTTCTTAAGTGGTTATATGGGAACTATGACCAACTATCGGCTTTCGTATATATGATAAATATTTATTTAATATTTTCATGGGGATTATACATGTCAAATTCCAACGTGATAGCGATATACATAAAAAAAATAAAAAATTTGTTCTAGCGATTTCTCTTTGCACGAAACTTAGTTGTGCTGAATTTTGCAAGGATACCGCAATTATATGGGCATTTATATATCATATCACCATATTTCGGAAAGAAATTTGTATGGGGGCTAAGACAAATTACGGACCGATTCTTACCATTTTCAACAGAATTTGTCCTTTTAAGAACTGAGATCGAAAAATTCTTAACACACGTTTTTCATTAAAACTTTTAACCCAAGTATTATTTTATTTTTTTTATCAAGTTACCTTTGTAAAGAATGTCAGTTATTATATATAATATCAATTATGTTCATTTGTTGTTAATCTGATTAAAATGAGTGACCAGAAAAAACTGCTTACTAAAATTATTAAATATTTTCAACAAAACCCAACTTGGTCCTACAAAAAGTTGAGCAAACAATCAAAGGTCTGCCGTCAAACTGTTTCTAATGTTATTAAACAGTACCGGGAGAACTTGTCAGTTGATATAAAACCTGGTTCAGGTTGAAGGAATGGTCCACATGATGTTTCTAAAGCCAAACAAATAGAAACCATTTTCAAAAGAGTTCTCAACACATCCGGTAGGAAAGCAGCCCGGTTAGGTCAGTACTCAGACTATTTGGTACGAAAAGTTAAAGCCAGTGCAGGTTTAAAAGCATACATGGCTCAAAAAGTTCCTAACAGGAACTCTGCTAAAAATTTAGAGGCCAAAGACAGAGCACGGAAATTGAAGTCAAATTGTATACAAAAAATATACCTGCTCCATAATGGATGACGAAATGTACGTATGGAAAATTTTTCGCACCTTCTGGGTCAATTTTGTCAAAGCAGACAAAATTTCCAAAAAAGTTCATGGTATGGCAAACAATATGCAGTTGCGGCAAAAAATGCAAACATTTGATACCTAGGGCTATATAAATACCGAAATTTACATCAAGGAATGTTTACAAAAAAGGATGTTTCCACTCATAAGACTTTTTAATGTGTCCACTTATTTTTGGCCTGATTTTGCATCTGGCACTATGGTAAGAAAGGTCTTGAGTGGTACAGGACCAATAATGTGGTATTTGTACCAAGAGAGTTAATTTCTCCAAACTGCCTGGAGCTGAGTCCAGTGGATAGATATTGGGCTCTTGTTAAAAGAGAATTGAAGAGCACAAAAAAGTTATCCAAAAGTGTGGTCGATTTTTAACGGAGATGGACAACCTGTTCGAACAAAGTGACATAAAGCACTATAAAAACCATAATGGATGGGTTTTCGAAAAAGGTTAAAAATTTCATCATTAGTGATTAGAACCATAAAAATAATTTTTTTGTCAAAGCATGCAATAAATTGTCTTTTTTTGACGAAATTTTCAGAGGTTGTCTTGGATTTTTGCTTATATCTCCGTTATTTATGAACGGATTTTGCGGATTTTAAATAGGAAACTTCTCGAAAGCATGTCTGATAGAATTATTGAAGATTTGTATCCCGAAGATATCTGTGGTCTTCAGAAAATTATATTGTGGAAATTACAAACGGTATGACAAACTTATATATTAGGGTATTCAGTTAATCGGGTTTCTGGTTAAATCGGTTAATCAAGCAAATAATTAATCGGGGTTTAGATTTTATCGGTTAATAATCGGTTAATTTTGTATTATTCGATTAACCGAATAATTTATATTTTAATTTTAAATTGAAAATAAAACCACGAATTTTGTGTACTTATTTAAGCATTTCACATTTTTAAATAAAAAGGATCTATATTTATAAATGTGAGTTTTTTTAGTGAGATATTCTGAAATAATATTTAAAAAAAAAGAAAGGTTTCTTTTTAATCGATTTTTTTTAGTTTTAATAAAACTTTACTTGGACAGTAATGCATGACAGTAAAGTATGAGAAATACTATCCAATTTCTGAGTTCATTGTTCAGTTTTTTTAAGCATATAAAATCCTCCATTATACCATTGGAAAATTTCCTTAAGTTCTGATTAAAGACTCGTTTCAGTAATGTCTTCAGTTTCGTCTATTATCATGTCTTCCTCCAACTCATTAGGACAAATTTCATCATGGAACATTCTAGAAAAAGGTCATTTCCAAATTCCTTAATTTCAGTTTTTAATCTATATTTAAAAACTATTGCTAGAAGGGAATGTTCATAAGATAAGAAATATAAAGTACAAAAAAAAAAATAAATTTCGTTTAATCGGTTAATCGACACAAATTAATCGGTTTATTTGTTATTTGAAAATCGGCAAACCAAAATTAATCGGTTAACCGATTAACGGTTAACCGATTGAATACCCTATTATATATACACTTCTCACTTAGGTGAAATGAATTCAAACATACTCATTAGAGTGACAATCAGTTGTATGGAAAAAAATTTGAGTTCGATTTTTGAAGAGTGCCGGGTGGAATATTGTGACACTAGGTCTAAAAGATAAGTACTGAAAATTTGAGCCAAATCGGACAACGATTTCGGGACGCGCATCGAGGTCAAAGGTCAGATATATGTCAAATTTTACTATTTATATGAAATAAATTTGTAAAACTCTTTAACTTTCTGCATTATGTTACATAAACATGTAGATTTATTTATATTAATGAAAATTACAGTCAAAAAAATATTTTTCAGATTAAACCTATATCTCCTTTGGGTCAAATTGACCCACAAACTGTATTATCGTTAAAATTCGGAAAAAATGCAAATTTTTCAGTTTTTGTTAAAATTTTGCTACTAAATAATTATTTTTGCAATCGAATGCATAATAATCGAAATGTGTGCGTAATTGTCGTTCTAATAAGATATAAAAGACAAACATTGGTTAAAAAATCTTAAAGTTATTAAAAATTCCCCAGACCATTAACGTGTCTCAGGCCACTTGAACAAGAAATGTAAGAACAAAATTAACATATTTTAAGAAATATTAAAATAAAAGCTCATTTTTACTTAAAATATATCCGTATTTATATTCGTATGAGTTTTTGTTTTTGTAGAATTCCGTTAACCTATTGGCAGCGAAGGCCAAAAAAATTAATTTTTTTTTAACGCCAGTTCAAATCTCCATTTTCAAATTTTTAAAAATTTTCTTAAACAAATTTCAGAATTTTTTGATCATCACATTGGGATTTATTGAGATCATAATACTGAATAAAAATATGAAAAAATTATGACAATACCTCTTACAGTTTTTTCGTAACTACGATTTAAATTTTGTGATTTTCGGGAAAAAATATTTTTTTGGTCATAATTTGGCGAATGAGAGCAATTTCCTTACTGTTACAAATTTTAAGTAAAACCTATACAGAATCTTATAACTCAGATAATATCAGATATACTATGAAAGTTTTACTAAAATCGGAAAACGTTAACCCTATAACCGTGGAGGTCAAAGGTCAAATTTTTCAATATTTGGAATTTCTAATGTAAAGATGCCGAAATGTTATATATTTTTGGGCCGATTTTAATGAAACTTGAGAAAAATATAACATAAGGTCTATAATATATAATAACAGTGCAAAAATGGAAATTAACCGTTAATATAATTTGGGGTCCAAACTTTTAAAATCGCGAAAAGCACAGTCAAGTATAGAGTCATTTTGACCCCAAGTGCTTTTAAGGGTTAATTTCCATTTTTGCACTGTTATTGTATATCTAAGACCTTAAGGTATATTTTTCGCAAGTTTCCTTAAAATTTTATCAAAAATTTTTAATATTTCGCTATCTTTCATTTAGAAATTCCAAATATTGCTAAATTTTACCATTGCCCTTCACCATTTAAGGGTTAAAGTTGTCCGATTTCAGTAAAACTTTCAGGGTATATTTAAAATGATCTGAACTATAAGATTCTGTATAGTTTTTACTTAAAATTCGTAACAGTAAGGAAATTGCTCTCATTCGCCAAAATATGACCAAAAAAATATTTTTTCCCGAAAATCACAAAATTTAAATCGTAGGTACGGAAAAACTGTAAGAGGTATTGACATAATTTTTTCACATTTTTATTCAGTATTATGATCTCAATAAATCCCAATGTGATGATCAAAAAATTCTGAAATTTGTTTAAGAAAATTTTTAAAAATTTGAAAATGGAGGTTTGAAACTGCCGTTAAAAAAAATTAATTTGTTTGGCCATCCCTGCGAATAGGTTAACGGTATTCTACAAAGACAAAAACTCATACGAATGTAAATAAGGATATATTTTAAGTAAAAATTAGCTTTTATTTTAATATTTCTTAAAATATGTTAATTTTGTTCCAACATTTCTTGTTCAAGTGGCCTGAGACACGTTAATGGTGTGGGGAATTTTTAATAACTTTAAGATTTTTTAACCAATTTTTGTCTTTTATATCTTATTAGAACGACAATTACGCACACATTTCGATTATTATACATTCGATTGCAAAAATAATTATTTAGTAGTAAAATTTTAACAAAAACTGAAAAATTTGCATTTTTTCCGAATTTTAACGATAATACAGTTTGTGGGTCAATTTGACCCAAAGGAGATATGGGTTTAATCTGAAAAATATTTTTTTGACTGTAATTTTCATTAATATAAATAAATCTTAATATATCTGTAACATAATGCAGAAAGTTAAAGAGTTTTACAAATTTATTTCATATAAATAGTAAAATTTTACATATATCTGACCTTTGACCTCGATGCGCGTCCCGAAATCGTTGTCCGATTTGGCTCAAATTTTCAGTACATATCTTTTAGACTTAGTGTCACAATATTCCACCCGGCACTCTTTGAAATCTAAAAAAAAAAAATCGGCTGTCACCCTAATACTCATATATGAAAGTGTATATTTTACTCAAAATAATAAATATGTAATTTGAATGGTATTCATGCACAACTCTGGTAGCGAATCGACATTGGTAATTACCAGTGGACAATACTTTTTATCCGTGTGCCTAGATTGGCACAATTATGGCTGCATATATCCAATGAGTTATTCTAAATGTATGTTTCCATGTTCCACCAAATATTCAGTTCTTTTAGAAATGTCAACCAATTTAAATAGCACTCTCTTTTCACTCAAGAAATATTTCCGTTGACAATTTTTTTTTAAATTTTGTCCGCTTTTTTTTGTTTTTTTTTTTTTTTTTGATGTGACGGACCTACATATCAATTATATTTCGGATAAAATTTCAAATAAAATAGAAACAGGTTCCATACAGTTGTCTTTTTCCTATATAAAATATAGCATATTTTTTATTTCTCTTCCCCAACAAATTATTATTATTATTTCACTTGTAGAAAACAAAGTTTTTCGGACTCTTATATATTTTGTATATGTCTCTGAAAGAAAACTTAATGCAATATGTGTACAAAATAAATACTGGTTCATTGTGGAAACAGAGCCCCCTCAGCCCTATCCAAGCTCGGAGAATTTTGAAAAAAAATCAGATTTATCTTAATATTTCTAAAAAAGCTAACTCGCAAACTGGATATTCTGCACTATCGATTTGATGGCATGATCATCTCACGTGGAAGTGATATAAACTGGACACCGAGATCGTGTAATATGACCCCGTTAGACTTTTTCTTATGGGGTATTCTTAAGTCGCAGGACTATGCAAATAACCCACAAACCACATACATTATGGCATAGAAAGGCCTTTCAAACGAATAAAAAATATCGATGATATCTCACACACACTTTGTTTTATTAAAATTTAGAAATAGAAAACGCTTAATAAAGGAACCTTTATAATGCGGGCCGAAGCATTCTTGTGCCGTCAAGCCCAAACATAAAATTATAAAATTATATGTATGTATTTCCTTTTAAACTCCATAAATATTTTCTATTACTTATAAGTTGTTAAATGCAAATATCATTACAAGTAATTTTCTACTTTATACGAGACCATATTTAAATACATACGAGTACATAAACATAACATTTGTAGAATAATTTTTACAAGCACATAAATTTCAGTAATTTTCATTGATCGTAAAGTATGTCCAATAAATAAACATGTCTACGATTTTATTGCAATTATTTTTCTCATTTAAAATTTAAGTACGATTTTAGTACTTTGACACATTTGAATGGAAATCGTTACCGGTTGGTTAGTTTGTTGATTCGTTGTTGGTTTGTTGCATTGTTGAATGTCCTTTTGGCAAATATTCCTATTGATTGCAAAATGCCGGGAACTCTTTTTGTTGTTAAGTTCTGACTTTATCTTTTGTAATTAAATTTTTTTTTACGACACAAACTCAGTCGTCATTTTGGTTGCAGTGATAGTTTTTTGCTGTATAAATTTTTTCATTTAAATGTTTTTAAAATATAAAAAAAACCAACTGTTTGAGTGACTGTTTCTGTGGTCTTTACATTCAGTTTATTGATTTCTGTTCTATTGTTTGTTAATGTTTGTGTTTTTGTATGTAAATTGCTTTTTATCGATTCCAGATAATTTGCATATATGTATGTATGTATATATTTCTTTTTATTATTTTATAGTTTATGATTTCGTGTTTAAACATCTAAATCGTTTTCATTAATTTAAATGCACAAGTTTACGAGCTGCACGTCAGCAACTGGCTGATAATAAAATTTTAATCATCTTGAGGAAGTCAACAGTTTTCACAATCCCCATAAAAAGTATTTGTTAAATGATTTACTCAAGCTTATGAAGCATCTATGTAGATATTTATTTTTCAGAAAATTATATTCGTTGTAAAAAAATTGAATGTTCATGAGGTTTTTTGTGTTTTAAATTATAAATATTTATAATACAAGTATATACATTCAAATGACAACTCACGATTCGAAATAGATTTAGATTATTCCAAACAGTAAATTACAGATTTCATACAAATCTCTTAGTCAATCATTCCCAGCAAAAACATGACTACTCCATACCGTCTGCCTTACATAGAAGTTGTCGTGTAATGACTTATTTAGTATATGTTTTATAACTGCTTACTTACTAGTCTTTTGCATAAGTATATTCAGTTTTTACTGATAACTTTCAGACCCAACTATCAATGAGATATTTAAGTCATTACTTTTGACTGCTTTTAATGTTGATAAAGTAATGACTTATTTATAAGCGGTTCTAATAAGTAATGACTTAAAATGCTATTGTGTAAGTTGTGAAGTGACAGGTTTTAGCATTTAAGATTATTATCATTAGCACTCATATGGATCCAGATTAATCCGCAGAACTTACAGTTGAATGTTGATATATAAAGTTTCAAATTAGTGCTTTTAAAGGAGATAAATATTATTTATACACAAGTGTAAATAGTATTACACTAAAATATTTACTTTACTATGTTTCTGATTATGTTATTAGAGAAACTATATTCAGTTATGCATACTTAAATAGTTTTTGCATGTTCCACTTAAATAACATTTCAAATGAACAAAATCTGTGTTAAATTGATTAATTTAAAATTATATCACATACGAACATTTACTAATTTAATAAACATTTAAATGACGTTCATACAATTTTCAATTTATTGAATTAATTCTTAATATGTGCGTAATACTAAAATGTGTGAAATAAAAATGGAAATTCCCACTTGGCATAATTAATTTATGTTCCGAATGAAACTTTGTTAAATTTAAAATAGTTTATTGTTTCATTATTTTTTGTATGTTTGTTTGTTGGCTTTCATTTGTTGTAATTAGGACTGTTTTATTTCGCATTTTCTCTTTTTTTTATTGTTGTGTCGTTCAATTTGTCACTTGCTAACAAAAGTACGGAAAGATACAGAAGCAGAGGAATATAAATTATAGTAATGGTAGCTTGGCTTACATGCTACATGAAATGTTATAGTGAATTTTTAGAGAAATAAAGTTTCCGCAAGTTGTCCGACGATCGGTTTTTGATTTCACCTAGTCACAGTAAAAATGTCCCCAAACTAGTTCTATGTATTCTGAAATTATACTGTAAATTATGATGGTTTATATACAAGATTCGGCACAGCGGAATATTAGTCTCTTACTTGTATTTATTTTTTTTATTTAATAAATCATTTTTTGACTATTGTATTGAATTTTGTTTGAAAAAATTCTCAATAATTAGCTTTGTTCGAATACATTTCCAATAAAAGTAGTAAAACAAGTAAGAGAGCTTTATTCACCAAATTATACTTTAAAATAAAATTTTTTAAATTTTTAAAATTTTTTTTTTTTCAAAATAGTTTTTTCAAATTTTAAAAAAAAATTTTTTATTTGTGAAAAAAATTCATGACAAAGAATGTTTTTTGTGAAAAAAAATCGGGCTAAAAAATATTTTTCCCGATTTTGACCCATTGTAGGTCCAACTTTGTATAGCCTTATATACATCGTTGCAATGGACATTGAAATATATATCATTAGATATCCATATTGTCTATATTTATGACTTAGTAATAGATACAAAAATAGGCCAAAAATAGAGGTCGTCTCGGATTTTTGATCATATCTCCGTTATTTATGGACGGATTTTGCTGATTTTAAATAGGAAACTTTTCGAAAGCATGTCTGACAGAATTATTGAGGATTTGGATCCCGAAGATATCTGGGGTCTTCAGAAAATTGACAGACAGACAGACGGACATGGCTTAATCGACTCCGCTATCTATAAGGATCCAGAATATCTATACTTTATAGGGTCGGAAAATTATATTGTGGAAATTATAAGCGGAATGACAAACTTATATATATAATCATGAACCGCGTCATGAAATTAGGACGCATGATTCCTGTAGATACAAAATATGTTTTTTTTTATGATTTTCGGAAGGGGGCGTTACATGAGAGTTATGAAAACTGTGGGCCTTATATGGGACCTATAATAACTTTTGGATCGATCCGTACAACAATTTTTAATTTGATTTCGTTTTAAATAGAACTTATTTGTGGAGAAATATTGTTCTATATTAATGAGTTAGTAATCCAGATATAGATCCAAAATTGGTAAAAAATCGAGGTTGTCCTGCGTTTTTCCTCATATCTCAGCCATTTGTGGGCCGATTGTCTCGATTTTAAATAGCAACTGAGCCGGAAGAATTCCCGATATGTTGATGTATGAGAATCATGTATGTAAGTTATTTGAGGGCGACGGAAAGTTGATTTCAACATACAGACTTCGCTATCTACAACGTTCTATAATGTATATACTTTGTGGGGTCGCAAATGAAAAATGTGGAAATTAAAAACGGAATGACAAACTAATATATACCATTGCCACACATGGTGAAGGGTATAAAAACAGAGTAAATTTAGGCATTTGGATTAATGAAGTGTTTTGAAACAGAAATCTTGCAATTAAGGAATTTGTTGAATGGTTGTAGTCTAAAACGATCACTAATAGTAACGTGGCTGTTATTTTGCAGTTTTTTTATATTTCGATAATCTAAAGGTCTAACATTATCTTAAGCCAAGAAAATAAGCTACGAAATGTATTTTTAAAAAATAATTTTAACAAATTCATAAACAAAAACCTAAATTTTCTTGTAATCCGCCAATTTAAAATCAGCCAAAATTATTTAGCATTTATTAGAAACGAGAACAATATTAGTAAATTTCATAAAAGTTTTATAAACATTATTTTTTTGAAAAATTTAACATTTGAGATATGAATGCAATTTGATGATTTTTGGCTTTCTTATTTCTCGGACTTTTTCCCGGGAATCTTATAATATTAAATTAAACCAAGAAGTTTATTTTGAATAATGCCCGTAACTTCAACAAAAAGATATCTACGGTGTGAAATACCCAGTAGATAAATGTAACTAAAATGTATCCTGACATTAATTTTCAATCAATATCTACGGGTAAAAATTACCAAATATTTATATACCATAAGTAACTAAGCGCTGATAAGGAGTGAGATCGTAAAATTCTTAACACACGTTTTTCATTAAAACTTTTAATCCAAGTATTATTTGATTTTTTTTATTTGATTGAAATTATTATTACAATTTACAAACAAAAATTATTTTAATAGTTTTAATCACTTGTGATGAATTTTCGAATCTTTTCCGGAAACACTTCCATTAACGTTTTTATAGTGCTTTCTGTCACTTTGTTCGAACAGGTAGTCCATCTCCGTTTAAAATCGACCATACTTTTGGACACCTTTTTTGTGCTCTTCAATTCTCTTTTAACAAGAGCCCAATATATCTCCACTGACCTTAGCCCCAGGCAGTTTAGAGAATTTCCCCCTCTGGGTACAAACACCACATTATTGTTATTTTACCACTCAAGATTTTTCTTACCATTTTGACGGATGCCAAATCAGGCCAAAAATAAGTGGACACATTAAGAAGTCATGAATGGAAGCATCCGCTTTTGTAAACATTCCATGATATAAATTTCGGTATTTATAAAGCCCTTTGTAACAAATGTTTGGCTTTTTTGCCGCAACTGCATATTGCTTGCCATACCAAGAACTTTTTGCGAAAAGTTTCTGCTTTTGGGTCCTTAACTTTTGTACAACATTCCCTCGTGCTTCAGCAACATAAAAATATTGAAAAATTTGCCAGAACATGCGATTCGTCATCCGTTATGCAGAAGGTATATTTTTCTTTTTATAAAACTTGACTTAAATTTTCGTGATCTTTGGCCTCTAAATTTTTAGCATAGTACTTTTTGAGCCTTGTATGTTTTTAAACCGCCATTGGCTGTAAGTTTGTGAACCAAATAGTCCGAGCACTGATCTAACCGGGCTGCTTTGGGAGATCTTTTGAAAATGCTTTCTATTTTTTGGGCTTTAGAAACATCATGTGGACCATTCCTTCTAAATGAGCCAGGTTTTCTATTAGCGGACAAGTTCTCCCAATACTGTTTAATAATATTGGAAACAGTTTGACGGCAGACCTTTGAATGCTTGGCCAACTTTTTGTAGGACCAAGTTGGGTTTTATTGAAAATATTTAATAAAATGAATATAATTGTCATTAAACATAATAACTGACATGCTTTTCAAACGTAACTTGATAAAAGGAAATAATACTTGGGTTAAAAGTTTTAATGAAAAACGTGTGTTAAGAATTTTACGATCTCACTCCTTATCAGCACTTGGTTACTTATGGAATATAAATATTTGGTTATTTTTACTCGTAGATATTGATTGAAAATTGATGTCAAGATACATTTAGTTTTTGTTTATGAATTTGTTAAAATTATTTTTTAAAAATGCATTTCGTAGCTTATTTTCTTGGCTTAAGATAATTTTAGACCTTTAGAGAATCGAAATATAAAAAACTGCAAAATAACAGCCGCGTTACTATTATAGAGCGTTTTAGACAACAACCAGTCAACAAATTCCATAATTGCCAGATTTCTGTTTTAAAACACTTGATTAATCTAAATGCCTAAATTTACACAGTTTTTATACCCTTCACCATGAGTGGCAATGGTATATATAAAGCTACGTACACACGGTTGTCAGATTTTACAATGTTGTCAGATCTGGCAATGTGCTCGCAATGTACTGCCAATGAAATATTATTAGCAAAAGGTAAATTGTCAGTTTCATTGTCAGACAATTGTCAAACAATAAATTTATCTGCCAAAAAAAATTGTCAGTTCACACGATTGCTTTACTTTTGTTTATTTTAAATACATATGCACAGTGTTGCCTATAGAAATAATTTATCTGACAATGATGCCATTGTCAGATGCATAAACTTCGCAAATATGACAATAAAAAGTTTCTGACAATGATCTTACAATGATCTGGCAATGGCAAAGTAAGGTGTTTACACGATTGTCAGATATCTGACAATAATATTGTCTTACAATGTACTAACAAAACTTTTTCTGACAACGTTGTAAGACAAAAATTGTAAGTTCACACAGTTGTTAGACATTCTCTGAAAATTTTTCTGACAATATTGTACAATCTGACAACCGTGTGTACGTAGCTTAAGTTTGTCATTCCGTTTGTAATTTCTACATTTTTCATTTGCGACCCTACAAAGTATATACATACATTCTGGAGCGTCAAAGATACCGAAGTCTGTATGTTGATATCAATTTTCCGTCGCCCCCAAATAACTTACATACATGATTCTCATACATCAACATATCGGGAATTCTTCCGCCTCAGTTGCTATTTAAAATCGAGACAATCAGCCCACAAATGGCTGAGATATGAGGAAAAACGCAGGACAACCTCGATTTTTTACCAATTTTGGATCTATATCTGGATTAATAACTCATTAATATAGACAATATGGATATCCAATAATAGATATTTCAAAGACCTTTGCAACGGCGTATATAAGGCCAAAGTAAGTCGGACCTACAATTGGTCGAAATCGGGAAAAATATTTTTTACCCCGAATTTTTCTTCAAACAGATTTTTATAGCCTACTCCACCATAGTGAGGAGGGTATTATGCATTTTTGTTGATATTTATAACGCCTTAAAGCATTAGTCTAACACCCACCTTAAAATATACCGATCACACAGAATCAGTTTTTGAGAAGATTTGTCGATATCCGTCTATGTGGCTGATCGAAATCGGTTCATTATTACCATATAAATGTCCTTTCGAAATAGGATTCTCTTGTCAAGTTTGATTTTTATAGGTATCCACACAATATTTCTCCACAAATAAGTTCTATATAAAACGAAATCAAATTAGAAACTGTTGTACGGATCGTTCCAAAAGTTATTATAG
The DNA here is from genome assembly GCA_942486065.2 of Calliphora vomitoria. Classification (NCBI taxonomy): domain Eukaryota; kingdom Metazoa; phylum Arthropoda; class Insecta; order Diptera; family Calliphoridae; genus Calliphora; species Calliphora vomitoria. Next base: position 45,158,268 of record OW818030.2, on the reverse strand, counting down.
GTCCCATATAAGGCCCACAGTTTTCATAGCTCTCATGTAACGCCCTCTTCCGAAAATCATAAAAAAATATATATTTTGTATCTACAGGAATCACGCGTCCTAATTTCATGACGCGGTCCATGATTAGTCATAGTTCAAATAACACAAATAATTTAGGACGGACTTGACCGACTAGACTTTAGTACTTGTTATACCCTTCACCTTCGTGAGAAGGGTATATATAAGTTTGTCATTCCGTTTGTAATTTCCACAATATAATTTTCCGACCCCATAAAGTATATATATTCTGGATCCTTATAGATAGCAGAGTCGATTATATCTGGATTACTAAGTCATTAATATTGACAATATGGATATCTAATGATAGATATTTCAAAGACCTTTGCAACGACGTATATAAGACCATAGTAAGTTGGACCTACAATGGGCAAAAATCGGAAAAAAATTTTAACCGGTTTTTTTTTCACCAAAAGTTTAATCCGCTAAATATTAAAAAAAAAAATTAAATTAAATTTAAAAAAAATAAAAAAAAATTTAAATAAAAACTTAAAAAAAAAAATTCGAAAAATAAATTTTTTCAAAAAATGAAAAAAAAAATAAATTTTATTTACCTAAAAATATTTAAAATTTTTATTTTGAAGTATAGTTTGGTGAAGGCTATATACTTGTTTCACTTGTTTTCTACTCATTTTTAACTAAATTGGAAAATTATTATTTAGTAGCAAATTGTTTTCTAAAAAGTTAAAAAAAATCAATAGTTCTTTGTGTAAAAACTTTTCTGAACTCCAGAATTGGAATTTTCAGTGTTGGACTACGAGTATTTTCTGTAGTATCTAAATAGTTTGACCCGTACTCTTAGAAATTCCACATTACAAAATTGTCTTCATCGCTTCTATGAAGTATTAGTAGAGAACTGTTCATGTCATCTGGTACTAGGAACAGATATGGCGATTCCCCCACTTCATTCGGGGCATAGGACATATGGAGTTTTCATTGTTAGGTGTTTTATGTTTATTTTCATTTTCTATGGATCTTATGAGACCTTGACATTATACTTATCATGTAAACCTTACCTAATGTAGAGTACAATAAATGAAAAGAAATTATGGAAATTCTAAAGTTTCACATGAAGTGCTAAAACAAAAAAAAAGTATAAATAAAGCAAAACCAAACACAATAAATTAAAAACAAAATATGGAAATTCTAATTATGTAATGTATTTTTTATGACTTGAGGAATTTTCATTTCCATTCCGTTTGTGGCCATTTCTAAAATGATTTGTATGAAGTGCCTGCTGCCAACCATGTGCGGACTAGAGAGAAGAAACTAAAATACATTTATAACAGCCTCTTCTGCACTTTTTCTGAAATTCACAAAGTAAATTGGGTAAAAGTGGGGAATAAAAATAAATGAATGAATGAATAAATAAATAAACAGCGACTGCGATGATGACTCCAAACACACAAAATGTTGTCTGGTGTTTTATTTTTGTTTGGATGATGTTTCGATTTAATTTTTAAGAGGATTCTCAAATTACGTGAATAATAATTTTTTTGGGATGTGTTGTTGTTGTTGGTTTTAAGTATTTGTTTATTTAACATCTGAGTTGAGTAAATCTTTAATTGTTTTGGTATGTTTTATTTAAATGGAATGAATTGAGAAAAAAACCAACAGCATAAACTGTCAAAATTGTTGTGTTTTTTGCTTTTTTGTTGTTATAAATTATTTATGTAAATCGAGAGTGGATGCTCTACAAATGTATTTAAAGTAATAATAATAACAATTTTAATGAGTGAGGAATGAATAAGGCGCTGGCATGAGATTGCTTTAATTTTAAGTGGGAAGATTATTAAGCAAGCAAAAAGCAAAACTAAAACAAGTAAGAAAGTATGGTCGGTCAAGCCCGACCTTATAATACCCTACACTAAGTAAATGAGCAAAAACATTTTTCTTTCAAAATTTCAATAATTTATATTCGTGAGTGATTTTCGGAAGTTGGCCTTATATGGGAGCCATGAAAAATTATGGACCGATCACCATGAAATTTGGTCATGTGATTAATGTCTATATGAAAGTTATTTATGTTGCATTTTATGTATATACCACCATTTTTAAGAGATTTATGCTCGTTAAAGTGATTATCGGAAGCAGACCTTATATGGGAGCTATGACTAATTATGGACCGATCATAATAAAATTTGGTGACATGAATTTGGTATATATAAAACTTATTTGGAGAAAAACTTGTGTAGATACCTATATAAATTAAACATTTATGACCGATAAAGTCCAATTTTGGGAGGACATTTGTATGGGGGCTAGGTGAAATAATGGACCGATTTCAGCCAGTTTCAATAGGCTTGGTCCTTGGGCAGAAAAAATGATATGTACTAAATTTTATCGAAATATCTTCAAAATTGCGACCTGTACTCTGCGCACAAGGTTTACATGGACAACCAGCCAGCCAGACGGACGGACGGACGGACGGACGGACGGACGGACATCGTTTAATCGACTCAGAAAGTGATTCTGAGTCGATCGGTATAATTTAAGGTGGGTGTTAGACTAATATTTTTGTGCGTTACAAACATCTGCACAAATCCAATATACCCTCCCCACTATGGTGGTGTAGGGTATAACTACATTTGGTTTGTGTGCCATTATTCAGATTGGGTGGTCGTCTTGCAATGTGATTTAAGACTAACATATCACCCTTTTGTAACCTTAGCGAAGATCTGGTTTAATTTTATACAAGTCAGACCAAATTAATTTTAAAATCCCTGTTATAATAATAGAATGCAAGTATTCTTATTTAAAATTATAATAATCTCCTTGAAAAGAGGCGCTTCTTATATCATTCAGATTCGCTAACATTTCCATATCCTTGGGTGATAATGATCTGTTAGATGTGACACTCACAATGATACAAAATTATTTCATTAATTGGGGAGGCGTTCAGAAAATCCCTCCATTTCACATAATAACACTCAGACTAAAATGTATAAACAAAAATTATGGCCTGACATTAAAAATCGCTGTCTTTAATTGATAAATTTCATAACAAAACATAAAGATCCTTCACTTTTGAACTGTGGGAACAAAATGTGTGAGTTAAAAATATAAAAAAGTAACATAAAAAAACCTTCATAAAACTCTGTTTAAAATTTATATTTATGATAATGAGAATCAATGCAAAATGAACATAACATGACATGGTATATACAACATAAATTTTCAACATTTTGTCCATAATTCAAACATATTTATTGTACGAGAATGTAACTCTACTCGATCTGTTTAATTGATGTTCCAATAAACAATACATAAATTAAGGGAACTTCATTAAAATTTGTAGTAGCATAAAAACATGCAGTTCATAACTTTATGTAAGTACATAAGTATATATCAAACAATATGAGTAATAAATAACATTAATTTATATTGAAATTTTAATTATGTTATAGAAAATACACAAGTTGCAGTTCTATACAAAATGTGAATGATTTATTGGAAATGTGATTAAGAACTGCATAAATAAAACTCAGTGCAGAAGTACATTAATTGGGCAAAGTTTTTATTACATAAGTGATGCTTAAAGGGAAACGATATGCTTGTGGCTTGTTTAGAATAGTCAAATAGAGAAATATTTAATTGCTTGAATTCGCCTAATATTTGTGATATGTGACACGAATTTTTAAAATAGAGTCAGTTAGATAATTTTCTGAAATACTAATAATAAATGAGTTAAAAGTAGCAATTTCAAAATCAGACGAATATTGAACTATGGAGAACCATGCAAATTTTATTTGGTTGATTTCTTCAACAAATTTATATTCTACTATTTATTTAATTTCAAACTAACTGATTTATATGTAATCTGATTACTATTTACTCTTATATCTGATTCGTATTTAACTTGTTATAGTTATTATACCTTCACCATGAGTGGCAAAGTATATATATTCTGGATCGTTATAGATAGCGAAGTCGATAAAGCCATGTCCGTCTGTATGTTGAAATCAACTTTCCGTAGCTCCCAAATAACTTACATATATGATTCATACATTAATATATCGGTTCGGTTGCTATTTAAAATCGAGAAAATCGTCCCACAAATGGCTGAAATATAAGGAAAAACCGGGACAACCTCGATGTTTGGCCTATTTTTTTTTTTCTCAAATTTAAAAAAATTATAAAACTTTTTTAAAAAAAAAAAAAATTGGAAAAAACTTAATAAAAAAAATTTTAAAACAAATTCGAAAAAAAAATTTCAAAAAATTAAAAATAAATTTTTTTTTTTAATTTTATTTTAAAGTATAATTTGGTGAAGGGTATATAAGATTCGGCGCAGCCGAATATAGCTCTCTTACTTGTTTTTTTCTTTATAAATGCATAGTTTGGAACATATTTTTAGATCTTTAGTGCATGTTTTATATTCATATTTTCGTCCTGTTTTTTCTTAGTCATGAACCTGACCTCCACACATTACGGTCGGCAAATAAACCAATAAGTCTCCGTTTTCTTTTGTAAAAATAAATGCATGTAAGTTCAAAGCTATATGGAAGGAAATTCCCAACTTATAAGAAGAATACTAAAAAGCTAGTAAATCCTTTTCATATTTATAGTTTTTTGTCAAATTAACCGATTTGAAGTGTAGATTCTTGTTTGATTAAAAAAAAAATCAAATAATAATTAACCTTTATTAAACAACAAAAATCACCAGAAGTAAGGCAATGACCTTAATGTAAAAATAGTCATATATTCAGACAAAGAGGGTATATATAAGACTTTATCTTAGGTATCTAATAGTACACACTTAAATGGGCAATATGACTTTTTAAATTTCCCACCTCTTAACTGAAAAAGCTTCTGTCAACCTCTCAGTTGACTCCTGTCAAAATTTGAACAAGCTGTGTCATTTAGACTTGAGGAGTAAATGGAAAAAAGTGAATTGCGTGTTATTTTTATTTTTGCGAAACCAAAAACATCACATGGAAACTCTGCCCCATCAATTTCAATGGTAAAAAAGTGGTTTACTGAATTTTGTTATAGCCGTACAAGCAGGGAAAAGGCCGAATGTTCAGGATGCCCAGTTGAGGTCTCTAAAAGCGAAAGAATTGAAACAAATCACGATATGGTATTGGCCGATCGGAAATTGAAAGTGCGAGAGATTGTAGAAGCCATGGCATCTCACATGTCTCAGTGGTTTACATTTTTAAAGTTTTCGCAAGACGGGTGTCGTGTTTGCGCACAATCGACCGCAATCGCAATCGTGTAACAATTTCTTAGGAGTGTTTGGCATTATTTAACAGCAATATGGACGACTTTTCGAGCCATTTCGTAACCGTGAACAAAGACGTCAAAAGAGTGAGTTTCTCGGGGTGAATCTACCACATTGACTACCTTGAAAATGGTCGATTTAAAACGACTGCATTTGTCCACGAAAAAAGTGCAGTTTCCATGGCAAAAATCCATGAATTACTCCCTCAACCGCCCTATTCTCCGGATTTAGCCCTGAGTTCCTATATCTTGTTTCGAAACCTCGGAAAGAGATTTGACACTAACGATGAAAGCATCTCACAAACAAATAACACTTTTAATAACCTCGACAACTAAAAACTGTTTTAAATTTCTAAAATATTCCAAAAAACCTTTATAAATACAGACATAGACTATATGGATACCAAGTGAATGGCATTTTCACTTACCTTTCCAACGACTAAAATGCTCCGAAAATTTATTGACAATTTTTAAAACCTTTTTATACGACTTAGCAATCCATATATAGGCCAACCCGAGCCAGGACTATTCCTGATATATTGATGTACCAAGCCTGTTTAAAAGTTATGTGAGGTCTTTGGAAAGTTGCTTTCAACAGAAAAACAGACATGGTTATAGCTATTCTGCTATCTATAACGATCCAGAATAAATAATTTATGGGATCTCAAATAAAAAAATGTCGAAGCCACAAATGACAAACTAATATACGCTTATCTCATTTGCTTCTCATGCTGCTAAAGTTGGATTTCGAATTAAAATAAACAAAACCAGATCAACGCACATAAACTCATCATGCAACACGCAATTCCAGCATTTGTTTACATGTATTGTCGTTGCTAATACTTACTACTTTCCGGGGATTATAATTTCTAAAAGTGGAGGAATCTAAGAAATTATATAGAGTAGACTCTACAAGGCAAAGCATCAACCCATATCAAAGTTTAAGTTTTCTACAGTAACGTCAAATACGTGCTTTTATATGGCTGTGAAAGATGGAATATATCGAGTGGCAAGTTGAGTAATGCAAGCTTTTGTAAACCGCTGGCTCATGTTTATTTTTAGAATATTCTGGAGAACTACTACATTAAATTAAATTTTGTGGAAACTAATTAAGTTTATTTAGGACACACAATGAGAAATCCTCGAAATTTCGTTTTATATAACCCTAAAGCTCCACGTGACTAAGTAGACTATGTACATCGTTAGTTAGCCAAATTTATGAATATGGATTGATTGTATGAGACTCTTGCTACACAATTCATATAAATAGCATTGAGCTTATATGCATACACAGATAGCAACCGATTTTATTGTCAATCGAATGACTCGGTTGCACACATAGAATTTTTCGGTTCTATCAACAGAAAGTCAGTTAATAATGAAGAATTTCCGTTGAAGCAACCAAACTGTTTGTACCCCTTCTATAATTTTGTACTCGATTGGCTACAAATTCGGTTGCTATCACGAAACTGTTTTCTCTGTGTATAATTGCTTTTAAACTTACTCAATACTCAATACAACATCCATATTTAGTCGTTTAATAAGTGAAGTCTGACTACGCTTGTTCATTATAGGCCATAAATCAAGTGATCCATGGATTGAATTGATTCTAACTCTGGCGTGTATTGAATTTTAACTCAGAAAGTGTCCAATAAAGCAGCCCTTCGGTAAGACATTATGTCACGTCACCATTCTTGTTGAATTCAACACTGTATTTTAGCAGAATGTTAATTTTAAAGCCAGTTCCACTTGGAAAACATAATTGATTAGGGATTTTAGCCGATATCAACTCATGTATCCAAACGGACCTAGTTTTCAGTATCTGATAAAGCTCTTCTCCAAAACTTCATACGTCTAATAAATGAAAGGATTTTAAAGTACGACAATTTGAACAAATATTTATTGACCATGGAAACTTCCTTCAATATTATTCAAAATTAATTTTATTCATACTGAGTAGAGATTTTAACATAACAACTTAGGCAAATCTAGAGAGGAACAAGGGGAACAGCTGCACGTTGATATAAGGATTTTCCAACAAAATGTGTTATTTTGAATCACCCGGTATTTCGGTAGCTGCCACTTTTGAAGCTTTTACTCTTAGACATTTGAGAAGTAGAAACTACTCCATTACTAAAAATGGAACGATACACGCTTCAAAAACGCATTGAAATTATTAAAATTCACTACAAAAATGGTGAAAATCTTGCAGTTACAACTCGTAAAACTAAAGCATTTTTGGGTCGTCGTGAAGCACCTTGTTGGACCGCAATACAGAAGCTGTTGGAAAACTACGAGCTGTTGGGACACGTCGCTCAAGAACAACTGAGAATATTGCTGCTGTAGCCCAAATGATGCAGATATGTTGACAGATCATTGTAGGTCTCGTGATATGAATCTAAACAATTACAAACGATTTAGTTCCTCTTCATTTTATTTATGATTTTTGATTCTTTTTCACAATAATGCTTTAATTGACAACAAAAGTACAGGGTGAAGGTGCAATATAATCGACTATATCTACTTATAAGGGTTTCTATATATTTTAAGGTACAACAATTCGAATTCTTCATTTTGTTCGACTTATTAACATTTTCTTGATCATGTCTTTTAAAAATATATCAGTATTGAGAATACTATGATGTCAAGATAAGGAGATTAACCCTCGTAGTAAATAAGATTTACTTTTTTTTATGTTAAATTTTACATCAGATTTTACCAAATACAAATAACAATTACCCTAACAACAAATTTTTCTGGCACAAATTAATTTTAATTAAAATATTTATTATCTCTACTCATAGCCAGCACTGCAGTAAGCTTAAAAACATGGTAACTCTGATGTTAATTGTATAAAATAATAAACAACAAAATGTTTAATAACATCATAAATCTTTAAAATTGCTTATGACATTATACGAGTACAAAACAATTCAGATTAAATATTCCATTCGCATACCAGCTCATACCATCCATGGTCATTGGCTGACAACACAATTGTGCCCTACATCTCCTCCTCCCCCCCTTACGCACAAACACACATACATACATACTCAATGCGAGTAGGAAGGACTTTGTAGTATTTTGTATAAATCTACCACAGAATGCTCATTAACATATTGCAGGATTTTCTAATGTCTGGTATGGGAATTTATTGTGGGTATTTGAGGTATGGTTTACACCTGGACACTCATCAGTAGACAATTAGATGGATAATGATTATGATTTTTACCCAGTTTTTTTTTCGTATTGTATTGTGTCTTGTTCATGTTGCTTTAGCTCCTGTTGTACGAACACATCCTCAATGTGTACATTGAATGTTATCTTTTGTGAAAGAATAATAATAATATTAAAAAAGAGGAAATTTCAAACAATACAGCTTCAACACCTCGTTGTTTAATTCAAAATGTAATAATGTATTACAGCTACTTTGCCTTATAATCCTAATAGTGTTGTTGAATAATTGTTATAGTATTCGATTACTTAAGTGATTATGTGGAATACAAAATGTAATGGTTATGAACTTGTCGTTTAGACCGAGTTTAATGAAGGATAAGTCTATTATAGAAGGTCTATCATTACTAACTTTTACTGCCGCTTTCTTTTCTGCGAAAACCTTATAAAATCTGCAATTAGGAAGATATTTCAATTCGAATATTAACTATGAATGTACATCTAAAACTCAACATAATTTTAATCACTAACCGAAGAATCGGTTACAAAATTTCATATATCAACATCACTAGGCAATAATACCTGCCAACCATTTGGAGCAACATCATCATCAACAAGAACAACATCATCATTGTTTACTGTTGCGGATGAAATTTGCTTTAACTATATAAAATAATTAGATTCATGCAAACAAATACAAACACTCACATACTGTGCACTAGGGTGGCTCTTATCTTGCACTTTTTGAATATCCAATGCTCCTAAAATTGCTGTCAGTCATCAAAAACCAAGAGCTGAATATTTGAGCAAAATCGTGTAACCTTTAGAGGTTGTACAAATTAAAAATTGTTTTTGTCGTTCGTTAACCCACTATAACTTGTTACCCAAAGAAATGACATGCTAATCTCAATTCGTAAATTTTCAAAATACATACATACTCCTTCTTGTATTATACTTCTTCTTAGATTATGAGAATCCAACATGTTTCCCCAATGAACTTGTGATTTTACGAATCTGTCCATGTTTAAACGAAACACGCTGTCCCAAACACCCTTACTTTATGTGGCCGAGTGGTGTCGTGATGGAATATTACGGTTTTAAGTCGGGCCGCATATTCTCGCTTCAAACGAATAAGTTCGGAACAGGTTCCATATGATGGTTTGACCAGATTTCAGTAGCTCATAATAGATAGAACCCTTTTGGTCCCACCAAATAAAGAGCCGGGCTTCACGTACTATCTCTTACGCTTCGGGTTATCGTAATGGATTCATTTTTAATTACAAGTAATGATTTTCTTTTATAGCGTCTTTTAAAGTCTCTCTGCTTCAATTCGAATGGTACCCAATTTCCTAGCTTTTAGATGAATCCAGCAGCACGCAAACCTTTCGAAATTGCTGCTTGAGTAGCACCCAATGATTTCAAAAGTTCTTGTTAAGTTTGTCGACAATCTTAATGGAGTAATGCCTCCAATTTATGGTCTCAAACTTTTTTGGCTGGCCTGTGCGATCTTTGTCTTCCGTGTCAAAAGCACAACTTCTGAACCGAATATACCATCTCTCACACGTTAATACCGATGGAACACATTCACCATAAGCTTTAGTGAGTAATCAATGTGCTTCAGCGCCATTTTTTTTTTTTTTAAATTAAAGAAGAAAACTAAACTTCCCGTAAATTTTCAATGCAAAAGAAAAACTTTGTTGTTTGCACTATAATGTTCAATAACTAAACGAGAATATATTGTTACGTTTTAACCTTTTAAAAACGTTGGTTTATTTCCTTTAAATAAACCGGATACTTTTGTTTGCAAATAAAAAGCAGTTTTAGTAGTTTAAAATGATCAACAACAACAGTTCAAATAGTCACTCAGTGTCTTTATACACGTTTATCAAATACGCAGAAGTGCACACACACTTTATAATGTACAAACTTAAATGTACAAGGTAGTTGATGTTAACTCTAACAGCGCCTATGATAAACTCACTCACGACAGCAACCTCTACCATTATTTATACACACGCCATCCTTCGTAAATCTTCTACAATGCTCTAAACGGACAAACTAGTATTTTCGAATTCTAGAGCCTTCGATGTCAATGTTAGCAGCTTAAACATTTAGTTGTCATACTTATAAACAATGCTATTGCAAATTCGTAACAATATGACAGATATGTACACTTGAAAATGACATATAAGTTATTAAAAACAAAAACCGCGTTCAAAACATACGACACCTATTGTAAGTACCGCATTTTACGTCCAATAAGTACATAATTAAAATAAGTTGTTCAACCGTTTCAAGACTTTTATATGAAATCGAAGGCCTTAGACACGGTGTTCGTGGAATGACAGAATATTTTAGTATGACACCCATAATTTCGTTCCCTGATATGGAACAGTGGCTTGAATCATACCCAATGAGAGCTAGAATTAGTTTATGGTACAACAGCACTCCAGATCTTTGTAAGATATTGATATTGGACAGCAGTTTTTATGTTGGACTTGAAGACATGACTAGTAGCAAACTAGCGGATATAATTAAGTTCATAAGGGGAATTAGATGTATGCATGACAAGAGAATGTGATATAGTTCCTCCTATCTTCTTATAATATTTTCTATTTATTTTATCGTAATATCCAAAAAAAGGGCGATATGAATAGATCGCCCTTTGAAATCATAATGGACCCTATGAGGATCCAAGTAGTGGTGTACGTGTGCACACATCCCATCTAAACCTAACCTATATATTGGGTCAAAACAACCCAAAGAAACAATCTGAAGTTAAATATTAGAAAATAGTCTACAAATTGCTTTCTTAATAAATAATTTTAACAAATCTGACTAATAGATAAATTTTCTTCAAAACCTCCAATTTTAAATTGATCTCTAGGCTAATCCATAAAAGGTAACATTTTTAAAATTTTTGTTTTTAAATATTTTTTAAATGGCATGAAATTTTATGATTTATGATATCAAGTTATAATTGGTTATCATCAAGGCAAGGATTTTCATGCACTAAAAAATTAAAAATATGCGCTTATAATATGCACTATAACGATAGAAAATATGCACTAAAAATGACAAATATATGCAATAAAAACAAGTTTTTTATTTGAAATATATTTATTAATAAAAGACAGATATAAATTTCACGTCACATTTTCAATATATATGTACATATATAGGACATAAAAGGTTTAAAATATATTTGTTCAAAGTAAAAATAAGAAAATTCATGTATGTATATAAATTATACAATATTTATATTAAAAAAAATTAGTCAGTTATTTATTTTCATGTTACAAAATTACTTAATTTAGATTTCAATTTGTATAAACAAATAACTTTTTTTTTTAAATTTCCAAAAAGAAAACTTTGTCTGTTCGTCAACAGAAGTTAAAGGTGGATATTTGCATGAAGCCAGTTCAATTGGAGAATATTCATTTTCAATTTGATTTTTTTCATTAAAATTGCTATCTAATATGTCAAACATTTTTTTATTATTTCTGTAATATATTCTTTAGTTTTGTTTTAATTTGGTAAGAAATTAATTTTACTTGTGCATTCAGCGAATTGAATCCCTGTAGTTTAGTAATTGTTTCATAAATAAAGATGTAATTTGAGCACAGAAGTGGTAATTGGCTTTAATATTATGTGTCACAAAGAGAACAAAGCCGAAAAGTCGATATTAAAAAAATTTTCGAAAAATCGAAAAGTCGATAATTTCAAAAAGCTAAAAAATCGATTCATAAATTGAAAAGTTTAAAGTAGACTTTTTCTTTCAACAATAGAATTCTAGTGTTAATATATTTACTATTTTTGCAACACTAAATGGAGTTGCCAAATATATGTATGTACAGTGTACACTGATATATATGCAATAAAATGGAAAAATATGCTAAATATATGCATTTAAAAGAAAAATATGCAAAATATGCATTTATAACAAAATATGCAAAAATGTGCAACAACAAATCGATGCCATTTTGTTGCAAATTCTTTGATTCGGAAAGATAAATTGTCAAAAGTTATTTTGAGTTACTGACTACAAACATGCATTTGCATAGAAATCCTTGCCCTGGTTATCATTGTCAGAAAATGTTTATATTTATACCCTACACCACTATAGTGGGAAGGGTATTATGCATTTATGCTGATGTTTGTAATGCCCAAAAATATGAGTCTAATACCCACCTTAAGGTATAGCGATCGACTGAGAAGCGATTTTGTCCGTCTGGCTGGATGATCATGTAAACTGGTGCGCAAAGTACAGGTAGCAATTTCGAATATATTTCGATAATGTATTGTTTTTGGCCCAAGGAAGAATGCTATTGAAACTGGTAAATAAATGGTCCATTATTTCACCTATCGCCCATGCAAATGTTCTCCCGAAATAGGACTTTATCGGGTATAAATGCTGGATTTATACAGATATCCACACAAAGTGTTCCACGAATAAGTATAAGTTATATACAAATAAGGCACACAAATTTTGAGCTGATCGATTCATAATTGGTCATAGCTCCCATGTAAGGCCTACTTTCGAAAATTACTGTAACAAAACTGTAATAAAACTCTTAAAAATATTGGTATCCAGAAAGAATTTAATACAAATAAGTTTAATATAAAACGAAATTACGCGACCAAATTTCATGGTGATCGGTCCATAATTGATCATAGCACCCATACAAGGCCCACTTCCGACAATCACTTTAACAAATACAAATCTCATAAAAATGTTTGTATCCAAATAAAATTAAACCGAAAGAAGATTCAAATGGAAATAAATCACGTGACCTAATTTCATGGCGAGTGGTCTATAATTGGTCATAGCTCCCATATGAGGTCAACTCCCGAAAATCACTTTAACGAGCATAAATCTCAGTGAAATATTAGTATTTAAATAAAATTTAACAAAATCAAGTTTCATATAGAAAGAAAAATTATTGAAATTTCATCATCTGATCGGGCTTGACCAACTATACCTTCATACTTGTTATACCCTTCACCTTCGTGAGGAGGGTATATATAAATTTGTCATTCCGTTTGTAATTTCCACAATATAATTTTCTGACCCTATAAAGTATATATATTCTGAATCCTTATAGATAGCGGAGTCGATTTAACTATGTCCGTCTGTCTGTCTGTTGAAATCAATTTTCTGAAGACCCCAGATATCTTCGGAATCCAAATCCTCAATAATTCTGTCAGACATGATTTCGAGAAGTTTCCTATTTGAAATCAGCAAAATCCGTCCATAAATAACGGAGATATGAGCAAAAATCCGAGACAACCTCTATTTTTGGCATATTTTTTTATCTATATCTCGATTACTAAGTCATAAATGTAGGCAATATGCATATCTAATGATAGATATTTCAAATTACATTGCAACGATGTATATAAGGAAATACAAAGTTGGACCTATAATGGGTCAAAATCGGGAAAATATTTTTTAACCCGAATCTTTTTTTCACAAAAACATTCTTTTGTCATAAATATTTTTCACTAATAAATTAAAAAAAAAAAAAATTTAAAATTTGGAAAAAACTTAAAAAAAAATTTAAAAAATATTAAAAAAATTTTTTTTTTTAATTTTATTTTAAAGTATAATTTGGTGAAGGGTATTTAACATTCGGCACAGCCAAATATAGTTCTCTTACTTGTTTTTATCTAAAATTACTATTTTTAATTGGATTCTTGTCAACATATATTTTCTTCTGGAATATATTGCTACTGGGGAGAGCAACCAAAAATTAACCGATTTTGCTAGAATTTTCAGCATTTGATTTTTGGAAAATCCATAAAGTTCAAAATAAGAGCCGCCCTAGTGTGCACACATCCAAAGTACAAATACATACATAATTTGAGTAACATTGTGTTTACATGGAGCATTTTGTTGTCAACAAATAATTACAAACTGCAGGGGTATTTATGAATGAGAATAAATGGACAGACGTTTTCTATTGTTTTTGCTGTTGCCCTAATTGTATGCCACCTAATACGGAGGGGACATTGCCAAAAAATAAAAAAAAATAACCGAGAAAAAAAAACTCCACATTAATATAAACAACAAAACAACGTGTAAAAGTAAACAAACAAAAGACAAAATTAAAATTTATATTCTGAATTCTAATTAGCTAAAATGTGTTAAATTTTTAATTAAAGTCATAATAAAATATGTATTTTATATAAGAATTTCAAAATGAAATAAAAATAATAAAAAAAAAATCTAAAAGTTTGATTTGCCTCTTGTGTATGATGACCCCAACTTAGGATGTACATTTTACTTTTCACTTGCTCTTTGGGTGCCACCACTACAATGTGTTGTGTAGCACCAAGTGATACTTTGTTTAAATCACAATTGTACTGGTATTTTGTATGACGGAAGGAAGAAAAACTAAAGCGGAAATTCAATTTTGCCCAACCATCTCCAAGCCCCTAGAAAATACTATAGTATAGTACTGCCTTGGTTGGTTTTTCCATGTCACTTTGAATTTCGTTCCTTTTGCATTTGGCAGTTACTGTCACATGTGTTGGTCGTTACGTTTGCAATGATGACCATTCTCAATAATGGTCATTTTATTCATTTGCAAAAATGAAAAAAGGAAGAATAACACTACACGAATGGAGTTGAGCTGAGGCAGTATTAGGAGCCACAGCCGCTGTTGTTCTTTTTTTTATAATTACTTGGTACTTATGGCCAACTGAGGCGTTCAACGACCACAGCTGTGTGTCAGGACAATTCATGAAACAAGGAAATGAGTTTTAAAATTTCTTTCAATATATTGCAAATGTGCAAATCATAAAAGAGCACACACAGTGCACTACTGTAGTAATGTTTGTTTAGAAGAGTTTTATTTTGAGAATTTACTGGAGTTTAAAAAGGAGTTGGAAGTTAAATGGATGGTAGTAAAGTACAGCTTATATTTTAGAATTATGCAATTGTGTGATATTATTAGGAACTTGTTTAATGTTCAGGGTTAAATTCACTAAGTATGTTACTCCATTGTGATTGCAGTTTAGCAGAGACACTCTTAATAGTTGGTGAGCAACGTATTTTTAAATTTTTTTACATTTTCATTGCACATAATCCCATTTTAAAAGGATCTGACTGTTACTGTTGCTGGCTCTGTGTCATAGAATTTGTAAAAAAAACTCATTTCTCTTACTTCAAATTACCATGCGTAAAAAAACATTACTCAAAAAGGTTTTTTTACTAATACATTCTCACCACTTAGATTTTTGACAACTGAGTTAGGTCTTTGACAGCAGAGTTTCCGCTCCATATTTATATTTCTCTATGGCTCGAACAGTCACAATTACAATGGATTTTATGTACTTATATCAGAACTGTGGGTGTAGCAACTTCCATATCAAGTTATTAGTAAATTTGGAATATTTTAAGAACTGTAATTTCGAGAGGCTTAAAACCTTGCGTAAATTACTTTAATACCAGTGTTAATATTTAATATCTGAAGATCTATAACAGTGTGATTATCAATACTTTGTCAGAGCCTGTCTGTGAATCCTCCAATACAAAGTAAGACATTTTTTTCGAGAGTCTATAGTGAAAATTACTATAGTGAGAGTCTTTAAAATTGGGGAATTATTTCCCTATTATTGTAAGTAATTGGGCTAAAAATGTGCGAATATTCACGTTGATTGCTTTGCGGTGTATACAAATGCGAAATTATAGCGATAGTTTGCAAAATAATATGTATAATATAATATATATAATGACCTTAAAAACTACAAAAAATAAATACCGAAATTTATAGTATTCATTTAATTTTTTACAAAATTCTTTAACAAATTTTAAGCTAGTAAGAGGTAAAATTAATCATGCGCTCGTAGAATTAAATAACACTTGCAAACGCTCTAAATACAAGATACATACATGCCATTTGCCGGTCATGGCGGATCATATATTGAACATTCTGGATGACTTCTTCCTGAAAGACTTGACAGATATCTTCACACGTACATCATGACTGTTTGTTAAAGAAATTAAATTGAAGAGTTATGGGGAATTTAAGAGAGCAGGAGGTATCCTCTTTACACACAGGTATCACAGCAGGAGTCATACGTGTGTCACTCTCAGAACACGCTGCCTGTTTAACCTAACAAACGGTATTAGTAGAAAATTTCGCACAACCCATTGTAGTTCCCTATAGATAAATATAAATGATATAAGTTATAAGTTAGAAAAAAGAGTGTGGGTTCCCACAAACATACTCCACCATATCCAATCCCTTACCAAAACATGAAATATAATGAAGTCTGCTACCCACTATATCCTCCAATGCATGGTAGAATCATTTACATAACCATATAAAAATATATTCTCAATAGTTTCATGCTCATCCACATTCTACAGAAGCCCAGAATGGCTGCGAATACCTATAATTCTATAATTAGAATTTTACAGTCCTATTATAAGTTTGGTGCCTGTCGTATTGTGGTTAGAGCTCCCTGTACTCCTTGCATTTCGCCCTACTTATCCAGAATTAGTCACTATTGTCCAAGATTCACTTAGATACAAGTGACTCTATTTCAAGACCAGTTCCAAACCCTATCTGGATAGTTCGACTGCAGCCTCATTACCATACATATTATGGCTCTTATACAATCCTTGTTGTAAATTTCTTGATGATATATAAATACTTAAAAGACTTCAGACATCCTCCGACATGTTTAAATATTTGGCCATACTGATTTATATAATTACCTCTTCTCCCCTAGTGACGTTATCCATAGAGAGACTTGCAAGACCGCCAGACATGAAGTCGCCGTAAACAGACTCCTCTTGGATTTCTCTACCTTTAATCTATCCTTGATTAATGTATATTATTAATAAAATTTTATAAATCTAGGCTGGACATACCTATCCGGGATCTCCACTAATAGCCTTTAAACGAAGGAAAAAACCCTCCAAGTAGGCTTCTTGTCGCCATGTTGACTACAGAGTCTTAAATAGGTAGTAAGTATAACATCATATCCAAGTGATAAGGAGTTGTATCTTAATATAATTCTATAAATTCATTGCTCCTCATTGCAAACAGTGTAGTACTATCCAAGTATTGGTCTTATAACTGTCAAGTTTACTATATCTGATCGCAATACATAGATCTTGTGTATAGAATTCATGTAGGCTTAGTAGGCATTAAACCCGTCATCAAGTCCTAAGTGATCCTCTTCCAGGATAGTTTGCTAACTAGGAAAATTCCTAAGTATTTAGCCTCCCCCTAGTTTTAGATACACAACACAATTGTCGGCATGTTGAAGTCGTTGCACTTTTTATCTTTTGGTGAAGAGAACTAAATCTCTTTTATCCAGGCTTTTACCGAAAACTTAAATAATGCTGCGATACAAATTATGGAGCTTGATTTATTAGCATCGATCAATTTAATATTTATCAACCCCTGAACTTGCTAATGATGCTTTGGCGGTCACTTCTGCTTTGGACAACATTATTTTTAAAGGAAATACTATGACGGAAATTCAATAAGAGAGCGGTTGTAGTTTTTTTTTTTTTTTTTTAAAGAGAAGTAATACTCAGGCAATTAATATGCCTATATATAATTGTGTTACTTTCTTTGGAAAGGGGATAGATTGTAGAAGGAAAGGTGGTGAAAGGAGGAGAAAGGCTTAATTGCGCGTTATGCTTGTTATTAGTGCAGGTTGCAGCGCCTCTGGTGGTGAGATGGCGCATAATTCAAGCCAACAACCTTTATTTATTTATTTATTTTACTTCGGTGGCGTTTTAGTGTATACCACCGAAGGAGGGCGCTGTGATAAATATTAGTTATTAGTAAACTAATAATTATTATAAACTGATGTTGTTGATTGACAGCGGCTGGGAATCGAACCCAGGCCGCAAATACCATATCATGTTTAATGATCAAACACGCTAACCAATTAAGCCACAGCACCCTCCGCCATTAAATAGAAGTTTGAATTCACTTTTGATGTCACAATTACTGTAAAAATTCTTTACATGGGATATAAATACCAATCCAGAATCTTTTGAGATGCTGACCTATGCTCTACAGAAATTAAGACTATGGAATTTAGTTGGGAAAATTTTTCTACCACATATTGTTGCATTTTTCTTCATTAAGAGAACTGCTTGTATAAATGTTAAGCCTTAATATTTTATCTTTAAATGCTTTTGATGCTTAGTCTTCGGACATATCATTTCAACTTCACAATTAAAAAAACTTGGAAGGTTGAACCAAATAAAGGGTTTTCCAACAAGATGTGATATTTTGAATCACGCCATTACTAAAAATATAACGATACACGCATTGAAATTATGAAAATTCACTACAAAATTGGTGAAAATCTTGCAGTCACAGTTCGCAAAACTAAAGCATTTTTGGGTCGTCGTGAAGCACCTTGTCAGACCGCAATACAGAAATTGCTGGAAAAATTTGAGCTGTTGGGACAAGTTAGTGATGTGAAGAATAAAACCCGTGCACATCGCTCAAGAACAACTGAGAATATTGCTGCTGTAGCCCAAAGTTTTCTTTGGAATTCGGCATTCCAGAAACGTCATTACAACGACAACGTTTACTTTCAACAAGACGGCGCTACGTGCCACACAAGCTACGAAACCATTGCTCTTCCACGGGAAAAGTTTCCGGATCGTGTTATCTCTCGAGACGGTGATCACAATTGGCCACCGAGATCTTGTGATTTAAAACCTTGCGACTTCATCCTTTGCGGCCACGTGAAAGATAAGTTCTACGCCAATAGCTCAGCGTCGATTCTAGACCTCAAAGAAAGAATTCGTGAGGCTATCGAGGACATAGGGCAGCCACTTTCCGATTTGGTTAAGGCAAATGTCATGAAAAGGATATGGTCCTGTAAGCGTGGTCGTGATGGACATTTAACTGATGTTGTTTTTCATTATTAACGGCATACCTTCCTCTTTATTATGAAATAAACATTCTATCATTTATCTCAGAAAATTCCGTTTTTCTTTGAATACCAAAATAACATCTCTTGTTGGAAATCTCTTTATAATACAACGAATCTAATAATCACGCAGTTTTGTAACACAGAGACATAATGTTTGAATGATCAAAAACCCTATGTCGATTTTTATCGATCTAAGGATGACTTTCGTAATAGATTACCAGACATAGTATAGGACATAAAGACAGCCTTGGTTCCATAGATTGGTGCCTTCGTGACACCTTAAGTATCATTTTACGGTCATTTACCAGCCTTGTTTGACTGACAGCTGCAGTAGCAATGTTAATTGGCAGAGTTTTGGACAATTATTCAGCTAATTGTAAAGTTCAAAACCTAATTTCTAAGTGTAATATTTAAACAAACAAAATAATATAAGTATAGATGGTCACTTTGCAGTACCAGTAAAATTGTATTAAATTTGATTATTATTTGCAAATAAAATCTTTCAAGTTGTGAACAAACTATTTTATTCACCGGGATTGTAAAGCTTGCGTTAAGAAAATCTACCAGAATATATTATTAAGTATATAGTTTTCCTTTGAGCGCTAATAATACAAAAAATGTTTACTGGTTACCGCAAAGTTTTCAGTAATCAGTAAAGGTTTTTCAGTAATCAGTAAAATTTTCCTTGTAATTCAAAATAAATGCGAGATATGACTGTGTAATATATCATATCTCGCAAACCGTTCGGAATTTTGATTTACTCTTTAAGGGAAAGTTGTATCTCTTGTCATAGAGAACAAAAATTGTGAATATGTAAAATCAAAAAAACTTCATTTTCGATTTTTGTTTACTTTTTCTCCCCTGTTCAGGTCCATAGGTAGCAACCGTTCAAAATTCAAGGAAACAATTAACTACAAAAATGTATATAAGATTTCAATATACAACTTTCATTCCTTCCTAGGAATGATTCTAAACACCGTGTAGGTAGCCGCAAAAGTAACAAATTTCCCGAAAATATTTAAATTTAATTTATTTGTTCTTTACTTCAACATTACACAAATAATAATAAAAATGAGAAGAGCTACAACTTTGCCTCAGAGAGTAAATAAATATTCCAAAGGGTTTGCAAGATATAAGCCTAAGAAAATTATGACTTTTTTACAAAAATGAGACCGAGTCCCCAAATCTTTGGGGGCCTATAAAATAAGTGCCTGACTTTGGGCAAACTGGTAGACACGAGTCTGTTTCTTTTTTTGTCTTTTATCACGTAGTCTTGTCCGTATATGGTTATATTTCCATGACTTAAAAAGTTACACACAGTGTTATCAGTAAAAATTTACTGATTACAGTCTGCTCATGTATGAATATTATAAGCTCTTTCAAATGCTTATTTTAGTACATTAACCATAAATATAAGTCTTATTTACTTGAATTTAAACAATTTAAAGAATATTGTAATAAATTTCAGAGTTCTAACGAATTGCCTCCTTTTATTAATATGTACTCCTATAAAGGATGTAATTTATTTTGACATCAAAGAATATCATGTAAAACTTGTTTATTAGTTCAAAAACCTAGACCTCCAAAAGGATTACTGATCGTACTCCTTGTTGTTTAAGATGTTGACAACTCCTTCTCTAAAAAGAAATAAAAGAACAACAAAATCTTTAACAATGAATTACTCAATAAAAGGCGGTTCCACGTGTTAGAAAACTAAGATTCAGCTGATTTTATTATTTTTATTTCTAACTAAACATTTGTTTAGAAAATGGAATAATATTAAATATTGTTGTTGCCGTTGAAAAGTAAAATATGGATGTACGACTATGTTGACAATTTTTGCTGAATAAAGCAAAATAAGAAATCAAATAAAACAAACTCAATTCAATTTTCTAACAAAATACAACACAACAGCATCGATTTCAATAGGGGAATAAAGAACCAACAACAACACAAACACCAACTGTAATCCAAAGAATCCCTACTCAGTAGCAGCAATAAAAAGGCACAAATGAAACACATCCCATTCGAATGTAGGTTGACAATAATAGTTAACGACAGGTTGCCATTAAATATTGCTGTTGTTGATGCTGCCGCTGCCTTTATTGTATCATTGTTAACTCCCTTTCACTGTTTGGTAATTCTATTACCAAAAAAAAATCCCAAGGATCCCTCCTGCAAAAAGAAACACAAACACATTTACTCGCACAGTAAAAGTAAAAGAGTGTTAAGGACCTGCTTGATTGTGTTTTGGCAACCAAAACAAAATCTTTCTCCTCTCTTAACAGAATCATCTTTAATAATCCGGTATTAATGAATTCAGTTGTTTGGACTTTTGGGAAAATTGTACATATCATTTGATAGAGTGTTGTCCTTCTGCTTGTACTTATTGTTGTATTTGTACTTGTCGTTATGAGAAAATATGAAATTTAATTATCGAAATTAAATCACAAAAGCTAAAAAAAAAAAAAAAAAACTCACAAGGAAAACTTTTCCATTCAATTGCAAAAATTTCTTTACTAAGTTTCGTCCAAGTTAGTTAAAGTTGCTTTATTTCATTTTATACTTTTTGATTTATTTGTTGAAAAATAACAAAAAAAAAAAAAAACAAGTTCATTTAAAATAAAGGAAACATGTGCAAAACGGAAGTTTACAATTTTCAAATGTACAAAATTTGTTAAGTGATTCACATGCGAAGAATCAAGAACTTTTAAAAATGTTCTTAACAAAATTTAGTTCAAGAATGTTGTAACAGAAAAAATTAAGCAAAAACTTTATTTGCATTTGAAAAGTATAACGTAAATTGTCGTTTCCTGCACTAAATGTATGAATAAATTGGGAAACAAATATGAGGGCATAAAGTTGCCAGCGAACAACTAAGAATTTAAATAAAAATTATATATGATTACAACACATTTTTTACAGTCATAAAAGTATTTATTTTATTAATAAATTATATTTTATGTTTTTTCATCGAGATTGGTAAAATTTATTATTAAAGTTTTTACACACAAGTTTTATTTTTACTTAAGTGGACATTTTTCTGCTTACAGACTCGAATCCTATATTCTATCTTATATGTACATATATATCATAAATATGTGATCTGAATTTGTGGCCATTCCCTTTTTACGATCCCTTATTGTAAATTTGTTGTTTCCCTAAACTCAATATTTAAAGCGGTTTACACAAAATTTTGCCCTCGTCGTATCTTACATATTGTTACGTTTTTACCTTTTTGAAAACGATGGTTTATTTCCTTTAAATAAACCGGATACTTTTGATTGCAAATAAAAGCCGTTTAGTAGTTTAAAATTATAACAATTCTTTATTTATTTAAAATGTACAACAACAACAGTTTAAATTGTACAAACACACAGGTTTATATAACACTTTATAAACACACTGCTAATGTAAAAGAATTCACTGGTAATACAGCACATGTATGGCAGTTAATTGTCTTTACTCAACGGTGCTTCAAATTAGACTCACTTTTGTGGTGTTCTCACGGACAATTTATATACACTGCATTACCATCTAGAAAGCCACCACATCTCACGAACAGTGATATTAACATAAAATTCCACAACAATAAATGCCTTCAAAATGCCAATCTCTGTGTAGACACATGTAACATATCTATAGAACTTGTTAAATGCTATAAATATCTGGGAGTGTATGTAGACGATAATTTCAAGTGACTAACACATATTAATTATCTTCGAAACAAGCCAAGGAAAACTGCATATAGTCTGTTTCATTTAAGCAATTGTGCCACTTTCCAAGTCCTGAAACAAGCATACATACTTCTCTCTAGCTGAATCATACATAAGACATGGTATCACGGCTTGGGGCAGCTCTACATATTGCAGAAGTCTTCAGCAGTCACAAAATCAAATCTTAAAAATAATGTTACAAAAATTATCAACACAACAAACCACTACTCTTAATATGATATGATATATGGCAACAATAACAATGCAAGTGCAAACAACACCAGAAATATCAACAACATAAACAACAACACACATCCCAACACCACAAATCTCAACAACACAAATACCAGCAACCCATATCTCAACAACACAAATACCAATAGCACAAATTTCAACAACACAAATACCAACAACACAAATCTCAACAACACAAATCACAACAACACAAATCTCAACAACACAAACGTCAACTACGCTTATGTCAACGCCACCTCAAACATGAATCTGAACATCACAAACAACACCAATACAAATGCTAACAGTTTCAACACAGCAAACAACATAGCTACCAAACTACAAAATTGGATGAAATAAATAGTACTATTAAGTCTCCCTTTGTGAATTAATACTAATTCAGGATAACATGTCTCTAGTTTCATGTTTATTAATTCATTACAAAAAGTACAATTCGAATAAAGAAAAAGTACCAAAAAGTCTCCCCCTAGAATTCTCACTCACTTAGGATCATATATGCTTAATTTCATGTTTCTAAGTCCATTGGTATAGAAAATTCAAAAAGTACCATTAGAACAATAAAAAAGTACCTATAGTTCAGTTCTCACATCTTGGTACCTAAATATTATCCCCTATTCCTAACACTCAGATACATATCAGCTAACTTTAATGTCGATAAGTGAAATAATTTAAAATATTAAAAAAGTACCAAAAATATTCCATTTTGCCAAAATTGTTTATGCTACATACATTTCTCAAACGATTAAAATCTATGTTAATGTGCCCAAGAAAAATATGTTTTAATAAAAGTACTAAACTGTTTACCCGGATTTGACCCAATATAAACCTTGGTACTCGAGTTCCATAGAACAACTGTTAGTTAATTTTTGTATGAATCCAGGAACCAAAAAAATTATCAAAATTGGCTTAATAATTTCAAATAAAATGTATTTTTTGTTACCTTTTTTTGATCACCATTACGGTAGTAAAATTATATTCAAATAAATTTCTGTATCGTGGCGGGAGCACATAATAAAATATTTGTATCTCTATCTCAAATTATAAAAAAAAACATATTTTATGAAAAAGTACCAAAAATAAACACAATTTTTATCCCTTAAGGGTTCGAATTTCCAAAAAGTACCAAACATATATTTGTTATTTTTTGATAAGTAAAAAATACGATTTAAAATTTGTTTCTATGTTTATTAGTTTAAAAGATACATAGAGTGCCAAAAGAGTACCAAAATAGAGTTTTTACCCGTTTTCTCCCCTAAAAGGTTCGAATTTCGAAAAAGTACGAAACACCTGTCAGCTTATTTTGTTAAAGGAGTAACATGCAATTTTAAAGTTTTTTGTATCTTTATTACTTTTGAAGATATAAGGTTACCGAATTTACCCTTTTTTACCCTTCGTTTTGGGGAGGGAGGAACCCACAGGGCTGTGTGATGATGAATCAGTCAGTCAGTAATGTTACTCTTTTATATATATAGATTAAAAATATATACTGTACCACCTTAATTAATGAGTTCTACAATGATCAAAGATTCCTGAAACCAATCAACCTGTACAAAAATAACT
Organism: Calliphora vomitoria; assembly: GCA_942486065.2. Classification (NCBI taxonomy): domain Eukaryota; kingdom Metazoa; phylum Arthropoda; class Insecta; order Diptera; family Calliphoridae; genus Calliphora; species Calliphora vomitoria. The sequence goes on along the minus strand of OW818030.2, from coordinate 45,133,360 downwards.
ACGGTAAAAATTCATTAAATGTTATCCTACCAAATATTTTCTAAAATTTATTGAAGAAAAAAATTATTAAAATTATATTTCATAAATTCGCAATGAAAATAAAACATTAAAATTGTAATTTTATATTATAAGTTATTTCATCCTGCAGACAAGCCAATAGGCTTCGTGGGGTAAGAATTGAGAGAAAATGTAAACCAATTTCATAATCAATAATAAATAAAGAATGAAAAAAAAGCTACATCCTTAGGTAGTTAAAAGATGAAAAAAATCCATTACTATCTTATCAAAACTACCGATGAGTGTCCCAAAATTTACGCAAGATACGATTTAAATAGAAAACACAGTTTTGTACTTTAGATTGTTATTTGTATATCGAGTAAATTGTCTCCACGTCTTTTCTGGCATAAACGCACTCTTTTGTCGCAAATGTCCATGACCATTTTGCATAAATGCGGATGAATTTCGTTGATAGAACGTTGAATTTTCATGATAACATCTCGCCAATTTCATGATTATTAGTTGATTGTAATAGAAAAATTGAAAAGTACCATTAAGTTCCCCTTAATTTTATAATTCTAGGATCATTAAAATGTTATAATCAAATCACTCAGTACCAAAAATTTCACGTATCTAGGTAAATTATTATAGAAACTTCAAAAACTACTATTAGGAGACCGAAAAAGTGCCATTAGCTTTGGTCCCTTCTTGGTACCTTAACACAATTAGGTCACCTATCCTTAGTTCTTTCTTCACTTAGAAGCATGTCAGCTAAATTTTATGTCGATTAATAAAATAATTTAAAATGTTACCGTTAAGCATAAAATGTCCAAATACTTAATTTTGACAAACTTTTTTGGATCGCTCACATGACTCAAAAAAAAAAAAAAAGTGTTTTAAAAAAGTACCAAACTGCTTACACAAATTTGTACCACTCGATTTCCAAATAACAACATGTAAGTTTTTGTGTTTCACTTGTTTCGGTTTCCTGATTCCCGTTTTTAACGCCTAAACCTTCGAAATTCCAAAAATCCCTTCTTAGTGGATCTACATAGGAAGAGGGGAACTTATAGTCCAAATTTCTCCGTTTGGGCTGGGATGTTGAATCAGTCAGTCACTCAGTGGGGGTTTTTGTGAGAAATAGCTTTTCGTAAAATGCATTTACATCATCATCTTCTTGCTGCTATTTAAAACAAAATAAAGGTCAACATAATCGGTTAAGACGTCCGCCACTCTTCACCCAACTACTCGTAATTTAATGCACGTAATTTAAACTGAAGCGGAAATATTTTCTTGCTTTAGTTCAAGCCCTAGTGCAGAGAATTACAATAAAACTTCTCAGGTCATAAATCCCTCACAATGTCTTTAAGCGCTAAAATATTTATGTATGAATGCGAGATATTCTAAATAAATGTCACAATGTATGAGAAAATTACCCTGCAGTTTTATGTCGAGTGTATCTACTATTGGAGAGATATATCTCTCGTCATGCAGATCCTATTATTATTATTGTTTCGTTTTTGTAATCTAAAGTGCCGTAAATGTGTTAATTATTTCCGTCGGAATAACCAAATACCAATAGAATCGCTAATACGATATCTACATTAAGAAATTGACAAGCAAATTTAACCAAAACCTGAATGCTTCAGTTAAAAGCCTTGCAAGTAACTTCGTGGGTAACCAGTGGTAAATTCTTATAAGTAAAACATTCGTGTCAGTGGAATTAGTTCCAAGGGCTGCAGGGCCCATTCTCATACATTGTATATAATTATTGTTCAGAAACAGATGTATGTATTACATATACATTTCACATACAGAACTACATGTGTATACATAAAGTATAACGTGGAAAAGCCCAAGATCAAGTAAACTTAACCAAAAGATTATCCCATTTATTGTTGTTCTTTTGAGTGTAAGTTGTTGTTGTATGTACTTTTCATTTCTTTCATTTTGTGGTCATAAATTCAACACATGAATTTGTTGGGAAGGAAGTTGGCGCCGTATTGACTGAATGAATACTAAAGCGAATTGTATTTGTGCTGATAGAGGTTTCCTCCAAGTGTGCCTTACGACGCCTTGTAATATTAGCATTACTTAAAAAGTAAAAGGTTATGATTAGTGTTTGGTATTCGGAAATTCCAGTCCGGGAAATTCCGGGATTATAAAAAGCAACAAACAATAACACTGTTGAACAAATTGAGACCTTTTGATTGAAACAGAATAACGACCCTATAATTCCGAAAGTCCAGCTGCTCTGAGTTTTTTTACAGTGGCTGAAATTTTAAATTTTTAAGCGAAGGGAGCATTACAATAAATGACAAAAATTTTCTAAGTTAATGTCTGAGAGAATTCTTATTGTCAGAGTTATATTGTGAAATTTTATGGGGATCTTTCAAAAAGGTCATTTAAGGATGAAAATATTCTACGAAAATTTTTGCCGGAAAATTTCAGTGGGAGTCACCAAAGATACCAAAGTTGTAAATAAAGCCCTTTACGCTTAATTACGCCACCTTTGGTTTATTTAAAAAATCGTCAAAAATCCATTTGTGATCAGAATGACCTGAAATTTAAAATGTAATTAGACCTTGAAAAGATCTACAAAATATATGCATACATATGTAAGTTATCTTTTTTAGTTCAAGAGATATGTAGGTTTTTTTTTTATTATTATTTTTTTTATTTTGCTCGATTTTTCTTACTTTTTTGATATTTTTAAATATCAGCTATATTTTTGATGAAATTCCGAATAAAATAAAAACAACTTGCTGAAAGTTATCTTGTCCCCATAAAAAGTTACATGCATCTAAAGTTGGAATCGTGGTCGTATTTTTTATGTTTTTTCGCAAAAAAGAATATATGAAAAAACTTGAATATTTTTGAAAGGTAGCAAGGTTTGTGGAGCTTCTGAAGATTAAATATAAGCTTTTTATACAAGTATTTGGTACTGATGAAGCCGTAGGACTTGCAGATTAATAATTGATTAAAATGAAAAAAATTTTGTGAATTTTTTGGATGTCATTTACTTTATAAACTAAAAAATTATGATATAATGATTTTCCATGAAGAAAAATATCAAATTTGAATTAATGTAAAATGTTAACGGTAAAAGATATCATAACAAAATTAAAAACAAATATAGATCTAAATGTGTTTAAATAGATGGCTTTATAATTGTGGGCATTCTTTGTTCTAAATACCGTAATTCCTAAAACGGGAATAATGTGTTCCAAAAACTGAGTTTTTAAGAAAAGTGTCAACTCTAATGTTATTTAGCATGTGACAGTAAAATAACTTCGTACGTATTTAAGTAACACATAGGCTTATATCTTTATCTAGGAACGGAAGAAATTTTATTCTATAAAACATAAAATATAGGGACTTTTTTGGGGAAAAACGTAGAAAAACGGCCATTTTTACAAGTTCTAATTTTGGATGCATGTAACTTTTTGTAGGAACGTGATAACTGTTAGGAAGTGGTTTGTATTTTATTCTAAATTTTATCACAAATATAGCTCATATTGTAAAAAAAACAAACAAAATCGAGCAAAAAAAAAAACTCAGACCAGCTGGACTATAAGTTTATTCTACAAAAATGATTTACTCAACATGCCCTTTCTGAATTATAGGGTCGCTATTCTGTTCCAAAAATTCTGTTGGACAGTGTAATTAAGTTTTTCGATAAGAAATGTTTAAGTAACATCACTTAAAATTAATTTTACAAAAAATTAGCGACTTTTGACTACAAATTTATGATTTTATACCCTCAACCAAAAAGTTCTAATAAATTTCTAAGGTGATATTTCTATGTCTATCTGTCAAGGAAAGAACGTACGGGGAAGAAATTTTTCCAAATCTTCTTTACTGATCAGAAATATAGAATCAGACTTATGGACCTAATTGGGATATTCTTTGAAAATTTTGCAGTGAACCAACTTTTGAAATCGATGTCTTCCGATCGGGATGAAATTTGCACCAATGTTAGTTCTATTGGATAGTAATTCGGACACAATTTTTCAACAAGATCGGTCAAGAACTCTCTGAGTTATAGGAGGTCAAAATTTGACATTTTGGCCAAACAGGTGTTTTTTCTTATCCATATAACTTATTACCTATTGTTCTTAGCAAAATGTGTCCCAAATAGTTTAGATAGCTATTTATTCAATCTTTGGAAAAAAAAAATTAAGAAAATTAAATAAAATATTTTTTTTAAAAAATCAAAAACATTTTTGACTTTTTTTCAAAATGGGCCCTTTTTTATTTTTTTTAAGAAAGCTTAGGTTTTTTCCTAAGCGACCTATATGGTCGCTTAGTGGGATGCGAGTGGGATATCTATCAAAAAAATGTTTTGTAACTCAAGACATAAAATTTTTTAATTTTTTTTTGCAAAATCAAAAACTTTTTTGACTTTTTTTTCCAAAATGGACCCTTTTTTTAATTATTTTTTTTCTCAAAAGAAAGCTTAGGTCTTTTCCTTTAAAACCTTTTTGGTCGCTTAGTGGGATGCGAGTGGGATATCTATCAAAATAAATATTTTGTAACTCAAGACAAAGGTTTTTAAATTTTTAGGATATGCACTATTTTGATTTTTTTCATATTTGTGTGTAAACCTTAAAAATTAAACTTACGCGGAGAAACTAGACACATTAGCCTTTCCGATGGTATGTAACAACCTAACTAAAATTTCATAGCCTCGATACTGTAATACCCATAATATGTTAACCTCAGGAATAAAAATCACTTTTTATACCCTACACCACCATAGTGGCGAGGGTATATTAAATTTTTGCAGATGTTTGTAATACCCAAAAATATTAGTCTAGCCCACCTTAAAGTATACCGATCGACTCAGAATCGCTTTCTGAGTCGACTAAACGATGTCCGTCCGTCCGTCTGGCTGGCTGGTTGTCCATGTAAACTTTGTGCGCGGAGTACAGGTCGCAATTTTGAAGATATTTCGATAAAATTTGGTACATATAATTTATTCGGCCCAAGGACCAAGCCAATTGAAACTGGCTGAAATCGGTCCATTATTTCACCTAGCCCCCATACAAATGTCCTCCCGAAAGTGGACTTTATCGGTCACAAATGTTCAATTTATATAGGTATCTACACAAGTTTTTCTCCAAATAAGTTTTATATATACGGAATTCATGTCATCAAATTTTATTATGATCCGTCCATAATTAGTCATAGCTCCCATATAAGGCCTGCTTCCGATAAACAGTTTAACGAGCATAAATCTCCTAAAAATGTTGATATACACATAAAATGCAACATAAATAACTTTTATATAGACATTAATCACACCACCTAATTTCATGGTGATCGGTCCATAATTTGACATAGCTCCCATATAAGGCCCACTTCCAAAAATCAATCACGAATATAAATTATTGAGCTGAAAACTACCTATAGGATTGACTAAAAAAGCCGCAAGATACAAAACTCAGACAAATTTTGGGGGTGGAAAATTAATAGCGGTCGGCCTCACATTGCACTCCTCCAGTGGCTATTATCGGTCAGTTGTAGTGGTTTTTTTTTTAAGGTTTGAAATATGAAAATATGAAAAAAATCAATTTAAAAACCTTTGTCTTGAGTTACAAAACATTTATTTTTATAGTTATCCCACTCGCATCCCACTAAGCGACCATAAAGGTTTTAAAGGAAAAGACCTAAGCTTTCTTTTGAAAAAAAAATAAAGAAATAAAAAAGGGTCCATTTTGGAAAAAAAGTCAAAAAAGTTTTTGATTTTGCAAAAAAAAAAGTAAAAAATGTTATGTCTTGAGTTACAAAACATTTGTTTGATAGATATCCCACTCGCATCCCACAAAGCGACAAAAAAGGTGTTAAAGAAAAACACATAAGCTTTCTTCTGAGCAAAAAAAAAAAATTAAAAAATGGGTCCATTTTTTTAAAAAAAGTCAACAAAGTTTTTGATTTTGCAAAAAAAGTCAAAAAATTTCATATCTTGAGTTACAAAATATTTTTTTTGATAGATATCCCACTCGCATCCCACTAAGCGACCATATAGCTCGCTTAGGAAAAGACCTACGCTTTCTTAAAAAAAATAAAAAAAAAAAAATAAAAAGGGCCCATTTTGAAAAAAAAGTCAAAAATGTTTTTGATTTTTTAAAAAAAAGTCAAAAATATTTTATTTATTTTTTTTAATTTTTTTTTCGGAATATTGCATAAATAGCTGTCTAAACTATTTGAGAGACATTTTGCTAAGAACAATAGGTAATAAGTTATATGGATAAGAAAAAACACCTGTTTGGCCAAAATGTCAAATTTTGACCTCCTATAACTCAGAGAGTTCTTGACCGATCTTGTTGAAAAATTGTTACTATCCAATAGAACTAACATTGGTGCAAATTTCATCCCGATCGGAAGGCATCGATTTCAAAAGTTGGTTCACTTGACATGAAATGCCCCATATATAAGAAATCGACGTAACGAATTTTATTAAGATCGGTAAATAATTGGTCATTGCTCTCTTGAAAGCAATAAAAATATTAATTAAAATCAATACAAATTTTAACTAATTCAAATACAAACATTTTTAACATTTTTTATTTATATTAGAGAATATTGGCATAAATTTGAAATTTACACAAAAAATAGGTCTAGTTCGGAAGGCTTTTGACCACGCAGTTATAATAATATTGAGATTATTTTTCTTCTATACTACTATTTATTTTGTTTTTATTTTTTGTATAAATAGAGATTAATATAAGTACTTTTTCCGAAAAAAAATCGTGAAAAAACTACTTTTACATTTTTTTTTAATTTAAGTGCACATAACTTTTGACTTGGTATCGATTTTGAAATAATTCTTTCGTCATATTACTAACACATTTGTTGTTAATGAAAAAATATATATTTGAAAAAAATCGGGCAAAAATCCAGACCAAGGTAAGGAAAAAACATAAAATTTTAATTTTCAATGGTGAATATCTCGAAATCTATAAAATATTAAATACAGTTATAGCTGTGTTTTTGGTCTCTTCTTGTAGATTCTACATATATACAGATCTTTCAAATCGGATCGAGAACAACAATTTGTCATCATTTTTAATATACCCGAGACACCCCAATTTGGTGCCTGAGGCTCCGCTCCACCTTAGTGTTGAAAGTCTAAATTCAAAACACATCTCCTCTATAGTCCTGGGAAATTAAAATCGGATTGTTTGTTAAAAGTTACATATTAATTGCACTTTTTAATTTTCATTTCCCCCACTGTGACTCAAAAGCTCGGTTTTAGGCTCTCGAACAACAACATTTTTGCGTTAAAAATGGGAAGCTCGATTTTGATTTTAGACCTATGGTTTCTTAGAATTCATCGTAGATTACGATTTTGATAACAGCTTGGTGCATTTTTTTTTATCCATACAAATTGACCCATTCTAATGTATATACTGATTAATAGTCATACCGCTTAAAATTTTGTAGTTAATACGTTTGTTAGGATTATTTCATTGCATTTATAATGAAATTGTATGAGTTATACGAATTAATTTTAATTAATATTACTTATACGTTAAATAAGAAATTTTGCTTTGAGTATTGAGTTTATATTATGGGGCATTTCATGTCAAGTGAATTAACATATTAAATCGATGTGTTCCGATTGGCATGAAATTTGCATCATAGTTAGTTCTATTGTATGGCAATTCAGACACAATTTTTCAACAAGATCGGTCGAGAACTTTCTGAGTTACAGGGGGTCAATATAACTTATTAACTATCGTTTTTAGCAAAAAGCGTGTCCAAAATAGTTTAGATAGCTATTTCTTCAATATTTCGGAAAAAAAATTACAAAAAAAATAAAAAAGTTTTTATTTTTTTTTCCAAAATCTAAAACTTCTTTCACTTTTTTTCAAAATGAGCCATCTTTTTTCTCAAAAGAAAGCTTATATATTTTCCCTGAAGACCTATTTGGTCGCTTAGTGGGATGCGAGTTGGTTGTCTATCAAAATAAATGTTTTGTAACTCAAAACATACAATTTTTGACTTTTTTTGCAAAATCAAAAACATTGTTTACTTTTTTTTTCAAAATTGGTCCCTTTTGAATTTTTTTTTTGCTCATATGAAAGCTATGGTCCATTCCTTTAAGAGGTTTTTGGTCGCTTAGTGGGATGCGAATGGCAAGTCTATTAAAATAAATATTTTGTAACTCAAGACATACAATTTTTGACTTTTTTTTTGCAAAATTTAATCTTTTTTTCCAAAATGGGACCCTTTTTATTTTTGCTCAAAATAAAGCTTAGGTCCATTCCGCAGCTTTATTCGCAATTAACAGTTATATTCAAATATTCGCTAAAAATATGGTTTTAATACATTACAATATATTATTTTAAAACTTTATTCTGACAAGTCACATATCGCTCATTTGCTCCAACAACGTCATAACTCAAAATCCTTGTTTTTGAACTGAGTAATACAAAATTTTCCAAAAAGTTAATTATTTTTTGTGTGAGAGTGTTTTTGTGTTGTAAATATTTTTTTCGTTTTCTCGTATATTTGACAAAGAAAATTTTAGGTTAAATACAGATTGGAAAGATTTTAACATCTACTATGATTTGTTGAAAATTTATTTAAGAAATAGTGAAATGTCATAAAACATTCAAAGCCGTTTTTCTCGAAATGACTTTTTGTGAATTATGACGTTGTTGCAGCAAATGAGCGATATATTCTTTACCATCATCGAAGAAGTTGTAGTTCAAACAACGCCTGTCGGAAATTTAAAAGGTACCAACAAATGTGTAATTTTGTTACTCACACATGTTTAGAGTTAGGTACTTTTTTACTAACGCATACATAGAGTTAGGTACTATTGTCAAAGAGTCGGACTATTTGGTATACTTTGGTTTCAAATTAAAATTTTTAAAGTTTTTAATTAATTTTAATATTTCTTTTAATTGATTTTAACATTTTGTAAGCATGACTACGAAGCTGTCAAAATAATAACAAATAATGAAAAATATGAAGCAAAAAGTGTAAATAATTTTTTTTAAAAATGTTTTGTTAATAATTTGTTTCATTTTACTTAAGGTAAGTGTTGTATTTGTTTTAAATTGTAATAACAAATATATTTTTTGCTGCTCTCTTAAATTATTAAAATCCTAATCATTATAATGATTTTCTAACTATTTAAGCCTTCAAATATTTATTCCTCCATGTTCCCCCTAATAAATATTCTAAAATTCACATGTCTTACACAAATATTTCGTAAGCTTACGAACAAACTTATGTATGTACATTGTACATATGAATATTTACATGGCCTCTATTAGCTTTTAACTATTTGGCAATATTCAAATTAGTTTGGCAGTTAAATGCATACATTTACAAGTACTTACATGTATTATAGATTTAATACTTTGCCAACACTTAGCCCAAACACAGATACACACTGGTACACATGCAGATACAAATTTAAGCGAATTGGCATAAATACAAATAAGTCCTACTCGTAGTTTATGCTAATGTTAATGTGAATTGTGAATGTAGTAAATGTTAATGAATAAACATTTATTACTACGAATAACACGATTTTGTTATGTACAAATTGTATTCAACACAAATTGTTACATACCGCACAAATGAATGAGTGAACGAACGAACGAACAAACGGACACCAACACTTAATAATCATAAATTTTAATGTAAACTTCCCAGCAGTTCTTGGTGACTGTCCCGAACTTGTGATAGTGACAACTAGTTACATAAGTGGTTAAGTGGCTAGTTATTTTAACACGTATCATCCTAAGCAGGGGGTTAACAGATATCTTTGAATTACAATGCGACTGTCTGATAGCTGGTGCAAAGTAGTCAACACATTGGACTCACATACCGGTTACATAGAGTCAGCTACCTTACTAGCTACCTAACGGGTTCCTTAATCAGCCTTACAACTAGCTGTTTTAACATGTGCGGGTGCTAATTAACCAAAAAAAAAATCAAATAATACTTGGGTTAAAAGTTTTAATGAAAAACTTGTGTTAAGAATTTTTCGATCTCTGTCCTTAGACTGTCTTATAACCGATTGCTAGTAAAGCAGCCTATCTCTCATAACTCTCCAATAGATTACTTCTGGTGCATCAGTACTTTCTAAACTGCAGTACAACATAAACGTTAAAAGTGACTACACTCCAGGTTACTTAGAGGTACTAAAGAGACAATTGACTTCACGTTAGGTTATATCTACAGAATTTGTATAAATCCAGTTTGAAGGAAATACTCACAAAAAATTGCAATACAAAAAAATGGTCTTATGATTTTTTTTCCCTTCAAACTTATTTTTTTTATGAATTCTGTATGGATAATGGAATTGTAAATAGATTTACATATAAACCATTGAGCCACATTTCGGGAAGAAATTTGTATGGGGAATAGGACGGATTCTCACTATTTTCATAATGGTTTGTCCTTTTATCATAGGAACTATGCACAGTACTCCGTTTCATAGAAAATAAATTATTCTTCCAAATATTAATAAAAGATATATAATTTGAAAGGTAAGAAGACATCTAATATACATATCCAAAAATTATATTGATATGACTATATTAGTTACTGAGAGAAGGCTCTAAAGTCAGAAAATTTTTCAGGGAAATGAAAGTGCTTTTGAATATAGATTTCCGAAAAATATTATTAAAATATCGATTTTTGGAAAAAAGTTGTTTGGTTTAATATTTTAAATAACGATGTATACAGTAAATAAAAAGAAAAATTCTTGTTGTGAAATTTCACTCTTAGAATGTTTTTACATAGCTTTATAAAGTGCATATTAAAAATTAAAAAATATCACATTTTAATGGAAAATATAAACAAAGTGTGTAAAATGTAGTATTTTTTCTATATTGTTTTTTATAGCTAATACATTTATTTATTAAAATTATCGGAATTTTTGCCGCTTTTTTGAAAAAAAATATTTTAAAAAAATGGTTATTATTGTTCATTTTAGTATAATATGTAATGATTTCCCAAATTGAAAATTAAATTTAAATCATTTAAATTATAATATCAATTGTAGAAATTATGTATTTAAAATTTTGAATAAATTTTTATTTTCAATAAATTGTTCATTCCTCGTATTGTTTGTAATATTTACTATAACGCAATTGGATTTTAACTGTCTTTTTTAAAAAAATAACGCTAAAATTTTGAAATTTTTTTATAATATAATTGTTCTTGGCAATAATAATATTAAATTGTAACTAATAAGTGATGATGTTGTTTTTATAACATTTGAGTAATGAAGGTCGCTGAACCTTTTACAAAATATATTTTCAATCAATTTGAAAAATTAAACTTTTTTAATAGGCGTATGACTAAATTTGGTAAACAGTGCTATTATAAAAGTCATTAATAATAAAAAAACAATCCTTAATCATAAATCTTCTATTCTTCTTTATTTTATATAAATAAAAATCAATTGTCGTTCGTTGGTAATTGCATCAGTTGAGAACGGCTAGACCGATTTGGACAATTTTTTTACTGAAATGTTCGTCATAGTCCAACTTAGGTTTTTACGGAAAGAAAAATTGACCACGCCCACTTTTACGCCCACTTTTTTCCATTTATCTAAAATCGGAAAACGGCTGCACCGATATGGCTAATCTTTTATTTAAATGATCGTAGTAATCTAATTTAAGTTTTTACTGAAAGAAAAATTTACCACGCCCACTTTTACGCCCACTTTTTTCGATTTATCTAAAATCGGAAAACGGCTGCACCGATTTGTCAAATTCTCCTTATTTTTCGGCTTATTTGTAAGTAAAGTTTTTGCTGGGATATTCTTATGTTGTAAATAACTCATTTGTTATTACTTTTGTATTGTTTCGCGATTTGTCCGAAAATACCGTTACTTTTTTATTTACATTCCAATTTATTTGTGCAAATGTTGATTGACTGCTTATTGTCAAATTGTTGATCAAATTAATCGGTGGACGAAAAATAAAATAAGTGCAATTGTTAATTGTGAATTAAAAAAAGTTTAAAGTGTTTCTAAAAAAGTTAACTAACGGTGATAAGTTTTTTTTTGAATTAAGATTCCATTGTAAGTACGTTGCAATCAATTCATTAATTGAAATAAGTTAAATCGTGTTACCTCAAACAAATTTATAGATTAACCTACTATAGACTGTGGGTTTTGAAGTTATAAACGGTTAAAAGGTAAGAGCAAAGTCAATAAATTCTATCGCATTGTAATGCCGCCAATAAGAAGGAGCAATTTAGGTCGCAGAACTCGCAATGCTTCAAATCAAGCGTATTTTCGATCTAATCAAACTGCGGAACAACTCGAAGAGCGAAATGAAATTGAACGAAATCGATTATCACAAACACGTTCTGCACGTACACAAGAAGAAAGAGAATATGCAAACGAAGTAGATATGCATCGAATGAGACACAATCGTTCTATAGAATCCAACCGAGTGATAATTAATTCAAATGTACGTGCAAGAAGAGAAACAAATGTTGCGTTAAATACTCATCGAGCTGCATTTCATTACAACAGGACAGTCGATTACAGTGCAGACCATTCCGTTGCTATTGGTTCGATGAGCGTTGTGTGCCCACATTGTAAGGCATTGAAATATAAAAATGAAACTCCTGGATTGTGTTGCGCAAGTGGCAAAGTGAAATTGACACCGTTGATTCCACCACCAGAGCCATTGCTCTCATTGGTTTCTGGAACAGGAGCTCATTCCAAGCATTTCCTAACACAAATCCAGAACTACAACAATTGTTTCCAAATGACTTCATTTGGCGCAACAAATGTGATTCGGGATAATTTCATGCCTACTTTCAAGGTAATTTCACCACTTACAGCATTTTATTTTCTTTTCTTATGTAAATTAAACATTACAGATTCAAGGTCAAATATATCATCGAGCAGGTTCGCTTTTGCCAGTTCCGGGTGCTGACTATAAATTTCTGCAGATTTACTTCATGGGCAATGCTCCACAAGAAGTAGAACAGCGTTGTGCATACAACAGTTCGGTAAAAAGACCAATTGTTGAGCAACTGCAAACTTTTTTCCATCAACACAATCAATTGATTGCATTGTTCAAAACCGCACTAGACCGCATGCCCTCTGATAATCACAAAATTGTTATCAGAGCCGATAAGACTCCTACGGGAGAACACGCAAGACGTTTCAATGCACCAACAATTGATGATGTCGCCATTGTCGTCGTTGGTGAAAATTTGGAATCACGTGATATCGTTCTACATCGACGAAATAATCAGCAGCAGCGTGTGTACGAAACTCACCGATCATATGATGCGTTACAATATCCAATCATATTTTGGCAAGGTGAAGACGGTTATCATTTCTCGATCAAAATGATAAATCCGCTTACAGGTGAATATCAAATCTATATTTTTTCTATTATAAGATCAATTAATTTTATTGACGCGAAAATTAATGTACAGGCGCTGAAACAAACAAAAAAGTAAGTTCAATGAACTATTATGCATTTCGACTGATGGTTCGTGAAAATGAGGACAATCACATATTGAAATGTCGTCGTCTTTTCCACCAATATGCTGTCGATATGTATGTAAAAATAGAAACAGAAAGATTGACATTCATTAGATTGAACCAGAAAAAACTGCGTTCCGAAGAGTACATACACCTTCGAGATGCCATAAATGTGGACGGGAACGCACACAATATCGGCCGGATGACGATTCTCCCAGCAACGTACGTCGGAAGTCCTCGCCATATGCATGAATATGCTCAGGATGCTATAACCTACGTTCGACACTACGGTACAGCAGATTTATTCATAACTTTCACTTGCAATCCACAGTGGATAGAAATTCGGCAAGAATTATTCCCTGGCCAATCACCCATCGATCGCCATGACGTCACCGCGAGAGTCTTCAAACAAAAATTAAAATCACTGATGGATTTCATTGTGAAGTATCGCGTGTTCGGCGAGACGCGCTGCTGGATGTATTCAGTAGAGTGGCAAAAACGCGGACTACCACACGCGCATATCCTCATTTGGTTGATTGAGAAGATAAGACCGAATGAAATCGATGATGTGATATCAGCTGAAATTCCTGATGAAGTAGAAGATCCAGGCTTGCACGAGGTTGTTACTAAAAACATGATTCATGGTCCCTGTGGATCATTAAATATCCTTTCTCCGTGTATGGTCGACGGCAAATGTTCGAAGCGTTATCCAAGGCCATTAGTAGCTGAAACAATTACCGGAAATGATGGTTACCCACTGTATCGTCGCCGTTCAATTGCTGACAATGGAAGATCAACAATGGTGAAAGTGAATCAGCAGGACATTCAAATTGATAACCGTTGGATTGTTCCGTATTCGCCACTACTCTCCAAAACATTCAAAGCACATATCAACGTCGAATCTTGCCATTCCGTGAAATCCATCAAATACATATGCAAATATGTGACCAAAGGTAGTGACATGGCTGTGATTGGAGTTAGTGCGGAGAATTCCATCGATGAAGTCACTCAATTTCAAATGGGCCGCTATGTTAGTAGTAACGAAGCAATTTGGCGCATTTTTTCATTTAGCATTCATGAAAGACATCCTTCTGTTATTCATTTAGCCGTACATTTGGAAAATGGTCAAAGAGTGTACTTTACTGAGGAGAATGTATTACAACGAGTTGATCGACCGCCACCTACAACATTGACCAGATTTTTTGAAATGTGCAGGAACGATGAATTTGCCCGAACGTTACTATACTCCGAAATGCCAAGATATTATACTTGGAATCAATCGACAAAGAAATTTCAACGACGGAAACAAGGAAATCCTGTTCCAGGTTTCCCCAATTTATTTTCCACCAACGCATTAGGTCGTATTTACACAGTTCATCCAAGAAACGATGAGTATTTCTATTTGCGTTTGCTATTAGTCAACGTTCGTGGCCCAACATCATTCCAAGATTTGAGAACTATAAATGGTGAATTGTGTGACACGTATAGAGAAGCATGTCAACGCTTGCGATTGTTGGAGAATGACGCTCATTGGGAATGCACCCTCGAAGATGCTGTGCTTTCATCAAATGCTCATCAAATACGAACACTGTTTTCGATAATTGTTTCAACATGCTGCCCATCCAAACCGACTGATTTATGGAGCAAATACAAAGATGCCATGTGTGATGATATTTTGCATCAGGTGCGTATTAGAACATCAAATCCAAATTTGCAACTGAATGAGGAAATTTACAACGAGGCTTTGATTTTAATTGAGGACATGTGCTTGATGATGGCGAACAAGGTATTGTCTGAGTTAGGCATGGCAGCTACCAATCGACCGATGCACGACGTATTTAATCAAGAGTTGCGACGCGAAATACAATATGATTGCGATGCCTTGAAGGAATTAGTACGAACAAACGTTCCACTGTTGAATCGACAACAAAAATATGCATACGACACTCTTATGAAAGTTGTGAAAGATGGAACTGGAGGAATTTTTTTTTTGGATGCTCCCGGTGGAACTGGAAAAACTTTTTTGATTGCGTTGATTTTGGCCACGATACGCTCGCAGAATGATATTGCACTTGCACTTGCTTCATCAGGAATTGCAGCTACGTTGTTGGAAGGCGGTCGTACTGCCCATTCAGCACTCAAGTTGCCATTGAAGTTGCACATCAATGAAAATCCAACATGCAACATTTCCAAGAACAGTGCAATGGCCAAAGTTTTGCAGCAAAGCAAACTAATCGTTTGGGATGAGTGTACAATGGCGCATAAAAAGTCTTTGGAGGCATTAGATAAAACTTTGCAAGATTTACGAAACAATCAAAGCCGTTTTGGTGGTGCAATGATTCTGTTGGCAGGGGATTTTCGGCAAACATTGCCAGTGATTCCACGGTCAACGCCAGCCGATGAACTTAATGCATGTTTGAAGTCGTCCGTTTTGTGGAAACACTTCAAGAAACTCAAATTGACTGTGAACATGCGTGTCGAGCTGCAGAACGATCAATCTGGAGAAGCATTTTCCAAACAATTGCTGGACATTGGCAACGGCAAAATCCCGGTTGACATTTCGACCGGTTGCATTCAATTTCCCCCCGGTTTCTGTCAGTTCACCGAATCAAAATCCGAGCTAATCCGAAAGGTATTTCCAAACATTGCACAAAATTACAAAAATCATGATTGGTTGAGCGAACGTGCTATATTGGCTGCGAAAAACATTGATGTCGACGAATTGAATTTTAAGATTCAAGGTGAAATTGCTGTCGAATTGATGACGTACAAATCGGTGGATTCCGTTACTTCCCAAAATGATGTTGTCAACTATCCAACCGAGTTTTTAAACTCGCTGGAATTACCCGGATTACCGCCTCACAATCTCCAACTGAAAGTCGGATCGGTAATCATAATGTTACGAAACATAAACCAACCACGTCTTTGTAATGGCACCCGACTTGCGGTAAAAAACCTGATGAACAACGTCATCGAAGCAACAATACTTAAAGGAAAGTACAAAGGAGAAGACGTTTTGATACCACGGATCCCAATGGCTCTGACCGACATGCCATTCGATTTTAAACGATTGCAGTTTCCGGTACGGCTTGCATTCGCTATGACAATTAATAAATCTCAAGGGCAGTCATTGCGTGTTTGCGGCATTAACCTTGAAAATCCATGCTTCTCGCATGGTCAATTGTATGTCGCCTGTTCCCGTGTCGGAACACCATCAGCATTATTTATTTACGCGCCAGGCAACAAAACTAAAAATGTCGTGTATCATAAAGCATTGCAATGAAGGAAACTACGATATCACTGCAAAGCAACAGAAAAAAGTATTTCTTTATTTTAATTGGTTCCTGAACATCGATCTTTCAATCAAAATGTAAATATAACACCATATATTGTACATATTTTCAAATCAAATGTAATTTAAACACACCTCAAACCTACATAAATAAAAATTATCATTTAAAAGTACGTTGTTTGTCTCTTTTTACTATTTTTTCATAATTCAAACAGCTTCTCACAAATTCACAAATCGAACACAAACATTTTTTCTAATATATGGACAGGACAACGTCTGTCGGGTCAGCTAGTTAAGAAATAAAAATCACTGAATATGAATTTTAAATTTACCGTTTATATATAATTTTAGCAAATGTACATTATTTAATTTAATGTAATTATTTAAAACATTAGGTCAAGCCCGACCTAATAATACCCTACACTAAGTAAATGAGCAAAATCATTATTCTTTCAAAATTTCAATAATTTATATTCGTGAGTGATTCTCGAAAGTGGGCCTTATATGGGAGCTATGACTAATTATGGACCGATCATAACAAAATTTGGTGGCATAAATTCGGAATATATAAAATTTATTTGGAGAAAAACTTGTGTAGCTACCTATATAAATTAAACATTTATGACCGATAAAGTCCAATTTCGGGAGGACATTTGTATGTGGACTAGGTGAAATAATGCACCGATTTTATCCAGTTTCAATAGGCTTGGTCCTTGGGCTGAAAAAATGATATGTACTAAATTTTATCGAAATATCTTCAAAATTGCGACCTGTACTCTGCGCAAAAGGTTTACATGGACAACCAGCCAGCTAGACGGACGGACATCGTTTTATCGACTCAGAAAGTGATTCTGAGTCGATCGGTATACTTTAGCAAAAATTAATTTTTTTCAGTAAATAGTTATCACACAATACAGCACAATTCTCAAAAATAGTTACTTATCTATAAAAAATTAAAACATAATAGGGAAAAGTGTAGCAGCTGGAACCAAAATGAGCCTAAGTACAACTGCATGCGTTCGGGACATTACAATTGAATATATGGAAAGCCACTAATGATCTGGATAGAAAATTCAACTCAAAAGCGAATCCCAATTGATACCATTGATATTACAAAAAAAAACTTAATGATCAGCTACCATCAAGTCATGGTTGGTTTGAAATATTTAATCAAAGACATTCCTTACATAATCGATAATTAAAAGTTAAACAAGCTTCTGCTGATATAGATGTGTCTAAAGAATATCCCGAAAAATGTACTGAAATTTTTGCTGCCAATTAATAAATTCCTGTAAAGTCTTCAATACAGACGAATTGGTACAGTTTTGGAAAATAATGCCACAGCGGTCTTTTCTATCAAAAGCTAATACAATTTTTAAATTGAAACAATGTTTTAAAATCAAATTTTTTATAGAAATTTTGCTTTAAATTGAAAATTTTTTTAACTTTACTTTAAAATAAATGAATTTTCTATACAACATCTTTTAATTTATTCGTATTTGGGTCATTTTTCGATTTACACGATTTCTCATACAAACATTTTTCATTTCGATTTACACGATTTTTTAGGGACGCATCAATCGTGTAAATCCAGGGATAGGTGTACTAAGATTTATTGAAAATGTTATTTATATTTGTATAAAATCGTCAAACGAATTTTACATAAATTAGTCTGATATTGAAACAAAAGGAGTCATTGTCCATAAATTTAGCACACAATTAAAGACATTAATTCTAGAGATAACTGAAAATTTAATCAATATTTTAGCTAAAATGTAATTTTTAATATTCAGAATATATGGCAGGTAGACAAGTCCTTCATAAAATTTTGCTGAAAATTTGTATTTTCTTTAACAATGCAAAGCGGTACTTGTATATCAAATTTTATATCTCTACGAAAGCTATAGTAATTTGGACCTACAATGGGTCAAAATCGGGAAAATTATTTTTTTTTTTATATAAATTTAATTTCACTAATAAATAAAAAAAAAAAATTAAAATTAAAAAAGAAAGGAAAATAATTAAAAAAAAATTGGAAACAATTTTTTTTTTAAATCTTGAAAAAAATTTGAAAATTTTTTTTTTTTTAATTTTGCAAAACAATTAAAAAAAAAAATATTTTGTTTACCTAACAAATATTTAAAATGTTTATTTTAAAGTATAACTTGGTGAAGGGTATATAAGATTCGACACAGCCGAATATAGCTTTCTTATTTGTTCTTTTTTTTTTGTTAGATAAGTTAATTTTTGGTCTTACAAAAAAAATTTCAAGTCAATATCTCAATTACATTAAAAAATATTCCTCTTTAAACCTCCATCCTTCAAAAATATTGCACTTTTTCATAATACAAAATTTGTATAAATTTTATTAATATGTTATTCAACACCAAGTCAATGGTTCTGAGATTGTATATGAAATAGTGCAATATTTTTGAAGGACGGAGCATATTGTTTTATCTAATTGAGATATTTTCTTTTGTAATACCAAAAATTAACTTATTATTGAACTTATTAACAAAAAAATTAGTTCGGAGTAAATGTGAATCAACAAAGCAGACCAAGGTATGACAAAACTTTTAAATTTCAAGTTTGAAATGCCTATAACGAGGAAATTAAAAAAGATAAATAGCACACGCCAGATCTAAGGTTAAACGTCTACGGAGTTGCCAAATTTGTGGAGATTAAATATAATTTTGTTGATAAAAAATAATATACAATGAATAAAATTATTATGTATATAATCCGTTGCATATAGTTTTGTTTTTATTACCAACTTTTTTTAGTTGTTTAGAAAAATCTTTAGTAATAATTCTTAATTGCTGTTGCTTTGTTTTGCGTCTTTTTTTACTTAACTTAACTAGTTTC
The DNA here is from genome assembly GCA_942486065.2 of Calliphora vomitoria. Classification (NCBI taxonomy): domain Eukaryota; kingdom Metazoa; phylum Arthropoda; class Insecta; order Diptera; family Calliphoridae; genus Calliphora; species Calliphora vomitoria. Next base: position 45,113,717 of record OW818030.2, on the reverse strand, counting down.
TCTAAACTTGGTACATTATACATAAAAAAATATATAAAACTTTATAGTTGTTGTTATTTGTTTCATAAAACTTCATTTATTTTATGGTTTCATTAGTGGCTAAAAGTAACTGAAAATTTGCATGTTGAGAAACTCCCACATAGTTTTTGTTCGTTCATTTACATTTTGCATTTCTGTTTTTTATTATTCATTTTGCACTCCATTATGTGTTATTTAGTATCTCGAAGACCATTTGTTTATTTAGGTTTAATATTCTTAAAATTATATAGAGATATTGAAAATTTTCAAAACATTTATAGAGTTTTACACTTATAACTATTCATACATTTACAACCAACCATTAACACGTTCTATGTAGTAGGGCAGTGGCGTTAGATAATTTATATTGGGCGGATAATTTCTAAAGAGTTGTAGTGTAAATTTGTCTATTTTTGATATAGATATTCCGGAATATTGTGGTTTAAGAACTTAAGAATTTGGCATTTTTATTTCTCCTTCTTTAAGTAAAATTGAGCTGTTTAAATCTATTGCCCATTGACCTAAACTAAGAATTTAATTAGATACTACTAACAAATAATGGTTTTCATAACTCATGAATGTGATCATGCAAATGCCTAGAAAATAAGCAGTTATATAACATATAATAAACAAATCATTATTCGACTACCTCTAAGTAATGCAGACGGTATATAGTAGTCATTGAGAGTCATTACCATATTTTTGCTGGGAAACTATTAGTATAATGTAATATTTCCAACTAATGCGTTTAAAAACTACCCCTATTTAAACCCCCCATCTCTGGATAATATGTTGATAGCTCTTACTAATGTTACTAACTATGTCTGTATACTTACTATACAATTTAGCAAGTGAATATTAGTTACAAAATGTACATAGTGCAACTTATGGAAGTTATCTTAACTTTCCACTTTTTCGCAAGTTTTTATTGCTTGCCACATTCATCACTTCTGTTGACCGCATAATTTCAAAAGGAACTTTATACCAACTTAAAGTTTCAACTTCAACTCCATTAAGCACACCAAACTTTATTTTTCCAAAAAAAAAAAAAAGAACATACAAAAAAAATTCAATACTCTACACACACAAATATCTAGTGGAGAAAGAATGAGAAACGAAGGGTAGCAGGTTTGGCGACACAACATTTTTAATATGATTATGATGTTGCCACCAATGCATAACCCTTTTCCTGCATATGCCACATACCACTACTGATTACATACATACACACACATTCATCCATACATTTGCTTCTATCAACATTAGAAAACTTTTGCTTTAAATTGAAAGTCCGAACATGGGAATGGAGTGTTTTCTGGGGAAAATAACACGCCCACATAACATGACTTTTTACCAACCCACAATACACGTTAAGTGAATTGTTAAAATGAAAACTATTTTCAACTAAATAACAGAAGTAGCAACAACTGCCAGCAGTTAGAGCAACAATACGAAAACAATAACAACATCAACAGCAATAGAAGAATAAGAAGACCTAGCAGACACAGTATGAAAACTAACTACTTTAATATCAGCAGAGTAATTTTACTTAGGAGTGCGAGGGTTGCATGATGAGTGTGGTTCACTCATCAGCATACTTGTTCATTAAAATTAATTGGACATTAAGACATTGAGACGTTGTAAGAAGTGGTTTTTAGGTACAAGTCATAAGGATGAAGAAATCAGAGATGGGTTGAATGTAGTTCAGGGTCGGCACAAACAGAACTTGTAATATTAGTAAATGTATCTCCAAATTGATTCTCTTCCAATAATTTTAACGAGTTTCGCTCACATTCGTGATGTGTACAGCTTAATAGTTCCGCCCCTGGTGGCTATATACACCGCAGTTTTCAAACAGAAAACTCCTTAAATGTACTTATAGGGGTTTCCACAGACCATTCCGAATTTAACTAATTTTTTATCGACATTATCGAATGTAGACAAAGTGTTCTAAAATCGAAAAGCTGGGATTCCAAAACTAGAAACAGTTTTAGATTACATTTTGTACTAAAAATCAACTGTATTGTCATTTTACCATCACCTAGCCATTGCCTAATATTAGACTTAAATTAGCTTAAAAAATGTTAACTATATGTACAGACATTTTTAATTATGTTAGATATTTAGTCAAAACCGCACATAGAAATCCTAGGCCCTTTTGCAAAATACTTACAAGTGTACAATATTTGTATTATTTTCGGAATTGCTGCCAACAAAAATAAAATAATTCACAAAAAAAGATAAATAACTCCCAAAGGCTAAAATGAAATTACTCTCAATAATTTGCAGCTTTAAAAAATGTATTATAACCCTTGGAGTATATGAAAAAACGGCTTTGCTCATTAAAGAATTCTTGCAGTGCTGCCCTCTGCCGGGCACAAAGCTCTCTCCTCTTGGGTGTATCAAAAATCTGTCTCGCTCAGTAAAGATTTTTCTACTGCAGATATGTTTGGAAATACAGTGGAAGCTCGGTATTTTCGAGTACCCATTACCGCGACGGCCCGGTTATCGCTACAGCTTAATTTTTAATATTGCAGGTTCTCTAAACGCGACAGTTTGTGAAAAACGGGTTCTATTTTCGTGACTTTTATCTGTTTTTTAAATTTGATTAAATTTCTATAACCAAACAAGGAAAATCCCCGTCTTTTGGTATATTAACTGTCTTAGATGATTTTGATCTTCAATTTTGTCAGTTTATTTGTGTCATTTGTTGTGTAAATACACCTCTTAAGATGGGAAAAGTTCAACATATTTTAATTCACCACACTATAAAGCAAGAAAATTCATTAAAAAAGTTTATACGTACAACAGAAAGTGGCCTAGGCAAACGTTGCACCTTAAAGAAATCTAAGTACCCAAGAATTGAAAAAATGCTTTATAAGTGGTTTGTAAAACGAAGGGAAAATATATTCCTATATCAGCAGCGATTTTATGATCAAAAGCCAGTCATTTGTATTAAAAAAATTGATCAAACCAATTCAGGTTTCAATCCAGTGAAGAATGGTTGAAGAAATTTAAGTGTGGACATGGAATTAGATATTTGCAAATTACGGGTGAGAAATTGTCTTCGAAACCTCAACTTATTGATCGATTTGTGAAATAGTTTAAGGATTATGTTGATGGCACAACTCTTCATCAAATCTACAATCCCGATGAATCCGGTTTATAAAATAAATGATGCTTCTTGTCACATGTAATGAGAAAACGGCTCCCGGAAGAAAAAAGAGCGAATAACTTTTTTGTCCTATTCAAATGCGAATGGGACAGACAAACTGAAATTGTTGGTTGTTGAAAAATCAAAAAACCCACGCGCCTTTAAATGCTTTTTCAATAATCCTGTAATATACAACTATAATAATAACGCCTGAATGACATCATTTATATTCAAGGACTGGTTCCATCACGAATTTGTTCCCCATGTAAGTCAACTGCTCACCCACTTGCTTGACTAATTTAAAGCTCAAACCAAAAAACTTTAATCACAAAAATGCATTTCAGATTCTAGCTACGTCTTGGGATAAAATATCAGTGTCAATTATCCGAAAATGGTACACTTGTAGCTAAAATTGTTACGGAACATATTTTCACGAATGCTGACATAAACAACTGGAATTATCGGACACGGAATCGGAGGATTTATACGATAGTAGTCATGAAGCAAAAAATTATTAAATTGGACCATTGTATAACATCGATAAATAAAAGCAAATGGGCTTCAAAAATAGTATGCCGACAACGGCACTATATGAACTAAGTGATTCAGCTGTTATTTGATAAAATAATTTGTAAAAAAAGCAACTCAAATCTCCAAGTTCTTTAAACATTTTTGAAATGTAAATATATCAATAAAAGCAATTCTAATTTTAAAAATTATAACTTTGGTTGTATTCAAAACTGGGTTCGACCTGAAAAGGTTTTCTGCATTGCCGGTCTTCGGCAGTGCGCTTAGGTTTTCTCATCTGAAGGTTATCAAAAACTGGCTTCGCCCAGCAAATATTTCTTTCATTTCGCATCAGAGTAGAAAATCGTTGCGACCTGACAATGCAAAAAAAAAATATTTTCTGAGCGAAGCCCGAAAAAAATTTTAATATGTAGCAGAAAAATAACCCAAAGTAGAACCCAACAAAAATGAAATACTCCCAATATGAAGATATTTTCTCTTGGATGAAATAACTCCCACTCCATACAGTAAAATAACTCCTGGGTGTCATTTTATTATGAAATTCCCCATGTGTTAGGAGTTATTTAATAATGAAAAAAGTCCCAAGTTGTACGAAAAATTTGTTGGGTGTTATTGAATTTTTTTCGGTACCCGTTTTTTATACACCTCAGAGGATGAAACCTTTTCTCCAATGTAAGATATCTCTATTACCCAAACGGAGAAACCCTTTGAGACGGCCCAAACGACAGAATTAAAAAAAAAAATATTAAATAACCCCAACATTTAATTTAGAAAAAACTGCAAACAAAAAATTTTGAAATAAGTCCCAGCAACTTATGAGTATTTCATAAATCGCATTTAAATAATTAAAATCCACTATGAAAATGGTGGTTCTGTTAAAGTTGTTGGCAACACCAACAACATGATAGTTTTGACATTTTGTTTTTTGACGCTTCCGTAGTAGATGCATGGAAAATTGTTACAATGAATTCAATTTCTCTCGAAAATCGCATTAAAATAATTAAAATGGTAGTTCTGGGCAACATAATCGTCCTTCTGAGACCGCTATTAAGAATTTGTTCGTTAAATTTGAGTCGACAGGCTCGAAACAAAATGTGCCAACACCAACGGACTCAGAAGGACGATTAAGTATGTTGTCCAGAACCACCATTTTCATAATGATTTTTAATGATTTTAATACGATTTTCGAGCGAAATTTAATTCATTGTAACAATTGCCAATGCATCTACTGCGAATACGTCAAAAAAATAAATTTAAAAACTATGTTGTTGGTGTTGGCACAATTGAAAAACAAAGTTTTTTTTTGAAAAATTCTTTATTAAGTAAAATAAATCTTAAACCGTTCAATATCAAAATTCTCCAAAACACGAAAATTTATTCAAATATTGTACAATTTCATTACACATTAAAATATTGGCATATTACTCGGTATTTATAAACTTATCCGCTTTTTCCGGAAATCCTCCCATTAAAGATTTTATAATTGCTCCAATTGCCTTTTGGAACGAGGTAGTCCACTTACGCTTAAAATCGGACATGTCCTGGGATACCTTTCCTGTGATCGTTACTTAGCCCAATACTTATCCACAGGCCGAAGTTCTGGACAATTGGATGAATTTTCTTCCCATGATACAAAATTAACATTATTGTTTGAATACCAAGCACTTTTTCTAAAGTGGCATGATGCTAAATCGGGCCAGAAATATGAAGTATCTCTGTGCTGTTTTAAGTAGACACTCCGTAATATATACTTATTTCTGTATTTATCGTGCCTGAAGTCACAAATGATTGGAGTCTTTCGTCCATCAGTGAAGTTGTAAAGAGTCTACCAGTACATAAGTTTCATCAGCCATCACACAAAAGGTGTATTTTTTTGTAACATTTTACCTCAATTTTTTCGCTCAAATTGTTGCTTCTAAATTCTTTACCGCATTGCGATCTGGAACTTTGAGAACTTTATACGACTTCATAGCTTTGGTTCTACGCACAAAAAAATCTGAGCATATAACTTTACATTTCTGATAGAAGTGTTTGGTGCTATTCGAAAGAGTTGTTCGATTTCGTTTACCTCTTTCATCCTGATCCAGGTTTTCTTTCAGTGTTCTAGTCTTCCTTATACTGTTTAATGGCTTTGGAAACAGTGTGACAATGAACCCTCAGATCGTTTGCAATTTTTTTAAAAGTCCATATTGGATTTTTTTTAAGTTTTAAATATTTTTTTGCTTACTTTTTTTCCAGTGATTATTTTGGCCAAAATAACTGTTGATAATATCTGACATATTATCAACAGTAAAAGCTAACGTGATTAAAAAAATAATAATTTGTTGGACCAAGGATAAGTTTTGGCTGGAATAGTGTGTAAAAGTTTTGTTTGACTCACTCTTTATATATGTATAATACAATACATATTTAAATTTTCTCAAATACCCCATTGTCAGCTAAATTTTCTGACCCATCAAATTATTACCAAAGTGTTACATATCACATGTGCCTGATGAATTCAGTTATTTCAGATAATAGAATTAATTTAGGGAACATGGGAGTTAAATGACAATATGAAGAACATATCAGTCCAGGAAAATTCATTCTGGGAAATGGTTTGTGATTGTAGATGTAGATATTGCTTCTGTGATGTCTATTGATACAGCAAGGTGATAGATAACCAACCATTATTTTTATAGTTCAGATCGATAAGTTCTTGAGATCACATCCATCAAACGAATGCAACATACGAATTTTTTTGTTAACACACTTTGTGTCCAATCTGTACTTAGTATATCTTTGTTGGGCTAGAAAATAGTGTTTCAAAGTTACTTATTTTCCAATACATTCAACAGATAAATTAGTGTTGGACCGATTTATTGTTGGTAAGTTTATGTTCACAAAACAAAATATTGTTTACATGGAATTTAATCAATAATATATAATTGAGTTGCAAAAACATAGCCATATTACTTTTTAAGAAAAAGGACCCTCGTTTTATATGCAATATATAAATGTATTGGTATTTGTAAATTAGTATGTATGTGTGTATGTATGTACTTGTGTAGGGACATTGTTATACATCACATCACAATAAAACTTTATCTAAATTACAGAAACTGAACAGAGAAATTGCAAAAATAAAAAAACCGAGAAATAAAAAAATGGCAAGACACAAACTTCTTCCACATCTATGCACGTAAGTGTATGAGATCAGATGAAACCCATCCATATTTATACTCACGATACCAATCCACACCCAGCTACACTCCATATAAAAAGTTCATATGAAAATGTAATTGTGGTAGTAATGTTGCATAGTTGTGTTGCAACTGCATGTATGTAAGTATGTACATATATGCTGGAGTGTGTGTGTGTGTTTGTATTGTTGTTCACAACAATGCCGGCTTTTCAACAATTTGTGGTCGGTTGTTGCTTTAACAAAAATATGTTACAAACACAATTTAAAAACCACATAAACCGCACAATTTGCGAATGGCTAAGATGTAATACCATTTACATTTACACACACATACATACATAAACGCATGCATACTATAATAAACATGTGTGTTTGTATATTTTATTTTACAAATGTATGAATAAAATTATTTGCCATTTGGTCCTAAAGCTTTAGAAATATATACTCGTATATGTAGGTAGAGTTAGCCTGAGTACATTCGACGGGATTTTAATTATATAATATATGAAAATTCTTAATGAAATTTGTGTATCTTTAGGAAATCCACAAGTTGACTATAGACAAGCTTTAATATAGATATATACCATTTTCGGTCTTAGCTGTATATATATATTTCCTCCTGCAAAACCATAGTACTTGTAGCAACTGCAAAATGTATTTTTATTTTCAGCGAAAATCACACTCAATTGTATTCTTTTTAGCATAGGCATCATCTCTGAATTTATAATGTTCGCGAAAAGGTCCATCACTAAACATTTTGCTTTCATACCTTCTTTGCATTCTATGCTTTTCAGAATTTCTAGTTAAATTGTAATTTTATTTTGTTAGACCACTTTTAAATATTTTTTCAGGAACTCTATAAAATTGTAATTGTACTCTCTGCTGTTATAGTAGTTAACAAAAAATGTATACATTTATGCTATGAATATTAAATTTTACATATAAATATATACATATTATTACGAATCATAAGGGTTTTTTACATCTTATAAACATAAACCCTGTTAAAATCGAAATTTTAAAAAGCCAACACATTTAATGATGCCTTTAGTTTCACACCATAAGTGGCGTAAAACCAATGTTGGCTACCGTTACTCCTAAAATTCATATCCAGCTCCTCTACTGTTACCGCTAAATTATCGTTACCGAAATAACTTCATTTACCGTTACCGCTAAAATACCGTAACCGATATAAAAATACCGTTACCGAAGTTCTATAAATAATTTCAATTATAACAAGTAAGGACTGAGATCGAACAAATCTTAACATACATATATGTTAATAAAAATGAAAACGCTAAGTTTACAGTTTTGATATTTTTTTATATGATTGCAATTATTATTACAATTTGCAAAAAATATTATTCTTATAGTTCTAATCAATAGTGATGAATTTATGAACATTTTCCTAAAACCCTTCCATTAAGGTTTTCATAGTGCTTTATGTTACTTTGTTCGAACTGGTTGTCCATATCATTTAAAATCTACCACACTTGACACCTTCCTTGTGATCTTCAATTCTCTTTTAACAAGATCCCAATATCTCTCCATTGGCCTAAGCTCCAGGCAGGTTGGAGAATTTGCCTCTCTTGGTACAAATACCACATTATTGTTCTTGTACCAGTCAAAACCTTGCTTACCATAGTGACAGATGACAAATCAGGCAAAATATATGTGGACACATTATGAATGGAAGCATCATATCTTGTAAAAATTCCTTGCTGTAAATTTCGGTATTTATAGATCCCATTGCCAAGAACTTTTTGGGAAAAATTTCTGCATTTTGATCCTAAACTTCTCTACAACATTCCCTCGTGGATAAGCAACACAACACAGATATTGACCGGGAAGCTGTGAACAATATTCCATACGTACGTTTCATCATTTTTTGTATAAAATTTGACTCCAATTTCCGTGCTCTGTCTTTGCCCTTTAAATTTTTGGCAGAGTTCCTCTCAGGAACTTTCTGAGTCTTGTATGTTTTTAAACCTGCATTGGTTTTAACTTTTCGTACACACAAAAAAAATAAATTATCTGAACGCAATATTTAGAAATAGTCAAACTGAATGCTACTAGGTGCATTTACTACGCCCCTTTAAAGTTCCATTCAAAAATCCAAGATCTGAACGCTTATTTTGTTGTTTACTATGCGACGTTCAGCTCGTAATAGACCAAGCAAACGTTTTTCTGAACGCAGCATATTAAAACCCAATCCTTTCTACTAGCGACCTGAACGTTTTGTTCAGATTCTTAGAATCAACCAAATAATACTTCGCTGAACACACATTTAGCATAACTGAATGCAAAATTCAGTAATGTTCTTCATAGATACCGTAAAACGTGTCGTTCAGCATAGTGGGATAGTAAAAAAAAAAACTAAACGCATCGTGCAGTAAATCTGAACGAGACGTGGTAAAAATATTTTTAGCAATTTTTTTTAAAACTTTAATATTATATAAATTGCCGGCTACAGAAGTAACGGGATTCTAAAAAAACAACAAGTGTTAAGTTTGACCGAATCTCATTTGTGTGTTGATTATAAAAGTGAGTAGTTCATATTTTATATAGTGACATCAGTACATTAACATTGAGCTTTGTTAGAGCAATTCAATTTCTATTGCCGGAGTTAGAAGGTAAGTTGTATATATGTACATTAGTTATATAACTAATTTTGCCGAAATTTTTGGCATACCACCACGTGATGGCCAATGTTGTATAAGTAATGAAAATCATTTTTTTAGGTCATTTGGAATCAAAAACATCACGCACCAACACCAATTTCTAAGATTTTTTTTTTTTGCAAGTGTGAGGGATACTTCCCGTATTTAAAAATTATCTTTTGAAGTATGTACGCAGTTATTATTAAAGTAAAATATATTGTATTTCAAAATAATTGAAAATATTTAATGAAAAACTTTATTGCGTTTGGTGCGTGAACTTTTTTAACAACCGCGAAAAAATAATACCGTGGTTTTTCATATTTTTAAATGCTCTATTCGACTATGCTATGCCAATTTCCATATTCGCAAAAATTGTCAATAGTTATATCCCTAATGTACATATACCTATGTAGTCAATATTTAATAATTGATTTATATAGAAGCAGGAATCGAGTATGAATTTCGTAAGAAGCCTTTTAAGAAGAGGAACCAGACAGTGTATTTTAAAAAATTGTGTTACTGAAGGCAGTATAAATTGTTTGTCATCTGAGCACAGAGACAAATTAATAAATATAATCCTGGAAAACGCCATCACTAACGGATAAATGTTAACACCATCTGATTTTAAGGTAATTGTCGATGAAATGTATAGGGAATTTCCTCAGGAAGAGCAGGTTTCGGTGAGTTGTTTATGTAAACATTTATGTATGAATAATGCTTGTAGAATATATTGAATACATTTTGTTAATATTAAAAAACATTTAAAAATCGTTTATTTAATTTTCTGAGCGGAGAAGTAATAATCAACGGTCAAGTTCTCCTGGTACTCTTTAATAACATTAGAAACAGTTTGACGGCAGACCGTTGATTGGACAACTTTTTGTAGGACCAAGTTGGGTTTTTTTTTTAAATATTGAATAATTTTAGTACGCACTTTTTTCTCGTTACTCATTTTAATCAGATTAACAACAAATGAACATAATGGACATTAAACATAATAACTGACATGCTGTAAACGTGTATTAAGGTTTTTTGATCACAGTCCTTAAGAGTTTTATATTCGGCTATTTTAGAAATTGTTTTACATTTTGGTCCATAACTCTGGTTCTACGTAACCAAAAATTTCAACCGCGTACGCCTTTTACTGGCAGTCCAATCGAGGACCAGACGGACGGACATATGTAGATCCACTTAGAATTTTATAAGGAGACAGAATATATATGGGGGATTTCATGCCAAGTGAACCAACTTTTGAAATCGATGGCTTCCAATCCAATGAAATTAGCACCAAGGGGTTTCTCTCATCCATATAACTTAAAAAAAATTACAAAAGTGGCCCATTTTGAAAAAAGTCAAAGAGTTTTTGAGGTCCAAATAAACCTCAACTTTTAAAATCACAAAAACCACAGTAAAATTGACAGTAATTTTGACCCCAAGTGCTTTTAAGAGTTAATTTACATTTTTGCACTGTTTTTGTATGTTCTACACCTTAAGGTATATTTTACGCAATTTTCATTGAAATTGGTCCAAAAATGTATAATATTTTGCTATCTTTCATTAAGAAATTCCAAAATTTTACTTTTGACCTTTACTACTTAAGGGTTAAAGTTGTCCGCTTTTAGTAAAACTTTCAGAGTCTATTTAAAATGATCTGAACTATAAGATTCTGTATAGGTTTTACTTAAAATTTGTAACCGTAAGAAAATTGCTCTCATTCGCCAAAATATGGCCAAAAAAAATTTATTCCCGAAATTCACAAAATTTAAATCACAGGTGCGGAAAAACTGTAAAAGGTATTGACATCATTTTTTCATAATTTTATTCTCCATTTTGATCTCAATAAATCCCAATGTGATGATCAAAAAATTCTGAAATTTTTTTAACAAAATTTTTAAAAATTTGAAAATGGAGATTCGAAACTGCCGTTAAAAAAAATAATTTTTTTGGCCATCCCTACGAATAGGTTAACGGTATTCTACAAAGACACGGATATATTTTAAGTAAAAATTTTCTTTTATTTTAATATTTCTTAAAATATGTTAATTTTGTTCCTACATTTCTTGTTCAAGTGGCTCTGACGAATTTTTAATAACTTTAACATTTTTTAACCAATTTTTGTCTTTTATATCTCATTAAAACGACAATTACGTACACATTTCGATTATTTTGCATTTGATTGCAAAAATAATTATTTAGTAGCAAAATTTGTACAAAAACTGAAAAATTCCGAATTTTAACTATAATGTGGGTCAATTTGACCCTAAGGAGTATAGGTTTAATCTAAAAAAGATTTTTTTACTGTACTTTTCATTAATATTAATAAATCTACATATTTCTGTAACATAATGCAGAAATTTAAGGAGTTTTACAAATTTATTTCATATAAATAGTAAAATTTTGCATATATCTACCTTTGACCTCGATGCGCGTCCCGAAATCGTTGTCCGATTTGGACCAAATTTTCAACACTTGACTTTTACACCTAGTGTCACAATATTCCACCCGGCACACTTCAAAAAGCGAACACAATTTTTTTTCCATACAACTGATTGTCACTCTAATATACATAATAGAAATTCGGCCCGACAATGGGTCAAATCCGGAAAAATATGTTTTAACCTGAATTTCTTTCCGCAAATTTGTGGGTATCACCTCAAACCAGTCTTTCTATTTACACACAGGGATAACAGATTCGTTGTAGCAACCGAATTTGTTGCCAATCGAATGATTTGATTGTACACATAGAATTTTTCGGATCTATCAACAAAAACTGAGTTGATAATGAAGAATTTCGGTTGAAGAAACCAACCATTTGTTAACTCTTCTAAAACTTTTTAGCCACAACTGTAAAATTCGGTCACTAAGGTAGAATCATTCGAATGGCAACAAATTCGGTTGCTACTACGAATCAGTTTTCTCTGTGCAGTCACTGTATTCTAGTTGGAACGACTTGTAGATTGAATGCTGAACTTGGATAATTGCACCAACAATTTATTAATAATGTCATTGAATACAAAACTCAAATTTCTCACCTTAATCTCAATATACATAATAAAGTAATAAAATCCAAATTAAATTAATTGTCTTCTAAAGAGCTTTCATAGACATTAACAACGACAAAATATGTACAATATACATTAGACTTAATTAAAGATTTAGATTGGACATTATTAAATTTTAAACATCTATTAGGATTTACGAGCAACAACACATTTAAGTGTTAAAATCAAATAACGAGCATTAATGTGATAAAAATTAATCATACATAAAACCCTTCAAATCATACCAAACAACCAAGGAATATTTATAATTTAACTGGCATTGATCTAGACAGAGAAAAGGTGGCACATTGTGCGATTACTTTCGTTCATAACTAGAAAGTAAAGCCTATTAAGTGAAGATTAATAAAGGACTACTCATACTACTAGATGCATGGAAGTGCTCACTCGTAATCTGCCAAGTCGTTATGTTGTATGACAAATGATTGTTAAACAATGCTCGAGAGCAGGGGACAATGGATGGTTGCCTTCTTCGTTGGTTTATATGATGCATGGATTGGAAAATACACACGAACACACACGCAATTGCTTTAGTATAGACAAGTCGAACTCTTATTATAGTTTTTCTTTTATTTTTGCAGTTTTCAGCCTTTTTGTTATGGATTGATTTACTATAACTGCAAAATGATACCTATAATGCTAACTGAACATAAAATTATACATACGACTACGAGTACACACACAATAGTTTGACTGATTGATAGATGGAGACTTATAAAGTTTTCACAAGTTAGAAACCGAAAGTGGATTGAGGTCGACTTAGGTAACACTTAATCGGCAATATGTTTATACTCTACATAAAGAGTCGTTTGTCATTCCATTTGCAAATTCTACAATTTCTATAAAATTTGTCGCCTCTGTATACTTTGTGGTTGTAGTCCAAGAAGTTATGTCGTTTGGAGGCAAACATAGCTAATCCGTTGATAATGCCTAAGCCTCTTCGGTATCCAGTGACCGTCCATGCGCGGTGAAGAGCAGCATCCTACACGAGGTCACTCTATGCTTAAAGCAGAACATGGCGGATATAGAGCGGTAGCCCGCAATTCCGGATGTAATCCGTATCGTGTCCATGGAATGAATGGCACTGCGTTAGTGTGTCTCCTAACGATGGCCTCCGAACAAGGGCATTGTCCGGTTGTATTTTTGCCCATCAGCAACAAGGGCCTCTGTTGTATGATGTTCAGTTCTCTCCCCATTAATTACATTTTCGGGGGGACTCATGTCCCGAATCAACTGCGTTATCTATCCCAACGGATGAAGAAGATGCGTTATTGGATCCAACGCCAAACACGCAACCCTCTACATCCGCAGATACCGCTGCTACGGAGCACCAGACAAAAAGTGTAAACAATAGGCCAAAACTATGTGGGGCTGCACGAAATCGTCTAAGGCTTTATATTGAGCAAGGACATCGACTAGCCAAGAATATTGTGCCTAAAGCCGATGAAGGAAGTTTGAAATGAGCTGCGTGACCTTAAGATCCCCAGGAAGAGAAGTAGGTCAGATGGATCAACTCATGAAAAACCAAACCCCCATAAGAGAGTAGCTAGTGCAACTGCAGATGGTATACATCCTACCAAAAGCACAAACACGATCAAAACTCCTCTACCCTCGTATAGTGATGTGACTCAAATTGGGGGTAATACCATCCGACTTCCCGAATACGATATGATCCGATGACAAGTTGAAGCTAATACAAGCAGCAGTCCTGGACAAAATTGTGGAGCTTAAAACGGGCTCTATTAAACCGCAATTTGCAGGCTAGAATGATGATCTAACGGTTGAGTTTTGGAATGTCCTTAATCGCGTCAGCATTGGTATTATTGCTGAAATCACCTTTGCAATTGACCCAAAATCGACCTCCAAACTGAAGAAAAAATACCATCATATTGGGTATGGGTATGGGTATGGCACAGTGCATATCAGGCCTACAAATCGCCGCCAGGGAGCGAGTGACCCATCCAAGAGGGCAAAAGTGAGTAGCAGACCAGGACAGGCAGTGTCTTGCTCGGACGACAGCAAGTGTACTACATTGCAAACAGACTAACCTTCCTGTTCTGGTACAATCATTAAGCCCGAAACGCATAAGAATGAAGTACCCAATTCAATGGGTGCGGTTCGTCAGAACCAAATGTGCAACACTGCTCACAAAAGGTCCTCTCTTGATCCCACCTGTTCGAAGAAAGGTATTAATTCCTTAGCGAAAAAGTCCGAAACTAAGAAGAGAAGGCATGGTAATAGGCCACGAAAGGGTTTTAGTGCCTCTGCAGAGGAAGCAGCACTACGCAGCACCAATCGTAGTAGGAAGATGGCGGCGCGGTCCAGAAAACACTAATGTTTACGACCGCTAGCAAAAGTAAGGCTAAGAGGCACTTGAAGTGTCTATAGGTGAACCATCATCACGCCAAGGCAGAGTCTTATTTGTTATGCCGAAGGTTCACCAAAGACCTCCTGGATATCTGCTTTGTCCAGGAACCATGGATAACACAGGGATAATAAAAGGTCTTTACTGTGATTATCGATAGCAGGGGAACATGAGGTAAGCATTGCATCTGCCTACCTACCAGGATGGTACCTAATGAACCCACCATTTTAGATGCCATAAAGAATTTGCACGTCTCCGATGATGTTTCTATGTGCGATCATTAATATATCACATTCGACATCGAACGTTCTTTGACGTACGAAGCAATCTTATCAATCTACGGTGACTGCCATTCATCATGTGACGACGCTAACCGTGAAGGCCATAGGTGCCAATTACATATTGCTTTGTGCGTTTATTGACATTCAGAGGGCCTTCGAAAATACATCATACGGTGCTATTGATCTAGCACTGCATAGAAAACGGGGTTTTGGAAATGCTGTCATCCAAGGTTATTAAGTTGGAGTTAGGAGGACCATCGAAAACCATTAGGGCAACTAGGGGATGTCCTCAAGTTGGCGTACTATCGCCTCTATTGTGGACTCTACTTATCGATGGACTCCTGGAAGAATTTAACAACTTAGGTTTCCGCGCATATGCTTACGCCGACGACTTAGTAATTTCTGTTACTTGGTGGGATGACGTAACGACATCGGAAAGGATGCAGACTGCTCTAAATATAACTACCAAGTGGAGCTTGGGGGGGGGCAAGGCAATTATTGTACCATTTACCAAACGGACAGTTTTTAGACTCATAGAGCCTACATTGAATGGCTCACCTCTAGGATTTTCTAAGGAGGTAAAATATCTTGGCGTTACACTCGATAGGACTCTCACTTGGAACTCTCATTTATCCAACACTATCGAAAAAGGTACTAGGGCAATATATGCCTGCCAGCGACTTTTGGAAAAGCGTGGGGGTTAAAACCGAAGATGATTTACTGGTCTTTTATTACGGTAATTAAGCCAGTAATAACATATGCTGCATTGGCATGGTGGGAAAAGGTGTAACAGATGACCGCGAGCACATTACTTGGCAAGGTATATCGCCTTATCTGTGTCTCTATTACTGGGTCCATGAGGACATGTCCCACTCATGCACTGGGTGCAATCCTCCACATCCCACCTCTATATATATTGGTAATGGAGGAGGCCTGTAAGAGTGCATCCAGATAACCGGGGATATCCCATGTTATGCCGGAAGATCTGGTTGGGCACATGCGCATTGATAATGGTCCTAGTATTGCAATATCGGACTATATGTCACCTACTCTGGTGTTACATTGGGAGTTTAGGGTCCTTATACCTGAATGGGACGAGTGGTTAAATCAGACATGGTGGCAGAATAATACCGATCAAGTATAGTTTACTGATGCTTCCAAACAGGCTAATAACGACACTGGGGATGGTATTTATTTTGTCTGATAGCCAGGCTGCTCTTAGAGCATTATCATCATATGAGGTGTGGTCTGGTGTTGTTATGGACTGCTGGACATCCTTGTGTGAACTCGGTACACACAATGTACTCACATTGTGCTGGGTGGTTGTGCTGGCAATGAACGTGATGATTGTCTTGCCTACAGGGGCGCCCGACGCTCTTTTATAGGTCCTGAACCATTCTTTGGCATCCCAGTGGATACACTTTGGAACGTATTCGTTCCTGGGTTGAATCGGAATTTGCTCTATTTTGGAGGAATTTACCAGGATTAAGACAGTCTAAACGGTTCATTACCCTATCCAGACGAAGATCCCAGTCATTACTTTCGCTCGGTAAGGGTGACTTCAGAATAATTACTGGATTATTCATCGGACACTGTGGATTAAGCTATCTCCAATTTATTTTAGGTAATGTCGTGAGAGAACAGTCGTGGTTTTGTGAACTTAATGCTGAAGGCTCTGGACATGTTCTATTAAATTTTCCGACCAATCGTTTTGAAGAACACCGATAGCACTTTTATCGACATTGGTATCATTTTGGTTAGTAAAGAAAGCTTAAAGGTAAATCTAATGGAATAATTGAAAAGGGGTTTTTCTTATGGTAAAGCTCGAAAGATCGTTCACAGGTACAACACAGCAATTGTTCGTCTAACTCTAACCGTTTGCCGCCTGCACTAGTAAAAATAACTTATCATCAAATAATACAAATGTTATAGAGAATGACATCAGTATATGTTATTTTTGGTCTTTAAATTATATCCTTATATGACCTATGTAGATATGATCTGCGTTTAATTTAATAGTTTGTTTATATTGTACTTTGAAATGGATTGGAAATACAATCAGGTTTAGAATGAATTGTACAGCCTCTGTAATAATTGAATCATTTGACATCATTGCCATTTAAATCTTACAAAAAAGGAATCTGGTACTTTCTTAAATTTGATGCAACCAAGTAAAACTTTGTCGATACGCACTGATGTAACCTTCATCGGACATTAATAAGATTTCGGAAGTACTCTAAAACCTGGATCATATTACTGTTGTTGCCAACCTGTTGATTTTGTTTTCTATACGGAATCTGGTAATTGGCATAGCATTTTCAACTAGAAATGGAACATGAGAATGGATAACTTTTGAAATAAATCATATACTTAGATAAGTTTCAAATTATAGAAAAGACGTCTTAAGATTATTAAGTTTTCTCCATGAATTTTCCTTTCTGTTACAAATAAAACGACAAAAATCAAATGCTGTATATTTATTGATGTAGGATTTAAAAAGAATAACGGAAAACGACAATATATGTGTGTAAAGAAAACTAAATGCAATGTAAGTATGGCCTTTTCGTAGTACGTGTGTTACTGAGTGTGTGTGTGTAAAAATTATTGTCTATTGAAACCTAAAAATCGATTAAATGTTAAAAGTAGATTCATGTATGAGACGAACTGTTTTGTTCACATATAAGAAGCTTATCGGGATCATCATTTTTCTTGTTCTGGAGTAAAACATGTTATTGATGATACTCTTTCAGCTCATGCTACTGATGTCTTTATAACCATAATATTTACTATACTAGTCCTATGTTTGTAAGTGGAGTGTGTGTGTGTTTTCAAGTTTGTTAGATGTTACTTCTACCATCTGTTTAGTTGATATTGACTTTGGATTTTTTTTTTTTTTTTTGTAAGAATTTAATATCACCTGCACTGATTTGTCTTCATGGTTATGAAGACTTTACTATTTCATTTTTCGTAATACATACAACAAGGCATAGTACTCGTACTTTTAAACCTTTAATCGAATTCAATTTTAAGCAGGATTTGTTTGATTATCATGAACATACAAAGACATATGCTCTAATATAATCATCCATCTTTTCATCTCAACCATTCTATTGTACATACATCCATCCATTCAAATATATTTAAGTTATTGATGAAATATTGTTTGTTATAAAGGGATTTCCTGCATATTCTTTAAACGCTTAGAGAGTGTTGACTTATAATTGAAGTGATAATTTTTGGGATTTTTATTGTTTGAAATCATTTTGGTAACATTTTCAGCAGGAACCTTAAGAGGATTAGTGTTTTTGTTAATTGTAACCAAATAATGTTTAACAATGTTTTTCATTTCTTATAATGTCATAAGTATAGATTGCGAAAAGGGCGAATGCTGAGGCATATTATACTCAACCTTACACTAATCATAATGTTGGCACAGCAAAAAATCTTCATATGAAAAACTTTCTGAATACATAATTCTTAATTGGAAAACTGTAAACAGGAGAAGAGATACTAAGTATATCAAACTTTTGAGATTTACCACACTATTTCATACATTAATCGGATAAATCTACAAGCTTAGAAGGCCGACCAATAAGGAATTATACACCATTTCCGACACCAGCCCCAAGAACTCAGCACAAACTTACAACTATTACCAGCGAAGTTATCCACAACACTCTTTACCATTAGGATGAAGGAGGTCCGTCAATTATTCAATTCAGTAGGGAAATATTCAAATCTGTCAAAATGCAGCTTTAAATTCTATAGTTCTGTGAATATACAATCTATTTGAGATATCAAAGGGTTTTCCGTTCATGGAATACAACGTAATATATATGAAGTAGTTCCTAGTGTTATGCCATCAGAATAGACAACTACATAATCATATAGCTGGATTCTCCATCGATGATGACAGGAAGGAACTTAAGAAAATGAATGTAAGAAAGTATGTGTAGGATTCATTGGATTTATATACGGTATCTTTGAATGATATTCATAGAGAAATCATAAAATCCGTGGTTGCAGGATACTAAGTATATGATTCATACAAAGAGGTCGCTTACCGCTTACCACCCACAGCAGACACAGAAACTGCTGCGCAAAACAATAGTAGTTCTGGTACAACTGTTGCTGGGATGGAGCAACATTATGAATGCCTACTGGTGACGCATAGACCTTCTGTACCAAGTTTATGTTCGGAGTTCTCATGACATCGACCTCATATTCCATTGTAAAGCCAACCCTACTTCACTCCATCCAATGGATAAATGTACTCATTTGCTAGAAGTAACACAAGTCGTAGTCCTTAACAAAGACTACTAGCTCGCAATATAGGAACACCTCTCACCGCTTTTATATTTAATAATAAAATTCCCAGTAACGTAAAACGTAACTCATTCTCTTTACGAGGAAGTAGAAGATACTTGATTCCAACCAAATCTTTGGAATCAATCTTAAAAACACAACTAAATATCTTGGCATCATTCTGATTAGTAAATAGACATTCGCGAAAAATGTCATAGAATGGGTGAAGAAGTTGACAGTAAACTGTTCAAACGGTCTCGAGGCATCATTTGGATTTGTCTTTGACTACAAACCTTAACTAATCTTAAGAAACATGGTAGCAGTGATGAAATATCAGTTTATACCATCTTAAGACCTCAACATGAACGGATTGAAATAATAATTCAATCTATCAAATTGGAAAGAAAGAAAATTATTTGCAAATGGTAGTGTCATCTATTTAGTCACGACTAAAAAAACAAAAACCCTTAAAACTTTTTTCAAGATGATTTGAATAGGATAAAACTTTAAAATGTTACTATGTGGAGGTATTTAGAGCTTATTACAATATTCCAAGTGCAAACATAATTTAATTTTTTAATATTGGTATGTTCTCGGCTAAGATTGTGGCGAAAACTAATCTCCCAATTAGCATGTTTTATTGCTATTATCAAATTGTTTATTGAAACCGAATATATATTTTCTATTTATTTTTTGTATTTTTTATTTATTTACAGAATATATGTATATTGTTTTACTATAAGAGAAAAATCTGTCGCGAACGGTATGTCACGTACGATATTAAATTTTTTTTTATTATATAATCATCCAAAGATTATTTTTATTTAAATATGATGGATTGTAATGAAAAAACATAACGCCTCTCACAATTCGCAAATTTTCGCATATTTCTACGTGTACCTTGTATGTCACGTACGATATACCCTTATTCCGCTCGATATTTTGGACATCAATGTTTCTAAAGAACTCATTATTTTTTTAAAATATAGTACCCCCTGAATGGAACATAAAGACCAAATTATTTTTCAGATACTCTTATTTTTACAAAATCTATTTCACTCTATAGGTGTACAAATGTCACGTACGATGACATGGAATTGCCCATATACTATGTAACACGAGTATCGGCCGCGAGATATCGATTCTTTCTACAAATTGAAATAAAGTAAGGTACACTTATGTGCACCCAGGGTCAGAAGAGGATACAGAACGGTTCATGGCGAAAACATGTCTTATGAATGGTTCAAGCCCTTTGAGTCAACTTTAGAGAGTTATGAGAAGTGATAACAAGCGTTAAAACTGCTAAACCATCATTTGGACGCGGTGAAATATCAGGACTGATGTTTAAATCTTCGTGTTGTCCGGTGTTGAGTATTATTTCTTCATTTAGTACATATACATTAGAGTGCTCCCAGATTGAATGGACGGAAAAAATTTTCTAGGTTCAGGCCGTCGCCCCCCTCTAGAATTGTTCAATGTATTGTAGAATCACGTTGTGTAAAATATTAGGATGATAGAATAAAGTTAGCTGGTGCCGCAACGACGCTGAAGTTTTGAGGTGAAAAAATGCAATTTTTCAAGTTTTTGTAAAAATATTGCCACTAAATAATTTCTTTAGCAATTTAATTTAAAAGAATCGAGATCTGTACGTAATTATCGTTCTAATAAGATATAAAAGACAAAAATTGGTTGAAAAATGTTAAAGTTATTAAATATTCGCCAGGCCATTAACGTGTCTCAGGCCACTAAAACAAGAAATGTAAGAACAAAATTAACATATTTTGAGAAATATTAAAATAAAAGCTTATTTTTACTTGGAATATATCCATATCTACTTGTATATGAGTTTTTGTCTTCATAGGATACCGTTAACCTATTCGCAGTTATAACCAAAATAATTTATTTTTTTAACGGCTGTTTCAAAACTCCAATTTTAAATTTTTAAAATTTTTGTTAAACACATTTCCGAATTTTTTTATCATCACATTGGGATTTTATAAGAACATAATAGGGACTAAAAATATGACGATACCTCTTATAGTTTTTCCGTACCTGCGGTTTAAATTTTGTGATTTTCGAGAAAAACTAATATTTTGGCCATGTTTGGCGAATGAGCCGAATTTCCTTACTGTTATTAAGATTATCCCTTAATAGCTCTTGGGGTTAAAATGACCCTCAACTTTTAAAATCACGAAAAAAACAATATGAATGGTAATAAATTAAATGTTTTTCAAAATTAAATAAACTGACTCATTTAAGTTATTTTTTAAATTCAATAAATCAAAAGTACACTAAAGGGTTAATCGAATCAGAGTTAAAAACATTTTAATTATTCGAGTGATCGATTAAATTTTTATATTTTCTCGATTATTCGACTAACTAGTAAAAAATATTTATTTGTATAATTTAACATATTATATTTAAAATCAGAAATATTTTAATTTTAATAAAATACTAAAAAAGTGTTGATGAAAAGTTGAAAAACTTTTACAATTTTCATCCGATTTGAAAAATTAAAATCATGTTTTGTTAAAAACTAAACTTTCTTTATATATTTGTATAAGCTTTCATATCAAAATAAGCAATGAATCAATAAAGTTGGTCAATTTTGTTTTCTTAGATATTCTTAACAAAAACATTACTTATAGTTTAAAAATGTATAAAAAAATGAACGCATTTTAAAGTGTAATAAGTTTTCTTTCCAAACTCGTTAAAAAATTTAAAGTCAGCCAAAAACTGACTGAGTTACAGGTCTATAAGTTGACGAATATCACTTTTTTAAAATAGCTTCTAAATTTGAGGGTGTTTCGGAAATTTTTTGATACAATTTGTAATGTACTCAGCAATAGCATTCTTGGAAGATTATATTATGGAACCCACGTTAGGTTGTTTTCCAAGCTATTGCGTCCTGTAGTAGTTGCGTAAAAGACTTTTGATTCTAAAATTTGACAAAAATTGATTTTAAATTATATCTATATTGTTTACTATAAATTAGAAAACCAATTAACAATCAACAATCTACTGCAGATATTTTAATCTAGGTAAGCATTTAGTAATCACTAGGTTTCTGTCTGTCTGTCTGTCTGTCTGTCTGTCTGTCTGTCTGTCTGTCTGTCTGTCTGTCTGTCTGTCTGTCTGTCTGTCTGTCTGTCTGTCTGTCTGTCTGTCTGTCTGTCTGTATGTCTGTCTGTCTGTCTGTCTGTATGTATGTCTGTTGAAATCAATTTTCGAAGACCCAAGATATCTTCGGGATCCAAATCTTCAATTCTGTCAGACATCCTTTCAAGAAGTTTCCTATTTAAAATCAGCAAAATCCGTCCATAAATAACGGAGATATGAACAAAAACCCGAGACAACTTCTGAAAATGTCATCAAAAAAAGAAAATTTATTGAATTGACAAAAAAGCAACAACACGTATGTTTGGATGTGTGTTGGTTTCATTGTTTTGCGTTTTGCGTTGTTGTTTTTATTCCCTTCACCTTCGTGAGAAGGGTATATATAAGATTGTCATTTCGTTTGTAGCTTCTACAATATATTCTATTCGTCAGCAATTAAATGTAAAATTTTTAAAAGTTTTCTTGATATATTTAGGATGGTATACGCTGAAAGTGGGCAATTAATGCATACACAACAAAAGTGAAGGGTATATAAGATTCGGTATAGCCGAATATAGCACTCTTACTTGTTTATTCTATTAATCGACAATTAATGATCGTATAATTTTTAATTCTAAATAGAAAAATGTTATTCATTCGAATAAAATATTTATTTTTTATCTCGATTATTCGACTAATTTTTATTCGAGTGACTACCCTAGTAAAAAGTCAATGAATGAATATTCTGCTACATGTTGTATGATGTTGGTGTATGTGTGTTTGATATCATTTGTAATTGCCTCTTATTAATGTCTCAATTAAACTCCAACTGTTAAGGAGTGTCTGTCTCTATACGTGTTTGAGTGAATATGACGGAATCGTCTGTAACTTTTCAAGTCATTTTCATTAAAAACAACAAAACCAACTAACTACATAAAATAGCAACAACAAGTAGAGTTTCTTTTTATTTTGAAAATTTCTGTGGCACCTACTGCAACGGGGGTGGTCCAGTCAAGTGCAACAGTTTGCTTTTGTGTTCTGTTGTTTAACATGGCATTCACATCGTAAATTTAAAATAATGGGAAGCTCTGGAACGTTGTTTAGTGTTTTCTCTATTTTGGTCTGGGGGTCTCTTGTATTTGTATTTCGTTTACAGAGCAGAAAATGTACAAGAGTTTTTGTTTTGTGGTGGAAATTCTAACACTTGTAGTAATAATCACAGTAGGATACTTAAAAATAACAACAACTAACTATTCCTTACAACCAAGTATTTACAATGTTGTAGCAGGAACAGAGTCTATTAGTTAGTTGAAATGAAATGAAACAAAAAAAATAACAACATTTACAATGACTATTTTCCAAACTAATGAACCAATCAAACCCACACCCTACCCATGTCTCTATGACTATGGCTATGGTTAGAACATTACGTTTTTTTTTAATGGAAGATGGTGGCGATGGGTGCCATTAGGCCATGGCGCTTTATTTAATAGATGGCGATTGATTGAAATGCTTTTTGCTGCCTGCTTGTTGTTGTTGTTTTTCCTAGTATTTTGTTTATTTATTGTATTTGGAAAATATTTAGAAATTTCTTTGTCGATTATTGAGGCGTAGAGGCGCTGACTTGGCCCACGATGTCTTGTTGCTTTACGAGCATTTATGTTGTGTTGTTTTGTTTGCCTTCCACTGTGTCCGTGGTCGTAATTTGTTTAGTTTATTGGCCTTAAAAACAATTATAATCGAAATAATTATAAATAAAACAAAAATAAATTTAACAAAACTGTCGATATAATTGCCAGTAAATTTTGTTGAAATTACATTTTGTTTTAGCGTTTCTTATTTTGTTTATTTTCTTATCCTATTGTAAACGTATATTTTCATGTATTGGTCTGTCTGTTTAATAAATAATTTAAGAAACCTTGAGTGGTTGTAGTGTAGTCTTGTTTTCTAATCAACTTTATCCGGAGTACTTCAAATTTTGTTTATTGTTATTTTTGCATTATTGTGTTTTTGGGTCAAATTATTTTCGATTTAGGCATAAAATAAATGATTGACATGTTTGGCTTCTTAGATAAATTTGTTGAAAAAAGAACATATTGTATAGAATATATACAGAAATTCTATGATCCAGGAAATTAGTACACTCAAATTCATTTAGAATTTAAAATAATTTAAAAGAAAACAACATTTATGTAATTCACAAATTCGTTAGAGCACACTGAGAAACATATGATTCTAGGTTCATTCATTTAGAAGAGTTTTAGATAGATGTAGCAGAGGAGAATTCGAATTTGAGTTTTGATAGCGGAATCCATAGACCTCTTAGGAGCAGCACTGTATAGTATCGAATTGGGGAATCTCAAACATGCAACATTTTTATACCCTCCACCACCACAAGTGGTGAAAGATTGAGAAATATTCATCTGAGACCCAACAAAGTATATATATTATTGATCCTTATTAAATTTTAAGTCGATTGAGCAATGTCTGTCTGTCCGTCTGTCTATCTGTCTGTGTAAAACACTCTCACGTCCAAAATACATAAGCAAAATTAATTAAATGTATACCCAAATGTTTATAATTTTTCTAAGCAGTTTGGTATTGAAAATCAGCAAAATCGAATTGGTAGCACCAGGGTTATGGATCAAAATGTAAGACAACCTCCAAAAATTTTGATAATTTTCACATGATTTTTGTGACTTTGGGTAAATTCATTGCAGAGAATACCATGAAATTTTGCACTCATTATCTATATGATAAAAGGACAAATTCTGTTAAAAATAGAAAGAATCGGTCCATAATTTCTCGTAGCCCCGATACAAATTTCTTCCCGAAATATGGTGCTATGGTATATAAATGCCCATAGAATTGCAGTATCCATACAAAATTCAGCACAACTAAGTTTCGTGCAAACAGAAATCGCGAGACCAAATTGTTTTTGGATCGGGCACTATTTGACCATAGCCCCCATATAAAGTTTACTTCCGAAAATCATTTAAATACGCTTAAATATCTTATATATATCTGTATCTGGTTGAAATTCAAATTGCATAATACCCATGCACATGAAAATCGCTGTAGAGAATTTCATGAAGATCGGCCCATAATTGGTTATAGCTCCCATATAAGGACCACTTCCGAGAAACACATTAACCTCTGTAAATATTTTAAATACATATATCGATATCGAACTAAAATTGTATACAGATCAATATATTGTATCCAAACATTATACTACTGGGTTTTGTGAATATCGGTCCATATTTGCCCATAGCACCCATATTAGCTCCATTTCCGATAATCACAATAATACCCATAAAACTCTTGTAAATATTGTTATGGAGAAAAATATCAAGCAAAATATGCCTCAAATACATAGAAATTACTTTAAAATATTTAATTATTACAAATTACTTTAAAATATTTAATTATATCTTCCAAATAAGTCGCACATCCGAAAAATACATTAACGCATGTATACACTGATATCGGTATAAAATGTAATAGATACAAATCTCAAGTAGATTTGGTGACTATGGGTTCATAATTATATATATTAGACTCACATCCGGAAAATTCATTAGAACAGAACAAAAATATACTTTTGAAGTTTCACTAAATATATTTGTTTACCCTTTTTATGCCTTTCACCTTCGTGAGAAGGGTATATCTCAATTTGTCATTCCGTTTGTAATTTCCACAATATAATTTTCCGACCCTATAAAGTATATATATTCCGAATCCTTATAGATAGCGGTGTCGATTTAGCCATGTCCGTCTGTCTGTCTGTTGAAATCAATTTTCTGAAGACCTCAGATATCTTCGGGATCCAAATCCTCAATAATCCTGTCAGACATGCTTTCGAAAAGTTTCCTATTTAAAATCAGCAAAATCCGTCCATAAATAACGGAGATATGAGCAAAAATTTTTGGCCTATTTTTTAATCTATATCTCGATTACTCAGTCATAAATATATCTAATGATAGATATTTCAAAGACCATTGCAACGATGTATATAAGGCTATACAAAGTTGGACCAACAATGGGTCAAAATCGGGAAAAATATTTTTTAACCTGAGTTTTTTTTTTACAGAAAACATTCTTTTGTCATAAATTTGTTTCACTAATAAATTAAAATTTTTTTTTTTTAAAACTTGGAAAAAACAATTTTGAAAAAAATATTTAAAAAAAAATTTTATTAAATTTTATTTTAAAGTATAATTTGGTGAAGGATATATCAGATTCGGCACAGCCGAATATAGCTCTCTTACTTCTTTATACTCTTTTACTTCGTTGT
This sequence comes from Calliphora vomitoria, assembly GCA_942486065.2. NCBI lineage: Eukaryota > Metazoa > Arthropoda > Insecta > Diptera > Calliphoridae > Calliphora > Calliphora vomitoria. Next base: position 45,086,770 of record OW818030.2, on the reverse strand, counting down.
GGTGAATAAGGAAAATGTTGAGCCAATTGGTAATGTTAACCAATTATTAAGTATATAAATTATTAAAGAGTACATTTTATTCCTATTATAAAATTATAGACTCTGTTGGAAATGGTATTTTTAGTAAGTTATACCAATATATGTACTACTATATTTTAAATAAACTTTTTTTTTTAAGTGTTTTTATTGAAGAAAGTATATATTTTGTATACAGTCCAAAATGTGTATCAGGATTCATCTATAATCCATACAGTGGCTTAAAAAGAAATTCGGTTATAGTCCTAATTCGCTCATAGTCCACAAAAATTGTGCAACTGTATTTGTAGACTATAAGCGAAAACTACTGTATTACATTAACATTCTACCAATCTTCATAATCGGAGCTAAGTCCCAATAACAAACACTGAATATGGATATTATAGTGTTTATACCAATGTCATTTCTATAATTTTCATATAATTTTAAGATCTAATCTAATTTAAGATTCGGCATAGCCGAATATAGCACTCAAACTTGTTTTTTATAAAATTTTAGTTTACAAATCAAAAAACAAAAATCAGAATCACCAATATTGTAATGTACTTTATTGTTTAAATAATCCGGGTTGTTATATTTATTATACACTTCACCGTTTGTAATTTCTACATTTTCCATTTGCGACCCCATAAGGTATATATATTCTGGATCGTTATAGATATCGAAGTCGATATAGCCATGTCCGTCTGGCTATATCGACTATATGAATCATACATGATTCATACACTATATATCGGGAATTCTCCCGGCTCGGTTGCTAGGCCAACAAATGGCTGAGATATAAGGAAAAAACCGGGACAACCTCTATTTTTGGCCGAATTTTTTTTAACAAAAATAATTTTTTTATCATAAATTGTTATCACTAATAAATTAAAAAATTAAAGAAACATTTTTTTTAAAAAAATTGGAAAAAGCTTTTAAAGTAAATTTGAAAAAAATTTAAAAAAAATTCTTAAAATTTTATTTTAAAATATAATTTGGTGAAGGGTATATAAGATTCGGCACAACTGAATATAGCTGTATTACTTGTTTTTATTGTTTGACGTAGCGCTACCGCTATTATTTATGGAAAAAAACGTCCCGCCTTCCGCTTTTATTTAGGTAGGCCTGTTAATTACTCTTTTTCGTTATATCACATATATTTCATGTATACCAGGGCAAATTTATACAAGGTGGTGTCAATACCTCAGGTAATTATTTTTTTCTTCACTTTTTAGAGGTTCGTGCTGTCAATTTCACTAGTGTTTGTTATTGCAAATAATTCCAAATTAATTTGATCAACACATTTTTCGTCTGGCACTAGCTGGACATAATATATAATAATGGACCTACTTGCCTTTAACAGAACACAATAACACCTTTAAAATTTAATTTACTCAACTATTTTATGTTACTGTAATAATATTTTGAAGTTATTCTGTACACACTGAAAGGGATTTTCATAAATTGTAGTCCAAACTACTCAAAACTATTTCACAATTAAAAACCATGTAATTGCATTTGAAAGAAGAATTAGTCAAAAGAAATACACGATGCCTACAAATATAACTAAGTAAGTATAAGCCAAGATAACATAAAAAATTAACTATTTGCAGCAACTGTAACCTTTTTGTACTTCGTAGTCGTCGTAATATCGTGATCTTGTAATAAAATACTCTTGTCATCACAGTCATCTCCTTCGTTTTGTTAATGACAAACTACCAGCATGACCAACATTAAAAACATGAACACAGAAAGACCAGCGACAGCAAAAAAAAAAATAAAACATAAAAATTTTGAACAACTTACTAAAATTTAACTTACACAAAAAAAAAGAAAAGTACCATCAAGTCACTTTAAACTACTAAGAAAACAGGGAAAATTTATAACTTCAACAGTGAACAGCGATTCAACCATGGAGCTAACCATCATCATCGTCATCCTTTTCCATTGTACTCACTCGTACGAAAACTTAAAGGTGGGCTTTACCTTGCGGTTAAAATCGTGCCAATGTTGATGCTCGTAATTTTGTTGCAAGTTCTACAAAGTATGAGTTTATACTTATTTTAAATAAGAAAGACCAACACGATTTTTCTCCTCTTTTTTTTGTTGTTACTTTTAAGAAAATTTGGTGGAAAAATTGATGAAGAAAAAAGACTCAACTGAGAAAATGTATGAAAATGTAAAAAAGCCAAACTTTATGTGAAATTAACGTGAGGTAGCAAAAGGGCACAATAGAAGTCACGTTGTCAAAATTTATAAAAAAAAGTACGGAATACAAGACAAAATTGTTAGGGAATGACTGTAACCAAGACATTAATTACAAAATAGTGGAAAACAAACTGATCACCGATATGAGAAAATATATTTGTAAGTCTGCCGTTATGCTATGGGACCATTTTAAGTTTAGGAAATATGGTTTTATCAAATAAAATTGTAAATATTTTTAAGTTTTTTCTGCATTTAATAGACTTATTTAAAGTAGAATTTTGTATGGGAATGGAACATTCATATGTGTTTAAGAAGATTTTTATACTTCTTGTCTAAATACCAACATAAACCAATTGTGGCCAGTTACATATTTTATTTAAAACTGAATGTAAGAATGGAAAACTGTAAGTTTTTGGCTTTAATTGGTTTTTGATTGAATAACTACTCAAGCTTGGATACCGATTCGAAACGATCATAAGGTACCGGTAAATTTGAATTATTTCGGTAACAGTATTTTAGCGCTAACTTTATTTTTGGCTTATTTCGGCTAGCAGAAACGGTAATTTTAGGTTACTATAAGTAGTTTCTAAAAATTTTTAATAAGATGACATAATATTTCAATAAACTCACTTATTGAAGCTGGACATTTTCTGTTACAAAATTGAGAAAATTCCAACTAAAATTAAAAATTTTAATGTGAAATTTACAAAAAAACCAAATGAAATTTAGAATTTCTATTTAATGTCGAGAAAATTCCTATTGAAATTTAAAAATAATTTAAAATCGTTAATAAATTCTTCGAGATATAAAACCCTCTACTCTCTAACAATACAACATTTTTTGAAATATATCTGGTTCTTCTTAACGGCTCAGGCGATCGGTATAAAATTTGACTTGTCGTAGATAAGGAGTATACGAATTTTAGTTATTTAAATGGACCCTACAAAGCGTATCATTTTTTTGTTTCCCATCCGATTTCAAAGTGCTCGTCTAGGTCTTGAAAAAACTTTTTTGCGTGTGATATTTATCTCTTATAATTTCCAAGCATATCAAAATTGAAAATTTTAAGTCCACTTTTTTAAAATTCTATGTCGTACTTTTTGACCGAATGGACTATAACTAAATTACTAATAATTCACAAGAGATTTCAGAACAATATCGATTATGGATCCAAAAATAAACGATTTTCAATTAAAAAATAGTAGATTTTTGCTGTTTTTTGGGCGAAAAGGTGACTTAACTCTTTTTTTATTTAAAAAAAACTTTCTTATAACAAAAACATATAACAATTTTATGTTTTTCTGTAAGGTATCTTCACGGAGAATATTTTTGTATAAAAAGCATGTCCTAGTTTTAGAATATGGGCATTTCTACGAGAATGACTACCACGACTAATAAATCAAAAACCCTTGAAACTTTTTTCGAGATGATTTGAATATGTGAAAGTATTTAGAGCTTATTATAATATTTAAGGCCAAAAATAATAGTTTAACCCGATTATATTTAATTTTTTAATTTAATTGGTATGTTTTAGGAAAAGAATGCGGTGAAAACTAAACTCCTAATTAGCATGTTGTATGAAATGAATTTGACTCTGATTGTTTTTTTACTAACATCAAATTGTTTATTGAAACCGAATATATATTTTCTATTTATTTTTTAGTTTTTGTATACATATATTTACAGAATATATATTGTTTTACTATGAGAGAAAAATCTGTCAGGTACGGTATGTCACGTACGATATTAAATTTTATTTATTATAAAATCATACAAAGATTATTTTTATTTACATATGACGGATTGTAAAGGAAAAATATTTGGTTTAGTCAAAGAAATTAAAAGAAAGCCTCTCACGATTCGCAAGTTATCGTATATTTCTACATGTTGAGGTACATGACTTCCGTTTCATGCCACGTACGATATACCCTTATTTCGCTCGATATTTTGGACAAAAATGTTTCGAAAGGACTTATTATTTTTTTAAAATGTAGTATCCATTTAATAGAACATAAAGACCAAATTATTTTTCAGATAGTCTTATTTGTGCAAAATATATTCCACTCTATAGGCGTACAAATGTCACGTACGATGACATGAAATTGCCCATATGTCGCCTCTACACCCTTCGTAATTTGACTTATTTTTTTAATCAAAATTTCAACTTTGGGAACATGTTCTAAAATCTAAAAGCTGGGATCAAAAAACCGAAAGCTCCCTTGTAAACCCTGATGTGTTTCCTATTTATCCCCAAAGTATTTTCCCAGCCCTAAAGGAAATGTGGACCCTATGGGTAAAATTGTAGAAAGTACCATTTTTGGAATTTTCGCCCCAATTTTTAGCTTTAAACAAGTTGTTTTACATTTTATTATTTAGATTGACAAATTAAAAAGACGTTGAAAATTTTATTGAGTTTAGTCAATTAATAAAGACTTACTAAAACTAAAATTTGTATCAACATTTTAATAGCCAATATTAGGAACAATTTGATCCGCATTTATTCCGAACTAATTTTTGTTTAGATAAGTTAATTTTTGGTCTTACATAAAAATTTCAGGTCAATAACTCAATTAGTTTCAAAAATATGGCACTTTAAAACTCCGTCATTCAAAAATATTGCACTTTTCGGTCCAACAGTACTACTAATATTTTTAGAAAAGCGGACCAAGGTATGCAAAAATTAAAATTGTAAGCATGTTTTCCAAGACCTAGCCGAGAGCTTTCCATAAATATGAAAATCTTTGCAATCGGATGGGAAACAAAAAATTGGCACGTGTTTAAAAATTTTACATGTCAAAGGTACTCTACCTTGAGCCCTCATAGTGCCGCCCCTGGAGTATTTGTAGGGTGCATTTTAATAACTTAAACTCAAATACTCCTTGTCTACTCCCACGTCTAATTTTATGCCAGATTTATTTCCAAAAAATGCTGATTCTGCCCCACTGTACAATAGGGGTATTTATTTAGAATTATATGTTTCTCAATTTCATTCATAATTTTAGCAATTTCAATTTGATTTTCTCAATTTCAATTGGAAACTTTTATTTTTTAAAATTTAAATTATCAACTTAATTCTGAATTTCAATTGGAATTTTCTATACATAGAACGGAAGGAGCGAAAAATGTCAACATTTGTCATCTATGTTTCTCAATTTCATTTTTAAATTCACAATTTCAAATTAAAATTTTTATTTTCATTTGGAATTTAAAGTTTAAATTCTTAATTTTCTTTAAAAATTTGCTCAATTTCAGTATGAAATTCTAAAACATAGAATAAACCATGATAAAAATATAGAAGGCAATTCCAATCATAGAGAAACAACAAGAGCGGAAACTAGAAAAAAACTCAAAATAATCACACATACGAGTGTTGTTTTTGTTTTCACATAGCTTTTTTTACTAATACATTCTCAGCACTTAGGTTTTTGACAGCTGAGTTAGGTCTTTGACAGGAGACTTTCCGATCTATGTGTATTTATCTATGGTTCCAATCAAAATTTTTTTTTTAAATAAGATTTTTTGAAGTTTAATTTTTTTGTGAGCATTATAAAAAACGTTGCCACATTCCTAAAATGATTTTGATTTTCGAGACATTTTTTACAAAAAATATGTAATTTATAATTTAGTATTTAAATAAATACATATGTATTATGTTGTGTTGGAAGTTACTGATTCAATTCCTAACGTTCGCTTACTTATAATTAAAACGCGTTGACTATGTTTATATTCAAATATTTTATATCTTTTAAATGGCGGTTTAATTATAAATAGTACATGCAAGAATGTATTTTCAAGATGTAGCCGAGCTCTTTCAGAAAATATAAAAAGTTTTTGAAATCGGATGGAAAACAATCGGATGGCACTCGTTTAAATAAATTAATTTGTGTCCCCTTAGCGCCTCCATTGAAGCGGTCCATTTTCAAAACTAAAACTCGAATACTGCTTGGCTATGCCCATATAAAATATTATCGTAATCGAGCAGTCGTTTAGAAATGCGAGATTTATTTCCAAAAAAATTTCAATTCTGCTCTACTGTGCATAGTTAATGCATTATGATCCGTAATAATCCGTAATACATTTACACCCCAAAACATGTTTACATATTAAGTAGTATTTTGAAGTTACCTTGTGGTCATTAGGACAGCAATCCTATCCAATCTCACAGGTTTGTTTTAACTGAAATAATACTTTTAAAGAAATGATCGGAGCACCATTGTTCTGGAAAATCTTTTTTGCAAAAGACGGTTGTCGTTTGTTGGGTAATGTATCATTCATCACTAGAAAATGATACTTTGATCCCAATTTGAAAGTAAATGTTTTTTTATATTTTTTTAATATATATTCAAATTAATGAAAATTATGTATTCCCAAAGAATGTAAGGGAAAATTTAAAATTAATATGGCATTACTATTTTTATGAAAACTTCAAAATCCTTAAGCATGTCAGATATAGAATTTGAAAAAATAAAAAGAGAATGAAACTACGTACTATTTTTCTACTATGGAATAAACTCATAGAACGGAAGCATGGCAGAACTAGCAAGGTACAATTATTAGAAAGTATGTTCTCAATTATACATTCCCTATAACGTCAAACAAAAGAAAATTAAAAAATATTAAATGGTAATAAATTAAGAAAAGTTAAGTGAATAAATACGTAGTTTGACGTTTTAGGGGTGAACATTGAAAACTCTCTCTAATAATTGTACCATGGAACTGAAGGAGATAGCAATGTCAATTAAACAAAATTACACACAGAAAAAAATATTGTTGAGCATATTTTCAACATTTTTAACAATATTATAGTCACAGTAACTATATATATGATTGTGGTAACCATAATATGGTTAACTTACGATATACATGATTGTATCAACCATATATATGGTTACTGTAAACATGTATATGTTTGTGACAACCATTTTTATGATGAATAATTTTATCATAATATGTTGTTCTCAGATTATGATATCTATAAGTCGATAGCAACATAATATGATAAGTCCTTCATCATATAAATGGTTGCCACAAGCATATACATTTATATGGTTGATACAATCATGTAAATCGTTAATTAACCATATTATCATATATATAGTTACTGTGATCCCTCTCAGTTTCAAAAGTGGTAATCGTTGGCCAGAGAATAATTGGAATTGAGAAGATATGGAGGTATGTCAAGTGGAACTCATGAAGCCAGTAAAAGCAAGATAGTACAATCTCTGTACATTGTTTAGAATGCAGAGAGAGGTAAGATAACAATAAATCTGAATATATCTTATAAACGCTGTGTACATCATCAACAATCTAAGGTTTGAGATCCCATTTCTTTAACTTCATAGTCCCAAATTACTCAAAATTATCAAAATTCTTTGATATTTTAGTTTTATCTTATAAACGCTGTGTACATCATCAACAATCTAAGGTTTGAGATCCCATTTCTTTAACTTCATAGTCCCAAATTACTCAAAATTATCAAAATTCTTTGATATTTTAGTCTTCACCTAATTAATCCCGAGAATAGTAGGTCAAGCGCTGATTCAATGAGATCACTTATAGTTTGAAGAAATTTCAATTAAATATGGAGGAGCATTGCATACTGAGCTTGAAAAAGGTTCCACCAAAGGAGATATAACTTTTCCTTGATCTTCAGCATAATCCCCATTCAGTTCTTTATTAATTAGTCTACCCTAGAAAACACTCCATTACTTACTTCTTCTCTAGCGTTTCCTCCATAGTACCGATAACTTAATGGAAAGCTGTTTCCACTGATCTTCCATTAATTTATAAAAAACGAAGACTGGCTTATTTTTCTGCTTTAGGAATATATATCACTTTAAGGTTCATCCTTCTCTCGGAATGTATACTACACCTAAATAGTCTAATACTTATGCCATGACATAATGTCTGATATCCATTTTTATAATAATTCCCACTCAATAGGGAACGTACAGTTTACTTATGTTTAAAACAATAGTACATACAATCCGGAAAGTGTGCAATTCCAATGTTTCGGAACCACTTTCTGTAAAGTTACGAACGAGTTTCATTAGAAATTCTGGTGTACCGGGATCTACAGATGGCACATTTCGTACATATTTTTACGTTTTAACTTTTTTAAAATGTTGGTTTTTTTTTTCATAAAATAAACCAGATACTTTTGATTGCAAATAAAAGCCGTTTAGTAGTTTAAAATTTGAAACAACTCTTTATTTATTTAAAATGTACAACAACAACAGTTCAAATAGCCACTCAGTGTCTTCATACACGTTTATCAATTCGCAGAAATGCACACACACTTTATAATGTACAAACTCAAATGTACACGACAGTTTATGTAAACTCTAACAGCGCCAATGATGAACTCACTCACTACTGCAACCGCAGTCAATGCTTATATACACTGTCATCTTTATCCGGGTAGCCTAGATTGTTCTTAACGTTCAAAACCCGATTGTTCGAATTCTAGAGCTTTTGGTGTTAATGTTAGCAGCTTAAACATTTGCTGTTGCCATACTTACAAACAATGCTAATAACCGTATGGTATCAACATTGTTGATAAGTAAAAGCTTCTACTGATGGACGTGTTTATAAACATAATGTCGCAGGCAGTCGTTACAGACCGTTAAATTCAAATCGCTATTGCAAATTCGTAACAATATGATACTTCCGTTGTACATCCTAAATCTCCACAGAGCAGCTCTTCTGGTTTATCTTATAGATAAAGCCCTGAAGAAGTTTTGTACCTGTTTGCTCTATTGAACAATAACCTACATTATTTTATTAGCTACATCATTCTAAGATTCCGCCGTGATTGTTGGAGTCCAAGCCAATGTATTCATTACGAGAGGTGACATGACATCAAAGATACTACTGAATTGCTTCCAGTTAGTTATCCGAGAAGATCTGGTGTACGCTTTATTGTAAAAATTATCCAAAGATGATCAGAAAAATAGTATTTAAGATATTCTCTTAATGTTGTCAGTGTATTTCAGATAAACGGAACTTAAATTTCTTTATAAATGTTGAACAGTTCAGCGAACCATAAGGCCTGAAATTCAAATAGCCTGTGGAGAATGGTAACAATTAAATGAGGCTGATACTAGCAAAAATATTTATTAATTAACAGACTTTTTTCAAACGTTCATACAAGAGACATATTAAATCACAACTAGTTATAAAAATCATTTATTTCTGTATTTATTTAATTTGCACAACTCATCTATAAACATAACATTTAAATCCAGTTCACTTTTATCATTTAAAAAGAAAAAACTGAAAATCATATTAGGCACACGCTTGTAACGCTTCAACTGTGTGCAAGTAAACATTTAAGGATCCATTAAATGGCCTTAAAAAGAAAACCATGTCCTACATGGTCTTTTAATTTTTATTTCATTTTGTGCACAATTTACAGCAACATCCTTTATGGCGCACAGTCAAACGAACATTACTTACCGTACAATACTCGTATCATTATTTCGTACCATGATGTGGCATGCCATGCCATGTCAAGTCTTGACATCCCCAACCATTTTAACAACACATAACGCATTTTATTGGAAAAATTAAAAGCTTTTCCATTTTATTATGCCTTGAGTCTCCAATGGCCCAATTTAAATGAAATTATGCTCATGTTAAAGAAACTCAACAGTTTTTAAGAGGTTCTCTCTCCCCCTTCCCGAAAAAAAAGTAATTGGAAAGTTTGACTTTTTACCAACATGACTGCTTTCCAGCAAACATGCAACCATACAGACAAATAGGCAGGCTGCCTAGCCAGACAAGGAAAGCAAACAGCCAGTCGACTAACAAGCATTTGCCCCAGCAGCCAGGATGGCAGCGAGCACATCAATAACTTTTAAATGGCCAAAACGTGGGCGACATACTAGTTGACTATAACGCCTCTTGTTAACTACAGCAGTCTTAAAAATTGCGTGTAAGTTTGTGTTGTACAGCAATCACATACATTTCAACAGGGTTATCCAACATATGGTAAGTAGGCGATTTTAACGTGTTCTTTGGCTGAGACACGACTTGAAACCACGAACAACAATCATGTTTACTTGTTCATCTAGCACATTACTTACTTAATATAATATAGACAACATGGGTATCTAATGATAGATATTTCAAAGTCCATTACAACGATGTATATAAGGCTATAGTAATTTGGACCTACAATGGGTCAAAATCGGGAAAAATATTTTTTAACCCGAATTTTTTTTTAACAAAAAAATTTGTTTGTCCTACATTTTTTTACACTAATAAATTTTAAAAAAATTTGGAAAAAATAAAAAAACAATTAAAAAAAAATGTTTTTAAAATTTTTTTTTTTTAAATTTTGAAAATTTTTTTAATTTTGCTTACCTAAAAATGAGATTCGGCACAACCGAATGTGTCCCAAATAGTTTATCTTTCGGGAAAAAAAAATTAAAAATAAAACATTTTTTTCAAAATCAAAATTTATTGGGAAAATGGGCCCCGTTTTTTAAAGAAAGCTTAGGTCGATTGCTTTAAGAGGTGTTTGGTCGCTTAGTGGGATACGAGTGGCATATCTATCAAAATAAGTATTTTGTAACCCAGTCATGCAATTTTTGACTTTTTTTTTGCGAAATCTAAATTTTTAGCTAAATGGGCCCTTTTTTAAATTTTGTTTGCTCAAATGAAAGCTTAGGTCTATTCCTTTAATAGCTTTTTGGTCTCTTAGTGGGATACGAGTGAGAAGACATCTTCATCGGAAGACATCGATCTCCTAAGTTGGTTCACTTGACATGAAATGCACCATATACAAGATATTAGGAATCTAGAAAATATTAAAAGTACCTAATTAATTTCTATGTATAAACTAATGAAAACAAAAGACTTTCGCTTACATTTGCCAACTTTAAGTGTGCCTCGCACTTAAAGATTGAGTAAACAATTTTGCGATATTTGTATATGAGTAACTTAAGAACCAAAATATTGAATGGAAATCGAGTCACTGATAATATTACAATCACGCGATGTTTGATATCCTGTTTCTGTTACAGGAGCTTTATACATTTTGTTGTTCTCAGCATGTCGATTTAGACGACATGTGTAATTTAAGCATCCATAGCAACTGGTTTCAACATGATCACCTGGGTGATTAATCCAGTTTACCGGCTTATATTACTTCATACTATCTTTGCCTCCACTTAACCATGCCATGAAATTGTTATAACATTGGCGACACACTGTATTAGGTGTGTAATTTTCACCGGTCAAGTTTACTTCGTCGAAAAACAACTTATATGCTCTATTGAATTCACTAGTTAAAAGATTCGGACGACGATTTGGATCCACAACTTAAAAAGTGCGATTTGCAGGTCCAGGGCCATCAACATTATAAACATAATACGAATATCTTTTTTATTATTTTTGTTATTATATATCATAGTATCTCAATGTTGAAGTAAAGAAAAAACAAATGAAATTAAGAAATGTTCTGGAAATTTTTCACTAAGCGATACCTAAACGGTCTTAAAAATCATTCCTAGGAAGTCCATATGTTCTAGAAGGTTGTTTATTGAGATCTTAGGTACATTTTTGTAATTGATTGTGTCCTTGAAATTTTCAACGGTTTGCTACCTACGGACCTGAACTGGGGAAACAAGTTAAAAAAAATTTAATTTTTTAAAGTTTTTTTTTTGAGATTTTAATCTTGAAGATAAAGTTTTTTTGATTTTATATGTTCACAATTTTTGTTCTTTATGACAAGGGCTATAACATTGCCTCAGAGAGTAAATCAAAATTTCAAAAGGTTTGCAAGTCAAGAGCCTAAGAAAATTATCACTATTTTGCAAAAATGACACCGAGGCCCCAAATCTTTGGGGCCCCATAAAAAAAGTGCATGACTTTGGGTATTTCTACCTCATCCGCTTGGTAATGTTTTATTTAACGGTTTTTAACGGATTTACATTCGATGCTTCCTGAAGAGTCCTAACCGCAAGAAAAATTATAATAAGAGAACTTTCGTGAGGCAATCCTTTTTGGAAAGATCTACAGTAAGAACAATGTTGATAACAGAGCATTCGTAGAGCAGTTTCTGTAAGCTTACCTTAGATATTTAGAAAAAAGAGGTTTATGGTTTATACGTGTGATTTTTATTGATGTTTAAGGGAGATATAAGAATCTCGTAATAGCCCTTTTGAAAAAAAAATTAATTAAATTTTCCTATTGGGGATTTTTTAAAATTTTTTGCTTTTATTTTGCTAGCTATAACCTTTTCCCATCTTTCTGGCAACACATGGATTCCGAGCCAAAAGAACTGCTTATCTTTTGAGGGCAAGAATCAAGACAATATCGGATACTCTGTTTCAAGTTGAAGCGTATCCCAAAGAGCGCTCTGCATTGATCGAAACAAATAGTAATGGTAGGGGGCACGGTTTGGACTATGAAGCGGGTGAGGTAGAACTTCCCAATCACTTCTCTCTAAATAGGCCCAGCGTTGTCATGATGGAATATTACAATCTCATGTCTGGTCGCATATTCTGGGCGTTTTTCAGCCAATACTCGCTAAAAAAGAAACGATTCGGTGCAAATACGATTTTTTGTTATTGCTTTCAAATATCATTTCGGACATGCAAAAGGTCTCTCGTCTTCAATTCGTTTGGTATCCATTCTCCCTGTTTTTGAATGAATTCTGCTGCATTTCGAAATTGCAGCTTGAGTAGCTCTCAACGATTTTTAAATATCTTGTTGAGTTGTACAACAATTATAATTGTGTCAAAATCACTAATTCTGAAGCACACAAACCATCTTTCGGTCATTGGAACCGATGTAACACATTTACCATAAGCTTTGGTAAGCAATCGGCGAGCATCAATAGCACTTTTTTTCAATTAAAGAAGTAAAGCAAAACTTTCCGCATATGGCTCTTTGTAGGTTCAAGATCTCAAATATTTGTAGCAAAAAAAAAAAACATTGTTGTGTACACTAAAAATAAAAGAAAGATATGTACCATTCAAAATGACATATACAAGGTGGCGCAAAAGTAATCCTCCTATCAGAAAATGCTATACATTTTGCGATTGGCCTCTAATGTCAGTTCTGTTTTGACATTTGTGTAGTAAACACATGCGAAATATACGTTAATAAACAATGTTATGCTACACTGCTCCAGAACGCGGAATATTGCTGACTATTTATTTGACCAATAATCGGTCGGTGACTTTGGCACAACGTGAATTTCGTCGCAGATTTCCTGGCCGTCCAACGCCTACTGGTGAAACACTGCGACGTTTAGCCGCTCCCCTGGAAGAGACTGGCACAACACGAGATGCTGCCAGGCGTGGCAGACCCCAGCGTAGCCGTTCTGCAGAGAATATTGCTGCTGTAGCCGAGGATGTCATGGAAGCGCCGTCGACATCGACCAGACGACGTGCCACGCAAATGGGTATCAGTCAACGGTCTTTACAGCGAATTTTTGTACAAGATTTGAAGATGTTTCCGTACAAAGTCCAGACGGTGTATCAGCTGTTAGCTGCTGACCGCCAATCGCGTCTAACATACGCTCAAGCCATCCTTAATCACCACCAAGAGGAAGATGATTTTTCATCAAAAATAATCATGAGTGATGAGGCCCATTTCCATCTTAGCGGGTACGTAAATAAGCAAAATTTACGCTTCTGGGGCACTGAAAATCCGCGTGTAACCCACGAAGAGCCATTACACCCGCTCAAAGTCACTGTATGGTGTGCTGTTTTCGCTGGAGGAGTCATCGGACCTTTTTTCTTCGAAGACGTCGCGGGCCAAACGGTTACTGTGAATGGTGAGCGCTACAGAGCAATGATCAACGAGTTCTTTTTGCCGCAACTTGATGAATTGGGATTGGAAAACATGTGGTTCCAACAGGACGCAATGGCACACACTGCACGTGCCACAACCGATATGCTGAAGGATGCATTTCCCGGGCGCCTAATCTCCCGTTTTGGCGATTTGCACTGGCCAGCAAGATCGCCTGATTTGACCGCTCCAGACTTCTTTTTGTGGGGCTTTTTGAAGTCGCGGGTTTATGTCAACAAGCCTCAGACTCTTGCAGCTCTTACAAACAATATCCGTCAAGAATGTGAGGACCTATCACCGGAAGTTTTGGCCAAAGTGATCGAAAATGCCATAAAAAGGGATCAAATGACAATCAACTGTGGCGGCGGCCATTTGCATGACATCATATTCTCGACTTGATGTAAAAAAAATTAAGAGACCAAACAAAAATAATCCACTAGAAGAATAAAAGTTTTTCGTTTTTTTTTTTTTTTTTAATTACAGCCAAAAAACATCGGAAGTTTACTTTTGCGCCACCTTGTACATAAGTCATTAAAAAAATGCGTTCAAAAGATACGCCATCTATTGTAAATCTCGCATATTTAAGTCATACATTCAATGCTTTAACGAAAACATAAAACCTAAGAGCTGGCGTTGTCAGGTTTCATAAATAAGCAAAGTGCCAAAAAGAATTTCGCAGTAACGAGATTCGATAAAACATGTAACTCATTATTATTTCAGCCTGACAACTCATATACATACATATTTGGAAATGGCAAGGGAAGCATCTATGCAAATATAACATCGGCTACTCGTACAATCACAACAATATTCACCGGACCCCAAAGCGTTGTAAAACTGACAAATATGAAATCACACATAGTTGACTATAAATGTCCTAATGTCAGAGTACAATCATTCCGCATAATATTGAACTTCTAAATTCTAGACGGCTTTTAGCTATGAAAAGAGTTCAGGGAAGTGAAACGTGTTTTGGCGGATTATTGTCGGACTGTTAATCAAGATGTTTTAGAAGCAGAATACAAGAGCACAGCATCGTTGCAGACAATACAACAATATATAAAGGTAATTGATATTGAAGTAGAATAATGAATTCTGAATATTCTTTTAAAACACTACCAATTAACAAACCCTGTAAAATGAGTGCCCGATGCACAAGGAACCAGAAACAAGAGCACCACAATAGATTTCAAAATTTAAGTTTTCAGAAGACATTTGGTAGGCAGATTTATACCGAAACAGTAACAATAACAACAGTAGTGGCATTCGAAAACACGTACAACTCCTTTTAATAACAAACTGAAAATGTATGCAACGAGAGGCATCGTGTAGTTTGTACATGCAAAATTTCATAGACGGTAACCATTGCGAATGTGTGTTGCATTTATTGCCTTGTGGCAGGTTCTCTACGATAATTACATTTAACGGTATGCGACACTTATGAGGCATGAAGTGATAGATACACACACACACACATCCATCCACATGCAACCAGCTAAGTAAGTGAGTGTGTACGAGTAGCCTGAAATAAATAGATGGATGTTTGGTTGTGAATGGGGATACATGGAATAATGGGAGGATAGTCTGTGTAACAAGACAGTAAGATTAAGAAGAAATTTCATTTAACAATACATGGAGTTTGGCAAACAACACATGTTGCACGTCTGTACAATGTACTCGTACTTAGTGACTGACTGACTGCAAATGCTTGTTTTATATTAAGCCGCCGCTATTGAAATCATTACAATGACGATGTTGAAGAAGATGATAATGTGTATGATGAGCACGTTAATGATTTTAGTACGTTACCATGGTTGTTGTCGTTCTAGTGATGTTTGCGGTTACACCCACAAAACTTGCAACCAATATTAAATCCAATACGATTATGAGCATCTTAATTTTAAAGATTGTGTTGGTCTGTGGCAACTATGCCGCCTACAAAACACTGTTGCAAACAAGAAGATCTTACTCTGCTGGACGGGGGCAAGGGAGTAAGATTTCTGTGAAAGATGTTCATGTGTGCATTCAAACATTTACAATGTTAATTATACAATTAAATATTTTACTACTACATGAAGCATCATTTCATTAAACATTTCGTTTTGTTCAAACTATTTGTTAATTTGTTGCATAATTATGTTCGTTCGTTCGTTCATCTGTCTGTCTGTCTGTCTGTCTGTCTCTCCTTTTGTCAATCAGTCTACCGCTCTGTTTGTCGGTTCATATGCCTCATTTGTAATTCCTTTTATGTGTGTGCTTGAGTCAGTTAAAGAGTTGCCCTGCACAATTGTAGAAAGAGCAATAAACTTTGCTGAGATTCCTTTAAGCTAACTTTGCAGCACTTCACTTGCATGCATGCAGCATAAATATGGCCCAAATCCCCTAAAAAAAAAAGAAATTTTATAGTAAAATCTACTCAAACGTTGGGTGCCTTAAAGTCATACTTGGTAAGAACATATTGTACAAACCATTAACTACATAAGAGTAGTTCATACATAACCCAGTTGCCGTTGCAAAGTTTACAAACGTAAAAGAGTTTCCCCATGGATTTAATAAGGAAATGTCATAAAGTTTTCACAAATTATTAAATTCTTTCGGCTCTGGGGCTTCCAAGTGAAGTTGACAAAGAAATATTTATTGTTAATGTTTCCTTTTTGTTATTTTGTGTCCTTTTTTGGTTCCGTTGTTAAATTAGTGAATTTGTAGTACATATAACGTAAATATGAAAGCGTTGTTATTTAAATGGAAAGTTTTTGTTGACTTTAATAAACATAATTTCTCTTCATTAATTTATTGTGTTTTAAATGTAAATGTAAGTATGTTATTTTTTATCATATCTGTCCTTTTGTAAGCAATTTTAAATTCAACAAGCATTGTAATTTATGTTAACCCTTAAATGCGCGATTTTTTCTTTTTCGACAATTTTTTTTATATGATAGCTAAATGTATGTACATTATAAAAAAATACTAAAAACAATTATATTTATAAAAAATTTGAGTTTTATTAAAAAAAGGGTTTGTTGCCAAATGGCTACTTTGCGCTACTTCTAATTGATATGAAATTTTTTAAAACAATTATTGCTTTTATTAAGACACAAAGCTACGCCACATTTGTCACACTTAATTCTTGTAAAACCTTTGCAATTTGGAAATTTACATCTCATTTTAGACTCTAAAGTGAAGGGCCAGTGGCCATACTTATCTTGTCGTACTTCTTGAGGTGGAAGTGTTTGAGCTGGTCCTTTTTTCTTTTTAGCCTTAATTTGCTGTTCCACAGTGCTTGGTCTTCCACGTTTAGGGGCACTTGTTTCTATTTTACACAGGCACTCCGCCACCTCTGCTCGGAAATCTGCTTGTTTCAGAATATCGGAATCCTGACTTCCATTTTGTTTAAGTACTCTTTTGTAAGCCAACCATGCATTTACCATTGTTAAATCTAGCAAATGGTAAAATATTCTTATATACCACATTCTACTTTTTACTTTAATTTTATAACGTCCCATTAGGCTGTCTAACAGATCTACGCCGCCCATATGACGATTGTATTCTTTGATTACATTTGGACATTTTACTTCAATTGTTTTCTTCAGTTTTCGGTCATACCTTTTCAAAGAAGTTTCTGGCTGCGTCCCAGCAAACGATGAAATTAGAGTAACATATTTATTATCCTTCCAAATGAGAGATGATATATCCAAGTTATCCACAGTTGTTACATATTCAATGCTTTTACCACGTTCTTCTTTTTTCATAGATGCCTCTGAAGGTAGCTTGCAGTTAGGCAGCCGGTTTCTTCGCACAGTGCCTAAGGAGTAAATGCCCTCCTTGGCCAAATGAAACATCAGCGGTATGGCAGTATAATAGTTATCATGGTATAACTTGTAATTTTGGCTTCTAGGAACAATACGTGATAAGCGCAGTGCAATATTTGATGTGGCACCTAGATCAGGTTCACCATTAGGCCGATCTGCATCGTTTTCTTGTCCGGAATATATTTCAAAGTTATAGGCAAATCCAGAAACGCCGGCTAATACAAAAAGTTTAAATCCCCATTTATGGGGCTTCATTGGCATATATTGCTTCATGTAGTGCCTAACTTTTGTAGAACACATTTGTTCATCAATAGAAAGATGTTCCTCCAATGATACATTATTAAACTTTGCTTTCAAATGTTCAATTATTGGTCTTATTTTGTGGAGTCTATCTCTTCCAAGTTCTTCAAAGGTGTCATTGTTGTTAAAATGTATGTTTTGACGAATTTTTTCAAAACCTTTTGAAGACATTGTACTGCTTATAGGTAAGAATCCAAGCTTCTCACTCCAATAAGACCTAATGTTGGGCATGTGAACTAGTGACATATACAAAACAATTCCAATATATTGTCTTATGTCTGATTCAGTAAACGTTATAGATCGCTCTGGATTATTTTTTGTTTGGTAAAAATTTGTTTCTTCGACAATTTTTGCTATCAAATCGTGAGAAAAAAAATAACAAAAGAACTGATATGGAGTTAATAAAGTTGACAATTCTCCATGTATTTCAGAATCTCCGTGGAAATGTAATTGTCCTGCGTCGATATTCAAATACTTATTTTTCCATTTTATGTTTTTAAACTTTGTTGATGAAGATATGCTGGGCTTACAAGAAGGCGCAGATGGTGGTATCTGGTTTATGAAATGTTCTTCATCTTGCTCATCGTAGACTATTTCCTCAATGTTAGGCTGAAAAGTAAAATCATCCACGCTATCATCATCAGAAAAATCAGTATCATCGTCGCTTTCAGTTCCAATGAAGTTATTTCCTAAAATTTCTATTTCATTATCAGCTAATTTTTTAGACTTCATCTAGAAAAATTTAATAATACGTAAAAAACAATAACAAAACATAATAAAAAACACAAAACATATAACGGAAAATTGTACAACACTTTGTCACTAAACACGCGGTGTAGCCAATTGGCAACATACAATAATTGTACTTTTTTTACACATTTAACTATTTTTTAAAATTTTTTTTATTATTGAAATAAATAATACATACATTAGTTTAATCGAAAATTAATTTTAGTTGTTGGAATATCACATAGAAAGTTTTCAAAATACAAACCGAAAATCGGACTTTTTGGAAAAACAGGTGTTCAACTTTACCAACGACAAAAATGTGCAAAACAACGATTTCTATAAAATTTTTTCAAGTTCAGATAACCAGATGTTGTAAAACAATGTTAAACCAATAGGCCCTAATGTACAAAATTGAGTTTTTGTACCTAAAAAGTATTTTTTTTTTATTAAAAAATCGATTTGTTGCCAAATGGCAACAGTACGCATTTAAGGGTTAATACTAAATATGTTTGATTTCGATTCTGTGTTTGACTTTACTGACTAAACTAGGAATTTATTAAAATAATGTATAGTTAGATCTATGATCGATGATCTGTGGTGAAATATTAAATACATACATCCCTCAGAGCCAAAAACCTTCAAGAAATTGCTTGTCTGGCTCCGATATATAGTTCGCCAATGGTGAAAAAACTTATACTCTATCCAGGATACGGTCATTTCTCTGACATACCCAAAAAAAGGGTCCAACAAAAGAACGTCGGCAAACAATCAGCCCTTTCGTTATCAAAGTGACCCAGTAGCCATTACATTGTCAACTTGTTATGCCTACCTAGTTCGTTAAGTGATACAACTTATTTCCTGCCAACAACTTTCTCTCTCCTCCCCTTCTATTTATTCTATGCCTTCTCCACAAGCACTCCACATCAGATGAAGATCAGATTTTATACCATATATGTATCTAAGAGAAGCGAATTGCGCATTTACAATCCTCATTGTTCTAAACAGCTGTCATGGAAAATTCAGGACAGGTCCTCATGGCACCAGCGATAAATATGTACCTTATCTAATGAAGATATAGTAGTAGCCTGTTCCAACCATTTCCAAATTATACGACTGTTCTAGCTTAGAATTTCAAAATTTGCCCAATTACTGCGAACATCGATAATTGGCAAAACTATGACAATTATCTAAGTACTCACCGCTCAGAAAACATATCTCTTAATACTCCAGAAGATGCAGTAAGGGACAAAATTGTTCACAAAAAGTATGATTAAAGATATATCTAGAAAAATTTTTTTTACAAACTTAAGTCTGGCAACCGATTTTGTGTTATGTAGTCTGGCACAATGTTGTTTATTGTATGGCAAAATTTTTTTGGAGTACCGTTACTTTTTTACTAAAAAGAAATTAAACAACTATATCCACGTGTGTGAACATTTTTGACCCTCAGATCTTTTTCTCAATTTTTAAAAAATATAAAAACAAAAAAAAACTAAATCGCGAAATCGCTAAAAAATATAATATATCAATAGGGTTAGTGAATAAAATAAAGAATCAGAATAGTTTAACTCCACGGGAAATAAATATGGTCGTCCAAAAAAACTTTCGCTTGCCGATGCTCGAGAAGCTCGTCGATTGATTGTGTCTGGTAAGGCTAATACAGCTGTTGAGGTCACACAAATACTCAACCAAGAGTATAGTTTAAACATAAGTTCCAAAACCTTTCGAAGATGTTTAAAATCCAACAGCGTAGCGCCAAGAACAAAACTTATTTAAGCGAACAAAATCGAAAAAAGCTGTTGGCTTTTGCGAAAAAGTACGAGCATTTTACGACTAACGACTGGATGAAGGTAACTTGGTCAGATGAGACAAAAATCAACCGTATTGGGTCTGATGGGCGCCAATGGACATGGGTTGATAAAAGAATTGTAGTCCAAGAGCGAAATATTACAAGCACAATGAAATTTGGAGGTGGATCTTTGATGGCTTGGGGCTGTTTTCGTGGAAACCAGTTGGGTGTACTACGCCGAATAACTGGCAGAATGTGTTCCAAAGATTACATTACAATCCTTGAAGACTCATACATGCCAAGTTTGGATGTATTTGGTTTAGAACCGGGTCAGGATGACATCTTCATGCAAGACAACGACCCGAAGTACACTGCCGGAATTACTAAAAAGTGGTTAGAAGAAAATGTGATTAAACTTTTAGATTGGCCACCCCAGTCTCCGGATTTAAATCCGATTGAACACTTTAGTCAATATTGAAAAGGCAAATATTGGCTAAAAAAGACCCAGCGAAAACCATCAATGAACTTTGGGAGCGTTCTATCGAGGCGTGGGTAAATATTAACCCACAGGTGCTAATAAATCTTGTAAATAGTATGCCAAAACAAATAAAAGCTGTTAAAACTGCAAGAGGGGGGCACACGAAATATTAATAGCCAAAAACGTAAGGATTTTCGTCAAGGGTCATAATTGTTCACAGCTAACATGTGAAACCTTTTTAAATTTAAAAAGCGAATTTAATATTTTTTGTTAGTTTTATCATTTTTTTATTAAACCATAATGTAAAGATTAAAATCAATTTAAAAAATTTCAATAAAAACAATGAAGATGAAGAATCAAATTATTTATATTTAATATTGGATGTTTTGTGAACAATTTTGTCCCTTACTGTATATATCATAGAATTCAATCTCTCCTTAATCGCTTTTG
Organism: Calliphora vomitoria; assembly: GCA_942486065.2. Classification (NCBI taxonomy): domain Eukaryota; kingdom Metazoa; phylum Arthropoda; class Insecta; order Diptera; family Calliphoridae; genus Calliphora; species Calliphora vomitoria. The sequence continues at coordinate 45,065,184 of OW818030.2, read as the reverse complement.
ATACAACTCTTAAACTAGCTCAGCATGCCATTTTACCCCCCGACAAATCAGATAGAATAAAATTTATTCTGTATATTTCGAACTTCTCTTGACTGAAAAAGAAGAATACGAAGAGAGTTGCAACTGCACAGATCCCCCGATCTGAAACATTGATTGAAAGAATGCACAAAAAGTCTTAGAAAGCGTCTTGAATACCAAAAAACTAAATATCTAAATAAATACCTGGAAGAATTCTATGTCATTCGACAATCATACTACTTATTATGGCATGAAATAAATACTACTAAGTAAAAGACCTGACATAAGTAAACAAAATGCTAACGGATGTTGGGCAAGAGATGATTATGAAAGAGAGAACATTTCACCACCACAAGTGGTGAAAGAGGGTATATATAAGTATGTCATTCCGTGTGTAACATTGGGAAATATTCATCTGAGACCCAACAAAGTATATATATTATTGATCCTTAGGAAATTCTAAGTCGATTGAGCAATGTCCGTCTGTCTGTCTGTGTAAAACACTCTCACGTCCAAAATACGTAAGCAAAATTAATGAAATGTATTCAAAAATGTTTATAATTTTTCTAAGCAGTTTGGTATTGAAAATCAGCAAAATCGAATTGGTAGAAACAGGGTTATGGATCAAAAAGTAAGACAACCTCCAAAAATTTGCAGAGAATACTATGAAATTTTGCACTCATTATTTATATGATGAAAGGAAAAATTTTGTTAAAAATGAAAAGAATCGGTTCATAATTTCTCGTAGCCCCCATACAAATTTCTTCCCGAAATATGGTGCTTTGGTATATAAATGCCCATAGAATTGCAGTATCCATACAAAATTCAGCACAACTAAGTTTCGTGGAAACAGAAATCGCGGGACCAATTTTTTTTGGATCGGGCACTATTTAAAAATTATTTAAATACACTTAAATATCTTATATATATCGGTATCAGGTTGAAATTCAAATTGCATAATCCACATGCACATGAAAACCGTTGTAGGGAATTTCATCAAGATCGGCCCATAATTCGTTATAGCTCCCATATAAGGACCACTACCAAAGAACACATTAATTTTCATAAATATCTGAAAAATATCGTTATAGAATTAAAATTTTACAGAGATCGGTAGTATTAATTCACAAATGATACTACTAGATTGTGTGAATATCGGTTCATATTTGTCCATAGGTCCATTTCCGAAAACTACTTAAATACTAATAAATCTCTTATAAAATCCGGTTAAAATTTCAAATAAATATTTTCATTATATACGAAAACCGATGTGTTGAATTTTATGAAGATTGGCCGATAATTGGTCATAGCTCCCATATAAGGACCACTTCCGAAAAACACATTAACCTCTGCAAATATTTTAAATATATGGATATCGAACTAAAATTGTATATAGATCAATATATTGTATTTAAACATTATACTACTGGGTTCTGTGGATATCGGTCCATATTTGACAATAGCACCCATGTTAGCTCCATTTCCGATAATCACAATAATACCCATAAAACTCTTGTAAATAATGTTATGGAGAAAAATATCAAGCAAAATATGCCTCAAATACATAGAAATCACTTTAAAATATTTAATTACTTATATCTTCCAAATAAGTCGCACATCCAAAAAATACATTAACGCATATATACACTCATATCGGTAAAAAATTTAAAAGTTTCAACTAGACTTGGTGACTATTGGTTCATAATTATATATATAAGGCTCACATCGGGAAAATTCATTAGAGTAGGACAAAAATATACTTTTGAAGTTTGACTAAATATATTTGTTAACCCTTTTTTTAACTCTTTTTCTTCACATGTGGTCAATAACGAAAATGTTGAGCAAATCGGTAATGTTAATCAATTACTAACTATATAATTTAATATCACATTTTATTCCTTTTATAAAATTATAGACTCTGTTGGTATTAGGAATATGTAGTTATTTCAATTATAAATTGCTGAATACATTTATACATTTGAAATAAAATATGTTCTGTGTAAACTAGTTTTTGTAACAATATATAAAATACTATTACAATAAAAAATACTAAATACGGATATTAGAGTGTTTATACCAATGCAGTTTCTATAATTTCCATCATATTTAGGTGGAGTGCATTTAAGATTCGGCATAGCCAAATATAGTACTATTATTACTTGTCTAGATCTAAGATTTCATTTTATAAATAAAGATATAGTAAATACAAAATTATGAAAAAAGACTCCAATCTCAATGTTATCAACATTTATAAGGACCGAGATCGAAAAATTCTTAACACACGTTTTTCAGTATTTAACCCAAGTATTATTTGATTTTTTTTATCAAGTTTAATGTTAAATGTCAATTATATTCATTTGTTGTTAATCTGATTAAAATGAGTAACCAGCAAAAAGTGCGTAGTTAAATTATTAAATATTTTCAACAAAACCCAACTTGGTCCAACAATATGTTGGCCAAGCATTCAAAGGTCTGCCGTCAAACTGTTTCCAATGTTATTAAACAGTACCGGGAGAACTTTTCCGTTGATAGAAAACCTGGTTCAGGTAGAAGGAATGGTCGCATGATGTTTCTAAAGCCAAAAAAATAGAAAGCATTTTCAAAAGATCTTCCAAAACATCCGGTAGGAAAGCAGCCCGGTTAGCTCAGTACACGGACTATTTGGTACGAAAAGTTAAAGACAATGTAGTCTTAAAAACATGCAAGGCTCAAAAAGTTCCTGACAAGAACTCTGCTAAAAATTTAGAGACCAAAGACAGAGCACGAAAATTTAAGTCAAATTTCATACAAAAAATATACCTGCTGCATCATGGGTGACGAAATATACGTATGAAAATTTTTCACACGGTCAATATTTTTATGATGGTGATGCTTGAGGGAATCATGTAGAAAAGTTTAAGACCAAAAAGCAGAAAATGTTCCCAAAAAGTTTTTAGCATGGCAAGCAATATGCAGTTGCGGCAAAAGAAGCCAAACATTTGCTAAAATGGGCTCTGTAAATACCGATATTAATATCAAGGAATGTTTACAAAAGAGGACGCTTCCATTCATAAGACTTCTTTATGTGTCCACTTATTTATGGCCTGATTTGGCAACCATAGTGACATGGTAAACAAGGACTTGAGTAGTACAAAAACAATAATTTGTTATTTGTATCAAGAGAGGCAAATCCTCTAAACTGCCTGGAGCTAAGGCCAGTGGAGAGATATTGGGCTCTTATTAAAAGAGAGTTGAAAAGCACAAAAAAGGTGTCCAAAAGTGTGGTAGATTTTAAACAGAGATGAACTACCTGTTCGAAAAAAGTGACAGAAAGCATTGTAGAAACCTTAATGGAAGGGTTTCGGAAAAAGGTTCAAAATTTCATTACTATTGATTACAACTATAAAACTACAAAAATATTTTTTTTTTTTGTAAATTGTAATAATAATTTCAATCAAATAAAAAAAATCAAAACTGTGAATTTAGTGGTTTCATTTTTATTAACATATATGTATGTTAAGAATTTTTCTATCTCTTAGTAATGAATCTTTTGAGCTTTCATCACTAAATTCAGCGCCAAATTCTATTAAAATTGGTGAAACGCTGTATTGTAAAGCTATAATTAGATCAGATGTGATACACTTGCAAACATATCCGTATTCACATCTATACATATGTTTTATATTTCATCCCTGTAAAAAGAGACTTCAGTAGATTAAAATGCATCCAATATATATTAATGTAAAATTATCTACTAAACATTAAGAACCTATTTACATTGGCAAATGTTCGTGTGATAAAAAGTTGCACCATATCGCATGGCGTTTAATTGTAGGGCATTTTTCATGTTTTGCTTTGAAATTGCAAAATATGCGTATTATGAAAAGTTACAAGGCACAACTTGATGTGTGTTAAACGTAAAAGGGTTAGCGTAGCTATTGTTAAAGAAAATGGAAATAAATCCCCAATGTAAATAGGATCTAATATGGATTTGAATTTATTGAAACTTTTTATTTATTTGTAAACCTTTTTTTTAATAAAAGATGAAGCGTCCATTTTATTATGTGACATAAACAGGAAATATCAGTATCAGTTAATTTGCATAAAGTGATAAAATTAATTTTGGTGACCAGAACACCATAGAAAGGTAAAACAAAACTTAAAATGGAAACACCATCTAACCCACCCCCAAACGAAATTTTGTACATATTAGATGACCTTTCATCCGTTTAACTAAACATGTCATTTGCACACTTTTGAATCGGCATAATCGTTATAATCAGTCGCATCTACGGCATCATCAACAACAACAACTATGGAGGACTAATCGGCTAACAACAGAGTAGAGTAAAAGGAAATAAATTCTTGTTGTTGGTATTTTCCTTTATTTTTTTTGTTTAAATAAATACTTAGCAGTGTCACTTGACACACCATCATCATCCATCCAAGGTACTTGAGCGAAATGTTTTCAAAATTAAGTTGCCACTTGTCTTAAGTAAATAAAACTCCTTTATCTTTTGCATTCTAAACCCCTGGTAACCTCCCCGGCTCTATTTACACTCTTGCCTTTACTGCAGACAACCCACTGGCCTAGTGCTGGCTGGTGGAATGGGAGCCTGAGGTTGACAGACAAACAGTCAAAAGTTAAAGATACTTTTCACTTGTTTTCTCTTCTGATTGTTGTTGTTGTCGTTGTTTTTATTATTTTTGTACTTTTATTCAAATGAACTTTTTAATTAATTTTGTTTTTCTTTTTCTTTCGGGTCTTTTGTTGAATGTGATTGTTGTTAATACCGAGTTGTTTGTTGTGTTTGTTGTTTCTACTGGTGGCAAAGAAAGTTTACTTTTTTTTAATTGCTGTAAAAAGTGTACGACCGATATTCATTCATTTCATTCTCATCTCACTGATTTAATATTTTTAATTTCACTCCAAAGTGGTCTTTAGTATGCAAATTTTGGACACACATACTTTTATACGTAGTTGACACACACACACACATTTACAACCTCAAAGAAAGGAACAGATATTAAGTAAAAGTAGTTAAATTGGTTTCAACGAATTGTTAAATACCCTTTAAAAGAGATAAAGACAAATCTTATATATTCGCTGCAAAAGTTTCGAAATATGGAGTAGAGTTGTAGCAGCATATAATGAAACAATCGATTCGTTTCCATAATTCCTGCAGAAATCGTTCAATACTATTGCAAAAGGTTCGTGAGCCCATCAGACAGACATTCATTATGGTGAAATCAATTTATCCGCCCAATTGCTGATAATAATTCAAACAATGTCATTGTTATGATCTTGTGTGGCTTATTATCTGCCTGTGGGAAGCATAGCTGAGTGCTACCGGACGCGTCACAGGTTCGGATAGTGGTACGACCCTTAGATAAGCGGGTTAGCTGCTAATGGCAGTCACGGACAGTCAGCGGTTACAAGGGGAGAGTCTCGGTAGGACTTTCGATCTCCTGCAAATACCGAGTATGCCAATGATTCTTGTGATGTCATGGCGGGCAATCGGCGCCATTAAAAATCCATTTTCACACATTGTTTTGATAAAAAAAGCCTGTCTGGAGGCTCCAATCGGCAATCCCGATACCAGACTCGGATGCTATCGGCCAATCACCGGTATAGCCTAAACTACAAATGATTACTGAAACCACTCAAAATATATTGAAAACGGATCGATTGATAAAGACTATTGGCATGAAAAAACGGATAAGAATTGGAGCATGGAATGTAAGGACGTTCACTGAACCTTCCAGGCTTAATCAACTGTGTAATGAATTCTTGAATTACAACCTGCTAATATTAGGGTTAAGCGAAACCCGATGACCCGATTTTGGCGAAATTAAAACCTCGAATGGACTTACTTTCTTATACTTAGGAAAGCAAACATCTGAACCAAGGTCCAGCGGAGTCGGAATTCTCTTATCAAAAGAAGCATCGGATTTACTTATCGAATGGAATCCGCACAGCCCGAAAGCTCACTTGCATACAGTGCTACGCACTACAGTCAACTAGATAGGACTATGTCGTCTGTCCATCACGGCGACATCATGATTCTGATGGAGGACTTTAACGCACAAGTTGGCTCCTCAAACACCAACCTCGAAGATGTGATGGGTAGACACGGTGTTGGTTCCATGAACAGGAATGGAGAACTTTTTACGGAGATAAGCGCTAAATATAACTTGGTCATCGTTGGTGCATTGTTTCCACACAGAACCATACATAAAGTCACCTGGGTGTCCCCAGATCACGTAACTGAAAACCAAATAGAGCACATGGCCATCAGTAAAAAGTGGTGGAGATCTTTTTTGGACATGCGAAAGAAAAGAGGTGCAGACATCAGCAGTGATCATCATCTCCTTGTGGACACAATGCGCATTAAACTTGCGGCTATCAAAAAATCAAGCCAGACCACCGCACGTAAGTTTGATGTGGCTAAACTAGCACATGCTCCTGTCGCAGCGCAATATGTCGCCACTCTTAAAACAGCACTCGATAACACTAATGCAGAAATTATGAATGACTGGGATAACGTTAAACATACTTTCCTGGACGCTGCTGACAAACATTTGGGACACTGTCGGCATAAAAGGAAACCCTGGATGTCCGATTAACGAATTATCCATTATATATCCATTATCAGTCCTTCGAGGCCTTAAAAATCAACAAAGCCCCTGGAACTGACAACATCTCGCCAGAGATGCTAAAAGCTGATCCCAACGTCAGTGCGCGATTAATCCTCCCGATAATCGAAGAATTTTTTAGCTCACGATGAGCTAAAATACCAAGAAAGGGTAATTTGTAGGAGTGTTTGAACTGGAGGGGAATTACTCTTCTGAGTATGATGAACAAGGTGGTAGCGCATATAATCATAAGCCGACTTACATCCGCCTTGGAACCGGAACTCCGCCCGGAGAAAGCTGGCTTTCGACCACGAAAATCCTGTGTGGATCAAGTAAACACCCTAAGGGTAATCGTTGAACAGTCTGTGGAGTGGAGATCTCCCTTATATCTCACATTTATAGACTTTGAGAAGGCATTTGATAAGCTCGCTCAAAACACCATCTGGAAGGCACTTGAATGCAAAGGCACCCCGCCAAAACTAATTTCTCTTATAAGAAGCCTATACAATGGCTCTACTTGTAGAGTACTCCATGAGAACAATCTCGGCAACAGGATTAACGTAAATACGTCGTCATATCACCTCTGCTGTTTAACATTGTTCTTGATGTATTGATGAGGACCGCAACAGAAGACTCCTCCGGCATTCAGTGGGGCCTATACAAGCGGCTAGGTGACTTAGATTTGCCAATATATACCTGAGGAGAATTTTAAGAATATTTTTGCCAAATGTTATATCCAACTGCAACCTGTGGACAACCACAAATCATGTCCCTATGCGCACCGAAATATTGAGGCGTAAGTGAAACTGAATAGGTCACACACTATGTAAACCCGCAGATTATCTAACGCGGGCAGCCATTGAGTGGAACCCACAGGGTAACAGAAGAAGAGGAAGACCCGCCCACACGTGGAGGAGACAGTTGGATTCTGAAGTAGCAGTCACAAGGAAGTCCTGGAATGAAATCAAACTAATAGCTTGTAACAGATCACATTGGAATACATTTATAGTGGCCCTATGCCCCAACTCGGAACGACGGGACGATTCTGCAGTTAGCTATGAGAAGACGGTTCTTCAAAGAGTTTGTACGAAGTGGCAGACGTTAATAAGGGAAAATTTTATTTATTTATTGAGATCAACGATTGGTTCTGACAATATATCCGTAAATATGTTTTCTTCTATAAACTACCACTTTTCTTATGACTCCATTTATTATATCTTTCACCAAAAATTAATTCTACTTCCTAAAATAACACAAAGATACAAATTAAAAGGACTAATGCTGGCGGCCGCCAATTTTACCTACCTACAGAGCGGCGCAACAAATACCATATGCTCAAATACTTGATGGACTATGATATCGTTAGTTTTCACACTGAAAGTCTGGCTGGATGCGTATATCACCTTTATCTAAACTAATATTAAATTGAAGCCAATGCTTTGAAGGACCAACTATACCACTCACTCAATTACAGATTATTTAAGAATAATAAAATTGAAAAACAAGCTGAAGAAAAGTTTGTTTGCTGGTTGTTGGTTTAAATAATAATGCGATGGAAAACAATTTATGCATAACAAACGAACTAAAGAACGAAACGAAAAACTTTGCTGTTTTACATTTCAGTGCGAAAGTGTGAAAATTGAAAGAGGGAAAAAAGTTAATTACAAATATTGTTTTAAACAAATCTCGTTTACGTTTATGCCGTTCTCTCTGGTAAACAGAGAAAAGGATACGGAAATTAAATGAATACATGTATATGTGTGTAAGTAACTATGTATGTATGTATTTTATGTTAAGTTTTGTCAACAATCATTGTTGGTGTTACTGCTGCCAACAATTAAATGCAAATCACTATGGTTCATTTTAAAATCTATTCATAGATTTTAAGATTATGTTGAAAGGGAATCAAGTTTGTAGTATAAGTAAAGTTTAAATGGTTTTGTGGTTGTTTAGTTTGAGGAGTAATTGGAATTATTTTTAGTATATAATTTCAATGAAGTGGATTGCGAAAAGGAATTGGATAGTGAGAAAAATCTAAATATTAGTGAAATACTGAAGTTATAGGGACGATAGAAAAAATCGAATTCCGAACCGAAATATAACTTTCCTTGGGATAGACTTTGGCTTACTTCATAACGTCATAAGTTGGGTATATATTTACATTTCGACTTTTGGTATCTGCTTGCATATGTCTATATGCAGTTTTTATAAATTTTTCATCTTTAGTAATGCCAAGGTTTCTTCAGGTTTATAGGAATATGGATTGATTTGATTCGCTTACCACTTTTAAATAGACTTACCCGTGTGGCGACTAATAGGTCTTTCTCACTTGAGTTTTGGACAAGACATGTTAGTTTCATTGTCTGTGTTTTGTCATCAGACTCTGAAAATTATGTACAAACATGTTTTATAATAATTTTCACAAATTTGTTTAAAAAAAACTCCGGAAAATTGTTTACATTTGAAAAGCTGTTAATCCCTAATCACTGATGCACAGTGATTTAGAAACGTATTTTTTTTAATAATTCGGTATCTCTGGAACTATTGGAGATATTATTACGAAATATCACATGGTTGGAGCTGCGGTGTAGTGTTCGAGTTGACTTGCATTTGTTCAGCTTTCTAGAATTAATGGAGTCCAAAGCGTGGCGCCTCAAATTTGGTCACCTTGAGTCTCAACTTTTTTTTAAAAAATCGCCAAAAATCCATTTATGATCCGAATGAGCTTAAATTTTAAAATATAAATAATCCCTAGGAATATATACAAAAAATACTCTTGCGTGTGTAGATTATCTCTATTAGTTGAAGATATATTAAGGTGTGAAATATATTTTTTTTAATTTTCCTCGATCTTTTTATAGTTTTTAAGATACACCTATATTGGCGATAAAATTCTGAATAAAGTAAAAAAAAAACTTGTTAAGAGTAATTTTGTGCCGTATTTTTTAAGTTTTTTCTAAAAAAAGCCCATTTTTTTTCTTTTCTTCGGAACTATATACAATTTATATATGATCCGGAAAGAGAACTTAACGCAAAAATTTGGGTCACTTAAATCGACACAACACCCCCCAGACCTATCAAAAAATGACCAATTTTAAAAACTATGAGTAAAGTATTCTAAAAAAAAAACAAAGCACCGATCCTCGAAAATGCAACGCTATGTGTTTCTTAAATACTTACAAGATTTTTTTACTATCACATGGTAAACGACGTCACAGTAGGCACTTTTCTAAAAAAAACTCAGTTTTTGGAACACATTTTTCAGTCACAAATTATAATGCTGTTGATTTACGGTCATTAGGATTTACATTATTTCCAAATTTTTGATATCTTTAAACGATAAAATTTTACATTAATTCAAATTTTATATTTTTCTTCATGGAAAATCATCATATTATAATGTTTATAGTTTTTAAGATAAATGAGTCCCCAAAAATGAATAAATTTATTTAGTTGTACTAAAATATCAATCTTCAAGTCCTAAGGTTTTCACCAGTATCAAATACTTATATAAAAAGCCTTTTTTTACTCCTCAGACCTTGTCACCTTTGACAAATTTGTAAGTTTTTTCATATATTTCATGCAAATGTAAATTTTGAATTCACATACATGCTGACTTAAAAGAAAGTTTTGTGTAACACATTTTGCATGAAATATGTGAAAAAACGACTTCTGAGGAGTAAATAAAGACTTTTTCTATAAGTATTTGATATTGGTGAAAACCCTTAGGACTTGAAGATTGATATTTAAGTAAAATTAAATAATCACACTACTGTGTGATATTATTGATGAATGATAAATATTGTTAAGTACAACAACAACCCACAGTGTGGCAGAATCACATTTTTTTGGAAATAAATCTTGCATTTCTATACGGCTGGTCCGATCGAGACATAATTTGACATGGGCTTAGCCAAGGAGTTTTTGAGTTTAAGTTATTAAAATAGACCCTACAAATGCTCCAGGGGCGGCAAATATAAAAAACGTTGAAAATTTCAAGACCTAGCTAAACGCTTTAAAAAAAAATACAAATCTTTGAAATCGGATCGGAAACAAAAAAATGGCACGTGTTAAAAAATTTTACATGTCGAAGGTACCTTAATTTGAGCCATCATAGCGTCGCCCCTGGAGCATTTGTAGGGTATATTTTAATAACTTAAAATCAAATACTCCTACACCCACGTCAAAATTTTGTCCCAATCGGACCAGCCGTTTAGAAATGCCAGATTTATTTAAAAAAAATGTATTCTACCCCACTGTGCAACCATAAATTAAAACTAACCTAGCAGTTAAGGAAATAGTCATTGTATCCCTTATAAACAGATATTTTCACTAATTTCTGATCACTTGGCAGACTCAAATTGATATATATTGGGTCATTTGACACGTATGTGCTCTTTGTAGTGGATAGAAAAACTATTGGTTATTTTATACATCCCATGTAACCTAGCGTGAAGTCAATTGTCACTTTAGTATATCTAGCAACCATATAGTGTAGTCACTTTAAAAGATTATGCTGTGCTGCACTTTAGAAACTAGTTATTTTACCCACCAGAAGTAATCTATTGTCGTAGGAAGTTTCGTTTACAAGCAATCAGTTATTGGACATGTATTTTTAACTGACTATTTGAAGTCAATTAGCACCTGTACATGTTCAAATAACTAGTTATGTAGCTTAAGGTGTATGAAAAAATTGAAAACTCATCTGTTTAAAAAACGAAGGGCAGTTTTGTGTGAGGTTAAAATAAGACAAAATTTGACAAAAGTGTGTAATCGATCGGTTAAAAATGGCGTGCCGCACGAAGGTTAATGTTCATGAGATAATTTATAAGGGTAAAAAATTAAATTTTTTCAGTTAACCCTTAAATCGTTAAGGTCAAAAGTAAAATTTTGCAATATTTGGAATTTCTAAATGAATGATAGCGAAATATTATATGAATGAAAGTTGCGAAAAATATACCTCAAGATCTTGCACACAAAAAACTAAATTATCTAAACGCAATATTTAAAAATAGTCAAACTGAATGCTACTAGGCACATTTACTACGCCCCTTTAAAGTTGCATTCAAATATCCAAAATCTGAACGCTTATTTTGTTGTTTACTACGCGACGTTCAACTCGTAATAGACCAAGCAAACGTTTTTCTGAACCCAACATATTAAAACCCAATCCTGTCTACTAGCGACCTGAACTTTTTGTTCCGATTTTTAGAGTCAACCAAATAATTCTTCGCTGAACACACATTAAGCATAACTGAATGCAAAATTCAGTAAAGTTCTTCATAGATACCGTAAAACGTGCCGTTCAGCAGCGGGATAGTGAAAAAAACTAAACTTCAGTAAATCTGAACGAGACGTGATAAAAATATTTTTAGCAAATTTTTTTAAAAACTTTAATATTATTTCAATTCCCGGCTATAGAAGTAACGGGATTCTAAAAAAACAACATGTGTTAAATTTGACCGAATCTCATTTGTTTGTTGATTATTAAAGTGAGTAGTTTGAGTAGTAGTGAGTAGTATTTTATACAGTGACATCCATAGAGCACTTCAATTTCTATTGACGTTGTTGCAGCAAATGAGCGATATGTACTATACCTATGTAGTCAATATTTAATAATTGTTTAATATAGAAGCAGGAATCGAGTATGAATTTCGTAACAAGCCTTTTAAGAAGAGGAACAAGACAGAGCGTATTTTAAAAAATTGTGTTACTGAAGGCAGTATAACTTTTTGTCATCTGAGTACAGAGACAAATTAATAAATATAATCCTGGAATCGCCATCATTAACGGAAAAATGTTAACACCATCTGATTTTAAGGTAATTGTCGATGACATATACAGGTAATTTCTTCAGGAAGAGTAGGTTTCGGTGAGTTATAGTAATTGTTGTTTATGTAAACATTTATGTATGAATAAAGCTTGTAGAATATATTGAATAAATTTTGGTTGTATTAAAAACCACTTGAAAATCTTTCAATTTTCTGAACGCAGCTGGTAAAGTAATAAGCTTATGTTTAGTAATGAAGAAATTGAACGCATCGGATAAAAGACTAAACCTGTGTAGGTTTACAATAACAGTGCAAAAATGGAAATTAAGCCTTAGGAGCACTAGAAGTAAAAATGACTATCAATTTTACTGTGTTTTTCGTGATTCTAAAAGGGTCATTTGTACCTAAATTGCTCTTAAGGGTTAATTTCCATTATTGCACTGATATTATAGCTGATCAAGTAACCAGTTAGATAGATATTAAATAAACTGACTCTCTGAAAACGGATTGTGAATCCAATGCGTTGACTACTTTGGATCAGCTATCAGAAGGTCTCATTGCAATCCATAATTGTCACGTAATAAAATCGAGTTTTCATCATACTTTTATAAAATTTGAACTTTGAACATCGATAAGAGATAAACCAAATTTTTTTAATTGTTTACAAGTTTTTTCGTATGAAATAACGCCATATTAGGTCGGCCATTTTGAATTTGCTAATTCTGATAACGGATTCGTAATCAGCGACCACAAAAACCCCCATATACCAATTTTTGGATCATTTTGTACATTTTTCGTCTTTTGGCCGGACAAAGGTGCCTTTGGCCGCACTGAGCTGCGTAACAAGTTTTAACAAATTTGGATGACATGTTGAAATTTGTAATTTCTAAAAATCGCGGCGCTTAATGCAGGGCTGATCATAGATATCAGCCCTGCATCCGCGCCGCGGAAAGCTCTCAATTTCGATAAATTCATGCGATATCATCATATTCATCTATAGTGAGATAACGCCACCATTGTCGAAGAGAGCTAAAAGTTCTTAACCCTAGGTCACCACTTAGCAATTTTTATTGCTAAGCAATAACGTCGGCAGAACAACAGCACAACGATTGCTGATTGCTTTAGGTGGAGAAAACGTTCGTCACAAATACAAAATTTTCAGTGCGGGAAGTTGTATGAAAAACTGATGCGTATTTTGCTTAAATTTAGTGTTGAAGGATTTGTTCCACTAATTTATTTGTTTTTTTTTTTTTACTTTTCGTACTTAAACAAATTAAATGTGTATGCATTAATCACAATGAATCATAGAAAGAAGAAATTTTACATTAATGACAATTGAACTGACCGCTTATTGCTTAGCAATAATTGCTCAAGCAATCAGTACAGCAATCATTGCGCAATGGATTGCTACATATGGCAATTGCTGTCTACACATCGCAAATTTTATGGACGCAATCAAATTAGATTAATTAAAGAAATATTGTTCAGCTATATTTTTGGATATCACTCAAGCCTTCGATAAAATATGGCATAAAGGCCTGGTATATAAAATAAAATGTTTGCTGCCACCATGTACCCATAAACTATTGGAATCTTATCTATCGGACCGTTTATTTACAGTTAAGGACAACGATTACGTGACAAGAGAATATAGGATTGGAACAGGAGTACCACAAGGAAGTGTTCTTGGACCTACCCTCTATTTGATTTACACCTCAGATTTGCCTACGAACGATACATTAACTATTTCTACATTTGCTGACGACACCGCAATTATTAGCTCCCATGAAAACCCATATAAAGCATCTAGTATACTAGATAGCTACCTAAGATGTGTGGAAACATGGTTGAACAAATGGAGAATACGAGTAAATGAGTTAAAAAGCAAACATGTTACGTTCACACTGAGGAGGGGATGCTGTCCACCTGGCACACTTAACAATGTAAATATACCTCAGTCCGATTATGTTACATACCTTGGTATTCACTTAGATAGAAAACTTACTTGGCGCCGTCATATAGAAACCAAGAGACTTCACATGAAGTTAAAAGCATCTAGCCTTCACTGGTTAATCAGTGACCAATCAAAGCTAAGCCTGGACTATAAAGTCACCCTGTATAAAACCATTTTAAAACCAATTTTGACATATGGAATCCAATTGTGGGGAACTGCTAGTAATACCAGTATTGAACTTATACAGAGGGCCCAATCAAAAACTATTAGGTCCATGACGGGCGCACCATGGTACATAAGAAATGAGAACATCCACAGAGATCTAGAAGTACCATTAGTAAAGTATGAATTCAGAAGAGTCCGTGAGAGATACATCAAAAAGTTACAAAGCCACCCGAACCCTCTTGCTAGACTTCTAGCACAGAGCCAAACGCAGTCGAGGCTTCGTAGAGCTTATTAACCAATTATGAATTAATGCTCTGTTAGAGAGTAATTAGATTTAATTTTAGTCATAAGATTTGAATACATATTGTTAGGCCTAAGGAAATAAGGCAGATTCAATATATAAGAAAAACGTATAAAAAAAAATCAAATTTGACAATTACGTCAATAAGTATTGCTACGTGGAGACCTAGGGTAAAGATCAATACGCATTAAAACTGTACACTCGTCACAATAATATTGAAGGTAGTGAATCTGCGGAATCTGCACGCGCCGGAATGGATCTTAATGGCAACATTGTTTGTGCGGTTATATTCCCGTGGCTTTGTATATGATGGATAATTTCGAACTCGATGTAGATAAATATTGGAACAAATATCCCAAATATAGATAGATGACATTGAAGATGATATTCTGAAGGACAAAATAAAGGTATTAGATGAAGTTTATACTGTGCGCGAATGATATTTGCAAGGTAGAGCAAAACGTTTTTCGTGTTCAGTGTCAATGAGCTGCATTATCATACAGTCGGCTTAAATACTCTCTTTATTCAGAATCTGGAGGACTTAAAGGGTTGGAACTCATTGGTGATTGCATAACATATTTGAGAGGAAGGAAGAGGATAACTAAAATTTGCAGCAATAATTCAATTAATGTGTGGTTATTATAGATCAACAATAATGGTTTTGCTCCACATTATTTGTATGATACTCTTTTAACTTTAACTACTATTCTAAAAATCATTATTAACAGATACATCTTGGTAGACAATAAGTTCGACATTGTTGCCAATTAAATGTGATAAAGCAACAATGTCACAGCTCTAAGTGCCCCTCCATCACGAGCAAATACACCCTAAAGAACAAGAAAAACCAGACGCCAGTCTCAATTGGTCATAATTCATGTATTTTTTTAATTTTGTCATGTCATGTAAATGGAAATATTCTATTTGAAAATCAATAAAGCCTGCCAAGTAGTAAAAGGACATATGACACAAATAAAGCACAAACAATTTGACAAAGAACTGAAAAATATTGGATAACGGGAAAGCAAAAACGAAAACTTCATAAAGAATCATTAACACAGTTATTTATGGAGTTCAATCTACATGCTCATCTTAATCATTGGGGCATTAATATTTGCCTCCGCAATCGTTTAGCGGCAGAAAATATTCACTTTGTAAAACGATAATGACGACCATGATGTGGTTGTTGTTATTGGCTGCGACGACAATGATGCTACAAATAAGAAGCCGCCACAACTTGTCCTGGTGGTTGGTTTTCTTTTCCTACGCTGGTTAGTCTCTTAACTGAAAGACTAATGGAGCGTGGCAATATGTCTGTATTTTTTACACACTTACTATCCACTGTGGCTGCTGCTGCTGGTGTTGCTCTTTTTGTTGTATTTAGCAAAAACACAACAACAGCAAAAAAATAGCGTAAGTATTTTAGTATGATAAAAAGCAAATAAAACTGTCGTCATAAAGTAAAATAAATGAAGGGGGAAAATGACTTTAATAAGAAATAAGTAGTTTTTAATATTTATATACATAATGCAGCAAACACAAAGACACAAAACAAAACAAAAACTACGTTGCATGCCACATGCTTGGTATGCTAAGCAACACCACGCAACTCAATTGAATTCACGTTAATATCCATTTAAATTAGCACAATTTTGTAAAATGACTGTAATGGTTGTAATGCTTGTGCCATTAAGATTAAAAAATAAATATTTAATAATAAAAACCACTAAAATAATCGCCCGGGCGCATAAACATTAAAGAGTTCGGCCAAAATACAAAAATGACTAAATTGTCTTGTAAATATTTTGTGTTAAACAACTTAAACACTTAAAGATGCGAATTGTAATCCTCTTTAAGTATTTATGCAATCAAATTCGCGATAATAATAATTTAACATAAATAAATAAATAAATAAATAAATAAATAAACGAATGAACGAATGAATGAATTAAACAAGTAAAATGTTTACAAAGTTAAGTATGAGAGTTATATCATGTTTTACACCTTGCTATTTTGCATTGTACGGTGTAATTACTTATCGCGAACAGTGGTGTCAGAGCAGAAAAAGTGGAGGATAAACTTGAAAGTATAGAAATCCAAGATACTTAAATATTCACACAGCAGACAGATTTATCTCTTATCTTCCATGTTATTTAAACGAAGGCCACAAATTTCGTAAGTTTTTCAACAAAAATATTTATTTACATATAACTTATTGAAATATATGGAAAAACTAAACATCTTGGCATTGAATGAACCAATTTTTTATGAAATCAGCTCCAATTTTTTGTAATTCTTGTAATAGGACTTCTTTAAGTTGAGTCTTACTAGTAATATGGTGTAATACATGTTTTATGGGATTCATGTAAGATGATTGGGGAGGACTGGCCAGAATGTGGGGAACATGATGCACTATCTATATTCGGAAGTCATGGGCTGTGTGTTTGGGACGTTGTACTGTTGAAAATAGAAATGTTCCCCAAGATTAAAGTTTAGAGCGCTTTATAACAGCTTTTCTTTTAAAATATTAATGTACACAGTTTTATCCATTGTACCGTCATTGAAAACTAAGTTTCCCACACCAGATGCAGCCATACAACCCCACAACATGAGCCCTCCTCCACCATCTTTGACAGTGCTTACTACATTGTTTATTTCCAATTAAACGTTTGAGAATAGTATTGCGTCCCAGAAATCTGTCAAACATGGCGGAGAATGGGTCATGTTGTGAGGTTGTACGGCTGCATCTGATGTAAATAACATAGTTTTCATACTGAAACTCTCGATTCGCCTTTTGGTGATTCTAGATATATTGCAATAGGAACTTCCGATTTTCCCCATCGGTAGCAAATGTTTAAGAATCAGTACTTTGCAATCCGTGAAGTGAACTCACTTTCAACATCACAACGTGACTTTAGGTAATGCAGCACATCGAGAGCTCCGAACTTGATAACTACTTACACAGATCAATAATGGATTAAATTTGCAGCGAATTATTTTTACAGCCTGGTATGTATTTATGTAAGGCATTTGACACCAGAAAAACCTCTCTAGCCAACGACGTCAAATTGCGGACAGCCAATGACCTATGAGTCATGAATACGTTTTGGAATTTCAGAAGCCAGAAACCAAACTACTACAAGACTGAAAAGGGCCTACCACAAGAACGAGTACCTTTACAGATACTCTTATCTTGTCAAACTTCCACACAATATATCGATGATGTTTTATGCAGATTTTATCTGGGGTAAAAATTGAAGACAAATGTGTCTAAAAATTGCTTTATATGGCCACTATCATAGATCAGTTACAGTATGGACTAACGTAAAGATTTCTATATGATGTATTTTGCTTAATTTTCTCTCACAGGACGCGTCCCCTGGTGACGGTTAGAAGGAGCCAGAATAAAATATACAGATCTGAAATGCAACCAGATGAGATAGCGAACACCGTACTTTGGTGTATAGCATTTATCACATCTGGATCAGTCAAAACCTGTATATTACAATAAACCTCAGGAGTTCCTAGAACCATATAAAAATAAACCTAATAAACTCATTAACGACGGCTAGTGCTGGTGTCATCGTCATCAAGCGGCAGTAAGAAACCAATATTTAAAGTACTTCAAGTAGATCAGAGAACATGGAAACGATTGCAAGGGTCAGCTTTACACTTCCCGTTCGTTTTCTGGAAGAAAAGAACTTCGTTGACCAAACAGAAAAGAAGAAGAGTATCTGGCAGTTCCAAATTCTAGGAAGATAACTCTTTGGAGAATCGGATGGGAGAGAAGAACGTTCCAATGACATTTACCTCTAAGCAAGCGATGGCATCGGTGAAATATTAATTTGGTGGTGGAGATACCAAAAGGAAAACTACACTATCATTATTGTTATCAGCCCACATATGTCAAAATGCCAAGGAGATAGATGGCGGAGGATTCATCCTTCAAAATTTCAATAGAACACCAGAAAAAAATGGATAACGCTATAAACGAAAGAATTCTGTAGTTGGAGGTGGACAACAAATCCATATTGAGAGCTGTACGTTCAAATTGGAGATACTGTGTATTTTAACTAGAATCTATACTGATAGAGTTTCTTAAAGACCTGGTGCGAGGCATCACAACCCCATGAGAGGGAGGCAAACTTGCCCTTGATAGAAAAGCCGACATCCTGATCAGAATATCCCTCTTTAAAGAGGTTTCGTGTATCAACATGTCAGGTCTTTCACCAAGAAGAAGCCGAAGGTGGCATTCTGATCGTTATCGGTATAGACAAAACATTCTATCACTGCCATCTTTTTAAAAATTTAGGAAAATCTCTCCTAGACGAAAAATGCAAATCAACCTCTATACGAGTAAAATGGCAACATTATCTCTGAAGGATAAAATACCAAAAGATAAGACATATGTTGTTCACATTAAGGAACCGTGGACCATTAAAAACAGGGTAACTTTGCTGAACCAGAGTTATTAACAGCTGATGCCAAAACTATAATATATGGTAAACACAAAATTTTGACACCACCCACTTCAGTACTAAGTAAGAGGCAGCGTTGTTATCTTGAAAGGCACTGAACTAATAAACAAGTTAGAGTGCTATATTCGGCTATGCCGAATCTTAAATACCCTCCACCTAAATTAGATGAAAATTATAGAAATTACATTGGCATAAACACTCTAATATCCATATTCAGTGTTTGTTATTGGGACTTAGCTCCGATTATGAAGATTGGTAGAATGTTAATATAATACAGTAGTTTTCGCTTATAGAAATACAGTTGCACAATTTTTGTGGTCTATAAGCGAATTAGGACTATAACCGAATTTCTTTTTAAGCCACTTTATGGATTATAGATGAATTCTGATATAATACTCATTTTGGACTATATACAAATTAAGTACTTTCTTCAATAAAACCACTTTTTTTTAACAAAATAAAAGTTTATTTAAAATATAGTAGTATAGTAGTATTTTATATATTGTTAGAAAAACTAGTTTACTCAGAAGATATTTTATTTCAAATGTATAAAAATGCTATCTAATTCAGCAATTTATAATTGAAATAACTTACCAAAAATACCATTTCCAACAGAGTCTATAATTTTATAATAGGAATAAATAAAACTATTTAATAATTTATACACTTAATAATTGGTTAACATTACCAATTGGCTCAACATTTTCCTTATTCACCACAAGTGAAGTAAAAGAGTATTAAAATGGTAAACAAATATATTTAGTGAAAATTCAAAAGTATATTTTTGTTCTGTTCTAATGAATTTTCCGGATGTGGGCCTTATTTATATTATTATGAACCCGTAGTCACCAAATCTACTTGAAACTTATATCTGTTACATTTTTTACCGATATGAGTGTGTATATGCGTTAATGTATTTTTCGGATGTGCGACTTATTTGAAAGATATAATTAAATATTTTAACGTGATTATTGCGATTTTCGGAAATGGAGCTAATATGGGTGCTATTGCCAAATATGAACCGATATTCACAAAACCAAGTAGTATAATGTTTGGATACAATATATTGATCTGTATACAATTTAGTTCGATATCCATATATTTAAAATATTTATAGAGGTTAATGTGTTTTTCGGCATTTCAGCATTTTCATGTGCATGGTGATTATGCAAGTCGAATTTCAACCTGATACCTATATATATAAGACATTTAAGTGTATTTAAATGATTTTCGGAAGTAAACTTTATATGGGGGCAAATATTGCCCGATCCAAAAAAAAATTAATCTCGCGGTTTCTGTATGCACGAAACTTAGTTGTGCTGAATTTCGTATGGATACTGCAATTCTATGGGCATTTATATACCATAGCAACATATTTCGGGAAGAAATTTGTATGGGGGCTACGAGAAATTACGGACCAATTCTTTTCATTTTCAACAGAATTTGTCCTTTTATCATATAAGTAATGTGTGCAAAATTTCATGGTATTCTCTGCAATGGATTTACCAAAAATCAGTTGTCTTACATTTTAATCCATAACCCTGGTTCTACCAATTCGATTTTGCTGATTTTCAATACCAAACTGCTTAGAAAAATTATAAACATTTTGGTATACATTTCATTACTTTTGCTTATGTATTTTGGGCGTGAGAGGGTTTTACACAGACAGACAGACAGACAGATGGACAGACGGACAGACAGACGGACATGGCTCGATCGACTTAGAATTTCATAAGGATCAATAATATATATACTTTGTTGGGTCTCAGATGAATATTTCTCAATGTTACACACGGAATGACAAACGTATATATACCCTCTTTCACCACTTGTGGTGGTGGAGGATATAAAAATTCCAAATCGGTCCAGTCGTTCTCAACTAATGCAATAGCCAACGAACGACATTTGATTTTTATTTATATGTCTGAAAGAGATGATAAAATTATTCATCATATAAATGGTTGTCACAAACATATACATGGTTACTGTAACCATACATATGGTTGAAATATTGATGTGAATCGTAAATTAACCATATTATTGTTACCACAATCATATATATAGTTACTGTGACTATAATATTATTAAAAATTTTGAAATTGTTACAGTAACCATGCACAAATTTGAAATGGTTACAGTAACAATGTACAACTATATTTTTTTTCTGCGTGAAAGAACTAAACTCTCTCCAAAGAAACGCTTCAATTAATATAATCATTACCAATTGAATTATAAATATAGCGGTTAGTAGGAAATAAACATCTGATACTAAACGATAAATGTTTAAAGTGATCCAAAAGTACGAAAAAGTTTTGCCATCCTAAAACATACTAAAGAAAATTAGCAATCTTGAAGCTGACATATCTGGTCGTAGAAATAAATCCCGATAGTTATTCTGATAAATAAAATCGAATTGGGACACATGATCTAGCGCCACCTGAAAATGGAGAGCAAAAGTAAGATTACAGATTTAATCTAATTCGGAATAGAACAAATGAATTTTAAGCATCAGGTGCAACATATTAGACAAATTTTCGTAGGGCCTTATATAATATAGCATCGTTTGGAATTTGGGCTTTGTGGAACATTTTTAATATTGACTTCTACTTCATTTCCGATTCAGGCTTACACAAGATGTCTTCAAAGGGAAAGTCGCTGAGATATGGATGGACGAACTAATTTTGATACTACAATATTTGTTGATAAGAAATGACACAGCTGCTATTTGATTCAATATACAGTTGAGTTTTGCTAATGAAGGAAAAAGGTTTCAAGTACAATAATTAAAATAAATTTTCGCAAGCTTCATTAATCCTACTTAGATAAGAAATATTGCTGACACTAATCAGATTGAAGTAATCTTTTTCAATTTGCACAAACGTGTCCAAATTATAAAGAAATAATTAATAATTCTTCCAATAAAAACTAGTTCGATAGATTGAGCTAATGGATAAGTGGATATTAAATAATTTAGCTACTTATTTCTAAAAAAAAGTTAGTAATTTTTAAATGATACATACATATACTTCCCAGTTTTTATCGTTATTGTTTTCTGAGTAAGTATATAAGCCAGATAAAACTTCAAACCCTTGGAGCCACTGCACCACAGTTGTATATATTTATTAATGCTTGAACTTGTTTATGCTATTTTGCATTAAAGAACATAAAACTGTATGATCTCTCGTTTGAAATTTTGCATTAAGTTGTATCGTACAGAGCAATTTTCGCATTTTCCTTATTTACAATTCCTGTTAATTTTCGTTCTCATTTGCATGCAAATCTGTTGACAAAACAAAAAAAAAAAAAATAAAATATAAAAACCAAATAAAATAAAAGTAACCCTGAATACGATGCTACGTTTTGTCATTGTACTTAAGTTCAAATGCACAGAGTATTTACTGGTTGTACAGAAAAATGAAATAAAAAAAGTATTCAAAATTTTATGCAAACATTTATATTCGTAATGATATTCAACACTTAATAAACTTTTTATACATTTTTATGCTGTACGTTTCCATCTCTCGGTTGAAATTTTTTTGTGATTTTAAACAAGATTGACACTCAAATGACTGAACAAGGTTGCATTTATTTCGAAAAATTAGTTTAAAAAAAAATATAGTCTAAAATGCAAATATTCTAATTTTTCAACAGGGGATTGAAGTTGTTTATGGAATTGAGTTGAAATCATTATCATACTCATGGTCATCATCAGCATGATTCCCACTTTCGCCATTATTAACCCCCTGCTGCAAGAAGAGGAAGTAGAAGAAAACAAATAAAAAAACAAAAATTTCAATGCCATAATATTAAATTGACAAAATATTTACAGTGACTTTGCTGGAGAGCCGGAACACATACTACTTACTATACATTCATACACTTAGAGTACATACGGTCGGTCATTTCTTTGTTTAATTAATTCTTCTTTAACCTCCTCTAACTAAATAAATTAAATGAAACTTTTCTCATGATAAAATTAAATTAAAAGCACTCTAAGATGGTAGAAGTATAGTACTTGTAGAAAGCGTGTAGTGTGTCTTGTTTTTTTATTTTAAATATTGCTGCATTTCGCGGCATGATGTCAAATAAAACAGGCATTTAATATCAATTTATGTGAACAAACGGCAGCATGATAAAAATAACTAAAAAAAAACAAGGAAATCTCATCTATCTTCAATCTTTAGTAGCAAGTAAATGTAAATTGTTGTGGGTTAAGGTCGAGATAGGCAGGTTTCTAGTAAAAAGTTTAGTTTATAGAATTAGAGGGGCTCATTATTATATGGAAAAGTTTAAAGTATAGAAAAACAAATTGAAAATAAATGTGTTTTAATAGAAGAACAGATTCATTATAAAATTAGTTTTTTAATTCTTTTAAGAGCCTTCTCTTACGAAAAGTGCTATATTAATACAATAATGGTTCCACTAGCGTTGGAAGTATCTACCAGCAACTAGATAAGCTATCTTTTCGGTATCAAGAGAACATCATAGCACAACCTACACCACGATAACATACTATTTCATCAATAGAAATGTATAACCTAATATTTTCTCTACTGTTCGCTTTCGAGAATCTTCAACATATACTCTGAAGATATGTCCACATTGTAAGTGTATTTCCTAATACTTATCCTACTCATAAACAGAGATGAAGCAACATGATCATCGCATTTGAGTTTTAAAACTGTAAGCATATAAATGGTTGATACAATCATGTGAATCGTAATTATTGTTACCACAATCATATAAATAGTTTCTGTGACTATAATATTGTTAAAAAACTTGTAAAAATGTTGAAATGGATACAGTAAACATGTACAACTATATTTTTTATTCTGCGTGTGCGATGAATATTTCGATGTGTTACAAACGGAGTGACAAAATCAATGTACCCTCCATCATTTTGATAGTAGGTATAACAAGTTAGAGTGCTATATTCGGCTATGCCGAATCTTAAATACCCTCCACCTAAATTAGATGAAAATTTTAGAAATGACATTGGCATAAACACTCTAATATCCATATTCAGTGTTTGTTATTGGGACTTAGCTCCGATTATGAAGATTGGTAGAATGGTTTATAGTCTACAAATACAGTTGCACAATTTTTGTGGACTATGAGCGAATTAGGACTATAACCGAATTTCTTTTTAAGCCACTTTATGGATTATATATGAATACTGATATAATACTCATTTTGGACTATATATAAATTATGTATTTTCCTCAATAAAACATTTTTTTTAAACAAAATAAAAGTTTATTTAAAATATAGTAGTATAGTAAGTAGTATTTTATATAGTGTTAGAAAAACTAGTTTACGCAGAAGATATTTTATTTCAAATGTATAAAAATGTTATCTAGTTTAGCAATTTATAATTGAAATAACTACATATTCCTACCATTTCCAACAGAATCTATAATTTAATTATAGGAATAAAATGTACTATTTAACAATTTATATACTTAATAATTGGTTAACATTACCGATTGGCTCAATATTTCCTCATTCACCACAAGTGAAGTAAATGAGTATAAAAAAAGGGTAAACAAATATATTTAGTCAAACTTCAAAAGTATAGTTTTCTCCTGTTCTAATGAATTTTCCAGATGTGAGCCTTATATATAATTATAAACCCATAGTCACCAAATCTACTTAAAACTTATTTCTGTTACAGTTTTTACCGATATGAGTGTATATATGCGTTAATGTATTTTTTAAATATTTTACATGATTTCTATGTACTTGAGGCCTATTTTGCTTGATATTTTTCTCCATAACATTATTTATAAGAATTTTATGGGTATTATAATCGGAAATGGGTGCTATGGTCAAATATGGACCGATATTCACAAAACCCAGTAGTATAATGTTTGAATACAATATATTGATCTGTATACAATTTTAGTTCGATATCCATATATTTAAAATATTTATAGAGGTTAATGTGGTTTTCGGAAGTGGTCCTTATATGGGAGCTATGACCAATCATCGGCCGATCTTCACAAAATTCAACACATTGATTTTCCTATACATATAATGTAAATATTTGTTTGAAATTTTAACCTGATAGAAGCTTTTATAAGAGATTTGTTAGTATTTAAGTAATTTTCGGAAATGGACCTTATTGAGAGCTATGGTCAAATATGAACCGATATTCACACAATCTAGTAGTATCATTTGTGAATTAATACTACCGATCTGTGTAAAATTTTAATTCGATAACGATATTTTTCAGATATTTATGAAAATTAATGTGGTTTTTAGAAGTGGGTCCTTATATGGGAGCTATAACTTATGGGCCGATCTTCATGAAATTCCCTACAGCAATTTTTATCTGCATGGGGATTATGTAAGTTGAATTTCAACCTGATAGCGATATTTATAAGATATTTAAGATATTTATTTTAATGATTTTCGGAAGTAAACTTTATATGGGGGCTAGGGTCAAATAGTGCCCGATCCAAAAAAAAATTGGTTTCGCGATTTCTGTTTGCACGAAACATACTTGTGCTGAATTTTGTATGGATACTGCAATTCTATGGGCATTTATATACCATAGCACCATATTACGGGAAGAAATTTGTATGGGGGCTACGAGAAATTATGGACCGATTCTTTCCATTTTTAACAGAATTTTTCCTTTTATCATATATATAATGAGTGCAAAATTTCATGGTATTCTCTGCAATGAATTTACCCAAAGTCACAAAAAATCATGAGAAAATTATCAAAATTTTTGGAGGTTGTCTTACATTTTGATCCATAGCCCCGGTTCTACCAATTCGATTTTGCTGATTTTCAATACCAAACTGCTTAGAAAAATTATAAACATTTTGGTATGCATTTCATTAATTTTGGTTATGTATTTTGGACGTGAGAGTGTTTTACACAGACAGACAGACAGACAGACAGACAGACAGACAGACAGACAGACGGACAGACAGACGGACATTGCTCAGTCGACTTAGAATTTCATAAGGATCAATAATATATATACTTTGTTGGGTCTCAGATGAATATTTCTCAATGTTACACACGGAATGACAAACTTATATATACCCTCTTTCACCACTTGTGGTGGTGGAGGGTATAAAAAGGGTATACAAATATATTTACACAAAATTCAAAATTTTACATATGGAAATGAGTTATATCACAAAATTTTAATATATATTCGCGATTAATGAATTTTCCGGATATGTGTCATATATAATTATGAACCCATAGTCAAAAATTCCAGCAGTATGATTTCTGTCTACTTGTAACTAATTTCTGTTGAATTTTTGATCGATATCAATTTTTATATGCGTTAATGTATTTTTGGGTTGTGGAACTTATTGGAAGCTATGATCTATTATGAGTCAATCATCATAAAATAGTTTAACGTGATTTCTATGTATTTTATTTTAATTGAATTTCATCTTTACAAGAGTTTTATGGGTATTATAGTTATTACCGAAAGTGGAACTTATATGAGGGCTGTTGCCAATTATGGACCGATATTCATAAAATTCAGTAGTATGATTTTTGGATTCAAATTTTGGTTCAACATATTGGAGCTGACCTATTATAGGAATATTGCCATATAATACTGTAACGTGATTTCAAAGTATTTGAGAGCTATTTTTGTAAAATGATAATAAATAAAAAAATTAATAAAACTTAATTTAAACAACCCTATTAACAAGTGTGGATCTTATATGACAACTATATCGAATTATGGACCGATATTTAAAAAATCTTGTAATATGATTCTTGAATACAAATTACTGATCGGTGTACAATTTTGGTTCAGTACAAATATTTTTTTGGATATTTGTGTAGGTTAATGTGTTTTCCAGAAGTGATACTTATATGGAGGCTATGACCAAATATTGGCCGATTATCATAAAATTTTGTACAATGATTTTTACATATATTGTAATTTTTGGATTCGGATTTTAACTTGATGACTATATTTGTAAGAAATTTATGAGGGTTTTTGTGATTTTCGGGAGTGGACCTTATATGGAGCTATGGTCAAATATGGACCGATATTCGCAAACTACAGTAGTATGATTACTAGATACAAATTACTCATCTGTGTATAATTTTATTTTGATATCGATATGTTTTAGATATTTATACAGGTTAATGGGTTTTTCGGAAGTGGTCCTTATATGGGAGCTATGACCAATTATGGCCCGAACTTCATAAAATTTGGTACAGTTGTTGCTATGTATATGAGTTTAATGTATGTCGAATTTTAGCATTACTAAGATATTTATAAGAGATTTGTGAGTACTTAACTGATTTTCGGAAATGGACCTTAAATTGGAGCTACGGTCAAATATGGACCGATATTCACGAAATCCTGCAGTATGACTTCCATATATAAATTACGTATCTATGTAAAATTTTGGTTTGATATTGATATTTTTTAGATATTTATGCAGGTTAATGTGTTGTTCGGATGAGGTCCTTATATGAGAGCTATAAACAAATATGAACCGATCTTCATAGAATTCGGTGCAGCGACTTTTGTTTATATGGAGATTATTTGTGTCGAATTTCAACTCAATAGCAATATTTATAAGGTATTTATGCATGTTTAAGTGATTTTCGGAAGTGAACTTTATATGGGGGCTATGATCAAATATGGGCCGATCCACGAAAAATGCAGTCTTGTGATTTCTCTTAGCACGAAACTTATTTTTGCTGAATTTTGTATGGATACTGCAATTCTGTAGGCATTTATAGACTATAGCACCATATTTCGGGAAGAAATTTGTATGGGGGCTACAATAAATTATGGACCGATTCTTTCCATTTTCAATAGAATTTGTCCTTTTATCATATAAATAATGTGTGCAAAATTTCATGATATTCTCTGCAATGGATTTACCAAAAATCAGAAAAAAACATGTGAAAATGATCAAAATTTTTGGAGGTTGTCTTACATTTTAATCCATAACCCTGGTTCTACCAATTCGATTTTGCTGATTTTCAATACCAAACTGCTTAGAAAAATTATAAACATTTTGGTATACATTTCATTAATTTCACTTATGTATTTTGGACGTGAGAGTGTTTTACACAGACAGACAGACAGACAGACGGACAGACAGACGGACATTGCTCAATCGACTTAGAATTTCATAAGGATCAATAATATATATTAGGGTGGCCCCAAAATTAAAGTTGCGGATGTTCCCGACTAAAATTAAAACTTGACTCATTCTAAGACTACGTTTTGAAACTTTTTCGTCCTGGGATCAATAGTTGGCGAGCTGGGTCAAAGGATAAAAAGGTCCTTTTTTGAGGTTTTTTACATTTTCTCCATATTTCTTCCAAAGGAAGTATATGTAAATTTGGTATCATGTGAAAGGTCTTTGAGAGACGCATTCAATTGGTTGTTAGAAATTTAAAAAAAAAGAAATTTTATTTAAAAATTTTAAAAATTTTCGACAAAATTTTAGTTTTTTTTAATTTGTTCATAGAATTTATTCAAATATATAGATGAAATTTCTTGATCATAAACATAATGTAATTTCACCGAAACGGTTTTTCTTGTTTTTTAAAATTCAGTCCAGTTCAATGTTTATTCAAATTTGTTTAAACCTAATTTCATCCCTATCTGACAATCTCTGTATACTCAATTCTTAGTATATGTAATGGGCATCAAAATAACTCAAATTTTATAAGCTTTCACCATTTCGGTGAAATTACATGATGTTTCTGATCAACAAATTTCATATATTTATTTGAATAAATTCTATGAAAAAATTAAAAAGAAACTAAAATTTTGTCGAAAATTTTTAAAATTTTTGAATTTTAATTTTTTTTTTAAGTTTCTAATAAGCTATTGAATGCGTCTTTTAAAGACCTTTTATATGATATCAAATTTACATATACTTCCTTTGGAAGAAATATGGAAAAATTTAAAAAACCTCAAAAAAGGACCTTTTTATCCTTTGATCCAGCTCGCCAAATATTGACTCCAGGACGAAAAAATTTCAAAGAGTACTCTTAGAATGAATCAAATTTTCATTTTAGGCGGGAACATCGATACCTTATTTTTTCTCCATACAAACGGGGCCACCCTAATATATATACTTTGTTGGGTCTCAGATGAATATTTCTCAATGTTACACACGGAATGACAAACTTATATATACCCTCTTTCACCACTTGTGGTGGTGGAGGGTATAAAAAGATTATTGTATAATTGTTGATCGACCTTTTCTTCAATTCTCACAGATAGTTTATTTAGTTTCCTATATACAGGCTTACAAAGTCAGTGATTGTTGTAAAAAAAATTAATTTTGTAGACCAAAAAATTTTTTTTCAATTGGAGAAATACATAAATAATTTTTTTTTATTCCCAACGTTCAAACAATGACAATTTTCATTTCGTTTCTTAACATCATTCTAAAAATTTTAATTCAAAGTGGTGTACTCTGAAGCGTATTATTTGGTGTAAGCGAAGAAAGGAATACATTTCAACAAATATCCGGTACTATAAAAGTCCTTTTATTTTATCAATCGATGATAAACAATTTTGTTTACACTTGCATATTAGGTGCATGAATAAGAAATTTCCATATGAAATCAATGAAATAAAATAATATTTTGAATAACTCTCCGCATTCCACTTTTAATAAAAATAACGGTTTTATTCAAATAAAATTTGTTTTAGAAAGGGCATCTACGTCTAGAGCCGCAGAAATGGGAAGAGAACGAAAATCACAGCTTCAGCAAATGCGTCGCATTGCATTTTCATCGAGTGCTGCAGATACACCTCAACAGTACTGATTGCCGCAATGGACAAACATTGCTTACATTGCCGCGTTTTGAAGTTCCCTAAGGAATCCCCGGGAATGTGCTGTTCGAACGGTAAAGTTATTCTGCCACCAGTTATTGAGCCGCCTAAGCAACTTCTAAGTTACATTTCCGGCGCCAATCCTATTTCCAAGAACTTCCTTCAAAATATCCAAAAGTGCAACTCATGATTTCAAATGACATCGGCTTCATGCCCACCTTTAAAGTTCAAGGGCAAATGTACCACAGAATTGGATCATTGCCCCCGCTTCCCAATGATGATGCGAAGTTCCTTCAAATTTATTTCACTGGAGATGAAGCTACAGAAGCCGAACGCTATCAACGAACATGCATTTGCTGCAATACCCTTCTGCCGAAACATTCTCAAAACAATTGTTGGACATTAGAAATGGAAAAATTTCAATTCCCCACAAATGAGATTTCGTTGTTGACAAGGTATTCCCAAGTCTTACAACCAACTACAAAAATTCGGATTAGCTGTGGGAACATGCAATTTTGGCACCAACAAATTATGATGTTAACAAGCTCAATAAACAAATACAATTGAAACTGCCTGGCGAAATAATAAAATGCAAATCGATTAACACAGTAATGAACAAAGAACAAGCCGTCGATTATCCTACTGAATTTTTGAATTCATTGGAACCAGCCGGACTGCCACCACATGTATTAAAATTGAAGGTTGGATCACTGACTTTGTCCGACACTGTATATTAAAATCGAGACCGAGATGCAATATAAAACATATGTTTTCTAAGGGCCAGCAACGCGGACCTGGTTAAGCTAGTTACTTATGAAAAGGAAAAAAAGTTGTATCACCATCCAGCGGTCAAACTTCGTTTTTTACCCGTTCAACAGGAAACCGCCCCGCACATAACAGCGGATGTATTGATACAGATGTTTGTTGAGCTAGCTTCAAAGTGTTTTTCACCATCCGAAGAAATAATAACACAAAAAAACACTGATAATGTAGTATTCTTAGATTTTGGGGAAATTGACAGTAAGTGAAAAAGTTATTGAAGATATTACTTAGTTTATTAACATCTTCAATATTAGAACCTTCAACCTTTGTGCAGAAAGATGGCATAGAAAGTGAAATACGTGCGTTCCTTTTAAGCTCGGAGACTGATATTTGCAGTCTCAACAAATATCCAATAATAAGGCAAATGTTTTTTAAATTTAACACGCCTTTGGCTTGTTTGTTGCTGCAGTAGTAACAGCAGCTACATAAAAACTCCTATTATTCGAACTGTGACACATTGAATCGAAATGTTCAATTTGTTTATTCAAAAAGTTGCAGCAACTATTGCTAATGATTGCTCTTTTAAGTTTTTGTATTTAAAATAAATAATGAAACAATATGTCTACGGACTGAGATCGAAAAATTTTTAACATACATATATGTTAATAAAAATGAAACCACTAACTGTAACTTGATTTTTTTATTTGATTGAAATTATTATTACAATTTACAAAAAAAAAAAAAAATCACTAGTGATGAAATTTTGAATCTTTTTCGGAAACCCTTCCATTATGGTTTTCATAGTGATTTCTGTCACTTTGTTCGAACTAGTTGTCCATTTCCGTTTAAAATCTACCACACTTTTGGACACCTTTTTTGTGCTCTTCAATTATCTTTTAACAAGAGCCCAATATCTCTCCACTGGACTTAGCACCAGGCAATTTGGAGAATTTCCCTCTCTTGGTACAAATACCACATTATTGTTCTTTTATCACTCAATACCTTTCTTACCATAGTGATAGGGCGCTAAGTCAGGCCAAAAATAAGTGGACAGACTAAGAAGTCTTACTAATGGAAGCATCCATTTTTGTAAACATTCCTTGATGAAAATTTCGGTATTTATAGAGCCCCTTGTAACATATGTTTGGCTTTTTTTGCCGCAAATGCATATTGCTTGCCAAGAACTTTTTGGGAAATTTTGTCTGCTTTTGGGTACTAAACTTTTCTTCAACATTCCCTCGAGCATCAGCAACATCATAATTTTGACCCGGAAGCTGCGAAAAAGCAGGAATATTTTTTTTTATGAAACTTGACTTCAATTTCCATCCTCTGTTTTTGGCTTTAACTTTTCGTATCAAATAGTCCAAGCATTGAGCTAACCGGGCTGCTTTCCTACCGGATGTGCTCTTTTGAAAATGCTTTTTAAGGGCTCCTTACTCTGGACATTAATAAACACCTCTAAACTATTCGTGGCCTTCGATATTATTAATTTAATTAATTAAAGAACTCCAAGATTTCAGAATGGATGACGCTGCATTCGTCGGGAAGTCTATATGGCATCTGAGTGAATATACCAGCCCCTATGTTTATCTTCATCTTAGATCCATCTGTGAGTACGGCACATCATTCAAACAGTTTTTCAGATCCAAACCAGTCGTCTCTATCTAGAAACTGCATTTGGGAATATTACCGAAATCCAGTTCTGTAATCCTTAAATCAGTTATTATCGAAAGAATAAAATCGTGTACAATGAAGCTCGCTTTATCCTCAGACTCATAGAGTCTTAGTAAGCCTATAACTATTCACCCCAATTCTAGCATATGTAGGCGTGCAACCATAGTTGTAAGTACTAAGTTTAGCTTCACTCCTCCAGCATATTAAACATCTCCACCTTGTATCTTCTGACTAAGAGTACCATGTGTACCATGTTGACTCTCAGTCCCTTAGCACTAAAATACATGTTATAATTTAAGGTACTGATACACAACTTCATTACATATGTACATTTCCTTGTTCCAAAGAAAATTAGTATGCGACGTGAATCACATCGGAACTAATACATTTTATGGACTCAAATGGCAACTAAAATCTTTAAACAAAGATACTAAATAAACAAATACGCTTAAAAGTACGAAACATGAAGATAAAATTAAACGAATGCTCATTTCTTTTCTACACTAATTGAAAATTAAATACATTCAATGTAGAGACAATTTAATACTATTTAACTACAACGTAGATGTCATTAAAGTACGAGTACAATCTTTAGTATCTAGTTAAACTAAGAATAAAACTGGCAATAATGTTGTACCGGTACATGAGTTGGAAGGATGGATGGAAGTTTATTAACATTCAATATTAAAAGAACATGTAGTTTAAACAAAATGCTCCGTAAGCAATTTTATTGTATTCCATCACCTCCCATTTCCAACAAGTTGTTTTTTCTATTTTATTTTCAAATGCTTTTCAACTTGTAGTTGTTTCTAATGATTCAATTTATTGCTGAATGCATTGAGGACTTGTTGTCCGAATTGTGTATGTGGGTTCATCATTGTCAGTTGTAACACGTTGTTGTTGCTGTTGTTTGGTGTTCATTCCAATTGTGTTAACATCAAATGTTTGGTTTGGTTTTAATGACTACAACTTGAATTCGTATGCTTGGACTTATAAACATTTTCATTTATTGAATAACCGTAAAGGGATATTTTTTTAGTAGCCTATCATTATAGGTATTATCAGAATAAAAAGTTATACATTGTACTAAATGGAAAATTAGAAATTTATGGAAGCGACGAGAAAAGAATTTAAGCAACCGTGGTTAAATATTTCCTTGTTACTAAATATAAGAAGATGCTTTAATATTCTCTACCGACGACTCTCATATATTGACTTTATTTCCTCGCGTAGAAAACAGATTGGTTGGAAAACCATCACGATAATAATATTTGAGTATGAATGACTAATATTTTATCCCAGTTATAAAAGTTCTCTAAATGCAACAGATTCTTCATATTTATAAAATTTAGTTAGCAGAACTTATGCTGAATTATGTATGGATACTGCTTTTATATAACCCGTATTCTGGGAAGAAATTTGAATGGAGGAATGTTCTGATGAACAAAGAATATTTAGGGAAAATTTCATTCCTCTACGTCCTTTCCTCAATAGCATATTGAGGCAACATCATCTATCGTTTATGAATTTTATAAGAACGCAGAATATTGTTACGTTTTTACCTTTTAAAAACGGGGTTTATTTCCTTTAAATAAACCGAATACTTTTGACTGCAAATAAAAAGCATTTTTAGTAGTTTAAAATTTGTAACAACCCTTTATTTATTTAAAAGTACACCAACAACAGTTCAAATATTCACTCAGTGTCTCTATGCAGAAATACACACACACACTCTATAATGTACAAGTATACATGTACAAGACAGTTGATGTTAACTCTAACAGCGACAATGATCAACTCAACTCACGACTGCCAGCTTTGCCACTATTTATACACGCGCCATCTATCGGGAATCTTCTACAATGCTCTTAACGGACGTACTAGTACATTCGAATTCTAAAGCTTTCGATGTTAATGTTAGCAGCTTAAACATGCAGTGCTGCCATACTTACAAACAATGCTAATAACCGCATGCTATCAACATTGTTGATGAGTAGAAGCTTCTACTAATGGACGTGTTTATAGACATGATGAATGTTGCAGGCAGTCGTTGTAGACCGTTAAATTCAAATCGCTATTGCACATTCGTAACAATATATATAATTTTTGGTTTCGATAAGTTACAAAAGCAATAACAAACCCAATATACCCCTCCATCTTTTTGGTGGTGGGTATACTAATACTGAGTTTTAACTAATATGTATTTAAGCTAGTTATTTCCAAATAAATTCTTCTATTTTCTACTTGTATTGCTGACATGTATAAAAAACTTCCTATTATTTGCAAACAATATGTATGGTTATTTTCATTTAAACTACAAGGAAGACATTGAAATGTATAATCATTCTAAGAGCATCAACAGAAGTGTGATGGTAATGAGCCGAAAACCACGTTTGTCTGCGGTTTTCCTTTCTTTACTAATTAAAATTGGCATAAAATGCAAAAACTTTAACACTTCTTCCAAGTTGGAACTAAGCATAGCCATTGTGTTAAATGCAGTATAAAATATTTAATTTGAGACTAGTGCATACAATTTTAGATACTTGGGAAGGAACTATTTTATCAGGCTTAAAAAATAAACAAATATGTCTGAAAGAGAAACCTTTATATGTATATAATCTGGATCCATAAAAATACTAATACATTTCAGTTGTTTCAGATGGCCATGTCAAACTATAACGGAGCATTAGTGTCGGACGAATGACATTCATCTTATGGGAAAGATAGAGAATGGAATTCAATTTATGTTGATCAGCTCTTAGGGGATTAGTTAGAGGGCTTATTGTGAAACTTTTCGGTAAGCTACCAAATATTTACCTAAAGTTGTTAGAGACAACTTAACTACATATTTAGAATATTTTTTCAATTAGCCTACACTCTTGACGATACTAATGGTTCCAAGTAAATTGGAAAACTGTAGTATATCTAAATGTCGTAGAAATATAGGGTGTCTTGTAAGAAAAAAAATAGGGTGTAAATGGCAAGAGTTTTGATGGTGGAATATATGTTAGTCAGTTGACGTCATATCGCCCAATTACGTAGTTGTCAATTCTATATAAATACAAATCAAATATCGCTCGTTGGTAATTGCATCAGTTGAGAACGTCTAGGCCGATTTGGACAAAATTGACCACACCTACTCCCACTTTTTCGATTTATCTAAAATCGCAAAACTGCTGCACCGATTTGGCAATTTTTTTTTTTAATGTTCGTAGTATTCCAATTTAAGGTTTTACCTAAGAAAACTTGACCACCGATTCGGAAATTTTTTATTAATGTTCGCAATAGTCCACAGAAGTTTCTTACAGAAATAAGTATTTTCCTACTAATGATAAGACCGAATGAAATCGATGATGTGATATCATCTGTAATTCCTGATGAAGTAGAAGATCCAGGCTTGCACGAGGTTGTTATTAAGAAAGTGATTCATGGCCCCTATGGATCGTTAAATATCAATTCACCGTGTATGGTCGACGGCAAATGTTCGAAGAGTTTTCCACGGCCATTAGTAGCAGAAACTATTGCCGGACAATGGAAGATCACCAATAGTGAAAATAAATCAACAGTACATTGAAATTAATAGCCGTTTGATTGTTCCGTATTCGCCACTACTCTCCAAAACATTCAAAGCACATATCAACGTCGAATCTTGCCATTCCGTGAAATCCATCAAATACATCTGATAATATGTGACCAAAGGCAGTGACATGGCTGTTATTGGAGTTAGTGCGGAGAATTCCAACGATGAAGTCACTCAATTTTAAATGGGCCGCTATGTTAACAGTATCGAAGCAATTTGGCTTATTTTTTCATTTGCCATTCATGAAAGATATCCAACTGTTGTTCATTTAGCCGCACATCAGGTAAATAGTCAAAGAGTGTACATTAAAAAGATAATAATGTAATACAATGAGTTGATCGACCACATTGACCAGATTTTTTTAAATGCGCTGGAATAATGAATTTGCCCGAACGCTGCTATACTCCGAACACGGAATCAATCGTCAAAGAAATTTCAACGGCGAAAGCAAGGAAATCCAGTTCCAGGTTTCCGCCATTTATTTTCCACCGACGCATTAGGTCGCATTTACACAGTCCATACAAGAATCGATGAGAGTTTCTATTATCGTTTGCTATTAGTCAACGTTCGTGGCCCAACATCATTCCAATATTTGCGAACTATAAATGGCGAATTGTGGGACACGTATAGAGAAGTGTGTCAACACTTGAGATTGTTAGAGAATGACACTCATTGGGAATACACCCTCGGAGATGATGTGCTTTCGTCAAATGCTCAGCAAATACGAAGTATGTTTTCAATAATTATCTCAACATGCCTCCCATCCAAACCGACTGATTTGTGGAGAAAATACAAAGATGCCATGTGTGATGATATTTTGCATCAGATGCGTATTAAAACATCAAATCCAAATTTGCAACTGAGCGACTAAATTTACTTCGAGGCTTTGATATTAATTGAGGACATGTGCTTGATGATGTCGAACAAAGTATTATTAATTTAATCAAGAGTAGCGACGCTAAAAACAATATGGTTGCGGTAGCTTGAGAGAATCAGTTCGAACAAACCACTGTTTAAATGGCAACAAAAATATACATACGACAGTCTTATGGAATAAAATTGATTTTTTTGGACGCTCCTGGTGGAACTGGAAAACTTAGAATAATGATATTCCACTTGCTTCATCACCAATTGCAGCTACATTGTTGGAAGACAGTCGAACTGCTCATTCAGCACACAAGTTGCCATTGTATATGCAAATCAGTGAAAATCCAAAATGCAACAATTCCAAGTACAATGCGATGGCCAAAGTTTCAGAGCAAAGCAAACTGATCGTTTGGGATGAATACACAATGGCGCATAAAACGTCTTTGGAGGCATTAGACAAAACGTTGCAAGATTTACGAAACAATTAAAGCTGTTTTGGTTTTGCGATGATGCTGTTGGGAGGTGATTTTCGGCAAACATTGCCAGTGAATCCACGGTCAACGCCAGCCGATGAACTTAATGCATGTTTGAAGTCGTCCGTTTTGTGGAAACACGTCAAGAAACTCAAATTAGCTGTGAATATGCGTATCGAACTGCAGAACGTTCAATTTGGAGAAGTATTTTCTAAACAATTTCTGGACATTGGCAACGGTGGAATTCAGATCGCTACAAAACCAAAGCAAATGTAAATATGGGAACAATTATACGATTTATAAAAAGCTAAATCCCAAAAAAATAATCCAAAAATTCCAATTTTCGGCTGATAAAAACTATAATATGAATGATTTGTAATATATCATAGTATCTAAAACTGTTGTGCATTTTTGTGTCCGATACTATGAAACAACAGGGCCAAGATAGAGTTTATTTGAGCCGGACCGATTTTGCCCATTTTCAATACATTTCTTATCAACAGCAAATATTTTGAAAAAATGTTATTCCCATAAGTCCTTTCCTCGGGGCCTAGCGTGTTTTCAACAGACGGACGGACATAGATAGATCGACCTAGAATTATACCAGCACCCAGAATATATGGACTGAGATCGAAAAATTCCTAACATACATATATGTTAATAAAAATGAAATCACTAAACTTACAGTTTTGATTCTTTTTATTTGATTGAAATTATTATTACAATTTATTTATATAGTTCTAATCACTAGTGATAAAATTTTGAACCTTTTTCGGAAACCCTTCCATTAACGTTTTTATAGTGATTTCTGTCACTTTTTTCGAACAAATTGTCCATCTCCGTTCATAATCTACCACACTTTTGGACACCTTTTTTCTGCTCTTCAATTCTCTTTTAACAAGAGCCCCACCAGACTTAGCTCCAGGCAGTTTGGAGAATTTGCCTCTCTTGGTACAAATACTACATTATTGTTCTTTTACCACTCAACCCCATTCTTACCATAGTGATTGGGTGCCAAGTCAGGCCAAAAATAAGTGGACACACTGAGAAGTCGTATTAATGGAAGCGTCCTTTTTTGTAAACATTCCTTGATGTAAATTTCTGTATTTATAGAGCCCTTTGCAACAAATGTTTGCTGGCCATACCAAGAACATTTTGGGAAATTTTGTCTGTTTTTAGGTTCTAAACTTTTCTTCATCATTCCCTCGAGCATCAGCAACATCAAAATTTTGAGCCGGAAGCTGCGAAAAATCTGCCAGAACAAACGTTTCGTCATTCATAATGCAGCAGGAATATTTTTTTTTTTATAAAATTTGATGCTCTGTTTTTGTCCTCTAAATTTTTAGCAGCGTTCATGTCAGGAACTTTTTGAGCCTTGTATGTTTTTGAACCTGCATTGGCTTTAACTTTTCGTACCAAATAGTCCGAGCACTGAGCTAACCAGGCTGCTTTCCTACCGGATGTGTTAGGAACTCTTTTGAAAATGCTTTTTATTTGTTTGGCTTAATAAACATCATGTGAACCATTCCTTCTACCTGAACCAGGTTTTCTATCAACGGACAAGTTCTCCCGGTACTGTTGAATAACATTGGAAACAGTTTGACGGCAGACTTTTGATTGTTTGGTTAACTTTTTGTAGGACCAAGTTGGGTTTTGTTGAAAATATTTAATAACTTAAGTACGCACTTTTTTCTGGTCACTCATTTTAATCAGATTAACAACAAATAAACATAATTGACATTGAACATAATAACTGACATGCTTTACAAAGGTAACTTGATAAATAAAAATCAAATAATACTTGGGTTAAAAGTTTCAATGAAAAACGTGTGTTAAGAATTTTTCGATCTCAGTCCTTATATAAATTTTAGGTTTACGACCGTGTTGATGTGTTACAAACGGAATGACAAAATCAATATACTCCCCATCTTTTTGGCGGAGGGTACACTAATTATGATAATTTTATCTCTAAATCTAAAATTAAGAATGGAATTCTGCAAAATAATGACAACAATTTGATTGTAGTATAAAAAAGAAATGTTTAAGCAATGGATTTGATTAATTACAATACTCTGCTTCCAAGATTGATAAATAATTGGGGAAGTTGTCGTCCTTTATCAAAGACCTTTACGAATCTTCCATTGCCGTCATTTTGAATATGACTTAATTTAATCAAATTAAATATTTAGAGATCTTAAGGTAAGTAACAGAACAGGGAAACTCCTGTGATCAAGAAATATAACAAGATTGGAATTATTAATCTTCACACAATTTGGTTTTAAAATTGTACAACATCCTTAAACAATTACACTTATAAAGCATAAAATATGTTTAGAATTAAGGATGTTTTCCTAATTACAATAATACTTGTAAAACTTTTAAATAAAAACTTCATTCACATCCTGGTAAAGTTGGTATTCATGATTATGTTTAAATAATATTTTCTAAGTGGTATCTTCATAAGTTTGTGTGAATGCCTCCGTTGGGCATGAGAGCTTGGACATGGTCTGTAACGTACATTGAATGTGAAAAGTAACATGACATTTTAAATTTTCCATTATAATTTTTAACCTGAAATATGAATTCATCTTGTTGTTGTTATTATTCTCGTTAGCAAGCTAGTTTGCATCTACATAGAAACATACATATTTATTTATGTATGTATTTTATACACATACGTATACATCATCATGCATACATTTACATATATGTTACATGTATGTATGTAATTGTAGTTGTTGTTAAGTACATTTACCATTTTATGGTGTAAATTATTTTTTATTTTTTTTTACTTTTATGAAATTTTTTGTAAAAATGTTGCAGATAAAATAACTGGCAACTTATTTACCTTTTAAGCCATGCAACATTTGTAAATGTGTTTTCTGTTGTGTTATTTATTGTAATCAGGGTTTCTTAATTTCATGGACTTGTTCCATTCTCGGGAAAATTGTCATTCGTTCTCGGATTATATAAAAAGTTGACTTTTTCACCAACTGAAATGTTGATAAACATGATGAATGCTGCAAGCAGACGTTAAATTCAAACTGATAATGCAATTTCAGTACAATATATTAAAATTTTTCATCATTTGTATTGTTTTATAAAAATATTTTTGAAGAGTTTAGTGCATAATTCGATTTGAAATACATAAATAGTTTAGTTTTTAAAATAAAATGTCAAATTCATAGAATATCAAACACTTTTAAGGTTTATTCCACGTGGAACCCTAATTGTAAGATGAACGTGTGAGGTCCACAAACACGTTTACTTATACATATGAATTTATGTTTGTGTATATACTGTGGTGAGTAAAAATAGAAAAACCTTTCCACCAAATGCCGTCGAGTATTAACAATTAACAGTATGGAACTCATAGAAAACGCTTGATTTATATAAATCTTTCTTGTGCTGAGAATTGTCACCTTATACTAAATACAGTATTTATATCAATTTTCGTATCATTACAATTTGTGTACGAGCATTGAATACATTACTAGCTTTCAACTTTAACTTTAATCGTGAAACATGTTATACGCGTTGTTATGAATTATATACATATTCGTTGGCAGATAACAACAAATAGTTTCCACCTAAATATATTCATATAGTCATAGGACGAACTTGTTGAAAATTAAGGATATGAGGCAGAAAACTAACCTTTGATGGTATATTTTAATGTGCAGATTGTGTTGCATCAAATCAGGAACTTGTTGAAGATCATAGTCGTCCGTGTAGTTTGGAGACTACACCTGTTTAATTACACCTCC
This sequence comes from Calliphora vomitoria, assembly GCA_942486065.2. NCBI lineage: Eukaryota > Metazoa > Arthropoda > Insecta > Diptera > Calliphoridae > Calliphora > Calliphora vomitoria. The sequence goes on along the minus strand of OW818030.2, from coordinate 45,023,958 downwards.
CTAAACTCCACGCACCTTCACAAGGTATAAAAGTGATCTTATATGTGGACGTCTGTACCTTACGTCATACAGTTGTAGTCTTCCCCGAGCAGTGGTGTTAACCGTACGCTAATTACCGTATTGTACGGTAATTTAGACCTCCGAACGGTAGGCAGGTAATTTCAACATTTGTACGGTAATTTGATAAAGTTTCAATTTTTAAACATTCGAGCCCAAAAGTTATATTTTCATAATGTGTCAACTGGTCAACTGCAAAAAAAAAAGGCTTGACTAAGCACTATATACTACACACTACAAAAATGCTAACATTTTTCAATTCTATTCATAGATTTAAAAAAAAAAATTAAATAAAATTATAAATTTTGTTAGGCGTTTCTCCACATAATTAATGATATCGCAAAAAGGATCAGGCTCAGTCCCTTGTTATTAAAATAAACTTAGAAAAGTTGAGATTTACATAACTTTTAATCCTCTTATATTTGCGTTTCAATCGCCTCAGTAGTTACGGAGTTATAATATTTAAGCAAAAAATATAATTTTTACATGAAAATAGCAATTTTTTTTTTTACAAATCATGAAAAATCTAAAACGACAGAAATTGTTCAGATTTATTGCTTCATCGCAAAGCCACATGTAATAGAAACAAAATGAGATATGAGATATTGATTATAAAAATCGAAGGATTCTTTTCGAATTTATTCACAATTCAGTGAATTCGCTCATTTTCACAAAATTTTAGTTTTTTGTTTGATATACATACAATTGAGTAGTTAATGTTCTTCTTTCGATTGATTGAATTTTGAAAACAGTTTCCCTATGCTATATACAAATTTTCACATATATATTGCGTTTCAATCGACTCAGTCGTTTCGGAGTTATAATAACAAATTGAAGCAAAAAATATATTTTTTATGTGGAAATAGAATTTTTTGTTTAAAAAAAATAATCAAAAATCGAAAACGACAGAAATTGTTCAGATTTATGGCTTTATCGCAAAGCCTCATGTAATAGGAATAAAATATGATGTCGATCATAAAAATCGAGGGATTCTTCTCGAATTTATTCACAATTAAGTGAATTCGCTCATTTTCACAAAATTGTAAGAAAATATAATTATTTTTGTTAAAGACTTTGTATACGGTAATTTTACCCAAAAAACGGTAATTTTTTTAGGGCTGTACGGAAATAGAAACAAAAAAGTTAACATCACTGTCCCCGAGTCATGTCTGGATAGAACTTTGTGTAAAAGAGGAGAGCTTACAGAGGCATGTGTAGGATCTAGTGGTTCGAAGATCGTATACAGTAGCTTTGAACAACATTAAAGAAGACGCCACACTTCGTGGTAGTAGGAAGATACATGAATATCAATTTTGAAAGTCCCATACCGCTTACAGAAGAATCTACCGTGGAAAACAAAAACAGTAGCCTAATTTTAATAGTTCTCCAAAGATACTGGCATCCCCAATATATGGCCAGCGTGTGGTCGGAGTCCTTTTCAAATCACTCCACATATTCAAGTGCTAAACCCCAATTCAATTCGTCCAATGGATTTATGCACAAACGAATTACCAAAATTCCAAGAACGATATTAGAAAATTTATAGTTTTATCTGTTACAACAACACTTTAGTCAGTCTTATATAAAGTTAAGAAGGATTGTTTAGATCAAGTGGAAACATCCACTCGGAGAACCCTAGGTTGCATTGCGATTCTCTTCAGAAATGATTAGAAAATTTTCGTTATAGCATAGGACAAAGACAGGTGATATGTCAGTAGTCTCAATCTCCCCAACATCATATAAAATCCGGAGTACTAGTTCTAGCTCTTATCGACAGCACTAGAGTCCACAGACTACCCCTTACTAAAATATGACCCCTGACACCTACAGTTATTTCCCTTTAATAGCGACAAATTTCAACTCCATTTCTGTCACATCCAAATTCAGTCCAGAGCCTTGTCTCTCGCAAGTTCATCCGCAACGTCAATACCCACTACGTTACTCTGTCCTCGTTACCCATTACAACGTATAAGCGAACATCCTAGGAGATCTTACATAGCATATAATCTCCCACTAACTTAAAGTTAATAACTTTGAATAGTCATTGTTTAATTGAAAGCCGAATGAAAGGGGAAAAGGCTGAATAAATTGGAAGAGATGTTCAAACTCTCTGAGCCGAAACAAAATAGTTTAGATTTTGTGCTCAAAATAATTTAACAAACAATATGAAACGAATGAATGAAACAAAAGGATTAGAAATTTTCTAATTATTTATTAAATTATTTGGAGGATGTATTCTTACCAAGTAGAAAGAAATAGGATAGCGAAGTGAACAGTTGTAAGTTAGATTTGTATCTCTTCCTGAAAAAGAAGTATTTACGACTCTTTACGATCGATTTATAAATTATTGACAAGTTGAAGCATACTGCAACACATAGCATTCTGCATTAATATATATTGAGAAATAAATAGGAATTACAGGGAAATAAGTAAAATCGCTAAGTGTCGTTTTGGCGTAAACAGTCATGTATTCAAAGCCTTCAATGAGGCTTGACTTTTGACCTTTCTTTGTCAATTTTTCCCCCTAGTGACGTTTGCCATTATCAATTCCGATGCTTTAAGATGCAATATCCGTCCCAGCTCTCGTCGGGAAGTCTATATAACATCGGAGTATTAATCTACACTATGAAGACCACAGCATCTTTGGTTGTAATATCAAAGTTGTCTATCAAAACCATGTAATCCGTGATCGCCGGGACGTCATGTCCAATGCAACCAATCCTAACTAACATGAAAATCTTGCAAGGGCTTAACTAAAATACAATAATGGAGTCGTAGTACGTTTCTGACCACGATATCAAAGCCTCTTGAGGGCTGGGTCTAATAATACCAGTGCCTAATGTGCCTAATATATTATATACCTGTTGCAATCATACGTAAAAATAGGACTGAACTCCGATGTGAAAATCCAGTTTTACCAACCTCGGTAATTCCTGCTAATAATATTGGCCAGTCGAGGTCCTCCACATTTGCTAGCCACTGTTTTATGTCCATAAATATTTATTTTCCGGTAAAGATGTGTAAATGTTCATAATGCTGCCTTTTTACAATTTTAAATATTATAAATGTAAAATATAATATGTTAAGATATATGAATATTCGTCCATACACACATTAGATACTCGTTTTCGTACTTAGTTACTTACTTACAATACTCGTTACTGGTACAAAATTCTTTACTTTTATTTTTTTAGACCAAAATCAGAAACACATCCGCACATAAACATTTTATTTTTGTAAAAGAAAACATAATTCTTCAATGTATATGTATGTGTGTATGTTTGAGTGTATAAATTACACTATAAAAAGATTTGTATGTGTGAAAGTGGCATGAATGTTGGCGTATTTCTTCCACTACTCTTGAAAACTTTTCAGTTTTTATTTATTCTTTCATTTCAGCTCATCTTGTAGTTGTTGTTGTTGCTGTAGTTGCGATAGAGCAACAATGAATTATGTTGGTCCTACATATTGCAGTGGTAGTCACTATGAATCTTTATGATGCAACATCACACACACACATATAGTGATATACATACACTCACACAGAGATACACTAAAATATATGTATTAGGGTGGCCATTGTTTTGCACTTTTAGAATTTTTGATGCTCCCAATTTCATAAATTGTTTTTATCATCCAACAACATTTGAGCAAAATCGGTTAACGTTTAGAGGTTGTTTTGGGTTCAAAGAAAAAAATTTTTCAAAATAATTAAATGTTGATAATAAATTCCAATTAAAAATTGCTTTTATATATGATTTACTTACACAGAAAAAAGTTTCAACAAAAGTAAATAGTATAATTTAATAAATAGTATGTTCATAGTTCATACTTTTTGTTTTTAAATAAAATCTAGGATGCTTGAACAAAATATTTCAATTTTCATTTACATATTGTTACGAATGTGCAATAACGATTTGAATTTAACGATTCCTGCATCATTCATCATGTTTATAAACACGTCCATCAGTAGCATGCGGTTATTAGCATTTTTTGCAAGTATGGCAACACTAAATGTTTAAGCTGCTAACATTAACATCGAAAGCTCTAGAATTCGAATGTACTAGTTTGTCCGTTAAGAAGATTTACGAAAGATAGCGTGTGTATAAATTTTGGCAGAGGTTGCAGTCGTGAGTGAGTTTATCAAAGGAGCTGTTAGAGTTATCATCAACTGGCTTGTACATTTAAGTTTGTACAATATAAAGTGTGTGTGCATTTCTGCGAATTGTTAAACGTGTAAGTAGACACTGAGTGACTATTTGAACTGTTGTTGTTGTACATTTTAAATAAAGAGTTGTTACACGTTTAAACTACTAAAACTGCTTTTATTTGCAATCAAAAGTATCCGGTTTTTTTTAAAGGAAATAAACCCCCGTTTTTAAAAGGTAGAAATGTAACGATATATATAGTTGTTTAAAAATGTTTGAAATTTTCCTTGGAAATATTTGTTATGATTTTCAGCTACAGAGTGTGTAAATATGCACGAAATTTATTGCATTTTTTGAAGCAGAGAAATGCTTTAATATTAGTGCATGTTTAATGATATTTTTTCTTTTCAGATTTTGTTGATTAATCATTAATGATTGATCAATATAGGGTCACCCAGTGGTTTAGAAACGGGTTTTTTTGGAAATAATTCGGTATCTCGGGAACTATTAGAGATATTGTTACAAAATTCCTAGCGCCAATGGGGGTTAGTGCGTAGCCCCTCAAAGTTGACATTTTTAATAAAAATCGCCAAAAATACATTTACTATCCGAATGAACTGCATTTTAAATATAAATAGTCCTTAAGAAGATCTACAAAAAAAGCCTTCATGTGTAGGCTATCTTTATTAGTTGAAGAGATATTCAGGTTTATTAATTTATTTTTTTTTTTTTTAATTTTGCTCGATCTTTTCATGGTTTTTTAGATATTGCAGAGAGTCGAAATTTATTTTTAAAATATCAGCTATATTGACGATAAAATTCTAAATAAAATAAAAGTAACTTTCTAACGGTTATCTCGTCACTATAAAAAGTTATACGCATCTAAAGTTTCTACGTTTTTTCCCAAAAACCCCATATATTTCTCCTTTTGTAAAAAAAAAAAATTTCTTCTGGGCTGTATACAATTTATATAGGATGCAGAAAAATAACTAATGCAAAAGCGTGTAAAGTAAAATTTGGCTCACTTAACCGGACACAACACCCCGCAGACCTATCCAAACTTGGCCAATTTAAAAAAAAAATGTCAATTTGAGTAAAAAATTCTAAAAAGGCAAAGCATCTATCCACAAATGAGCTCCGTATTTATATAACTCTATATGCTTCTTAAATAATTGTAAAGTTGTTTTACTATCACGCGGCAAATAACGGTAAATAACGGCACTTTTCTACAAAACTCAGTTTTTGGAACACATTTTCCCCGTTTTAGGAGTTTCGGTATTTAAAAATAAAAAATGTCATAAATTGTAATGCCATTGATTTAAAGACATGTGGGTATATATTAGTTTCAAACTTTGTTATGATATCTTTAACCGTTAAAATTTTACATTAATTCAAATTTTATATATGTCTTTGTGGAAAATCACCATATTATAATTTTTTTTAGTTTTGAAGGTAAATTAGGTACCAACAATTTTTAAAATTATTTAATTTTACTAAATTATCAATCTTCAAGTTCTAAGGTTTTCACCAATATCAAATACTTATATAAAAAGCCTTTATTTGCTCCTCACAAGTTCCACAAACCTTGCCCCCTTTGACAAATTTTTTCGTTTTTTCATATATTTTTTCTAAATTAAAAATCGGTGTTCACTTATACTTTTAACCCCAAATCACAGTGACAAATATAAAATGCTGCATTTAGCCAAAATTTTGCATTCTCACTTCGTGTGTGCTTAAGTTTGCGTACCTAGAAACATTATTAAACAAAATTCAACAAGCAGTCTAATTTTTGTGGATTCTAACTCATTCAGGATCATGTGTGTCTAATTTCATGATTTTAGATGTATTGTTATAAATTATTAAAAGGCTATACTGGATTATAAAATTACAATTAAGTATCTCCCATGAATTCTAACTCGTTTAAAAAATATGTAAATGTAAAATTTGGGATTTGAGATATGCATGTAATTTTCTTGTAAGGTTATCAAATTAAAATGGTTCATCGATGTAAGAAAATTTATATATGTATTTTATATTTAAACATATATACCCTGTTGTCAGCCTAGAACCATATATCTCTATGTCAACACTCTTTCCCTATCTTTCTCTATCTATATTTAAAACGTCGACAACAACTACTTTAAAGAGCATTTTAAACAATTTAACACAAATAAGTTTCATATAGAAACAAATCATACAACCAAATTTAATGGCGATCGGTCCATAATTGGTCATATCTCCCATACGAACACTTACGAAAATACCTCACGAATATAAATTATTGAAATTAATAGGCAAATATAAATAGGCAAAATTTGCAAGAAAATAAAATCCAGTTAAGGTTACCAATCATTAATATTTTTTTAAAGACATCTAATAAAAACCACCAGAATTTTTTCTATTAATCAAGTTTAGTTTTATCATTTAGATATAAAAAACTCAAAAAAAAAATCATCTTATCAAATTTTAACACAAAATATCGTGAAACCTTAAATTTTTCTTTTGTGCTTTGAATGATCTTCACAATGTACTGGAAATCGTTTTTTAAGCTTCTTTACATCCTGGTGGAACCTCTTACCCTGCTCATCTCTGACCACACCCAGATTAAATGGAAAAAAAGAAAAATGAGAATGAAGAAAGGAAATTTTGCAACCAAACTTTTCGTAAGCTTTAAACATGTCGTCAACTATCTGTTCTACATTTTCGGCTCTGTTGTTCCCTAAAAACCCTTTTATAACTGCTTGCAGTGATAACCAGACATCAATTTCCTTGTTAGTAAGCTTTTCATAAATGTGCGTATTTGTGGTCCAACAAATATTCCTTCATTGAGTTTGTAATCACTTTACATGGAAAATACTGTCTTTAAATAAAGGGGTTTCCAACAAGCGGTGTTATTTTGAATCACCCGGTAATTCGTTAGCTGTCACTTTGAAGCTTTTATTCTTTGACATTTGACAAGTAGAAACTACGCCATTATTAAAAATGGAACGATACAAGCTTCAACAATGCATTGGAATGATTAAATTTCACTACAAAAATGGGAAAACCTTGCAGTCACAGTTCGCAAAACTAAAGCATTTTTGGGTCGTCGTGACGCACTTTGTCGGACCGCAATACAGAAATTGGTGGACAAATTCGAGCTGCTGGAACAAATTAGTAATGTGAAGAATAAAACCAGTGCAGGTCGCTCAAGAACAACTGAGAATGTTGCAGCTGTAGCCCAAAAGGTTGAAGAAAATCCAGGTTTGACCATTCCTCGTCGTTCTTTAGAATTGGGCATTCCACAAACGTCATTACACCGTCTTTTGCAGAAAGACTTGGATCTTAAGGCTTATAAAGTTCAGTTAAGAAAAGACCTCAAGCCGGCCGATCATCAACAACGTCGTGTCTTTGCTGATTGAGTCTTTGCTGATTGAGTCTTTGTTTGTTAGGTGATCACAATTGACCACCCAGATATTGTGATTTTACACCTTGCGACTTCTTCCTTTGGGGCCACGTGAAAGATAAGGTCTACGCCAACAGCCCAGCGTCGATTCAAGACCTCAAAGATATAATTCGTGAGGCTATCGAAGACATATGGCAGCCACTTTGCGATTTGGTTATGGAAAACTTCATGAAAAAGATATGGTTCGGTAAGCGTGGTCGTGGTGGGCATTTTGCTAATGTTGTTTTCATTATTAACGGCATACCTTCCTCTTTATTATGAAATAAACATCCGATGATTTATCTCAAAAAATGTCATTTTTCTTTGAATACCAAAATAAAACCTCTTGTTGGAAAACCCTGTATAAAACTATTCACTAAACCAAGTTTAATGTGCAGTGGTGTCCGCAAACATACTTTGTCCTTTCTGGCCATACTTTTGGTGCATTTAAGCAATTGCGACGACTACTTAGTCCAGTATTCATATTGAATATTCAAATAAATATATACAAAGATGTCTACGCTATCGAATAGGAACGATTACTAAACTAAATATTGTTACAAATGTGCAATAGCGATTTGATTTTAACGGTCCGCAACGACTGCCTGCAACATTCATCATTTTTATAAACACGTCCATCAGTAGAAGCTTCTACTTATCAACAATGTTGATAGCATGCGGTTATTAGCATTGTTTGTAAGTATGGCAACACTGTATGTTTAAGCTGCTAACATTAACATCGAAAGCTTTAGAATTCGAATGAACTAGTATGTCCGTTAAGAGCATTGTAGAAGATTCCCGATAGATGGCTCGTGTATAAATAGTGGCAGAGCTGGCAGTCGTGAGTTGGGTTGATCATTGTCGCTGTTAGAGGTAACATCAACTGTCTTGTACATTTAAGGTTGTACGTTATGGAGTGTGTGTGCATTTCTTCGAATTGATAAACGTGTATAAAGACACTGAGTGAATATTTGAACTGTTGTACATTCTAAATAAATAAAGAGTTGTTACAATTTTAAACTACTAAAACTGCTTTTATTTGCAATCAAAAGTATCGGGTTTATTTAAAGGAAATAAACCCCGTTTTTAAAAGCTGAAAACGTAACAATATAATAATTAAAAAGTACAATACATCGAACAACAGTAACTGTTTCTTTTAACCCTAAAGTGAGGGTAGTAAAAATAATAATTGACATGTACCTCGAAAACTAGACGTGCTGGTTACCACATATGTACATTTGGAACATTTAATCTATGACTCATTACCTATTCACTGCAGGTGACATTTAAGAGAGTACCAAAATCGTGTAACGCAGTATTAGTTTTGTTTCAGTAATTTTATTTCTTTCATAATAATGATTAATCAATAATCGCGATCAAAGGAGCTTTTTAATCGCGATTATAAAATAATGCAATTAAATGTAATCCCTACTATAAACGTTATCCGATTTTTTTAAAATTTTCAGCATATGGTTTTTAGAATGACAAAGAACAGTTATAGACCCTGAGAGCATCAAAAATAGGAAAAGTCTAAAATAAGGGCCACCCTAATCTACATGTTTACTAAAATACATAAATACATCTACACAGCAGTCATTCATTAAACAGTGCATGGATTGTGAAACAGAAGTTGAAATGAGTGATTTTTCCATATAAATACAAATCGCCAGAATTGACAAATGGTAATTCCCAATCAAATTTAGAACGCAGACAAATTTAGCTATTGCTGATTTCTCTGTAGACAGGTGAAGTTTGTAAAAACAGATTTTGTAAAAGTTGCAAACTCTATACAGAAACATCATTAGTCGCCAATATTGCAAACTTAACAACAAATATTATGAAAAGATTTAAGTCCTTTAGATAATTTGTCTAGTCGTGTATGTTCCACATTTTGCATATAAAATATTTTGGTTTTGAACACGGAGCATGGAATACTTAGTTGTAGTTGTTGGCTGTTGTCGGAAATGATTGCAGTTGGTTTGCATTCTGTGGCAAAGTAATTTGTTTTAAACACATAAACATACTCGTACACAACTATATGTAGATGCAGCACATGGACTTTGTTTTTTTTCATAAGTTAGTAGCATCAACAAATTGTATACAACACAACTCTGAATGGGAAAATTTTAAAACAAAAGAATAACGAAGAAGTGCAGAAAAAAAAAACAAGTAGAAAGTTGCACAAAGTTAAATTGTTTTAAATTGTGTGCTAAAAATGTTCTTTTATTTCTTTGACAGAGATAAAAGTCTTTATTTGTGTGAGAGTGTGTTGGTTGCTGTGTTGGTATCTGTGTGTGTGTATGTGTTTTCATAAAATTTATTTCCGATTATTTAAAAAGAAAAGAAAAATTAACTTTACAGCAGTGTAAAACGCTTTATCAAGCAAAATATTCTGTCAAAAGGATCAGTAGGGAAAATGTTTCCTTTAATGGAATTAGACACAACTCTTTTCTTTCTCTTCTTTTTTATTTTTAAATGTAGTAAAATGTTTGAAATCGTAAAATCCTTTGAGTGTGCAGATTTTAAGCTTTTGTTTTATGTAAGCAATTAAGCTTCAGTTTTTTTCTATAAAGTCTTCTTATTTGAATTGAGCAGTAATTGTCAATAGTTTTGCAAATAATCCGGAAGCTTTGTGGTAATGCTTTTGAAAAGAACACTTATATGTATGTTAACTGCATGAGGAAAGCCTTTAGAAGTTTTTTAAATAAATTGAAATTAACAAAATAGAACTTATTGGTTTAGATACAAATGTAAATGACATTTTAGTTAAGCAATCATTTTTTAAACCATTGTCCAGATCAATTCTGATATGAAAGAATAATTAGGGTATCCAAATTATTCAAATTTTATTTTGTTTGAATAAAACGTATAATTCGGATAAGCGATTTCATCTTCTTATATGATTACAACAGTACAGTGATTGAAAAATAATTTGTAATGAATTCATTTAGCAGGACCGCTGTGTGTTGTACTATATAATCTGGAATAAAGAAAGACAATTTCTTTGTTATTTTATTTATTGAATTATCATAATATGAAATATCATAAATACAAATAAATTCAAAACTTATGGCGTTTTCTTTTCCGGCATAAAATATGTCTTTATTCTCCCTTTTACCCTTCTTTATATTTTTGTCTGAATAAATGTAGTTTGGTAAGCTCTTCTAAGTTCTTTTCAAATAATGCTGCCCTAAAACCCCGAAAATATGCTTCATGTTTCACCCTCAATTTTATGTTTCACCCTCAATTTTATCATTTCAGAGGTTGTCTCGGATTTTAGCTCATATCTCCATTATTTATGGACGGATTTTGCTGACTTTAAATAGGAAACTTCTCGAAATCATGTCTGACAGAATTATAGAAGGGTATAAAAATGTAGTAGAACAATTCATATCGGCTACCCGAAAATATCGCCCATAAATGAAAAATTATCTAAAATTAATGCAAAATGACCTACAAACAAAAAGTGGAAATTTCAGCCAAAAATAAAAAAAATAAAAAAGTTTTTTATAACGAAAAATAAACCTAGCACCGAAAATTGGGAAAAATCATCATAAAAATAATGGCTACGGTCAGGACTGGAAAATTAATATGGAAAAAAGTCGTCAATATCCCTATGAAAAAGAATTCGAAATTTCGCATTTTAAAAATCGGAAAATTAAATAGGTCAAGATTTATAATAGAAATTTTAAATTTGTATTTAAAAAGTGAACGAAAATATAACAATTCAAATGTATATAGTGTTTTCACTATATAAATTTCTTAAAGTTTAAATTTTAAATAAGTGATCACTAAAATAAAAAAGTAAATTTCAATTTATTTGTAATTTAAGGTTTCATTTAGAAGTTTTTTTTTTATTTTAAAATATGATAATTTTCATAATGTAGAAAATCTTCACTTTCGAGAAAGCAATCGTTACTTTGTTATTTTTGAAACCAGAAATCGTCAAAATGACGATAAATCGTCAACACTGTGCATGAAACTGAAATGAAAAAAAAAGTGGAAATAAATCTGTAACTTCTAAACGAATTGCCCGATGGCTATAGAGAAGGAGTTGATATGTTTAACTTTTGAAGTTGGACCAAGGGGGCGCCGAGCCATAGTACCCCAAAGTAGGGCACCTCGGGTATATCAAAAATTAAAAATGATGCCAAATTTTTTTTCGCGATCCGAGTTGAAAGACTTTAATACATATGAAATCTACAAAAAATATTGCTTATATTATCTCTTTTAGTTTACGAGTTATTCGCATTTGAAAACTAAAATTTTATTTTTTTAACCTACCTTTGTCTACTTTTTTGCTAATAACAGATCCAATTCTTTCTCGATTTTCTTGAAATATATTTTTTTGGATTAACAACAATTTTATTATTAATAACAAAAAAAAAATTATTTAAAAACCTTTAGTTATGTGCATTCAAACTTAAAAAAAATATAAAAGTCGGATTTTCGCAATTTTTTTTTCGAAAAAAGTACTTACAATAATTTTAAATTATACAGAAAATAAGAATAAGATAATTAATGTTTTTATTGTTTTCTGAAAGATAACCTTACGGGAGGTATTATAAAAGCAAAATAAAATCAAAATTCATATTATTACGTGGTCCATTGCCTTCCGAAGTAGACCTATTTTTTATGTAAACTTCATATTTAGACATTTTCTCAAATCGCATAGCTGTTTTCAAAAAATTAAGACCTGTTTTGTATGTCCCAATATGTTCTCAATATTGTACAAAGGAATTTCATAGCCCCGAGCTTGGTGCCTTCAATAGATCCAAAAATCCAAAAAATCACAATTTTGGGATTTTTTAAAATTTGTTTGGGAATTGTGGGAGTGTCAAAAACAATTCACTAATTTCTTTTTCATTTTTGTATTTGTATTTCGATAAATTTTCATTAAAAACGATTCATAAACAAAACTTTTATAGCAGTTTTAAAATTAAAATTTTCCAGAAAAATTAGCTACCATTTTTTATTCCCATATTTTTAAAAAAATGTCTTCTATAATTTTTACATTTTTGAAAAGAGGGCATAATTTCCTACACGTTGATATATTATATGTATATCTTTTCTTTTTCACTAGTCTCATTAATGGCCCATTTCATTCCCCTACTGTGCAGTACGTATTCAGGAAAATAAATTATTAAAATTATGACTTTTTCCAATAAAATTTTTTGAGATTTTCGTAAAAATATATGAGTTAAATGAGTAATGAGTTAAAATGCAAAATTTTCGCACTAGCATTTTAACTCATTATTGTATCACGGTTAATAACTTATTGATTTAATAACTCATTGCTAGTTAGGTCAGGGAGAAGCCGTTTCAGTAAAAACAGAATATGAATAAGCACAACTAGAAAGTAACCACTTATATAACAGATAATTAATAAGTCGTTATAAGACAACTTCTATGTAATGCAGACGGTATGTAGTAGTAATTGCAAGTTATTACCAAGTGTTTTCTGGAAAATTAAACAAACCATTACTTCTAGTAATACCATTTATAGGCATTATACGGATTTTTGTTGTTTTATTATCGAAACATAACCAAAGTTTGCTAACAATTTAAATTTATGTAATTTTTTATATTCAGAAGTTTGGGAAAAATGTGCGTTAGATCCATACACATTATTTAAAAATTAATTTTACGTACGGTTTTTTAACCCTATACCCCATAAAGAATATAAAAATGTATATACTTAAAAACTATTGTTGTGATTCCTTTCAAGTCCAAAATCAATTCTATAGCTTTGTCTTCATTGTTCCAAAAGTTCCTCTTGGTAACTGTATCAAGCAGGAACTTGAAAATAGCAAATAGTGTGCTGCCCTCATAAGTAGGGGGCTTTGTTCTACTATAAGTTTCTGGAATAATTAGCACCGTTCCATATCGGCATTGACGATTATTCACCATTATTTCTAGATAATGAATTTTTCCGTATGTCTTTTTAAATTTTCATTCGAAAAACCCCAAATAAATAATAATAATAATAAGCGGTCTAGTATTGTCGAAAAATAAGCGAAAAACTGTAAAAAAAACTATTCAGGTTTATTTTGTATTTTCGTCAGTTTTTAATTCCCGAGTGAAAATCCCGGGAATCGGGTAGTGAAAAATTGGTAAAATTCCCGGGATAAAAACTCCTGCGTTTGTGCTGATGTTTGTAACGCCCAAATATTAGTCTAAGGTATACCGAACGGCTCAGCAACTCTTTCAGGTCGTTATTTTAAATCCAATTCGATAAAATTTGACACATATGTATATTAGTTTCAGCAACAAAGTCTTATAAAATTGGTAGAATTCGGTCCATTATTTAAACTAGCCGCCATACAAATCTCATCCCGAAATACGATTTTATTGGTCGTAAATGCTTGATTTATACAGATATCCACACAAATTTTTCCACAAATAAATATTGTTACGTTTTTACCTTTTAAAAACGGGGTGTATTTCCTTTAAATAAACCGGATACTTTTGATTGCAAATAAAAGCAGTTTTAGTAGTTTAAAATTTGTAACAACTCTTTATTTATTTAGATTGTACAACAACAACAGTCCAAATAATCACTCAGTGTCTTTATACACGTTTATCAATTCGCAGAAATGCACACACACTCTATTACGTACAACCTTAAATGCATAAGACAGTTGATGTTAACTCTAACAGCGCCAATGATAAACTCAACTCACGACTGCTGGCTCTGCCACTATTTATACACGCGCCATCTATCGGGAATCTTCTACAATGCTCTTAACGGACATACTAGTACATTCGAATTCCAGAGCCTTCGATGTCATTGCCAGCAGCCCAAACATTTAGTGTTGCCATACTTACAAACAATGCCAATAAAGGCATGCTACTGATGGACGTGCCTTCAAACATGATGAATGCTGTAGGCAGTCGTTACAGACCGTTGAATTCAAATCGTCATTGCACTTTCGTAACAATATATACAAATAAATCACATCTCAAAATTTTCTGCGGATCTATCCATAATTGATCAAAGCTCCTATATAAAGTACACTTCCGAAAATTACTTCAATGAGCTTAAAACTCTTAAATATATTGGTATCCAGAAAAAATTCAACACGAATAAGTCTATTATAGAAGTAAATCACGCGACCTAATTTCATGGCGATTGGTCCATAATTGGTCTTAGCTCTTCTATAGGGCCCACTTTCGAATATCACTTACGAAATTAAGTTGTTATAATTTTGTTTTTATTATAAAAATGTTTTTACTCATTAACTCAGACTATACTTTCTTACTTGTTTTACCTAGTCTTAGTCTGGTTTGTTGCTAGTTGCGGATCGAAATCTTTTCAATTTTTTTTTTTTTTTTTTTTTGGAAATCAAAATCAATACTGAGTCAAAAGTTAAGTGCATTTAAAGTAAAAATATATAAAAAAATTGGTTTTCCTCATTTGAAAATCTAAACTCAACTACACCTCCTCCATAGCCATGGGATATTTTATTAAAATCACGGATTAAATTGATAAAATTACAAATTTATTTCCACTGCAGTGCAGCACCTATATAACATTTGAGTCTTTGCCTTTTAAGTATTGTGACAACATTTGTAGAAAGAGAAGAGGTGAAATGCTATGAAATGTAGGCCACGATTTTCCCATTTATTTATGTATCTAGAAATTTAAGTAAACGTTTATTTTAACCGGAACACAGATTTATTTAATTCCAAGTATTGATGCAATATGTTCACATTATTTTCTTAGCGATAATAAGTATATTTACATACAGAGTTCTTGAAAATATATCCCTTTTCCAAATATAATTAAGAACACAAATTTAGTGTTATTGTTACAAAACACTAAACAAACATTTAATTTACTTCATACAAACACCTATTTGCTTAGCAACTTCAATTAAATGCAATTGGAATTTGTCCTTAAACCAACATCCTTTCGATTTGAATATTAAATACTTGAAATACTGAAATTAAGATGAAGAGCAAAATATGTAACAACAACAACAAAAAAATTGGAATTGATTGTCTAATAAAATCTTCATTCAATATTGTAGTCAAACTATAATTTGTAAGAGGAGATGTGATGGCAAGAAGAAATAACAAATATTGTGAACTTTCAATTTATCTTTAAATTATTATCGTATTTTAGAAAATTGTATATCAAGTGTTCTATTTACCAAGCAACATCAGCTCTAGAGTACTCGCTCGTTTATACCCAGAGGAATTGTTTCTTGCCACTTCCTCTTTTTTGGTTTTCTTGTGCAAACATCATATTTACTACAATCTTTACTGTTTTCAGTTCTTTTATGTTATTTTTGGATTATATTTCTTTTTATTTTTTCCATCCAGTTTCATTTTTTTCTGAAGAAGCAAAGGACACAGCATCACATTTTACTCTTGATTTAATTTTGAGATTTTTTTTCTTTTCTGTGGCTCCCTTAACTCCTCATGTGTATGTTTAAGGAACATCCTTTTTAGGATGTTTTTAAAGGAACTTATACATAGATTTTAAACGCCTCACCAACTGGTATAAATGTTGAAAATTGAAGAAAGGGAGAAAAAAACTTTTGATTTCGCTTGATTTTCAATGTTTGTCTATTCGTTTCTTTGATTTTTATGAGTCGCTACTGGGGATTGGTGGGTATTTAGAGGATGTCATAACGTTTAAGACAGTTTAAGGATTAAATTACTAAAGGAAAAGCAGTCAATGTTTACTTTAAATCTTAGAGCAGTATTTTTTTGTTAAATGATAAGACAGTTTTAGGATTAAATTAATGGAGGAAGAGCAGCCAATGTTTACGTTTCATCACAGAGCAGTATTTCTTTGTTAAATGAGTTGCTTGTACCGGGTTTATTCCATCATAGTTTGGGTTTACGGATTATGATGGTTAAAATACAAACTTACCATATGTTAGAGTTAGGATCCATTGATGGCTTATACCACTCATTATAAGCCATTCATTTCCTTTGCGTTAGAAAGTCATTATAATTTTGATAATAATTTTACTGTAGAGTACCTCAAATTCATTTATGCCGTAGACGATATCTGTCCTTAACTATTGGAGTCTATGATTGTTTGTAGGTGGGAGTATGTATTTGCTGCTGAGATTTTCCTATTTTCCTGTTTTTAGGATTCAACTGTAGCTGCTTATTGGATTTTACCTACACACTGGCTGGATGGCTGACTGACTGAGTGAGTGAATGAATGACTATTTATTTGATTTTGGCCATGTTTACTTTTTTCCTTATTTGTTTTTATTGGTTTTAAATTATACTTGTAATCCAATTTAAAAGAAATGAAATCAAAAAATCTTGTAGTTTTGATTGAGTCCCTCTAGAGTGGCTGCTTGCTGGTTACAACGTCACTCGTACATACTATTGAGATTCCAAATAAAATGGAAGGAACAAGTAAATAATGAAATCAAGTATAAAATAAAATATTAAATGAAGATGATTAGAAAAAATAGATATAACTTCTATTCTATTCTATTTCTTTTTTTTGCTGTTATTTTATCAAGTATTAGTTGATAAGAAATTTTTTGAAGCAGAGATACAAACTCCTTCCTTCCACTTAGTAAGTAGTTTTATTTTTTGAAATGTAATTTTATTTAGTTTAGTAATGAATTTTGTATTATTGTTTTTATTTTTAGAAAAACAATAACACAATAACATGAGTTTGAGCATTTCTGAAATTAAATTTAGATCAAAAGACAAGTGGACATTTTAAATTTAATTCGTTTTGTTTAAATTTTTAAATAAATATGAAACAGTTTAGCAATTGTCAAGATTATTTCATTGCAGCAGTATGTTTTCTCGTCATTAATTGTGTTAAAATTAAAGGTAAAGTTAATTTAACTGGTTTTTGGAAAAAATATTAAAAATAACTCATGACAAAACCAATTTCCGTGACCTTCGTCTGCCAAAGCCTCGAATTCATTTCGTTTGCGTTGGAAAGTCATTATAATTGATAGTAAGATGATATTGTATGTCAATTTTGATCTTTCTTTTCACAGTTTAATAATCGAATTCATCTTAAAAACAAATGTCCAATTGTTGTTATATTAATCTAATAACTAAATCTTGTCCAATAAATATAATAAAATAATCAGCCAAAAAATTTACATTCTCTAAGTAGAACATGAAACATTTGTAAACGCTTTCATATTTTTTAGTTGTTCATCCAAAGATTTTAATACATTCTTAAAGCCCTCGATAGGTCAATATTTTGTAAACGCCAACATACATAATATTATAAGAAAACAAGTTAGAGTGCTATATTCGGCTATGCCGAATCTTAAATACCCTCCACCTAAATTAGATGAAAATTATAGACATTACATTGGTATAAACACTCTAATATCCATATTCAGTGTTTGTTATTGGGACTTAGCTCCGATTATGAAGAATGGTAATGTAATACAGTAGTTTTCGCTTATAGTCTACAAATACAGCTGCACAATTTTTGTGGACTATGAGCGAATTAGGACTATAACCGAATTTCTTTTTAAGCCACTTTATGGATTATATATGAATCATGATATAATAAACTTTATGTACTTTCTTCAATAAAAACACTTTTTTTTAAACAAAATAAAAGTTTATTTAAAACATAGTTGTATAGTAGTATTTTATATATTGTTAGAAAAACTAGTTTACGCAGAAGATATTTTATTTCAAATGTATAAAAATGTTATCTAATTCAGCAATTTATAATTGAAATAACTACATATTCCTACCATTTCCAACAGAGTCTATAATTTTATAATAGGAATAAAATGTACTATTTAACAATTTATATACTAATAATTGGTTAACATTACCGATTGGCTCAGCATTTTCCTTATTCACCACAAGTGAAGTAAAATAGTATAGAAAAGGTTAAACAAATATATTTAGTCAAACTTCACAAGTATATTTTTGTTCTGTTCTAATGAATTTTCCGGATGTGAGCCTTATCTATATAATTATGAACTCATAGTCACCAAATCAACTTGAAACTTATTTCTGTTACATTTTTTACCGATATGAGTGTATATATGCGTTAATATATTTTTCGGATGTGCGACTTATTTGGAAGATATAATTTAATATTTTAAAGCGATTTCTATGTATTTGAGGCCTATTTTGCTTGATAGTTTTGTCCATAACATTATTTATAAGAATTTTATGGGTATTATTGTGATTATCAGACATCGAGCTAATATGGGTGCTATGGTCAAATATGGACCGATATTCACAAAACCCAGTAGTATAATTTTTGGATACAATATATTGATCGGTATACAATTTTAGTTCGATATCCATATATTTAAAATATTTACAGAGGTTGATGTGTTTTTCGGAAGTGGTCCTTATATGGGAGCTATGACCAATTATCGGCCGATCTTCACAAAATTCAACACATCGATTTTCGTATATAATGGAAATATTTGTTTGAAATTTAAACTAGATAGAAGCTTTTATAAAAGAGTTATTAGTATTTAAGTAATTTTCGGAAATGGACCTTATATGGGAGCTATGGTCAAATATGAACCGATATTCACACAATCTAGTAGTATCATTTGTGAATTAATACTACCGATCTGTGTAAAATTTTAATTCGATAGCGATATTTTTCAGATATTTATGAAAATTAATGTGGTTTTTAGATGTGGTCCTTATATGGGAGCTATAACCAATTATGGGCCGATCTTCATGAAATTCCCTACAACGATTTTTATGGGCATGGGAATTATTCAAGCTGAATTTCAACTTGATACCGATATATATAAGATATTTAAGTGTATTTAAATGATTTTCAAAAGTAAACTTTATATGGGGGCTATGGAAAAATAGTGCCCGATCCAAAAAAAAAATTGGTCTCGCGATTTCTGTTCACACGAAACTTAGTTGTGCTGAATTTTGTATGGATACTGGAATTCTATGCGCATTTATATACCATAGCACCATATTTCGGGAAGAAATTTGTATGGGGGCTACGAGAAATTATGGACCGATTCTTTCCATTTTCAACTGAATTTGTCCTTTTATCATATAAATAATGTGTGCAAAATTTCATGGAATTCTCTGGAATGGCTTTACCAAAAATCAGAAAAAAACATGTGAAAATGATCTAAATTTTTGGAGGTTGTCTTACATTTCAATCCATAACCCTGGTTCTACCAATTCGATTTTGCTGATTTTCAATACCAAACTGCTTAGGAAAATTATAAACATTTTGGTATACATTTCATTAATATTGCTTATGTGTTTTGGGCGTGAGAGTGTTTTACACAGACAGACAGACAGACGGACAGACGGACAGACGGACAGACAGACGGACATTGCTCAATCGACTTAGAATTTCATAAGGATCAATAATATATATACTTTGTTGGGTCTCAGATGAATATTTCTCAATGTTACACACGGAATGACAAACTTATATATACCCTCTTTCACCACTTGTGGTGGTGGAGGGTATAAAAATATCTATATAAATAAAAATCAATTGTCGTTCGTTGGTAATTGCATCAGTTGAGAACGGCTAGACCGATTTGGACAATTTTTTTACTGAAATGTTCGTCATAGTCCAACTTAGGTTTTTACGGAAAGAAAAATTGACCACGCCCACTTTTACGCCCACTTTTTTCCATTTATCTAAAATCGGAAAACGGCTGCACCGATATGGCTAATCTTTTATTTAAATGATCGTAGTAATCTAATTTAAGTTTTTACTGAAAGAAAAATTTACCACGCCCACTTTTACGCCCACTTTTTCCATTTATCTAAAATCGGAAAACGGCTGCACCGATATGGCTAATCTTTTATTTAAATGATCGTAGTAATCTAATTTAAGTTTTTACTGAAAGAAAAATTTACCACGCCCACTTTTACGCCCACTTTTTTCGATTTATCTAAAATCGGAAAACGGCTGCACCGATTTGTCAAATTTTCCTTATTTTTCGGCTTATTTGTAAGTAAAGTTTTTGCTGGGATATTCTTATGTTGTAAATAACTCATTTGTTATTACTTTTGTATTGTTTCGCGATTTGTCCGAAAATACCGTTACTTAATCGGTGGACGAAAAATAAAATAAGTGCAATTGTTAATTGTGAATTAAAAAAAGTTTAAAGTGTTTCTAAAAAAGTTAACTAACGGTGATAAGTTTTTTTTTGAATTAAGATTCCATTGTAAGTACATTGCAATCAATTCATTAATTGAAATAAGTTAAATCGTGTTACCTCAAACAAATTTATAGATTAACCTACTATAGACTGTGGGTTTTGAAGTTATAAACGGTTAAAAGGTAAGAGCAAAGTCAATAAATTCTATCGCATTGTAATGCCGCCAATAAGAAGGAGCAATTTAGGTCGCAGAACTCGCAATGCTTCAAATCAAGCGTATTTTCGATCTAATCAAACTTTCAATGTAAGGCATTGAAATATAAAAATGAAACTCCTGGATTGTGTTGCGCAAGTGGCAAAGTGAAATTGACACCGTTGATTCCACCACCAGAGCCATTGCTCTCATTGGTTTCTGGAACAGGAGCTCATTCCAAGCATTTCCTAACACAAATCCAGAACTACAACAATTGTTTCCAAATGACTTCATTTGGCGCAACAAATGTGATTCGGGATAATTTCATGCCTACTTTCAAGGTAATTTCACCACTTACAGCATTTTATTTTGTTTTCTTATGTAAATTAAACATTACAGATTCAAGGTCAAATATATCATCGAGCAGGTTCGCTTTTGCCAGTTCCGGGTGCTGACTATAAATTTCTGCAGATTTACTTCATGGGCAATGCTCCACAAGAAGTAGAACAGCGTTGTGCATACAACAGTTCGGTAAAAAGACCAATTGTTGAGCAACTGCAAACTTTTTTCCATCAACACAATCAATTGATTGCATTGTTCAAAACCGCACTAGACCGCATGCCCTCTGATAATCACAAAATTGTTATCAGAGCCGATAAGACTCCTACGGGAGAACACGCAAGACGTTTCAATGCACCAACAATTGATGATGTCGCCATTGTCGTCGTTGGTGAAAATTTGGAATCACGTGATATCGTTCTACATCGACGAAATAATCAGCAGCAGCGTGTGTACGAAACTCACCGATCATATGATGCGTTACAATATCCAATCATATTTTGGCAAGGTGAAGACGGTTATCATTTCTCGATCAAAATGATAAATCCGCTTACAGGTGAATATCAAATCTATATTTTTTCTATTATAAGATCAATTAATTTTATTGACGCGAAAATTAATGTACAGGCGCTGAAACAAACAAAAAAGTAAGTTCAATGAACTATTATGCATTTCGACTGATGGTTCGTGAAAATGAGGACAATCACATATTGAAATGTCGTCGTCTTTTCCACCAATATGCTGTCGATATGTATGTAAAAATAGAAACAGAAAGATTGACATTCATTAGATTGAACCAGAAAAAACTGCGTTCCGAAGAGTACATACACCTTCGAGATGCCATAAATGTGGACGGGAACGCACACAATATCGGCCGGATGACGATTCTCCCAGCAACGTACGTCGGAAGTCCTCGCCATATGCATGAATATGCTCAGGATGCTATAACCTACGTTCGACACTACGGTACAGCAGATTTATTCATAACTTTCACTTGCAATCCACAGTGGATAGAAATTCGGCAAGAATTATTCCCTGGCCAATCACCCATCGATCGCCATGACGTCACCGCGAGAGTCTTCAAACAAAAATTAAAATCACTGATGGATTTCATTGTGAAGTATCGCGTGTTCGGCGAGACGCGCTGCTGGATGTATTCAGTAGAGTGGCAAAAACGCGGACTACCACACGCGCATATCCTCATTTGGTTGATTGAGAAGATAAGACCGAATGAAATCGATGATGTGATATCAGCTGAAATTCCTGATGAAGTAGAAGATCCAGGCTTGCACGAGGTTGTTACTAAAAACATGATTCATGGTCCCTGTGGATCATTAAATATCCTTTCTCCGTGTATGGTCGACGGCAAATGTTCGAAGCGTTATCCAAGGCCATTAGTAGCTGAAACAATTACCGGAAATGATGGTTACCCACTGTATCGTCGCCGTTCAATTGCTGACAATGGAAGATCAACAATGGTGAAAGTGAATCAGCAGGACATTCAAATTGATAACCGTTGGATTGTTCCGTATTCGCCACTACTCTCCAAAACATTCAAAGCACATATCAACGTCGAATCTTGCCATTCCGTGAAATCCATCAAATACATCTGCAAATATGTGACCAAAGGTAGTGACATGGCTGTGATTGGAGTTAGTGCGGAGAATTCCATCGATGAAGTCACTCAATTTCAAATGGGCCGCTATGTTAGTAGTAACGAAGCAATTTGGCGCATTTTTTCATTTAGCATTCATGAAAGACATCCTTCTGTTATTCATTTAGCCGTACATTTGGAAAATGGTCAAAGAGTGTACTTTACTGAGGAGAATGTATTACAACGAGTTGATCGACCGCCACCTACAACATTGACCAGATTTTTTGAAATGTGCAGGAACGATGAATTTGCCCGAACGTTACTATACTCCGAAATGCCAAGATATTATACTTGGAATCAATCGACAAAGAAATTTCAACGACGGAAACAAGGAAATCCTGTTCCAGGTTTCCCCAATTTATTTTCCACCAACGCATTAGGTCGTATTTACACAGTTCATCCAAGAAACGATGAGTGTTTCTATTTGCGTTTGCTATTAGTCAACGTTCGTGGCCCAACATCATTCCAAGATTTGAGAACTATAAATGGTGAATTGTGTGACACGTATAGAGAAGCATGTCAACGCTTGCGATTGTTGGAGAATGACGCTCATTGGGAATGCACCCTCGAAGATGCTGTGCTTTCATCAAATGCTCATCAAATACGAACACTGTTTTCGATAATTGTTTCAACATGCTGCCCATCCAAACCGACT
Organism: Calliphora vomitoria; assembly: GCA_942486065.2. NCBI lineage: Eukaryota > Metazoa > Arthropoda > Insecta > Diptera > Calliphoridae > Calliphora > Calliphora vomitoria. The sequence continues at coordinate 45,000,403 of OW818030.2, read as the reverse complement.
GATTTATGGAGCAAATACAAAGATGCCATGTGTGATGATATTTTGCATCAGGTGCGTATGATGGCGAACAAGGTATTGTCTGAGTTAGGCATGGCAGCTACCAATCGACCGATGCACGACGTATTTAATCAAGAGTTGCGACGCGAAATACAATATGATTGCGATGCCTTGAAGGAATTAGTACGAACAAACGTTCCACTGTTGAATCGACAACAAAAATATGCATACGACACTCTTATGAAAGTTGTGAAAGATGTAACTGGAGGAATTTTTTTTTTGGATGCTCCCGGTGGAACTGGAAAAACTTTTTTGATTGCGTTGATTTTGGCCACGATACGCTAGCAGAATGATATTGCACTTGCACTTGCTTCATCAGGAATTGCAGCTACGTTGTTGGAAGGCGGTCGTACTGCCCATTCAGCACTCAAGTTGCCATTGAAGTTGCACATCAATGAAAATCCAACATGCAACATTTCCAAGAACAGTGCAATGGCCAAAGTTTTGCAGCAAAGCAAACTAATCGTTTGGGATGAGTGTACAATGGCGCATAAAAAGTCTTTGGAGGCATTAGATAAAACTTTGCAAGATTTACGAAACAATCAAAGCCGTTTTGGTGGTGCAATGATTCTGTTGGCAGGGGATTTTCGGCAAACATTGCCAGTGATTCCACGGTCAACGCCAGCCGATGAACTTAATGCATGTTTGAAGTCGTCCGTTTTGTGGAAACACTTCAAGAAACTCAAATTGACTGTGAACATGCGTGTCGAGCTGCAGAACGATCAATCTGGAGAAGCATTTTCCAAACAATTGCTGGACATTGGCAACGGCAAAATCCCGGTTGACATTTCGACCGGTTGCATTCAATTTCCCCCCGGTTTCTGTCAGTTCACCGAATCAAAATCCGAGCTAATCCGAAAGGTATTTCCAAACATTGCACAAAATTACAAAAATCATGATTGGTTGAGCGAACGTGCTATATTGGCTGCGAAAAACATTGATGTCGACGAATTGAATTTTAAGATTCAAGGTGAAATTGCTGTCGAATTGATGACGTACAAATCGGTGGATTCCGTTACTTCCCAAAATGATGTTGTCAACTATCCAACCGAGTTTTTAAACTCGCTGGAATTACCCGGATTACCGCCTCACAATCTCCAACTGAAAGTCGGATCGGTAATCATAATGTTACGAAACATAAACCAACCACGTCTTTGTAATGGCACCCGACTTGCGGTAAAAAACCTGATGAACAACGTCATCGAAGCAACAATACTTAAAGGAAAGTACAAAGGAGAAGACGTTTTGATACCATGGATCCCAATGGCTCTGACCGACATGCCATTCGATTTTAAACGATTGCAGTTTCCGGTACGGCTTGCATTCGCTATGACAATTAATAAATCTCAAGGGCAGTCATTGCGTGTTTGCGGCATTAACCTTGAAAATCCATGCTTCTCGCATGGTCAATTGTATGTCGCCTGTTCCCGTGTCGGAACACCATCAGCATTATTTATTTACGCGCCAGGCAACAAAACTAAAAATGTCGTGTATCATAAAGCATTGCAATGAAGGAAACTACGATATCACTGCAAAGCAACAGAAAAAAGTATTTCTTTATTTTAATTGGTTCCTGAACATCGATCTTTCAATCAAAATGTAAATATAACACCATATATTGTACATATTTTCAAATCAAATGTAATTTAAACACACCTCAAACCTACATAAATAAAAATTATCATTTAAAAGTACGTTGTTTGTCTCTTTTTACTATTTTTTCATAATTCAAACAGCTTCTCACAAATTCACAAATCGAACACAAACATTTTTTCTAATATATGGACAGGACAACGTCTGTCGGGTCAGCTAGTAAGGAATAAATACTGTGTTAGTTCTACTGATTAAGTAAAAACGAAAAGTTAAATTGACCAAATAAATACATCCTGACATCAAGCCATTGAAATTTTTTGATAACCTTATCGATGGCGTTGCTTTTCAACTTAAAACAGGTAAATGTACTTGTATTAAGCAGTGCGAACCCTTTTGGATTACAATAAGAGTGTCCGATAGCTGATCCAAAGTACTCAACGCTTTGGCTTTAGAGTGACAATTGACTTCACGCTGTTACATTTGATGTCAATATACTTAAAATAAAATAAACTGTATGAGAATTATATAAACACAATTTGTATTAAACCAATTTGTATGAAGTACTCACAAAAAGGTGCAGTACGAAATAAACGTTTAATGTGGCTACACTCTAGATTACTTTTGATTTAAATTGTTTTCACACTAGATAACCAGAGATGTATAAAATAACCAATTAACTTTTATCTGCACTACAAATGACCCAAAATATATAAATTGGAGTCAGACAAGTGATCAGACATTAGTGACAATTACTATATATGAGGGATGCATTGACTACACATTGACAAGAGTCAATTGTCACTAATATCTTATCATTTGTTTGACTCCAATTAATATATTTTGGGTCATTTGGCACGTATGTGCTCTTTGTAGTACAAACTGTGATTATATAATTCTCATACAGTTTATTTTCTTTCTGCTTAATTATACTTACATCACATGTATCCTAGCGTGAAGTCAATTTCCACTTTAGTGTATCTAAGTAATCTAAAGTGTAGTGTTTTTAAACATTTATTTTGTACTGCACTTTCAAAAGCTGTTATATTACCCACCAGAAGTAATCTATTTGAGAGCTGTCCAAGGATTGTTTGTTTACATGTTAAAATAACTAATAATGTAGCTGATCAAATGACCAGTCGATAATAAAAAAAGGTAACAATAAAGTCAGATTATGGCTGCAGTTATGTTTCTCACTAGACCATGCAAAGAAAGAGCATTGGAACTCACTCCAATTTTCAATGTAATTTACTGAGGTTAGGGAGAGACTTTTGTTTGTTTTTCACTTTAGATACTAAAGCAGCGAGGTGTTATCCGTCAAAAGTCACTGCTATCATTATTTTTTTTTTTTAAACATTTAATTAACGAGTTTTGGCATTCGGCGTTTCATATAAAGGGCTTTCCAACAAGAGGTGTTATTTTGAATCACCCGGTATTTAGGTAGTTGTCACATTTGAAGCTTTTATTCTTTGACATTTGACAAGTAGAAACTACGCCATTACTAAAAATGGAACGATACACGCTGCAACAACGCATTGAAATTATTAAAATTCACTTAAAAAATTGTGAAAATCTTGCAGTCACAATTCGCAAAACTAAAGCATTTTTGGGTCGTCGTGAAGCACATTTTCGGATCGCAATACAGAAATTGGTGGACAAATTCGAGCTGTTGGGAAAAGTTAGTGATGTGAAGAATAAAACCCGTGCACGTCGCTCAAGAACAACTGAGAATATTGCTGCTGTAGCCCAAAGTGTTGAAGAAAACCCAGGTTTTTCCATTCCTCGTCGTTCTTTGGAATTGGGCATTCCACAAACGTCATTACACCATATCTTATGGTCGGAGTTGGATGATATTCATTTGGACAACGTTTACTTTCAACAAGACGGCGCTACGTGCCACACAAGCTTTCGTTGTTTGTTTGCTCTTTTACAGGAAAAGTTTCCGGACCGTGTTATCTCTCGATGAGGTGATCACAATTTGCCACCTTGTGATTTAACACCTTGCGACTTCTTCTTTTGGCGCCACGTGAAAGATAAGATATACGCCAACAGCCCAGCATCAATTCAAGACCTCAATGATAGAATTCGTGAGGCTATCGAAAACATAGGGCAGCCGCTTTGCGATTTGGTTATGGAAAATTTCATGAAAAGGATATGGTCCTGTAAGCGTGATCATGGTGACCATTTGGCTGATGTTGTTTTTCATTATTAACGGCATACCCTCCTCTTTATTATGAAATAAACATCAAAGTTGTTGGAAACCCCTGTATTTCAAGAGGAAGTATTTTCAAAAAAATGAAAAATTGCTCAGATTATAACCTAAGCCAGGTAAAAAGTTAATGATTCCATCTTCTTACGTACATTTGAGTCTACTGCCTTGCCTATCAAAATCGTTTAAAAAAAGTTCTTCATTTTGGTTTCTATATCTATTGCGATAAGAGATAAGAAAATCAATTGAAAATATAAAATACTGCTCTACTGCTTGATATCGCTCAAGAGATCAACCAGGAATGACATAAGGGTTAACACACAAAATTAAAGTTAGTTCTAGAAGTGTGTTTCGACATGGACAACAGTGAACGGTTTTTATATCCTCCATCACCAAAAGTGGTGAATGAGGGTATATATAAGTTTGTCATTCAGTGTGTAACATTGAAAAATATTCATCAACAAAGTAGAAATATTATTGATCCTTATGAAATTCTAAGTCGATTGAGCTATGTCCGTCTGTCCTTCTCTGTAAAAAATCTCACATCCAAAATACACAACCATAATTAATTAGAATTACATGAAAATGGTTATAATTTTGGAAAGCACTTTAGTATTTAAAATCCGAAAAATCGGTCTAGTTGAACCAATGTTATAGAATAAACTGTTAGGCAACCCCAAAAGGTTGGCATATTCCACAATTCTTTCACTTCCGAAACTCATTTGACTACACCGAAATATCTTATAAATAGTGTTATCTGGTTTACAATAGCGGTATTCATTATGTAGAGCTCTTGGTCTGGTAAAATCGTAAAAGATCAATTTAGTGTGAGCATACCTTTTAAATTTGCTGTCGATAAATTTATTCTCGAACCATAAATTGCATTACAAATCTTTCCGACTTCTTTCTTTGGATTTGTTCATTTTATTTTGTATTATATCTATAAAAAATTTATTCAAAATTAATATTGAATTTATTTCCAAAACAAAATAAAATGTCATGAAATATCAAATACAAAATTACATTAAATGGTTTACAAATCAAAAGTGTAAAGAAATAAAAAAGTAGTTCTAATAGCGATATTCACATTTTATAATTTAGTAAAAACATTCGCTGCTTTACTTATGAAACTAAAATTTCTATATTCCCTATTAATTGCATTAATTTATAAAATAAAATAACAAATTTCATTTTTAATTCCCCTAAAAATCCCAGATATGCAATTAACATCTCAGTCAAATAACCAAAGCCAAATATTCATCCCCAACTTCAAGAAAAAATCCCCTAATCTGACAACACTGGTTACAAGACATTTTTTAACCACGGTAATTAAATCACAGGTATGGAAATGTAGCTCATTTCTAATAAGGATCTCTTCGGAAAATCACTATTAAACCCATAAAACTCTTATAAATAAATTTTTTGAAAATAAATTCACACAAAATAAACCAAAAATGCATAGAAATCGCAAATATTTCTGACGATTAGCCCATAATAGCTAGCATAGTTTCCACACATGCAATACATTCGATTTCGAAATTAGTTTGAAGTATGCAGAAATCATACAGCGGAATCTTGTGACTATCGGTTCATAATAATACTTAACTCCTTCTGGGTAAACTTGTCTTTCTAACAAGATTTAAAATACAAATACATACATAACTATAAAAAAACGCGTTGTGTAATACGGCAATACTTAGCTCTCACGCAAATATTCATGTATCTTCTACGGAATTGGCCAATTATCTCAGACCCTTTTAGTTATGACTAGCTTGACCCGGTGCGCTTCGCTACCCCTGTCGTAGTCTATGTTGGAAATTTCAATAAAATCGTTTCGGCCGTTTAGTATTTATTGTTTAAGAACTAAAGGTACCAATTTTACCGGTTTTCCCCCTGTTTACCCCTTTCTGGTCCAAGTATTGAAAAAAGTTATAGCCTATTGACGCTTCCATGTTGAGCGTGATGCTCAAACAAACAAACAAATAAACAAACAAACAAACAAACAAACAAACAAACAAACTTACAAAGACATTTATATATTTATATAGATATAGATATTATTGGAAAATACCAAAATTAACTCAAAACTAAATGCATTACAATTGCGCTTAGAATAACTTAAACATATAACAGACCAATACTGTTGTTTATGTTGGCCTAGTCATATATAACTAAAGGGTTTATGCTTAATAATTGTGATTTTTTTTAGAATAGGTAGAGGAGAAAGCGACTCCCAAAAGTTGTACCAAATTGGTTCAAATACTTCACATATCTTTATAGCTTGAATTTCTAAATTACATGTTATAAAATATTATATAATAGTACTTGACTAATCTCAATACTTTTCTTAATTGTTAATTATAGTAGTAAATGTTAACAAGTCTTACATAAACTTTGCACTTGATCCTAAGTTTGAAATACATACATACATATGTTAAACAAGATTTTCGTTTACACAAAGTTTTAAAAATCATTGAATCGTTTAACTTGATTAACGTGCATTCATTCATCAATTTTGCATTAAAACAACTGATGAAATACAGAAGCAAAAAGAACCGAAGAAAACAAAATGCAAAAGATTGTTGTCTTATCTCTCATGCAACAATTTGCAATGTCTGTGCCACCAGTCTGCATGTGAACGTGCATTCGTTAACGTGTGGTTATGTTAAAGACAATAAGTGCACATAATTGATTTAATCTTTTCAACAAACTTCAAACCAAACTCAACTCAAAACTACTTGAAGAGTGTTTTCAACAGAAAATGCAGGGGAAAAAATACAACGAAGCATTTAATCGCTCAAGAGTAAAAAGTTACATACAAAATGTTGTTGCTGCTGTTGCTTTAACCAATCATCAATCACGCAATCTCTACAACGTATTGAAAAATCAAGATAAAAGTTGGCAAAATCAGAAAAAAAAAAAAAAAAAAACAGCAACTGAACCAGAAACAAAACTAATTCATCTTTTGGTTTGGGTTCTTTATGTTGTTTTCTTTAATTTGTTGATGTTGTTGTAGGTTTTTTGGTCTTGAGTTCATAAATGACACATGAACATTCAAGTTTTTGTTGTTTAGTGTGGGAGCGGGAATTTAATCACACATTCAAGTTCATTTTGAATCAAAACTTTTGTACAACTACAGACAGACAGACAGAGAGTTGGGTTTTGCCACAAATAGTTGCAAGTACAAGTTGTACACGCAGTGTTGGTGTTTCTATAACATTCATATTGACATAACTGTGGTTGTAAATTCACAAATTGCCGCACAAATACTTACACACTTTCAGTTGTGTGTGTGTATGTGTGTGTGTGTTTTTTTAACACATACATAATCTTTGTCCCCAAGCGGAAATTGATTCTTAGTTTGAGAAAAACTTTTTGAAGAGTGTCGCGTGGGATAATGTTTTTCAGTTTTGTTTCTGATGTTCGGTTAAAGTTCGTTTTGTAAAAAAGGTGGCCTGGTTTGTTAATTAATTGGAATTCTTGGACAAAACAACAACATTGTTTTAAACAAAATTTAAAAAAACAAGCAGATTATAAAAAATTTAATTGGTACTATCCTGAGCCGAAGCTTACTTGAATACATTATCCCATTTCATTGTGATAAAATCACTCTATTAAAAAATCTCTTAGGGCAAACTGTTGTCCTTTTTCTTCAATAGGATACTTATTGATTTAATTAAAAATTACTATTATATTGTCGTTTCTATAGCAGTTATGGTATAGCCATTGTATCCTGCAATCGTACGTTTTTATGGACAAATTGATCAATATTTGTTTGTAAACGAGAATTAGTTTAGGCTTTAAGATTCTGAGTATCTTATTTATAGATTTCAGACTAGGTACCTAGGTAAGTTAAGATATATACGCGGTTACAGTAAACAAGTATATGGTTGTGACAACCATTTATATGATGAAGAACTTACCATATTATGTTGCTCTCGGCTTATGGATATCATGATCTGAGAACAACATATTATGATAAAATAATTCATCATATAAATGGCTGTCAGAAACATATACTTGTTTACTGTAACCATATATATGGTTCATACAATCATGTGAATCGAAAATTAACCATATTATTGTTACCACAATCATATAAATATTTACTGTGACTATAATATTGTTAAAAATTTTGAAATGGTTACAGTAAACATGCACAAATGTGTAACCATTTCAACATTTGTGCATGTTTACTGTAACCATTTCAAAATTTTTAACAATATTATAGTCACAGTAACTATTTATATGATTGGGGTAAGTAAATATGCACAAATATATATTTTTTTCTGCGTGTACTTGAATGCATTCAGTATTTCCTTATCTACTCTCTATAGGTTGATGAAATAATAATGTTGTATTTCTATAATCGTTGCCCTACAAATCGGTAATAGAGAAGAGTGGGTGATAGAATCTCATCATTAAAGTTACCAAATTCTGTTAATTACGTGGGATCTTCACCAGATCTCGATCGATGGAAATCAGAATTTCAACAAGACAAAGGAGAATGTAGAGTTGGGCATAATCGTTCTTTTTACTGATTGCCCATTTTTGTTCAGAACAAATAAATGAAAAAGTTTGTTCTTTTTGTTCAGTTGATCATTTTTATTCTGCGGTGTTTGACTGAACTAAGTGAATGAACGATGAACTGTGAATGCATTTGCAGATAGTGTACAAAAAGAACAGGTGACAACTGATTTTGGTAACAATTTGTCAGGATTTTTATAATAAATAAAACAAAAAGTTAATTTAATCAAATTCAAACAACTTAAATGCAGTTTAAAAATGTTTTTCAAAATATAAATATCAAATATCTACAGAAATGTCAAACGAACAAAAATAACAATAAAGGACAATAAGACTGAACAACTTCACATTGTTCACTTGACTGAATTGTTCAATTGAACTTGTTCGTTCATGAACAACCCAACTCTAGTAGAAGGTACACCAGAAAAAGTAGAAGGTACACCAGTTCCTAGCCACATCATCTACATATGGGCATTTCCATTAAGGCGTGACGTGAAATTTGTACGATAAAATGTTATATGGGAGCTATAACTAATTATGGACCGATCATCATAAAGTTAGGTGCCTTGATTACCGAATATATGAAACTTATTTGGAGCGAAATTTTATTTGAATTGATGAACTTTTATTTTTTCGGTATGTGTGGACTGTTCGCTGGAAATGCCCATATATAGTCAGCGATTAACTAAAAGGTTTGGTTCCGTAGACAGCCGAACTTCAAGCAGTTTACTTGAGTTCAGCCAAACCTTGTCAAATTGTAATATCAAAGACACAGTCTAATTCTCTTTCTCATTTTTAAAACTTCTGCTATTAGTCTTTGAACTGTAAACCAGAGAAAGCTGGATTTGTGTTTGTGAGCGAAAGAGAGCTCCACTGAAAGAAAAGTTTAGTGAACTAAATAAAAGATGTCCATAATTTTAAGGCTTTATTTGTTAATTATAATCAAGTCAACAATCTTAATCAAATAGTCTGATACATATTATCATAGCTAATTAATTGAGAGTTCGATATTAATTATTTTCGACAAATTTGTAAATATTTAAAATATGTAATGTTGATTTGATTAAAAACATTTCAAATCTGAAAAAAAGTTTTCACAGAAGTAAAAAACCAGTCAAAACTTCAATTATTGTTTAAAGTTCTTAATATATTAAGCAATCCAAATATATCTTTCTGTGATCATGCAAAACAATTCTAAGAAAAATGAAAAATAGTAATATATCCAATTAGCGTGTGCATTCGTCGCTCTCTCAGTGACTACTTAACAAGAGAGAATAAGAATATGTGTGTTGTTAGTCAGCGCGAAAACACAATGAAATGGACACCATTGCTGTAAACCCATTCTCATAGCAAGAATTCCTATGATACTTTGTCCACTTATCTGTTCCCTTATATGCTCGCGAATGATTTTATTTTTTATCTTTGTATTTTTTATAATAATACAGATTTGCTTAAACTAACAATTGATGTTATACTCAATGCAGATTATAAAAGAAAAGAAAAGTGAAGGAAGAAAGTAAGAAAATTAGTTACATTGTGTAATGGTTATGTAATGTAATGTTAGGTCACTTTTGTTATTCATCAGCACTTTCAACAATATGTATAAGAAGTACTATTTTAAAATGATTCGGAGAAAATTGAAATACCCTGAGCCGCAGTGGGTCGGTCGCGATTAATCTGAAACACCCAAATAGTTTTTGTTAAACTATACTTTGCAAAAAGAAGGCCGTAGAGCCGACTAATCGCCTAATTAACGGCCGCCATGTTATCAATAAATATACAAATATGCAAAAGATATTCGATTATACCTAAAACAATCGCCTAATTAACGGCCGCCATGTTATCAATAAATATACAAATATGCAAAAGATATTCGATTATACCTAAAACAATATCTCTATTTAGTATAATCTGGACATTGAGACTCAAGAATAGTTTGCAGTACTGCATAATACAAAAATATTGTGCAGTATCCTTATTTTTCAGTCTGACACGATATTCTATGCAGAAATTTACCAGATATCAATACCACGACAGTTTATATCCTTATGTATTCCAACAAAACCAACAGGCGAAGTTCCACAAACGAGGGAATAATATTTCTCCTTGCAGGGTGCCATTACACTGTGCAACAAATGAAGACTTTTGGAAAAACACACGGACTGAACAATATAGGTTCGACTCTACTATCAAAGGGTAGTGAACAATTTTATTTTTTCACTTTTTTTTAGAATAACTTACAGGGACTCCTAATTTTTCACTTACAAAATTTAGCAAAGTAGTAGCAAAGGTAAAGCTGAAGAACTTTTGTGAACATATTATTGCAATGTAAAAGTGTCTAGCTAGATACTCTAAATTTTCGTTTTTTACTATTTATTGCTATTTTGGAAGCACATTCCAAAAAATTGGTCACCAAAAGCGACTAACTAAGTTAGGGTTTTACTACCCTTTGGTCGTAGAGTCGAACTTGTACTGTCAAGACCGTGTGTTTTTGCACTGTGTTATTAGACAGTTTTAAAAAACAGTGATCCACATATCACCAAGTATCTGGTCTCCATAGCAGATAGAGTGGCACTGGGCCTGACACTACAAGAAGGCAACATGAGAATACCGACCCTTCAGTAGAGCAAACAAATTTCACAAATATAACTATATTATTCAGAGCAGTGCTGTGAGTTAGAGTCCATTCTGAGTTAGATACCACCCGGTCCCAGTGATTCAAACGGGTCGAAACTATTTTGTGACCAATAGTATTCTATCCTGGTTTATTAGAACGAAGTTAATATACGTGTCACCAGAATCAAAAGCCGATAAAACCTTTTGGTTCAGCTACCGCGAGGATTTTAAATAAATAGCTTGGTACAATCGGAGATATTTCCAAGTATTTTACATAATCCGTTTGTGTCAGATGATCCATTCACGCCACTATAGAATTTCAGCCATCCAAAGAAGCTAAACTGTATCATTCAGCATGGTCAAAACAAATCGTTGCACATAAGACCATCATTACAGAGGCCCAAAATGTTAATCACAGTTCCAGCGGCACTTCTCCAATCGTTACTCTAAATTATTGATGACATATCTTCATTGGCTGTATGGAATTTAGCGGCTTTTTGTTGAAATCGCAAATCAACAAATACAATTGAGATCATAATTTTCACAGTATTACAGAAAAGTTTTCGAATATGTCATGGAATCAGTTTGTATAGATTTTTAATTGCATTCTTAAGGAGTGAAAAAGTTGGGGAGATGTCTAATGACTAACCCTTGAGAGTTCTTAGTTTCTGAAAGTGAATCTGAAACATTTCCAAGTATGATTTATGTGGATCCTCTTTGTATTATTGTTAGTGGTGGAAACAAAAATAAATTATAAATTGATCTACGTTGATTCAAATCCACATTAAAAACTTACAAATGAAGACATCATTTCCTTACATTACTCAACTAGACAAATTTTTATGTGTTTTTGCTAAATTTCATATGGATCCGAATGTTTGACTGTGTGAGTCTGTGTATATTAAGGTGGCACTTGTTTTGCACTTTTTTGGATTTTCAGTGCTCCCAAAATTTTGTCCAAAATTAGATAATGTTGTAAATTTTATTTGATGTTTAGAGTTTTGGGTCAAAGTAGCAATAACTTCAAAAAAATGTATATGTTGGAAACAAATTCCAATTAAAAATAGTTTAAATAAAAATTTTAAAAATATATGTATGTTTAAATATAAAAATGTTGTTTTATATAAAAAAAAAATAATCATAAAATTTAGAGTTTCCAAAAAACCGAAGAATTTCAAAAACGCGGTTTCGGTTTTAAAAAATTGAAAACCGATCGGTTTCGTTTCGGTTTTGTGATAATTTATTAACTATTAATTCAATTGATAATATAGGAACTGTTTAAACAAATTTAAAGTTCAAATTTGACGAAAGTTTACGAGGATAAAGGAAAATTGGAAAATTTCTTTTAATGGTATCTTTTTAATATATTAAATTAGTTAAAGTTGGCTAATATGCTTCTCAGTAAAGAAATAATCAAGAATAGGGTGCTCAATTGTATTATGATACAAAAAATGGAGAACTAAACCAAACTAAGGAGTACTTTTTCGTTCTTCAAAATTAATTTTCTATGGTACTTTTTATTATAATAAATTATTTTAACTACTTATTGTATATACATAATAGTTGGCTGATATGCTTCTGAGTAAAGAGAGAATGAAGGATAGAGGGCATATTGATATTAAGGTAACAGAAACTATTATTGAAATTTCTATAATAATGAACCTATAGCAGGATATTAAACACACATGATCCTGACTGAATAAGAATACAAAAAAAGGAACTTTTTTGAACTAGTAGTACTTTTTGAATATTTTATAATAATAAACCTTAAAATTAGGCACAAATGATTCTGAATGAGTTAGAATTCAAGAAAGATGATCGTAGTCTTACCTTTCTTTTGTATTTTCTATAATAATGGACACAGAAATATGAAATTAGACATTCATGATGCTGAGTAGGAATACAAAATGTGGGTCTTTATGGTACTGTGTTTATTCTAATAATACATCTAGAATGATCAAAAATCCACATTAAAATGAATCAATAAGCATGAAACTAGAGACATGTTTTCCTGAATTAGTATTAATTTACAAAGGGAGACTTAATAGTACTATTTTATACCCTCCACCACCACAAGTGGTGAAAGAGGGTATATATATGTTTGCCATTCCGTGTGTAACATTGAGAAATATTCATCTGAGACCCAACAAAGTATATATATTATTGATCCTTATGAAATACTAAAACGATTGAGCCATGTCCGTCTGTATGTCCGTCTGTCTGTGTAAAACACTCTCACGTCCAAAATACATAAGCCAAATTAATGAAATGTATACCAAAATCTTTAAAGTTTTTCTAAGCAGTTTGGTATTTAAAATCAGCAAAATCGAATTGGTAGAACCAGGGTTATGGATCAAAATGTAAGACAACCTCCAAAAATTTTGATCATTTTCACATGTTTTTTGTGATTTTTGGTAAATCCAAATGTCTTCCCGAAATATGGTGCTATGGTATATAAATGCCCATAGAATTGCAGTATCCATTCAAAATTCAGCACAACTAAGTTTCATGCAAACAGAAATCGCGAGACCAATTTTATTTTGGATCGGGCACTATTTTTCCATAGCCCCCATATAAAGTTTACTTCCGAAAATCATTTAAATACACTTAAATATCTTATATATATCGGTATCAGGTTGAAATTCAAATTGCATAATCCCCATGCACATGAAAATCGCTGTAGGGAATTTCATAAAGATCGCCCTATAATTGGTTATAGCTCCCATATAAGGACCACTTCCAAAAAACACATTAATTTTCATAAACATCTGAAAAATATCGTTATCGAATTAAAATTTTACACAGATCGGTAGTATTAATTCACAAATGATACTACTAGATTGTGTGCATATCGGTTCGTATTTGACAATAGCTCCCATATAAGGTCCATTTCCGAAAATTACTTAAATACTAATAAATCTCTTATAAAAGCTGGTTAAAACTTCAAATGAATATTTCCCATATATACGAAAATCGATGTGTTGAATTTTATAAAGATCAACCGACAATTGGTCATAGCTCCCATATAAGGACCACTTCCGAAAAACACATTAACCTCTATAAATATTTTAAATATATGGATATCGAACTAAAATTGTATACAGATAAATATATTGTATTCAAACATTATACTACTGGGTTTTGTGAATATCTGTGCATATTTTACCATAGCACCCATAATAGCTCCATTTCCGATAATCACAATAATACCCATAAAACTCTTGTAAATAATGTAATTTCTATAATTTTCATCTAATTTAGGTGGAGGGTATTTAAGATCCGGATAGCCGAATATAGCACTCTAACTTGTTTTTATTCCAATTGAGGTGGCGAAGCGCACCGGTCAGCTAGTACTCCATACATTTATCGGATATTTGAAAATAACTAAGACTTTGTTACAAAAATTGTTCATTATTTAGCCAGCGAAAGGTAGCCTGCTACATCATCTGAAGCAATTATTGTAATACAATTTTAAAAATGTAAACAAATCTTAAGATATTTTTACCGATCTCTGTTTAGAGATATTGAATGAAAAAGTTTGTTTCTTATTTCTAAATTTTGAATTTTTCTAGTGAAAACAGATTAAAAGTGAAAACCGAAAAAAAAATTTTTTTTTCAAAATTTAAATTTAGTTTTTTTAATTTTTTTCAAAAATTGTTTTTTAGTTTTTAAATTTTGAAAAAAATGTATGGCAAACAAATTTTTTTGGCAAAAAAAAATTCGGGTTAAAAAATATTTTTCCCGATTTTGACCCATTGTAGGTCCAAATTACTATAGCCTTATATAGATCGTTGCAATGGACTTTGAAATATCTATCATTAGATATCCATATTGTCTACTATAATGACTGTTATCCAGATATAGATCAAAAATAGGCCAAAAGTCGAGGTTGGCCCGGTTTTTTCCTTATATCTCAGCCCTTTTGTGGACCGATTTTCTCAATTTTAAATAGCAACCGAGCCGGAAGAATTCCCGATATATAGATGTATGAAGTAATATGGGGTCTTCTGAAAATTGATTTCAACAGACAGACAGACGGACATGGCTTAATCGACTCCGCTATCTATAAGGATCCAGAATATATATACTTCATAGGGTCGGAAAATTATATTGTGGAAATTACAAACGGAATGACAAACTTATATATACCCTTCTCACGAAGGTGAAGGGTATAAAAATAGGGGTCATCCTAGTGTTTATGGATTTGTATAGTTGTATGTGCTGTTGACTTTTAACATTGAAAATATGAACCAAAGTCAACGAGACTGTCTGCTGAGAAGCTTTTTTTTTTGAGTTTTGTTTTGTGGCACTGTTTCTTGTTCTTATTTCAATTCTCAGGGTGTGCGATTGAATTGTTTATGTGCGTTTGTATGTATGTTTGTCTGAATTATTTTTTTAAGAGACTTCAAGTGTTCTTTTGGCTTATTTGAAGAACTGAAGCGGAAATAAACTTTTAAAACGCAATAAAAGTTTACATAGTTGTTTGTAATAGAAAAAAGCAAAAAAACAAAATGATGAAGAAAAAACCCAAAACAACACGAAACAAGAGAAGAAAAGTACTGAACATTTCTTTTACTTTATGAACACAAGTGTCCATGTTATTCTACACTAATGGAATAATATTTGTCAAATAAAGGAAATACTTTTATAAGTACATACTTATGGAATGTTAAACAACAAACAATATTTGTTAAATTGTTGGACATATTTACTAATGAATATTTAATTGGATAAGGAAATTAATTAAAGAAAATGTGACAATCAAAGTTTATAATTAGCAAATCGATATACATACAAAAAAATCAACAATTCAGTTTAAGAAACAATAGCAACTGCGAGTTTCTTGGGAACAATTGATTCATTCAGCAAATGAAAAGTGTTCTACCTTATTTTAGGCTGACTGACCTCTTCTAACCTTTTTCCATGAGGGAAAATATATTTGATTTTTCTTTATGCTAAAGTTGAATTTTACTTTAACATATTTTTTGTTCGTGTAATGTTTGACTATTTATTTTATTTTAGGAATAAAAAGTTTAGTCTGGTACAAGATGAAGTTCGTAAAACTTAGATGCTAAAGAAATGAAATACAAAACAAGAAAAACCTTTAAAACACCTGATTATTTTGAACATTAAAACAAAGGGCTAATACATACTTTTTTGTTGCAACAAGAATTTGTTTTCTTTGGGTTTAATTTTGCATAAAAAAAATAGGCTTTACAAGAAATATTACGTGTACCTTAAATTAGTAAGTACAGAAAAAATAATCTAACAAAAGTTTGTATTTATAGTTTAAATTTAAAATAGACTATAACTTTAATATTTTTGACCATTTCGAATATTAAACATGTTTAACTCTTAAGCATAGTTACACTTCTGAGCGCTAAAATTTTCTTTCACATTCCCAGTTTGGTCTAAGTAACATTTGACCCATCTTTAAATTATTTCTGTAAAATATTCTAGGTTGGTATTGCATCTCTTTAAAAATGTTTGGTAAAGTGATTCTCATGCGAGCTAGATGTGATATTAATTCGACATGACCAATAATTATTCGTATTTATGAATATTAATTTTGAACCACTGTAAAAGGTGCTTTTTAAGTCCGATAGAACGTACTTAACGCAGTAACTTTTTGACATTAATGAGTTTGAATAACGACACCAAATTATCCAAATTTACTTTGAAAATCAGTCGTCGATTCGTACAAATTATAGAGGACTTTTTTATCGCAAAATTGTGTTCAGAATGAGATTCATTTTTGTCTTAACGGGTTTCTAATAAACAAAATTGCCGCAAATGTACATAATTTTTAAAAATTAAAAATTTTATAGAAGATTTTTTTCAAAAATATGGGAATAAAAAATGGTAGCTGATTTTTCTGGAAAATTTTAATTTCTAAAATGCAATAAATGTTTTGTTTATGAATCGTTTTTAGTGAAATTTTACACTTATATAGAAACTTTTGATCGAAATACAAATTAGTGAATTGTTTTTGACAATCCCACAATTCCCAAATAACCTTTAAAAAATTCCAAAATTGTGATTTTTTTGATTTTTTGATCTATTGAAGGCACTAATATTGATGAATACATTGGGACATACAAAGCAGATCTTAATTTTTTGAAAGCAGCTATGCGATTTGAGAAAATGTTGTCTAAAGTTGAAATTTACATAAAAACAAGTAAGAAAGTATGGTCGGTCAAGCCCGACCATATAATACCCTACACTAAGTAAATGAGCAAAAACATTTTCTTTCAAAATTTCAAAAATTTATATTCGTGAGTGATTTTCGGAAGTGGGCCTTATATGGGAGCTATGAAAAATTATGGATCGATCACCAAAATATTTGGTCATGTGATTAATGTCTATATGAAAGTTATTTATGTTGCATTTTATATGTATACCAACATTTTAAGGAGATTTATGCTCGTTAAAGTGATTATCGGAAGCAGGTCTTATATGGGAGCTATGACTAATTATGGACCGATCATAACAAAATTTGGTGACATAAATTCGGTATATATAGGATTTATTTGGAGAAAAATCTGTGTAGATACCTATATAAATTAAACATTTATGACCGATAAAGTCCAGTTTCGGGAGGACATTTGTATGGGGGCTAGGTGAAATAATGGACCGATTTCAGCCAATTTCAATAGGGATGGTCCTTGGGCAGAAAAATTTACATGTACTGAATTTTATCGAAATATCTTCAAAATTGCGACCTGTACTCTGCGCACAAGGTTTACATGGACAGCCAGCCAACCTGCCAGCCAGACGGACGGACGGACGGACGGACGGACATCGTTTAATCGACTCAGAAAGTGATTCTAAGTCGATCGGTATACTTTAAGGTGGGTGTTAGACTAATATTTTTGGGCGTTACAAACATCTGCAAAAATCCATTATACCCTCCTCACTATGGTGGTGTAGGGTATAAATAGGTCTACTTTGGAAGGCTCTGGACTACGTAGTAATTAGGGATGCCAATCCCGAAATCCCGATCCCGAAAATCCCGGGATTTTTCGGGATCGGGATTTCCCGAATCCCGGGATTAGTGAAAAAAAATCCCGGGATTTTTCGGGATTAATAAATCCCGGAAAATTATGAGATTTTTGATATTTTAGGAACATTTTTGAAGCTCCCAAAAAACCTAGATAACTAAATTTCACCATATTCAAACGGAGCCTGATTTTTTAAATTTTATCAGGGAACAGCAGGTCTTCCTTACATTGACAGACTTATAAACAAGTTTATTAATCAATTCGTGTTGACTATTAACGATGTCGTCAGCTCCATACATTAAATAATATGAATATAAACCATCAATATGTAGTTTTGGCCTTCTATGGGAACTTGAATCAGCATTTATGAATGAATGAATTTGTGGAACATTTTATCAGGATTGTCGCATAATCAACATACTTATGACTGCTCAAACAGTATTCCGGGGGACAATTGTATGGGACTAGGGGCAATCATGGACCATTTTCAATTACAAACAAACCTTATCAACAGAGAGTATTTGTGGACAATTTTAGCCAGCTAGCTCCTTTCGTTTGTGCCCTATCGTGTTTTAAACAGACAGACAGACGGAAATTTTTTGTTATAAAATAAAGCAATACTTTTACTACTTTTAAACTGCCTTACCAATCCTAAAAATTATTTTACTTTTGCATATGTATCCATACAAAAGTTATGCAATTTTCAGTTTTGTTATGGATTTCTCACTGTTTAAAGTCCAGAATATGGGTATAAATACGAAATAGATTTTTTATCATATTTATTTTAATTCAATGCATTAGTTTTTCCTTTGTTATATTTTTACTTAAATAAAATAACGAAAAAAATTGTTTTTATTGTTGAATTTTATGTTTTTTGCCGTTTAACTAAAATCCCGAAGTCCCGAAAAATCCCGAAATCCCGAAAAATCCCGGGATCCCGAAAAATCCCGGGGTCCCGAAAAATCCCGGGATCCCGGGATTTACATTTCTAAAATCCCGAATCCCGGGATTTGTAAAACCCAGTCCCGTTTGGCATCCCTAGTAGTAATATGAATTTTGATATTTTTTTTGCTTTTATAATACTTCCCGTAATGTTATCTTTCAGAGAACTGTAAATACATTAATTATCTTTTTCTAATTTTCTGTATAATTTAAAATTTTTGTAAGTAATTTTTTCCAAAAAAAATTGCGAAAATCCGATTTTTTTAAGTTTGAATGCACATAACTTTTGACTCAGTAAAGGTTTTTAAATAATAAATAAATAATAAATTTCTTGCTATTATTAATAAATTTATTGTCAATTTAAAAAAAAGGATATTTCAAGAAAATCGAGAAGAATTGGATCCATTATTAGTAAAAAAGATGACAAAGGTAAGTTAAAAAAATAAAATTTTACTTTTCAAATGCGAATAACTCGTAAACTATAAGAGATAATATATGGCCAAAGCAATGTTTTTTTAGATCTCGTCCATCTCCATCCATCTTTCATTCCATCCATCAAATCGCATCATTTTTAATTTTTGATATACCCGAATAAATATTTTTTTATTAAAGTATATGAAAAGTTTCTTACTCCCTAATACGGGCGACTTCTGACAAATTTGAGTATATCCGAGAAACATCTTTAAGACAGTTCAAATCATGAAAGAGACTAAGCCCATTATATCTTAGTCTACGTTCCTGTACATTGAGACAGTCACATATAAGGTTTTCCGGTTCCGAGGGCCAGAACTTTTTTGACATTCTACAAGTGGTTATCGTAGACCAGATGAGTTCCATTTCTTTTATCGACCATTCTTAATCATATTCGATAACACAACCAATGAAGTTTTAATGTTCCTTTGCTCCTCTCTTTCGTCAAACATCGATCCATTAGTTGCACTTACTTGTATTCAATTGCCGCCTGTAAATCGGTGCAGATATTGTGCCAAATGGCCAATTTGATATAAGAAAATTTACAACGCGATACTCATTTAAGTTTTCGAACCGAAAGTGTAGATAGAGAACGCTTCACAGTGGTGGCCTGATTTCCAAATATTAGCCTGCATATTTTTTTTTTTGGGATCAATCCGCCTAACACTTTGAGTCTTAGAGCCTAGATGCATGAGGCATAGGATGCCTTTGCCGAGAAGGAAGTTTTTAAACTCTATTGTATTTCGATGTTTCTAGAAAAACTTCAAATTCTTCAATTTATTTATATAAAATTTTACGTAATATGTATAAATTATTGTGGACACTTCTTTCATAGGTACAAAAAAACGTTTGATGTAGTTGTCGCTGAGCCATTCCTGAAGATCCAATTGTTGTGGAAATGATGCAATATTTTACCATTACATACTTCGATGCTACATCGGTATCATATTTAAGAGAAGTTCATTTCTTGAACAATAATTTTCTTTACTTAGTTTGAATTCTTCACAAAACATACACAGATTATGTATTATAAATTCCATCCATGAATATTATTTTAATAGATATTAGTTGTTTTTAGTTATGGTTTACTATGCCTTTATCTTAATATATTTCCAAATAATTACTAGCACATTTAAATTCTATACTGTTGCTAGACCGTTTAAGGATGCGTTTAAACAACTTATTTGCAATATTTGCTAGACTGTAAAACTACATGATGGATAGAATAATATGTTTCTACAAAAATACGGATGTTTAATACAAAAATACAAAAAGCAACAACTAGAATATATTTAATGGTCCAAATGTCAAAATGAGGACACTTACACATATAAATAGTAATCCCAGTGAGCGAGGCTTTGTGAATGTGGTGTTAACGGTAAAATATTTGGAAGGTATTAACGGTACATCAACATGTACTGTTATATTATTGTTGTTGTTCGATTATTGTTCTGGCAGTTTTTGTTGTTGTTGTTGTTGCAGTGTTGATTTTTCTTTAAATGGCATTTTTGCTACCTCAACCACAATTGAAAATCGTTGAACGGTAAAATAGGCGTGAATAACGACAAATCGATCACATGCAATAAGCCGCAAGCTACATGTAAATGTGGCTACAAATGACTGTGGTTTTTCCGCTTTTGCTTAATAAATGAACCCATGAACACAAACACTCACATACACAATCACAATCACAACATCGTTGGAAAAATGTCAACATTTAAACAAAAATGACGACCGAAAAGAAAAATGAATCGAATAAAAATCACCAGTAACAGTGAAGGTCATTAAAAATTTAAAATTTGCACTGTGGTGCGGAATCTTAATAATAAATCTGCTATTTCTAACTGGTTCAATCGATTAAAATTATATTTCTCAGGAGATAATAGGGACCTCAAAGTAGGCAACACGCTTACGAAGTTTTTTAAGATTCCTCTAAATATTCAAAATCGATTAGCCTATAAAAAGCATACATGCGTGTGCTATATTCTTTGCTTCCTACATAGAGAAAACAGATTCGTAGTAGAAACAGAATTAGTTTCAAATCGAATGATGCGGTTTTTGGAATCTATCAACAGAAAGTTAGTTGATAAAGAAGAATTTCGATTGAAGCAACCAACGTTTTGTTACCCCTTCTAAAATTTTGTAGCCACAACTGTAAAATTCGGTCACTAAGGCAGAATCATTTCATTGGCAACAAATTCGGTTGCTACTACGAATCTGTTTTCTCTTATAAGGCCCACTTACGAAGATTTCTTTAACCAGAATAAATCTCATAAAAATGTTGGTTTGCAAATAAAATTTTAAATAAACAAAGAAATTTCATATTGAAATAAAATAAATAATTTCATTTAAGTGTCGTTTCTTATGACCTCCACTGTAAATGACGTTTTCAATGTAATCTGTAAGTTACTTTCAATTCTATAGATTGTTATTGTAAAAAATTTTGTGAATGTTTGAATCAGTGTTGCCAGGGGTAGCTTGGAAAAAGTTACAACTTTTCTAATTAAAAGTTACATTTTTTCATAAAAAGTTACATTTACGAATCCTTCCCAAATAAATACTATATATAATAAGGTTTAATAACATATAACTAACAACAATAATTTTGTCCGTATTAAACCGGTTACTATAATCAGAGTCCGAATTACAGCATTCGATATCGAGTAAAACTGATCGTAATTATCTTATTTGAGATTATGGCGTTCGATATTGAGCAAGAAATATAGACAATTTTATTATAATTTTGATATAGAAACCTTTTTTCGATACGATAGCTCATTCGATCACGAATGCGGTAATTCGGCCCGAGCTTTTTATAAGTTTAAGTCTACACAAAATTCATTAAATTCTAAACTTAATCCCGTTATTCTCCATCACATAAATCAGGGACTCATGGTAGAGCATAATATTATTTAAATTAGGAAATTGATTTAATAAATCTATTATATCAATTCTCCGGGACAGTAGTAGGGGTTTCAAACATTTCTGAGGGAAAATATTGCTATAAAGATGTGTGTTGCTCTAGATTCCTATGAAGCTGTGTGTCGCTGGACTTGGTATTTTGAAATTTATATAACCTTTTGCAGTTTCAACAAAAATATACCGCGATATTTCCCATCATGTCCGCAATTGAATTTTTCTAACTTTTAGCATGACTACTAGGTGTATGAAATGACAGCTACATTAATGACATACGATATTTTCAACAGACTTCTTCAAGTATCTAAAAACAGAGTTATGTGTTCCAGCAATACAATTCTTTTTATCTGACGAAATATTCCAAATGCACAATATTGGATTACTAAGATCTTTCGCATTTCCAGAGTTTGTCTCAAAATGATCTAGACTTAGGTGGTAATAAATTACAAATAAGTCACACTATTGTTTAATAGAAACAATCGTGGCATGATATGCATTTAAAGTACTAAAAATTTGTACACTACTTTTTCAGGGCTGAAAAGTTACGAAAATAAGGTCCAAAAAAGGAAAATTATACATGTTACGTAGAGGGTCGTAAAGTTACGAAAAATGTAACAAATGTAACCAAACGGCATCACTGGTTTGAATACAAATGTATTTTGATGTGTTGGGGTGTGTGTTGGGGTGTGTGTTTGTGTGTGAGCTTTCAAACAATGTTCTTATTTAGTGCAATTTATTGCAATTCAACAAAAAAGACGAAAAAAGAATTTGTTGGTTGCACACACGAGTTGACTTATTGCTCTGCCTATTGGCCATTTAACCGCAAAAAAGTCTGACACACACACATAAAACTAGTGATAAGTGGAAAAAATACGCAGCAATCTGCACTGGGATAAAAAGTCATTACAGTCAGTTTGGAATGGGTGTGAAAACTTTAGTGTCTTTTACAAAATTTAGTTCACTATTGACACTGAACCATTTGTTCTAAATGGTTGGTTAAACTTTAAAAACCTTGCAATTTTGTTGCTGAAAATCTTTAAGAAATTTTCTTTTTTTTATTAAAATATTCAATTTAAATTGTATTTTTTTTGTCCGCAACAAATCGTTATTGACATTTAACCACATTTGTTGTAGCTGTTTATGCCTGTTGCCACAATATTGTTTATTTTTAACCATAAAACTTAAGTGTCGTTATCCTTTTTTTTCTCTCGTTAGTATTGAATTTTACATATGGTTCTGTATTGTTGTTGAGTGTGAGTGCGAGTGTGGAAAAATGAGCCTCCAGTGTATCAATAATTATGGCAATATAAAATTTTCAATATTTTATTTATTTTTTTTCTTTCCCTCGATTTTTTGCCACATAAAGAAATTTTATTACCCTCTAAGGAAACTTTAAAAGTGTAACCGGCTTATAGACGAAAACTCATAAAAGTGTAATAAAAGTTCAGGGTTACATTTAATTGATTCAATAAATTTATGTTTTTCGTCATCAGTATTGTTAACATATGCAAATAAAAGACAATAAAACAGTATTAAAATTTAATATTGAAACACATCAAATAAGTGCTTAGTAACAAGAAATTGTAATAGGTTCATTCTGGCCCCTACCGAGCATATTTTAATATATTTGGTGCTTAGAAGCAAATATGCGCTATTTAAAATTATTAATGTTCCATGTAGAGGGTCTATACTTAAAACAAGAAAGAAAGTTTAGTCGGATACTCTGTTCTAAAATGAAGCGTATCCCAAAGAGAGCATTCTGTATCGATCGAAAGAAATAGTAGTCGGACGAGGCACGGTCTGGACTATAAATCGGGTGAGGCAAAACTTCCCAACCGACCGTTATCTTGGTGGAATATTACCGTTTCATGTCTGGTCGCATAATCTGGGTGTTTTTTGGCCTATTCTCGCTTCAAAGTACCCTTTTGCTCCCACCAATTACAGAGAATTACCTTAGAGCCATAGATATTTGCCGATCTCTTACGCTTCGGCTTATCGTAATGAACCCAGTTTTCATCGAAAGTAATGATTCGGTGTAAACATGATTTTCTTTTATAGCGTTTAAGCATCATTTCGGATATGCAAAACCATCTCTCGCACGTTGCAATTAATTAATTAAATTAACTAATTAAATTAATTAATAACAATTAAACTGGATTTACACATCAGTTTTCAGACCCATACTTTCGTATGGTTGCACTGTCTGATGGGAGACTTTGAGAGTGGATAGCTATATACTCAATAATGCTCAACCTCACCTCAGGAGGACTTGGATATCATTATGTACCTGCTGCCTACAGAATTATACGTGGCTGGAGGAATTTTATACTTATAACACTATTAGTCTGCTATATGGTCTCGTCATTTGATTTTGGTATTAGACACAAGATATTGCATGAATGGAAACAACAGCTTGTATCCCACATATTGTTTGAAGGGGTGGGGGCTATATTCACGGATGGATCAAAGATGGATATATACACAAGGTATGTCATATAGACTACCTGATGAATGCAACGCCTATGAGGATGGTTATCTTGAATGCCAACGTTTTTTTTTTTTTTTTTGCAAATAATTCGGTATATCGGGAACTATTTGAGATATTGTTAAGAAATTTCATTGGAGCTAAGGTGTTTTCGAGTTGTGCTTAGGATCGTTATCCTGTTGGAACCTCCCTATAAGTGGAATATCTTCATTGGCATAAGGCAACATTACATATTTCAATATATCACGGTACATGAACCGATCCATAATCCCATTAACTTAATGAATTGGCCCAATACTTTGACCAGAAAAGCCACCCCAGACCATTACATTGCCTCATCCATGTTAAATTGTCCCTTTTCAATATTTAGGATTCAGTATTTCTCCTTTTCGTCTACACGCCTTATTCCATCAGAACTTTTTAATCTGCATTTGGATTCGTCAGAGAACAGTAATATCTTCCATTTTTTGACATTCCAATCGACGTGGGCTTTGGCAAACTACAGTCTAGCTTTCTTGTTCTTAGCTGATATAAACGGC
The DNA here is from genome assembly GCA_942486065.2 of Calliphora vomitoria. Classification (NCBI taxonomy): domain Eukaryota; kingdom Metazoa; phylum Arthropoda; class Insecta; order Diptera; family Calliphoridae; genus Calliphora; species Calliphora vomitoria. Next base: position 44,975,047 of record OW818030.2, on the reverse strand, counting down.
TTTTTTTCTGGTCGTCGGCTGAATAATCCAGCTTCCACTGCTCTTCTACGAATTGTTCTGCCGCTAACACATTATCTTAAACTTGTTCTAACTTGACTAGCTGATGCTGTAGGATCCTCCAGAATGCCCCGGTGATATACGACCAGTCCGCAAAAACTTTGGAATCCGCCTGGAAATAACTAATCTATTAATTGAGTATTTTTTAATCAATTCATGCAGTGATTACTTTTATTTTAAATTCACTGGAGTACTTGGTCCTTGCCATCTATTATTTTTTCACTATAAACCGTATAAAACTTAAATTATGCCGATTACGCCTTCCTTTATTTTTATCTTCTGGAATTTTTAAATGCATCCGTTGTGAGTTCCGTTAACTGGCATTGCAAATATAAAGTAGCATTGTCAAATTTTTAAACATCTTATAAGGGGGTGCTTTTGTTTTGTCCATCGCGTTTTGTGTTTTTTTATAGTATTATCATTTTAAATTAATTGTTCATAAAACTATCCTTTACCAAATGAACATTGTATGAACTTTAACAAAAAAGCGTTTTTCAACAAAAAAAATTATGATATGAAAAAATCCATTGAGGGGGTGCTTTAATTATGGCCGATACTGTATATAAGACAATATGAATGGATATCATATGAAAAGCATTTCAAAAACTTTCCAACGACGAATTAAAAATTCGGACCGACAAAGGGTCAATTTCAGGACAAATAAATTGCCCTAATATATCAGGATTTATTAATTTTATATTATTTAATTTAAAAAAATTATATGAGAGCAATTTTGTACGGCGATTATTAGTGTCAAGTGATATATGGCTATTTAAGTGATTATGTGAAGATATTCTAAAATAAAAGGAATCAAAATAGTGGGCTTGTCCACTCCCAAGCTAATTAAATCCAAATAATCGGCATCCAAATTATCGAATATTTTGGAAACTATTTTAGTCGGAGTTTTCAAACTTCGTTTAAATTGTTATCAGTATCCGTTGTTGAGCTAAAAATCAGACCAGTGGGCGTGACCCCTCCCATACAAAGTAACTACATTTTATTTAATATATATGGAGAACTATAATACATAGTTTAATATTCAATTTTTTGCATGAGATATTTTTCATTTAGGTGGTTGTGACACCTCCCATACCAAAGATAGAGTTATTTTCGAATATTAGAAGAACTTTAATTTAGGAACTCTTCAAACTATATAAACTTGTCCGTTGTTATGTCAAAAATTTAACGCTGTTATGACAAAAATTGTATATCATAACCACCGTTTTCTATTTTACTACGATTGGGTTATGCTAGTATTAAATGAAACAAAATATAGTCATGTATCCTTTAAGTTATATAAACAATTTTGGATTAATATTAAGGTATTTGCACATTAAACAAACTTATTTTTAATTAATTTAGATAAAAGTCAATGAATATGGTAGAAATACGTTCTTTTTAATAAATAAAGTAGCAATTTTTTATCACTCTATCTTTTTAAGTACATACATATGTATGCCAAAACTTTAATGATTCATACTATAACATTTCAACTAGATGTTAAAATATAAGTCTAAATAACAACCGGATATTTATTGACAATGGAGTTGTAATTTACAGTTTACCTTCATTGAAACCCATACCCATGATTCCCCATGGAATTATTAGTGAACGCTTCTGACGACATGGTGTCTCTCATATGGTTCTAAAAGCATATTGTTGGGCTTCACTCTTAACGCACGTTTCATATTAAGTTAAAGTTTGTCATTCAGACCCCACACATCCTTTCTGTTCCCTGGTTTATTTGTCGTGCTTCCTTTTCTTTCGCTAATAAAACAGCAAAAGTAGCAAGCAGCAAAAGAAAAATACATAAGTAGATTGTAAGAAAGAAGTAACTATAGAAAAAGAGGAGGGATGGAGTAGAGTGGGAAAAGCATCGACATAATGTTTCCGTTTCCTTGATGAGTTTTTGACTTTTTGGTTGTTTATTTACGGGTGGATTTGTTGTTTGCCATCATGTTCTTTTTACTCTAACATACAAAAAATTCGCAAAAGAATGTGAGTCCTGAAGAATGAAAAAGACTCGTATCTTTTTAAGGATGTTGTGCATGTTGTTAATTTAAACTTTGTTTTTCTATCATACCTAAACCTATTTAGATACTCACATACTCCTAGTCATACATACCTGTCTTGTTTTGTATTTATTTAATTAAAGTTTTAAATTAATTTTAGTACGTTTTATTTAAAATATATTCACAAGAACTTGTATGTAAATAAGCTCATATATACATGCATACACACATTTACAAGTACTTATATGTATGTATGTATGTATAGTTACATAGAGTTTAAATAAAACATATTAACAGCATCAAATTGATTTTTTGTTTCTTTTGTATTCGTATAAAGGAAATGCTACAAAAGATTTTTTAATACTCAATCACTTCTCCTCGTCCTGCCTTCTACTCTAATGTAGGTCACTGAACATAAGATGTTATTTGAGAGAAATGAATTTATAAAAACTTAAAAGATTAAAAAATATATTTGTACAAAATTTAATTTAAGTTTTCATAGCTTTTCGCAATGTTCTTAAATATTAAATAAATTTTTTGTTTTTAGGAAAATTAATGAATGGTACTGGTTAGAGTTTGAAACATGCTAATAAAATCGAAAGTAAACCGTGCAACTACAAAAACCGCCGTTAGTCAATATAATAATTTTAACTAAATACTGATCGGAATATTTAAACAAGTATATATTCCGATCATTTTATAAGATAATTTTTGCACTCGTAATATCGCTACTTAAACGGATCTTGAGTCGCTTTGTTGTTACACTTACAATTAGTTAATTATGCTGAGCGTGTTAATAATTGTAACAAAATTTTATATTTTATCAAAAGTTTTGGAATTTTTCAGATCCTCAGATTTGAGAAAATGAAATCAAAAAAAATTAAAACATAACAATTGTTTTAAGAGACTAAGCCAAGCGGCGAGAAACTTGCTTGAAATTTACACCATTTCTTCTTGTAATACTATTTAAATGCAGATTTTTCCAGTTTTATTATCGAAACATAACAAATGTGTATTAGTAGGGTTAAAAATATCATTGTGGTATATAAAGCACATTTTTTTAAGTTCTAAATGTATATGAAATCTTTAAAAAAAACGTGCTTTCGATCCATTCTGTTTATGAAAACATTAATTTTATGTACGACTTTTTAACTCTTTACCATGAATTGTAAGTAACCAGCAAAAACTTTAGTTACCTAGTAAGCCAGCAACCAATATTGGAGCAAACTGATAACTACTTATTATTGACTGAATAACTAGTAATTTTTGTTGAGATTTCAAAAAATTCATGGGCCCTACTTATAAATGTACTTACATTCAGTTCAGTTATAAGTAGTTACATTCACAACAAGAATATATAGCTAAAAAAAAACAGAAAAAATATTGCCTTTTGTGGGAATCGAACCGACACATTATTTGCTTGTGGTTGATAGTCAAGCTGCTAACTCACTGCTCCATGTACGAGTTATTTTATTGTAAGTTAAAAATGGGTTTAACATTAACATATAAATTAATATTATCTGAACAAAAAAATTAATGGCTTCAACTGGTGTAGAACCGCTAACGTCTCGTTTTTCAGGCAAATACAATAGATAGCTGAGCTAAATGTAAAAGTTCATTACCAACCTGTTTAAAAATAAGTACCTATTCTAATAAAATATTCATTACAAAATAATGGATGTGGTAACTAGTTGCCATTACAAAAATTCAGTAAGTATGTGTTTGAATTTTACATTCGATATATAAGTATACCCATTTTGCATGAAATATATGAAAAAATGTACAAATTTTCCAAAGAGGCAAGGTTTGTGGAACTTCTGAGGAGTAAATAAAGGATTTGTACTTAGGACTAGAAGATTGATATTTTAGTAAAATTAAATAAATTTATAAATTTTTAGGACGTCATTTACTTTAAACACTTAAAAAATTAAAATATGGTGATTTTCCATGGGGAAAAATATAAAATATGAATTAATGTAAAATTTTAAAGGTTCCCAATTATCCTTAAATCAACTACATTATAATTTTTGACATTTTTTTTCAAATACCAAAATTCCTAGGCCGGGGAAAATGTGTTCCAAAAACTGAGTTTTTTTTAGAAAAGCTAGGAAGCTGAGCAACTGCAAAATCAACTCGGAAACATCTTGTGAAATTTCGTAACAAATATCTCAAATAGTTCCTGAGATACCAAATTATTAAAACCACTGTGCATGGTAACGAAATAAATAATTCAAAGTTTTACGGATTTCTCTAATACAGTTCACCAGATATGTAACAATATCTATTTATTTTGTATGTGAGGTTCCATGTCCACTAATACTAAACCGCTCATTTTCAGCCAAAGTACGTAAAATTATAATAAAATGTTTCAGACAAAATTTGAAGAATCTCGTAGTTTTAGTTATCTAGATATTCAAAATTGACTGTGTACTTTGTATGGGAGGTGCCACACCCATAGTTTCGATCTAGAGCATTTTCAGCTAAACTTCGTATAGTGTTAAGAAATTGATTCATACAAAGCTTAATTACTTTACAATAATAGTTGTCCAGATATTCGAAATTAACGATTTACTTTTTAAGGAATGTCCGACGCCCATAAATCCTATCCTGAATTAGAGCGAAGCTATGTGAAAGAGGAGAGACATTCGGATGAAGTTTGAAGAATATAGAAATTATAGTTCCCAAGATTTTTAGAAATAACTATTTACTTTGTATGGGAAGTGATACACCACTAGGGTCGTCCTTAATAAACAAAAGTTGGAGTTTTGCCAGTCTCACCCCCCAGTTTGGTGAACATTGTTACACAAATCATCCTGAAATATCCATATTTAGTAAGTAGTATATGAGTTTTTATCTTCGTAGGATTCCGAAGACCAAAAAAATTAATTTTTTTAAAATATGAAAAAAGTATGACAATACCTCCTATAGATTTTCCGTACCTGCGATTTATAATTTTTCTACCATATTTCGGCGAATGAGCTCAATTTTTTTACTCTTATTAATTTTAAGTAGAACTTATTCAGAATATTAAAGTCCAGATAATTCTAAATATACTCTGAAAATTTTACTAAAATTGGAAAATCTTAAATCGTAAAGGTCAAAGGTCAAAATTTTCAATATTTGGAGTTTCTAATGGAAAGATATCGAAATGTTATATATTTTTGTGCCGATTTTGATGAAACTTAAGAAAAATATAACATGAAGTCTAGTACAGCGCAAGCTCGGTATTCGCGACTACAGATTATCGCGACGACCCAGTTATCGCGACGGCTTATTTTTTAACATTGCAGGTTCTATAATCGCGACAGTTTACGAAAAACAGGTTCTATTTTTGTGACTTTTATCTGTTTGTTTTAAATTTGATTAAAATTTTTATAACCAAAAATTGGAAATCCCCGTCTTTTGGTGTATTAACCTTTTTGATTGATTTTGATCTTTAATTTTGTCAGTTGTTTCGTGTCATTTGTTGTGTAAATACATCTTTTAGTATGGGAAAAGTTGAACATATTGTAAAACCAACAATTTCTCTAAAATTTGAGATTTCGAAAAAATTTAAAAGTGGAGATTCTATAAATTCAATTTGCGTGAATTACAAATTATATAAGTCTTCTGTTTACCACATTATAAAGCAAGAAAATTAAATAAAAAAGTTCATACGTACAACAGAAAGTGGCACAACTGCTCACCCACAAATTTGGAGCTCAAACTAAAAAACTTTAATCTCAAAAATGCAGTTCAGATTCTAGCTACGTCCTGGGATAAAATATCAGTGTCCAATATCCGAAAATCCTGGAACGCCTTGCTCGAATTCGGTACTGAATGGAGTGAAGAGAATAACATGCCCTTAAATTGTTTACAAAATATAATTCAGGAAGAATTATAATTATATTGATACGGAACATCTTTTCATTAATGCTGACATAAACACCTGGATTCAAGAAGAATTTCATGTGGAAAGTAATGAGAAGCAAATGGAATTATCAGATATGGAATCGGAGGATTTATACGATAGTGGTTTATTTCATGTGGAGGATGTTAAAATGTTCGATGAAAGTTCAAACGCGTGGAGAAACAGAAGAAATTGAATATAAAACAATAGGAAAACAGTGGACGCATCAAAAACACACACATATATATGACTCGCACCAATATTAACACAAATTTTGACAATTAAGATGAAAAAGCTGATGATCAGCTGGGCTAACGAGTACACCTTATATGAATTCGCCTTGGTGGTAATGAAGAAAAAAATTAAAGTGGACGATTGTTTAACATCGATAAACATATGCATACAATGGGCTTTGGAAAATGATAAGCCGACAACAGCACTATATGAACTACGTGATTCAGCTGTTGTTTTAAAAAATAATTTGAAAAAACAAAACAACTCAAAATCTCCAATTTCTTTAAAAATGTTTAATATGTATATCAATAAAAAGGATTCTTATTTTAAAAATTACATAATTTTTTCAATAAAATTTTGGGTTCGGTTTACGCGAAAATTTAATTTTCGCGAAGGTCTGGTTTTTAATTAGTCGCGAATACCGAGCTTGCACTGTATTTATAATAGTAGTTCAAAAAATGACACTCAACTATTAAAATCTCGAAAAAGACAGTAAATATGAATGGTGCTAATTTTAATGTTTTTTATAATTAAATAAACTGAATCATTCAAGTTATTTTTTAAATTTAATAAATCAAGGGTTAAAATCAATTTTATTCTTCAAAAATCCTTAATAAAATATTAATTACGTTAATAAGGCAAAAATCAGGAATAAACACAATATTTTGCCGTTTAAAATGGGTTAACTTACTACTTTTTAATACACACTAAGTATAATATTCTTAAGATTGGTTCCTTTAAAAATTAAATTTTGATCAGCACTATTGAAATTGACAAGGTTGTTTATGATTTTAAAAGTTTGGGGTCATTTTAATTCCAAGTGCCATTAAGGATTAATTTTCATTTTTGAGCTGCTATTATAAATAATGATTGGTAGTTGAGTCACCACCTGTTCCGATACCTCCCATTTTTGTTTAAACTTCATGCAGTGATAACAAATTGATTCTTCTTAAGTTTGAAGACTTTCACAACTATATTTCTTCAGATCTTTGAAATTACTATTTACTTTGCAAATATAACTATGTTAAATTATAAGAGAGCTATTCGGACAAAGTTTGAAGAATATTGCAATTGTAGTTCTCAAAATATTTAAAAATAACTATTTACTATGTATGTTACACCTCTCCTTATAGATAGCGGAGTCAATTAAGCCATGTCTGTCTGTTGAAATCAATTTATTGGAGACCCCAGATATCTTCTGGATCCAAATCTTCAATAATTCTGTCAGACATGCTTTCGAGAAGTCTCCTATTTAAAATCAGCTAAATCCATCCATAAATAACGGAGATATGAGCAAAAATTCAAGACAACCTCTATTTTTGGCATATTTTTGATCTGTATCTCGATTACTAAGTCATAAATATAGACAATATGGATATCTATTGATAGATATTTCAAATTCCATTGCAAAGATGTAACAATGGGTCAAAATCGGGAGAAAAATTTTATCAACCCGAATTTTTTTTCACAAAAAACTTTTTTTGTCATACATTCATTTCACTAATTAATTTAAAAAATTGGAAAAAACTTTTAAAAAACAATATCGAGAAAAAAATGTTTAAAAAATAGTTTTAAAAAATTAAAAAACAAAAAATTTTAATTTTATTTTAAAGTATAATTTGGTGAAGGGTATATAAGATTCGACACATACGAATATAGCTCTTTTACGTGAGCCAAGATAGCGTCGACGAGTTAGCGTCGAATTTAGGTATTAAAAAACTGGGAAGTAAAAATACCCAATTAGTGGGTATTTTGAACTCGGCACCGAAAAATGGGAATTAAAAAAAATTGGGGAGTAAAAATAACCAAAATGGCTAAACAAATTTTTATCATAAGCCCCTGTCTATACCTGATAAAATTATATCATGATAAACGTCAAAATGGTTGTCAAGATAAAAAATTATCAGGTATAGTCCCCATTTGTTAGTATTATTGCTTTGTTATGACAAAAATTTTAGTGTTTTGCTTAGACAACTTTGTCTTGATAACATACGTCCTTAATTGTTATGATAAATATTTATTTAGTATAGACAGGTGGTAACATTAAAAGACGTTTGTTGTAAGCAAAATCAGTAATAATATAGCCTATTCGCAAATAAAAATGATTTGCAATTAACTAACTCATGGTTTATATACATGTCACTTTGTTAACGAAAAATTCTTGCTTTTTATGTGATGTCGGATGCTCATATTTAATCAATTGCTAAAAATATGATACATTTTTTTTATTTTTTTTAAATGAAATAATGAAAGAATTAAAAATTCTTGTTTGTCTTGTAGTCCAATTAATGCAAAAACGCAATGAAATATTTAAAAAACGTCTAAATAAACTAAAAACTTTAAAATTTTCATTGTTTAAAATAGTGTTTGCAAATAGTGTCGTTAATCAAGAATTGTTTTCGATATTCGCAAATAAAAATTTTAATTTACTGTTTATGCGGCAAATTTTTGTAAATGCAATATATTTATTTGCGAATAAGTCGTGCGTATAAACGTAAAATATAATAATTATGATAAATTTGTGTTGATGAGTCATCAATTTGTTCGGTTAGCAAACAATTTTTGTCACCACATAAATTTTTTTCGTGTGGACATATTTAGTGGATGTTATGTTATTGTTGAAACAAATGTAATTTTCTTAAAAGTTGGCATCACTTTTTTATTTCGGTACAATCAGTAGTACCAACATACATTTATTATTTTTACGCTTTCCAACACCGTAATAACGATAAAATCGGTTAAGTTTGTGGAATTGTCTGTGGAAACATTAATGCAGTAAAACTTGGTAAGTAAAGTCTTGTGTCTGTGTAATTAATTTTTAGTGTTACAAATTAATTTTGTATTTTAAATAAAAATTATTTAGGTTAATCTTAAATAATTATTATTTAAAAGTACAACTTTATTGTAACTTGAAAAATATTTAAACTTTGGTACTTTTTTTTAAAAAATACCTTAGTTTAAATGTTTTGAAGTTATACAAAATTTTAATTTTTTTATTTATTTCCAGATAAAATAAAAGCAGTTCAAAATGGTAAGTAATAAAAAATAAGAATAGTTTTATGTATATTTTATTTATTAATAATTATTTTTTTTATTTTCAGAGCATTATAATCCCAATTACCTTTAAAATAACTGTGGAGCAGCAGGCTCCAGCTGTGCTAAAGCAGAGCTTTAAAAAAAAGAAGCGTAGGAGCAGAAAGTTATATTTAAAAAAAAAGAGGGAGACCACAAGCAGTACAACAACAATCAGCAGCTCCAGAATCTGCAGCACCACAGCAACAACAGTCAGCAGCACCAAAGCAACAACAGCAAAAACAGTCAGCAGCACCAAAGCAACAACAGCAACAACAGTCAGCAGCACCAAAGCAACAACATTCAGCAGCTCCAGAGTCAGCAGCACCAAAGCAACAACAGCAACAACAGTCAGCAGCACCAAAGCAACAACAGCAACAACAGTCAGCATCACCACAGCAACAACAGTCAGCAGCAACAACAGTCAGCACCACCACCACCTCCACCACCACCAATACAACCGATAAGAAAGCGGCTGTATTCAGCGCCTCCTCCACCACTTCCGAGAGGAGTATGAGGTTCTTATTTAGGGAGGTTTTTTTTATTTATTTTTAATAATTTTTTTTTTTTTTTAATAATAACTTTAAATGAATTTAAATATTAATTTTTTGGCACCATATGTATCTTTTAAACCAATAAACATACAAACTAATTTTAAATCATATTCTTTACTTATAGTAGTTTTTGGAAATTCGAACCAATATGAGATAAAAATTGTGTTTATTTTTGGTACTTTTTTCATAAACTATGTTTTTCTACAAATTGATATAGACATATAAATATTTTAATTTAAGCTCCCACTGCCAAGCTGTATATTTGTCCAAATCCGGGAAAACAGTTTGGTACTTTTTTTAAAACTTCTTTTTCTTGAGCACGTTAAGACAGAATTGTTAAGCATTAACAATTTTGACAAAATGGAATATTTTTAAATTTCAAACTTGAGGGGTGTTCAAGGAGGAAAAGGGGATTTGGTACTTTTTTCCTAATGGAAAATAAAGCTTATATTTACCCGAGTGAGTGGGAACCCACAATTGGCTGCCTTTTGGTACTTTTTCTTTATTCTAATGGTACTTTTTTGATTTTTCTATAACTTAGAAACATGAAATTAAGCATATATGGTCCTAAGTGAGTGAGAATTCTAGGGGGAGACTTTTTGGTACTTTTGGACACACCAGGAAAAAGACCCATGCACCAATATCCTGAAGAAGCCTAAAAAAATGCTCTTTGTGAAATAAGAGAAAGGAAGATTTCGGTATTAGGTGCCAGTAAAAAATATGGACAGATTATACGGACGTGTTTCTGAAGGTGTTAGGAAAATGGGGCCACAAACCGTTTTGACTGATTCTGAAGAAAAGCGTTTAGTAAAATGATGCCAAGATCTAGCAAAATGTGGATTTCCATTAAAAAGTGAGGATTTGCTAAACATGATTTAAACAATCGTGAAGGAAGAACAGCGAACCACACCGTTTTTTAACGGCCGACCAGAAAGGAAATGGTATCAAGGGTTTTTGATACGTCATCCCTGTCTATCAATTAGAGAAGCAGAAGTAATTAGTTAGGGTCGAGCGGTAGTAACAGAGGAAGCCATAAGAAAATGGTTTGATGGATTAAAGAATTGTCTGAATGATCAGAACGCTTTGGATATTTAAGCTCATCCATACCGAATATTTAATGGTGATGAAACAAGTTTTAGTATGTGCCCTAAAACTGGCAAAGTTTTGGCTCCAAAAGGATATCGGAATGTATATTTCATACAAAAGGGGAATGGAAAAGAAACAATTTCAGTGCTATTGGTATTTTCAGTAAATGGTAAGACCGTGGTACCAATGGTTGTTTTTCCATATATAAGACCGCTTGAATTCTTTTAAGATTTTATTATTTTCTTAATGAAAAATACAATGCCGACAATTGGGTCACAAATTGCCGACATTTAGGGTGCCGACTTCGGGCACAAATCGTGTTTTTTCAAGAAGACGTGAATTGCTCAAATTTAATAAAAACTGCTTGAAAAGTGTTGAGTCTAAAACTATACAAAATACTAAACAACAATAACCCATTAACATTCCAATACCATGTTCGAACTCATAATGGTACCACCTTAAAAACTGAAAAAAAGTTAAACTGCCGACTACTGGTGCATTCACCCTATACACAGAAACAATTTTTTTTTTTTTGACTTATGACCATCTTGTCGCAAATGTATCATATTATGATATTTATTATGTTTTCTTTTTAAAAACAAATGATAAGCGAATTAAATGCAACGAACATTATTTTTCTGTTTTCTTGAGCATGCTACGAGTACGCCTTAATCCAGATGGTCGACAATTATGATGAGTTTGAGTAAGAATAGGTGAAGCAGCAGGCGCTTTACCATACATTTTTAAACGACCTATACGTTCCTTGGCCGTAGGATTAGAGAAGTTTAGGGTAATATTTAATGACGAGGTATCGGAAAGTTTTGTAGTGTGATTCGAGTTGTTTGTAGATTTATTGGTAAATGCATCATTATTGTTTTTCCAAGTTATTGGTATAAAATCTGTATCCTTAATGGTTTCTGGTGAGTTAGAAAGAGCATTTATGCGAGTTGAGGTTAGAGGAGCATTTGAAATGAAGTCTCTTAAATTTGGTGTAACTGGAGGTTGTACATTGGCTCTTAATGAAACTGATGATTTAATAGGAGTTTCTACAGCCCCATTAAAATCATATTTTTCTTTATTTACTATAGGAATCTCCTCGTTTGGTATGGCTAATAAGGTTATTTTACTGTTACGCCTTTTTGTTAAAGATAAGAGATTTTTCAACTACGAACTCTTACGCTTCGGATTATTGTGATTCGGATTATTGCAAAGCGTATTCTTGGATTATTGTGTCCAAGGCGATTTTGTATTAAAATGTAATTTTTTGCGGGTTTTGACAGTATTGTCGGCGCGTTTTGGTTAAAAATAGTTAACGCTTCCCAATACTAAAAATTTTTCCAATACTGAACCATTTTTCTCTGGATCCATTCACACGATTTTTAGCACAAATATCTCATTTTGTTCCAAAAACTGTCTTCTTTCATAATATATATGGCAAGTATCAAGCCACCACCCATGTTTCCCGTAATAAATCAGCAACGATTTTTTTTGGCCATTTTGGAGGAACCCATTTTTCTCTGGAACCATTCACACGATTTTTAGCACGAATGTCTCATTTTATTCCAAAAACTGTCTACTTTCATAATATATATGGCTTGTATCGAGCCACTCCCTATGTTTCCCGTAATAAATCAGCAACGATTTTTTTTGGCCATTTTGGAGGAACCCATTTTTCTCCGGAACTATTCACACGATTTTTAGCACGAATGTCTCATTTTGTTCCAAAAACTGTCTACTTTCATAATATATATATCAAGTATCGAGCCACTTCCTATTTTTTAAGTTTTTTGCTTTTGTTTCCATTAATAATATTTATAATTGGTTATTTTTACTTCCCGATTTTTTTAATTCCCATTTTTCGGAGCCGAGTTCAAAATACCCACTAATTGGGTATTTTTACTTCCCGGTTTTTTAATTCCTAAATTCGACGCTAACTCGTCGACGCTATCTTGGCTCACGTGCTCTTTTACTTGTTTAATTACTGTAAATCTGTTATTCGTCAACATATTAAACTGAATTTTTTAGAAGAGGTGTATTTAAGTTTTGTCTCCAGAATTTTTTAAAAACCCGATTTTGAAAAAAAAAACGAAATACGACCTTTCTATATCAAACAATCGATTTGCTGTTTGTGATGGGCGCCACTTCAACTAACCCAATCCCGACCATTTTCAGCCATACTACAATATGTAAAATGAAACGAGTTCTATTCGGGCAAACGTGTTCTATAAATAACAATTTACTTTGTATGGGAGGTGCCACAACCACTGGTCCGATCCTTCCCATTTTTGGTTAAAATTCATTTAAAGAGTCTTTAAACTTTGTGTAAATTACGTTGATGCCAGTGTCCTGTTATGTCAAAAACTCAAAGTAAATATTTACTTATTATAGAATATCTGGAGAATTATAATATTGAGATTTTCAACAGTTATTTGTTTACCATTGGACGTTATTGAGAACTGTACGCAAATGTGTGGTATCAGAACATACGAAGTAAATAGTCATTTTCGAATATCTAAAGAATTGTTATAGCTAGAGTCTTCTAACTTTCTATAAATTACTTTCATATCATTGTAAGTAGTTTGAATAAAAATAGGCTGGATAGGCTTTGTACGTTACAAAAACCAAATTTTAAAGGAGAGCTTGTATCATCAATACCAAATTTTAAAGCCGATACAATAACCGATTTAGTAAATTAAATTTCACATACGATAAAATTAACTTAGTAAAATGTCCATAAATATAGCGAATGTCGGTATAATATTTTACTGTGTAAAAATGTAATATACGATAATTTCGCGCAAAAGGGCTTGAATTTAAATATAAATGTTTTAACGGCAGGTTTAAAATTGTATAATGCCACTCAACAGCAGTGCTTCAGCTCTCAACTGCATTGCCAGTACACTATAAAGTGTGTGTGTATTTCTGCGAATTGATAAACTTGTATAAAAACACTGAGTGACTATTTGAACTGTTGTTGTTGTACATTTTAAATAAATAAAGAGTTGTTGCAAATTTTAAACTACTTAACGGCTTTTATTTGGAATCAAAAGTATCCGGTTTATTTAAAGGAAATAAACCAACGTTTTCAAAAGGTGAAAACGTAACAATATGTTTCGCCCTGGTTAAATTAAAAAAATCTGGCAATTAGTATTATAAATATGCCGAATTTTCACTTTATAGGTATTTTGGTAGCTTTTTGAAGCTTAACATTTCGTAATTACCCGAGATTTATAGGAAAAATCCGGAATTTTTTAATACCGGGGTTTTTGGATTTTTGTTAGTACCGTCAAACCATAACTTATTCCTATGATGAATTTGTAAAAGAACACAGATCAAGATTTGATAGTTTTAGTTTTATAAACAAAATTTTAAATACAACCACATTTAAAATTAATAAATATAAATATTTGTTGCTATGTATATCTTGCATTAACATTAAATTAATTACAAAATTTACAAACAAAAACTACAACTTTAGGTGTTTTTGTGATAAATAAATCTATCTATTTAACCAATTTCTACATAAAGAAAATATGTATTTGCCATAAATACTGTATTGTAAACTCAACAAATCATGGTAATGACAATTATTGATTAATTAAATCCTAAGACAAACATAAATTGAATAATTTTCAATAAATGCATAAATCTTTACAAACAACCACAAATGTTTGCTAAAAGAAAATTATTAGAAAATACTACTACTACTTATACATATTTACGTATGTAAATATGCATGAATGTATGTATGTAAATGTACACATTTTAAAACCTAATATACATACATTAAATTAACCACACTCATAAGTTTGTAGACACACTTACGAATACAAATAAAACTTTAATGTTTTCTTAAGGATTTTAAGCAGAAAAAATGTTTTTAATAAAACAGGTTGTATTATTACATGGTAAATAAATACAAACATTTAGAAACAAAACAGTTTACAACTTCCCGGCAGTGAAACAAGTGGTCCTATGTATCTCTTATAGACAGTAATTGTCACTAATGTCTGATCACTTGGCTGACTCCACTTTGTATATGTTTGACGACTCCTTTGATATGTATGTGATCTTTGTAGTGCAGAAAGAAGTTAATTGGTTACTTTGTACACCCCAGGTAATCTAGCGTGAAGTCAATTCTCGCTAAATTGTCTCGTAGTAATCTAGAGTGTAGTAATTTTAAATGTTTATTTTGTACTGGTTTTATTCAAATTGTGTTAATATAATTTATTTTCTGTCGGTGGGAGGATTGTTTACAAGCAATCGGTTATTTGACTGTCTAGGAGATGTCTCTTTAACTGATTATTTGAGGTCAATTAGCACTAGTGCATGATGAAATAACTAGTTATGCAGCTGATCAGATAATCAGTTAGGTAGCTAGTAAGCTAACTTACTCTATGTAATCGGTATGTGAATCCAATGCGTTGACTACTTTGGACCAGCTATTAGACAGTCTCATTGTACTCAAAAAGGGTCATCACGTAACTACTTATTTATTTAGTTGTCGCCCTAAATGATAGGTAAAATCACTAGTTCGGGACAGTCTCCTAGAACTGCTGGTATATTTTACATATAGAGGTACGAGGATTGTTAATTGTTATGGTTTGGTGGAGAAAATGTTCATTCAAGATTATAAATATGCTGCTGTATGGCTGTAAGACTTATAACACAACCCACGCATTTTTGTTAACACTTTCACACATAGTTATCTAAACACATGTAAAACTGTACACGATAGTTGCTGCCTTTAATACCAAGTATCAACGACGTTCGTATGTAAGCAATTTTAATCCGATTAAATTTCATATTGTAAAATATTAAATGCTGCTTAGAAGTATTTTGAGTTCCTTATAATATATTCAAACTATATACATTTACACACAAATACACATTTATTTCTATACTATACATTTATTCGTATACCAGTAACTCACACTTTAAGTGTTGGCATCAACACTATACAGGTGATAAGCTCCTAGTCTACTAAGTGCACACACAGCCCCACAGAAATACATTCGCATTCACATTCACTGAAATCTATAGTCTTACAATACACATTCACATTTGCAAGGAATTTCGTATAAGGATTCATGAATTTACTTACTCAATGACAGTCTCTACCAATGCCGCCACTACTTTTGAGCCACCAGCAACACATTCCACCATTTTATACAAATGTTCAGCTACAATGAAAATGAAACAGATGTACTGCTCGACAAAATACAACTAAATTCCTGCAACTAGTTTTCTTCGTGTTGGTTTTCCAGGTTGGCTGGCAGTGCTCATATTGTACAGCAAGGAGTAATAATGTTTTCGAAACCGTACATCTTCCGTACAGTCTTTTGAAGGTACACTTACAAAATACCAGTGGTTGTAATAGGAATGGATATAGTGCCACACACACACGCACACACATCCTTCTGCATAAGAGTTGTGAGAAATAGTTTCACAATTACACTAAGGTAAATTGCAGAGCTTCTAAATAGTTTTTTCGTTAGATAGGGAGAAATATGTTTATAAGAATCTTTGAAATCAAGCAATTGAACCATGAATAATTTGAATGGAAAATACAACTATATCAATATTAATGTTTTGGATAGAATTTAACAAACTGAATTACTGTTACCAAAAGTTAAAATTTTTAATATTGGGAGATTTGACGCAAGAGAGTATAATTCGACCATATTTCTTTAAAAATTAATACGGAGCTCGCGTTACGGTCAAAGGAGATCGTTACCGCACCATGATCAACGATTTTTTGTTTGAAAATATGTCTGACATTGATACGGGGAGATGTGGTTTCAACAAGATGGCGCTACATGCCATACGGCGACCGCAACCATAGATTTATTGAAATCAAAATTTGGCTATAAATTGATTTCTAGAAATGAATCTGTCAATTGGCCTCCAAAGTCTTGAGATTTCCCACCACTCGATTATTTCCTATAGGGCCACATGAAGTCACTAGTTTATGCTGATAAATTAGCAACATTTGACGCCTTGAAGGTCAACATTTTTCGTATTATTAATGGCGTACGGCCAGCAAAGCTCGAAAAAGTGGCCCAAAATTGGACGTTGCGCTTCGTCAAGCCGCGGTGGCCATATGCCCGAAGTCATTTTCAAATGTTTATGTCATCGATTGATCTTTAAAAGAAAACACATTTTTAAGCAGGAAAAATATTTTCTATGGGAAATGGTTAAGATATAACATATTTAATGTCAAAAACAAGCTAATTACACTATGCAACAAATGAAGACTCTATTATCAAAGGGTAGTATAATTCTTTACTCTGGCGATTTTGGTGACCAATTTTTTTATAGACCTCCAAAGGATCTGATATTATAGGTTTTTTCCACAGCTGCACTGTGTTACCAATTCGAAATGGTTAAAAGGTAGCTAACGGTAGCTTTGTGAAAAACGTATTTAGCCAACCGTGATCAAAACCGAATTTGAATCAATTTGGACTAACATTGTATCACTCTTGACCGTCGTTAGACTAATTTAACGAAAAAAAGTTATATATCTAATCACATAGGAACTGGGAGGTTAAACCTCTTATATGCCACCACTTATGGTTGATCTTCGATGGATTCCGGGACTCTATGAACAAAGCATGGTAGTATTTAAGACGGATTGCAAGGTGTCCAGGGCCAAAGTTGGATGCAAAGGCAACCAGAATACTATAGGATTGGATAGAAAAAGTCTCAGGTCTTTAGTAGGAGTAATAATCAGACACTGCTCATTTGGCGCCCTCATTGGTAAATGGGATATGGGCGCACAGAAGACTTTTGTAATTAATTACAGGACCAATTACCAATTACGTGTAATTGGTAATTGGCAATAACCAATTGCCAATTATATGTAATTTGTAATTGGTGAACGCCAATTACTAATTACATGTAATTGGTATTTGGTTATTGCCAATTACAAATTACATGTAATGGGTAAAATGTAATTCAAATTGAAAGTAATTGTTGAAAAATGTGTAATGATTACTTTTAAAGTATTTATTATCAACAATGTAATTATTAAATAACTCGTCCATTACACAATATACAAAACATAACAAATTTTAATAGAAAGCAAATATGTTATTATCATCAAATAACATAATGTTTCAAAAATATTTAATCAATATAATACATAAATACATAAATGTATAACTTTCTTAAGTTACTTTTATATTGTAAAAAAGTAGTAACAATAGTTTCAACAAAAATTTAGCAGAAAACAAACAATAAGAAAAAACAAAATGTACACAATTTTGGAAAATTAAACACCTAAAGCATTAAACAACTAAACAAAATCTTTATTGGCTTTTAAAAGAACCAATTTTTCAAAATGTTCGTCTGAAAGATTTTGGCGTTTCGGAGCTAGCACAATTCCAGCAAATGAAAAAAGTCTCTCTACAGGAGCTGACGAGGTAAGAGGAGTATTGGAGCGCTCGAATGCATTTAAAATTGTCGGACAATTTTTCAATGCTCCAAATGTTGAATCTGGATTACGCATATATTGTTGAAATTCCAGTCTTATATCACTTTCGTCATTTATGGGATGTATTACTATATCTAAAATAAAATTAATTCAAAAGTGTTAATTAACCTGTTACCAATAGATTTCTCGAAAAAATAAATACCTTCAGTATTATCTTCACCAAAGTCAAATATAGATGGTGTAGTCGCCTCTCTTTCAAATATTTATAAAGAAAAGATTATTTTTAAAATTTGGGTTCAAAATTATTTTTGTCTTAAAAAATATTTTGTCTTAAAGTTTTTTTCTTTCTTAAATGGTGAACCAAAATTAACGAAAGGCTTGAATTCGCCATCATTTGTGTATTTTGGATACCTCTTAAATCGTGTTTAGAAATTTAAAAAAAAATGTTAAATGTAATTGCCATTTATGTAATTAGAATTACATTTTTATCAATTACTTGCAATTACATTACCAATTACCAATTACGTGTAATTGGTAATTGGCATTTATCAATTACTAAATAAAGTAATTGGTAATTGGTAAATGCCAACTACCAATTACTTGTAATTGTAATTGGTAATTGTTGGTTGCCAATTACAAAATGTAATTGGATTTGTAATTGGCAAAATTTCAATTACAATTGCTAGTAATTGGTAATTGGTATTTTTCAATTACCAATTACATGTAATGTAATTGGTAATTGAAAAGTAATTGGCAACGCCCAAGTCTGGCGCACAGGACTTCTGCATGATGTGCAATGATATTGAAGAACTTGAAACAGTGGAACATATTATATGTAGATGTCATAAGTTACAGGGTCTCAGGCAAAAATGACTAGGGGGAAGATTCCATGATGAACTGTTGGATACATCTAGATATGATCTAGGCAATCTACTGGGCTTTATAGGCTGGCTATTTTCGATACTTATTTCCTGTCTTTTGGACTGAGGTTTTCACTTTATTTCTCTTTATATCACCTGACTTCTTAATTTTCTTTCAAAATTCATTTCTTCTCTTCATCTAGTTCAAACCTAGTTATATTTCTAAAGCAGATCATAAGGGATCCTATGGGTTTCCGAGTGAAAGTGTACTTCTTATAGTACACACCACTTCAAATCTATCTATCACAACCTATGTAATCTCGCTAAGTTTCAAAATAATTTTAAATTTCATATAATTCCTTTTAATACCTTTTTCTTTATATTTCTATAAATTGTACAAGTGTGTATTTATGTAGTGAACATATAAAAGTTGTATGCATTATTATCATTCATCTAATGTTAGTAAAGTATGCAGTAATATTTTCTAGTTCCTGTTCTAATACTGCTACTACTTACTAACTTACTCTGCCTCCCTTCACAGTCAGCCTGCATTCCTGCCTCTGTTCCTGTTGTTGACTTACGAGTCGAATAAAACCACTTGGGATATAAAAGTGAGTTGGTTGGATAAATAATTTGCACAGTTTCGCGTTGTTGTGTGCAGCAGTTGGTTTCTGTGCATGTTTTCAGTATGTGTATGTTTGACTAAGAGTGTATATTTTAAGTAAAATGAAACGAAAATAGAAACTTGAGTAGAAAATTTCCACATTAGAAAGTAAATGGAACAGATTCATTCAACATTAAACACACACTTTCCTTTACTTACTTAGTTTTATACAATATACTTATTATATATTATATATATGTTTAATAATGTGGGTGAATTGATATTAAAGTTGTATTTTATTTATATTCTATATAGTTACTAGTAATACATATTTTAAAAAGCGAAATTAATGTTAAAAAGCATCCATAAATACACATTATTAAAGTCTTTTTATGAAGCAGCTTCACAGTTAAACTTTAGAGAAGTAAATGGTAGCATTAAAATGAAACTTTGTGCTAAATAAGTAAAGTAAAATTTTTAGTTTAATAGATTCTAGTTGGTTTATAATTTAGGTTTTTAAATAAATATATAAAACGTTATTATTAACTCATAAATGCCAGGTTAGATAAGTTGAAGTTTCATGTACTTCGAATTTAAAGATGCTGTTAGTTAGAATGGCGGAAATTTTCTAGAATATTTAACTTGCCATATCCATTTATTTCAATTTGAAATCAATAAGAACTTTGAACATCCAATCGATGTCCGTAAATGGATTTATGTAGTCGGAGTTTTGATTTATGAACCAAGAAGGTAGATTGTCTCATCGCACTACAGGTGAATATTGCCATTATGTAAGGTTATACTGCAATATAGTGTTTAGCACATATGTAGTAATGAGATATACATATAGGCAATTCCATGTCATCGTACGTGACATTTGTACGCCTATAGAGTGGAATAGATTTTTCAAAAATAAGAGTATCTGAAAAATAATTTGTGTCTTTATGTTCCATTCAGAAGGTACAATATTTTAAAAAAATAACAAGTTCTTTCGACACATTGTTGTCCAATATATCGAGCGAAATAAGGGTATATCGTACGTGACATAAAACGGAAGTAATTGTACCTCAAACATGTAGAAATATGCGATAATTTGCGAATCGTCAGGGCTTTATGTTTTCTTTTAATTTTTAACACTAAACCAAATATTTTTTCTTTACAATCCGTCATATTTAAATAAAAATAATCTTTGGATGATTTTATAATAAATAAAATTTAATATGGTACGTGACATACCGTATGTGACAGATTTTTATCTTATAGTAAAACAATACATATTCTGCAAATATTTGTATACAAAAAATTAAAAAAATAAACAGAAAATATATATTCGGTTTCAATAAACAATTTGATAATAGCAAAAAAACAATCAGAGTCAAATTGATTTCATACTACATGCTAATTGGGAGCTTAGTTTTCGTCGCAATCTTAGCCTAAAACATACAAATTAAATTAAAACAAGTAAGAGTACTATATTCGGCCGTGCCGAATCTTAAATACCCTCCACCTAAATATGATGGGAGATGTAGAAGTTACATTGGCATAAACACTTTAATATCCATATTCAATATTTGTTATTATGAGGATTAAGACAATGTTATCGAAATACTATTAAATAAATATATGAAATAATATAACAATTGTAAGAAAGACTAGTTTAAGCAGAAGATATTTTAACTGCAGATTCTTGCCATTTTGAATAGAGTTTGTCATTTATTCATATTATAACGTATGACATTTAACAATTATTTATGTACCTAATAATTGGTTATCATTATCCGATTGGATCAACATTATCCTTATTCACCACAAGTGAAGAAAAAGAATATAAAAAAGGGTATACAAATATATTTAGACAAAATTCAAAATTTTACATATGGAAATGAGTTATATCACAAAATTTTAATATATATTCGCGATTATTGAATTTTCCGGATATGTGTCTTATATATAATTATGAACCCATAGTCAAAAATTCCAGCAGTATGATTTCTGTCTACTTGTAACTAATTTCTGTTGAATTTTTGATCGATATCAATGTTTATATGCGTTAATGTATTTTTGGGTTGTGAAACTAATTGGAAGCTATGACCTATTATGAGTCAATCATCTATGTATTTTAATTGAATTTCATCTTATATGGGTATTATAGTTATAGTTTTATAGTTTTATGGGTATTATAGTTATTACCGAAAGTGGAACTTATATGAGGACTGTTGCCAATTATGGACCGATATTCACAAACTACAGTAGTATGATTACTAGATACAAATTACTCATCTATGTATAATTTTATTCTGATATCGATTTGTTTTAGATATTAATACAGGTTAATGTGTTTTTCGGAAGTGGTCCTTATATGGGAGCTATGACCAATTATGGGCCAAACTTCATAAAATTTGGTACAGTTGTTGCTATGTATATAAGTTTTATGTATGTCGAATTTTAGCATTATTAAGATATTTATAAGAGATTTGTGAGTACTTAACTGATTTTCGGAAATGGACCTTAAATTTGAGCTACGGTCAAATATGGACCGATATTCACAAAATCCTGCAGTATGACTTCCATATATAAATTACGGATCTGTGGAAAGTTTTGTTTGATATTGATATTTTTTAGATATTTATGCAGGTTAATGTGTTGTTCGGATGAGGTCCTTATATGAGAGCTATAAACAAATATGAACCGATCTATATAGAATTCGGTGCAGCGACTTTTGTGTATATGGAGATTATTTGTGTCGAATTTCAACTCAATAGCGATATTTATAAGGTATTTATGCATGTTTAAGTGATTTTCGGAAGTGAACTTTGTATGGGGGCTTTGATCAAATATGGGCCGATCCACGAAAAATTCAGTCTTGTGATTTCTCTTTGCACGAAACTTATTTTTGCTGAATTTTGTATTGATACTGCAATTCAGTAGGCATTTATAGACTATAGCACCATATTTCGGGAAGAAATTTGTATGGGGGCTACGAGAAATTATGGACCGATTCTTTCCATTTTCAACAGAATTTATCCTTTTATCATGTAAATAATGTGTGCAAAATTTCATGATATTCTCTGCAATGGATTTACCAAAAATCAGAAAAAAACATGTGAAAATGATCAAAATTTTTGGAGGTTGTCTTACATTTTAATCCATAACCCTCGTTCTACCAATTCGATTTTGCTGATTTTCAATACCAAACTGCTTAGAAAAATTATAAACATTTTGGTATACATTTCATTAATTTCACTTATGTATTTTGGACGTCAGAGTGTTTTACACAGACAGACAGACAGACGGACAGACGGACAGACGGACAGACGGACAGACGGACGGACAGACGGACATTGCTCAATCGACTTAGAATTTCATAAGGATCAATAATATATATACTTTGTTGGGTCTCAGATGAATATTTCTCAATGTTACACACGGAATGACAAACTTATATATACCCTCTTTCACCACTTGTGGTGGTGGAGGGTATAAAAAATAAATATAGTCATTATTTTTGCCCTTCAAATGTTGTAATAAGCTTTAAATACTTTCACATAGTAACATTTTAGTGTTTTCTCCTATTCAAATCATCTTGAAAAAAAGTTTCAAGGGTTTTTGTTTTTTCAGTCGTGATTGTTATTCTCGTAGAATTGCCCATATGTATGCTTGCATCGTGAAGCTGTATATTCTAAAGTCAATGTTGGATGTATTATTGCGTTGAAGAGGCACCGAACATTTTGCAACCGTATTGTATGTTTTAAATACTGGGAATTGTCTGATAGGAAAATTTCACAGTCTCGTAACCACGGTAGTCTGAAGCTTTGTATCTTGTAGAAAACAAGTTAATTTCTAGCCCTATTTCTATGGCTCAGTTGTTGAGCATTCCTAACGCATTATCCATAATATCGCTAATTACAACCAGACATATTCATGAAACCATCAATATCACATCATTCGCTTAAGCAAGAGTCCAATTCCCCTAATTATCCAAATAAACAAGAATATAGTTTACAACAATCAGCAATAATTAGTAGAGGATAGATAGCCCAGCTTTGTGTATTTAACGTTTAACTAGTTTTGACTTCACGGTTCTTCAAAGACTTCCAGTTTATGACGTTATTAGGGAGACAAATTTTGCATTCTCGTGACTTCTTTTGTCATTCTTGGGAATAAAATAACATTCTCCAGCCAAACGAAACATAGCTGATAGAGAAACAGAGTGCATACTATGAATTTAGCATCTGCAGCATCCGCGTCTTAATACCACCAGGTCCCTGTAATGTATAAGCAGACAAATCCACCATTAAATTCTGTCCTAGAAGATTATGCTTTCATACACACAGAAAAAAATATGGTTGCGCATTGTTACTGTAACCATTACAACATTTGTGCATGTTTACTGTAACCATTTCAAAATTTCCACAAAAAAATCTGAGAACAACATATTATGATAAAATCATATAAATGGTTGTCACAATCATATACATGTTTACTCTAACCATATATATGGTTGATACAATCATGTAAATTGTAAATTAACCATATTGTGTCCTCAATCATATATATAGTTACTGTGACTATAATATTGTTAAAAATTATGAAATGGTTACAGTAAACATGCTCAAATGTTGAAATGGTTGCAGTAACAATGCAAAACTATATTTTTTTTCTGCGTGTAGATGTGAAATGTCACACACTGTTCAGCCAAGTTCGTTTAACCTGGGAAATATCTATTAAGTAGAATATCTAGAGCTTTTGCTGGATATTATTTCGACACATGTTTGACTTGAGTACCCCTTGATCACAACCTTACTAAGTTTTATAGAGTCAATATCAATACATTTGCAGTAATTTCAAAATGAATTTCTTTGCTCAATGTTGATGACTTTTTTGTAGGCATTGAGTCATAGCAATATTAAGTAGTAGTTTGGGGGCTATAAGTAGTACAAGTAGCCTTTGCTTGGGGACAGGAAATTTAAAATGCCTTGATAATGGTCTTCCAAAGATACAGAAATGTTTCAGGAACCCATTGAACCAGTCAGTTAATCTTGAATTCATGAAGGATGGTATTGTCTCAAGGAGTATACAATTATGGTATTGTTACCTTTTAAAAACGGGGTTTATTTCCTTTAAATAAACCGGATACTTTTGATTGCAAATAAAAAGCAGTTTCAGTAGTTTAAAATTGTTACTACTCTTTATTTATTTAAAATGTACAACAACAACAGTTCAAATATTCACTCAGTGTCTTTATACACGTTTATCAATTCGCAGAAATGCACACACACTCTATAACGTACAACCTTAAATGTACAAGACAGTTGATGTTAACTCTTACAGCGACAATGATCAACTCAACTTTCTATCGGAAATCATCTACAATGCTCTTAACGGACATACTAGTACATTCGAATTCTAGAGCTTTCGATGTTAATGCTAGCAGCTTAAACATGCAGTGCTGCCATACTTACAAACAATGCTAATAACCGCATGCTATCAACATTGTTAATAAGTAGAAGCTTCTACTGATGGACGTGTTTATAAACATGATGAATTTTGCAGGCAGTCCTTGCGGACAGTTAAATTCAAATCGCTATTGCACATTCGTAACAGTATGTTAATGAACTTATATACGACACTCTCCACTTATCGACTGATAACCTAAATTTGTCACTTATGAGTATAATATCCAAAACCTCTTTCCACCCATTAAAATTTTCAGAACTTGGAAAGATAAAGTTCGATTATAAACGTTAATAAAATAAAATTTGTTAAAAATTTTGAAAAATGCAATGTTATCGAGGGGTTTTCATATATCAACCATTTATGGACAAATGTTGATGATACTAATGATACTAGATTGGGTTTCGTAAGATAAGTATCTGGTGCATTCGAATTTAATTTCATCCAATTCATCTATTTTTATCACTCGTGATAAAGAAAGGGCCAATTAAAGGTCACCTGATTAATTGCACAGATCTAACCAATTTCAATTGAGGTTTATGGCCCAAAATGGGTTATGTGCCAAATTTGATCGAGTTATTTTTAAAATGACGACGGTTTGCGGTTTACTAAATATTGTTACGTTTTTACCTTTTAAAAACGTGGGTTTATTTCCTTTAAGTAAACCGGATACTTTTGATTGCAAATAAAAAGCAGTTTTAGTAGTTAAAAATTGTAACAACTCTTTATTTATTTAAAATGTACACCAACAACAATTCAAATAGTCACTCAGTGTCTTTTTACACGTTTATTAATTCGCAGAAATGCACACACACACTTTATAATGACAAGCTCAAATGTACACGACAGTTGATGTTAACTCTAACAGCGACAATGATCAACTCAACTCACGAATGCAGTTTCTGCCACTATTTATTACACACGCCATCTCTAGGGAATCTTCTACAATGATCTTAACGGACAAAACTCGTATGTTCGAATTCCAGAGCCTTCGATGTCATTGCCAGCAGCCCAAACATTTAGTGTTGCCATACTTACAAACAATGCCAATAACCGCATGCTACTGATGGACGAGCCTTCAAACATGATGAATGTTGCAAATTCAAATTGTCATTGCACATTCGTAACAATATATACAGAAAGTACTTCTTAGATGATTTGTGGGAGTGGGGGGAGGATATAGAACCAAATGCAGGAATCTCCAATTTTTTAATTTCTGTAAAAAATAATGAAAAACGATATCATATTTATTATATTATATATTTTGTTATGCAGTATTTAAGAATATGAAGCAATGGACAATGCTACGTTTGATATAGTTTGAATAGCTTTAAAATAAATAATACAAACAAAATGGTATTTTAAATTATAGACATTTAGTTCTAGGTAAGTACTATGAACAAATTGTAAAAAACACTTAATAATAAATAATTAGCAAAAATAGTATTTGCTTTAATCGGTAGTTTAATTGTATTTGGTATTAGCATATTGACTAATCACAACCATTCATTAGATTTAATTAAGTAGATGACATTATTACATAAGTTCTCGTAGTAAACGGAGATAGCAGACTTTGCTTCTATACCCTTTTAATAGTCATATGTTTACTCAAATTTTAATTATGCTTTAAATATTTTTCAATCATATTTTGTCAGATTAAAAACCTTTTAAATGTATAGTTTATTCAATAAAATAATGCCACAGGCACAAATGAAATTTGTACAATATTTAGCATTAAATTTAAAATTTTCTTTGAGCCTGGACGCTTTTGCAAAACAACACAAAAAAACAAATACGCATATCTCTCGCTAAAAGTGCATAATCAACAAAAATTCATTAATATTTCACTAAATATAAAAATTATATTTTATATTTAAATAAATACTATTCATAGAGATATATTTGGAAAAAAACAAAACTATCTATATGCACACATAAATAAATAGCTTTTATGTGTGTGTCTTTTTACAATATTTTTTTGTTAAAAAAAAAAGAAGAATTACATCCACAAACATCAATTTTTATGTGCAGTCATTTTGATTCAATTTGATTGGGTTTTTTATGAAATAGTCGTAATTTTCTTGTGGATTTTTATGATATTGAAAATAAATCCTAAAATTTAAAAAAACCGACACAAATACTCGCACTATAAAACAAACCAACCATCACATAAAAACGAACACAACATTGTACAAATGAAATAGAAGAATAATTTCCAAATACATACAACAAAAGCAAAAAAAGAAAAGCGGAAAAAATTGGGAACCAATTACGAGATTTCAAAAATTGAATTTCAGTTGTCATCACCAGAAAATCTGTGATGATGTTGTTGTTGTTGTTTTTCATATATCACATACATAGTATTTACACATACATATATTTGCATGTAGTTGTATTTGTATGTGCAAATGTGTGCTAAAACTAGGAAAAGGAATAAAAAAAGGAACCTACAAAAAATGACTAGGATACAAAAACGGCAATAATGCCATAAACAGGAAAAAATTAAAGAATGTAGTAGTTTAGTTAAAACGAATTTAATATGTCTTATAGATTTTTACATATTTGTAAATATACCAATTTTAACTGCAAATGCTTGCTATATCCATTACTTGGTAGCCCTACACGCTACCCTATTCAATTATATTACAACATTCTCGTAACTCATAAAATAATGAAGTTTTATATGTCGCACGGAGATCTCATCACCTCGAAAAACAGCCAGCTCGATATCTGAGTACACCATTACTCTAACATGTTGTCAATGGACTTTGCACATCAAAAGGTACGACATACCTACAACCTTGCCCACTATAACCGAAATAGCAAACGCTATTTGCGCCCTTAAACACCACAAGGCTCCAGGACGTGGTCTTCATCGAGTTTGGAAAAGCTTTCGACACACTTGTCCACACTACCATTTGGAAAGTACTCACATGCAAAGGAGTACCTAGGAAAATAATAGGGATTATCCAAGAGCTATACAGAAACGCAAATTGTCGTATACTTCACCGGAACTCAGTTATCGATAACGTTTCTGTTAAAGGCTGCATCTCGTCGCCGTTACTCTTTAACATAGAGCCACAACAGAGGCATAACATGGGGTTTAGGTGGGCGCCTGGTGGATCTTGACTATGCCGCCGACATAGGACTTTTAACACACAGTCACTCTGACATGATGCAAATGGTAGAGACAGAAGCTGCAAAGGCAG
The DNA here is from genome assembly GCA_942486065.2 of Calliphora vomitoria. Lineage (NCBI taxonomy): Eukaryota > Metazoa > Arthropoda > Insecta > Diptera > Calliphoridae > Calliphora > Calliphora vomitoria. The sequence continues at coordinate 44,946,581 of OW818030.2, read as the reverse complement.
GATTCTAAATAAATATAAATAGACGAAGGTAATGCGAGTAAATGCAACATCCAACCGGCCATTCTCTATCAAAGATATCACACTACAGTACCTTCACCACTTTTGCTATTTGGGTAGCATCATAACATCGACTGGAGGCTTTTCTGATGATGTCTCACATCGCATCATGGGAGTTCGGCAAGCTTTCGACCAACTAAACACAGTGTGGAAATCACCATCAATCTCCACCTGCACTAAGATAACAATTTTAAATTCGTGTATTAAGTCTGTCCTAATCTATGGCTGTGAGACATGAAATATGGCTGCTAGAGACGTAAACAGTTTCACCAACAAATGCCTAAGAAGAATAGTAAAAATCGACTGGCCCAAGATAATATCGAACTCACACCTCTTCACAGTCACACATCAAAGCCAAATACATTCCGAAGTTTTAAGAAGGAAATTGCGATGGATTGGCCACGCATTACGATGACCACCCGGAAATGTAACCCGCAATGTAATTGACTGGAATCCACAAGGTAGCAGAAGGAGTGAAAGGCCTGTCCACACTTGGCGAAGACAGATAGACTAGAGTCTTCGCGAGCTGGTAAAGGCTGGAATGAAATCAAGAACCCAGCATCAAATTGAAACGACTGAAATCTTTTGTTAAAGTCCTGTGCTCCTTACAGGAACTAAAGGAATTAATATATTGTTACGAATGTGCAATAGCGATTTGAATTTAAACACGTACATCAGTAGAAACTTCTACTTATCAACAATGTTAATAGTATGCGGTTATTAGCATTGTTTATAAGTGTGGCAACACTAAATGTTTAAGCTGCTAACATTAACATCGAAAGCTCTAGAATCTGAATGTTACATTTGTCCGTTAAGAACTACTCGGATGAAGATGGCAGTGTGTAGTCTGTAGTGTGGCAGTCGTGAGTAGAGTTGATCATAGGGGCTGTTAGAGTTGACATCAACTGTCTTTTACATTTAAGGTTGTAAGTTATAGAGTGTGTGTGCATTTCTGCGAACTGATAAACGTGTATAAATACACTGAGTGAAAATTTGTACATTTTAAATAAATAAAAAGTTGTTTCAAAATTTAAACTACTAAAACTGCTTTTATTTGCAATCAAAAGTATTCGGTTTATTTAAAGGAAATAAACCCCCGTTTTCAAAAGGTAAAAACGTAACAATATCTAGTCCTTTTCTAGTTCTTTTCAAGAGCCAACAAATTTCGTACCAAATAGCGCCAGAGCATTCTATATATTCCACAAATGTCTACAGGGAGATCCGTCTGAACCCCATTTATAAATCACATTAGATATCGCATTCAAAGGATGCGGATGTCGCTTGAAAATTAATGCTGATTATAACAGGACAATATTATAACATGAAATTCGCGAAACAGTGTCCATTTCCATATTTAAACCATCAGCATTATTAAGAATTACAGAATTTTCTGTCCAGTCTACTCTGGTCGGAGTTATCGCTTTCAAAATGTTTTCAAAATTCTATGTGGATACCACACAATATTGGTCTCTACCATCATCCACGACCAGAGGTAAGCATTTAGGTCCAATGACCGCGGTGTTGTAAATCATTTCCAGGAGGTTTTAAACTACACCAAAATAATTCCTGATTAATATAATCCAATCGAGGAAGTCTGAATAGCTATACTCTATAAATTGTCTTTCGAACAACTTTTTGATGAAAAATTTCGAAATGTTGAAATCGACGTTATCCCAAAAAAGTAGACTGCAAAAAATTCGAAGTTTCATAAATATGAAAAATTCGAAAGATCAATTATTCAAACATCGAAAAACGTAGAAATATAGCACCGAAGTCTAGGTCGTTCTATTTGGACTGATAGTAATACCTCATCTTGGCTAATTCTATGAGTTCACTTACATATTGTGTTATAATGACCACTACATATCGTTACCTTAATATGGAAAGGCACAAACTCGTGTTTTTTTGTATGCCCAGATTTTCCTTAATTTTGATAAATGGTCCGCTCATATATCATAAGGCAAATCTGCGCTCAATATATTTTACGCTAGACAAGAATGTCAAAAAAGTGCCCGCCACGATAAGCGTAAATGGATTGATGATCTGGCCAAAGAAGCCGAAACAGTAGCTGCAACTCATAAAACAAAAGATTTATACAGAATTGCTAAAAAACTAACTCAAAACTCGTTTGGTACTAACAAACGGCTTAAAACCAGAAATGGAGATTTAGTCACATCCTAAAAAGACCAGATGGATGTTTGGGTAGATCACTACTCCTCGATGTTATCGAAAAAGTCGAAGAGTGGTCACAATCTATGTGATTGCACTCAACACAGTGCTAGAGACGATATATCCACAGACTGCCTAGAAACTCCCGAAATTATGGTGTCCCTGAAAATTAAAAGCATCACATGAAATTGGAGCTAAGTTTATCCACCACATTATAAAGAATCTTTGGATAACAAGCTCACTGTTCGATGACTTAAAGGAGGAATTATTAATATACCAAAAAAAAGGAGACTTGTCACAATGTAAAAATTGGGGTGGCATAATCCTTATCAATATCGCAAACAAGATAATCTCTCAAGTCATCAATAAAAGGCTATCATTCGCACTCGAGCCGAGGAGCAGGCTCTCTTCCGTCCCCCCAAATTATGCATTGATCATGTTAACAGTTTACGGATCATAATTGAGCAGTCTGTTGAGTGGAGGACGGCGCTCTACTTGATATTCATCGATTTTGAAAAAGCATTCGATACGCTTTCCCATGCAATCATATATAGTACGCTAGCATGCAAAGGCAGCCCAACAAGAATAATTGATATTGTTAAAGCCCTATATTACAACGCAGACTGTTGAATTCTTCATGATGGCTGTATTAGTGACTCATTAAGAATTAAAACAGGAGTGAGACTAAACTGTGCTCTGTCGCCCCTACTTTTTAATATCGTCCTGGATAACATATTGAGGAGAGCCTCGTGTAAACAGAGGGGAATAACATGGGGATTCAACAGAAGGTTAGAAGATCTCAACTATGCCGACGACATATGTCTACTATCCCACAACTTCAATGATATGCAGGCTAAGATCAGTGCAGTACAAACTAAAGCAACTAAAAATAAATATTGCTAAAACTAAAGCAATGATAATTAATGCTTCTAACAACAGAGAATTCGCCATAGACTAGAAGAATCTTGAAGACGTGTCAACGTTCTGCTATCTCGGAAGTCTTCTGATTATCACAGGTGGTTCTGCAGCCGATGTAAGAAACCGAATAAAAGCTGGTAAACATTCGTTTGGTATCTTAAACTACATATGGCAATTAGCACATATCTCGAAAAGGACCAAGCTAAATAAATTTAATTCCTACATAAAATCATCTCTTCTTTATGGGTGCGAATCGTGGAATGTAGCGCAGAAGGATTTTAACTCGATACAGGTCGTCATAAATAGCTGACTGCGGAGAATTTTAAAAATATTCTGACCCCGTACATGCCCAGATCCAAAGTCCGGAAGCAGTAGAAAAGGAAGACCATCGCAAACATGGCGTCTAGAGTATCCAAAACCGAAAACCGGTCAACCGGTTTTTTCATCTTTTTAAAACCGACCGTTTCGGTTTTCTTTAACTTTTCGGTTTTTTGACAAACCGGTTTTTTAAGACGGTTAACCGGTTTTAACGAAATACTTTGTAAAGCTTATTTGAACATATTACTTAAAAATATTTTGATATCATTTTTAAAAATATTCATTTATTTTTTAGATGTCTGCATTCGACAAATTTTGGAATTTAGTACCAAAATTGTCTATAAATTTAAATTGTCATTTTGCATAATTTTTCATAATTAATAAAAAACCGGTTAACCGGTTTTTAGAATGACAAAACCAAAACCGGTTTTTTTTATAAAACACTGTTTTCGGTTAAACCGGAAACCGGTTTTTTGGAAACGGCCAACCAACACAAGGGCTGGAACGAGATAAAATCATTAGCATAGGACAAATCAGAATGGAATAAATTTGTTATGCCCCTATGCTCCTTATATGCATTTCTCTCAGATCCTTACATGTTTCAATACGATATAACACCCTCTGGCGTAGTATCCCTAGTCTTCATTGTATTGCCATACTAAATTTTGAATTTAATGATTTGTCCTTGATCATGTTTCTCATTCAGTTTGTTATTCGTTGATCAATCCATAAGAATCACTGGATGTTGATTGTTGAATAACCAAAATCACATATTCTGTATGATTGAATATATCCTTGGTTGTAATAATCAGATCATCAAAGCCCGTCCAAAATTACTTTCCCTATAAGCGGGTTGTGCTTGCAGAAGGTAGTCGATGAGAGGATACTCCTGAATGAAGTTCAACCAGATTTCCAGTGTATTTTCGAGTTTCGTATATAAATAATATCTCCTTATATTCTTTGGGAATATATCCCAAATCGAGGAACCTCTTAAAGATTTTGTAATGCTGAGAAAACACCATCAATTCCTGATGTCTTAAAGAGGTTAAGGTTTAGAGACTCCGCGAGCTGTTCCGATCTGGTGTCCTGAATTCCATTATACTTACAACCCGGAAAATCTAGTTTCAATGTTTCGGTACTACTTTCCGTAAAATAACCATTGGATTTCATTAGATAACCGGACGTTATAGGATCTTTTAAATCAATCTTAGGCATAGATAATATCATGCATGATTTTTAGCTCAGATCAAGTTCAACTCAAGAATATTTAAATGAAATGCATTTTGAGATTAACTGAATTTCTTTCATTATTAAATCCATTCCAAGCTAACATAAATTATGGATCCGAGCTTAAATCAAACTGCGAATTATACCCAACAAACCTTAAGAATTTAGCTACACGCAGAAAAAAATATAGTTGTGCAAGTTTACTGTAAACTTTTCAACATTTTTTAAGTTTTTTAACAATATTATAGTCACAACAACTATTTATATGATTGTGGTAACAATAATATGGTTAATTTACGATTCACATGATTGTATCAATCATATATATGGTTACAGAAAACATGTTTATGTTTGTGACAACCATTTGTATGATGAAAGACATACCATATTATGTTGCTCTCGCCTTATCGATATCATAATCTGAGAACAACATATTATGATCAAATTATTCTTCATAAAGAATACGTATGTAACACCGAGTCAAAATGAAAAATAAGCCTTTGAGGTTAGCCTTTTTATGAAGAATAGATGGCTTAGAAAGACGGAACATATTAGTCCATGATCGGTACTGAAATTATATATGGCCTTCATTTGATAGTTTCATGTTCACTCTTTTGGTATTTGGAGGAAATTCAATACTAATAGGTTGATTAGTTACTGGACACTATGTGATGCATATAACAACTAATGCAAAAGTCAGTACAGCAACTTTTGTGGCGCTACCCATCAGTTATGTAGAGGTATCTTAATATGCATTTCTTTGATGATCAGAATAGGGAATATATTCCAGTACATAAGTATTTCATTGAATCCCATGAATTTTATGGTATTAATAAAAACTCGATTTTCACATATAATGTAACAAGCTATTTAACAAACTTAACATACCCCAAAACCAGCTCAATAGGGAGACATTGAAATAAAATGAAACGAACAGAGAAAATAGCTATTTTTGGCAATCGAAGCCAATTTGGAATTATTTTTATATACCGTCATGAATTTAAAACTGCCAACCAAATACTCGTAAAATGTGTGGAGCAACAAAAAAAAAAAAAAAGAAGAGAAAATCACAATTTTGAATACCCGTAACATGTTAGTGTGAATGTGTTCGTGTTGATCATGATGATGAAATGCATGTTATATATATGTATATATAAATGAATATGTGTAACTATTAGTGTGTGTGTGTGAATATGACGGCATGTGAAATAAGCCTAAACATGTTATCTCAGCATATTTTCCAACTCTGCGGTTTCATTTAGTCCTTTTTATTTCATTTTTTTTTTTTTTTTTTGAAAAATCATTTGTAAGGCAATTTTACCTTTTTGCCATTCTCCTTTTATACTTTACCACATTTATTTTTTTTTACTGTAACATAGAGTTTGCATACTGGCACCATAGTAGTCTAAATGCTTAATATCCTTCCGTTCCCTGCAACGTCTGCATGTCTGTCTGGGAAATGTGTGTAGTAGTTATTGTGACAAAGTAACAACGTTTTAAAAAACGTTTTATGTGGAGTTTGGGTTGTTTAACTCATTCTATTTCATCTTTTCCTATATTCTGCTTCTTCTACGAACAATAAAAAAATCATTTGCAGCAAAAAAAAAAAAAATAATGAAAGGATTGTTCAAATTCGCCAACTCATCTAACAACTCAAGCTAAAAGGATGAACATTTTAAAGAATAGAACGGCAAAAGAAATGAAAACTGAAATTCAAGGAAGAACAATGTCATGTTGCTTTTAGGAAGTTAACTAAATAGAAAATCCGCATAACTCCACTCGTCTACTTAGAGATGTAAAAAACATACAGCAATACAATATGAAAAAAAAACTTCAAAAGAACCATATGAAATGAGTTTGCGAAAAATAAAATGCGGCGTAGAAAAGTGGAATGGGCCAAAGTGAAATCTTTTAAAAAAACTAAAAACAATCATAACAATTGCCCAACCATTTGCATGATTGGCCAAGGTAAAGGTACGCTTGAGAATTTCTCATTTAAGTGCAAAATGCTGAAGTGAGTAAAAAGAACTATTCTCGCCTGGAATCTCAATGTTCTCAGAAGCGTTACAAAATAAATGCTCATATTGAAGCGCTTTTCATGAGGTTAAATTTTATGGGATACTTAAAAAAGTTCTATATTTTGAAATGCTTATTGGGTGTATGACTTAAAAATGCGGTATTTTTTCAAAAATTTTTAGCTTATATTTTGAAAAATTTGTACAACATAAATTTATTCAAAGTATTGACCATTGTTAGCTATGACCTTTTCCCACCTTTCTAGAAACATATGGATTCCGAGCTAAATATGGATTTTGAGGTTAAGAAAGAATCACCTTAATATCGATTACTCTGTTCCAAAGTGAAGCGTATCCCAGAGAGAGCGCTCTGCATCGATGGAAACAAATAGTAGTCGGTCGGGTCACGGTCTTGACGATAAAGCGGGTGAGGCAAAACTTCCCAAACACTTTATTCTAAATACTTTTTAACACGTATTGCAACATGTGGAATAGCGTTGTCGTGATGTCGCATTTCGGCCAATGCTCGCTTCAAACTAATCAGTTGCGTTCGGTACAGGTTCCCCGTGATGGTCTAGCCAGATTTCAGCAGCTTATAATAGATTGAACCCTTTCCAAATACAGAGAATTACCTTTGCGCCATGGATATTTGACTTTGATGCCGGGCTTCTCATATGATCTCTTAAGCTTCGGATTATTCTAATGAATCCATTTTAATGGTCGATAATGTGTTTTTTGGACGTGAGTCTTACTTGGGAGCTTAACCTATTAAGGGGCGATGGTCATAAAACATTTCATTCACACCTTCTTTCTCGGCCCCCAGATTCCATAAAGTTTCGACATTTAAATCTTAAATTATACACAATTTACATACAATGTATTTTCCACTTGTACGTTGAGAACAAACAATGATTTTTGAAAAGCCAAGAAATAAAAGAAAGAAAAATAAAAAACATTTTGTATCTTTAAGTCTTTAACTTGTAATTTGTAAAAGAAAACACAAAAATTGCAAAGTGCTTTGTTGTATTTTTATGAAATTTATTTTTGCAGGTGTCCAAGAGACAAATATTTCATTTATCTTTTTACACAGACTCATTCAGCAGTAACAACAACAAACACATTGATAGAAAAGCATCATTACTTGCAGATTGTATCTCTCAATATAATTGATGATGGTCATAATAATCTGTAAGTATGTGAACAAAAGTTTACAACATCGCAAGTTTACTCAACACACAACAAAACATGTACAACATAGTTATCTTTACAGAGATGTATGAGTTGGTAACAAACATTGTACTACACTCAAAGAATTTACTACTTAAGAATGCATTGCATGTGTGAAAGGAATGTTTCTAGCAATTTTTGCAATGTCATTACGAAATTAATATTTTAATTTTAGCATTTATTTTGTTGACCTCTTATTACCTCCTTAAATTATATGTTGATGTGTCATTGATAGAAATATTTTTGTGAATGTGAATCAATAGTTGAACAACACATAATGTGGTTGGATCAATGTTCAAAATAATCTAAATCTAGGTAGGTTTAAGGACTTGATTTTAAGCAACCATCTATTAGACAAATATAATATCGAGAAGTAACTGGGCAGTGATCTTTTAATCTAAGGTATAATGCCTGCATATCAACCAATAATACACCGTTATGGAAATAATCCTATGTAAGGTTAGGTTCCATAGGCAGCCGCTCCTTAAGCAGCTCACTTGGGACCATTCAAATCTGATCCCATTGTGATACCCAAAGGGTAGTAATCAGGGTATTTGCAATACTTCCGTTGACTCCAAATTAAACCATCCAGATTCCCGGATGAAGGAATAGATTCGTCTCAGATTCATCCTTGATAGCTCGTCCAAACATGATAGGAATGGAGATCCGAATATACGTTCCCTCAGGTTTGTCAGGGCCGGACATTGGCAGAAAAGGTGATACACAGTCTCTTCCTCTTCTTCATTATGGCAGCTTCTACAGTAATCATAGTACCGTAGGCCCATTCTTCTAGCATGTGTCCCGATTAAATAGTGTCCTCTAATAATCCTAGATACGCCGTACCTCTATTCCATCGTCGAAACGGAATGACCCGAAGTTGTATGGACGAAGTTTTATTTTTACTAAATGCATTTTCAGGCAATATTGCTCGGCATCTTATTTGTCCGCCCCGGATTTGAATAAATCTGGGACTATGGATCTGCAGTGTTTACCAAAACAGAGGACACCACATGCCAACTTAATGTGGGCGGTTTGCAACTGTTTCGGACTAAGTCATGAAAGGGAGTGGTAGAAAAATGGCGTTGATCCATGCTACCACGATTTAATTCATTGGCGTCTTCGATATCGTTATTATCTTACGCCACAACACCACAATAGCAGCAGCTCAAATCAACGGAATACTTCAGTCTGCAAAGGATGTAATTTTTTTTTCGGAAACAGCAACGGAGCAGATATATTCGACCTACATAACACCGTCTAGTACAGAGCTCATTATTTCGATATTGATGCAGAAACCAATATATTGAGATTCAAGTTATTGGGGTCAGATAGGGGGAAACCGAGTTAGTTATTGCATGGCAATACCCATTTTGCGCTTGGTATCTTTAACACCCACCATCATTTCTATCACTCAAGCTTTCGGGAAGACCAGAGAAGCGTTGTAGGCAAAACAGATTGACGAATACACCTTTTGCACACTGAATGATGATGACCCCACTTGGAGGGTTTTTCTGGGATCAGAATACTCACCTATAACGATTTGGCGGGATAGACCTAAAGATTTTATTGTCTCTAAATGCTGTATATACTCCGGGTATTTTGGAGGCCACTTTTTGATAACATTATTGCCTCCCCAAAACACGCTGCTTCAAGGAAGAAGAAAGTAAAACTCAACTTAGTCATCGTAGTCGCTGACTTACAGATGGTCACACTTTTACCTCCTCAAAATATCCACTGCTGTAACACACGATTTTCAAAATAGGATAAGGTCCATAAAGCTCTTACACTTTGCATATGGATAATGAAACCTTGCTAGCTATCTACAAAACTATTAGTTCTAAAGTTCTTACTGCTCCCCGGGGTAGTAAAAGCTTTTGGTCATTCGTTAAAAGAGTAAAGGATAATGCTAGTTCTTCAATTCCGACTCTTTTAAAAGATGAACAAACATTCACTGACCCGGTTGATAAAGCTAACCTTCTCGCTGAATTATTCGTTGAAGCAGTGCTCTTCGACGTTAGCTCGTCCATTAGCCAACCTTTTCAGCATTTCATACCGTGCCAGCGTATTTCCTGTATGTTAGAAGGTTGCTAATGTCACGCCAATTCCTAAAAAGGGAGAAGCTAATAACCCTGAAAATTACCGTCCAATAGCAATTTGTTCTGAACTTTCAAAAGTTATGGAAAGTATGGTAAACTACCATTAGGTTAAATATTTAGAATACAACAATTTGCTTAATGACCGCCAGTATGGCCTCCGTAGAGGACGCTCTACGGGAGACTTGCTAGCCTTCCTATCGGAAAAATGGTGACGTTCCATTCACCACTTTGGCGAATGTAAAGTGGTGGCTCTAGATATTTCCAAGGCGTTCAATAGAGTGTGGCACGGTGCACTATTATCGAAACTTATTGCTTTTGGTGTTGGTAATAACTTCTCCCTATTTATATCGAGCTTTCTCAGAAATCGCACTATACGAGTTGTTATAGATGCGATCTCATCAAACGAGTTCAAGATAAATTCAGGGGTACCGCAAGGCTCCGTTCTTTCTCCTACTATATTCCTTATTTTTCTAAATGACCTTCTACGTCGAACTTTCAACCCTATCTATTCTTTTGCAGATGACAGCAACATTTGCCATTCATATTCATTCAGTTATAGACCAAGCCTGTCGGATATTGGGGCAATGAGGCAAAACATGAATGATTCCCTTAATCGGGACCTTGTGACAATCTATGAATGTGGTCGTGCGAATAGAGTCGCTTTCAATGCCCGCAAGACTCAGTGTTGCATGTTCACACAAAAACGAACGACAAATACACATATGGATATTGTAAATATTGTGGAATCGGACGCTCTTGATGTTCTGGGCATGAAAATACAATGTGATGTCCGCTGGTCTAAACACATTTTTCAAGTGTCGAAAGAAGCCTTCAAGTGTCTCGGTTTTTTGAAACGGTGTAGGAATTACTTCACTCTATTTGATCCCCTCACTATTTACACCACCTATATCCGACCGAAAATGGAATGCAACTCCCATGTATGGCCCGGTGCTTCAAAGTCTATTTTGGAGCTGCTCGACCGCGTACAGGAGAGGGCGAAGGTGATTATTGGTGACAGTAGGGTGTCCAACTTTATTGATTCGCTGGTGGGCTGCCTTTCACTGTTCTATGGGTACTACAGTGGAATGTGTTCTGATGAAATTAGGGAACTTGTTCCTGATACCCGCAGATTTTTACGTAATACACGCTTTTCGTCAGGAACACATCCTTTTGTGGTCGATTGGCCAGTGGACCGCACAACACATTACAGGGAAAATTCGTACAGTACGGCTAAAGAACAGGAACAAACTTCCCGCTGAAGTGTTTCCTGGCATTTCCAATGTGGGAAAGTTCAAATCGAATGTCCACAAACGATACTCCCTCTTTCCTCCCTCCCATAACCTATTTTCCTAGTTCCAACACAATGCTTTGCATGAATAGGAGTCATCCCCTGGGAGCTGGTCCAACAAGAAACAAGAAACTATCAAAATACCTCCAAACACCATTTATAAGTAAACAAATGTCGTAACAGTTCCTTCTACGATGTCATCGAGGCAGATGTATGTATGGAAGTGCAGAATCCATTTAATTTCATATCGCACTCGACATCATTGAATGACATTCTAAGAAACGCTATCAATTCTGCGATCGTAGAATATGTTATGATTGTCGTTCTTAGTGTTAGGCTTATTGCCAACTTAAGCCCTGTATGTGGTCAGGATTCTCATTATAACCCCACATATTTCACTGTCCATCAGCTTTTACCAATATTTCGAATGTCTTCAGAGCAAAGGAACCAGAATAGTTTGGAAATGTTCACGAAATCTGATAAAGTATCAAAATATTAATCGTTTGTTTAGACAACAGGCTTTTAATCAATAATTCCATAAGATATATTTCCATAATCGGCCTTATCCTTGTTTCATCATGATCTCTCATGCAATATTTTAAGAAAAGTTTCAATCCGTAATCATGTTCGTAATAAGAATTGCCTACAAACATTTTTGCAAGTTTCCAGTGTTTTTTTTTTTAACAAATTGGCATTATGGTATGGTAAAACTGATAAACTAATTTTACCATTAAATCTGGTTTTATTAGACGAAACTGTAGAATACCCTCTATTCTGAAACGGAATGAATACCCTCTTTCTGAAACGGAATGACATATGACCATATGTTGCATTATCATCTATCAACACAGAACTTATCAGAGGCTTGGAGTGGAGGTCTTTGAAATGTTACATAAAAGAGACTAGATTCTTGTCCTATATGAAACAATACAGTTTTTCTATTTTGCACTATAGGAAAAAATAGTCGAAGTGTATACCTAAACTAGGCATAAATAAATAATGAAAACTCCCAGAGCTGAACTCAAACTACAAATTTTTAACACAGACTTTATATTGTTACGAATGTGCAATAGGGATTTGAATTTAACGGTCCGCAACGACTGCCTGCAACATTCATCATGTTTATAAACACGTCCATCAGTAGAAACATCTACTTATCAACAATGTTGATAGCATGCGGTTATTAGCATTGTTTGTAAGTATGGCAACACTGCATGTTTAAGCTGCTAACATTAACATCGAAAGCTCTAGAATTCGAATGTACTAGTATGTCCGTTAAGAGCATTGTAGAAGATTCCCAAAAGATGGCGCGTGTATAAATAGTGGCAGAGGTGTCAGTCGTGAGTTGAGTTGATCATAGGCGCTGTTAGAGTTAACAACAACTATCTTGTACGTGTATACTTGTACATTATAAAGTGTGTGTGTGTATTTCTGCGAATTGATATACGTGTATAAAGACACTATTTAATTCTGTTGTTGTTGTACATTCTAAATAAATAAAGAGTTGTTACAATTTTAAACTACTAAAACTGCTTTTATTTGCAATCAAAAGTATCCGGTTTTATAAAAGGAAATAAGCCCCGTTCTTAAAAGGTAAAAACGTAACAATATTCAATGAATTTAATGGAGACAGATTATTGTTCGCATGGTTCAACTCTAGTTACCTCAACGAATCTGGTTTACGATTATTATGTGTAACTTGTTTAATCGGACACGGGAAATCTTCAATGATCGTGATGCAAAATTTATCTTATTTTGCACATTAGGTTAGGTGTGATTCTCAAGAAGTAAATAGCAGAATATTTATACTATTTCTGTTGTTTCCAAGAATACCAACCCGATTCTCTGATGAAGAAATGGTTGCATCTCAGATTCATCCTTGATAACTCATCAAAACACGAGAGGAATGGGGTTCCAAGAATACGTTTCTCAAGTTTGTCAGTACCGGACATTGAAAGAATAGGTGTGACACAGTCTACTCCTCTTTTTCGTTTCGACAGCTTCTACATAAATCGTTAAACCGTAGGGCCATTATTCTAACATGTGTTTCAATTAAGTATTAGCCTTGATATCAGTAAATATACATATATCTCCAGATATTCGATGATACTTACTCAGCAGGATGCACATTTTATGGTAGTAATTTACGACTGAAGAGCAGTGCATAAGTTGGTAGCCTAAATTTCTAGATAAAGAAACCTCTATCCATTTATTTTACACATTTGTTTTCAACAGATTTCTAGCCAATTGGTGATAAAAACAAGTAAGAGAGCTATATTCGACTGTGCCGAATCTTATATACCCTTCACCAAATTATACTTTAAAATAAAATTTAAAACATTTTTTTTTTTTTTTGAAATTGTTTTTTAAAAGTTTTTTTCAATTTTTTTAATGAAAATTTATTTTTTTAATTTATTAGTGAAAAAAAATTATGACAAAAAAATGTTTTTTGAGAAAAAAAATTCGGGTTAAAAAATATTTTTCCCGATTTTGACTCATTGTAGGTCCAACTTACTATAGCCTTATATACATCGTTGCAATGGACTTTGAAATATCTATCATTAGATATCCATATTGTCTATATTTATGACTTAGTAATCGAGATATAGATAAAAAATAGGCAAACAAAAATAGAGGTTGTCTCGGATTTTTGCTCATATCTCCGTTATTCATGGACGGATTTTGCTGATTTTAAATAGGAAACTTCTCGAAAGCATGTCTGACAGAATTATTGAAGAGTTGGATCCCGAAGATATCTGGGGTCTTCAGAAAATTGATTTCAACAGACAGACAGACGGACATGGCTAAATCGACTCCGCTATCTATAAGGATCCAGAATATATAGGGTGGACATTACAAATGGAATGACAAACTTATATATACCCTTCTCACAAAGGTTAAGGGTATAAAAATTCCCTCAGTATACGAGCATATGAATTTATCTACATCTGTACATTTTTCTGAGTGTTTAAAACGATTATATCTAAGGATAAACACAATATTTCATATTAAAGAATAGTTGTAAATAGTTTTGTACAAAAATGTTCATTTTATTTGTGATATGGCATTGCAGTTCTAATAAATCATAAATGATTAGTTTTACAGAAGAATTAAGAAAAGAAATTTGCAACAAAACGGCACTTGTGTATCTTTACGTACAAATCTTTTGAAATTATCTCTAAAGATTGCAAAACAAGTTGTTTTCGTACAATGAAAATACTTCCTTTCCAAATTTCAATATCAAATGCTTTTCAGAGATTTCTATGTTGCTACTGCTATTGCTGATGCTACTGCTGCTGATGACGATGGGATTTGGTAACAACATTTAAATGTGTTTTTCTCTTCTTGGCCAATTTATCTATGTCAATAACAATTGACTTTAAATCTCGGCAAATTGTTGATGTGACAAAAAAACAATAAAAGAAGAATTTCAATTCTCTTAAAATCTTTTTTGTTTTTTTTTTTTTTTTTTTCTAAAACGAAAATTCCTTTGTAGAACATCGATGGTACAAGTCTATATATGAGTTTTTATTGATGTTGTTTGTATCTATCTGTTTTGCTGCTGCTGTTCTTTTGTTAGTTTTACTGTCTGTCGTATTTTAGCCATTTAAATCTGCTATAAATGTAGGTTAAAAACAATGAAACTAAATCCAAATACACATACAATCATGCGAATATGTTTCTAGTTATGTATATATTTTAGTCACATACTATGATAGAATGTAGAAATGTATTAGTTTATTTTTTCACAAATGCATGGATGTATGTATGTGTGTTTGAATGTTTAAACAATTTGTTTTATTTGATAGATTTTAGCCAGTCAGTTGTCATTTGAAAACATTTATCAAAATGGCCAAAAGTAAAAGTAAATATGTATGCGGAACGACATTCACATATAAAACAGTTTTTCCATGATTTAAATTTATTGTTCACTACAGGAAATATTTAAAAGCGCTGCCAGGGTAAAGAAGGACATATTGCTGGCCTTACTTTAAATCAGTTTTTGGCTGAGAGGATTTTAAACTGTTTGCGATATGAAATTAATAAATAATTAGGGTATTAAGAGAAAAACCTCACTAACAATTTTCAACTACCAATTACTTGGTTCTATAGATCTCTGCCGAAATAAAACCTAATTCTTCGATAAAGGAAGTAGGGTTCAGAAATGGTACGATTTTTATAGAATATATTTTGAAGTTGTTTAGGATGATTCCATAGTTGACATTGGTTAATAAAGAGTGTTTTTTATAGACGCGAATAAATTGGAATGAAACAGAGAAAAACGTTTATAATATCCATTCAATTTGCTTTATTAATTAACTAATTTTATGGCATTAATGATTAAATATGATTCCGGGCATTTGTTTTCGCACCTAGCGCATACATGCCATAACCTGAAGGTCCAATTTTCAAACACCCTTCGCTTTTAAGTGCTCGATATTTTGTAGTTTACCTGCATATACCTAGGACTTTAGAGATAATAATATAATGAAGTCAAATCACACGAACGAGGTGGCCAGTTACCATGACAATTTCTTGAAATTGTTCGTTCGTCAAATGTTTCTCTAAGTAAATTGGTTGTATTGCTCTGTGTTGGACGAGTGGCAACATCCTGCTGAAACCTCATTCCTGCAATACTAATGCCTTCCAATTGAGGTAAGAAAAAGTTAGTAAACATGACATATGAACCAATGATTCCACCGATCTTTCCTTCGGCCTATTCACCAAATGTACTGCTGGAACGATGATGGTGAGGCTTCGATTCCTGTAGGAGTTGATCCTTGTAAGCACGCAAACCAAGACCCTTAAGCTAAATTTTCCATAAAGTGGATAAACACAAGTTTTTCTTCAACTCTACGCTGCACACCATTAATCGCATGTTTTATACGCACTGTAAGGAGTCTTCCTTGCGGGATGCGAATTATCGTTAATAGTAAACGTATTGTGAAAACGATCCATAGTTTCCCGAATTAATCGCTCTGATGGACGATTAGGAGCACCATAAAATGCACGTAATATCCGATGAGTTTGTCGAATTGAATCATGATTTTCAAAATAAATTTGAACATTTTGCAAACGTTGCCCTGTCATGAGTCTATTCATTGCAAATTTTCAAATCAAACTAACAACCGAGAACAGTAAAATCAGTAGTCGCAAAAACCCGTGCTGCCAATTTGAAGTTATCCGCCTCTAAAAAATGGATTATGGCTGTTAAAATTCGAACACTAATTTATTTAATTATTATATTAAGTAGATATACGTGCGTGAGTTTTCTATTGAAATCAGCAAAATCGGTCCATATATGTCTGAGATATAATACCAAGTATTGCTCGATTAATTTGCCTATTTTTAGATATATCTCAGAAGCTTAGTCTTGTACATAGACAATGGCATACTTTTTTCCAACAAAACCTTCGTTGTCTATGTAGAGGAGATAAAATACAATATTTTGGGCTCCTCTTCATACTCAGTTTTAATTTGTGTGACGTTTGCTTCACAATTTATTCATCTTCTTTCAAGCATTTCAATAAGACTCGAGGTGAGAAAATTATTGAAGGCTCCTTCTATACCAATAAATTTAGCTAAGGTATATAAGCCTAGATCAAATGATCTTTCAATATGGTATACAACTTCCTGCAGAGCTGTCTCAATGGATCTCCCCTTTCTGTTGTTTAAATTTCATTGCGCTGCCTGGTATTTGTCTTTTTTCCATTGACGTTAAGCTAATGATAGTAAAGATGCCTGCTAGTTTGGATCTGATTAGTTAAATACCTTTCTGAAGTAGAGCTGGGAAAATACCATCAGTATCTGCTGACTTATACGGCGAAATAATTTTAAACATTTCGTTTATCATTTGAGTGGATATGATTATATCTGCTATGGTCTTCCCTTCCTTGGGAGTTGGGTTCTTCGGAACCCCTATCTTTTCTATTTGAAAGTTTGCCTTCACAAATATTCCTAATATCTCCTCCATAGTTTCCGTATCTGGTGGTGTGTGCCTAATTATTTTAGCAAATGTTGGTTTATTCCCAGTATTTAGGTTAAATGTGTTATACGCATTTATAAATTCTACTCCAAGAGAGTTAGCATCACAGCCTATAAAAATATTCCTATCTGTGTTTCTGGAAGATCAAACTATACCTCGTCCTAGCGCAAATACATCGATGCCAGGGAAACGTTGCCTCTAACATGTATTATTAGCGGTGGCATCAGCTGTTGACATATCTGGGGAAAAAATAAAATTTAGTGACTTATGACTAGGGGGCGGATTTTCATGCATTTATTTTTGGAAAATATGCGCCTAAAATATGCTTCAAAAAAATCAAAATATGACCTAAAAATTTAAAAAATATGCACTTATATTTTTGTTCAGAAACATAAAATAATTAACTATGGATCGCGCAATGTCCAAAAAATACACCACAGCAGTTAGGACTCTTTAAATTATAGCAGGAATTAAGTAGTTAAAATTTTAAAATTATAATTGTTCGTTTGAGAAAACGATAGATATATTAGTGAAAATATCATGGTATCAATACTTGTTTAAAGCCATAATCATTAGAGCTTCTATTTTGCATCTTGCCTTTTAAAATCAACAATATTTTGTAGTCATATAGTGTGGGAAATGACTGTCAGGAGCAGTAACTGTGTATGCGAAGTTACAAAATCTTTCGATAACGAAATCTCTTATAAATCGAAATTGCAATGAAAACAAATATGAATCTTTTCGGTTTTTTTTTTATTGATTTTTGGTATTTAAAAAAAAAATAACTTTTTTAAGCAACATTTTTGGAAATGATAATTTTCAATTGCTGATAGAGAAATGAAGAACTTAATGCCATTTATTTATTTGTATTTATTTCTTCATTCAGTTACAGAATCCTTGCCAATAGGCCATAATCGGTTCAAATTATACTACTAACAAATTGGTTATACATACAAAATAATAATAATAAAGTTAAAAGAATCGATATATAATTTAAAAATTAACTAATATTAATTTGATCAGCCAATAACCTATTAAATTAAAGGTCATTAATTAGCCCAGCAAAATAAAAGTAAGAGTACATACTAAATATTAAATGATAGATTCAGAAATAACATTAGGTTCGGTAAAACATAGTTGAGAATAAAAACAATAAACAGAATTTTTGACAACAAAAGTCTCAAAACATACCAAACAAAACTCATTGTATAACAAATTCGACAAACAAATTTTTGTCCAGACAAAATGTTGCCCATTGATGACAAAAAATTATATTTTTTTAAAACATGAATTATATGCATATAAATATGCATTTTGAAGTAAAATATAACAAAATATGCGTTATCAATAAAATATGCAAAAATATGCACTAACAAATCGATGCCATTTTACAGCAAAATGTGCGATTCGGATAGATAATTAGTCTACATTGTATTTGGACTTTCGAGAAAAAACATGCATTTGCATATAAATCCGCCCCCTACTTATGACACATTATGCTAGTTCTGTATAGAAACCAAATCTTGGCATAGAAAATATGGTAATTTTACTCGTTCGGTTTACTTGCCCTGTTGCAAATGTTTAAAGGTACCTGAATTAGAACAGTAGATAGTGTTGCCGTTTTGTTCCGACAGAGCAAAGAAGATATTCTTTTTGGAACGGAGGTTTCTAGGACTCCCCTCCTCTGTCATCAAGTTGCGACATGGCATCTAAGGGTTCTTCTAGTTTTTACTACGTCCAACCTAGGCTTCAGAATCAGGAAAATATCCGGAAATATTTTTTAGAAAACTTGAAGTGTTTGTCGATAATTTGTTTGAATGAGAATGTTTTCTGTACAAATACACCAGATTGAATGTGATTTATTGCCAATTGAATAATTCAATTAAATCCAAAGATTTTTTCGATACTGGCAACAGAAAATCAGTTGGCATTGCAGAATTACTATTTAAGTAACCGAATTAATGTCACACCAAATAAAATTTTTCAGTCACAAGAGAAAAATTCGGTAATTAAAAGTAATTAGTTTGATTATCAATAAATCAAACTAATTACTTTTAATTAAAACCCAAACAATTTTCTGGGTGTTCGAAATAAAAACTATTTTATTTGAAACAGGAAATTACACATTTCTAGTATATAATTAAATTTTTAGCTTGCTGATGACTTTTAGGGTGATTACACATTTCATATACTCTTAAGGTATTCCAGCATTAGAGCCATATACTATCTAGGGTTGTAGTAACTAGCTTCAGAAGGAATACAGAGTCTTCATTTATGAACGATAGCAGTTTAAAATGATAACGGCACCATCGAGAGTCATTATCAGTATCATTACTAGTGATTCTGTGTCATATAAAGTGTCTTCCAATAGGGACTACCGCACTTTGACTGTCGAATTGGATGTCATTTCTTCAGTTTGTTTTGCTAAATCTCATATACAGATAAAGCGTTAAAAACAAGTGCTAATTATATAATTATTTTATCAAAATGGTTGTTCTGTTCGGGCAACGTTCCGCGCGCTTTACCCAGTTTATATTGATGCCCATTTCTGGATGAAAGGGTACGTCAACAAACAGAATTGTCAAATTTGGGATGATGCCAATCTACATTAGATCCAACAGCGTGGAATACATCCCGAAAAGTCACTATTTAGTGTGATGACGATGACGGCTGATTCGATCAATATTTCTTTAAGAACGACGTTGACGGTTCAATGGCGAGAGCTATAGGTCGATGATTACCAACTTTTTTTGGCCTGAATTAGATTACATGGACACCTTGTGGAAGACATGTGGTTTCAACAGTACGGTGCTACATGCCACACAGCTCACGCCACATCGGACGTTCTGCACGAGGGATTTGAGGGCATGGTCATCTCATGTAAAGGTGATGTGAACTGGCCACCTAAATCGTGCCATTTGCCCCGTTTGACTTTTGTGGCCCCCAAAGCCAACATAACCCATGCCATCGGTAAAATTCAGCTTGATTTATGCACCAGAGTCATGGAACAGTGGATCGTTTCGGATACTCGCCACTCAGCGAAGCGGCGGCAAATATTTGCACAATATTATATTCTATACATAATGGGATCATTAGCAGGCATTTCAAACGAATAAAAAATTTCAATGATATCTCAAACACACTTTGTTTTATTATACCCTTCACCTTCGTGAGAAGAGTATATATAAATTTGTCATTCCGTTTGTAATTTCCACAATATAATTTCCGACCCTATAAAGTATACATATATATTCTGGACTCTTATAAATAGCGGAGTCGATTAAGCCATGTCCGTCTGACTGTCTGTCTGTTGAAATCAATTTTCTGAAGACCCCAGATATCTTCAGGATTTAAATATTCAATAATTCTGTCAGACATGCTTTCGAGAAGTTTCCTATTTGAAATCAACAAAATCCGTCCATAAATAAAGGAGATATTAGTAAAAATCCGAGACAACCTCTGAAAATATTATTAAAAAAAAGACAATTTATTTCATGCTTTGACAAAAAAGCAACAAAACATATTTTTGGATGTGTGTTGGTTTCATTGCTTTGCGTATTTTGTTTATTTTTTTACTACAATTACTTCAATTGTAGTAAAGAGCTTGTGGGTTTTCTTAATACATTTATGAGGGATTAAACTAGTCATTGCAGTGATTCTTTGGGGGTAGGATTGGGTTATATTTTATGTAATTTTAACATCTATGACAGATCACGGAAATATCCCCAGCAAAACACATAATGCAAAGTCTTTATTTGCAGTTCTTAATAATTTTTAGGTCGAGTTCATAATAGTAATCCATAAGCTCCATATATGCTCTGACATGATTCCTCTGATTTCCAGCATATTTCATTATTTTTTGGACTACAGGCTATCTAGGTAAATTTCACTCTTTTGTGTAATGTTGTGTGAAAACCTTGATATTGTCCCAGTATCGGTTCGGCAAAACCTCGTAATGATTGCGACATCTAGGAGTTGGGTCTTTGTTTTTTGGCATTTCCGGAATCTTAGCTTACTACCATGTTGACTTACTAAGACGTGCTTGGACTTGTATTACTTGTAGTCATTACACCGTATCAATATTTTTAGATCAATTAATCCTAGTAATTGAGTTAACGTAAAGTCATTCGAATTAATTCATGTGTTTCCTATTTAAAAATTTAACTACACAGATTGTTATCTGATACCAGATACTTATTTTATCAAATGTTTATTTTGTATGAACAAAATTTAAAATAAAAAAATAAACACAAATTTTCCATAACATTTTTATGTATGTATGTAAATAGATTCCAGAATACAACCCTTAAGTCGTAATAAATCCTGCATTTGTTTCTAAATAAAACAAACATGTAAAACACGTGACACATAAATGCTGCAATAGTTTTTAGCACATACAAATACACATAAACACTCACTCACACACAGCCCAACTCAATAAGGATAAGTAAAGAAGTACAAAAAAGAGAAGAAACAAAGAAAATCCTTGAGCTTATCCCACAAAAGTTTTTAGTATTCTCTGATTGATAAATTACTTCATGTTCACATGTCATTTTGATGGAAAAACTTCCATATGATTCTTTCTCTTTTTTTGTTTTTTTTTGTTTGGACTGATGATGTTGCTTGAAAGCAGAAGCAGCAGCAAAAACTACAACAAGATATTGGAAAAATAAATAAAAACTACAATAACAAAATTACAAAAACAAAACAAAAAAAAAAAAAAAATGAACAAGAATAAACTAGAAAAAAGTTATTTGTTCATTTATCCTCAACATTAGGATAAAATCAATATACTTGCAAAAGATACGGACAATGGATACATGAATAGAGTGAAAAGTAATATTTCATACAACTATTTTTATAATTAACAAATTGTAGGGTTGTGTAATAATTGAGATCAATGTTAATATATGGACATTTCCCTGTCATTGTACGTGACATTTGTACGCCTATAGAGTAGAATAGATATTACAATTGAAAAATGATTTGGTTTTTTATGTTCCATTCAGAGGGTACAATATTTAAAAATAAATAATTACATTCGAAACATTATTGTCAAAAATATAGAGCGGAATAAGGCTATATCACACGTGACATAAAACGGAAGTGATTTTGAGGTACATGTAAAAATATGCAAACTTTTGCGAGTCGTTGGAGGTGTTTTTTCTTTTAATTTCTTTTAATATTTTGAATTTAAAATCCGTCATAATTAAATAAAAACAATCTTGGGATGATTTCTTAATTTAAATCGAAATTTAATATCGTTCATGACAATAATAAAACAATTATCGATCAATTCAACTGTTTTGCGCACAACTGAAAAATTTTAAAATTACACTTAAGTTGTTTTGTCAAAAGTCCACAGATATAATCAGAGTCAAATTTAATTCTTACCATGTTGGTTTAAAGTTGAAAATTTAAAAACAAAAAATCTTAAAAATGAAGCTATGTGCTTCAGTGAAATTAAACTGATGCCAATTCATAGAACTCTCTCGGAACTATCAGCTTATGTTTACATATTTATTACTTATTAAATAACACTAGTTTACAAGGTTTTTGTTCATGGTGTGAAACTGATATGGGTTTTGTTACTTTAGGCCATCTAAATTTGTGAAAAAAATTAAAAAAAAATCCAGAACGTCAAACTTTTGAGATATTTATTAAGAAAGAACATACTTAAAATAACATTAAAATTGAAACAATAAATAAAAATGAACAGTATTATTTCTGTTCTTATAAATATTCTCATATGTCTCCTTCACGACACTGCAACTATATTCTCCTAGCATAAGCTGCACACAAAACCCTAGATAATTCCATTAAAATCTGCCTTAGTGGGGTCGCACAATGCTCCATGTGCGGCCAAAAGTCGAAAAAACTAGTTTTTAGTTGGTGGTTTTTTCATTGTGCTGGTTAAAGAAATGCCCTAGGATATAAAAAATGTCCATAGGAAAGTCCCTTGCCTCAAATGCCCTTCATAATTTCAGTTTGAATGAGGCCTTCACCCGATTGGCACACTACCGTAGGAAAGATCGACTAGTAGAAGCTTCCGTTAAACAAGTGTCAAAGTTTTTGTAATCAAGCAAATCAAACGAAACAAAATGTATTCTACAGCTGAATGTAAGTACAATAAGTCAAATTTAAATCGGAATGTAAATTTCTAAATAATAAATTGCCAGAAAATGATATGTAAAATGGATATGCTTGAGTGAAATCTTTTTTATCTTGTTAGATCCTATTCTCTAAGCTATTGGAGGTAGTAAGTAAAAGTATTATGTAACAAATAAAATAAAATTCAGCTACCCGTTGAATATTTGTACAAGCTGTAAAAATTACAGGAAAAGACGTAGATATTTTTTATATTGAGGTATCTAGAAATAACTGTTTACTTTGTATGGGAGGTGAATCACTCATACAGTGATACGAAATTGATTCGTATATATTTTGAAGACTGTCACAGTTATAGTTCTGAAGATAAAGGAAAATATATATTTACTTGGTATGGATGGTTCCACGGCCATTTTTCCTATTCCGCCCATTTTTAGCCAAGAAGCGCACAATGGTACCTAAGTAAATTCGACGAAGATTTGCGCCTTTCACAATTATAAGGACTGAGATCGTAAACATACGTTTTTCATTAAAACTTTTAACCCAAATGTTATTTGTTTTTTTTTTTATCAAGTTACCTTTGTAAAGCATGTCCGTTATTATGTTCAATGTCAATTATGTTCATTTGTTGTTAGTCTGATTAAAATGAGTGACCAGAAAAAAGTGCGTACTAAAATTATTAAATATTTTCAACAAAACCCAACTTGGTCCTACAAGAAGTTGGCCAAACAATCAAAGTTCTATTATCAAACTGTTTCCAATGTTATTAAACAGTACCGGGAGAACTTGTCCGTTGATATAAAACCTTCAGGTAGAAGGCATGGTCCACATGATGTTTCTAAAGCAGCGAAAGGCATTGAGCTCTCAAATGAGCTCTCTTGTTTTTGTTTTCACATGTACGCAAGCACATACATTGTATAAAAACAATCAAAACCAGTCAGTCTCGCATGAGCATTGATAGAAGCAGGTTGTTTTACGCTTTTCGCTTTTTATGCTTGTTTATTTCAGTTATTGTTTTTGTTTTTTCCCAACTTTTTACTCAATTCATACAACTACAATATTTAAAAACTGTAGTGGTGTGAGTTTGCCTTTCGCTGTTCTAAAGCCAAAAAAATAGAAAGCATTTTCAAAAGAGCTTCCAACACATCCGGTAGGAAAGCAGCCCGGTTAGGTCAGTACTCGGACTATTTGGTACGAAAAGTTAAAGCTAATGCAGGTTTAAAAGCATACATGGCTCAAAAAGTTCCTGACAGAAACTCTGCTAAACATTTAGAGGCCAAAGACAGAGTACGGAAATTGAAGTCAAATTGTATACAAAAAATATAACTGCTGCATAATGGATGACAAAACTTACGTATTAAAAATTTTTCGCAGCTTCTAGGTCGAGGGAATGTTAAAGAAAAGCTTAGAACCCAAAAGCACACAAAATTTCCCAAAAAGTTCTTGGAATAACGAGCAATATGCAGATGCGGCAAAAAAGCCAAACATTTGTTACAAAGGGCTTTATAAATACCGAAATTTACATCGAGGAATGTTTACAAAAAAGGATGCTTCCATTCATAAGAATTCTTAATTTGTCCACTTATTTTTGGCCTGATTTGGCATCTGTCACTATGGTAAGCTAAGACTTGAGTGGTATAAGAACAATAATGTGGTATTTGTACCAAGAGAGGCAATTCCTCCAAACTGCCTGGAGCTGAGTCCAGTGGAGAGATGATGGGCTCTTGTTAAAAGAGAATTGAAGAGCACAAAAAAGGTGTCCCATAGTGTGGTAGATTTTAAACGGAGATGAACAACCTGTTCGAACAAAGTGACATAAAGCACTATAAAAATCATAATGGAAGGGTTCAAAATTTCATCATTAGTGACTAGAACTATATTTTTGTAAATTGTAACAATAACTTCAATCAAATAAAAAAAGATTCAAAATTGTAAGTTTAGTGGTTTCATATTGAATGTTAAAAATATTTCGATCTCAGTCATTAGTTCAACAGATATTCCATAATAAATTTTTATGTGAAGTGCCATGCCCACTTGAAATTTCAAAATTGTTCCTTTTAGATATAGACGAACACACACAGTAAAAAATTTAATAGGATCGGTCTAGTGGATTAGGATCCTATAAGTCACAGGCAAACAAATAAATAAATAAAAGTATACAATAATAACATTTTTTTTATACCCTCCACCACCACAAGTGGTGAAAGAGGGTATATATACGTTTGTCATTCCGTGTGTAACATTGAGAAATATTCATCTGAGACCCAACAAAGTATATATATTATTGATCCTTATGAAATTCTAAGTCGATTGAGCAATGTCCGTCTGTCCGTCTGTCTGTCTGTCTGTGTAAAACACTCTCACGCCCAAAATACTTAAGCAAAATTAATGAAATATATACCAAAATGTTTATAATTTTTCTAAGCAGTTTGGTATTGAAAATCAGCAAAATCGAGTTGGTAGAACCAGGGTTATGGATTAAAATGTAAGACAACCTCTAAAAATTTAGATAATTTTCACATGTTTTTTTCTGATTTTTGGTAAATCCATTCCAGAGAATACCATGAAATTTTGCACACATTATTTATATGATAAAAGGACAAATTCTGTTGAAAATGGAAAGAATCGGTCCATAGTTTCTCGTAGCCCCCATACAAATTTCTTCCCGAAATATGGTGCTATGGTATGTAAATGCCCATAGAATTGCAGTATCCATACAAAATTAAGCACAACTAAGTTTCGTGAAAACAGAAATTGCAACACCAATTTTTTTTTTTGGATCGGGCACTATTTGACCATAGCCCCCATATAAAGTTTACTTCCGAAAATCATTTAAATACACTTAAATATCTTATATATGTATCGGTATCAGGTTGAAATTCAACTTGAATAATTCCCATGCACATGAAAATCGCTGTAGGGAATATCATGAAGATCGGCCCATAATTGGTTATAGCTCCCATATAAGGACCACTTCTAAAAACCACATTAATTTTCATAAATATCTGAAAAATATCGTTATCGAATTAAAATTTTACACAGATCGGTAGTATTAATTTACAAATGATACTACTAGATTGTGTGAATATCGGTTCATATTTGACCATAGCTCCCATATAAGGCCCATTTCCGAAAATTACTTAAATACTAATAAGTCTTTTATAAAAGCTTCTATCTAGTTTAAATTTCAAACAAATATTTCCATTATATACGAAAATCGATGTGTTAAATTTTGTGAAGATCGGCCGATAATTGGTCATAGCTCCTATATAAGGACCACTTCCGAAAAACACATTAACCTCTGTAAATATTTTAAATATATGAATATCGAACTAAAATTGTATACCGATCAATATATTGTATCCAAAAATTATACTACTGGGTTTTGTGAATATCGGTCCATATTTGACCATAGCACCCATATTAGCTCGATGTCTGATAATCACAATAATACCCATAAAATTTTTATAAATAATGTTATGTACAAAACTATCAAGCAAAATAGGCCTCAAATACATAGAAATCGCTTTAAAATATTTAATTATATCTTCGAAATAAGTCGCACATCCGAAAAATACATTAACGCATATATACACTCATATCGGTAAAAAATGTAACAGATATAAGTTTCAAGTTGATTTGGTGACTATGGGTTCTTGATTATATATAGAAGGCTCACATCCGGAAAATTCACTAGAACAGAACAAAAATATACTTTTGAAGTTTTACTAAATATATTTGTTTACCCTTTTTTATACTCTTTTAATTCACTTGTGGTGAATAATAAAAATGTTGAGCCAATCGGTAATGTTAACCAATTATTAAGTATATAAATTGTTAAATAGTACATTTTATTCCTATTATAAAAGTATAGACTCTGTTGGAAACGGTAGGAATGTGTAGTTATTTCAATTATAAATTGCTGAAGTAGATAACATTTTTATACATTTGAAATAAAATATCTTCTGCGTAAACTAGTTTTTCTAACAATATATAAGATACTACTATACAACTATGTTTTAAATAAACTTTTATTTTGTTTAAAAAAAAGTGTTTTTATTGAAGAAAGTACATAATTTGTATATAGTCCAAAATGTGTATTATATCATGATTCATATATCATCCATAAAGTGGCTTAAAAAGAAATTCGGTTATAGTCCTAATTCGCTCATATTCCACAAAAATTGTGCAACTGTATTTGTAGACTATAAGCGAAAACTACTGTATTACATTACCATTCTACCATTCTTCATAATCGGAGCTAAGTCCCAATAACAAACACTGAATATGGATACTAGAGTGTTTATACCAATGTAATTTCTATAATTTTCATCTAATTTAGGTGGAGGGTATTTAAGATTCGGCATAGCCGAATATAGCACTCTAACTTGTTAGTATGTAAAATCGCCATACTGCTTTCCAATATTATAAATTTGTTTATTTTTAATAAATTTTTCAATTATATACCCTAACCCTTAATAACACCAAGTCTGGTTATGTGTTAGCTAATATTTGTACTGACAGTTTCCATACACAAATAATTATAATCGACAGTATAACTACTAGTTAACACATAACCAGACTTCGTGTTAATGGGTGTAATAATATCAAAACAAAAACTTTTAATCAATTAGCAAATTCGTTTATACATAAGTTTTATCGTATGACAGGACGCCATATTAGGTCGTCCATATTGAATTTGCTAATTCTGATAACGAATTAATAATCAGCGACGCCAAAAACCCCTATTTACAAATTTGTGGATAATTTTCTACATTTTTCGATAAGTATGATTTTTTAAAGGTATTTTACGTTATTCTCTTATAACGACATTTATGAATGGCCATCGCGTAAAACATACACTTTCCGAAAAACTTCTTTAAAAGATTAAGAAGGTCGTGTTATATTCCTGATGATCGGCCATCAACAATGTATACTTTAAACTGCTAAATTCTATAGCTTTTAAACACGGGAACTTAAGTTTGTGAATATAAATTCAGTCCTTGCTCGATATAAGTTGAGATATCATGGTCTACATTAGATCAGAAGTCTGACCTACTCTCCTTTTGAACTGGAGTTTTCCAGAAAAGCCTAAGTGCATAATATCAAATACAAAAAGTTGGTATATAACATGCCAACACCTGAGCTGATGTTTTAATTAACTTTAAAATCAACTTCCTAAATTTCATATACCTGTCCGGGTCATGGCATTACTGCAAAAGTTAAATTAAATTCAGCTTATTACCGATTTTCGCTTTCAGCTTTAAATTTTGTTGGAAGTTTATCAAAATAGTGTTTCACAAATCCCTGCCACACAGGCATTGGCATTAAAGCTACAGATATTCAATGCCATTGTTGATAATAAAACATTCGTATTCGTATAACTACAATGGAATCATATCGAATTTCAAATGCCAACATTTCTTTATTATCTGTTTATGACTGTGAATGCAAGTGTTAGTAGCTGTGTGTTTGTTTAAATGTGTTTGTATACCCAATAACTATATATGTATGTGTGATTATTTAAGTTATTTACTCACACTCACTCATCATTTACATCTGGCCCAGCATAACTTTGTACACTAAACAAATACGAGTATAAATAATGTTTTTTTTTTTTTTTTTTTTCTTCTATTTTAGTTTCTGTTTTTGTTTTAGTTTTTTGTTGATTTTTATTATTTACTTCATTTGTATGTGGATTTACGACAAAAAAATGCAAAAAAAAAAAACAAAAAACATCACAAAAATGTGTGTTAGTCCTTTTTTACATACATTTTGAATATGGCTGTAAATACGTAAATATTTGTGTATGTTTTTTTTTTATATTTTCGGGGAGAAAAAAAATCAAACAATATATTAGTTGTATAACAAATTCTGTTTCAATGATTACAAACAATTTGTGGAGGATTTAAATGGATACCATTAAACTGCTCTTTTGGAGGAGGTGGTGGGTGAATTTGCAATTACATAAAATAATTGATAGTTTTAACAAGTTATCAATATAATACGGGCAGCGATTATAGATCGATAGTCGCAAAACCCAGTAGTAAGATAAATGCATACTTGAAACAAATTTATGTTAAATTGTTTATCTATATTGATATTTATGTGAGTTGATGTATTTTTCGGATGTGGTCCTTAGGGCTATAACCTATTAAGGGGGTTTTGTCATAAAATTGTCTGGAATTTAAAACTGATTATCATATTTTATAAGAGATTTATGCGTATTTAAGTGATTTTTGTAAATGGACCAAATATGTGGATTATGATCAAATATGGACCGATTTACACAAAATCCAGCATTTTGATTTGGTTCGAAATCGACAGTTGCAACAATTTATATAGGTTAATGTGTTTTTCGAAAGTGCTGCTTGTAACTCTGGTTCTTGACAGATTTTTCCCATTTTCATACTAATATTTTTTGATCAACAAAGAAGATTTCATCCCACTACGTCCTTCCTTCAAGGCCCTATCATGCCAACAACAGACGGTCGGACATAGCTAGATAATCTTACAATTTCATAAGTACCCGGAATATTTGATAGGTTGCAAACGGAATAACAAACTCAATATACTCCCCATATTTTTGGCGGTGAGTATAAAAAGTAGGTATTTGTAAATTTCTTACAGGAAACAACTAGTTATAACAAGGGCATTAATTATTTTCTAACTAACTGAAAAGTTATAAAAATACTTGTTACAACATAACTCGTAACTTGGATAAATACAAAATTAAGAATGATGCGAACTATTTGTTCTCTAACCGATTTGCAAGAGATCTCCTCTTTTAACCGGTAGGAAAGATCTGCAAAACGTGATTCTATAATTGCAATTCATTCTGTGAAAATACTTAAGACACTTCTGAAAACTCTCGGTTGATGAAGATTCTTTACGAAACCAACTGCACACTGTTATAGC
Source organism: Calliphora vomitoria (assembly GCA_942486065.2). Lineage (NCBI taxonomy): Eukaryota > Metazoa > Arthropoda > Insecta > Diptera > Calliphoridae > Calliphora > Calliphora vomitoria. The sequence continues at coordinate 44,916,254 of OW818030.2, read as the reverse complement.
TCAATAACATTGGACTACTTCAAGTGAAAAATTTCTGGAAATCTAATTAACACTCATATTCCCGATAATTCACACGATATGTTCTGATGTTAAAATTTAATCGTGAATAATACAGACATATTTAGAGCTGTTCTTATAGAACAGGGTGATTCATTTAGAAGTTTTTAAATTTTTATTTTTTTTTTATTGTTTGACTCCAAATTATTCAGCTGTATCATAATTTTAGCATCATCCGGACCTGCCGGCCACACATATCGTATGATATCACATATGGGCAATTCCATCATGTCGCACGGGACAGTCGTACACATTTAAAGTGAAAAAAAGGTCAAAATAAATCAAATTTTTATTTTAACAAAGGGCTTAATTTATAGCTCTTGACTTGCCCTATAATTGGTGCTAAATTTGATTTTGGGCAAGTTTTCATTTTCTAGATAATGTCAAAAAAACGAGGCATTCGCACGAGACAAATACAGAAGTCATTTTCGCGGCCAACAATTAAAACGCCAATTTCAGCGAAACCTGAGGCAATATTTCAATGCGACTAATTTTAGAATGTTATGCACTGATGTTTCTTAAAAATAGTATTGATTGAATAGTTATACTTTTTTTAAAATTAATTTTAATCAATGTCGTTTTTGTAGTTTCTATTGCTTTTTTAACGAAATAATATATAAACAAGCATAGTATAAATGTTTTTAACAGAACTATTCAATGTATTTGTTTCAACATAATAATATCAACAAACTTAAAACTGAACAAAGATATTTAGTATGAATAAATCCCTGTCTATATTTACTTGACAAATATTTGTCGTTGTTTTCAAGACAAAGTTTTCTAAGGAAAAACACTAACAATTTTGTTATAATCAAACAATAATACTAATAAATGGGGACTATACCTGATCATTTTTTATCTTGACCATCATATTGACGTTTATCATGAAAGAAATGTGTCAAGTATGGATATAGGGTAAAGTATTGTGTAGTAGTAAATAAAATAACAAAAATAAATTTAAATGAAAATAGAATCAGGAATATCAAAAACAGTTTTTTTTTCCAGAATACGCTTTTACTGTTTGACCATTGCAACAAAAGTAGTCCAACTGGGCTATAACTGAAATGCTTTTCACTTCTTTCCATTTTTTTGTCTAAATTATAGAACAAAGATTGCTTTTCAATTTTATCTGACGGCATATGATATATTTTTCTGCCATTTATGTGGTGTTGTGCATATTTACATGATTTTTTTTATTTATGTATGAAAAAATAATTTACAAATTTTTAAATTTCACATTTACGATGTCGCACGGGACGAACTTCATATGAGTACCACGATCACAAATCTTCATATTTTTCAGTAAGGTTATTTTTATTTTAATTGTATAAAAAATCTATGTTTGCACTCAATATTTGATCATATTTCTGCATGTACTTTCGACGCACTGATAACAAATGTTGTTTTTCACTGTCGCACGGGACATCGAAATATGTCCTAATGCAAACCAAATACTTACAGTTATTTGCAATCGCATAGTTTCTTATGCATTATTTTTTGACTCTTTGTACCCTCAGAAAGATTCTAGATATCAAAAGTCTATGCATAATGTCTCTCTTTAAGAACTTGTATCAAAACAAATCTTGCATTGTAAATATTTAAATAAGAGGAGTTGCCCTTTAGCGACTTTGCATTCGAATATCTCGAAATGGGTTATGAATAAATGTAAAATTTCTTTACATTATTTAAATCTGATTGTATCCCTATAAAAATATGATAAAACAAAGTGTTTTCTAACACTTTTAATTTTCTAGTCTCGGTGGACCTTTCGTCGGAAATGCCCATATATTTTGGGTTATTTGAAGTCAATAGTCTTCGTCAATCGCGTTATTCGCGAGAAATGCTGGAAAGATTAATCGCAAATTATACCTTTCGAATACACCAATTACAGCGTTATAACTCAAGCATTTTAATGAAATTATCAGTAAAGAGTAAATATCAGAGATTGTTCTCAATCACACTCTTGTGTATTAAAGTTTTGCTCTCATAATTTATTTTATATATGTATATTTTAGTGAAGGGACACGAAAATTGATTTCATTCCAAAAGCTTCCGCACAACAACTGGCAAGCAAGTCTGTCATATTTCCATCTAACTACACTAAAGGCTATTATTGACTATAACCTACATAGCAGCACACAGAGCATACACAGACTTTTTCGGTTCTATCAACAGAAAGTCAGTTGATAAAGAAGAATTTTAGTTGAAGCAACTAAAATTTTGTTACCCTTTCCAAATGTTTGTAGTCACAATTGAAAAATTCGGTCACTAAGGTAGAATCATTCGATTGGCAATACATTCGGTTGCTATCACGAATCTGTTCTCAGTGTGCATGCATGCCATCTCCTCTCCAGAACGCATGGTCAGCTGATAATTGTAACCAATTTTAAATTTGTTTAATATACTATGATTGACTTCGAAGTTGAATTCATCAACATTTATTCACCCTAAAACTTACGTGGTTATCGAATAAGGTCATAATAGGAAAGTACGTTCTTGGGTCAGGTATCTGTATCTCCTTCTGTGAAACGGTGAAATGAAAAAAAAATACTTTTCATTTTCTTTTCATAAGAATATTTCATATTATCATTTCAGAATTACACAAATTGCGATTCCCGTTCTTTTAGTGATTTTTCATTCCTATTGTTCTTTTCATATGAAAACATTTGCATTTTTTATAATTTTTTCACTAAACGAGAATCAGAAACTCTATGAAAATATGAAAAAAACTTTTCATTTCACCTTTTCACAGAACCAGAATCGACCCCCAGTTCTGGGTTCAGCTAGTAATACGTGCTTTGTCTATAAAGAAAGCCCTATGGTCACCTCTCAACAATTTGTGGAACCTAACTCTGAATCCAGTTCTAAGAGCATCATGACCTGAAATTGTGGTAAGTGGTAAAAGTCTATCTACTTTAAGGGATGGATGGATACTTGACATAAAATATAACTCGTTATCTTTACGAGGAAGTAAAGTACATACTCCTGACTCCTAGCATATATTTTAAAATATATAAATAAAATAAATTTATAATACATAAATAATCTTAACGATAGATCCAAATATATTGCAAAATCTTAAAAGTAAGTTGAGAATCTTAGTTACATTGCATGATGTCTATCGAAAAGATTTTGAACTGGCTTCAAAGATCGCTCTATCACCGGAAGCCATGGATCGTTTTTGCAATACGTTTACTCTTAACGGTAATACACGCAGAAAAAAAATATAGTTGTACATTGTTACTGTAACCATTTCAAATTTGTGCATGGTTACAGTAACAATTTCAAAATTTTTAACAATATTATAGTCACAGTTATATGATAAATAATTTTATCATAATATGTTGTTCTCAGATTATGATATGAGAGCATCATAATATGGTAAGTCCTTCATCATATAAATGGTTGTCACAAACATATACATGGTTACTGTAACCATATATATGGTTGAAATATTCATGTGAATCGTAAATTAACCATATTATTGTTACCACAATCATATATATAGTTACTGTGACTATAATATTGTTAAAAATTTTGAAATTGTTACTGTAACCATGCACAAATTTGAAATGGTTATAGTAACAATGTACAACTATATTTTTTTTCTGCGTGTACGCATCCCAAAAGACGCGGTACAGTGCGCACAGAATACGAGATTGATAATGTGCAGCTTTGTGTAGATGATGATAAAAATTAGTCAATTAGAGGTGCTTACCAACTTGTTCGTGCCTCAATTGCAAGGCATTAGTAATGCAGACATGTGGGAAGCGAGTATTCATATTTAAACATTAATTCCATAAAATTATATAATTAATGAAGCCAATAGGATGGATATTTAAAACGTTTTCCTATTTTTTATTTCAATTTAAAGTCCTCCTCCTCTTTAAAAATCTTTATTTACTACGTATATAGAGTAATAATGAAAATTGGTTAAACAATTTTTAAATTATTAAAAATATCCCAGGACATTAACATGTCTCAGGCCACTTGAATAAGAAATGTAGAAAAGAAAAGCATATTAAGGAATGAGATCGTAAAATTCTTAACACACGTTTTTCATTAAAACTTTAACCCAAGTATTATTTTTTTTGGTCAAATTGCCTTTGTAAAACATGTCAGTTATTATGTTTAATGTCAATTATGTTCATTTGTTGTTAATCTGATTAAATTGAGTGACCAGAAAAAAGTGCTTACTAAAATAATTAAATATTTTCAACAATACCCAACTTGGTCCTACAAAATTTGTCCAAGCATTTAAAGGTCTGCCGTCAAACTGTTTCCAATGTTATTAAACAGTACCGGGAGAACTTGTCCGTTGATAGAAAACCTGGTACAGGTAGAAGAAAAAGGCAATAATTTGTTACAACGGGCTCTATAAATACCGAAATTTGCATCAAGGAATGTTTACAAAAAAGGATGTTTCCATTCATAAGACTTCATAATGTGTCCTCTTATTTTTGGCCTGACTTGGCATCCTGTCACTATGGTAAGAAAGGTCTTGAGTGGTAAAAAAACATGAATGAGGTTTTTGTAACAAGATAGGCAATTCCTCCAAACTGCCCGGAGCTAAGGTCAGTAGAGAGATATTGGGCTCTTAATAAAAGAGAATTGAAGAGCACAAAAAAGGTGTCCAAAAGTGTGGTAGATTTTAAACGGAGATGGATTACCTGTTCGAGCAAAGTCATAGAAATCGCAATAAAAACGTTAATGGAAGGGTTTCCAAAAAAGGTTCAAAATTTCATCACTAGTGATTAAAACTATAAAAATATTTTTTTTTTTTTTTTTTTTGTAAATTGTAATAATAATTTCAATCAAATAAAAAACAAATTAAAATTTTAAGTTTAGTGGTTTCGTTTTTATTCACATATATATATGTATGTTAAGAATTTTTCGATCTCACTCCTTATTACCGTATTTACTCGTATATGATATACCTATTCGCATTTATGGGCTAATCATTTTTATAAAATTTTTTTAAAAAAATTTTAGAATTTTTATAACATCTCCGGTTCACGAATGCACTAAATGGACCTAATTCATGGTTTTAAGTGTCTAAAACCATCCACAAAATTGTAATGAAACCGGTTTGGAGTTTATCGGTTGGACGGTGTCAGAGTCTATAACAGACATAGGTAGAAACATTGTTTGTATTTTATATATATAGACATCTGATGAAAGAAAAATACAAAAAATATATTAATATGTCCCATAAGCTCATTTACTTTACTGTTAGGAATTTTAAATTTACTTAAATCGGAGAATATTCATCCCTAAATCGTGAAGGTCGAAAGTCAAATTTTGCAATATTTGGGATTTTTAATGGAAACAGCGAAATATTATATATTTATCGTCCGATTTGTATGATACGTGATCTTAAAGTACAACATTTACAGTAACAATTGAAAAATCGAAATTAACCCTTAAACGCAGTTAGGGACAAAGTGATCCAGAACTTTTAAAACCATGAAAAACGCTATCAATATGAATAGTCCTATTAAAGACTACTGCACTACAATACCCCCTCTATGAATCTTATTCTTCCACTGAAAGCTTTAATACTTTTTTGGGGCTGCCCAAAGTACATCGCCTTGCGATTTTACCCCTAATATTTTTTTTTTATTACAATACTGTTACGAATTTGCAAAAGCGATTTGAATTTATTTTCAAGTTCTTGTTTGATACAGTTGCCAAGAGAAACTTATGGAGCAATGAAGAAAAAGCTATAGAACTGATTTTGGCCTTAAAAGGAAATGCAGCGGTAGTTCTTGAAAGCGTGCCAGCGAGCAACAGAAATTGTTATGATGACACAATGGAGGCTCTACAACGTAAGTATGGTGGCAAACAAAAATTGTGAGGAAGATACTGCCAATGAGTTTGCCAAGGAAGTGCATGAGTTCGTTCGGAGACGAATTGCGATGAACGACGACCGGGTGAAAGCCAGATATAGCCCACAACGTAATAAAGGTTTGTCTTCCAAACTACAGAATCACTGGAAAGGACCACACAGGGTAGTTAAGAAATTGGATAACATGGTATACAGAATACGGAAGTGTGGAAGACCGATATCGAGAATTAAGGTTGAACATCTGAAACGACTAGCTGACCACTGGAGAGGTGAGTCTGTGCCTATTCGGGACGAAAAAACTTAAGTTGGGGACAGTGTTACGAATTTGCAAAAGCGATTTGAATTTAACGGTCTGTAACGACTGCCTGCAACATTCAGCAATGTTGATAGCATGCGGTTATTGGTATTGTTTGTAAGTGTGGCAACACTAAATGTTTAATCGAAAGCTCTAGAATTCGAACATACTATTTTTGACCGTTAAGAACAATCTCGACTACTCGGATGAAGATGGCAGTGTGTATAAATGGTGACTGCGGTTGCTGTAGTCAGTGAGTTGATCATAGGCGCTGTTAGAGTTAGCATCAGCTGTCTTGTACGTATATACATACTTGTATATTATAAAATGTGTGTGTGTATTTTTGCGAATTGATAAACGTTTATAAATAAACTGAGTGACTATTTAATTCTGTTGTTGTTGTACATTCTAAATAAGTAAAGAGTTGTTACAATTTTAAACTACTAAAACTGTTTTTTATTTGCAATCAAAAGTATCCGGTTTATTTAAAGGAAATAAACCCCGTTTTTAAAAGGTAAAAACGTAACAATACATTAATAAAATGTTGTGAGCTTTGAAATTATGTGTCTTTCTCAGCCTTTATATTCCATTACTTCTAATCCCAAGTTATTACCAATCAGCCCACGTATGTATTTTCTGTTGAATGTGTACTACATATAAAACTAATAGTTGAACTGCTAGGTCGTAACCATGAATACTGCCTGAAATAATATTTTTTATGGATATGGTATATTTACCATATAAATACGAATGATTTTTGCTGGTTTAGCACGAAAACTGAATTTATTTACACCAGACAAGAGTTTACTATCATAAATTTTGAAAAACGTTGAGATAAAGTATGATTGTAAACCAAAAAACTATTTATTAGAAATTACATTTACTTGTTCTTTCCATTATTTTAAATACATATTTCCAAAATTTTCGAGGAATATAGAGTATCAGGTGTAATTAAAAAGCATTTGCAAATATTGGTCATTCTAGTAAATAATAAAGATATGTATTGCATTTTTAGAAATAGCAATTGATTTATTGATTTTTAAATTTTGCACTTTATGGTAGCTGATGAAGTATACTTGGAATTAAAGCTGCCTATGAATCCTTCAAATGTGGTCCTTCCTGACTTTAAAGTTTGCATACATCTAAATGTTAGTTATAACTTGGCGGAAGTATTTAATTGTTTTCGTTTCCCGTATTTTACATTCATAATTTAGCAATAAGTCAAACTACATAGATTTTGTTAAAGTAAAAAAGACAAACAGCAACTACAATCATTTACATATATATCTACATACATATTTGTGATTATTAGACAAAAAAGAAAAACAACTTTCATGCAGTTAAATCCCGTATGATATTTTATGATTTAGCTGGATGTTTAGTTAGTTGCCGTTGCGTCCGTCCGCCTGCCTCCCTGTCTGTCTGTCTGCTTGTTTTACTGTCTCTAATCATGGCCACAATGCACTTTGACTCATTGTAGCCTCCAGGTTCATGTGAAAGTCACGGTTTCATGTTTGACGTTTTAAACATGTTTAAATTTAAAAAAAAACTATAGAAAATTCAAAAACAACATAAGAAAATATTTAAAACAAAACCACAAAATCCATCATTATTAAATTGGATTTTTAATACTTTTTCCCAATAAAGTTCACAAACTTTTTTCATTCCTTTATTGTCTTTCAAGATAATTATGATTTATAGTTACAAAGTTAGAGAGGACTTAAATAGTTGCAATAATAAATGGTTTTTGAAATTTTTTAAGAAACTACTATTTTTGATTATAATAATTTGAAAGGCAGGAGTGAAAAAAATAAACAACCATGGAAAAAGTTATCAAGTATGTCTATCATGTGTGAAAGTATAAGTACGAGTATTTAAGTGTATGAACGAGTATCTATAAAAATATATTTTTCATGTCACATCTATGCGATGCATCGATTAATTTTGTCAATTTATTGAACATCATATGTTTAAAAAAGGTTTTTATAGAAAGGCACGACATAATTTTTTATACATTCACATTTTTAGGGTATGTTGCATTTTTTTTTTTTAATGTGGTTTGATTGATTATTTAAATATGTTTTTAATTAATGAATACAAATGGAATAGAAAATTCTGTTAGTATTAATTTGTATGGGAATATAAAGATAAAATCAAAAGAGTCGTTATAGTAGTAAATATTATTTATTCAGTCAAGCCATATTTTACACATAGATCGGAAACTCTCTTGTCAAAGACCTAAATTAGTTGTCAACAACCTAAGTGGTGAGAATGTATTAGTAAAAAAAGCTTGTAAAAACAAAAACAATACTCTTTGGTTTGATTTTTTAAGTATTATTTTTGAGCTTTTTTCAAGTTTCCGCTCTATGTGTATTTCTCTATGAGTCATGTTTAAAGGATGTTTTTACATTATACAACACAAAAGTCTTATTGATTTTCTGTAATGTTTGGTCCGATAAATTGCGAGTTCGCTAAGAAGCCATTAGGACCAACGTGGTGTCCTTTAGTTTGAAAGAGAAACAATTCCTATTGAATCATACATGACTAATGATTTCTTAGCAAACAACTTCTTCACTGCGAAATTATCGACAACACTCTTAACAAGTCGCATCCTAAATGGTCAACTTGCGTTTTGTCGAATTGTATTTGAAAACGCAGTCATTGACATACCCAAGCGTTCGACAAGTACTTATAACAGGTGGCGCAACAGTAATCCTCCTATCAGAAAATGCTATAAATTTTGCCGATTATTTGTCAAATAAATAGTCAGCAATATTCCGCGTTCTGGAGCAGTGTAGCGTAACATTGTTTATTAACGTGTATTTCGCATGTGTTTACTACACAAATGTCAAAACAGAACTGACATTAGGGGCCAATCGCAAAATGTATAGCATTTTCTGATAGGAGGATTACTTTTGCGCCACCTGTACTATAATGTTGATATACAGTGACGGACAATACAATAGAATCACTACATATGAATTCGATTAAAGCGGTAAAACTACACAATTTGATTTCAAAACTTAAAATTTTTTCATTATATTTTAATGCTCATAATGTAAACTAAAAATAAATAAAACTAAAATAAAAAAATAACACATTCTTATGTTAAAAACGATGTCAAATCTAAAAAACTAAATAAAATATGCGACATTTAAATAGAATCATCAGTCTTAAAATTATTAAAAATAAAAAATTATTATAAAAATTCGTTGTTTTTTTAATATTTTGTTGCATATCCATTATTTTTAATAACAGCATCACATCTTTTGGGCATTGAATTTACCAAACGTTCGCATGTAGATCGGGGAATTGCATACCATATTTCCTGAATTTTCTGCCAAAGTTCTTCCTTGTTTTTCAAGTTTTCAGGTCCGAGTTTGTCTTTTACTATTTTCCATAGGTTTTCGATGGGATTTAAGTCAGGTGATTGCGACGGCCATTCCATAAAATCAATTTTGTTGTCCAAAAACCATTTTTTGGCAAGACCTGACGTGTGCTTTGGGTCATTATCTTGCTGGAATAGCCATTTTAAGGGCATATTCCATTCTGCATGTGGCTTCATTACATTCTCCAAAATATTTACGTACAAGTGCTTATCCATATTTTCTTTTATCCAATAAATTGGACCAACGCCGTACCAAGAAAAGCATCCCCATATCATAATATTTCCCCCACCATGTTTAAACGTTTTTGTGGTATATCGTGGATTTAATTCTGCATTTTTTGGACGTCTTACCCATGTCTTACCATCACTACCAATCAAATTAATTTTTGTTTCGTCCGTCCACAACACATTTCGCCACTTTTTTATATTTTCTGGGCCAGACCAATCCTTATGATTTCTCGCAAATTTCTTTCTTGCTGCCACATGCTTTTTAGTGAGCATGGGGACTTTCCTTGATGTTCTGCCATGAAGACCAGCATCCACCAATCTTCTTTGAATAGTTCTTGTGGACACCTGACAACCAACTTCCTTCCGGATGGCACTAGCGGACTTAAAAGGGTCTCGTTTCGACAAAATAACAATTAAATTATCTTCATACGGACTAGTTTTTCGGGGTTTTCCTATGGAACGTGGAGAATTGCGGATGGATAATGCATCGAACACAAATTTTTGGGACCTTCCTACTAATTTTGCGATTTCACGCTGAGATCGGCCTGAACTACTTAATTTTTTAATGACTTCTCTTTCTTCTTCTGTGCAATGCTTTGCGCGGCCCATTTTTCAGTAATTATTTTATTATTGACAGCAAAAGTTCAATAATTATTAATTATAATTAATAGTAAAATATTTTTTATTAACAAAAAATAAAAATTAAAAGTCAACGCCACCTCTTAATTTTACTTTTTAAATGTGATTCTATTTATTGTCGCAATTTATTCAGCAAAGTTTACGTTTCATATGATTTAATTTTAAAAGTAACAATGTTATTAATAATAAAATAATTTGTAATTGTAGCTATTGACCACACTGACAACATTCTTTGACAAAAATAATGAATTTTTAAAATTTTAAATAGAAATCCTGGTTTTAAATGAAATATTGGTAGTGATTCTATTGTAATGTCCGTCACTGTATATGTTGTTGAAATCATCTAATACCATCGAGTTTCTGACATATCTGTAGGCTATTTTGAATCCAGAAATTGGATTGAGTGATCCCATTATTGAAATACCTATTGTAAGTTGAGGGGGAGGCATAAGATATACTAATCGTACCCTTCCACAGTGGGGCAGACCTAGCCGAGCGCTTTCCAAAAATATACAAATCTTTGAAATCGGATAGGAAACAAAAAATGGCACGTGTTTAAACATTTTTCATGTCGAAGGTACCCTATTTTGAGCGCCGCTCCTGGAGAATTTGTTGCGTCCATTTTAATAACTTAAACTCAAATACTCCTTGGCTACGTCTTGGCTGTTTAGCAATGCCAGATTTATTTCCAAAAATTTCTGATTCTGCCCCACTGTGCCTTCTGACTTTAACTCTCTTTTCTAAATATCTTATCCAGTGTTGCCAATTTAGCCATTTTTTTAAATAAATAGGTTGAACTAGTAAACACACACATCATTCACAATTGCTCTAGTTTACAAATTATATCTTTAAATTTGAGTTCGAAAACCATTAGTCAACCCAAGGCTAAACTTGATAAATGCTATGGGAACCCTGCTCTATCAATATCAATGGTAAACATGTATGAGATCTATATTACCCTTCAAAAATTTTTTTTTAATATTTTTCCAATTTTTGTTCCTAATTTTTTTTAAATTTTTTATAAACTTATTAGTGAAAAAAAATTTATGACAAACAAATTTTTTTGTCAAAAAAAAAATCGAGTTAAAAAATATTTTTCCTGATGAGCCATTGTATGTCCAAATTAGTATAGCTTTATATACATCGTTGCAATGGACTTCGGAATATCTATCATTAGATAATGACGTAGTAATACAGATATAGATAAAAAATACGACAAAAATCAAGGTTGTCCCGGTTTTTTCCTTTTATCTCAGCCATTTGTTGTCCGATTTTCTCGATCTTAAATAGATACCGAGCCGGAAGAATTCCCGATATATTGATGTATCAATCATGTTTGTAAGTTATTTGGGGGCTACGGAAAGTTGATTTCAACATACAGACGGCCAGACGGACAGGGCTATATCGACATCGCTATCTATAACGATCATGAATATATATACTTTGTGGGGTCGCAAATGAAAAATGTGGAATTTACAAACTTGCTACTCATAGTGAAGGATATAAAATGTGGATTACTGAAATTCGTTGTGGCCGTAAAAGCACGGAAGATGCCGATGCTTTACTGCACTATTTGAGAGCCATATTCGCCATATATTCATTTATCAATTATATTCTCAATTATCTCTTCCGATTCCGAAGATATCGTAAGGACTATGATTTTACTAATCGCTCTTCTGGGCCATTTTGCAAGTAAGGTGGTAACTATGAGATATTAAAAACATCGGCGCAAGGATATACATTCACCTATATTATTGGTTGTATGTCTTTGAAAACAATGCCGCTGAAGAACATCGATTGCTCACGAAAGCTTATGGGGAATGTGCTCCATCGGTTTCAACGTGTGAGAGATGGTTGTGCGGTTCAGAAGTGGTGATTTTAACACGGAAGACAAAATCGCCCAGGCCAGCCAAAAAAGTTGTTAAACTCAACAAGAGCTTGCAAAATCATTGGGAGATACTCAATCGCAATATCAAATCGTTTACGAGCATCGGGATTTATCCAAAAGCAGGGAAATTGGGTACCATACGAATTGAAGCCGAGAGACCTTGAAAGATTTTGCATAAAAAAAAAAATTTTTGCACCGAATTATTACTTGCGATGCACAGTGGTCCAAATGCTCAATCTAGCCGGAAAAAAATCATAACTCACTTTTGAAAAGCCGTACCGACATGAAACTTGGAACGTTTATAGATTTCATCAATATAAACAATCTGAGAATTTTTTTTTTTTGTGGATGAATGTGTGTTTTTGTACGTACTTACTTATCATTCACAATTCGCAAGAATACCAAAGCATTTTGTTGTGTTTACAAATAACTTTCTACTGCCAAAATCTTGGAACACAAGGTCAGAATTGAAGGTTCATAAAAAAATAGTTTAAGAAACTTATTTTAACCCATTATCGGCCACTACTAGAATCCGACGGAGTTCATTAAATTCCTTTTATAGGCATGTCTTAAAAGCTCCAATGGCTTGGTCGAAAAATCGACCATTGCCCAATAACCATATAATTTAAGAAATATAAATATTTGCAATTAAAATATTAAAGTAATGCGGTTTTATTTAAAATAAATATTACATAATAAAATGTATTCATAAGATACATTTAAAAAACTTTATGTTATTCATCAAAAAATTTGGTATGTAGATAAATATTGCACTTCTTACATGTAAATATAGTGTTCTTCTTGCATAGCTTACAACAACTACGTTTATTCTACGTGCTTTTTGATATAGCATGTACTTTCTCATTGAATCGAGAGAGGTTCATGGGATATTCCAAGTTCTCATTTTTAGGTTCATTTTTCTTGTCTTGTGAATACAGAACGAAACAAAATAATGGTTTGTTGTTTTAAGGTTTTTTTAACACGATGTACATATATTGGCCACTATTACCTTTTCCCTTTTATACATACATATGAGTTAGTTAGTCACGGCATTATCACGAAGATCAATACGATCCATGCCTTGGTTATGTTCTATTATACTTTCGCCTGTCAATATCTTTGACTAGTGGTTCTACTTTGAAGTTATTTGTTATAAGATTGACCACAGAGTATTTCTTGTTGACTGTCAATTTCGTGATCAAATTCTCCTCACTTACCTTTCTTTATATTTTGCTACGGAACATTTTCCACTTTGTTTTCACGTATAGTTCCAGTTGTATAAAATGTTCGCTCTTCAAAAGACACATAATATGATAAGAAGAACGAAAAATTGTCAAAGAAAACTGTATCAAATTCAGGAACAGGTACGGTGGCAAGCAAATCTAAAACTTTTTGGGCACCAGGACATATGTTCTTGCCATTTTCTGAACATAGTGCCAGTCAAAAACTGGAACCATCATTCATCTGCAGAAAGAACATGACTGAAAACTCCAAACTGAACACATTTTTTATTAAGAGTAGCAACAAACGGGTGAACTTTAGCAATATTATATGTCATATCCAAATTAGTATTATCGGCAAGATGTCCTTAAGATACCTTTTAATGGTTTTAAATCGATTGCGGTTTTATAACTCGTTTCGACATTGATAATTCCATGTCGGGTTGAGCAAACCAAAAATGAACGATATGTGGTAAAGTATGATATCCAGACAAATATAAAATTCCAATAAGTCGATGCAATTCTGTTGGTGTAAGGTTATTTTAATGCGCATAGATATTTGTAAAATCAACAATTTCCGAAATAATGGAATTATCCGAATATAGTGCAAAACAAATCGAAATGACATCTAGGTTCCACAAAACAAAATCATATCAAAGCTTCGTAGCTTTTATTTGATATCCATGATCCGATCAAGAAAAGCTGAATGTGTAGTGTTACTTATAATGCTCTCTATTTTTTCATGTGTACAAATGACTGTTGTGAAGTGTAATAGTTCTCATATCAGTTCGTAAGAGTCAACTTCAGGTATATGAAATTTTCTTAATTACTTGTAATTAATCTGTGTCTTAATCTCTTTCCTTTAGTAATAAATAAATCTGTTCACAGATTTATGACATTAGTTATTAGCAAAAATATACATTGTTCTTTAAAATCTAATTACCAATGAACTCTAATAAAAAGCACAATACCATTCATTCTTATAAATAAGAAGATCTATTGAAATTACGAAAAAAAAACTAAAAGAAACACCCACAAATATTAATTCTTATACCATTGACCTAAATTATTCATTGTGTGCACATAAATTCTGAAACCACAAAATTGCCAACTTGTAACAAAAAAAAAAAGAAAGAACATAAAATTGTTGGCAAACAAAAGATAATTGAATTGTATTTATACGATAATCTTTGCTTCTTTTTTTTTTTTTGCAAGCAAAAGTAAATATGAATACAATATTCAAGTACAAATACTTTTTGTTTGTCCTTTATATTCAAAATGTAATTAAATGTATTTATGTGTGTGTTTGTGTATGTGTATAACCAATATGTATTTGTGTAAGGATAAATCAGGATTATAGTTGTTACACTTTTTGTGCTTATTTTCTATTACTTATGTATGTATATACTTTTGTGTCTTTTGAATTTTAATATTAAGGATATATTTAAATAGACTCACACCTTATATAAGCAGGCTATTTATGCAGCTTTAAAAGAGAAAGAGAGAGTAGAAATGAATAGTATAAGAGTGTGATAAGTAAGTAGTGTATGAGTGTGGTCAGTTATTATTTCAGTTAAAATATTACACATACTGGGACTAAACATATAAGGTCATATAAACTCATGAGGTAAGTACTATTTATTAGGATTGACCTATTTGTTTACAACCAACTAAATACCAGAGTTGGATCTTATGAACATGTTTAAAAGGGATTTAGTAAAAATAATAGGATGACCTTTTTTGAAATTTTTGAATTTTCAATGCTCCGAAGTTCTAAAATTGTCTCCGTCTTCTTAAAACTTATAATTATTTGTTGTCAAATAAAATGTGCAATAAAAAATTTGAAATACAATTCCAATTAAAAATTGTTTTTGCATTTTATTTACCCACAGATGTTTCATGAGCAACTAAAATACCAAATTTTACATTGTCAAAATTTTTGTTAAACGAAATTTCAAAAAGTTTAACATTTATATCTCAAATACATAAATACTACTTAAATGAGGATTAGCGTGGACCAATTTGAATTTGGCGCATTTCTATGATATTTAGTATTTGGTGAAAAATTTGTTAAATTTATTTCTTAAAAAAAATATTTCATAGCCAATTTTCTAATATTTACGATTTAGTAATTTTAAATTTCTTCTAATTTCAAAATTGTCCAGGACAGCGAAAAAGTTGTTAAAAGTATAAAATACATGAAATTTGTTTGTTAAGAACAATTTATTTATTCTATTGGACAAGTATTCCATTGGACAAGTAAGAGAGCTACATTCCTCACCAAAGTAAGATAAATATTAAAAATATTTTTTGGAAACAAACTTTTTTTGCTGAAAACAGAAATTATTAGAGAAACAAAATATGGGAGAAAAAAAAAATAGTTTTGGTGAAAAAAAACTCGGGTAAAACAATATTGTTACGTTTTTACCTTTTAAAAACGAGGTTTATTTCCTTTAAATAAACCGAATACTTTTGATTGCAAATAAAAAGCAGTTTTAGTAGTTTAAAATTGTAACAACTCTTTATTTATTTAAAATGTACAATAACACCAGTCTAAATAATCACTCAGTATCTTTATACACGTTTATCAATTCGCAGAAATGCACACACACTCTATTACGTACAATCTTAAATGCACAAGACAGTTGATGTTAACTCTAACCGCGCCAATGATAAACTCAACTCACGACTGCCACCTCTGACACTATTTATACACACTGCCATCTTCATCCGTGTAGTCGAGATTGTTCTTAACGGACAATTAGAACATTCGAATTCTAGAGCTTTCGATGTTAATGTTAGCAGCTTAAACATTTAGTGTTGCCACACCTTCAAACAATGTTAATAACCGCATGCTATCAACATTGTTGATAAGTAGAAGCTTCCACTATTGGACTTGTTCATAAACATGATGAATGTTGCAGGCAGTCGTTAAATTCAAATCGCTATTGCACATTCGTAACAATATTTTTCCCCATTTGGACTCACTTTAGGTCCTAATAACTGATCATCTTTTGAGGCCAATATCGGATATGGAGCACGGTCTGGACTATAAAGCAGGTGAGGCAAAACTTCACAACCACTTCATTCTAAATACTTTTTCATAGGCATTGCAACATGTGGTCAATGCTCGCTTTAAATGAATAAGTTGTGTTTGGTGCAGGTTCCCTGTGATGATCTGGTCAGATTTCAGCAGCTCATAGTAGATTGGACCCTTTTTGTATCAAAAAATATAGATAATTACCTTAGCGCCATGGATATTTGGCGTCGATTCGTCTGGTTGGCAGAGCTTCACATACGATATATTACGCTTCGGGTTATTGTAATGAATCCATTTTTCATTGCAGGTAATGATTCGGTGCATAAATTATTTTCTTTTATAGCGTTGAGGCATCATTTCGGACATATAAAATCGTCTTACTAGGTATATCGGCTTCAATTCGTATGATACCCAATTTCCCCGCTTTTTGATGAATCGTGCTGCTCACATAAGGTTTGGAATTTGCTGCTTGAGTAGCTCCCAATGAGTTTGCAAGCTCCTGTTGAGTTTGACAATAATCTTCACGGAGTAGTGTCTCCAATTCTCGGTCTTCTAACTTTTTTGCCTTGCGTGTCAAAATCACAATTTCTGAACAGCATAACACCATCTCTCGAACGTTTAAACCATAGAATAATATATCCATAGAAGCGTTACTGAGAGGGAGAAAACCTAAGTCTGTTGTCAAAAACCTAAGTCGTGAGAATGTATTAGTACATAGTTTTGTGGTTGTATTGGTGCTTTTTTAATTTTCACCAGACACACAGAGTTCTATAAAAATGTTTAAATTTTAATTTATTTAAATTTTCTTCTATTTTCAATACCAAAAATTTAAACTCTGTTCTGTAAAAAAAATTCCACCACAGATAAAATTAGTGTCAAAAATTAATAAAAAATATTTTTTTCATTTGAGCCAAATTAACGTGCTTTTGAAACAAAAATGAGCTGCGAAGTGTTCAAAAAAATCATCAAATATTGCGTGGAAGTATAATAAAGTGGTTCGGTCTGTATTAAGTCGGAAAATCGAAGTTAAAATTTCAATGATTTTGATGTGTTTAATTCTCTCACAGGTATGTTGAATTCACATATCACAAGTACATGTGAAGAGAGTAATTATTGTTACTCTCAGCTTACTCTCAGTTGCGCCTCTAGTTGTACCCTATGGTTTAAACCGATGGAGCTCATTCACCATAAGCTTTGACGAGTAATCGTTGTGCTTAAGCAGTACTTTTTGTCAAATTAAAGACGCAAAGCAAAACTTCCCTTATATTCAATTAGACTTAAGTATTCGAAGACAAAACAACTTTGTTGTGTACTCTATAGTGTTAAACATAGGGTACAACTAGAGGCGCAACTGAGAGTAAGCTGAGAGTAACAATAATTACTCTCTTCACACGTACTTGTGATATGTGAATTCAACATACTTGTGAGAGAATTTAACACATCAAAATACTTGAAATTTTAACTTCGATTTCCCGACTAAATATAGACCGAACCGCTTTTTTACACTTCCACACAATTTTTGTCAATTTTTTTTAATACTTACAGGACACTTTTATTTCTGAAACACTTTTATTTTGCTCAAATGAACAAATTTATTTTTTATTTATTTTTGACACTTCAATTTATCTGTGGTAGAATTTTATTTATAGAACAGAGTTTCAATTTTTGGTATTTAAAATAGAAGAAAATTTAAATAAATTAAAATTTAAACATTTTTATAGAACTCTGTGTGTCTGGTTAAAATTAAAAAGGCACCAATACAACCTCAAAACTATGTACTAATACATTCTCACGACTTAGGTTTTTGACAACAGACTTAGGTTTTCTCCCTCTCAGTAGCGCTTCTATGGATATATTATTCTATGGTGTTAAATAACTATGTGAGAATAAATGACAGATATGTACCTTTCGAAATGATTTAAAGGGTTTTCCAAACAAGAGGTGTTATTTTGAAGCAGCCGGTATTTTGGTAGCTGTCACTTTTGAAGCTTTTATTCTTTGACATTTGACAAGTAGAAACTACGCCATTACTAAAAATGGAACAATACACGCTTCAACAACGCATTAAAATTATTAAAATTCTCTACAAAAATGGTGCAAATCTCGCAGCCACAGTTCGCAAAACTAAAGCATTTTTGGGTCGTCGTGAAGCTCATTGTCGGACCGCAATTGGTGGAAAAATTCGACAACTGAGAATATTGCTGCTGAGAATTTAAATAAAATGTGTTTATCTGATTTTGCTAAATTAGTCCTTGGGAGAAAAGAAAATCGAAAATGTGCAAAAAATTACACCCCACTACCCATTTAAACGCTTCATGATTTTTTATAGATTAAAAGTTTTTGAAAATGATGAACATTTAAAAATTTTCTAATTCAGTCACATTATGAAAGCTACAACCAGAAACTTTTTTAGAAGCTTTCCTAATGTATGTGTGTTTTTGTAAATAAAAGAGAGTATGACATAAGTCCTTGCGATTATAGTTACCATAAATCACAATTATAATGCATAATCCAGTAATATGAATATTTTACTCTTAAATCCCTTTGAATAATAAAGATGAAGAAAATTGCTACAACAACAACTACAAAAAACAACAATAACAATGAAATACATACATAAACGACCACACGCAAATACATAATATTACAACTTGTATCAGGAGCTGGAGAAAAAAAAACCAAAATTGTTTTATCCCTTCCAAAACAAACAACGAAAAAATGTAAAAGTTGTTACACACATACACAGTAAGGACAAACACAGAAACACACACACATACACTCATTTATTCACTTACTTACACAGACATACTTTGATTTCACCTATTTTATACAAAATGTAGATTATTTAAAGCTTTCATTTACAGTCTAAGCGACAAATATTAGGCCAGTTAGGGAGTTATACATATGGGAGTTTTCACTATAATGACATGTGAAAATTTCGTTAGAATTTCGTTCTTGAATATTATATATGTTTTGTCGTTCAGCGTATTTCAAAATAAAAACCAGTTCTTCTTGAAGAAACAAACTCCATGTTTTCTTTTTGATCAGGCGCAGATCCAGTACAAGGCTTTTCAACTTTTGTACTGAATTTTTTGATTTCTTTCATTTGAGTTGCTAAGTCTTTTGAATTGGAAACGAATTGCAACTCATTTTTACAAATTCATTTGAATTGGAAATTAACTGAAATTCATTTCTGCCTAATTCATTTGAATTGATTCAAATTTCATTCAATTAATTTTTGTTGTAAAATTAATTAATTCAAAATTTAGCTAATTCATAATGAATTAAAATCAAAAAAGAATGATTCATATTCAGCTCTGATATCCAATATTATAAGACAATTATAAATGTTCAAGTCATTTTTTGAGGCGGACTAGGGACAAATATTGCCCGATTTTCGCCATACTTTACAGTAGGATTGCCGCATAATCCACATATTTCTGACTGTTCAAACAGTATTCCGCGGGTCTTTTGTATGGGGGCTGGATTAAATCATGGACAGCTTTTTCCCATTTTCAATACCAATCAAACCTTATCATCAGAGAATATTTGTGGTCAGTGGGCCCTATTGTGTTTGCAACAGACATACAAACGGACATAGCTTGATCGTCTTAGAGAATAACATAAACAAAAATGCTGTTTAGCTTTGAAAAAAATAATATGTAAAAAAATGAATAAAGAACATGGAAAAGAAAGTATTTTTCGACTTTTACTAAACTAAATAATGTTTATTATATATATTGCAGTTAGATTGGCCAAAATAAGCAATTCTTGAAATGATTGAGTTGTGGCAAACATATACTGGATACTACACTTATTTTATTATAGATGTAATAACCATCTACTTTACTTTTAACCACTTTATAATTTCAGCACCTTTATAATTTTAACAATTTATACACATTAAAGTTTCAGCTGTTGTTTACATTTATGGGTTATGTCATACGGAAAAACATAGTCAGAAATTATGAATCGTATGTAAAATGAAAATTTTGAAATGCATTCGGAATTACATATGGATAAAAAAGTGATAGTACATATATAAAATGTATAGCGTCTGATAACACATTTATAAACATTTCCATCCGTAGAAACTTCTACTTATAAGCAATTTTGATAGCACGCAGTTATTAACATTGTTCGTAAGTATGGCAACATTTAATGTTAAAGTTGCTAACAGCTATAGAAATAGAACATTATAGTTTTGTACGTTAAGATTATTCATGAATCTGCTGGAAGATGGTACAGTACATAAATTGTGGCAGCGGTGCAGTCGGTTTATTTGATCATGGGTACTGTTAAAATTAACATCAACGGCATTACCAGTGTATTCTTGTACATTATAAAGTGTGCAATATAAGTGGACACTAGACTGTCCACTATTTGTATGGGGGAAAAAAAATGTCCGAATCTTGTTGGTCTTAACCCCACAAAATGATTCCCCTTTCCAGATATTGAGATAGCCGAAATTTGAGCTCGATTAAACGACGTTAACCCGTGCCGCTCGTCGCTCAAAGTTTGAAAAAATCAACATTTTTGGCCAAAAAGCTAACATAAGAAGCTATAACTCCAGAACGGTAAATAATAGAAACACGATTAGTATCTCAAAACAAAGCTAATATTGTTCTTCAAAATTTATTTTATATACATTATTCTTGTTACTTTAAGCCAAACAGAGTTACAACAGCTTTTGTCTCCAAAAACGTGACCTAGTCGCGGTAGGAGCATACTTCGTATATTTTGATATTATGTGAAAAATGTTGCTAGTAAGTACATATTTTTACATTTTATTGTTATTGAATCATAATGTACATAGATTTAGTATTTCAAAAAGATATAAAATACAAAAATTGGTTGAAAAATGTAAAAGTTATTAAAAATTCCCCAGGCCATTAACGTGTCTCGGAGCACTTGATTATGATATGTTGAAAAAAATTTAACTTATTTTGAAAACTATACGAATAAAACTATTTTATTACATAAAATATATCTATTTTTGCTCAAATATAAGTTTTTTTTCCTTAAAATATAACGTGAATCTGTTCTCAGCTATGGTCAAAAAAAATTTTTTTTTTAGACTACAGTTTCAAAACACCATTTTCAGTTTTTTTTAAACTTTGTTAAACAAATTTTTAAATTTTTTAAATATCACCGGGGGGTTTATGGTCAATAGATTAGGGAACAAAACAGTGAAAAAATTAGGTCAATTCCTCTTATAGTTCAGGTGTACCTGCGGTTTGAATTCTGCGGATTTCGCGAAAAACTCATTTTTTTGGAATATTTTAGAAAATATGTCATAATTTTTTATTCTTATACATTTTAACCAAAATATTTACAGAATATTATTTCTCAGATATTAAAAAATATGTCCCTGAAGTTATATATAAATCGGGAAATCCTAAGGCGTAAACTTTGGAGGTCAAAGGTCAAATTTCGCAATATTTGGAAATTCACATTGAAACATATGGAAATAATCTTTATTTGTCGACCATATTTACTAAAATTACAGGATTTTATGGTATATGGTCCGATATTTAGAATAACAAAAAAAAAAATAAAATTAACCCTTTAAAGCAGTTTTTTATTTTTAAATTTATTAAAATTGATTTTATTAACTTTGGGGACATATTTGACCCAAATGCTTTAAAGGGTTAATTTGATTTTTTTTTTATGTTATTCTAAATATCGGACCATATACCATAAAATCCTGTAATTTTAGTAAATGTGGTCGACAAATAAAGATTATTTCCATATGTTTCAATGTGAATTTCCAAATATTGCGAAATTTTACCTTTGACCTCCAAAGTTTACGCCTTAGGATTTCCCGATTTATATATAACTTCAGGGACATATTTTTTAATATCTGAGAAATAATATTCTGTAAATATTTTGGTTAAAATGTATAACAATAAAAAATTATGACATATTTTTCTAAACTATTCCAAAAAAATGAGTTTTTCGCGAAATCCGCAGAATTCAAACCGCAGGTACACCTGAACTATAAGAGGTATTGACCTAATTTTTTCACTGTTTTGTTCCCTAATCTATTGACCATAAACTCCCCGGTGATATTTAAAAAATTTAAAAATTTGTTTAACAAAGTTTAAAAAAAACTGAAAATGGTGTTTTGAAACTGTAGTCTAAAAAAAAAATTTTTTTTGACCATAGCTGAGAACAGATTCACGTTATATTTTAAGGAAAAAAACTTATATTTGAGCAAAAATAGATATATTTTATGTAATAAAATAGTTTTATTCGTATAGTTTTCAAAATAAGTTAAATTTTTTTCAACATATCATAATCAAGTGCTCCGAGACACGTTAATGGCCTGGGGAATTTTTAATAACTTTTACATTTTTCAACCAATTTTTGTATTTTATATCTTTTTGAAATACTAAATCTATGTACATTATGATTCAATAACAATAAAATGTAAAAATATGTACTTACTAGCAACATTTTTCACATAATATCAAAATATACGAAGTATGCTCCTACCGCGACTAGGTCACGTTTTTGGAGACAAAAGCTGTTGTAACTCTGTTTGGCTTAAAGTAACAAGAATAATGTATATAAAATAAATTTTGAAGAACAATATTAGCTTTGTTTTGAGATACTAATCGTGTTTCTATTATTTACCGTTCTGGAGTTATAGCTTCTTATGTTAGCTTTTTGGCCAACAATTATGATTTTTTCAAACTTTGAGCGACGAGCGGCACGGGTTAACGTCGTTTAATCGAGCTAAAATTTCGGCTATCTCAATATCTGGAAAGGGGAATCGTTTTGTGGGGTTAAGACCAACAAGATTCCAAAATCGATTTTTTGTGGACAGTCTAGTGGACACCATGCAAAGAAAGCTGCATTAGTCGTTGCACAAACAGTATTACAATGAGCGAAAGAAAAGATTTGCATAAACAGTTTTGGACATTGAATTCAACTGAAAAAAGGTTTATTTTACTCTAATTTCGTGAAACCTTATGTAATAAAAAGACGTCGGAGTTCAAATAAAGAGGAAGACAATTTTCGTAAATAGAAGACTTTCGATTTTTTTTTCAAGTGAACTCAATAACTTTTCAAGTATGTAAAACATTTTTTCTCAATACTTTGGGTATACCTAAAAGAAAAGTGTATTATGTTTTCAAATTTTTAAATGAATCGGAGCAAGGACTCCCAAATTAACGTAGGAAGCATCATGGTAGACCGAAAGAGAAAATTGATGAACTAAAAACCCATATTAACAGCTTCCCAACAATAGATTCGCACAACTGCCGTTCAAGAACATCGCGTAAGTATTTGGAAAGTCATTTAAATTTACAAAATATGTATGTTTTGTATAAGGAAGCATGTAAAGATCCTGTGCACATACATACGTATTGCTGAGTATTAATCTTTTAAAAACGTTGGTTTATTTCCTTTAAATAAAACGGATACTTTTGATTGCAAATAAAAGCCGTTTACTAGTTTAAAATTTGTAACAACTCTTTATTTACTTAAAATCTACAACAACAGTTCAAATAGTCACTCAGTGTCTTTATACACGTTTATCAATTCGCAGAAATGCACACACACTTTATAATGTACACACTTAAATGTACAAGACAGTTGATGTTAACTCTAACAGCGCCTATGATAAACTCACTCACGACTGCAACCTGTGCCACTATTTATGCACACGCCATCTTTCGTGAATCTTCCACAATGATCTTAACGGACAAACTAGTAAATTCGAATTCTAGAGCTTTTGATGTTAATGTCAGCAGTTGAGGAACATTATGCAACTTTAAACAGGCCGTTAAAACCGTTATATTTGAATTCAAGTACAATTTCGTAACAGTATAGAAATGCATTCAATCATGAATTTAATTTATAATTTTATAAGTCAAAAAAGAATCAGTGCGATAGATGTATTTACGGAAAAGTTAATAATGAGACATTAAATGACAATTAAAAGACAGCATATAATAAGCACCTATGCAAAGAGGTGCGAGATGCAAATCGTAAAAATAAACATTCCTCTATAGCCGTTTTGTGGTTTTATTTGGAAAATGTCTTCACCATACTATAATGTTCGAATCAAATTGCTATTATAAGCGGAAACTTTGCATTTACAATTTAACAAGAACTCTCATTGAGCACAATGGTAAAAAAATAATGTACTATGGAATGAGTGTTTTGCTGGAAGAAGCGGAAATTATATAGCAAGCGCTCTTATACAAATTTTAATCAATGTAGAAAACTAACACCCTGAACTAAAGCAAATAATTTTGTGGAGTGATTTTAGCGTTCCGTAAAAACGAAATAAAATAAATGCCACAGCTTTAATGCACTTCATACACCAAAGACGTATAAAAAGGGTAATACAAACATTTTCCAAACCACGACATTCACAGAACCAGGAAGGGGATTGTGTCCACAGTGTTATTGAGCGGCATTTGAAATATGCAGAAATCTCAAGTCAAACGGCATTGGCACGTATGTTAATTAATGGTGAATACGAAAAAATGAAGCTTAAAATTTTAGAAATGGATTGAAATGATTTCAAAAATTTTTCGTTAAAGCAGACACAGTGAATTTTAAATGCATTGCTTTCAGTAAAATAAAATATATTGAGTATAATAATACAACCATGATTACGGGTGCGCAACGGAGCACTCCATCTCGTGCTCTGTTCGTTATGATGCACTGTAAATCACTCATACAGCGTAACTTATTTGAGTCCGCTCAGCTCAGATGGACTATTCTAACAAAAAGCTGATATCGAGGCTCACATGACCCGATTTTGACCAACAGAGGTCAATGTCCCTAACGGGGCTATCACGGGCTATGCTGCGAGCTTTGATATCAGTGCTAACTGGGCACTGCTTGATTGGTGTGCATGCCAGGAGACTTAACACTCCATATAAAGACTTCTGTAGAAGTTGCCATGATGAAGACGAGGAGGAAACGGTTGAACATCTCCTCTGTCTTTGCCCAGCTCTATCTGATGCTCGGTCTGCTACAATAGGCAGTTTGCATAGGCAATTTGCATGGCCTAGCGGATATATCCACTGTGGATGTCAGGAAGATGGATTCGATCATTAGAGCGTCAGGTTGGTTCGACACTGAACCCATTTCCGACATGTAAAGGACCTCTTGAGGACCTGATCATAATCTATAGGGTATCACAAAGGGACCAATTTATGGACCCAAGTGAGCTGGTTAACACTTGCTGCCTTTATAACCTAACCTAATACAACCAGTTATCACAATGTTATTGTTTTCAATTCCAATGAATAATGGTGATGAAACTCATAGCAGACCACAGAATGTATTTTGTTCTCAGAACCATACATAATATTCTAACCACATACTGTACTTGACTATGTTACTCTGCTGTTGTACTAGTTAATGTTTGTGACCAACGTGTCCTTTTTCAATTTTTCACTTTCGGTTTTTTCTTTTGCCCCTGCATTTTCATCTTCCTTCATTTCATGTTGGTTCACATCGACCAAGAAACACATGAAAAAACCAAAAAAAAAAACACAAAAAAAACACAAGATAAAAAAACAGAAAGTTGTTTTTATTGTTTGCTTTCTCTGACACCATGAATATAAATATTTTGGTATTGTCAGTTGGTATTTTACTCTTGTTAACAACTGCCCGAGGAGTTAAAACAGCTGGAATGAAAAACATAGAAAGATACAGTGCACCAGCACAACAAGAGGAAGCATAAGGATCAGTATGTGGAAAAATGTTATTTTTGCTGTTGTATTCTGATACATATTCGTATGCATGTGTGTGTGAATGTGTATTTGTGTTTTTCATTCTAATGGCACATGTTCTGTATTTGATTTGCGATAAATGCTGACCTCATTGTCTTGTGATTGTAAAAATGGTAGAAGAAAAAACATTTCCAAACAAAAAAATCATACAAACATTTTGCAGCAAAGTATAGAAATATAAGAAAAAAAATCCACAAAAGAAAATATGGAGATACATTGTTGAAAAATGGTTTCTAGACGAGTGGCTATTTTGTTAACTTTACGACTACAATATGTTGGTTAAAGTTTTGTTTTTCATGCTCTGGCTCTTTAAAACCAAAACTTTTTGCTTAAATGGGGAAACAAATTAAAGTTTTGTTTGCCATTCTAGTTGCGGCAATTTAGCCAACCGAAAGGATTAAAGGATAAATTGCAAATAAATTCCGCTTAAAACAATAAAACATCATAAATTATGGTGCTTTAAAGTCTTAAACAGGGAATATATAGAGAATAAAGATAAATAGAATTTACATATAAGTGTTTTGTTTATGACTTTCAGCCACATTTATTTTCATACACTACATGACCTCAATCTGTAATTGCGAAAAAAATCAAGTCATCAAGAGAAGTCATAGTCACACGGATTTTTGTTTCTGTGCCACATTCACAGACACTTTAATGTTTAACAAAGCAACTGCCAGCTGTGGCCAACCTTGGCCTGGTTGAGTTTGTGTTATAGATTGTTAGAAGAATTTTGGGTTTATTTAAGTAAAGTGAAGAAAAAGTATGTTCTTAATGTATATTCTTCTAATGAAATATGTCATTAATGAAAATCTTGTAGAATGTCATCTAATAATTATATAGTTATAGTTTCATTGTCACTGACAATTCAAAAACTACCAGTAGAAAGAAGCAAAAGTTCCATTCCGCCTTTGTGAATTCTAACTGCATTCGCAAACAATTCAAAAAGTACCATTTGAAGACAAAAAATACTATAAAGCTCCCATTGAGGATTCTCACTTTCTACATGTTTAAATTCATGTTTTTATGTTCGTTACTATAAACATTTTAAAAAGTACCAAATGTACAGAAGAACGAAAGAGTGCCATTAACACACCCTCCTTCAGGATTAAATGTTCTAAGTTCATTATTAAAAAATATTAAAAATGTACCATTTAAAAAAGTAATAATTACCTTTAGGTCTCCATTTTTGGTACCAGTAGAAGATAAAAGTACTATCAAACTCCCCCATGATATGGATTTTTACTTCAGCCGAATTCTGCAAAATTTTATATAAGGTGTAATTAATTTAAATTTAAAATATATATAAAATACAAAAAAATGTTTCTACCTATGTCCGTTATAGACCCTCAAACTATCCAACCGATTAGCTCCAAATCGGTTTTATTGGAAAGGAAATTTTCTGAAAATGGTTTTAGATACCTAAAATACTACATTAGGTTCATTCGATCTATTCGTAAAGCCGATTTTCGAATTTTCCCATACAAACATTTTTACCAAATTTGAACTTTTGACAATTTTTATGTCTTGAAATTGTATATGTAGGTACACCACACGATGCGTAGATCCAGGAAATTCGAAATTTAAGGGGGGTAAAAATGGCGTAAAATCGGCATCTCTTTATCTCCCGAACTAATAAAGCTAGTACTTAAAATCGAACTTAATCGAAATGTATACTTTTAAGGGGAAACCCAAGTTTTAGTAATTTTTATACCCTTCACCTTCGTCAGAAAGCTATATATAAGTTTGTCATTCCGTTTGTAATTTCCACAATATAACTTTCCGACTCTATAAAGTATATATATTCTGGATCCTTATAGATAGCGGAGTCGATTTAGCCATGTCCGTCTGTCTGTCTGTCTCTCCGTCTGTCTGTTGAAATCAATTATCTGAAGACCCCAGACATCTTCGGATCCAAATCTTCAATAATTCTGTCAGACATGCTTTCAAGAAGTTTCCTATTTAAAATCAGCAAAATCCGTTCATAAATATCGGAGATATGAGCAAAAATCCAAAGCAACCTCTATCTATCTATCTATATCTATCTATATCTCGATTACTAAGTATAGACAATATGGATGTCTAATTGCAACGATGTATATAAGGGTATATATAGTAAGTTGGACCTACAATTTTTAGCGTAGTTGCACACGCCGGATATCCGACTGAATGCTACTATTTGAGAATGTTGCTTACACAGTCAAAGGTTCAACATCATTCCAAGCTTTGAAAACTGTAAATGAAGAAATATGTGAAACATACAGAGACGCATTTTATCGACTCGGCTTACTTGAAAACGACGACATTCGCAGAAGCAGCTCTATGTTTGCAATTATTTTAACCACTTGCTTACCTTCTGATCCAAAAAATCTTTGGGTAAATAACAAAGAATGCATGAGGAACGATATAGTAAGACAAGCTCGTAGAACGAATCCCAATGTGGAAATCCAGTTTTCGGATGACATTTTCAATTAAGCACTCATACTACTTGAGGATATATGTATTTAGATCAACAACAAAATTATTAGCCAGCTTGGACTACCAGCACGGATACATGATCGAAACAGTGTTCTCGACAGAGATTTGGTACGTGAACGGCAATATAATTCTGATGAATTGCGCGACTTTGTCCATGCTCAGAAACTACTATTGAATGCAGATCAAAATATAGTTTTAGAAAAAGTTATGCAACACGTAGCGTACAAAAGTGGTGGAATTATTTTCCTTGACGCATCTGGGGGCACTGGAAAAAAATTCATGCTCAATTTGATACTCGCTGAAATTCGATCGTAAAATGAAATTGCATTAGCTGTAGCATTGTCTGGAATCGCATCAACGTTACTCGATAGTGGGCGTACAGTGCACTCAGCTCTTACGCTTCTATTAAAAGTAAACCATAACGAAACATCAACACGTAAAATCGGTAAAAAAAATCTGGCATGGCTGTAGTATTAAAAACAAGCTCACTTATTGTATGGGATGAATGAACTATGGCACACAAGAATTCTCTCGAAGCTCTTGATCGTACTCTCTAAAATTTCAGGAAAATTACCGACCAGTGGGTGGTGCTCGACAAACTTTGCCAGTGATTCTAAGATCAACACCAACCGATGAACTAAATGAATGTTTGAAAGCGTAAAATCTTTGGAGACATGTAGAGAAACTTACATTGTCGACAAATATGCGGGTGCATTTACTTCAAGATGCTGCTGCGCAAATATTCGCCAAACAACTTTTGGATATCGGCGATGGAAAACTTTCGTTTGATCCGACTACACGTGAAATAACTTTTCCGCCAAACTTTTGCCAAATGCAATCATCAATTCAAAATGTTTTGCAGAAAGTTTTCCCAGATATTGCAAACAATTTCAAAAATCATGATTGGCTTTGCGAACGACCAATTTTGGCTCCGAAAAATGATGATGTCAACAAAATAAACAATCAAATTCAATTGAAGCTACCCGGCAAAGATGACAAGTACAAATCGATTAACTGTTAACTATCCAACCATCCATCTGAACCATCTGAAATGCCACCACACATCTTAACTTAAAAAGTTGCCTCACCAATGATGCTCATTCGCAACTTAAATCCATCGAAATTATGCAACGGATCAACACTTGCTGTTAAAAAATGTAAAGAAGATATCTTGATACCACGAATTCCAATTATTTCAACCGACTTATCCTTCGATTTCAAGCGATTACTGTTTCCAGTGCGTCTGGCTTTCGCCATAACAATCAACAAGGCTCAAGGCCAATCGCTAAGTGTTGCTGGTTTGAACTAAGAAAACTCACGTTTATCGCATATCCAATTAGATGTTGCTTGCTCCGGAGTTGGAACACCAAAAAATCTTTATGTTTACACACCAACTGAAAAAAAAAACTAAAAATATTAACATAAAAAAGTTTATAAATAAACAAAATTTCCTATTTTCCAACAAATTTCCTTTTTAGGCATAGTAGCACACGCCGGGTATCTGCTAGTTTAAAATATTAGAAAAGTACATTTAGAAAAATAAAGTACCAATTTTACGACTTGAAACCTATTAAAGCTTGAATTTTCAAAATACTCGACTTTGAAAATAATTTTGGAATTTTTGTGTAACACAAAATTCAAACGATGAAAATCTGTTTTCATTTGCTCAAGAAAAATTGTGTTTTAAAAAAGTACTAAGTTATTTAGCCGAATTTGGCCCTATTCCACTAGAGTTTTTGAAAAAAAAACAAAAGGAGATACAATTGTTACTGCCAAAGGACCGAATTTCCAAAAAGTATCAAATACGTACATATTAAGTATTTAGTTAGGTTTGGTTGTGGTTAGGGGATGTGACTCATTGATATTCCAAGTTTGACTAAATTCAGGACATTGGAACATGTATTAAAGAGTCAGTGTTTTGTCCTCCTAATCACACGGTCTATTGATCGTATCGTTGGAAATACCCATACGCGCCAGATATGACTTGAGCTCTTTATGTCCTGATTAACTAGTCTTTTCCTTTGTATTCTCTTGGTTTGGGGGTTTCCTCATAGTATGTCGGTCATTCTGCTGACTGTAGAATTCTGCAAATCTCATCTACAACCATTTAATACCCTCCATAATGACCATTATCTCATCCTGGAAAATAGTATTGTGATATGGGAGACGAAAGTATTTACCTTTGTTGTGGCTTAGTTTGTAGAAGCCCATTCCCGTTTGGTCATCAATTTTTTAGCCATCTGTATACGAAGCGGTTCTTTGGTAATTTCCTACTCTTGTTATTTCACCCTAATATTCTCCTTTCGGTATTATATTGATGCAGTTAGTAGTAGTATTTAGTATAAATTCTGGCATATTCTTCAGTAGTAATATTGCATTCTGGTAAGATAGTTATTATCTTTTGGTGTTTGATGTGACAACTAGATTGATGGTAATGGGATAATGAATTACCATCAATCTAGTTGCATCTAGCTCTCCTTCATATCTCACCTGTACTTAGATCGGTAGTATTGATAAAATATTTTCAAAAGCTCATGTCGGTGTGGTTCTCATTACACCAAATATGCCTTTGCAGAACAGTTTCCGTAGTATAATCGTATATAGCCAGTTTGTAATTCTTGGAGCTTATGATGCATTTCCAGCCCACTAAGCCACAGTGGTTTAGAAACGTTTTTTTATTTAGAAATAATTCGGTATCTCGGGAACTATTGGAGATAATGTTACAAAATTCCAAACGGTTGGAGCTAAGGTATTTTCTAAGTTTATTTGCAGCTGTTCAGCTTCCTAGCGCTGTGGGGGGGCCAGTGCGTTGCCCCTCAAAGTTGGTCACCTCGGATCTCAATTTTTTTAAAAAATCATAAAAATCTATTTATGATCGGAATGAGCTGAAATTTAAAATATAAATAGTGCTTGTAAGTTATCTCTATTAGTTGAAAAGATATTTAGGTTTATTTATTTTTTTTAATTTTGCTCGATCTCTTTATGGTTTTTTTTTTCTAAAATATCACCTATACTGATGATAAAATTCTTAATAAAAATAAATAATTCCTAACAATTATCTTGTCCCTATAAAAAGTTAAACACATCCAAAGTTGGAACATGTAAAAAGTGCCATATTTTTTAAGTTTTTTCCCAAAAAGGCTCATATATTTTTTCTTTTGTAGAAAAAAATTTTCTTCGGGACTATATACAATTTTATATGATCCGGAAAGAGAATTTAATGCAAAAGCGTGTAAAGTAAATCTTGGCTCACTTAAGCGGACACAACACCCCCTAGACATATCCAAACTTGGCCAATTTTTAAAAAAAAATTTCAGATTTCAGTAAAAAATTCTAAAAAGACAAAGCACCGATCCTCGCAAAAACTTCATATTTGTATAACCTTATATGCTTCTTAAACATCTAAAAAGTTTTTTTACTATCACACGGTAAATAACTTCACAGTAGGCACTTTTCTAAAAAAAACTCAGTTTTTGGAACACATTTTCCCCGGTTTAGGAATTTCGGTATTTGAAAATAAAAACTGTCAAAAATTATAATGTCGTTGATTTAAGGATAATTGAGTCTATATTTGTTCCAAAGTTTGTTATGATATCTTTAACCGTTAAAATTTTACATTAATTCAAGTTTTACATTTTTCTTCATGGAAAATCACCATATAATAATTTTTTAAGTTTTTAAAGTGAATAACGTATCAAAAGTTTATAAATTTATTTAGTTTACTAAAATATCAATCTTCAGGTCTTATGGTTTACAACAATAGCAAATTCTTATATAAAAAGCCTTTATTTACTCCTCAGAAGTTCTGCAAACCTTGCCCGCTTTGGAAAATTTGTACATTTTTTCAAGCCTGTATGACTTTTTTGTTATTCCATTCATAGTTTAGAATTTTCAGCTTTCTTGTGAACACACAAATTTCCGTCTTATCCAGGTTTACATTGAGTCCTCTTTCTCTGGACAAGTTATAAAACTTTCACATAAAATGTCTGGATCTTTTCCTCTGATCGATGTCATATGCATAACAGATGGGTTTGAAACATTTATCAGAAAAAATCCTTATTATACTATGTATTTTAGTTACCCATAGTAGGGGATATAAAATACCACCCTTAGGTGTTCCTCGACATACTCTTTCTCCTATTTTTGGTGACGTTTGCCTAGTAACCGTATGTAGGGAATCAATAAGACTCGAGGTCAGAACATTATTGAAAGATCCTTCTATATATCCATAAATGTAGATAGCGTAGATATTTTTTGATAAGTGACGAATAAGATTAAACTTTATTTCTGTGTGTATTTGTTTTGAAATTTCCAAAAAAAGGGGCAGTTTCTATATATTTTATACACTATAAAGTTCAAATTTCAAAAGTATACCAAACACCAAATTTACCTTTATTTTCCTTTACAGGTCTACCTAAATAAGAGCGGAAGGCGTTTTTTCCGCTTAGCTTAAACGCGGCAACGCTACCGATCTTGTTTAGGTATGACAATAAAAACAAGGCTATCAAAAAAATTAATATAACAACCCGAATAATTTAAACAATAAAGTATATTACTATATTAGTGTTTCTGATTTTTGTTTTGTGATTTGTAAACTAAAATTTTATAAAAAAAAATTAAATACTAAAGTTTAAAAAATGAGTTTCTTGCATATTTGTTTCTCCTTTTGTATGTATGTGTTTACATTTATTGCGTTATGCAACTAAATTCACTATTAAACGCGCTGTCAATTGCAAAGCGTTGCCGCCGCGTTATTTCGGTATGCTGCATACAAATTGTATGTGGATGAGAATTTTTGACAACTAAAAACGCTTTCCGCTCTAATTTAGGTATGCTTGTTAAACATTCGAATTTCTAAAAATATATTCTACCTATATTTAGAGATATAACAGTCCATGTTTCATATATCCAGCTTCAGGCGTTTGGGCTGGGCTATGATGAATCAGTCAGAAACGTACTATTTTACATACTTTACCCTTCAATTTGAAGGTTGCGCTTCCTGATAGATTCGCGACAAAACAATAAATATTTAATTAAGTTGCGCACCCCTCATTTGACTTCATTAACATACGCCAAACATAAAACCAAATCTAATCAAAAACCATTTTAGACGCCTTTTTTTCCAAAAAGTCATCTATTTCAAAAGCACGCACATATGAACTCAAACAAATGTTTTCATGTGTTTAATAAAATAATTTTTGCTGTTTTTTTTTTTTTTTGTAGCTCAATGATAAATTGTTTAAAGTTTTTGAAAGAGAAAGGGAAAATATGTACAAAACAACAGTTGAAACACTGTTGAAAGGATAAAGAATGGAAGTACATATGAGGAACAGCACCCCTTTAAGCCCGCATATATAATACAACATTCAACCTAACAGTAGCTGTCTGACAGCCAGCCAGTAAGTCTTTGTGTCTGTGTATCTGTATGACAATGACATCTATAACGAGTTTTATTTTTTTTTTTTTAAAGACTTGTTCGTTATTATTCTATTATATTTATTCAAGAATTTTTATTCCGACTTACACCAATTCACACATGTACATTTGCATATAATTTTTTTCCTAGTGATTGTATTTTGTGCAAATTTATGTCAACGGAATTTTATTATTTCAAAACACACAAAAGGGGTTCCTTTCTGAGAGCGTGTAGATTGGTATTGTATTCGTATGAGTTTAAAAATTTACATTTCTCTGCACACACTTTAACATTTGTATTTATATTGTTTATGTATTTACAGTATTACATATTTTATTTAGTTGTATCCTTAACAAGGACTTTGTTTGTTACATTGCTAACTTTAAATCGTTTGCAGAAAAGTTTTAAATTTTTTAAATAAACTTTTTGAATTGCACGCTAATGTTTCACATTAGCTTAGTAAGTAACTCAACAATTTACTTTACCTACATTACATAAGTAATACATATTTTCAGAAAAAAAAACTTTATTTACATAATGTAAACAAAATTATATTTATTAATATTAAAGACTTTCTATAATTTTCACAAAAATTGTATTGTTACGTTACCATATGTCAAGAATGTAACCTTTACACTTACTTGTGTACCCAAATCTTTTAAAGATTTTGCAATATTAATAGAGGTGAATTTTCATGAACTAATAACTTATTGATAGGTAAACTTGTTTACATAAATGGTCAATTCACAAGGTCTCTTAGCATGTCATATTGTCATAATGTCCTAATATTTCACGACTCGGTCGCTCGGCATAACCGACTCTTATTCGTTCGACGCAAGTCTCTGCTGGTTGGTTACGATAACACAATAAACATAGCATGCAGAGTAGTAGCTTGAAAGTTTGAAAGGCAATAACAACATTTTCAAACCATTGTGAAATATTAGTACATTATGACAATAAGTAATGATAGGAGACCTTGTGAATTGACCAAATATCTTAAATTCTCAGTTTAAGTTAAATTCAAGCAAATGCCTTTAGTTTAAATAAATGATCACAAACGTCCATGTTTTAACTTAGTTTTTGCAAATTTCATATAAAAATTATTATTTCAAGGTAAAACTCGGTATGAAAAACTATCAATTAAATTTCTGTGAAATTTATTCAAAAATTGTTGTCACACAAATTTAAATTGTACAAATAATATATGTAAATAAATCCATCCAAAAGCGGACTGGCAGCAGTAGGATTTGACATATCTGATTTAAACTAAATTTACCGCAGTTACTATGTATTGAAGTGTTTATCTAATCATAGACTTTTTGATTCAATATCCTTTCAGGTTTACAATCATACAGAACTGCACATAACCCTTAAACCATACAATGTAGAACATTAACTTTGATTTTATTTTAAAAATAAAATTTTATTTTAAAAGTTTAATTCAGAGCCCAACAGTGGTTTCTCGGTATCTCGGGAACTATTGGATATATTATTACAAAATTTCACATTGTTGGAGCTGAGGTGTTCTGAGTTGATCTGTGTTTATTCAGCCTCCTAGCGCTAATGGGGGCCACTGCGTATGCTAGAAATTTGGTCACCTCGGTTCTCAAATGCATGAAATATATGAAAAAACGTACAAAATTTTTCAAAGGGGACAAGGTTTGTGGAACTTTTGAGGAGAAAATGAAAAGTTTTTATATAGGTATTTGATACTGGTGAAAACCATAAGACTTGAAGATTGACATTTTAGTAAAATTAAATCATTATATGAATTTTCGAGACGTCGCTTACCGTAAAAACTAAAAATATTATATGGTGATTTTCCATGAAGAAAAATATAAAATTTGAATTAATGTAAAATTTTAACGGTTAAATATACAATAACAAAATTTGGAAATAATGTAGATCCAAATGGCTTTAAATCAGCAATATTTCACTTTTTAACAATTTTTATTTTAAAATACCGAAATTCCTAAACGGGGTAAAATGTGTTCCAAAAACTGAGTTTTTTTTAGAAAAGTGCCTACTGTGACGTTATTTACCGTGTGATAGTAAAAAACCTCTGTAAGTGTTTAAGTAACATATAGGGTTATACAAATATGGAACATCTTCGTAGATCGGTGTTTTGCCTTTTTAGAATTTTTTACTCAAACCTAAAATTATTTTTTAAAATTGGCCAAGTTTGGACAGGTCTGGGTATTGTGTTTGCTTAAGTGAGCCAAATTTTAATTTTCACGCTTTTGCAATAAGTTTTCTTTCCGGGTCATATATAAATAAAATATAAAATAAATTGTATATAGTTCCAAAGAAAATTTTTTTCTACAAAAAAAAAAAAAAAATATATATATATATATATGGGATTTTTTGGGAAAAACCGAAATTTGGATGCGTGTAACTTTTTATAGAATTTTTATTTAGAATTTTATCGCAAATATAGGTGATATTTTAGAAAAAAATTTCGACCCTCCGTTGGCCCGCCATATCTAAAAAACCACAAAAAGATCGAGCAAAATTAAAAAAAAAAAAATCAATAAACCCAAATATCTCTTTAACTAACAGAGATAACCTACACATGTAAGTGTATTTCTTCTTAAGGACTATATATGTTTTAAACTATATTTCATTCGGATCATAAATGGATTTTTGGCGATTTTTTAAAATAATTTGAGACTATATTTTTGGACTTGAACGGGTCTTGAGTCAAAAAATCTATGATTTGATTACACTTGCCATACATAATAACTGTTGTCAATTTCGTTAATATCGGCAATGGGAAGTCCAAAAAGAGCTGTTTAATGTTCGCTTTGGGATTGATTGCCCATAATTAGAAATTTTCAAAAATAAATATATTTTTCTTATTTTGTTTTGATTTTTTGTTATTTTTATATTTTAAAATTTTCACATGTTTTTTACAAAATTAATCATAGGGTAACATAGAGACGAGATGTACTTGTCAATAACCTAAGACTGTTGACAAAAACCCAACTCTTTCGCAAAAGCAATTTTTTTATATTTTTCTTTGTTGTTTATGTGCGTAAAAGCAAAATGAAAAAATAAGTATTTGACTAGATAAAAGAAACTGTACTTTTTATAGGGCCTTTAGAGCTCTTTCTTGTGATAAATTGGACTAAGCGCTTTTGCTCATCACTAAAAAACAACGAAAAAAACGAGATAACTGCAATTTTTTTCTTTGTAATCAATGTATTTTTACTTATTGTACATTACTGCATTATAATCTCAATTTCTAAAAAAGAGTGAGTGGTGCATACTCGTGGACGACTATGACATCGGGATATACACAGACTTGTGTGATTACGATCTGTTTACTCTGCATTTTAAATACAATTTGTTAATTTAGATGCCAAAATATAACAAGTAGTCCGACTCTTTGACAGCAGTACCTAACTCTAAACATGTGTTAGTAACAAAAATGTATATGTGTTGGTGCCTTTTTAAATTTCACCAGACACATAGAGTTCTATAAAAATGTTAAAATTTTTATTTATTTCAATTTTATTCTATTTTCAATACCATAAATTGAAACTATGTTCTATATTTAAAATTCCACCACAAACAAAATCAAATGTCAAAATTAATAAAAAAAATTTTTTTTTATTTTGTGCGAAATGTGTTTAAAAAAAATTATAAATTAATGAGTGTTAGTGAATTAACGTGTATAAAACGTTATTTATTCGACATTTTATAGTCAAGACTTCGAGACTTTTGATGTGTTTAATTCTCTCACAAGGCGTGTTGAATTCACACGGAAACCGTATATGTGAAAGAGTAATTTAGAAAATAGAGAGTCGGACTACTTGGTATACTTTCTTACTTGTTGTTATTGTATTTATGTAACCTTATTTTGTTGTTGTTATTGTTGTAGTATGAGTAATATTAAAGATATTTTTGAAAACCTCAGGACTTGAAGATTGATATTTTAGTAAAATTAAATAATTTTGTAAATTTTTGAGACGTCATTTACTTTAAAAACTTAAAAAATTATAATATGGTGATTTTCCATTAAGAAAATAGATAGATAGATGCACAACAATCGGTGACCGTGGTTATATAAGATTCGGTGGTTATATAAGATTCGGCACAGCTGAATATAACAGTCTTACTTTTTATACCCTCCACCACCACAAGTGGTGAAAGAGGGTATATATACGTTTGTCATTCCGTGTGTAACATTGAGAA
This sequence comes from Calliphora vomitoria, assembly GCA_942486065.2. Lineage (NCBI taxonomy): Eukaryota > Metazoa > Arthropoda > Insecta > Diptera > Calliphoridae > Calliphora > Calliphora vomitoria. The sequence goes on along the minus strand of OW818030.2, from coordinate 44,877,799 downwards.
ATATTCATCTGAGGCCCAACAAAGTATATATATTATTGATCCTTATGAAATTCTAAGTCGATTGAGCAATGTCCGTCTGTCTGTCCGTCTGTCCGTCTGTCCGTCTGTCCGTCTGTCCGTCTGTCCGTCTGTCCGTCTGTCCGTCTGTCCGTCTGTCCGTCTGTCTGTCTGTCTGTGTAAAACACTCTCACGCCCAAAATACATAAGCAAAATTAATGAAATATATACCAAAATGTTTATAACTTTTCTAAGCAGTTTGGTATTGAAAATCAGCAAAATCGAGTTGGTAGAACCAGGGTTATGGATTAAAATGTAAGACAACCTCCAAAAATTTAGATAATTTTCACATGTTTTTTTCTGATTTTTGGTAAATCCATTCCAGAGAATACCATGAAATTTTGCACACATTATTTATATGATAAAGGGACAAATTATGTTGAAAATGGAAAGAATCGGTCCATAGTTTCTCGTAGCCCCCATACAAATTTCTTCCCGAAATATGGTGCTATGGTATGTAAATGCCCATAGAATTGCAGTATCCATACAAAATTAAGCACAACTAAGTTTCGTGAAAACAGAAATTGCGACACCAATTTTTTTTTGGATCGGGCACTATTTGACCATAGCCCCCATATAAAGTTTACTTCCGAAAATCATTTAAATACACTTAAATATCTTATATATATCGGTATCAGGTTGAAATTCAACTTGAACAATTCCCATGCACATGAAAATCGCTGTAGGGAATTTCATGAAGATCGGTCCATAATTGGTTATAGCTCCCATATAAGGACCACTTCCAAAAACCACATTAATTTTCATAAATATCTGAAAAATATCGTTATCGAATTAAAATTTTACACAGATCGGTAGTATTAATTCACAAATGATACTACTAGATTGTGCGAATATCGGTTCATATTTGAACATAGCTCCCATATAAGATCCATTTCCGAAAATTACTTAAATACTAATAACTCTTTTATAAAAGCTTCTATCTAGTTTAAATTTCAAACAAATATTTCCATTATATACGAAAATCGATCTGTTGAATTTTGTGAAGATCGGCCGATAATTGGTCATAGCTCCCATATAAGGACCACTTCCGAAAAAACACATTAACCTCTGTAAATATTTTAAATATATGGATATCGAACTAAAATTGTATACCGATCAATATATTGTATCCAAAAATTATACTACTGGGTTTTGTGAATATCGGTCCATATTTGACCATAGCACCCATATTAACTCGATGTCTGATAATCACAATAATACCCATAAAATTTTTATAAATAATGTTATGGACAAAACTATCAAGCAAAATATGCCTCAAATACATAGAAATCGCTTTAAAATATTTAAGTATATCTTCCAAAAAAGTCGCACATCCGAAAAATACATTAACGCATATATACACTCATATCGGTAAAAAATGTAACAGATATAAGTTTCAAGTTGATTTGGTGACTATGGGTTCTTGATTATATATAGAAAGCTCACATCCGGAAAATTCATTAGAACAGAACAAAAATATACTTTTGAAGTTTTACTAAATATATTTGTTTAACCTTTTTTATACTCTTTTAATTCACTTTTGGTGAATAATAAAAATGTTGGGCCAATCGGTATGTTAACCAATTATTAAGTATATAAATTGTTAAATAGTACATTTTATTCCTATTATAAAAGTATAGACTCTGTTGGAAACGGTAGGAATATGTAGTTATTTCAATTATAAATTGCTGAAGTAGATAACATTTTTATACATTTGAAATAAAACATATTCTGCGTAAACTAGTTTTTCTAACAATATATAAAATACTACTATACAACTATGTTTTAAATAAACTTTTATTTTGTTTAAAAAAAAGTGTTTTTCTTGAAGAAAGTACATAATTTGTATATAGTCCAAAATGTATCATGATTTATATATAATCCATAAAGTGGCTTAAAAAGAAATTCGGAAATTCGGTTATAGTCCTAATTCGCTCATAGTCCACAAAAATTGTGCAACTGTATTTGTAGACTATAAGTGAAAACTACTGTATTACATTACCATTCTACCATTCTTCATAATCGGAGCTAAGTCCCAATAACAAACACTGAATATGGATATTAGAGTGTTTATACCAATGTAATTTCTATAATTTTCATCTAATTTAGGTGGAGGGTATTTAAGATTCGGCATAGCCGAATATAGCACTCTAACTTGTTATCTTTCAAATTGTT